>OY728151.1:1685806708-1687176708 GCA_963277665.1 Viscum album | reverse complement strand
GCCTCAATAAATGGAGATTGAGACGAAGTCCCTTACCTCTTGTCCGACGTGACTCGATTTCTATTTAATCTCCTGAATAATAGACTTGAGTTAATTTATACTTGCATAAGAACCTTTTTAATGTTCATTATTCCTTTTATATCACTTATTACCATGTCATGAACACTATGTAATTATTTAAGTTAATAACGGTCGTTTTAACGATCATTGGAACTTGAGTCAGAAATAAACTCTTTATAATTACAAGTTGTACATGTATCAGTATATCCAGAGTTATATTCATTATGTTGATATCATATATATCATATATATCCAGTATATACTTGCATTTATAATGTTACATAAAATTTAGAGGTAAGAAATGAAATGCACCGTTCATGGAGACGGTAAGTCGTACGTACACATTAACGCTACTTTCATTTATATTTTGTATTTTATGGAATGGAATTATAATGACATAAAGGTATATTATAATTCCAGTATAATCTCATATATAATATGATTAACTTCATCCTTTATATTTCCCACGTATGGCATTAACGAATCAAATAACTTTGAGGGGGCGGTAGTCCGCACTTCCTAAAATGAAGATATCACGTATACCCATAATGGAAGCCATAAAGGTATGTCATAAATGAAATATTCAGAATATTAAGGAAAACATAAAAATATTATATATCATATACAAATATTGTGTCTTCTTAATGTCCACCTTTTAAGTTGTTAGAAGAATATTGAACAATCATCGTTTTTTGAGGCAGAAATTCTACATCCACGGAAACAGTATGCTCTTTAACCATTAGATAAAGGTGTGTGTAAATTTAGCTCTAATACATCTTATAAAAACATCCTAGTATATTGAAGATACCGGCGTTGTTACAACATAAAGGAATAAAAAGAGTTTATGGGGTTGGAGAAGAAAAATAAAACATAAGAACACAAGAGAAGTCACTACATTTAAAACGGTTTAGTCTTTTTGATTTGAGCTCAAAGGCTTCCTTGGAAAAACTTATACCCAATTTTAGGCCTCTAGGAGTAAGAGAGGGATTTGGAGAGAAAAAATATGTAGGTTTTGGCCGAGTCAAAGGCTTGAGAGGTGTGGTTTCAATGGTAGAGGTGGGGGCCTTTTATAAGAGGAGAGTAGGGGCACTTTTGGAAATTTATAAAAGGATACATTATTATAAAATGCTTTTCAGATTTTAATGGTCCCAAAATTATATATTTCTAGTATTAGGTGATAAGAGTTCGAAATCCACATATCCCATAGGATTTTGACAAGCGTAGGTCTAAGATTTTACTTTATCGTTTCATTTTATTTAAATCGTTAAATAATGAGGTAAACGCTGCATCATCATGGTGTCATAAATAATTTAATTTATTGAAAGTATAAAAATTATAAAAAAACTATCATGATGTAGGAAATATTTTTATCTTTCTAATGAATATTTATAGTCAAACTTATGACTATTATAACCCCATTTAAATTTTTTTTTAGTAAAACAACACATGTTTGTGACATTTTTATTTTAACATTAAATAAAAAGTTATTAATGTCATTTTCCGTCCAATGTGGCACCATGGGGTCCCCAAGATGACCCATGGATTTTATTGGTCGTCCAGGACACATCAAATAAGGGTAGGACATGTGTCAAGGTCATTTTATATTATTAAAACATTATTTTGACCTTAAATTACACTAATTACATCTAATCGCGATTAAAAACTTCAAAGTTACTATTCACCAAAAAATTATTTTAATCCCATTGAACCACATTTTACTTCCTAATGAAAACCATGAATGTGATATTTTTTAAATTAAAAACATAGAGGTGTTAAAATTTCATTTAAACTAAAAATTAGTTTTCTTAAGTACCACTTACTGGTTCAACTATTGATCAAAAATTGATGTTTTCAGACAAAAACCAAAACTCCACCCTAAGCTATATTTGATATTCCGAATTCAAAAATTATGTATATTTAACAAAATTAAAAACATATAAGTTACATTAATTAATTTAATAATTAATTCCGGCTGTCATAATAAATAGCGTGTTTTTATGAAACAATATATATCAAAAGATTGACACTAGTTTAGTCCAATTTCAATGTGAAATTAATTCCAATGACCAATATTGGATTAAATGGTAAAAATGTATTCTATTATCACATTAAAACCAATTCAAAATATAATATAATAATATAAATAAATTAGATTAAAAAGTGGTTTTGAATTAAAATACAACATTTTTCACTATTCATAAAAAAATGAACTTTATCAGAAAAACACCAAAAATTTACACAAAGTAAATTTTGATGACCAATTCTAAAGAATAATTTTATTTTTTCCAAAATAATTTATAAGAGGGACCAAAACTATATTTAATGACGGTTCTCCATCAAAAGGGGATAAGTGGACCTTTAGTGAAAATTAGAGTATCTATGCCTAAAATTGAATTCTTTTCGTATTTTAATCGTTTATCCTTTATTGGATAAATGTAAAAACATTTTACAAACAAATACAATCATATTTTAGTTATTTCTATTCATTCTCTCCAATACAACGGCTACATGCTAACTGCCATTTTAAATAACATTATTTTATTACTAGTGTGCAACATAAGATTTCAAAGAAACTCTTTGTTGTGTATCGGTTATGCTATCGAACATAGAAACCCCTTTAAAGTAAAATTAATATTTAATTCTTAAATATTAATAAATATTAAAATGTTTTATTCTTTTTTTACCTGGGATGTTACATCCTTCCACCCTTTTGGAAATTGTGTCCTCACAATTTTATTCACTTATCAAAATAAGTGGGTGTATTTATCCCTCATAGCATTTTCAGATTCCCACATTGCCTCTTCAACCATATGGTTTTTCCACAAAACCTTTACTTAGTGAATTAGCTTATTTCGCAACACATGCTCTCTTCGGTCAAAAATCTGGACTTTTTGTTCTTCATAATGGAGATTTTCTTCCAACTGAACTACCTCTGGACTCAAAACATGAGATGGATCTGGCATATAATTTATCAACATCGAAACATGGAAAACATTGTGTACCTGAGATAAACTCGGAGGTAAAGCCACTTGGTAAGAAACTAATCCAACTCTCTTCATAATTTCATATGGTCCAATGAACCTTGGACTCATATTTCCATTCATACCAAATCACATCACACTTTTCCACGGTGAAACATTGAGAAAAACATGATCACCTTCCTCGAAAGATAGATCCTTTTTCTTATTGTCTGCATAACTTTTTAGTCTGCTCTGAGCTGTTCTCATGTATTTCTGAATCAACTGAACTTTTTCTGACATCACTTCTACCAATTCTGGTCCCATCAGATTACTTTCACCCACTTCATCCGAAAAAGCTGGTGTTCGACACCACTTCCCATATAATACCTCAAACGGTGACATCAATATACTGGAATGAAAACTGTTATTATATGAAAATTCATCCAAAGAAAGATGTTGGTCCCAACATCTCTGATAATCCATTGAACAAACACGTAGCATATCCTCCAAATTCTAAATTGTTCATTCTGACTGCCCATCTGATTGAGGATGAAAATCTGTACTAAAATATAATTCAGTACCCAACAACTTCTGAAGGACATTTCAAAAGTTAGAAGTAAATCTGGGATCATGATCAGATAAAATGGATATGGGAACTCCATAAAACCTGACTATCTCTTTAAGATACAATCGAGAAATTTGGTCTAGAGAGAACGTATCTCGGATATGAAGGAAATGATAATATTTAGTCAAGCGATCAACAATAACCCAGATTGGATTATTACCTTGAGATGTCTTCGGTAATCCCACAAAGAAGTCTGTGGATATGTTTTCCCATTTCCACTCTGGCACTAGTAATGACTGAAGAATACATTTAGGTAACTACCACTCTGCTTTAACCTGCTGACAAGTCAAACACTTCACAGTAAAATCAGCAATATCTATTTTCATTCTATCCCACCAGTAATACACCTGCAGATCTCTATACATCTTAGTACTACCAGGATGAACTGAAAACAGAGAACTATGAGCTTCACATAACAACTCTCTCATCAACTGTGAATCACAAGGCACAAACAATATCTTCCCAAATCTCAAAACACAATCATTATCAATGTTGAATTCAGGCAACTTACCCTTCTGAACCAGCTCTAACTTTTTCTGCAAATCACTGTCTTTCTTCTGTGTTTGCTTGATTCTGTCTGATAGAGAAGATTTCAATAATACCTGAAACAAAACAGAAGGAAATCCTGCACCAACAAATTTTATGCCAAAGGTCATAAAATCCATAACCAAAGGATCACGTTCCAAACGCAACATTGTTAATGAAGCATTACTTTTTCGACTCAAAGCATCAGCCACATTATTTTCTTTTCATGGATGGTAAGGAATTGTACAATCATGATCCTTGATTAATTGTATCCATCTCCTCTGTCTCATTTTCAATTCTTTCTGAGTGAATATATACTTTAAAAATTTTTGATCGGTATATATTTTACACATTACTCCATACAAATGATGCCTCCAAATTTTTAAAGAGAAAACAACAGAAGCTAATTCCAAATAATGTGTAGGGTAATTTACCTCATGAGTTTCCAACTATCGTGATGCATATGCAATTACCTGATCATTCTTCATAAGGACACATCCACTTCACATCAACGAATCATCACTGTATATAACAAACTCACCATTCCTAGAAGGAAGTTCCAAAACTGGAGCATTCCCCAATCTTCTATTCAACTCCTGAAAAAAATCATCACATTATTTCGTCCAGATAAACATAACACCCTTCCAAGTTAGCTTGGTCATTGGACTAGATAATCGTGAAAAAATTTCAACAATCCTTCAGTAGTAACCTACCAAACCAAGAAAACTATGGATCTCGGTTACATTTGTGGGTCTTGGACATTTTTCAACAACTTTTGTTTTTGCAGGATCCACAGTTATTCCATATTTAGAAACAATATGACCAAGGAATGAAATTTGTTGCAACCAAAACTCACACTTACTGAATTTACCATACCATTTCTTTTCATTTATGGTTTGAAAAATAACCCTTAAATGTCTTTCATGCTCCTATTTACTTTTAGAAAACACCAAAATATCATTAATGAAAACAACCACAGACATATCCAAGAACTCATGGAAAATTATATTCATAAGGTCCAGGAATACAGCAAGTGTATTGGTTATTCCAAAAGACATTACTAAAAATTCATAATGGCCATATCTTGTAGGAAATACGGTCTTAGGAATATCTACTTCCTTTAACTTCAACTAATGGTACCTCAATCTCAGGTCAATCTTTGAAAAAAATTGAGCTCCCTGGAGATGATTAAACAAATCATCGATATGAGGAAAATGATATTTTTTCTTAATAGTGATGTTATTCAAGGCTCTATAATCAATGAAAAGTCTCATTGAACCATCTTTCTTTTTAACAGATAAAATAGGGGCACCCCATGGTGATGTGCTTGGTCGAATGAAACCTTTCTATAATAAATCTTTCAATTTCTCCTTCAACTCTAAATGTTCTGTTTGAGCCTTTCGATAACTGGGTTTTGAAATTGGCATAGCATCATGAACTAAGTCAACAGTAAATTCAACTTCCCGATCTAGTATTATTCCAGGAAACTCATCAGGAAAAACATCAGGATACACATTTACCACTGGCACATCATTAATCTGAACAGTTCCCTTGTTTTTAATGATATGTGCAAGGTAACATTCATTTCAATCTTTTACAAGTTTCTCGGACTCTTGATATGTTATCAATAGTAAGGGTTCATTCTTGTACACAAACTAAAAGTATTTCTGAAAAGAAACTTCTTTAGCTCTATAGTCAATCATATCATGGTAAATAGAGATCCAATCCATTCCCAGTATAACATCAAACTCTACTAGAGGTAAAACAATAAGGGTTTCAAATAGGTTCTTTCCACGGATAAGGATAGGAAGATTCTTATAAATTCTTTTAGCCTCAAAATTTCCCCCAGCTGTTTTTACCACAAGTTAAGGAGTCATTTATTGGGATGGTATTCCCATTTTACTAGAAATGTTTTCAGAGATTAAAGAATATATAGACCCTGAATCAAACAACACACTGGCATAATCTGAAAAAACAACCAAAGTACCTGATACCACTTCATTTGATGGCCCAGCATCTACAAAATTAGTTGAAAAGGATTTCACCACCCCTTTCTTCTTGTAGCCTAACTGCTTCCCATCACTCAAGCTCTTTGTCAGACACTTGTTTGCATAGTGACCCATCTCATTGCACTTAAAACATTTCACTAACTATAAATCAAATTTGGACTTACTATCACCTTTATCTTTTTCAGTGCAGTCACAAGCCTTATGTCCCATATTGACACATGAGTGGCACTTTCGAGAATTCATAAGACATTCCCCATCATGCATTTTACCACATTTATCACAAACTGGAATCTTAGTTTTCTTACCATGAGACATTTTTTGAAGAACTCTTTCCTTTCTCCTGCCACCTTGGTCGCTTAATCTGCTGGTTTTTATAGAACACTTGATCATCGGCAAACTCTATTTACACCTTCTCAGCACATCGAACCATCTTTTCATAACTTTTGAACTAACGAGAAGCTAAATCCATTCGATATTTTGGCTTTAATCATGAGTAAAAACGATTGATTTTACTATCAAGGTCTCGGATAAAATTTGGTGCATACCTTGCCAATCGAGTGAACCTTTTTTAATAGGAATACACTAAGACTTCCTCTTACCTCAATTACAGGAATTGTTTTTCTATCCTATGTCGACCAGCCTTAGGAAAATACATCTCAAGAAACATACCTTTGAATTCATTCCAGTCAAGAGCATCAATCTCATCAGCATCCCTGATATTTTTAACCGTCGACCACCACTGATCTGCTTCACCCTCCAAACGGTAAATAGAAAGACTATCCTTTTGATTTTATGAACACCCCATGACATCGAAAATCTTCCCTAGTTCTTTAATCCACCCTTCAGCTAGCATGGGGTCAGATGATCCTCCAAATGATGGGGGATGTTGCCTCATGAAATGTTCCACCACTGACATGTTCCTCTGCGGTTGATCTGGCTGATCTCGTGCATTGATACCGCCACCATTAATCGCTTGAGTCAACTGCGCCATTACTGCAACAAAATGTTTAGTTCCAATTCCAACCATCTCAGGATGCTAATTCGGAAGGTTATATTCTTCTGTATGCATTCCTAGCACTGCATCCCTGTTTCCTCTATGGAAAACCATTCTGAACAAACATGTCTTAGATGAAGCAACATGGTAATCTTCAAGTTCTATATAATTTCAATTTGACCATAAAAATATTTTTGGATAATCATTTAATATAATCCTAACTCTTAAATTTATCTAAACCGACCTCTGATAAAAACTATAAGTCCTCGGCCTTAAACCTTACTTAATATTGAATTAAATGAATAATTCATATTGATGATCTTTCAGGTTTAGAGTTTTAGATAATTAGGACATAACTATTACATCTCAAAAGATTACAAAGTAGAAACTTCTACTATGTTTCCATAAAATAAAAACTCTTAAAAAGAAACATGTCTAGTTCCATGTTTTAGATAGCATGACTTTTCCTTGATCTCATCCATGACCCTATTCCACATTATGTCCTGTGAAAACATTTCAAATACTTGGGATGAGTATAAAAAGCTCAATAAGGGATATAAAAGTACGAAATGAAAACATTAGTCCATGTATGAAATCATAAATTACTCATAAAACATAATCATTTTAACATACCTCATCAAATCATGAATAAATAATAGAAATCATAAGACATAAAGGTAACTTGAGGCATTCATAACATTCTTACGTGGGGAGTAACCCTCATGGTTACGTTTGGAATACCCATTATAGTATATTAGCTAAATATCTTCGGAAAAACCTTAACGTTTAACTCTTTCGTGTTACCCAATGCATTGGAGAGATATATCGAGCTCACCCGCCCTTATTTTATCACGGAACCACTCGTATTCATAACAATGCCCAAGAACCATAACATAATCGTATCACGTAAAACATGCATAAAGGAAAGATAGCATTTCCACATTTCAATCACAAGATATCAATACAACACATTGATATAATAAAAACATTATGAAAACCATTTTCATTACCAATATAAAATAAAAGTTATACATGGTATTTATTTTTCATTTAAAAAAAGTTAGGTTATGGCTTGTAGAGGAAGCTGAACCTCAAATAATGGTCACAGCGGCGGAGAAGTCGTTGTCGCCACATACGTACAACAAAAAAACATTCATTTTTCCATTTAGTAAAACTCTTCGTATAAAAAAAACATTTCTTTTGAATAATAGTCAAATTCATAGGGGTTTATAAAATGTATAAAAGAATGTTGTGTATAAAATAAAATATGCCTCAATGAATGAAGATTGAGACGAAGTCCCTTACCTCGTGTCCGACGTGACTCGATTTCTCTTTAATCTCCTGAATAATAAACATTAGTTAATTTATACTTTCTTAAGAACCTTTTTCAAGTTCATTATTCCTTTTATATCACTTATTACCATGTCATGAACACTATGTAAATATTTTAGTTAATAACGGTCGTTTTAACGATCATTAGAACTTGAGTAAAAAATAAACTCTTTATAATTACAAGTTGTTCATGTATCCATTATATCCAAAGTTATATTAATTATGTAGATATAATATGTATCATATATATCCATTATATACATGAATTTATAATGTTACATAACATTTATAGGTAAGAAATGATATGCACCATTCATGGATACGGTAAGCCATAGGTACGCATGAACGCTACTTTCATTTCTATTTCGTATTTTATGGAATGGAATCATAATGACATAAAGGTATATTATAATTCCAGTATAATCTCATATATAATATAATTATATCCATCCTTTATACGTCCCACGTATGGCATTAACAAATCAAATCACTTTGAGGGGGAAGTAGTCCACACTTCCTAAAATGAAGATATCACATATACCCTTAATGGAAGCCGTAAAGGTATGTCATAAATGAAAAATTCAGAATCTTAAGGAAAACATAAACATATAATATATCATATATAAATATAGTTTCGTCTTAATGGCCTCTTTTGAATGTGTTAGAATAATATTGAACAATCATCGTTTCGTGAGGCAGAAATTCGCCATCCACGGAAACAGTATGCTCTTTAACCATTAGATGAAGGTGTGTGTAAGTGTAGCTATAATACTTCTCATAAAAACATCTTAGTATATTTAAGATACTGGTTTTTGTACAAAAGAAAGTAATAAAAAGAGTTTAGGGGGTTGGAGATGCAAAATAAAACTTATGAACACAAAAGAAGACACTACCTTTAAAACGGGTAACTCTTTTTTAATTGAGCTCAAAGGGTTCTTTGGAAAGACTTCTACCCAAATCGAGGCATCTAGGAGTAATATAAGGACTTGGAGTGACAAAATGGGCAGAGGTTGGCCAAGCCAAAGGCTTGAGTGGTGTGGATAAGGTGGTAGAGGTGGGGGCCTATTATAAGAGGAGAGGAGGAGAACTCTTGGAAAGTTATAAAAGGTTACATTATTATAAAATACTTTTTGGATTTTAAAGGTCCCAAAATTATATATTTCGAGGATAAGGTGATAAGAGTTCGAAATCCACCCATCTAACCGGTTTTTGACAAGTTTAGGTCTTATATTTTACATTATCTTATCAATTTAATTAAATCGTTAAATAATGAGGTAAACGTTGCATCATCATGGTGTCATAAATAATTTAATTTATATAATGCCTAAAAAGTATAAAAAAATTATCATGATGTAGGAAAAATTTTTAAATTTATAATGAATATTTATAGTCAAAATTATTATTTTTATAACCCTTATTAAAAAATAATTTAGTAAAACAACACATGTTTGTGACATTTTTATTTTAACATTAAATAAAAAGTTATTAATGTCATTTTCCTAACAATGTGGCTCCATGGGGTCACAATGTTGACCCAGGGATTTTCTTGGTCAGTCATGACACATCCAATAAGGGTTGTACATGTGTCATGTTCATTTCTTATTATTAAAACTTTATTTTTAAAATAAATTACACTAATTAAATCTAATCGCGATTACAAACTGAAAAGTTACTATTCATTAAAAAATTATTTTAATCCCATTGAACAAAATTTTACTTCCTAATGACAACCACGAATGTCAGATTTTTGAAATTCAAAACACAGAGGTGGTGAAATTTCATTTAAACGAAAAAATAGTTTTTTTAAGTACCACATTGTGGTTTCACTATTCATCAAAAATTGAATTTTTTCAGAAAAAAACAAAAACTTCACCCTAAGATATATTTGATATTCCGAATACAAAAATTATGTCTATTTTACAAAATTCAAAACATATAAGTTACATTAATTTATTTAATAATTAATTCCTGCTGTCAGAACAAATACCGTGTTTTTATGAAACAATATATATCAAAAGATTGACACTAGTTTCAGTACAATTTCAAAGTGAAATTAATTCCAAAAACCACTATTGGATTAAATGGTAAAAATCTATTACAATTTCACTTTAAAACCAATTAAAAATATAATCTAATCATATAAATAAATTATATTAAAAAGAGGTTTTGAATTAAAATACAAAATTTTTCACTATTAATTAAAAAATGATCTTTATCGGAAAAATACGAAAAACTTACACAAAGTAAATATTGATGTCCCGATTCTAAAGAAGAATTTTATTTGGTCCAAAATAATTTATAAGAGTGACCAAAACTATATTTAATGACGGTTCTCCATCAAAAGGCGATAAGTGGACCTTTAGTGAAAATTAGAGTATCTATGCCTAAAATAGAATTCTTTTCATATTTTAATACTTTATCATTTATTGGATAAATGTAAAAACATTTAACAAACATATAAAATCATATTTTAGTTATTTCTATTCATTTCTTCCAATACAATGGCTACGTGTTAGCTATTATTTAAAATAATATTATTTTATTACTAGTGTGCAACATAAGATTTTGAAAAAACTCTTTGTTGCGTATCTGGTATGGTATCGAACATAGAAACCCCTTTAAAGTAAAATTAATATTTAATTCATAAATATTAATAAATATGCGATTTTGTTATTCTTTATTTACCTGGGATGTTACATATAATCTGAAGGTAGATATTGAGTAATGGTGGACATTTATTTAAAACACAAAGAATGATAAATATATAAAAAGAATAGAATTGAATAAAATAAAATGTTTTTAATGTAATATTAATTGGATGTATTTTACCTGAGGTAAATAAAAATATACATAATAAAGGTTCCAAAATTTACAGAAAATGAAATGAAAATTATTTTGAGTATGATATTAAATTTATAATGTTGTCAATATACAATATAGCATATCAATGCAATTTAAAAATAAGAAACAATAATTTCCTTTATGGGGTAAAAAATATATTTTTTAGTGAATTATTCAGTAAAACATATGATGATATAATGATATGTACCACAATGACTTAAAAGGAGTACTATATGTCTTGTTTTATTAAAATAATAAAATAATAAAATAGGAAAATCATGTTCCATGTAGAAATAAATTTGGATATTGGGAACTATAGAACACTAAAATTTACAATATCAAATTATTATGGGAAGAAACACCCTAGAGGTTTCTTCAAGATCATGGGAGTTTGTTTTAAGTGTAGAGATGAAAATACGTCTTGATTACGAGTGTAAGGGAATGAGAGAATCATCCAATGACATATGCTTCAATTAGAATGAGATGATACACTATTCTAATTAATACCCTGAGTATTAAAATAATATAACGTAGAAGAGGATGAGGGTGAATGAACAGGCTTATGAAATTACTATTAATGAAGTGAAATTTGAATATGATGTGACAAAAGGTAATTTCTCCATAAACTCAAAGTTATATAATACAAATTTCTATTTTAAAACTATACATTCTTTTTTACAATAATAGTTTTTAAAAAACATTGAATCAATATCTGATACAATGAAGAATGAGTTTTGAATATAATAATTTATTGGAAATACTATTAAAACAAATATATATTGTTTTTTTATTATAATTCATGGATGTTTCCTAGTTAAAAACATAATTTTATTCCAATGGTTTATTTTGACAAAATTACTGAGTTGGATTGGATCTCAACATATGATTCTAAAATATAATATAGAGAGAAAGTGAATATTTTTTGTGAGGAAGTTCTAGAATAACATGTTATTGAGGATAAGATATATTTCTTGAGACTTCTCTATAACCACTTTTAATGAATCATCATAATGATATTTTGGAGAAGAATAAGAGGAAATACATCCTATGAAGTCAAAGGATATAATAAAAATAGAATATATGTATATATATTGATTATTCAATATTTCGTTGATATGTATCCAATATAATTACATTGTTATATAATAGATTATGAAGTTGAAATCATCCTTGTATCACTGCAAATTAAAAACCAAATCTAATCCATCCTATAGTATAGTTCTATGATAATATATGGAATTGAAGTCGCAAATACTAGTGTTTTTAGATACGGGATTGATATTACTTTGTTTGTCATTTTAGGTTAATATCTTCCATTCCATAACAGAAGGATGAGTCTATGTTGTTGGGAATCATGTATAGTGAAATAAATTCCATTAATATTAAAAAAAAATTATAATTTACCATCCATTGATGACATATTTGATCAAATTTTGGGTTCTAATTACTTCTTAAAGACTTATATTCATTTTTATTATTAACAAATAAATGATAAAAATGATGATATTAAAAATATAATTTTTTTTGTGTGAGGTATGGAAATTATGATTTCATAGTATTTTATTTCAGATTATCAACCACACAGTTAGTGTTTTTGGATTTACTGGATAGAGTATTAAATGATTATCTTCGTAATTTTTTAGTGTTTATTGAGGATAAAATAGTTTAATCTATGTTTCATATAGATAAATAGAACAATTTATGGATTATTCTTGAGACACAATGATAAAATATGTTATAAAATAATTTTAGTATGTGTAAATTTTGTATTCAATTGTTTCTTTTCATGGTTATATTATGCCCGTGTATAAAATATCATTTAACTTTTAAAAGAAAATTACAAACAAATATTTTCCAATATAAACTAATATAATTGAAATAAATATTTTCTGAGTATTTTTTCTTTTGTACCTTTGATTTGTTGAAAATATTAACCAATTATAGTACCCACTAATCTATTTTTTACATAATCAGGTTCAATTTACATAGACAAAATAATATGATGAAACTTCTAAAGAATTAAAAAAGTGATCAATCAATTTATTCATACTAACAATAAATGTGGTGAAATTTTGAATTTTTATAAACATTAAGGCGTAAAATAAATAACCAAGATCAATTTTTATTTAAATTTGTTTAATTATTTCAAATATAATAAATATATTAAACACACCTGATGAAAATTATCAAATACATGATCTTTAGTTGGTTGATAAACTATTTTCGTTTGTTATATAAAAATATTGTCTTTATAATAAAATCATGACATATATATGAATTATATGATTTTAAAATATATATTAACTCAAAATTTGTTTAATATGAGATAATGGAGATAGTCAGAACTAGTCAATGACTATGATTTTTTAGTTCTCTATCACCATGGGAAGGAATTAAATGTATCTGATACCTCCAGTTCCAAGTATAAAGGCATTAAATTCATGATGATGAAGTACCTATATATAATATTCAAGGTTTTTTGTTTGTTAGTATATGGAAATTATAAGATATGGAGAAACATCATTCCTTTCACAAGTATTTTCCTAAACCAATTTAATAGAAAATAAAAAATAACTCTAAATAAGATGAAAAGAGTTTAATGTAGATGATTAAAGCTATATAATGTGGAGGAATGATAGGAATAAACTAAAAATATGGTATTTTTAATTTTAGAAGGATATAATTTATATTATCAATTGAAACGTCCAATTACAAACACAATATGACTTGTTCCCTGACTTAGTTATCTATATGAAATCATGCAAACATCATCATATGATAGAGGTTTCAATTAGTATTAGAGATATGATAAGATACAACAGGGAGACAATACCACCATATTAGAGTGTATAATTAAATTAAAATAACCAAGAATCAAACATATTATAGTACATAGAAGTAATTAATAACTGAATATATGATATCTAAATGAAATATTAACTTATTGAGAATATGATGCATAAACATGATATCCCACTAAGACAATCAAATACAACTGACAGTAATAATAAAATTAATATAAAAAGAAATGTATCTAATACAACTCCAAACCGTTCAATGTACAAATCTTTATGTACTATTTTGATTTATATAACTTGACAAAACCCAACCATCAGCCTAAAATGTTCCTAAAACCAAGTGAATGTCTTCTTAGATAATCTAGTGTAGTGGTATTTTGATTTGGGTTTGATTACATTACTTATTAGGTAACCAACGTCTCTACCCAATCCCAGAATACACCAGCTAAGGGTTATTTAATCATTAGGGTACCTATTGGGTTCCCATGTGTTACAATAAAGGAGAGGAAACCTACTAGGGGTCATAAATCTAAACCATGTAACTTATTTCAACCAAATATCAATGATCTTTTTGTATCCATGGTCTCTCAAAGGATCTAACATGGCCTACATGGGGTTTCCACTTAAAAAATTCCACACCTCAATAAGGATGTTTCTAGGAATCATGTACATGTGTCACTAATTCAAACTGAAAATATTCACAATTCTCAAGGGTTTAAATGAAATATTAAATAAAAAATTAACTTTAAGCCTTGACCATTGGTGGTTGAGGAGATCAAAAATGTGTTCACAGACAATGTGTCTGTTGGAATTTCATTTTCCCCAATCCTAACACCATTAAATTTAATTAGAAATTTAAATTAGATTAATCATGAATCTAAAATCCCTGAGTGATGTGATGAACCACTACATGAATCATAAAAAATATAATTAAGACATAATAAATGATCAATATACCTCCATCATCTTTTTAATCCTTTCATCATTTTATGTACATCAATAACTCCCACATAATATATGTATGGATACTCTAGGGCAATCCATGATCTACTGGCCATCACCTACAAACTAACAACCCCAATTAATGATTTTAAATCCATGTTCATTAATTATAACATTTATAACTAATTAACAAAATATCTTTGATAAGGATTAATCACTAAAAATATCTCTAGTATCTTCATGATGTTATATCCATGACTAACCACCAATGGGAGGATCAAAATGGATGCCTAAGATCATCCCATTAGAAATTCCATTCATTCTTCACTAATTCAAAAATAATTTAAATTTAACATTAAAGAAAATCACAAAAAAATTGTCGGTGTAATGTATGATATCCAAAACAATGAACATTATTAACCAAATTTCCTCTTAGAATATCCCCTCTCTAGGAAAAACCAAATCACCTTCTCGAATGATCAATTCTAAGAAGATCATGTAGAATTGAAACAAAAATCCCAACTAGGAGAAGAAAAAATTTATAATAGAGGGTTGATATATTAAGAAAATATCATCATCTCCCAAGTTGTACTAATAATTTTCAAGAAAAATACCTAACAACATCACCACATAAAGGGGGAGGATGGGGAATGAAAGGGTCTTAATCTCCCAGTAATGTGAGAAAAATGTGATGGAAAGGATGGAACCCAAACAATTTAAGGCAAAAAATAAAATACATCTTTTAACCCCATTTGATGTCAAATGGAACCTCTAGTGGAAGCAAGGGCACTTCTCACCCCACCATCATGCCAGTGGGAAGGTACTGTATTTCCAGTGGATGGAGCTTGTATCTTGGCCAACCACTCATCACACTAGTGACATAGTAAATCCACTTTCCTACTTATGATCTCAATTACACATTGATAAAATCCTATTTGATGCGATCTAACATTCATAATTCATTTTCAAAACCCTTTTCAATATCAATCCCATCAACTAAGTTGAAAAATGACAATGACATTGAAAATAGAACCCTATTTCATGAAGGGTGTCATATAATCTCCCCATCATAGAACATATCATCCATGAGATGTATCCTTGTGAATTAAATCATTACTCCAGACCTAAATGAATCAGAGAATTCCTTCACAAACAACTATTTTCGATCCTTGAATGTCCCAAAACAATTCAATGGAATAACTTCAATTATAAGTTTCTAACCACATAAAAACACTATACAACTCTCAAATTTATTACATAACCACTACAATAGTGATTAATGGAAACTATCCATCTAGTAAAATCTATGATTTTTTTCTAGTATATCAAATAATCTATGTTTATCCCCCCAAATATATTAGCTAACAATGTCCATTTTTTTCTATAACACCACTACCATCATAATTTCTTACTAAAACATGCTCATAGTGGTCCAAAACCCCTCTTGAAATAGTTCATAACATTTCAAAACCATAAATACCTAATGAAAAAGTTTAATATCTAGTAATCCTTAACATTTCATGATTTCAATTTAGAATGTATGTGCCTCCATCATCCAAATACACTATGATCAGGATGTATTTTTCAATAAAGCCCCAAATATTTCCCAAAAATTCACTAATTGTATCCAAAATGAATATATTTATGTGTTTTCTAGCTAATCTCATATAAAAAATGAAAAATGTCTTGGTTGAACCTCATATGGTTGATAATCCACAAAACACTTGACTATACCCACCATTGCACTATCAATTTCCCCGGTCATGGTTACTTAAAACCTAAGGCACCCCGATATCACGTTGATATATACACAAAAAACTAAATTCAACAAATTGTGTGATTCCATGGTCAAATCCGTAATCCACTAATTCCATTTTTGGGCTCCAAATGAAATCACCAATGTTTTCCCAATCAAATCTATTTATTCTCAACAAATTAGAAAAAGGCCTAGGATGGAATAAATACATGAATCATTGTTATTATTTTCTCCTAAAAAATGGATTGGAATGTGGTTGAATCATGTAGATCTCATAAAAATTATAAGTACATGTGATATCACGTCCCTTAAAAGGACATATGAACATATCCTGAGTGGTGCATGGTATTCTCTTGGTCTTTTAGAGTCTACTTGACAAGACCTCTTGATATGGAAAATGCATCTATGAAAACCAATGACCACATAAAGGCTACAAGGAAAGGACATTTGATCATATAACATGAAAATTGGTGGATTCTTTACAATTAAACAACAACCTTTTTAAAATGAATAATCCATATATTCATGTGATGAACTCATGCGATATGAAATTCCTCATAGAGCCCCTACTGACATGTCCACCTTGTTGCGAATAAAATTGATGGTGTCACCTTCATCAAGTGAAAGACACTGGACAAGTCCATTAAAGCCTGAGGTGAAACTTTATCTCTATAGAAAATTAAAATGTTTGTCCATGAAAATGCTCAAACATCACCATAGGATCCATCGTTGGTCACACAACAAATCACAAACAAATAACGTGACATTACCCTAAAACTCTCACTCAAATTTATGAGATCTGCTATCCTTATCCAATAAAGATGTAAATAAAGAGGGGAGAAGATTGATGATTATAGAGAAGGGATGATATGCTGGCCTTCATTTGGAAGGGTTTATACCCCCCAAGTGATCAATAAGGATCATGAAATGACACCATGACATGCCATAATTATATAACAAGGCCCCTTGACATGTCATCCTAATTTCATAGGGTAAACCTTGGAAAACCACCTTTATCTCATTAATTATACTCAAAAGTCATCTTTGATCATGCGAAGCTCGAACCATAGGCATAATGATTGAGTAAATATCCCTAGGCATGTTGTTCTAGAATTGTAAATGCTCTTTGACAATTGAACATGGTTAGGTGAAATCCCTTTGATCAGTCAAGGTCTAATAAACATGGAAATGGTGGAACATTCTCACTTTCATTTTTCTCATACTACACCATGGATAACCAAAAAAAGTATAGTGCAATGTGCATGATACAAAAATTATTCCACTGACTCCAGATCAAATCCTTGTGATATGAGCCTCATAAGGAAACATATAAATGGGGTGGTCAATCCTACAAATATCTACACCATAACACAAAAAATAGAGACCATGAGAAACTGCTATACAGGAGTGCAAGAACGGAATTCATGGAGCATCTAGTAACACGATCATAGCGGACTTCCACCAGGTCAAATTTAGGGAATTAGTTAATGTATCATGACATGTGAATATGTACTCCAAATTACCACTCTATGGATCACGTGAAGGACTTCTAGTGTGTCACAAAAATTATGTGTTGGAGGCCCCACGTACTGGCTAGGTCACATGGAACATAAAAAAGATAGCACTAGACAAATCCTAAGGCACACCAGCAATAAAGGCATTAATAAGGATTAAAAAATATTGGAGAATTATGTGAATATGGATACATTGGTATTTATGTTCTTCACATGACCTATATAGATCATGTGGAAACACCATGACATGTCATCCAAGTCATGTGATGATCCCTTATTATGCAATTTAGATCATGTGATTCCTGTTGGACATGTTAAGGGTCTCATGTCACAATCCCCAAGCTTGCCACCCGAGTCTTGAGAATTCATTAGGGAATTACAGTCAAATCTCACAATTTCCATCAGAAATGTCACCCATGTTTTGTGACCACACAAGGACATTTCATCCAAGTACAATGACTTACCCCAGTAAAAGTAACCCATGCAATGTGATGTCCTCTAATCATGTTTACCAGGTCATGTGACACCATCAATGTATTTAGGAAAAGTCCCATGATGTCCCCCTAGACAAGTAATCTAGATCTTATGATTCCCTCCACACATGTCAGTCAGGTACTACAACACCCTTCAGTCATGTCATCCAATTCATGTGACACCCTCTAGTCTTGTCATCCTGGCCATGCAACACCCTCTAGACATGTCACCCATGATCATATGACATCCACCCTGACATTCCATGGAGATCATATAATTTCCTCCAATGAAATCAAACTAGACCATGTGATTGTGAATGAAAATTTCCTCCAATAATCTTGGACATGTCAAGAAATCCTCATACATGTCACATAGACATCCCACACATGTTTTGTAGAAAATAAGGACACGTCAAACGTTCATCCCAAAATATGATAACATTTTCCAGTGGAGGTATTTGGGAATACCCCCAACCAAACTACATGAACTCTGATTCATGATATAACAAGGATATGTTGGACACCTTACTATGTATCGAGCACATGCGATCATCCACATAAGTGTAATCCCCTCCTTAGATCATAAATTCTAACCCCCATATCCCAATCCACATATGGATTCATAATTCTCCCTCATCAATCAGATGATTAAGGATCCATACTGACTACAACATGTATGATTCTTACTATAACAAGGATATATAGGATGACTTCATAATTTCCCTGATTTATAGAAAACATCCTATAAGTGTTTTCCTAAGGAATAAGTCCTAAATCCATTTATATTGAGACTTATTAATTACTTGAGATTAATTCTCACATCAAACATTGTATTTGTTCAATTAGGTGTTTTCAATTATCATCTAATTCTCATAATGAATCTACAGCTTCTTGGGAAACCTCATTGGGTAATCCCCAATTTTTAGTAGGATATGACTACCCCCATAGAGGGGAATCCACCATGGGGTATATCTTAGGGTTTCAGTCGAACTTCAATGCCTCTATTTCCAACTATGAACCAGATATATAGGATGACATTGTGAGGCTAGAGGTCAATACCTAGTGCCTATGTTCCATCATATATGTCCTTTCTATAAGGTGTTAAACTAAAATGTTTCAATGAGAAATATGGGTTTTTATTCCTTTTATAAACTGGATAAGAAAAATGCCTTATAAATGTTTGATCTCATCCTAAAAATATTAATCACCTACCTAGATAAAAGTATACTCTATAGTTCTTGGTTGTATGAAATGGAAATATAATCAGCTAACCCTTTAAGAAAAAATGGATGAAGAACATTGAATACATAAATATAGAATTACCAATACAGCTCCTTATATACATGAAAGAGTTCAACACTTGACTTTTTTTAGGATAACCAGTAATGTATTGGATTTAAAAATATGTTATCTAACATATCATAAATATATATGTGATTCTCAGAGCATACAAAAATTCCCCACATAATGGTATGATGAGCTTGAATTCCCATCCTCTCGACCAATGTGAGTTCCTAAGAACTATTGGGTTTGAAACCCTAAATGTCCACCTACCTAGGGAAAGTAGTTCTGTACTCAGTTATGGATGGGGAATAATTGGGAGTTTCTACATAAGATTAAAAAATAGAAAACACAATGCGAATGATAATAGAAACATCAAGCCCCCTACAACCCACAATCGTTCGAGACCAAACATATATTTCCATGAAAAAAAATGATGAACCTGACTTGAATCTATAAAATAATAAAAATAATTAGCCAACCACATGTAACGAGCTTTAACAGGAAATATATCCATCCTCATTATGACATGTCCATGTGAGTAGAATGGTCGAACCAAGAATCTGAATGTATAATTTTTTAATACGTGTATATATGATTTAGAACATATCAGGGATTTGATAAAGAACTAATCAATGAAATTATTCCTTTTTTATCCATGGATATAGATTCTAATATCAAATACAACATCTAACCTCAGATGAATCCTTCTTCCCATGAATTTTATTGAAAAGCCTCTCATTTTGTGTTGATGGAGACATCTGAGACGATTTATCCCCATACAGGGGAGGGACCTCTGACGTCCTTCAATGGATCAGAACCCTTTGCACCCTTCTATATTCCGAATAATCTCCCACCGTTTCCCAAAATATGTTTTGTCTGATAGTGCAATATCTATACGATGGATTCTCTAATCTCCCAATTTTGGTCACAGAGTTAAATGAGGCCTCGGACCTCCTCAACATGACTTTGATCGCTCACTTCTCGCAAATAACGAATTCGGTCAACTACTTTGATAGATTTTTATTTAGTTCTTTGGACTCATAGGAGAGGGAAATGATAGGTTTTCTAGACTCCAAAAATATTATGATTCGATTCACCTCAGAGGATGATTTAATTAAATCATAGTTTATCACTCCCCACAACTGCAACGGCTTCTATTTCTATCTATTCATATGGACCTAAAACTTTAATATGAAGTGGGACTCACCTTCAGTATCAATTTGGGTATGTTTTCATAATCTCCCTCTTCCGATTAAAAATACTTTGATTATCAGTATGGTTTTCAACCTAGTGGGTAGATACCTATGTTCTGACAGCCGAACCAAAGCCGTTTTCTCTTCAAGTTAATCCTAGATTTTGTGTGGAAGTTGAATCTTCCACAGTGCCTACCAATATCGTTTGGTTAACAGTTGGTGAAGAATTATGATGTATACAGGAATTCATTTATGATTCATGGTTTGAATATTGTTCTTCCTGCAAGAAAATGCGTAACTCGATGAAGTTTTGTAGGAGTGGGTTTAGGAGGACAGATAAATTGAAGGGTGTGAGCATGGGTGGTAGTGGAAATTTAGAAAAATATCACAGTGGATGGCTTGTCTAGTCAGTTTAATGTTGGTATAGAGTCTGTATTGAACTCGAACGAGGTTATACAAGGTGGTTCGGGAAATCCACCAGTTGTAAATATCTTCAGTAATTTGAGAAAGGATCTGGGTGACCCTTGTTCACTGGTGGAAATGGGGTTGGAGGCGGAGACAACTGAGAGTGGCTTGGACCCTCCTCTTGAGGCCTCCCATGGGGGTAGTTGGAAAAACCCAGATGGGGTACTAGTAAAGGTGGATGAGGGAGGTCATAAAACTCTATAAAGCCCTTCTTATGCTGAGCTGGTGTTCTTATGGAAGGATATCAGTGATAGTGGCCAGGTAGTGACATGGAATCCCACTACAGGTTTCACACCCGTTGAACAAGATGCAGGGGTGAGACCTTATCAGGACAAGTTAGGTTGAAGGCCTCATTGTTGGGTAATCATTTTGAGCTTCGGTCCTTTGATGATCTGGTCTAGGTCTCTATAGATTTGTTCCAAATCTCCATTGATGAACTGGAGTTTAATGGGTCCAGTGATTAATGTTATAGCTCCTATGTAGGTGAAATAGAGGATGGGACATAGGGTAGTAGGAATCCAAGCATGCGGAGATGCAAAAGCAGGAGGGGCAATAGTAATGTAAGGAAAGACTACTCATATTATCTTTTTCCTACGGAGAATAGATCCACAAAGAAGATGAAGGACAAGTAGATGGAAAATGTCCCAACCCTCTCCATATCGGCTTGCCAATATTGGAGGTTTGATACTATGACTGAACACCCTTTGGAACTTCTTATTTGCTTGGAAGAGGTTGGGGATGAATCTATTCTAACAATTATGCTACTTCTAAAGAGGCTGAAAGATTGATAGAAAGGGTTATAAGGGTTCCTGAGAATAAGGATCAGTTCAAATTGATTGATAAACTTTATCTCTTCTTAATATTAGGATTCAAAAACTAGATAATATATATATAGGAGTACAAGTAGTCTTGGGACAAGATGGCTTTTCTGTTTGATGATCCCCTAATGAGGGAACTCGACACTCAGGTGAACACTATCATTTGTAGAATATATAATGTGACTAAAACTGGTAGGCTATACTTTTATTTTAATGGCTTGGTAACTTCAATTTGTTCTTGATCTTATGGGTTTTCACTTTTTCCTTAAAATATTATGATAATAAAAAAGTAAATTTGTGAATGTCATTGAAAATAAGTTATGTTTGTAACCCCTAAATTTTTCACAACGGCCTCACCCACTGACATCTTCAAAACTGGTTGTAAAATGCAAAGGTTTGGGAGTACCATCTACAAGGAAAATCCAAACCCTAAAGGATAAATTCAAGGGTCTCCAAAAAATGAAGCTGACCAATCCATATCATCCAAAGAATGATTCAATAAATCCAATAGTTCCCATTTCCACCACCAATCGATTCATAAGAATATCCCTATAGCACAACAATAAACACCTTTAGTATATGATGAAGGAGGACTATGTAGTTAGATAAAACTCCCATCTAGTTTAAGATCCACCAAATACAGTTCATGCCAACTACTGTCACAAGTGCTATCCTTCTGGTGCCCCTCAGTCACTTACAGGTGGCACCACCCGACACATTGCTACCTATGATGATAATGCACATGCACCATGTATGAAAAATTAGGCATGGAAATCTATGGACACCTGAGAGAGGGTTCACATATACGTTTATATTTATGATTACTATGAATATATAATGATGATAGCTAGTGGGAGAGTTCATATCCCAACCCTCTTGATCGATTCTACAAAAATATTCTTATAGTAGGAACGGGAGAGGAGCATAATCATACCCGAACACCTGAAACCCATAAAATATCCAAATGGTAAAAGGAGGAATGAAGTGGGATCATATCACTACTTCAGTTAAAGATATCCTGATGTACATATTAGATACGTGAAATGTGAAGGCCGAATTCCTGTGAAAACTTTTCAAAAATGTCGCAAAATTCTAACAACACATGAAGAACTCCGCCAACATATTCTGACTGTGTTATAGATACTAGAACATGCATGTACTCCCATCCCTAGAGGACCAGTAGAACCACCCTCTAATCAATACGAATAAGTGGTGGTTAATGAGGAAACACACATTCATTCTCCCATATAGGATGATTATCAGCATATTCCATTAATTGATTCGACACCAGACTGGTATCATATTCCCATTCAATCTAGGGATATCCAAGTGTAAGTGGTGCAATCCTAGAGATAGGCACACTTTACTATTTAAAAGGACCGGAAACATACTATAATGACACCGGACCAGTATCATAATCTCATTAAAACTAGGGTTAATCAAGTGAGAATGGAATATACCTTAGCATTGGCACAAAATCTTATTGAAAATTTTATGTGGCTAACTCCATAGGAACCAAACCAGGATCATATTCTCATTCCAAGAAAGGCTCACTAATTGAGAGAAAAATAAACCTTCAAAAAGGATTACATCCCAATTTAAAATGACTAGTGAGACACTCTAAATGAACATGGCGTGGATCATATTACCATTCTAACAAGATCTCACCATGTTAGAGTGAAAAATATATTTGTGTAGTCCCATATTCTGGTCAGTGAAGTTTCATTGAATATTCCAGTATCTCCTGGAATCCAGGATCATACCCCAACTTATGTCGATGAAAAACTACACCAACACCATTCAATGTCAATGTAGATGGAGGATCATATCTCTTATCCAATTTCGGTGTTGCATTGGTATATTTTAATGGGTAATGAATATTTTAAATGGGATTATATCCCTTCCTCATCCATGGTTGACCGATATATTATAGAATCCAACCACATGAAGGATCATATTTATTTATACAATACACAATCTCATTTTCATGATCTAGAAGCTTCCCATAAGTGGGATCATACTCCCATGACATTAGAAGGTTACCAATATATTATGGAAACCATCACACAACCTGATGATATCCCAGATCAATCCCAAATTGTTCGAAAGAATATTCAAGCCAGGACAAAAAATGAGTCTCATACCCCTAATCTTCTCAATGATAATGTACTTGAGGGTGTTTGAGATAAATTAAAAAATCCCCAAGGGTCCACCAACTCTTAAACTGATACATAATGAAATGATTACCATGATAGATCTCCCCATAGTAGTTTGGAGATGGATCGTTGGGACTCTACTAATTAAATCTTCCATGCTCAACATCCTCATAGGGATATCTCCCCTGAATATAGAAATCCTCCTCATTCCCATAAAACCTGATATAGAGTGTAGTTCAAAACAAAGACATCATCATATAGGGAGGTACTCAAAACACCGAGGTCGTATATTAAATTTTCCTCATCAACTACTATCAAAGCTTCACCATAGTTATCAGGTGACCCCAAGAAGAAACCACTATGGTTTGACTAGGTGGAGGCATGTAGTTCTGATGAAGTGGAAGATTGAAATGATATATAGATACAGTAATATATAAAGAACCTCCCCACCATGTTTTGGACCCTCACCACTTTTTACTATGAGATCCCAAATGATCTAGATAATGATTGAATGCCTTAACTATACTAAAATATGTTTGAATGTTATAAAAAATTGAAGACTAGTCACCATCATTGTATAGGATTAGAGTTCCCCCTTTATAATATCAAGATAATATTTTTTTATTAACCAGGATACTATTACCATAGATCGGGACCGAATTCATGAAAAGAATAGTGAAAATATACAACACGCTAGCTTCTAATGCATCACAAATCATCAACAATTGATACCTAAATCCTCTTCATGTATCTAAATTCAGGGATGGATAAATTAAGGAGTGTTGGAATCACCACACACATGGAACATCATAACTCCCTTGACACGATGTCCCATAATGCCACTGATTTTGATGAGATGAGGGGACCAGGTAACATATGAGCTGTTTGGTCACTACAAAATAATTCCCCAGTCTAACAATGAATGGAAATCATGATTGAAGGGATATTACGACCAAAAATTCTTTAAACATGCCCCAATGATGCAATGGGAACAAATATCAGCCATAGATAATGAAGTTATAATCAAATCAAAATATTCCTATAATGAATGACTCTCAACATGGGATGACATTACACCAAACACATACATGTTCAATAAAATTCAAAATAAAATACGTCCCAATAGCAGTATCAATAATAGCATTCCAAAAGAGAACCTATCCCACAAGTATGGGGAAATAATTAAACTATTCCTCCACTACATAGGTCATTAATCCCTGAGCAAATCTAGGATATATCGGTAGTCGATTAAAATCAACATCATCTCATATGGATGGGGTAATTTTTATCTCAATCAGCATCACCAGTTTAATCACACCCTGAGAGGGTCATAAATAAATCCATGATGGTTAAATATCAACCAATCCTACATATTTGGGGGAATTTATATATTAATTCTTGTCCTATGAGTCATCAAACCCTCACCCGAAAGCATTATATCCCCAACAACAGGATTAAAAAATGTCGATTCTGGCCCTAAATAGTCTCTAGCCAACATGGATGATGGAATTACAATAATCATCCTCACCAAATAGGGAATCAATTTTATCTAGTTTGGGAGGTAAATATCAGTGCACATAATCTCTTCAATTTATCCACTCACAAGATGAACTATTACTATCCTTGAACCATTCATAAAACATCATATAAAACCAACTCAAGGTCACTACTCATAGATCATTATGGGAGTTATGTATGACGAAGGTAGCCAAACCCCACATGGTTCGTAGACCAAAATGGTTAGACATGGGCATGGTTTTAAGAAATTTCCCTGATGAAAGGATTATATAATCAACTAATTTCATTCCGAGTAATGGGGAAACTAAAACTGCATGATATACTACTATGAATATTGTCACTTTTAAGAAAATATAAAATGTTTATGGGAATGAAAATAAATAGGGATAGAATGTGGAATGTATACCTAGGGATGAGGGTGATCTGGATGACCCCAAATAGGCTACACACATAAGGAACTGGAGGATGATCCAAAACCTATCAATTCTAAATATTGACTTTCAACCTCTATGGAAGAACACCACAAAGGATAAATGGAATTAAGTTGTCATATACCACACTTCACCCATAAGTGTTGAAATTCCTAACATGGAGGAGAAATTTGAACAATATGTGAATAGGATACCAAATCTAAGACAAATCGAAGTGGAGATACTCAGGGGAAAAATTACAATTAGTTATCATTTATTGGATATGATGAAAATCCCTCCTCTATTAAATTAAGATAGAGATGATATTATAGAAAGAGAAGTATCTAACCATCAGATTTTCTCCGAATTCGAGCATCCATTATACATAAATGAGGAATTAGATGATGAATCTAACTTCCCTCCCTAATGAAAATAGAATTTCCCCTAATAGGTTGATCATTCAGTCTTATCCCAAATCAAGGATCTTTAGGAGATGGAAACTTGGCCACCACATCAAGAATCACCTACACACAGTACATGGGAGGCATCTGAGCCAATATTACCTCTATAACCGCACAAAATCATTAAGTCCCTAACTACTCGAATGAAAGATAGGGAAGGGACACGTTCAGCTATGCAGCCCAAGAAGAATCCATATCATGAATGGCTGAATGGCAATTTTCCACAACCCAATTTTTGAAATCCTACCTTCTCTATATTTGAAGACATGATAAACCAAGAATAACAACACATGCACTTCATTTAATAATGTGGTTAGATTAAGGACCCTTAATATCCAAAGGATGAAAACAATATAAGTTGTTTTTTAAAGACTCTGATAGGGGCAACCTTTTTTGATACAGTAGTCTTCTAGTAGGATCTTTTGTGGGATGGCAAGACTTTCATCATCAATTCCATTAACAATTCATCTCTATGATAAAAAAATGACAATTATATGCCTAATAAAATAAAATAAATATGCAAATTATGGGTTTTATGACATCAGACCTATATGGAAATATATATAAAATTCACTCAGTATCACTCTCTTGTTGGAGAATTTGTTGGAGCTCTATGATGAAAATATCTAGGATGAGCTAATGACACCACTGATCTCAATGAAGTATCATGGTGGATCTAAGTATTTCCATAAATGAAACAATATTTTGAATATTTCATTCAGTGGAATCATGCTATGTCTTTAATCATTACCTTAGCAAAGGGGAAAAGGCTCAGCAAGACTAATATTACCACTTTACCATAAAACTGGTAGCTGCACCCAGTAAAGTAACCAGGTTGGCCCTGAATCACCTGAGACCTCTTATGGAGAGGAAAAAACAAAAGAATATATGCCTAGAAGAGAAGTGATACAAGATGATGGATGGTCAGGATTTGAAGAAAGGATGAAGTTAGTACACACCTTTCGAAAAGAGTAGGTCCTAGGTTATTTTCTTATTGACATAGAAAAAACAACTCCTGCTGCCACAACCCCTGATACCTAAATAGTTAAACATCACTGACCAACCTAACTTCCTCACATTACTTAGGATGATGGGTTACTCTATCCAATATTGGTTCTTCTTCATTGAAATCCCCTAAAGCATTGTTGATTCTGGATTGATGATGTTAGAAAATTTCCCACCACAAGTTACCTGTGTAATAATTTCCCTATCAAATGAAGAAGATGATTGACAAAAATTTGGAGTAACACATGGGATGAAGCTGTGCAACAAGATGAATCGAAATAAAATTTACCATGTTCATTAAAACCTAGGATTATTGCTTCAGAAAACCATATTGGTTCTACACAGACCCACGCTTTTCATAAATAAACATCACAAAACATTTGTGGAATACATAAAAAAATTATAGAAAAAGACACCCAAAGACCATACTAGTCTAGAACCTTTGGAAACATAGAAACATGAACAATAGTAAAAAAATATCTAAATTACCTCACACTAGGTTCTTCTTTACTATCACCCTTATTAGAAACATTAAATATAACACATATGATCATAAGCTAGGGAAGGAACCATAAAAAGGGGTGAGCTCAGATGCTCAGAAAGGGTAACCAAGGGAGACATGTATGCATAAACAAGATAATATGGGTATGAGAACATGATCATGAAAATATATGATCATACCCTATATGTCAAATATCAAAAAAAACATTCCATAAATATTGGATGTTAATTAGATAGGAATCATAAGAAAATAATGAACATAATCCATGAAATAAAAATATATAATAAAATACATGATTGTGTCAAACATATAAGCATAGAATATGATTCCAATATTATACATGAAACCACTTCCATGAACATATTAGTAGTAGGGGTTCAAACCCCATACCATATTTGTAGTCCTGGTTATCTCCAATGACCATATTATCAGCATTAGTTCTCTCCTCATACCTTCTTGGTTGTAATAGTTAACTCCCACGACCATATATGTATTCAAGGATCATTAAAAAGACCATCTTAGTCTATCTCATTAGAATTAAATCATTTTCCACTACATTAGAGGGATATATAGGACCCACCCATCTCAATGTGAAATCATACATACTTGTTCCACAAAACAATAAATAATCATATCAAAACCCATGAAATGAAATGGATAACATAAAAATATAGTTATATCATAACCCATAGAAAAAGAAACATATTTCATAATAAATTAATCAAATGAATAACCCATCAAAAGTAATGGGTTTCAGAAGCTTATAACCTATGAAAGAAAAATGGTTTTCATAAACATCATGTCATCAAAACAAAATCCTGTCAGAGAAAGATTACGTATGGAAACATTGATGTATTTTCCTTGAAAGGAATGAGTGACACCAAATGATGTAATAGTATATGGGAGATAGTTTTTAAATATCATTTAAAAACATTTCATGAGAAAAATATACTTTTTTCCTGGAAAAATGATTTTTAAAACATTATACATATTTGAAATCATTTTTCATCAAAAATATATTTATAAAAGAAGATTGGACAACTATAAATAAATTTAAAAATGCCATTTTCCTTGAAAATTAACTTTAAATATCACTTTATAAGCTTTTTTAAAACATTTTTGAAAACACAATTTTTGAAATAAAAAATATTTCTTGCAGAAGGGAGTGGTAAATTCAAAAAAACATTAAAACACATTGTTGACTATTTTATATACCAAATAGTAGAAAAATGGTACCAATTTTTGATGATATCATGAATTACGAAATAATTATAAAATTAATGAGATATCATATGATATGGATCTTAATATTTCATCAAAAAAATCATAATCAAACAGAATCTCAAAAAGCGATGGGATTGTATCAATAAACTCTTATCACATGGTAACTTGGGATCATACCATAAAATTAAGAAGATGAAATTATATGAAACATAAAATATCATAAATATAATGATATTAATGATGTGAAATATCAAATGTAATTATATTGGATTTGAAAAACAATGTTGGTACATAACAAAACATGTGTCTCGAAGAATGAAAATTGAGACAAAACTGTCTTAATGATTTGGCGTCTTTTGAAACATTAACCCCATGAAATAAAAATCATATAATGGATATTTAAATACCATTAAATTTAATAATAATAATAATAATATAATACATTCATGGGAATTATATAAACCCCAAAAAGGAAAACAATGGTCTCTAAGGCATCTATACCGAGAAAATAAAATGCGAGATAAAATTTTCCTTACTTTGTGTCTTGAATCTGTTCATACTCATACAAGATTCCTATATAATAAACATAAGTTTAATAAAATTATTTTATAGAAGAATATTATTATATATAATACCCTATATTGTTCTATTATGACATAATATTAGCATCTTCTTTACAATTCTATGTTATGGTATCACTTTAGGTAATGTTTACGTTGTTCTTATGATGTGTCTTAATGTGTTATATCATTGGTCCTTATACGTATATCAGGATTTACAAAATATCAAACATGATATAAATATAAATAATATTCATTATATTTTTACTATAATAATATATAGGATATATAAGTATGAAATGGAATACATCATTCAATGAGACGGTAGGTCGTACGTAAACATGAATGTTATGTCCCTTTTATTATCTAATTTGAAGAAACATATTAAATGGATTAAAAGTATCAATATATGTATATATTTCAAAATTATAGTATAATAATAATATTAAATATATCATATAATTTTAATAAACACATCCTTAATACTTTTCATGTAATGGGTGAATGAATCACATCACTTGGAAGGGGATGTAGTCCATACATCCTCAGACGAGATTATCGTATTTAAACCAAATGAAAAGTATAAAGATATGGATAGAAAAAGGATTAAATAATCGTAAATAAATAATAAATATAATATATTACATGTATAAATAATGTTTAAATTAAAATTTCCACCATGAGAGGTGGTGAAGAAAAATTGAACAATCACTGTTTTGTAATGCGGTAATTCACTGTACATGTAAACAATAAGTTTGCTACCCATTAGATTAAATATTATGAAAGTATAGGTAAAACCATTATCAAAAAAATAATAAATTCATATTCATGATACTGTTGTTGTTATAAAATCATGTAATATTGTTAATTTAGGTGGTAGATAAATATATTTAAAGAAAGGAGCTAGAGGGAGGGTGTTACCACTTAATCAGGTAACTCCTTTTGGTTTCCACCAAAGTGCTTCCTTGGAAGAATTTCTAACCAAATGGTGGATTAATAGAGGAAGGGATATTTATTTTTAATTATTTGAGAATTTATTTTATAAAACTAAGTGGTTTTAGAGGTGTGAATTAGTGGATGGAATAGAGGCCTTTTTATAGTGGAGGAGGAGTGGCACTCTTTTAATATTTTGACAATGGATTTTCATACATGTTCTTCACATATCAGCTGGATCCAATAATTTACCAAATTCATGAAAAGGAGTATATAATTGAAAAATGGAAATAAAGTCGATCTTAGAAAGTGTATATGTTGTTTTGTCCCTTAAAATCAATGTTTAGTCTCTTTTTAAGCTTATTTATACCTTATTCATTGTAAATAATTTTAATTACTTTCACAAATATTTTTGGACAAAAAATATTTTGAACTTATTAGCCATTATAAATTAGTATGATTCTAAATATTGAATAAAATTTTCCAAATTCTAATCTTAGATGTGGAAGAAATTAATTTAAAATTTATACCACTAATTGGATGACACTGTATGTTTTAAAGTAAAAATGATCAAAAGTTTGCAATGTTTTTATATCCAATTTCAATGTGAAATTGATTCCGATGGAATAAATTGGATTTATTTTTTTAAAATATTATCTTATTAAAAATTGAAAATAATTTAAAATATAATTTAACCTTATAATTAATTCATATTAAAAGGATTTTTTAAATTAAAATTCATTATTTTTCACAATTCTTCCAAAAAAGATGTTTCCTAGAAAAAACCCAAAAATTAACCCAAAGATAAATTCAAAATTAAAAATTCAAAAGTGAATATTATTTTTTCCTATTAAATTTATAAATTTTTATTAAATTAATTTTTTTTTCATATAAATACATAAAAAGAAATTTATTTGAGAAAATAGTATTTTTTTTAAAATATAAAGGCTTTACAAAAAATTATATCTTCAATTATAAACAATATTTTAAAATTAGTTATTAAAATTATTATGAGTAACTTTATTGTATAGGTTATTATTTTCTAATTTATATAATTTTAATAAAAAATGAGATGTATCTTAGAAACTCAATGTCGCATGTATCTTATGCCAAGTCGGTGTAGCACGTAACGTACACTAAGACAGTTTCATTTGTAATCTATATGATGTAAGTTCCATGTGAAATGAATTTTTAAATTTGTTTAATGCAATATATAAATGAAATATCAATTTATACAAAAATATGGGCCCTAAAAACTCAGGGTGTTACATTATACCCCCAATAAAATTAATTGAGTCCATGAAATTTGTCATCTGGGTCAAAAAATGAGGATACTTATACTTCATAATATCATAAAGTTACCCTATTACTTACTATAACTAGTGACTTCTACCCAAAACATTGACCACGTTAGTGGTCTAGTTTTGTTGAACATTCTTTAATAAGTCATGAATTTAAATTGGCTATTCATCGAAAGAAAAAAAATGATCTAGCGATATGAACTCTAAGTTTAGTACATGTGACGGGTCCAGAATTTACATCCTAAGTAGAGAAACATAAAGCGCATCATGTACTTCATAGTTATTTGGAGGTTGTTCCATGTTATAATCTTATATCCTGGTGCAATCAAGAATCTCTAAGGGACTGATACACCTAGGGATAGTTTCACATTCTTTCTGAACCGTATAACATTTTCCGCGGAATGATTTTTAGAAACACCATTTTAACCAATTAAAATTCTATACCACACCATCAGTTATCAGTGTATATTTTTTTCATACTTTGATATGCCTTGATATGCTTTTGAGTGGTTCTAACCTTCTTGACCAATTCTTCAATGATTTTATGTGTTAAAGAAACATTCCCCAAAGAAGGCCATGGGAGAAAGGGTAAGATTATGCTGTCACAAATACTATGATTAAAGTTACTATGGATTTGGTCATGGGTATTTTAATCATTTCCTAAAAGTTATCTAATGGTTTATTTGTTTCTGGATCATCATATTTTTTTATCATACCAATTTACTAAGAAAATTAGACATTTCTCTTTTGATTTAATAAAATAGTTATGAGTCAAAACTCAAAAAGCGATGTATAATTGCAACCAATATATGTTGATAATTCCCACTAATTACACATAAATGTTCTTTATTTTTGGACCTTATCATCAAACATATGATTAAATTTGTAATAATTCTTTGTATGTATTGGATTTTAAATTATTATGTGAAAATATATTTCTAGAAAAAGGATGTTACAATTATTTAGAATAATGTTGAATCCATTAACTTTAGGGTAAAAACATTTTCATTTGATTATTATCTGGAACCACCCATATTATCCAAACTAAATTAAAATATCAGGGATAATAAAACAATATCTTTGGGTGAGGAAATAAATCTTAAAATTAAGGATGTACATATTGTGCAAGAGTATGTTGATGTGTTTCTATAGGATTATCTAGACAACATACAGAGCAGGATGTTGATTCTCTATTGATCTAATTCATGGTTCATGACCTGTATCAAATACTTCTTATATAATTTCCAATGTGGAATTAGTATAACTAAAGAATAAAAGAGAGTTATTTTGTGATAAATGATTTATTCTACCCAGTGCTCCTCCAAGGGGAACCCCTATTCTGTTTGACAATAATAAATACGTAACCATGAGGTTTTTAATTTATTATATTCATATGAATTTTGTTACCATATTTAATATGTATCCCTTAACTCAGATTGATTTTTTATTTGATCAAATTCATGGAGCTCGATATTTTCCAAAGATTGAAGTTTGATTGGGATATCATTAGTTTCATGTAAGGAAGGAAGATATTCCAATGACATAATTTTGAACCAGGTATGGGTATTACGAGTTTATTATGATGCCTTTTTTACTAACAAATGAACCCTCTATTTTCATGGATATAATGAATAGGGGTATCAAGGAATATCTTGATGTCTTTTTGAGGTATTTATTGATTATATATTTGTATACTCTAAAGGCTATGAAGTTCATGAGAATCACTTTTGCACTGTTCTGAAGATTCTTATAAGGAACGAGTTTTATGGGAAGGTTGGAAATTGTAAATTTTGGCTTCATACATTTTCTTTTCATAACCATATTATCTCTAAGGATGGAATCTTAGTTGATCTTTTTAAGAAAAAGGAAGTCCATGAATGACCTACACCAATGAACATAAACGAGGTAAGTTGTTTTATTTGTTTAGTTGGTTATTATAAAATTTTAATTCAGAAATTTACCCGATTAGCTACTCATTAAGCAATATTACTCATAAAGGGTTTGAGATATTATAGATAAAATAATCTGAATATTGTTTTGAATAGTTGAAGAGGAGATTAGTGCATGCACCAATCTTGACTCTACCATTAGGAAATGGTGGATTTGTGATTTATAGGGATACGCACAATAAAGGACATATAAATTTCTTTATTCATAATTATAGATTTATTGCCTATGCATCATGGTACATAAAAACTCATGAATAGGACAATACGACTCATGATCGTGAGTTAACAATAGTAATCATTTATCTGAAGATATGGAGACATTATATATATAGTGAAAGATGTGAGATATATATGGATCACACGGGATTGAAATATATATTATCGGAGAGATAAATAAACATGAGGCAATGGAGATGGCTCTTGATACTAATGGATTATGATTTATTAATACACTACCACCCAATGACGGAAAATAAGGTAACAGCTGCAATGAGTAGGAAGGATCATGGATTTCTGAACAAAATGGTTGTTAAAAAAGATAATGTGTACAAGGATTTAGTGAGGATATATATGGAAATTATCAAATAAGACGAAACATAATTACATTTTCCATTTCTTTCCCAACCATATTTATTAAAAATGATTAAAATTTATCATCCTAGTGACGAGAGTCTTCAAACAAAAATTAAGGCTGTGAATGATGGGAAGTTAGCAGACATTGTGTATGAAGATGGAATTTTCAAATATGGTAAGAGGATATGTGTTCCCTCTATCCCCAATCTAGTAAGAGATTTAATGGATGATTCATATATCTCAAATTTCTCAATACACCATCATAACACTAATATGTACATAGATATGGTGGAACATTTATAGTGGAAGAATATGAAGTAAGAAAATTTTGATTACATATTAATTTGTTCATTCAATCAATAGATGAAGTTGGAAAGACCACATCCTAAAGGAATCCTTCAACCTCTTCCTCTTCCAATATGAAAATGGGATGATATCACTTTGGATTTTGTCACTAGATTACCCAAATATCCAGTAAATAATGTAACGCCCGGCCCCAGTTACCCAAGTCAGTTCATTATTACATAACATTTGCATGATCATAATATATCAACTCTAAAAATACCAATTGGTTTAGTAGCATTGGAAACACTAGATATATTCATAAGTATTACATTACATCAAAAAGTGAAAACACTATAAAAACATCTTGTCTTCATGTCCCCTCATACTATCCCTAAAGGACATTCATAAAATACCACCTCACATCCTGGGAAAAATAAAACATTGAAAGGGGTGAGATTAGATTCTCAGTAAGGACAACAATATAGTGGAAACATTCGTAAAAAATATAAACATTTACGACAATGTATAACTAAAACAAAAGCCTTTTAAACATGAACTTCAGAATAATATGGTATTGATCAACTGAAATAATACCATTTACAAATTCACATGGATATTCTACTGGTCGAATAATCACATGTAATATCAATAACCACTTTCATAATGATGGAATGCATAATGCCATACTATCATAACCACATAGTCAAGGCCTTGTGCTAAGAATACATATAAGATTTTGTCAAGTCCTTGTTCCAAGACACTAGTTTGTCTCATGAGACCTACTGATGCATCGAGGAGCTATATCAGGCTCCAACCGTCACTTATTAATTCCAATGCATTCCTTATATGAATAGGTTTAAACATAGCATAAACATTCAAACAAAAACTAGCATATGAAATATCAATTCGTTCTCCATAAACAATGATTGGTATAAAAATAACACATACACAATCAATAATATCACAAAACCTTCAATATAATATTGATGTTTTGTATCATAATAAACCAACTTCAACTAAGTTTAAAATCCATTAAAGGATATTGAAATAGATGAAATCAAAACAATTTGAGAGAAATATATATTTCTTTGAAATCATTTAAAAGTAACATAATTATAAAATAAAACATTTACATTAAAATATTATTATAATCTTGTAAGGGAATCTTCGACAATTTTATAATGGCGGAAAATAGTAGCACATGCCGTATAAGTTAAAAAGGACATTCTTACTTTAATTCTGTCGAAAAGATTAAAAAGGACTTTGTTTGGTAAATGACGGAAATATTCCATTATAAACATTTTATAAAATTAAAATAAGTGTATCAAAGACTTCAACCCATATTCTATAAAATATTAAGAATGATTTTAAATACATTTTTAAGAAACATGGATTTCGATGATAAAGAGGTCCTAGTAGATAATTAGATATAAACAACCTTGGATAATGAAGAGAATGAAAAATAAACCCTTACCTTGTAATTTTCCTTGGTTGAGGGTAGTTTAACCTCATGTATAATTGTGAAAAATTTGTTATTAAATTATACAAGAATCATATACATTAATGTGATATCATATACGATCTTTTAACATTGATTTGTTAATAATATCTTCTTATTATCGTCATTTCGGGTGTTAACTTACTCATTTTATTTTATATGTTTTTTTACATAAGTAGTATTTGTTATGGATAGTTTGTATCTTATTCATATACAGAATGATATCAAGTCCTTATTCATTATTTTTAACCATTAACTGAAAATTATTCTTGAATGGATAAGATGGGGAATGAATCTCATCACGTTCCTGGTGATGGTAGTCTGTACGTACGCACGAGCGACAATATCATTCTATTGATATTAAAATATTATATAATTGGATGTTATATCATATGTACAGAATAATTATCATGTTATATTTTTTATTTACATCAATTACACATCATTATCATACCCATCCAAATAATAATGTTTTGAATAACAATTACACCACAACGTGGAGACGGTAATCCATACGTACACACGTATGGTGAAATGTCATTCAAAAGATGGATATAATACTAAATATGGTTGTACCATATTTATAATAACATCATAGTATATATGATATAATAGAGTTATTATTTTATAATTCAAATAAAATGAAAGTAGATGTTGAAGAAGAAAGGAACATGAAAGAGGGTGGTGAAAACATTACCTCTTCTTCGGGTTATTCCTTTTTATTTCATCAAAAGGGATACATAAGTTGGATTTATGAATAGATGAAGAAATCTAGGATGCTGTTAGGGATGTTGAGAGAATATTTGGGCAGGTTTTGTCCAAGAAACAATGCTTTTATGGTGTGAATTTCTAAGAAGGGGGAGTTCCCTTTTATAAGAGGGGTGAAGGACACCTTAAGAAAAGTTAGAAATATTATTTTATAATAAATTAATATTCGGTTTCTAATGGATAAAAAGTGTATAATTTAAAGGTTAAGGTAGGGATAGGTCTAAAACAACTCATCCAACAGGTTTTAGACAAGTTTGGGTCACTATATTAACTTTATCTTTTTTATTTAACTCTTAGTTAACTAGTTTTACATTGAACATGTCTCTTTGTATTTTTATATTATATAATTAATAAACTCACTATATATTTCCAAGAGTCCTCCATGTGGTCCTTTAATAATACACCTGTCATTATATAAGTCCTTTGGTCGAACTATAGATTTTTATAAATAGAATATCAATAAATAATATAATATTTGTTTTAAAAACTCATTTAGGTCAATTTTGACACTATTTATAAATTGATTTTTTTAAAGTCGTTAAAACATTATTAATTAGAAAAAAATTCATTTATGAAATCTTAACAAGTCATACTAAAAAATAAAATTATTTTATGTTTTCAAAACTTTCAAATTATTTTTATTTTAAAATTTATAATACCAATTATTTGATTCATTCATTAATAAGGAAAATACTGCATCATTATTGTGTCAAAAATAAATTTAATTATTCGACGTCTAAAAATGATAAATAAAATTACATTATGTATTAAATCCATTTATATTACTAATTAATATTTATAGTAAAAAATATAACATATATAACCCTATGTAAAAATTGGTTTTCTAAAAGATATATGCTTATGTCATTTTTTTGTTTACTTTAACTAAATTAATATAAAGTGTCAATATTACTTACAAGTGGGTCCATGGTGTCCCAAAATTGACCCAAATATTCCCATGGTCGGAAATGTATCAAAAAATTGGGTTATAACACGTTTTATGGTAATTTAATATTATTATAATATTATTTTTTTACCCTTATTTACAGGATTTACCATTTAACCATGGTAAAAAAATATTTACCGAAGTAATTATTCCAAATATCTGAAACTAGAAGTTACCTATTTACACAATTTGGACCACCTGATTCCAAATATGGAATCCATTTTTATAAATTCAAAACATAGATGTTGTAGAAATTAATTTAAAATTAATTCCCGTTGTCAAAACAAAAAAGTGTGTTTTTATGAAATAATAACCTTCAAAAGATTGACACTTATTTATGTCAAATTTCAATGTGAAATTTTGTATAATGACCTAAATTGTATTAATTGATGAAAATAAAATATAAATGAACTTACAAACCATTAAAATTCATAATTTATCACTATTAATTATTTTTATTAAAAAAGTTGTTTGTAATTAAAATTTTGTAATTTTCACTATTCATCAAAAACTCAATGTTTTCATAAAAATACAAAAAACTCACCCTAAGATAATTTCGATACTCCGAATCCAAAAATGAATTCCTTTTTTAATAATATAATTCATAAAATTTTAAAAAGTGGGTATTATTATTCATAACGGCAACATTTATTGGTCGCGGTGTGTTTGAATCTCAAAATTGCGTACAATCCAAGCTATAGAACTATTCAAAGGGAAACGTATTGTGGAAGCTTGGGGTGTTACATTATACCCTCCTACAAATAATTTCGTCCTCAAAATTTCTAGAATACTATTGCATTAAAAGACGCTGGAGTTTCTTCATCATATGTTCCCCGGGTTCCCATGTTGCCTCTTCCATCATATGGTTTCTCCCTAGAACTTTTACTAGACGAGTCGTCCGGTTTCTCAGCACTTGTTCTATCGTATCAAGAATCCTGACAGGATCTTAGTAATAAGATATATTGGTTTTCTATTCTAATTCCTCATAGGTGAGTACATGTGTTGGGTCATGCATGTATTTTCTCAACATTGATACGTGGAACACATCATGAAATTTGGAGAGATTTGGTTGAATTTCCAAATAATTAGCTACAAATCCAATTTGTTCTATAATTTCGAAAGGTCTGATGTACCTGGGACTCAATTAACCATTCTTACCAAAAGGTATAACTCCCTTACATAGAGATACATTCAATAAAACATGATCTACTACATGAAATCCCAAATCCATCCTTCGGTTATTGATATAGCTCTTCTGCCTACTTTGAGCTGCTTTGATGTGGTTTTGGATTACCTTCACCATTTCAATCGTTTCCTACACCAGTTTTGGGACTACAAGTTTTCTATCACCAACGCCATACCAACAGGTTGGTGTGTGACATATCTTTCCATATAACGCTTCATATGGTGCCATCTGAATACATGAATTAAAGCTATTATTATAGGAAAATTCTACCAGAGATAAATCTTGATCCCAAAAACCCTGAAAGTCAAGTGAGAATGATCTCAACATGTCTTCTAAGGATTGAATAGTCTGTTCTGATTGTCCATTAGTTTGGGGGTGGTATGCAATGATCAAAAAAAGTTCAGTATTTAGGGATTTCTGAAGACTTTTCTATAATCTGGATGTAAAATTGGGATCACGATCCGAAACAATTGATAGGGGTACTCCATGAAGTCTCACAACATCATTAATATATAGTCTTTCTAGACGTTCATGTGGTAAATCATCCCTTATAACACGAAAAAGTTCTGACTTGGTAAGACGATCTATAATGACCCATATTACATAGTTCCTTCTAGGAGTTTTGGGTAGTCACATAACAAAGTCCATCATGATATTATCCCATTTCCACTCAGGTATGGGACAATATTCCAATACTCCACCAGGTTGTTTCCTTCCATCTTTGACTTGTTGACAAACCATACATCTGGATACAAAATCAACAATCTCCCTCTTCATGTTGTCCCACCAAAACTTTCCTTCAAATCTCTATACATTTTGGTGCTCCCTGGGTGTATAGAGAAATTGGAACTATGAGCATCATCCAAAAATTCACTATTTAGATCAGGTTTATCGGGAACACAATGTCTCCTCCCAATTTTCAAAATTCCATCTTCATACATAAAGTCACTCAATCCCCTATCATTCAACGCTTTAATTATCTTTGTAAACTCTTCATTATCGGTCTGAGAACCCATTATGCATTCTAGTAAATATGGTTTGGTAACCATTTGATAAATTTTATATGTTTCACCTTCCATGGTTATTCTCATATCCAACTTTACTAGATCCTTGAAAATTGGATCCCATTCAACCCTCATTTTTTTCAAAACTCCATGTACCTTTCTACTCAAAGTATCTACCACCTTATTTTCCTTCCTCGGGTGGTAGTGTATCATGAAATCATAATCATTGCGTATTTCAAGCCATCGCCTTTGCCTCATGTTGGGTTCATTCTATTAGAAAATATACTTCAAACTCTTCGAATCTGTATATATTTCACATTTTTTACTATATAGATAATGTCTCAATATCTTAAAATCAATGATTACAGCAGCTAACTCAAGATCATGAGTAGGATTGTTTTTCTCATGAATTTTTAGTTATCATGATGCATATTCAATAACTCTATCATTCTGCAAAAGGACACAACCAATTCCTTTATTCGATGCATCACTATAAATAACAAACCCTTCATTTCCCGATTTTAGAGTCAAAATAGGAGCATTGAATAATATTATCTTTAGTTCTTCAAAACATTCTTCACACTCTTTTTCCATACAAATTTTACTCTGTTACATGTGATATTTGTTAATGGGTTAGCCAATCGGGTGAAATTCTAGATGAAACGTTGATAATAACCTGCTAAACCCATAATACTACGTAGCTCAGTTATACTCGTTTTTTATAGACATTCATTGATTTCTCTTGTCTTAGAAGGATCAACCTAGATTCCATCTTTAGAGACAATATGTCCATGAAACTAAATCTCCTGAATCCAGAATTCACACATTCCAAACTTACCATATAATTAATGTCTTCTCAGAGTCTTCAGGATAATGCGCAATTGATTTTCATGATCTTCATTGATTTTGGAATATACTAAGATATCATCAATAAATACCACTATAAAATCATCGTGATATTACTTGAAAACTCTCATCATTAAATCCATGAAAATAGAGGGTGAATTAGTCATCCCAAAAAGCATTACTCTAAACTAGTAATTTCCGTACTTGGTTTGAAATGTCGTCTTCAGAATGTCTACATTCATCACACACAACTGATGCTATCCAGATCGAAGGTCAGTCTTTGGAAAGTATTGAGCTCCATACAGTTGGTCAAATAAATCATCAATGTGAGGTAGGGGATACTTGTTGTTTATAGTTATAACATTGATTTCCCTGTAGTATATACATATCCTCATAGATCCATCTTTCTTCTTAACAAAAAGGATAAGGGCTCCCCATGGAGAAACACTAGGGAGAATAAATCCTATGTTACTCAATTCCTCTTGATGTTTCTTTAGATCATCTAATTCCACAGTGGCCATTCTATAAGGGGTCTTCGATATAGGCCTTGAACGAGTAATTAAATCAATAGAAAACTCAATTTCTCATTCTCGAGGATGTCTAGGTTAATCTTCCAAACATACATCAACATATTCTCTCACAATAGGAACATCCTCTCTTTGAACATTCCACTCCTCACCCAAAGTTATTTCATTCTCTTCCTCCCAGAAAATTGAATTTTGTTGAGCTACTGGGGGTGGATCTAGATAAGAACTAGGTGGTGACGATTCTGATCTAAAGATAAGCTGCTCTTTATCATCATCATCAAAAATTGTAACCTCCTTATTTTTATAATAAATCTTCACTTCATAGTCCAAAAGACAATCCATACTGTGGATTATATCAAACTCAATCATATGTACGATGATGAGATCCGGAGATAAAGAACATTTATATGCTCTAATAGGAATGAATTCAAAAAACATTGTTGGGATGATACTTCCCTTAGTTTTTATAACTGACAACTCCCTTGTTAAATGAAATTGGAAATATCTATTTTTCATAGAAAACTAGGATGATATGAAACAATGTGATGATACAGAATCAAATAAAGCATTGGATAAACTTGAGGAAACCATTAAATTACCTGCCACCACCTCTTTCGGAGCTTCTACCTCAGCAGTAGTGATAGCATAAGTATGGCCTTGATCCCTTTCCCTTTTCTGAGTTATGTTCCCTTAACTCTTAGGACATTCATTTTCATAATGTCCCATCTCCCTGTAGTTGTAGCATTGAACATCAGTAGCTACTTTCTTCCCCTTGTAATCATGATCATGGTGACCTTTTTCAAAACAATTTTAATACACTCCCATTCCTTTCATGAAAGTACATGTGTGTTTCTTCCCACATTTTCTATAATATGGATAATCAATCGTTCCCTTCTTCCCCTTATTTCCATTTATAGAGTGATCTGCAGATCTCTTCTTCTCTTTCTTTTTTTTAAACATGTAATACTTAGAGAATTATTTTTCTGTATTGATATCACATGAGACAATATCTTCATACAATGAGAAGGTTTGTGAGACTAATTATTGAAAGAGAAATGATTTTAACCCATAAAATAAACGATCAATCTTACTTCTTGGGTAATGTATATAATCAACAGCATACCTCACTAACCTTGTAAACTTAGTCTCATACATTGCAATATTCTCATCCTCCTTTTCCCTTAGACTAAGAAAATGCCTTTCCATATATTCTCAATGGTCATGAGGAAAGTATTTTTCAATAAAAATCTCTTTGAACACACTCCATTCCATATTTGATAATTCATCATCTTCCATTGTGTTTAGAATCAATTACCACCATTGATCAGCAACTCCAGTGAGGCAGTAAACTACCATGATTAATTTTTCCCATTCACTACTCCCCAAGGCAAGGAATATTTTCTCTATGGAATTTATACATTGCTCATCTACTAAGGTATTTGTACTTCTATTAAATGTTGGTGTTTGTCTCCTCATGAAGAGATCTATCACTGATCCCCCACACTACGGATCAGGGTGATCCATATGGGTAAGGTTATTATTCATAAACTGAGTGAGTAGTCCCAGTATGGTGATTAGCTGATCAGCACCAGTTGCATCACCAGCTCCACTATAATTATCTTGAGTAGGAGAGAAATCCCTACATGGAGTACGTGCATTGATACAGTTTCCTTTTCTTCCACTAGGAACCATTTCTAAACAATGGGATAAACTAGATTAGTTTATCAAACACAATTCATAAATCCAAACTTTTAAAACACTTAACATGAATGGAATAGTTTATGGATATAATCATAAAAATGTTTTCATTGAGACAATATATACTCATAATCCCTTCAAAATTGTTTGTTAAGAAAATGAGAATTATCATAATCATATCCCCAAGCATGTCGCAACCAAGAGTGCTGCAATACCCATTGTTGTACACCAGTTCTTGTTCGAGTCTAGCTCAAAGTGGTGTTTTCGGTTTTTACCCCTAGGTTCATCTGTTCCAGAGCCGACTCTATCTGCTCGTATCTAGAATGGGATGTATTTCTCAGAAAACTCACAAAATATCTACAATACCAAAATTCTAGGAAGTTCTTAAATACCAATCCTCAAAGTCTCTCTTATATCTATGTGCTCTAATCATAGTTTATCTAAATCTAGTTTCCATGGTATGTACTAAACTTCATGTGATACCAAATGTAACATCCCGACCCCAGTTACCCAGAGTCAGTGCATTATTACATAACATTGGCATGATCATAAAATATCATGTCTCGAAAGAGAGATTAGTTTAGTAGCCATGGAAACACTAGATATATTCCTAATTCTTACATTATATCATAGTGTAAAAAAAACTACAACATCATATTCTCTTCGTATCCCCTCATACTATCCCTACAGGTCATTTATAAAATACCTCTTCACATCTTGGGAAAATAAAACATTGAAAGGGGTGAGCTTATATTCTCGGTAAGGATAATAGTATAGCGGAAACATTCATAAAAAAACACAAACATTTGAGGCAATGTATAACTAAAACAAAAGTCTTTTAAACATTAACTTCATCATAATATGGCAATGATAATATGATATAATGGCATTTTCTTATTCACATGGATATTCTACTAGTCGAATAATCACATGCTATATCAATAACCACATTCATAATGATTGAATTCATAATGCCAGACAATCAAAACCACATAGTCAAGGCCTTGTGACAAGACTACAAATAGGATTTTTTCAAGGCCTTGTTCCATGACACTAGTTTGTCTCATGAGACCTACCGATGCATCGAGGAGCTATAGCAGGATCCACCCATCACTTATTAAGTCCAATGCATTCCTAATATGACCATGTTTAAACATAACATAAACATTCTTATTAAACCTAGCATATGAAATGTCAATACTTTCTCCATAAACCAGGAATGGTATAAAAATAACACATCTACAGTCAAACATATCACAAAACCTTCAATACTATATAGATTTTTTGTATCATAATAAATCAACTTCAAATAAGCTTAAAATCCGTCAAAGGATGTTGAAATATATTAAATCAAAACTATTTGAGATAAATATATCTTTTTTATAAATCATTTAAAATTCACATAGTTATTAAAAAAATTACATTCAATATATTTTTATAAGCATGTAAGGGAAGCTTCGATGATTTTATAAAGGAGAAAAATAGCCGCACCCGCCGTATAAGTTAAAAAAATATATTCTTACCTTAATTCTATTGAAAAGGTTAAAAAGGACCTTGTTTGGAAAACAAAAGAAAAATACCATTATAAACCTCTAATAAAAAGTCAAAAAAGGGTATAAATGACTTTAACCAATATTCTGTGAAATTATAAGAAAGATTTGAAATACATATTTATGAAACATTGATGTTGATGATAAAGAGGTCCATGTAGATAATTACATATAAACATCCTCAGATAATGAAGAGATTGTGAAATAAACCCTTAACTTGTACTTTTCCATGGTTGAGGGTAGTTTAATCTCTTTTATAATAGTGAAATTTTTGTCATTAAATTATAAAAGAATAATATATATTAAAATGATATCATATATGATATTTTATCATTGCTTTGATAATAATATCTTATTATTATCGCCGTTTCGGATGTTAACTTACTCATTTTATTTTATATGATTTGTTAGATAAGTCGTCTTTTTTATGGATTGGTTGTATCTTATTCATATAAAGAATGATATCAAGTCCTTAAATAATATTTTTAACCATTAAATGAAAATTATTCTTGAATGGATACGATGGGGAATGAATCTCATCGGGTTCGTGGAGACGGTAGTCCGTACGTACGAACGAGGGACAATATCATTCTCTTGATATTAAAATAATATATAATTGGATGGTATATCATATATACAGAATAATTATCATGTTATATTTGTTACTTAAATCAATTACACAGCATTATCATACCCATCCAAAAAAAATGTTTTGAATAACAATTACACCACGACGTGGAGACGATATGTCGTACGTACACACATTTGGTGACATGTCATTAAATGGATGGATATAATACTGAATATGGTTGTACCATATTTATAATAACATCACATTATATAGAAGACACTAGATTTATTATTTTAGAATGGAAATAAAAAATGATTAATTAGTTGATGATGAAAGGAACTTGAAAGAAGGAGGAGAAAACATTACCTCCTTTTCAGGTTCTTCATTTTGATTTCGTCAAAAAAGCTCCATAGGTTGACTTTATGATCAAAATAAGGCCTATAGGTTTAATTGACGAATGTTTATAGAATATTTGGGCAGGGGTTGGCTGAGCCAAATGGTTTGATGGTGTTAATTAGAGGGAAGGGGAGGTGACCTTTTATAAGAGGGGTGGTGGCACATTAGGAAAATCCAGAAATATTATTTTATAATATATTCATATTAGGTTTATAATGGATACAAAGTGTATTATGTAAATTTTAAGGTGGGGATAGCTTGAACACCACTCAACCAATATATTTTAGACAGGTTTTGGTCACTATACTAACTTTATATTTTTTATTTCACTCTTAGTTAAATAGTTTGACATTTACCATGTCTCTTTGTATTTTTATATTATATAGTTAATAAACATACTATATAGTTTCAAGATACCCCCAAGTGGACCATTAATGATACAAATATCATTATATATTTCCTTTCTCTGAACCTTAGATTTTTAGGAATAGAATATCAAACAAGAATATAATATTTGTTTTAAAAACTCATTTATGTCAATTTTCACAATATTTAATAATTGATTTTTGTGAAAGTCATAACATCTTTATTAATACTAAAAAAATTCATTTAAGAAATTATAACATGTCATATTAACCAATAATATTCGTTTATGGAATCAAAACTTTAAAAAAAAAATTAACATTTAAAATACCAATTATTTTATTTTTTTCATTAATAAGGAAAATACTGCATCAGTATTGTGTCATAGATAAATTTAATTTTTAAATGTATATAAATTATAAATAAAATACCATTATGTATGAAATCATTTTACCTTTATAATTAATATTTATAGTTGAAAATATAACATATATAACCCTATGTAAAAAATTGTTTTTCTAAAAGATATATGATTATGTCATTTTTGTATTTACTTTAACTTAATTAATATAAAGTGTCGTTATCACTTAAAAGTGGTTCCTTGGGGTCCCAAAATCTACCCAAAGATTCTCATGGTCAGACATGTATCAAAAAATAGCTTTAGGACACGTTTTAGGGTAAATTAATATTATTATAATATTATTGTTTTACTCTTATTTAGCGGATTTTCCCTTTAACCATGGTAAAAAAAAATTTAAGAAAGTAATTATACAAAATGTCTAAAAATAAAAGATACCTATTTACAAAATTTGTAACTACTTATTAAAAATATGGAATCCATTTTTCTAAATTCAAAACATATAAGTGGCAGAAATTAATTTAAAATTAATCCTGTTGTCAAAACAAAAAGCGTGTTTTTATGAAATAAAAACTATCAAATGATTGACACTTTATTTTGTCAAAATTTAAATGTGAAATTACTTATAATGAATAAATTTGTATTAAAAGATAGAAATATAATCTAGTTATACTTCCAAACCATTCAAATTCATAATTTATCACTATTAATTGTATAGATTATAAATGTTTTTTTAATTAAAATTTAGTAATTTTCACTATTCATCAAAAACTGAATGTCTTCTGAAAAAAACAAAAAATTCACCCTAAGCTTATTTAGATACTCCGAATCCAAAAATGAAGTCCATATTGAAAGGTAAAATTCATAACATTTAAAAAAGTGGGTATTACTATTCGTACTGGTTACTTTGATTGGTCACGGTGTGTACGAATCTCGAAGTTTCGTACAATGCAAGCTATTGCATTATTCAAAGGGAAAAGTACTGTGGAATCTTGGGGTGTTACAAATAAAAAAGAAATATGGGTAATTTTTTATTGAATTTTTCAATATGAACATTTCATTACTATACGTTAATATTGTTTACCAGAGAACATTCCACGAATCCATATAAATGATGTTCTAAGACTTCATGGAAATCCACTCTCAATTTTATTTGATCATGATCAAAAATTTAAATCAAAATTCTTGAAATGTATTTACAAATATTTGGATACAGAGCTTCATTGGAGTATTGATTATCACCCTCAAATTGATTGGAAGTTCGAAAGGATGATCCAAATACTAGAAGGCATGTTGAGATCATGCTCACTTTATTTTCATGGTATGTCGGATCGACATTTACCTATGGTAGTTTTTTCCAACAATAATAGTTTCCATTCTATTATTCAAATGACACCACATGAATCATCGTGCTGAAAGAGTTGTTGTAAACTAGCAATTTGGGATGAAGTAGGTGAATGGAGGATTGTAGGACTAGAGATTGTGAAGGAAACAATGAAGAAGGTAAATACTATTCAAACCCATATCAAAGAGGTTTAAATAATGAAAAATAGATATCCTAATAATTGAATAAAAGACTTTTAATTTTATGTTGGAGATGATGTTTTCATAAAATTAACTCAATGGAAGAGTGTTATATTTTTTGGTATGAAAAGAAAACAAAGACCGAGGTACATTGGTCCTTTTGAAATCCTAGAGAGAGTTGGAGTTGTGGTTTATCATTTTTTAATTCTAGCTATAATTTATAAAGTAAAAAATATATTACACATCTCATTGTTAATAATGTACATGAAAGACTCATCAAATATCCTCACTTATGAAGGAATATATATAGAATCTTATTTATCTTACTATGAGGCGCCTTTCCAAATTTTGGACACTAAAGAACATGTATTGAGTAATCCGATGACTCAATTGGTAGGTTTATTTGGAAAAATAATATGTTTTAAGAGGAAATGTGGGAGCCTAAGGAGGTTATGATGAGGAAAAACCGAAATCGTTTTATGGGGTGAAAATCAGGAAATTTCGAGGACACGTTATTTGTCGCAGGGGAGGATGTAACAACCTAGAACACTAAAATTAAATTTTCCTTATTTTTTATTTCATATAGTATGTATCTTAGAAAATAACTTATAGAACACATGTAAAACAATATAATTGAAGAATTAATGAAATAAGATGTATTTTTAGATGTTATGGAACATATATTGATGAAATAGTAGCATGACATTAGGAATAGTAATGTGACCCTTATGAATAGTGAACTGACCAATAGAATAGTGTCCTAACCAACGAAATCATAAATATAATTTCTCCATCTTATAAATTAAATTATTATATAATTACATCATAGTGTAAGTAAATTAATATTTTAAAAATTAATATTTAATTATTGGTGCTTTTTTATGTCATAAATATTTAATTGTAATATTACAACATATAAAATGATTTAAAATATAATTTTTTTTCATATGATTTATTCAAGAATCAATATTTCGTTGTCTTATGATTTATGAATAATTTTAAGAGACCTTAGTTAATTTTTGAAAGTGTTATAAAACCAGTTAAAAATTTAAAAATGTATTTTTTATGTAAATAATAATTTTAATGAAAAATTAAATTTCTCATATTTAGGAATTTATTTTCATATAATGCAGATAAATTTTGAATTATACAAATAAAAAATGATGAGGGTGAACTATTGTGATTTTTCAAAATAGTTGAATTTTTTGGTGAATAGTAAAATACGACAATTTACGATATATATAAATTATAAGATAAATACACTATTCATAAACATAATGAATGATGTAAGAAACATAATATAATATGTACCTTGATTATTTTAATATTTATTTTTGACCATTCTAAAATTATTCATAGTCTTGAGCCAAAATAATAAACAAATGAATAAAATATTAAAAAAACACGTCTCTCCTCTACTATATATACCACACCTCACCCCCTCTTCTCTACACTCCTATAAGACTTTAAGATTTTTAATGTTTTCCCCAAATAATCATCCCTAATATACACCCATATCTAAGAGCTCTTGTTGTTTCCAAAAGACCAAAACACCATTCCAAATGGCGGTTCTCAAAGAGGAATATTCAAGAGGATAAATCCTCTCCTTTCCCTCTTATTTTATTTACTTTAATTTATTTTATTATCCTATACTCACCTATTGTCATGAACCAAATTTGGTCACTATCAAAACCAGTGACCATCCCGGCCTGCAACAAGGCCTGAAGGGCGTTCCGGATCCACACGGGCTGGCACATGTTCCCGAGTATCATAAAATGAAGTTTAGAAATGATTTACCTGAGTTTATAAAAATTAAAAAACAAAAAAAACTCAAGAAAACAAAATCTAGGTTTTTCAACTAAAACAATCTTTTAAAAAAAATTAGTACTGAATTACATAAGTTAAAACTATTTTTAAAGACCATTAAAAAGGTAATAACCAAATAAGGAAATCCCAAGAACGTCCACATGGTAAGAGGCACTACCCCCAAGCCATCCCCACAACACCGCATCACCAATGAGAGGTAAAAACCCAAAATGTTGGCACAAAAGTTGAACACAAACATGTGACAACAAGAATAAAAAATTATTATTAATTCTTAGTAGGATACCACCACTAAGAGATTCCATGTGATAAGCATTCAAAGACGAAAATCTTGTAAGTCTTCACAAATATGAAATGCTAGTTACATTTTCTGAAAGATGCAACATAAAAATTAAAATAGTTTTCATGTGCATAATTTAAATAATAATCACTTTTAAAATAAATTCCAAAACAACTTAAATTTCCTGCCAACAATATCCTATGCTGATGGTAAGCACCAAGAATCCAACGAGTACAAGCAATATGAAATAACCCCTAGGCACTAGGTCATTGTGGGTCCCAGGTACCTCGTATCTCGGTGAGTGTAACCATCACCATATATGTTCTCATGAAAAGGAGCCACACGTATGGAGTATACCCATACACTAGTGTTCCCCAATCATCATCATCATAGTTCATTTAGTTTATTAAATTTCAATCTTTCTACATGAAATTGAAGCCAAACCCCACTGATTCACTAGTATACTAGTACACATCTACCCACCTAGATACCTGGGATTCCCTCTTGTGCTCAAAAAAGTTCAACAATCCAAGATATATAGTTTTCACTTGAAAATATCACTTACACATCACACATTAACCAAAAAGACCCATGTACATCACACAATTCAGAAAATCCACTTTTCATTCAAAAGAATTTTGAAATCAAACTCACACCAAAATAGCCCACAACACATTTTTCATAACATTCAAAATCCATCAAATCATTTATCAATTTTATAAAATCATTACAAATATGATAAACAACACATAACAACCCACTACAATGTTCCATAAAACCCTTTTTCCAAAAAAAATCCATTTTTCACAAAACACTCACTCAAACATTCCACATCATGTTCACACCACTTTCACATTTCAGTAAATCCTTTATTTATTTATGTAAAACATTTCCATGAGTATAGACATCACATGAAATCCCCATTCACATTTAAAATGGACCATTTCAAAATATACACAATACAAAGCAGTTTCCCAATATGGTTTCACCTCTTACAGAAATCATTAAACCATTCAAAACTTTAATAAAGCAATTCCAAGGAGTGTACCCAATCTTTTCATATAAAACACATTTCAAAACCATCTTTGAAGGAAAAAATCACAATAATACCAATTAAAAACATAATTTTAATAACCAAAAACATTTATTAAACAAAACCCATGTATTATAAAAATACCTCCTTCAATACCACAGCATATCCACAAGAAAAAACATTTTCAAAACCACTTTTAAGAGGTACAACATGGTTTTACACCTTAATCCCTTTCAAAAGCCCAATTTCAACACCAATGGCCCACCAAGACCCAACCATGTTAGAATTGGAATCCCAAACAATATTTATTAAAAAAATTTAATATGTTCTAAAGTACACCCAAATAATACCACAAGTGTTACTCATGAAAAACACACAATTTTATCCCAAAACAAAACTATAAAATTAATCTCTTAACCAAATCAATCATGAACAGTTTCCACACCACACAGAACATATTATGAAGATAAAATTGAGAAAATACATCATTCTAACTCGTCAATAATTTTGTACATTTGAAACCACCTACCGAATGTAACAAATCCCTCAAATCATGGAGTCAAACATCAAGCACACCATTGCCGAACAATGTAGGTAGACATTTTCATTTCAAAATTTTCAAGTGTGCCACTCACTTCACTTATGAAATACAACCCCTCTCCTCTCATATTAAAGACTTCAATTCACTTATTCATTGAAAAAACTACAAAAATTCCTTCTTAAATTCCATAACCATGACCCATAACCCATTTTTTATAATAAATACATATTAATATTTCTTTTGGTGTGACCTTATAGAGTTTTTCCGAATAACAGGTATTGTTCTTAACTAACCATTTTTATTATTTTTCATCTTACACCTCCATAATATAAAATTAAATTTTGATGATATAATAAAAATAGTGTATAACATATACTGCTATTTTATTAAGTTAATGAAATAACGTATATCTATCTCCTCTTCATCAAGTATGAAACTAAATCATCATTAATGTGTACGAATGACAACTGCCTTATAAACTGATAAAATTTTACTTTCATCATCGCATCTCATGGTTTGATATAATTATGTATATAAAGTGTGTATATATATATATTATAATTATTATTTTATCATAATTATAAATTATAAATTATTTTTTCACATAAAAATTATTACTTTCCATTACTTGGGGATTTGATAACAACCCATGTGTATGCGGTAGATTATCGACTCTGGAAGTCATATGATTAATTGTTTTCACAAAAACCTTTCATGGAAGGTAATTAGGATAAATTTAATGAATATATGTGATATATATGAAAAATAATTACATTAATGGAATATTTTTCATTTTAAAAAGATAATATATCATCTACTTTTTAACCTTAACATTCACTGAGAAATACTAATTTTGTTTGTGAATATGTGTGGACTACCACATCCACGATGTAATGTGTTTATTTTATCATTACCGCATTAAATGAATGATATATATAATAATATTTAAAGAAATAAAATAATCTTTATAATGTTATGGTTATTCTAGGGTGAAAAAATAATACATATATATTTCTTATAAATATTTCTAAAAAATGGTAACCTTTCTTACACGTATGTACAACCTACCATCTCCATGATTATAACATTGTATGTTTTTCCAATCCACATTTCATGATTTTATTTAAAATTAATATTTATGTTTAAATATGATTAATATTTAATGATTATTATTATGGTGATTTTGAAATAATGACCCTTTTGAACACTATCAATACACCCAATATATTTGGAAATAATGCACTGAACGTCCTCAAAACACTCGACATGGACGTAACTGATTATGTATTCAGTTATGTCATTAAGATAAATAAAATAAATTATTTATGTATAAGATATTGAACTTGGAGAAGTATCTTATGAAATAAAATAATTGAAATAATATTATTAAACAATAGTTAAGGGATATACATTGACGTCTAGACTCATGTTAGGGGTTGCTCGTCTTGCTTTTACTTCTATGTGACAAATTCCATATTCACCACTTTATTTTATTGTTTGTTGTATATATTTACAATGAATTAATATTTTTATTCTTTCCATTTAATTAATTTGGATTTATAGATCCATATGGTAGTCTCCCTTTTTGTGGTTTTGGAATAGATATTAACAAATTAGATGGGACTTTGTCTATTTTTTATCATTGATGCATATTTCAATGTAACACGACCAATTTATTTTATATGGTGCATATAATTACTAATTATAATTTAACATAACAAATCACTCATACATCATTTTATTATATTTTTCAATTTTTATTTTATCATTCAAGAGGATTTGAATTGAACGTTACTAAGTGGTAAACAATTTCATAACTAATTTCATTTCATTAAGTTATATTACTTATTCATCATCATTGGTCCTATAAAATTATGTGTGTATGAATTTTTATTATATTTTTTTATTTATATTTTTTATGGGTATTTATATTTGATAAACATTACAAATATATTTATTTATTCTCTTGTAAATATAGTGATATTTATAAGGGTTGCTCATCTAAAATTGACTTCCTTGGGAAATTTGTAATGTTATAGAGCTATCATATTTTTTGAGGTATATCTAATCACCATTTGATATTTTATATCGAGAATATAATTATATTAATGATTTTTAAATTTTTATTTTAAATAATTCCATCATGATATTTATGATTGAAAATTTATAAAATAGAAAAGGATTAATTTTACAATCTCCATTATTTTGAGATTTCTTATGTTCTAGGTTTCTATGGAGGATATAATGTGGTATTATATTCTTAAAACTCATAACGTTGTTCTCTATTGGTTTTTAATGTTTTTAACATGTTTTATTTCCATTCCTTCCCTTATAGATTAAAGGAACATCAAGAATGTTATTTTTAAGTGATTCAAGTCATGTATTGTATTTTTGACTCAGGTATCTTTATCTTCATATATGTGTTTAGTAAAATGTTTTCAAAAATGTTATTTTATAAAAACAAATTATTTAAGAAATATATTTTAAATTTTTGTTTAAATAATTTTAAAAAGTTGTAAATGAAAATTTATTATCATTTTCCAAATGTGTCACGTTTGACTCCCATTAAAAAATGAATGAAGTGAATGTTTATTTTCAACATTTATATCATGAAATGATTTTCCTACAATAATAGACAATCCAAATTTTAAAGCTTTTTTTTTATTTTTCAAATTTTATTTTTAGTGAAAAATAATTTCAACTTTTTTTGTAAATTTATAGTTTTTAAATGTTATATTCAATGTTAATCAATTACTTTCCACAGCAATGGTTTTAATGACTTCTTAATGGTATTTCCATTAACCCATGTCAATAACCCTTTATGTTACAAAAATTTTACTAAGGATATGTGGTATTTATAAAATCATTATTCAATCATTTAATGGATTATGAGATTTACATGGATCCCATTTATTTTCCACCAGTGAATTAAAACATGAATGAAAATTAATTATTGTTATTTTAAAAAGTGAAACATTATAAATTTTTTATTATATAACAATACATGGACATTATTTATGAACATGGGTAAGCCCAATATTGAATATATGATGGGTGCACCCAGATAGCTCTGGGTGAGGCTGATATTTCTTATACGATGGGTGTTCCTAGATAGAGAACCAATGTGTTAGGTAATGTTCCTTGTAGGGAGATGAATCAAGGAGGGAGATTGCGAAGGGTTTCACCTATTGATTTAAAAAGGCTCTATATATTTTAGACATGCTTTTGAAATGTTTTTAAAATGGGTTATAAATATTATTTTACAAGATACCAATGTGTCTTCTTTCTGATTATATGTGTTTTAAATATTCTCCTTATCAAGGTTGAATTAAAATGGATCATGATTATTAAATCTTACTACTAAGGCCTTTATTAAGGCCTCATTCCATGTTTAATAATTAATGATTCAAGCATTGATGTGTTTGTGTTATTTAATGTTTTGATCATGTGCTCTGATTAACTCATCATAAACTAATGTGCTTACTATTCCCATTGATAACATTAAATTGTTAATGCATATTTTTATTCCTATAAAGAATATAATCCCCCAATCTAGAACTCTTAAACATGGCCATAATGGGGTTTTTACAAGTCCTTATGTTCTCCTCTCCATATTCTAGAGGTTTTTTACTAGTAGTGAGGGTGTGGTAAGTATAGAGGGTAGAGTATACCCCTTCGTAATGGAGTTACAAAACTGAAGAATAATCCATAATAATAAAGAAATATCAGTGTGTAGAAATAAAGGAAACAATTTAATACAGTGGAAAATAATGAATTATAGCCAACAAACCAATCCCAGAAATAATAATTGAATAGTGTAAGGGCGTTCTATAATGTAACAAATTGTTATTCCAAAAAACAATTAATAAAGACTAGAAGGCGAAAAAATACTAAAAATTACCCAGTCCCAAATCCCACATCAGTCAAATATCTAAACTCAAGACCATACAAAAAATAAAACAGTCCACAAAAGGACCTTTTCCCTTGTCAGATCCTGCATCTATATAATCTACTTGGGTAACAAATAGAAGATTGAATAAGGTGTGAGTATAACTCAGTAGGAGAACACCACCATTTTCTAAACATAACTAGTACTGTAACAAGTGTTTCAAGTAATATAATAAAAAATATTATTAATTAAATAGAAATTAACTTAATACCACATCAAACTACTTTGACAACATGCTTGAATATCTATGAGCATTTCTAACAACCATGCTAACTGCAACCTCATAACAAAGGAATAACATAACCTGCATCCGCACCATGCCAGAATGACTATTAGAATTTGTTAAAACCATGCCAACCATAACCTTATATCCAAGGTATATATCATTGTAATTTCTTTCACACCCACTATAAAAGAATTTTTTTATTTAATCTCGAATGAGCCATCAATAAAATTATTTCATCCTTTCTATTGTTCCAAGCCTACTATATTATCATTTCAAAATTTGAACTGGGATACTCCCTTTATATCTGAATTTCATTATTTCCACTGGACCATGCCCATTAGGTCATCAATTCATAAGGTATCACTGATAATATCCCACTTTATAATAATTTGAGTATATAAATAAAAAACAATTCCTAACAAAAGTATATCAAAATATCACATCAAATTCCATAGTGGTAAATTATTTAGAATTACCATTGAACATTAAATTTCACATTTTAATATTAGTTTTTTCATATCCAATAACATGATAGTTATCTCAAACAATAGGACTATACAATCTGAATCTATTTGACGAAAAAACCCACAATCCATAGCATCCTAAACACATCTTAATCAATATAAACAATTCATTTGTATTCAAGTTTTCACTCTTCGAAATAGTTTCCATATGATTGATAAATATATAATTGGATACAAAGGGACTCTGAAGGAAAATTAAATTCATCATTTAGTTTATTCATTGTATGATATGTTCTTATAACTACAATATTTCATATTTTGGACAATTATCAAATGACATGGTTATGGTTCAGACCCCATTTCTTTAACATCTTTTCTAACGATGCTTGTAATGAAAATACTGATGAGGTAGAAGGTGTGGATGATCACAGAAGTATCAGAGATCAAAATAGATCAAGATTCAAACAAAAAATGCACACTATATAAGAAGAACACCAAAATGTTTAGGGAAACAATGGATATAGGGGAACCAAATAATAACCACATTCCCTGGGGTCGATTTCACAATTGGGAAGACTATATGAGAGGTTGGAACTCACAAAATGCTTGTAGTGTTGAAATAGGTTGAGAGAAGAAGGGTGCAATAAGATATTATAGAATTCAACCACAAAACATGATTTAAAATTGTGGGTCAAGGTATTACATTGTTTGTAATTTAGTTATATATCACATAATTATTTTTAATGGGATATTCCAAAAAACCCATTTCCTCAACTAGATATCAAAATAAAATTAACTTTAGAATATTTTTAATCTATTTATAGGATGTTTAATGGTTCTGAATATGGGGTTTCTCTCACATCCCTTATAAATCAACCATAACATCATTTAATGATTCACAATTTTCGATGAATTCATGTTAATAGTTAACCCTTTTACCTAGACTCCATTGATTCAAACAAGCATATATCCCCAAACATTATGTCATTTTACTAAAAAAAGGATCTATGTATCCAAACAAGACTTATCCACTAAGGCTAAAATTAAAAACTCAAGAGGGGTGTTACTGAAAAAATACAGGATCATACACCCTCCCCACTATAAAAAAGATCATCCCCAAGCTTCTACGATCATAATTGTGGGGTCTCAGAAAAAAGTACTTCCACAGTACTAGTATATCACAATCAAACTCCTAAGTATCCTCATGAACTCGCCCATTATTTCAATATATTAAAACAAATGGTGTAGTCCTACCTTAGAGATACTCCATACTGTGGTCTATAACCTATATAAGATTGTGCTCAATGGACACATCATCACTGAGCTCAACATCGGCCACATCTATCATGTGAGAAGGGTCAAAATATTATATCTAATACTATAACACATAGAACACATAATTCAATGAACTATAGAAATATGTAAGGGGTAAATGGTATTCCATTGTATCAAACCTATCCACTACCTGAAATGGCCCGAAAAATATGGGTGCTAGAATTCCTTATTTGTTGATATGATGTTTCTCTAATCTATAATACCCTGAAAGGAAAAAAATGACCAACCTTGAACTCCATAGGTCATATATAATGGTCACCGTAAGATTTATTCTTTCTCTATACATTCACCAACCAATATATGATCAACTAAACCTTCTCAGATGCCTCATGCACAAGAGAAATCCTAGTGTGCGATGAATCACCTACCTCCAACCACTAAAAACGTGAATGGAATTGTCTTTAATATAAATACTTGATTTTTACCATATGGATTGATTTATTTAGGTGGTTATTATATGAAAACTAAACGAGTTCCAAATGATGATCCCATGACCACCAGAATCCATAACATAGGATGACATCATTTCCTCCAGAACCTGATTACTCTACTCAGATTGACCATCAATGTAAGGATGCTATGTCATACTCGAAGAAACCTACATTTGTAAGGTATTATGAAGATACTCTCATAACTATATTGTGAAATGAGGATCTCAATTTGAAATGTCACTCCTTAGAACACCATGTGGCTAAATTTCCTAACACATGTAATGACTGCGTTGATAAATAACTATGAAGGTCTCTCTGATTTGTTAGAAGAGGAATAAATTCATCAGTTGACCCATAATCACCCATTAAACATTATTATGTTTGGTTTTTCTAGGTAATTATCTAATGAAATCCAATGTGACATTATCACATTTCCACTCCGCAAAGGGTAAATGATGTAGAAGCCCAGCTGGCCTATAAATCTCATCTTTCACCAGTTGTCAAGTGAAAAATACTTCCAAAAATCCTGAGATCTCCTACTTCATTCCTATACACTAGTATTTTCTATGAAGATCAAGATAATTCATTTCGAGACTAAAATGTACCACCCCTCTAGAAGCATGAAACCACGTCATCAGCTCCATTCACATGATTATAAAATCCAATGAATTTCCAAAAAAAGATAATAATTTAATTTTCCCAGAGACCATCCTGATGTTGTATCCCAAAAAAAAAATTGTCTGTTTGAACTAAGTCCTCTAGATCATAAAACTACTCGGTTTTAATCCTATCCAAAAACATTGATATAATTGATATTTATGTCATAGATACTCATCCTTGAGAATCTTGAACATGTAGATGCATTTTTGAATAGAGGACCATTATCCTCTAATCATTGATAAACTCCCATACTACCTCTATTTAGGTCTTTTGACTCAATTCATTAGCAATTATGATTCCCTTGACCCATGTATATGATAACTCAAATCAAAAGAAAACAGATACTCAACCCACCTCCTCTTAAGTTGGTTCATGTCCCACTGATAAAATATGCACATTAGCCTATTATGGTATCTGTATACCAAAAACATTTCACACATGACATAATTCCTTCAACATCTCAGGGTCTATACCACCATTGCTAATTCAAAGCCATGAGTAGGATAAATACTCTCATGCAACCACAACATTTTGAAGCCCTAATCAACGACTTCATCCACCAACATCAGAATTAATACAATTCTAATAATGGATACATCAGAGTACATGTCATATTAGTTTCCTAGCACATGTAATGTGAGGATAGTTGTTGAGGTCAGCGGGTATTTCTGCCTTCGAAAATATGTTTCTTAAGAATTTTACCCAAAAATCATCACCCATATTTCGGTATTCCCTGACATCAACACTACCCAATGTGAAAATTAATGGATAAATAACTAATAGTATCCTAGTAAACGTAAAAATATAAAAATATCAAATTATCAAATACATTATTCAGATGATCCCAAGATAATACAGTTTAAACTATATCTATGTCTAATAACACACCTATCTATGAGAAGAAATGGAACAAGATGTGAACTTTATCAATACATAATATAAATTTTGTTAACATTGAGTAATTTAAATTCTCATTCAATGAACAAAGGATAATGTCATTATTTTTGGAATTATATCCTACTAATAGGGAGTATACTAAGATGCCATCGACTGAACCCACCAAAATTGAACTAAATAAGGGTGAATGATGATATTCATCAAAGCCATGAATACTTATAGAGAATTAATAAGACCAAAATGCATCATTAAAAACTCATAAAAGACATACCTACCCCTAAATAAGTTCATGGTATATACTATGGTATCACCTTCAACTATTGGTAACTTGAACACAAATAAATCTTGGAGAATATTTTTTCACCTCTCAGCTAATCTATGATATCATTATTTCATCGAAGAGGATATCTGTTCTTGGCCATCATGTGGTTCAATATATATGATAATCCACCCATATGTGAAAAGACCCATTATCCTGATTAGTAAAGAGAACTAGAGAAATCCAACGATATTTACATGGCCGTATGAAACCTTTATCATCCATTTCATCCCACTGGACTTTTAACTCCAAAATATCTTTTTGGGATATTATATGAGGAAGGATTTAAATTGGATATACTCCTAGAAACAACTTGATCCTAAACTCTATATCTAACTCAAGAGATAATCCATAGAAAATTTTAGCAAATACATCTTAAAATGATCTACCACTAGGGGAAAACAATCCTATTGTATTAGGTAATAATCTAGAGAAATATAGACTATCTAATCCATGAGAAAATCTAATATAAACTGAATCGATCCTACATGACCAGCTAAAATATCTCACATACCCTCTGATAATAACAATCTCAATCTAAAGATAAAAAGGTAACTATCCTCTAGTAACAGTTGTTGTGAACCAAGTATATAACTAACCAATCCATACTAAAAATTTAGTCAAATAATATCATTTCCAACACAAATAGTTCACAAAATAAACATTAACCACCAATCTCTAGAGAACATGCCTTGTTACGTTTTATATTATCTAACCTCACTCCCAATGATATATCAATAGTGGAAACACCTTTCAACATTTACACAAAAAATCCCAAAACCCTTACAAAAAAAGAGGATAAAAAAGAATGTGATGATCCTATATAAAAAAACACATGAAAGGGGTAGATGATACAAGAATCATACCTCTAACATATATGTTCATGCCTCCACAATAGCCAGATTAGTCTACGTTAAATAAAACTAACTATACCCTCACCACAGGGCTCTGAGCGAACTCCCCAAGGATATACATGGTGACCGGTATTTTCATTGATACAATGGGGTAACAGATGCCCTAAATTGACTAGAAAATCTCAGGGAAATCTAAATACCCACCTACTGAGGAGTAGCTTCTTCCTTCACAAACATTTATACCTATCATGTTCCCCTACCAATACTATTATTATTCATTCCCCAACAAAACCTCATTATATATCCCAATATTCTACAAGTGTGACACACCAAAGTGAGGCATAGGCACTAAGAAAATTTATTATCCATCTGGTCACACTGATAGCACGATAATGAATAACATTGTTGACATAGATTCCCACTACAATGACTTGTCTGAGCAGTGTTTCCTTTGAAAAAACTATCACAAAAAAACTTATTTCAACCAGAAAAATATATCATAGTATTTCTTTCTGAACCGTCATGGCCACTAATATGATACTATATCATCCTTTCTTCTATGTTTAGTGACTAGTTTATCACTTCTACAAAACTTCTCAAAAATATTTCATTCACCGGTGACATTATCTCATAGTGAAGACCATCCTGAAAATTTATTGCTCTGGATATCTAATCAGCAGTGAAAGATTTTGTGAAGCAGTGTAGGTTGGTGAAATGTTCAACATATTCTAGAACATAAATAACCTCCTACATTAGATGTATTAACTCACAGAATTTCTCATCCCTCAAAGTATCTGGATAAAAATTCCCTTGGAACATCTTCCTGATGTCCTTCCAAGATAACTCTTATTTCTTCCCTTCATTCTCCTAGATGTCCCACAAAAACGTGGCTTATCCACAAGGCCTATATTCAACAATATTAACTCTCCTAGCCATGGTTGTCTCATTATTGTTAAATAACATCTAGATATAATCGATCCAAATAATGGCTTCCTAGGGTCCTCCCAACCCATTGAATGCCAGAGAATGCTACATCGGAAATTCGCGTTTTAGCAAAGAAATCATGTACATTGTGTGAAAATCCTATATTTACATAGATCTTATGGCCCCCAAGAATCATCTGTATAGATGAAAATCCATCTGGTCCATTGGAAATATAGCTATACCTAACTCATCTATGTTAGTAATGTTCTGATTTCTATTTTCCTCACACTCAACTCGAAAATCATGTGGATGAATTAATTATACAAGACAACACAAACCTTAGAACACTATAATAAATAACAAGGATAACCTTAATAGGTGATAAATAGAGAACCAGTTCACCTAGTCTCTCTAAACATGGATGACAAGTGTATTATGTTGACATAATCGTTCATTTATTTAATTTATTAGTTTTATCAAATATATCACATCTCATTAAAATAGGCTTGTATATATCACACGTATTTTATATGACCCTATAATGATTGATGCATGTTAATATATCACTATGTTCCTATTATGATGCAAGCATACTCATCTCATGCCATACTGGGCTATGAGTATAAATCTCAATAACTAATGACATCATAGAGTAATAACCTCACAAAACATGTGAAATAACATCAACTATAACAATCACACATCATAACTAGTAATCCACTCCTTGGGAACTTAAATTTTCTTCCATACATGGGTTATCTACTTCCAGGGACAATCTCATTTTCAGGTTTTGACACAAATTTTACTCCTTTCTACCTTTACCAAATTGAAAAAAATATAAGTCAATCTTAGTGAGATGTGATACATCGTTATGACATCCCCAGATCTATGACTCCTTCACATGGCTAGAATTGGTTGGTTATAAGTCCTTAAGGGAACCTCCCCATATTACATTGGTTTCCAACCAAAATATTGGCATGATAAGTATAGTGGGGAGACTATACACTGTTTATAAAGATACACCATAGTGGTATAATCAATAATAATAAATAAATATTAGAATGTGTGAATAAAGATTAAAAAATAATACATCAGAAAACCAACAATAATATCAAACTGAACAAACCAATAAATAATAAAGAAATAATGTAATAATGTTCTATAATGTAACTAAATGTCATGCATGAAATAAAAAAAAATAAATACTAGAAGACTCCATAAAAAGACTCAAAAGTCTGTAGTCCCAGATCCTTTATCATTCCAATATTCAAACATTTTCCCATCCTATAAATAAAAAAATCAACCACAACGTCATTCCCACTTGTCCAATATTTGATCCATATAATCTTGTTGGGTACCAAATGACAACCTAATTCAGGTGTGAGTATAACTGAGTATGCCAAAACCACCATGTATAAATATAACTACTTTGACAAAAAGGATATCAAAAAATACAATAAAAAAGAGTATTAATTAATTAAACAATAAAATTAGCACTTCATCAACCTACATTAGACCTATTATAGAATATATATTAGCATATCTTATTACCATGACAACCATACCATTATAACCAAGGTATAACATACATTCCTCAAAGCCATTCTGAAATGTATCAGATTATTTCTTATAATAATTCCAACCATAAACTTATACCCAAAGTACTTGTCATTGTAATCTAGGACAAACAAACTATATAATAATTTCATCATTTAATATGGGTTGATCCCACTATATATGAATTTTTTCATTTCAATAGGGCCAAGCACCTTATATCATCATTTCTGCATTTCATTTGGGCCAAGCCCACTATATCATCATTTTAGCATTTTAACGGGTCCAATCCCACTATCTCATATTTTTTGCAATTCAACTAGGCCAAAACCACTATATCAGCAATTTATCATGTTTTAGTTGGCATAACCTTCTATATAAGCATTTAAAAATTTAATCCCAACACAAGTCACAACAAAATTATATCACAATATCATCTCATATGGATCGATGGTAATTATGAAAATTACCATTTAACATTCCATTTCACAGTTCATATATCTATTTTGTTATAACCAATATCATTCTAGTTATCTCAATCAAAATTCCATTAAAATGGGAGTCTATAACAAGAAAACACCCACTATATATGTCATGATAAACACACTTTAATCCATTTACCCAATTCATTTGTATTCAATAGTTTTCTTACATGAAAGGTAGCCACATTCCAGGTCAATAAACCATTAGGTCCAAAGGGACCCCAAAGGAAAACCCTATTCATCATTTAATTTATTTAAGACATGATATCAATGAAAATTTCCATACTTCATATACTTGAAACTTATCAAACAAAAGGGTTATGGTTTTGACCCACTACCTTTAACTACCATCAAAAAAATGCTTCCAAAAGAAAACAACCCTGACTAAGAAGGTGTAGTGAATCATAAATGGATCATAGGTGAAAATAGATTGATATCCAATCCAACAACACCAACAATCAAGAGATTACACTGAACTTTTTTGGAGAAAAATGTACTAGAGAGGAACCAAATTATAACTATTAACCTGGGGAGGTATTTCACAAAGAGGGAACTCATAAGGGATGTTGGAAATTTAATAATGATTGGATGGTTTCCCAATCCCATGAAAATATGGCTACAATAAGATAGAAAAAATATTCAACCATACAACATACTTTAAAACAGTTGGTCCAGGAATTACCTGGTGTCTAATGTAGTTAGATATCATGTAATCATTTATAATGGAATACTTTGAAAAAATCATCTCCTCAGTTGAATATTAAAATTTCATTGACATTACATGACTTCTAAATGTTATGAAGATGGTTTTTCATCCCATTTTCCATATAAGACAACCTGAACCCCTTTAGGGATTCTCAACATACCACAAACCCATGGAAACACATAATACTTTTACCCAGACTCCATTAATTCATAAAAAAACATATATCTCTCGAACTATAAGTCAATTTCGAAATAAATACACTCCATCTCTGAACAAGGAATGACCAGTAAGGCTCAAAAAAAATCAAGAGGGTGAACCTGAAAAAATGCATGATCTTACACTAAGAGTTTGATCTCACCCTTCATTTATTTATATATCCTTATGTTATCAATAATTATTTTAAATGAATTATGTCTATAAGGTCTTTATCTAGATGATGATGATGAAATGTTGTGAAATAATAAATACTGGGTATTGTGGGAAAGATACTCTCTGGAATTCATTGGTATTGTTTATGTAAGAGTTAGTCCTAGTTATATAAATCAAGAAATAAAAATATTCTTTAAATATGTAAGTGACCCAATATTCATTTATATATTTTTACTTTGGATACCAAAAATTGGTTCACATTCATCTGTATCAAATCTTGAAATGTAATGATTATCTTCTTATCACTAGATTTGGGAGTGAAGACTGTTATACCATGAAACACATGTCATATTCACCACTTATGGGGATTAACAAGAATGTATTTTATGAATACATTAATAAAAACTATGGTTATTTTTAGATCACATATATGGTTCTCTCTTTCATGATGATTTGATTTAGATGATAAAAAATTTGTAAGGGATTATCATCTCAAATTACATTCCATAGGACATATGTTATGTTATAAATTTATCTTTTTTAGGATGTGTATCTATTATAAAATTGATTTTATTGGATATGGAATATCCTTATTTTCAGGGTATTTTAGTATAAAATTAAATTTATTTATTTCATGGGGTTTGTTATTCCAATTTTAAAAAAGTGGTAAGAGATTTTACATTACAATATCATTTTTAATAGGATGGTTTATAATTAATTCCTAGTTATGAAAATATTTTATCTTTATTTAGGAAGTCATAATACTTTTATTCAACCCTTTTTATTTATATAAATTAAATTTTCCCTTTTTAATTTCTTATATTTCTGTACCCAAGTGTCTAAATGATTATTTTTATGTAATAAAAGAATTTATCACTCTCTTTGATTGGGGATATTTCTCTTCCCTGTCAATATCTTATTTAAATAAATTCAGGAATTTTTCTTACAATTTCCAAAGAAAGGAATAAATTCATTTTTAACCATCATTGAATTTTTATAAAAAATTTATAATGAATCTTCTTGTCATTTCCCAAATTTAGTACTTTTTGATTTAAAAAAACTAAAATGGGTCTCGTTTTTAATTTACAAAACATGAACATTATTTCCTTCCATCAAGACTTCTAAATGATTTTTATCTTCTTTTACAATTATTTATGTATCACTTTAACGAAAAATTATTCCCTATTGTTTTTATAATTTTTAGATTTTAAATATGTGATATCAAAATAAAAATGATTTTTGCTTCAAGAACTGATCCAGATATCTTTTCAAGTTATTTTTAATTTATGATAACACACATTTATGATACATATGTTTCACTAGGGATATGAATATATTATACTACCTATATTTCTAATCTAGATGGTCCATGGTTATAATAATGAAATATTAATGGAACTTATTTTCTTTTTACAGTGGATAATATATGATAGAATTATAAATGTTTTCATGACACCTTAAAAACATATGAATGGATTATGATTATGTGATGGGTGTGTCTATTATAACAATCCAAATAATTTTGTAATGATTAATGTTTTATGATCTCAAAGGGTATATTGGAGCTAATACCTTTCCCAAAAAGAGTACATCAGATGTTTTCCCATGTCTAATAAAGGGATCATAGAGGTTATCCCAAGCCCAATAGAGGGTACATAAAAGGTTATCCAAATCCAAAATAATGATATATGAAAGGTTATCCCATGATTATAATAGGGTACAAGGGAGGTAATCCAAATCCCTAAGTGTGTACATAGGGGTTATGCTAGGCCAAAAATGTGATGATTATCTTGGTGGGTATCCCTGATGTAACATTTCTATGATTATGAATATAATTCCCACCTTCCCACTCTTTTATGACATGATATTAGACTGATGTTATGTTCTCAATGGTCATGTCCTTTCATATCCTTATGATTCATAAATTATAAACTGCTATGAAATATGTCATGACTCGTGATAATGATCTATGAATTGTTGTGTCTTATTTTATATGGTTATTTTCATTTTATCATAACCATATTATCATGTCCTGATTATAAATGACCATTGACCGATATCTCCCTTGTTGACACTTACTGAGCATCCGATCTCACCCTTTCATAGGTTTTATATTCCCTAGGATATGTATAATGGATTTATGTGTGTTTTTCACATGTCAGATAATATATGTAAAAACAATATTGGGATATGAAATTTTATTTATGAACCAAATTTTTATATATCCATGTTTCCAAAAACATAGAACCTATATTTCCCTAAAATGGATCCTAATGATATATAATGAATTTTCATCTGATAAGATGTAATAATTATGTATGAAATTTTTGGGTCACCTCAAATCCTCCTCAATATTTATTGGGCCTAGAATGAAGAATCTTTAATTAATTAATTAAATATCACCACCTTATTCAAAAATAAATATATAAATATTATATTCACAAAATTAGTAAATAAATATTCATTAAATATTTACATAACTAAATAAATAAATATTTTGTTACCTTGGTCATAAAACAAAGTAATTAAATATTTTATATTCACATAATTAAATAAATAATTACCTAGTGAATAAATATTTTTAAAATATTCTACTCAAATATATATTTTCTCAAATAACTATTGAATGGATATGTATGATAAAAATACAATAATAATTATTAATCCATTTGCGGGATTAATATTTATCTAAAATTTAAAATTAATATAGAATTTAACTAATGTTATGAATACACTTAGTGGGTGACCCTCTAGGCCCCCTTTCTCAGTAGCATTTGGATTAAATTCCTATTCCCAAGGTTAGTATCTAGAAACATATCAAGACCCCACAAAGAAATAGTTAATTCCAAACTGAAAAATGTAATCCAATGAAGGTCCACTGTATAATAAAATCCATTTATCTCAATATCACTTTGAAAGATGACTTCATATTGGTGTTATCAACTTATATTATTGATGTATATTTCTTTTAATTTTAGAAAATGAAATTTCTGAAAATACAATCTTGTCCATAGACTTAATTAGGAAAAATAATTCACATCAAAGGGCCTAAGATGTCAACATTTATTAATAAATAGAAGGGATACATCTTTTCTCTCATTTTTCATTGACGCAATGTCAGTCATAATGTTCCCAATGTATCCTACACTATTGTGGGAATATTTCAGAATAATTTTCTTTAATACATTGATGTACAAAAATCATGACAAAAATCATTAATAATATTAAATTTTAAGGATCATTACACACATCCAAATATATGAATACCCAATGAAACATATAAATGTGCAATTCCTATTGGTTGTTCATTTTCTCAAAATATAATGTACTGATGATTATTAAGGGAATAATCCATGTGAACATGTCTTAAATCCCTATGTGTCTCCACCCTTGGTGTTATGTATCATTTTTCACATTGAAATGTTATCATATTTCTATATAATTTATATTTAAGAATACTTTCATAGTAATTTGAAGTTTTCATCATAATGGGGAACTTATATAACATTTCATTATGACAAGTACACTAAGAAGATTATCTTATACAATGTCATGCAGTATAATAATCATGATGTGGTACGATATTTTATTAATATTAAAAGAAATGAAAACATGTAATCATAATTTAATTATATGTCTATTCTTGGGAAGAAATTACAAAGATGATAACCAATTCAAAGACATAGAAACATCTTATTCTTAACCAAGACCTCTAGCACACCCAATATTGAAGTATATGAGTATATAATAATTCTATATAATTTTTTTATAATTTATTAATAAATTAACAAAATTCGATATGTCTCATTATATCATGTCTCTTTGATATAGGCATAATAGTAGGTATAAGTTCAATTGAAAAGTATAAATCATGATCTTGGTAAAGGAAAAATATTTATTCTTGAATTAAATAGGAAAATAATAATTTTTCTTAACTACATGAAATGTCAAAAATTCCAATTATCTGGTTTTACCACATCTTATATCAGTTATAATCACTATTATTATTAGTCAATCTATCCAAAGAAATATAATAACTATCTCTAATTTTTCACCTAATATGACACAGGTTGGATCCTAATATATTATTATGTTGTTATGATGATACACATAGATACCATGGAAACAATCCATATATCATAAAAAATATCACAAATTAGTCTATTCTATAGCCATGGTCTTACCATTGGTCATTCTCCAAAAAAGTCAGTTTTGACAAATTGTTGAATCTGATGAATTCTACTAAATGTCTTCCATTATCTCTCCTTGATCTTCATAATAATCCATTTTATAACTAAATACCCATGATGAAAATATTATATAACAAATGTAAGAACTATTAACTAGAAATTGTAATAAGCACACATGGACTCGTAAAAATATTTAATCTACAATCATAAATTTCTACTTGGTTTCAGGGTTTTCCTAAACTCCACCTCTCCATAGGGGTTTTATAATTTAAATAGGGTTTGTTGAAAAATTATCAACACCGCATTGGCTAAATACTAATTCAATATATCTCACAATAACAATAAAATAATAAACTAAGGATATAACATGGTCTCATCCATTTAAAATATCTTTACCCTTTTAAATGATTATAATACCATTAATTATATATCCCTACACCTATCCATATATTTCTATTTAATAAATACTATGATAATATTAAAATATGATAATCATAGACAACATGAGATATTTTTAACACCCATGGGCAATCTCATACCCAGATCAAACCCATATTTGAAACATCAAAAAACTGACTTTGAGGGCCCTTTACTCAAATTCAACAAATATTGAACTTAATAATCATAAACATTATCCTATAAATTATGGTTATAATCAAGGTAAAAATGAGTATTTTATAGTAAATAACCTACAATTCATCTTATAGATATATAATAATCCCATCATAAAATGTATGGTTTCAAATTTGGTATTATTTTATCATGCTGCATCATAGAAATAAAGAAGATATACAAGGAAATAATAAATTAAGTAAGGGTATACATAAGAACACGTGATTTATAAAAATGGAATCATTAGAATGAGGTCAATTAATCAAAATAATTTTTCCAAAAATACCCTCTCTAAATTGAAAAAGAATCCATTTAATGCTTCTATTATAAACCATTTTAATGGAATTTAATTGAAGTCTTACTTAGTCAAGGACCATAGAAAATAATCCATTGAAAACTATCTTTGGAAATAAAATAATTTCAGTTTTTAATTTTAATTTCAAAGCTCATCATTATTAATAATATTTCCTTTTTTATTCCATTTAAAAATTAATTAATTCATGTAAAATAAAATTTGATGTTTTTCATCATTTAAATTTATATAAAATTGAAGGAAACATCATCCCACACTACTATAAAATCTATAAAATGGTTCATCAACACTAGTTTTTCTATGGAACCAACAAACTGACAATTTATAATAGTTATGTAGTAGTTTGGTTTCGATTATGCTGAAAAAAACTATCACATTTTAGGCAATTATACAATTTCACAAAATCATGTTCGTTATAATAAATATACAAATAAGAGTAGAAAATAACTAGAAATGAAGCTAACACAGTCCAAATAATCCAAATACATAGTAAATAAAAGTCAAACACCTCAAATGTGGTCCATTTTAATCATCTATGATAATATCATCCATATTACATTCCAATGAGTTCTAATCTCATAAAAATCCACACAATTTAAAAAATCCATTTATATTGTAATGAAAACATATAACTGGTATAAACCTATTAAACTCACCATGTGGCCCACTATTTCCCAAATCTCAAGCAATGAGATGAACGAATACCAAAAAAAAATGTTTTATTTCTATAAGAAAAATCCTTAATATATAAAATTTAATTATCCATAAAATTAAATCAATTATTCTAAGTCATTATATAAATACATTGATATTCCAACCCTTAGTTAGATAAAATATATTAACATCAGTTCATCCTTTTTAAGATCCCAGTAGTTAATATTAATGAAAAACCATTTTTTAAGAAGAATTTCACTATTAAATAATGAAATCATCTAATTTAATCCTTAATACAATCGACCCAAATTACTAGAGAAGATAGTAGTAGAACAAATGTAGATGGAGTGGAGTTGCCATTATACTATGAAAAAATATCTGAAACCACTTTGAATTGATGATAAATGAGATATGGAGAAAGTAATAGAAGGGATGATCTCTCACTTTCATCCAAAAACAGGATAACTAGATACCCAAGGGGTTATAAAAAACATAATATAACTAAAATTCCATGATTTTTAATGGGAATTGATATATACCATTGTGCTTCTAGTGGAACCCATATGAACAAATTTGGGATTTGTATCACCCAATAGCCCATTATGGAGTTCTTGGTGCTATTAGATGTGGAATTTACCCAATATATTTCCCATACCACTCTACGTGAAAATCATCAGGGTTCATACAGACACTACAATATCTTAAATACCTATTTCGTTCATCATGGATAAAATTTCTATACATAATATTTCGGCATGGTTAATTTTTTCCAATACAATCATTTTTTCTCCAAATAATCCCTAAAATAACCCCATAAATATAATTAAAAAAAATTCCATTTTCCACCATCTATAGTTCCATGGGATTGTAACATAGTTTTTCACTAATTTTTTATTGAGTATATAGTTAAACCATTAACAAGAATCAATCCAAAATAATAGTGATAGAAATTAATGACTCTAAATTTTTTTAAAGGGATTTATATAAATCAAGGAATGATATATTTTTTTATATATAAAATACATTTAAGATAGATTATATTACCTAGAATTTTATAATTAACGTTCAATTGTAATAATATATATTCCAAATTCTAATAACTCAATCTATTTGTATATCTGTTCGAGGGTGGTAAGTTATACTCCTTCTTATCTACACCCCACTAGGATTAAAGAATCCCTTATACAATCTAGATATAAATTATTGATCAATCTTAAAAAATTATTTTTGAAAATATATATTTTACAAAAACATCCTTCATATAATCTTAATAATGGGATCATCTGAATAAATCTATTTTATTGGAAATAAATGTAAAAATTTCATAGGTTGATCTTAAACTATCAAAACATAATAATGGTTATGTGGTATATCTGCAAATAAGTCCTAATATAATTAGGTATATCATTTCAATTACATGTCATTGTGGGTAATGGATATAATAACTTAACTAGATTTCATTATTTTAATGGGTTGATGTGTTCATGATGTTAAAATGTGTATAATTTCATTTAAAACCTCTCTATTCTTCCATGTTTGAGTTGTTTTATGTATTCAATGATGCATTTAACAAGGTTTTGTTGATTTTACCATAGTTTAGGAAATTTTCATTCAATAAAAATGTAATCGTGTACCATGTGATCTGATAGGTATTACATGGTGGACACAAGTGGAAGAGGTGGTTCTAAATAGATCATGGTTTCAAGATCACATCATATCATGTGATGATTACTCATGTTGAGGTGTTCTCAGGTTTCGTTATTCATTATTTATATATCTTTGACCTCAATTTTTATATTTAATGGATGATCAAATAAAAATATCATTTTTGTTGTTATCATCATAATTTCAAGTTCCTATCACATGAAGAAAACACTCATGTTTTCTAAGGTTAGTGGGATTGAATATCATGTTGGAAAGAGCCCTTAAATTTGAATATTAGTATATATACATGTTAGATATACAATTTTATAATATATTTTGTTTCATAGATTTATCATTCCAATGGTAGTTGATTGGTATCCTAAAGGATTTATGGACGATTTCTCTTATATTACACTTAAGAGAGAAGTTGAATTCTCTGACATCAATCACTCAATAATGAGTCTCATTTCATTATCATCCTATCAAATGGTACATGAATAGTTGGATGAATTTAAATTATATATTTACGATCATGAGATAAAGGGTTCCATACCCACTAGTGTGCCACTATGGGTTAACCAATTATTTTTACAAAGAATGTGTTTGAATTACAGAATATTTAATTTACTATAAAAATCAAGTGAACATCCAAAATATATACTTATTTCATCCTATTTATGTTCTTTTTAATAATATTAATAGATTATGGTGGTTTTGAAAATTCAATATTGGGTTAGGATAGCATTGGCTGAGACTGAAGGAAGTGGTAATTCCTAAGATTTCTTTCATAAGATTCTGTAAGAATCATGAATAATTTTTTTTTGAATTTGGGATTAGGAATTCTAGGAAATTCATAATTTTTTTGACGATCCATATCATCCATTGATATATTGAAAACATTTAATAGGATTTATAGATGATATAATTATCTAAAACATAAGAATATATTGGGAATAATCAGGATATTAAATGAAGGATATGAAAGGAGAATTGTTTTTCCACCAATTTATCAATTTTCAAATTCTAAAATCAAAAAGTAATTTTTTTAGGCCATTTTATTTTGGAAATATCCATTTTTATAGATCCTAATAAGTTTCATGTGGTGATTTCCTTGTAAATACCCAAGAAAGTGTTCTAGATCAAAAGTTTTATGGTTCTATTTTGGTATTATTAGTATGTTGTTTTGGGATTTTATAAATTGGAATATCCCTTAATGGATTTAATGTGAAAGGTATAAGAATTTGAATATAATGGGATGTTCTGAAAAAATTTATTTGTTAAAGGAGGGGTTGTAATCGAGATCCAACCACTTATTTATAAGTTTGGTGAAGGGAATACCATGTATTTTGATGACTAATGTATGGAGTTGGGGTTTGGTTTGATTCAATATAACAATTTTGTGTCATATAACTCCCACCGACTATGTTATCTAGAGTGGAATTACCCTACTCCTGACCTAGAATTAGCATTAGTGATTCTTCCATTGAAAACATGTTGGCAGTGTCTTTTCAAGTAGATGTTTATAGTGTATGAAAATAATAAATTCATGGAATACATTTTTCATAAAAATAACCTTAATTTCATGTAGTGTAATTGGGATGATTATCTGAAAATGAATTATTTTGATCTGGAGTATACCCTAAGTAATATAATGATCTTCCCAAGGCTCTCGCCAATAATTTTAAAATTCATTATTTGAAAGAATTTAATAAAGTGTATCATTTGGTGGGACTTTTCTTGGAAATTCACCATGATGTAAAGTATCAATATGATATTCTATTATTGAATAATGTGAAGGTCACACCTTCCTTGGATGTTTGTATTCAATAGGATCAATCATATTACCATGGATTTCATCATATAAGTGGAATTCCAAATGATTTGGATACCTCATGTTATTGGTCTCTATTTCATAATAGAGCCTTTTGTTTGAAACACAGGATGAATGTTCTTTCATCTTTGAGGTAGTAAGTGACAAAAAATGGGCTCAATTCTAAATTGGTTTCTCTCCTTGGTGCTAGTAATATGATTTATGAACCCAAGATTCGATATCAGTTGTCATAAATGTAGTTAATGATTACTACAATTAAACCACAATACTTAATTTTTCAAAAAGTGAATGATATTCATCAAATAATTATAAGATTTTTATAGCTGGTTTCCTTCCCAATATGAATATTTTATGATATTTCCATATATTTTTACAATGTGAAACCTCAATCTACTAGAGGTGAGAATGGAATTTGTGTGATTACAGATCAATTGTTGAAATAACCCATCTTAATTACTATAAATGAATGTGAAAAGGAATATGAACTTGGAATCATATGTGATAAAATATATGGTCAAATTGAGTAGTGGTTCTGATCCTTTAAGAAACACTAAAATCTAGTATGTTTGAATTTTTTGTCTCATGGGAGAAACATATATCATAGATTTAGTTATATTAGGATTACAATAATCAATCATTAGTAAATATGGATCCTTTCAAACCCCTTTATCGAAATTCTTGTTAGTACCATATTTGTTGGGATAGAGTGGGTGATAATCCCCTTATAGGAATGAGATTGATTTAGGAGATGGAAGTTTAATTTTTTTTGTCTATAACATATTTGAAGAATATCATTAGAAATATTATGTTGATAATTAGATCCATCCCTAGTGAATTTTATTGGGTTGTCAGGTATTTGTTGTGGTATCTTTTTAGTTAAGTAAAAGAGATTGTGAATGATGGGTATGATTATTTCATGGTATGTTAGGATATTTTAGATAGTTTTTAGTCATAGAAAATTGGAATACCATCAATATTTACACATTAAATATGTGTTTCATCTATCCTAGTAGATAATGTTTCATCCAAATCTATCTCATGGGGTTTAATGGGAGTATTTGGATTTGAAACCTGATGAAACTATAATGGAGAAACCAATTTTTATTTTTATTATCAAAATAATGGGGTTTTAGTTTAACATATTCTCTTAGTTAATGTTATATAATTTAAAGGTAAATATTAAATTAAAATTTCAAGTGTGAGGATTTGTTGAAGGAACAACGACTTTCCTTATACTATTATCTAGAATTCTAAAGACATTTTTGTAGTAGAAAGTGGTATTATGGAGAGAATTATAACACCCCACTATATTTGTTATGTTACTTTTTAAATTTATTTTATTTACATTATTTTACGATGTTTTGGGAGTTTTGATTTTAAAAACATTAAAATGAGAGCACAGTGCATGATAGATGATTAGGGAATCTCTTGTTCTATTAGTGATCCTTTCTATGCTTAATTGTTGTTAGTATTCTAAAGATACCTACACAGTTGGTGCGTGGTTTCCCCAACCATTTATCAATCCAAATCGACTAAAAAAATTCACATAGATGGACATGGTTTCCAAAAAAATGTGGAAAAAATATGGGATTTGAATTAAATTTTTATTTGAAATTATTATAATTCACTTACATTATTTTAATACCTCTTTTTTGTCCACTTTATTATTTTACTCTCTAGATAAAACTCCAATCTATGTACCAAATATCTGCAAGAACCCATGGGGGTATTCCTTTTATACAGATGATTTACTCAATATATTCCCCTTTTTCTCATCATTTTCCACTTTATTTTTCTCCACTTTTTTTCTTCCATAATGTTCATTATTCATTTCCCTATATGGTCATAGTGTTAACTTTCAACCCTTGGTTATGTCCAAATAATAGAGTTATTTGTTCGTATGGTTTCTAATGGGAATATTTCATATAATATCACTTTTCTTAAAAAAAGGTGACAAGATTTCAATGGATTTTGGTAGATGTATCTTTAGGAAGACCTTTTCTTTGGAATACATTGAATTTTATATTTTATAATGTTTTATTTTTCTTTTTTAGGTAATATAACTATTTATTTTTAAGGAATTACAACTATTCTTCATGAATCCTAAATTTATGTGGAGTTTATAAATTCTTTTCATGGGTGTTATTATTAAATAAATTTGCATGCATAAATTGTGTTTGATAATTTTCCACATGTTTTTGTATAAATATATTTCCAAATAAATATTTATGGATGGAATAATATATAAAATCTTTCCGTGGTTTTTTATTATTTGGAATTATGTTCATTTGAAAAAAACTGTTTATATTCTTATTATAAAAATGCATCAGTGATAATTACATAATTATTCACATTGACATATTTATAGATATGTAGTGGATATATATTTGAACTAGATGCACACAGTAATTATGGGTTATTTGAAGGCAGATTGGGATGGGTGATATATGAGATATGATTTCTCTCTATCTTGTGCCCCTAGTCATGATTTTTCTATCTCTTGGGTTTCTTCCCCAAGAGGATTTGGTTTAGTGGTGGTTTGAGTATCTAAATTTCATTGTAGGCTAATGTTTATTCTATAAGAGTGGTCCAAGTATACCCCATTCTGATATGATTTAAGAATCTAGTGTTTTATATATTCAAGGTATTTTTAATCACTTTGTTGGTTTACCTTTATATCCTTATTTCCTTTTTTTTTATGTTATCCCTTATGTTGTGATTTTTTTTTCTAAATTTTTTTTCTTAAATATAAATATGATATTTTTCTTACTCATAAAATTTAGCAGTAAAGGAAATATCTAATTATTTTTTATACTATTTATGATTGTATTAATTATGAAATATGTTATGTAGATTCATGTTGGTATCCTATTGGGAGATTTATGTCAGTTGACATGAACCCTATAGGTGTACATAGACCTTATTATATCTGATATTGTTAAAATAATGAGATATGATTCCTTTAGTTGTAGACCTTATTGAATAATCTATCCATTGGGTGATGTGATGATATAGTGGTTACCAAGATTCATGATTTGAATACTTTTTCATTATTTTAGGATGTTATTATCATTTTGGATATGTATATGTATTGGATCATTTTTACTTCCATTCAATTATGTATGTCACACTGTTTAGGTAAATCATGTTACTCATTATTATAGAGTTATGATGGGTTATTTATTATGATTTTTATTTACATATTCCATGTCTGGATGGATAATTTTATGACACTTCTTGTCTCTGTGGAATTATTCTCGAATATATGGCTTCCTCAATCCAGATTCTTAGTTGGAGTCTATCGTATCATTCAAAAGACAAAGACTATAAATATCTTTCCAATGGTAATGTTTAATTCCATTAATTCCTGCATCTTGCCTCATGTTGTTTGGAATGTTCTTTGGGCCCTGAGTTTGGTTGTCCCGAGTGACATGGACTATTTAGACAAGATGGGTTTTTAAAAACATTATGAGATAATGATTGAAGTTATAGTATTTATTTGGTAAATACCTAGATAATTTTTATCAAATAGAGCCCCAACAAAAGAACTACATGATGTCATGGGTGCCTCCACATATGCTAAAGTATTTCAACTAGTCACACGAGTTTAAGGTATATATTGGGGATACTATAGTATCCATACAAATTAAATAATTAATAAATAATTAACCACAAATAAACCATCATCACAAAAATGAGTATGTGGTTTGGAATTACAACCCATTAAAAAAATACATAATATGATATGTATCCACCTCATAGAAAATAGACATGTAATTAGAATAGTAATAAATCCAAACCAATCACCCACCAAGACAATCACATATGAAATATAAATATATTATTAATATAAAAGGGGGATTTCTTATATCCCTAAGCTTCACCTCTACCCTATATGCTATAATTTGTTGAGCTTCTCCAACTAAATCCCTCATACAACCTATGAACTGAAATTCAAACATAAGGTCTTAAAACATACCCTGATACCCATATAAAGTGTGATGAATAAATCACATGATGTTCTCACAAACATCCCCTAATATAATCCATCAAATATATTTTTATAAATAATTAAAATTAACTAACATAACATGCAACATACAACAATGTCTGTCAAGTCATACTTTTTCAACTAATCCCCAAGAAACCTGACACTACCATTCAATGAAAATACAAAAAAAAATCCTTGTTCAATGATCTGGACCCATACTTTATATACAAGGGTAGGGTGTCATTCTATGTATTTACCACAACTCTCTCACTATGTTTAGGGTCCATGCCCAAACTCAATTGTATCGTAATATGTCTTTGCATGTACCCTATCACACGAGAAATAGACCCATAATTACATTAGGTTTAAATACCCTCTCTCTCAGGGTGTGCCTAATCATCTAAATCTACGACTAATAGCTTCTCACTTATGGTGTTCCATGTTAGTTCCCATGCCACTCAGATTACGACCAAACATCCACAATATAGAAAAATAAATTTTAAATCATATTGATCAATTAATATTCCCTCTCTCTCAAGATAAATCCATAATTTTATATATTGGTCCAATAATCTCAAACTCATGTTGTTCTTTTCTAGAACACTCCACTCATGGAAAGTCCATGTATTAAGTGACTTTGTAATTAATATAATCACAATTGAGAACACACAAGTAGAATGAAGCATAGAAACATAGATCATACCACATGAACCCCACTATCTCACCCATTGAGGATCAAGATATCAATCCGACTCCCACACCAATTACACATCACATACCTGGATCAAAACTTAATGTTAATCACCAACGACCTTTCCCAGTATCTCATAGAATAACTCACCACCCACCAAGCCATGATAGAGTGTCAAATCTCTCCTGAATCGATCTCACAAACCCCTCATGAAGGAAAAAATCATCAAAATCTACTCACCTATAAGTGAATCCAATATTTTCCAAAAATATTTCACATTCTCTACTAATCAATACTATCTCACATTCATCACTCCACATAGACCTCATAGATCACAAGCCCTTCTTATCCTTGGACTCATGAGGGAGTTTTGAAACCACCTTTATAATTTTGGAACATTATCCTGGCCATCAAACCATGTTATTATTAGTAAAAAACCTTTATCAACCCAATAGAATCACCTTTTAAATACATTATTGGTAATTACTACATGCCACTGTCGTGTGTCATTTCAAATCTCCCATTAGAGAGTTCTCAATCTCATTATCTAGAGGAAACTCTACTCATCAATTTACATTGAACCTCAAAGGACGTATCATACTCCTCTCATGATATAATACTATAATAATCCTATAGTGGAAACTACCTACAATATGTGATATTTACATCCATATCACTCATCTTTACAAATCCTAAGTCCCTAATTCCTTCCACACATGCTCTAGGAAATTCCAAAAAAGGCTACCCACAACTGAAACTATGCATAAGATCTATCACAATACTCTTAAAATCCACGTAAATATTCATTATTCCTTATAGAAAAACCATTTATAATTTATATAATATTCAATTAGAAATGTATCACTTGCTTCATCTTCATGAGGAAAAATTATATCTTATTTATTTATCTATGACACACTTAGTACCATTCCAATTTACCTAATCTTAAAAACACAAGATATCATGCACTATCATACCTAAAGTTGTAAATAGTTATGTATCATAGGTACCACCTACCACAGACATGGAAGTACACTTTTTTCATGCTCAGCACATCATCGACTAAGCCCACACCAAGATACGCTAATGCTCGAGCCCCTGTCTCAATCCATACTATCCATATAAATAAATTAATAAAATTGTTTATAATTAATTTCACAATTAATTATATTAATTATAATTCATTATATGACGAACCCAATATGTAATAATTATTGGAAACTAATATACTAACTAATAAATATGTGACCAAGGACAACAGTGTGCATAATTTCCATGACACAACCTCTACATCCCCCAAGATAAAAAATCATAATCATTCAATGAATGAGAACTCATTAATTTAATAAAAAACGAAAATTTCATAAATAAATTACATGTTGAATACCTCAACTAAAATTATGAATCATGGTGCTTATTTATTGTCTTATGAAATCCCCCATCCACCGCATGTGAAATCCAAATCATTTGTGATGATTTGACCATAATCTAGTAGAATTTACAGTTAAAACCTAGCCTAGAAGCACCAAAAATTAGTGATAACCATGATGAAAGTATTGTGAAATAATAAAGATATGGATGTACCACTAAAACAATGGGAATAATACATATGATCTAATATATATTTAGGGAGAATATGAGGTGAGGGAGTTCCACATTCTGATTCACTATATAGGAAAAGGAGACCGCTAAGTGGGGGGATAGTAGAAGTGGATTTGAAAGAACATTCTATCCACACTAAACATCCCCCCTAAAAACCACTGTGAACCTAGTTATCCAAAAATATATACTTGTTTCTCTTTATTCCATCTAGTGAACCCCAATTGGCTTTTCGGTGGGGATTAAAGCACTACATGACAACTTTCCAAACCACAAGGTTCCTGATGGCACTTTACTAGTTATGTATCAGCACTCTACCAGTGACCTTGTTATAAATAATGTAATATTATGTCCTACCATTTGCATGTAATTCCCTAAAAAACAAAATTCAACACCCAAGACTATTTAGACTATCAAATAACATTCCTTGGGGTGGTATGAATAGTCATATACCCCATATGAATATTAATTATCCTATCAATGCTAATCCAGAACCAAAAATAAAAATTCCTCTTAAGTATCACAGAACCACAATGGTGTGGGTCATTATATATCCAACCAAAGTAATCACTATCAGTTGGATCACCATGTAATTGTGAATTTCGTAGCTTAAATCACCATATTGATTTTTTGAAGCCTAATTAACAATTATACTAATTGAACCATGAGCCATAATGAGTCATATAAATTCAAGATTTTTTAAAATGTTTCATTAATGAAGACCCAACATTTAACATTGAATAAGTGAACATGGATAGCTATATAAATGGTTTTAGGTAAATTTATTCTATATATCCTAATGTTATATTAAATTATTTTAAAAGACCTCCAATCTAAAACATTTTTACTCTCTATCTCTCTCTAATTATCATTAATAACGGTTCTAGAAAAACATGGGTAATATTAGAACTGTTCTAATAATTTGAATTTTCACAAAGCCTATGGATACCATATAAAGAGTGATTATATAAGAATATTTTTAGTTATACCTATTAATATCATGTTGATATCCTTGGATATGTAAAATCTTTGAAGAAATTATATATAGTCATTATTAATTAAATTAAAATTAAATGAAATATATTTTATTAATTTTAGGTTTTAATTTATTTTTTCCCCATTTTAATGGAAAAATTTATCCCATAGAAAACTATATAGTGGAATCATATTCAAATCCACCTCATATGGATTGATATTTTTTAAGAGATGATTGAACTTGAATGTTATATTTTTTATGAATACAATTAGTTTTTATGTAGATAGGGGTTATAATGTTTTGCATAACTATTACATAGTTTTATGGAAAAAATTAGTTGTGTATATTTTTCTAAAATGCTTCATTGTTTTAGTAAAAATGGGTATAGAAAATGTTTCCCAAAAATAATGCTACATAATATAATAATTAAACATTTTGTTTTCCCAGAAAAAAATATCATGAAAGTATAGAAATTCATTCTCTATAAGGCAATAAAAACCAAATTGGTTTATACCAAAATTTTAGGTCACAAGTATAAATTCCAAAGGCTTGACTTGAAAAGTACTCTTTAAATAAAATCATCATGGTTTTACCACAGAGTGTGTTTTCTCAAGGGATAAACTATTCCATGGTTTAAATAAAAAATGATCATGTTTTTTTTTTCAAAATAACTTATTATACTTAAATAATGAATAAACCTTACTAGTGGGGTACTAAAAGTAGGTTTTAAAAATATTAATTTTTTTTGGTTTTTGTGAACAAGGTTTAATGTAAATTTTCATGCTATATAAATTCTTAAAGTTCTTATAAATATCAAAAAATAATAATATAATGATTTTTATATTAATTTATGATTTTTTTTAAAATATATTAAGATATGATCATTTGAAATGGACTTTGGTTAATATTTATATAATCCTAAAAACAATTACTACCCTCAATGCTAGAAATATATTCAGTTTTGACCATTTGGATGAAAACAATTTCATGGTGTCATTGTGGGGATCTTAGGTCGTTATTCATTCTTGCATCCTTCTGTTCTGGTAGACTACTGATTTTTCAAAGGTTGAAGGACCCCCCACTAATTCTCAGTTGATTTACCTTCTAGGAATTGTTCTCCTATTTTAGAAACATGTTATCCATACTGGGAATTGAAATTTCTTGGGTTATTTTCTCCAATTTGATCAAATTACTTTGGATATCATGAATCCCATGTATACGTGTATATGTGTGGAGATGTATATATCCCATACTCTCTTATATCAAATAAAATTCGTAAGTGGTAATTATATTTTTTATTTCAAAAGTATTATCTATGAATATGGTTCTATGTTTTTTTTATTTTCATCTTTAAGGTTATAATGCTTATAGATGCAAGAATATTTCTTGTTCTTAAGGTAAGTAGTCAGTTGAATATTTGGTGTTGGGTATTTCTTCCTTTCACTAGAATTTTAGAATGAAATTTAAATTATACTGTTTGGGATCATAATTTTTATTCCTCATCAATGGGATAATCAACCCATTCCCCCTTCTTATGTTTTTATTACTTGTGGGTTTACAAGCTAGTTAGGTCGATTATCATTATGGGAGTAGTATATCATGAGATTTATTAAATGAGATTACCTATGACTATAATTAACCTTTTTTGGGATATTTACTGAATATGGAATTGGTTCGTCCTTATATGGTTGTTACCTCTATTTATTATTCTCAGAATGTTATGATATTGGTAGGTGAATTGGAAACAAAAGTGATTCAATATTCATATTCTTATTTAGTGAAAGGTATTATATCTATAGTGGAATTGGCAGGTGGATTTAATCCTAGTATCACATTAAAATATGAATTTGTAACATTCATTTTGATTTCACACTGAAAATAATATACTATCTCATTCCCCTAAAATTAGATTTTCAGTGGATCTTGGTTGTTCAAGGGGAGATATGGTGCACCTCATTTTATGGAGAAATATTTTTTTTACATTAAACTCTTTTCCTTAACTATAAGATAACCCAAACTCTAGTCGAGTATCATATTGTAATGGAAAAACTAAAATTATATCTAGTAAGTGTGTCCTAGAGTATGTGAGGGATTATTACGGGATCCAAATTTGTTCAGAATATACTGGTGAGTTGTCATTAAGGGACCTATTTGTTTCATCAAAAGGGGAATATAATGAGGTCATCAAGTAATTATATGACAAAAGATCGCTTAATAGGTTGTCTTTATGTGCAATATAAATGTATTGGGTGAGCTTTATAGAGTGAATATACAAAATTATATGTGAAGGATTTTAGTTGGTAAATTTTTGTGATCTTGGACCCAAAACATAAAAAGGGAAGATGTTAATGTTTTTTCTATATAGATGTGGTTTTATAAAATATTTCATAGTTTTCCAAATAATATTCACACCAATATTTTGGGGAAGATTCTAAGAGTTTAATATCTTCATAATAAGACATACTAGTTTATTATGTTCAAATCATCTCTACCGAGAATGTTATTTTAGTCACATTAAGGTTTGTATAGTGTGGCATGTTGGAAAGGTCATATTTAGGGCATGATTTATCCGTTTTCGTTATCCTAGTGAGCTTCCATGGTATATAGGGGTAATACCAATTATTATCATTATAAAAATAATGTATATTTTTTCACTAGAATATGAATAGATTACATTAATTTATTTATTACTGGTAACAATGAGATGGACCTCAAATTTTCATATGTGTCCTTTACATGGTGCAATAACCCTAGGGGTTAGAGGCATGTGTAGATTTGATTTTCTTAGTTTTTAGATATAATAAATGCGTAAAATACTTTTAGAGGTATAAAGGTTACAAATCTAAAATTATGTATATCTACCACTGTAATCTTAGTCATGGATCTAGGAAATTTGTCTGTTAGGATGTGTGGGTTAAGATACTCCAATTTCAAAGAAAATATGAGTGTTATCAGCTAATATTTCACCAATTCATTGATTAAAATTATCAATGGTACCCAAATTTCATGAATATGGTTTGAAATTAAAAATCTCAAAAAATAATTATAAAAGGGGAAGGGGGATCATATTGAGCATACATTTGGGGTTTAAACCTAAGTGAGGGACTTAGAAAACTTTGGTAAAATATTACTACAGATTCGAACTGGTAGTTACATGTGGAACATTCTTGGAAGAATAATTAGTTGAATTCATTTATGTTTAAGGAGGTTGTTGGAGTAAGGGAATGGTTTATGGGTTTATGGATATAATAAAGTGACCATAGAAATTATTATTTTCATTCATGTATTTTGGGAAAATATATTCGGGGGAATCACAATATTCATAATGTGTATGGATCATTTAATTCGAATACTGATGTTCTCAATTGATTATAGGTTAAGAAGTTTTCTAGTACTCTCAATTATAATTTATCTGAGACATATCTATGTGGTCATGATGAGAAAGTTCAAGGATTTATCAAAATTATTTTAGTCAAAGTTCAGGAGGTCTATAACTCCATTATTATCTATTTACCTAGAGAAGTGGAAATATATGATGTTTTTAAGGTTATGGGTGTGGAAAGTACACTATGAATTGATCGATTTACGACTTCAATTTTTTTATTTTTTGTGGTATATCATCACGGATGATGTTTTTAGTTATTTGTGAGACTTATTTTGGTGATGGTCAATCCTCACGTCTAAGATGAACACTCCTTTGGTTCTTATTCTCTAGATACAACATCCATATCTCTTCCAACACTAAAAGTCGATAAGTATTTATAGTTCTTCCAAAATATTGTTATATTATTATTAACAATAGGTTTTATTATCTCATTCATTCTATCATATTGTAGTAATATAATATATTTTTTAAAGATGAATAATTCAATAATTGTAACAGCCCAAGCTTCCATGGTACGTTTCCCTTTGAATAATGCAATAGCTTCCATTTTACGCAACTTCGAGACTCTAAAACACCATGACCAATCTAAGTAGCTGTTATGAATAGAAATACCCAATTTTCAAAATTTAATGAATTTAAACATTCAAAATGGACATCATTTTTGGATTCAGAGTATTGAAATTAGCTTAGGGTGAAATTTTGGTATTTTTCTAAAAACATTCAATTTTTGATGAATAGTGAAAATTGCTAAATTTTAATTAAAAAAAACTTTTTAATCGAAATAATTTATTGTGATAAATTAATAATTTTAATGGTTTGTAATTATAATTAGATTATATTTTTATCATTTAATACAATTTATGTCATTGTAAATAATTTCACATATAATTTTGACATAAACAAGTGTCAATCTTTTGATAGTTATTATTTCATAAAAACACGCTTTTTTATTTCGACAACGGGAATTAATTTTAATTTAATTTCTTCCAATTACGTGTTTTGAATTTAGAAAAATGGATTAAATATTTGGAATAAGGAGTTACAAATTTTTTAAATAGGTAACTTTTATTTTTATACATTTTGAATAATTACTTCAGTAAATATATTTTTTACCATGGTTAGAGGGTAAATCTTGTAAATAAGGGTAAAAAATAATATTATAATAATATTCAATTACCCGAAAACGTGTCCTAACCCTAATTTTTAATACATGTACGACCATGGTCATATTTGGGTCGATTTCAAGACCCCATGGATCCACTTGTAAGTGATAATGACACTATATATTAATTTAGATAAAGTAAATACGAAAATGACGTAAGCATATATCTTTTTGAAAAACAATTTTTTCATTGGGTTATATATGTTATATTTTATATTTTTAATTATTCATTAGAAAGATAAAAGGATTTAATACATAATGGTATTTTATTTATAATTTTTAGACAATTAATAAGTAAATTTATTTATGACACAATAATGATACAATATTTTTCTTAATAATGAATGAATAAAATAATTGGTATTATAAATGTTAAAATAAAAATAATTTGAAAGTTTTTATAAAATAAAAGAGTTTTATATGTTAATATGACTTGTTATAATTGCTTAAATGATTTTTTTCGAATTAATAAAGGTTTTAAAATATTACCAAAAATCAATTATTAAATAGTGTCAAAATTGACAAAAATGAGTTTTTAAAACAAATATTATTTTATTAATTTAAATTATATTCCTAAAAATCCAAGTTTAGGTAAAAGAAAATATATATTTATAGGTGTATAATTAATGGACCACTTGGAGGTCTCTTGGAAGTATATAGTATGTTTATTAACTTTATAATATAAAAATACAAAGAGACATGGTAAATGTCAAACTATTTAACTAAGAGTTAAATGAAAATGATAAAGTCAATATACTAACCCAAACCTGTCTAAAATCTATTGTTTGATTGGATTTAGACATATCCCTACCTTAAACTTTAAATAATCCACTTTGGACCCATTATAAACTGAATATGGATTTATTATAAAATAATATTTCTAGCTTTTCATAAGGTACCCCTCACCCCTCTTATAAAAGGGAACTCCCCCTTATCAGTAATTTACTCCTTCAAATAATTTTGGCTCAGCCAACCCCTGACCAAATATTCTCTCAACTTCCCTAAATTCATCCTAGATGCATTCCATTAGTCATAAAGCCTTCCTAAGGATCCCTTTTGATCAAATCAGAAGGAAGAACCTGGAGAAGAGGTAATGTTTTCACCACGCTCTTTCAAGTTCCTATCTTCTTCAACATATTCGTTCTTTGTTATTTCCAATATAAAATAATAACTCCATTATCTCCAATATAGTGTGATGTAATTATAAATATTGAACAACCATATTCGGTATTCTATCCATCCTTTTAATAAAATGTCACCATATGTGCGTACGTACGGCTTACCGTCTCCATGTTGTGGTGTAATTTTTATTAAAAACATTATTATTTGGATGGGTATTATAATGATGTGTAATTGATGTAAATAATAAATATAACCCGATAATGATTATGTATATATGATACACCATCCAATTATATATTATTTTAATATCAAAATAATGATATTGTCACTCGTGCATACGTACGGACTACCGTCTCCACGAATTCGATGAGATTCATTCCCCATTGTATCCATTAATGAATAATTTTCATTCGATGGTTAAAAATAATGTTTAAGTACATGATATAATTTTGTATATGAAGAAGATACAACCTATACATACCAAACACAACTTATGTAACAAAACATATAAGAGAAAATGAGTATGTTAACACCCGAAATGACGATAATAATAACATATTATTAACAAAGTAATTTTAAAAGATCATATATGATATCATATTAATGTATATGATTCCTTTATAATATAATAACAAAAATTTCACCATTATACAGGAGGTTAAACTACAATTAACCAAGGAAAAGTACTAGGTAAGGGTTTATTTCACAATCTCTTCATTATCTGAGGTTGTTTATACATAATTATCTTCTAAGGCCTCTTTATCATCCACATCCATTTTTCATAAAAAATTATTTCCAAACATTCTTACTATTTTACAGAATATGGGTTAATGTCATTTATAAAATTTTTGTCTTTTTATAAGAGTTTTATAAAGGAATCATTCAGTCGTTTTCCAAACAAGGTACTTTTTAACCTTTTCGATAGAATTTAGGTAAGAATGTCATTTTTTAACCTATACGGAGGGTATGGATATTTTCGGTCGTTATAAAATAATTGAAGATTCCCGTAAAAGATTATAAGATTATTTTGAATGTAAATGTTTTTACTTTATAATTATGTGACTTTTAAATGATTTAAAAAAAGAGATATTTATCTCAAATAGTTTTGATTTCATCTATGTCAACATCCTTTGATGGATTTTAAGCCTATTTGAATTTCATTTATTATGATACAAAACTTCCATATAGTATTGAAGGTTTTGTGATATGTTTGACATTGGATGTGTTATTTTTATACCATTCAAGGTTTATGGAGAAAGTATTGACATTTCTTATTCTAGTTTTAATACGAATGTTTATGTTATGTTTAAACCTGTTCATATGAGGAATGCATTGGACTTAATAAGTAACGAGAGGGGCCCGCTATAGATCCTCAATGCATCCGTAGGTCTCATGAGAGAAACTAGTGTCCTGGCACAAGGCCTTGACAAAATCTTATTTAATTTCATGGAACAAGGCCTTGACTATGTAGTTATGATTTTCTGGAATTATGCATTCAATCATTATGAAAGTGGTTATTGATATTGAATGTGATTATTAGACTAGTAGAATGTCCATGTGAATAAGTAAATGGATTTATTTTTAATTTTATATTTTCCATATTATACTGAAGTTCATGTTTAAAATGCTTTTGTTTTAGTTATACATTTCCTTAAATGTTTAAATTTATTTATGAAAGTTTCCCCTATATTGTTATCCTTACTGAGCATCTTAGCTCACCCCTTTCAATGTTTTAATTTTCCCAAGATGTGAAGAGGTATTTTATGAATGACCTGCAGAGATAGTATTATGGGATATGAAGACAAGATGTTGTTGTATTTATTTCTCTCATTATGATGTAATGTAAGACTTATTAATGTATCTAGTGATTCCAATGATACTAAACTAATCGGTCTATCAAGACATGATCTTTTTTAATCATGAAAATGTTATTAATAATGCACAGACTCTGGGTAACTAGGGTCAGGGAGTTACAGTTGGTATCAGAGGAAGTTTAGTACAAACCATTGAAACTAGATTTAGATAAACTCTGATTCGAGCACATATCCATAAAAGGGACTTTGAGGATTAGTATAGAATAACTTCCTATAATATTGGTATTGTATATTTTTGTGAGTTTTCCGAGTAATACACCCATGTTTGGATACGAGCAGGTAGAGGCAGCTCTGGAACAGATGTAGCTAGGGGTAAAAACACAAAACAATGCTTTGAGCTAGAGTTGAACGGGAACTAGTGCACGACAACGAGCCTTTCTACACTCTTGGTTACGAAACTCCCGAGGGATAACATATGATAATTCTCATTTTCTTTAAAAATCCTTATGAAGGGTTTATGAGTATCTATTTCCTCAATGAACACATTTTTATATTTATATCCATAAACTGTACAATTCATTTTATGTGTATACAAGTTTGGATTTAAGTATTTCGATTCGTAAACATATCTAATGTATACCATTGTTTAAAAATGACACCTAGTTGATGAAATGGAAACCATATCAATGCACACACTCCATGTAGGGATTTACCTCTTGCCCAAGATAATTATAGTCGAGCTGGTGATGCAACTGATGTTGATCATCTAATCACTATACTGGAAAAAATCACTCAGGTAATGAATAATAACCTTACCCGTATGGAGCACCTGGATCCGCAGCGTGGAGGACCAATGTTAGATCACCTCATGAGGAAAAAACTACCAAAATTAAACGGGAGTACAAATCCCTTAGTATCTGAGCAATGTATAAATTCCTTACAGAAAATATTCCATGCCTTGGGGAGTAGTAAAATGGAAAATGTTATCATGGAAGTTTACCACCTCACTGGAGATGCTGACCAATAGTGGTCATTGACTCAAAACACAAAGTAAGATAATGAATTATCAAATATATAATGGAGGAAGTTCAAAGAGATTTTAATAGAAAAATACTTTCCTCATGACCATCTAGAAGATATCGAAAGGCAATTTCTGAGTCTGATGTAAAAGGTGGATGAGAATGTCTCAAATTATGAAGCTAACTTTACAAGTATAGAAAGGTATGCTGCAGATTATATAAGTAACCCAAGAAGTAAGATTGATTGTTTCTTTGATGGGATAAAATATTTTATCGGTCAAGAATTAGTCTCACAAACCTTCTCCTTGTACAAATATATTGTCTCATGATCTATCAAGATAGAAAAAAGAATTCTCTATGTCTTACGACTTTAAAGAAAAGAAAGAGAAGAAGAGATCTGCTAATCACTTTGGAAATGGAAATAAGGGGAAGAAAGGAAAGATGATTATCCATCCTATATTAAATGTGGGAAAACACACCATGGTACTTGCTTGAAATGAATGGGAGTCTGTTACAAGGGTGGGGAAAAAGGCCACCAAGCTCGTGATTACAAGTGGAAGAAAGAAGTTACCGATGTTCAATGATTCAACTGCAGGGAGATGGGACATTATTAAAATGAATTTCCTATGCATCAGGGGAACTTACCTCAGAAAAGGTAACGGGATCAAGGCCAAGCTTATGATATCACTAATGCTGAGGTAGAAGCTTCGAAAGACTTGGTGGCAGGTAATTTAATGGTTTACTCAAGTTTACCAATGGTTTATTTTATTCTGGATCATCTAATTATTTCAAACCATCCCAGTTTTCTATGAAAATTATATATTTCTAATTTGATTTAACTAGGGAGTTGTCAGTTAACACTCCAATGGGATGTATCATCGCAACAACGTTTTTCAAATCTGTTCCCATTAGAGCATATAAATGTTCCTTTTCTACTGATATCATCGTCATACCTATGATTGATTTTGATATAATCCTTCGTATGGATTGGATTTCATACTTTTATACAAAGATGTATTGTAAGAAGGAGGTTATTATTTTTGATGATGATGATAAAGAACACCTTATCTTTAGAGAATAATCGTCACCACCTGATTCTTATCTAGATCCACCCCCAGTATCTCAAACAAATTCAATTATCGGGGATGAAGATAATTAAATAAATGTGGGTGAGGAAAGGAATATTCAAATAGAGTATGTAACTATTGTGAGAGAATATATTGATGTGTTTCTGGAAGATTTACCTGGACAACCTCCAGAACAGGAAATTGAGTTTTTGTTTTATTTAATTCATGGTTCAAGGCCTATGTTGAAAACCCCTTATAGAATGGACAATGTGGAATTAGTTGAACTAAATAAATAACTAGATGAATTTAGAAATAAGGGATTTATTCTCCCTAGTGTTTCTCCATGGGGAGCCCCTATCATTTTTTTAGAAGAAAGATGGATCTATGAGGTTATGTATCGACTACAGGGAAATCAATGCTATAACAATAAAGAACAAGTATCCCATACCTCGCATTGATTATTTATTTGACCAACTTGATAGAGATCAATACTTTTTGAAGATTGACATTCAGTCTGGATACCATCATATGTGTGTGAAGAAAAAATACATTCTGTTGACAGCATTTCGAACCAGGTACAGGCATTACGAGTTTACAGTAATGCCTTTTGGGATAACAAATGCACCCTCTATTTTCATGGATCTAATGAACATAGTTTTCAAGGAATATCACTATGATTTTTTAGTGGTGTTTATTTATGATATCTTGGTATATTCCAAAAGCTACAAAGATCATGAAAATCACTTGTTCATTACCCTAAAGACTCTAAGAATACAGGAATTATATGGGATGTTTAGAAAGTGTGAATTTTGGCTTCAGGAGATTTCGTTTCTTGGATATATTGTCTCTAATGATGGAATTTGTGTTGATCCTCTTAAGACAAGAGAAATACAAGAATGGCTAGCACCAATGAGTATAACCTAGGAATGCAGTTTTATCATTTTAGAATATTATTATTGACATTTTGTCTAGAATTTCGCCTGATTGGATAACCCATTAACAAATAACACACATAAAGGAGTAATATTTGTTGGAAAAATATTGTGAAGAATGTTTTGAAGAACTGAAGAGAAGATTATTCAATGCTCCTATTTTGACTCCACCATCGGGAAATGATGGGTTTTTTATTTATAGTGACACAACAAAGAAAGGACGTGGTTGTGTCCTTATGCAGAATTATAGAGTTATTGCCTATGCATCATGACAACTGAATATTTATGAGCAAAACAATCCTAATCTTGATCTTGAGTTACCTGCTGTAATATTTTCTTTGAAGATATGGAGACATTATCTATATGGTAAAAAATGTGAGATATATACCGATCACAAGAGTTTGAAGTATATTGTTTCACAGAAAGAACTCAATATGAAGCAATGACGATTGCTTGAACTACTCAATGATTATTATTGCACCATACAATACCACTCGGGGAAGAAAAAGAAGGTGTTAGATGCTTTGAGCAGAAAGGATCATGGAGTTTTGAACAAAATGAGAGTTGAAAGAGATCCAATTTTCATGGATCTAGTAAAGTTGGATATGGGAATATCCATGGAAGGTGAAACATCGATAATTTTGTAAATAGTTTCCAAACCCTCTTTACAAGAGAGGATTAAATGTTCTCAGACCAATGATGAAGAGTTTAAAAAAGGAAATTAATGTTGTGAATGGTGGGAGATTGAGTGACTTTGTGTATGAAGATAGAACTTTGAAATTTGGGAGGAGACTTTGTGTTCCTGATAAAACTGATATAAAAAATGAATTCTTGGACGATGGTCATAGTTTCAATTTCTATATACACCGTGAGTACCCCAAAATTTATAGAGATTTGAAGGAACATATTTGGTGGGACAACATGAAGAGGGATATTTCTGATTTTGTGTCAATATGTATGGTTTTTCAACAAGTGAAAGCTTGAAGAAAAAAGCCTAGTGGAGTATTGAAACCTCTTCCCATACCTGAATGGAAATGGGATAATATCCTGATGGAAATTTTCATGGGACTACCAAAGACTCTTAGAAGGAACGATGTAATATGGGTCATTATTGATTGTCTTACCAAGTCAGCACATTTTCTTGCTATACGGGAAGATTTACCACTTCAACGTCTAACAAGACTATATATTAATGATTTTGGGAGACATCATGGAGTACCCCTATCAATTTTTTTATATAGTGATCCCCATTTTACGTCAAGATTCTGGAAAAGTCTTCAGAAATCCTTGGATACTGAATTTTGTTTGAGCACTTCTTACAACCCCCAAACTGATGGACAATCAGAATGGACTATTCAAACCTTAGAATACATGTTGAGATCTTGCTCACTTGACTTTTCGGGTTTGTGGGATCAATATATACCACTGGCTAGAATTTTCCTATAATAATAGCTTCCACTCAAGTATTCCTATGACCCCATATGAAGCGTTATATGGAAAGAAATGTCGCACACCAACCTTTTGGGATGACGTTGGTGAAAAAAACATGTAGGCTCAGAACTTCTTGATCAAACGATGGAAATGGTGAAGGTAATCCAAAACCACATTGAATCATCTCAGAATTGGAAGACGAGCTATGCCGATAACCGAAGTAAGGATTTGGAATTTCAGGTAGGAGATCATATTTTCTTGAAGGTATCTCAATAGAAGGGAGTTATACGTTTCGGTAAGAATGATTAATTATTTTCCATGAACATTGGACCATTTGAAATTATTGATCAAATTGGGGTTGTAGATTACCATTAGGCAATGACGCCAAATCTCTCCAAAGTTCACGATGTGTTCCACATATCACTATTGAGAAAATACATGCCTGACCCAACGCATGTACCCAACAAAGATGAATTAGAACTAAAACTCGATCTGTCTTATTTCGAAGAGGCTTTCATGATTCTTGATACAAGATAACAAGTGCTGAGAAACCGGACGACTCATCTAGTAAAAGTTATATGTATAAACAATAAGATTTAAGACGCAATGTGGGAACCTGAAGAACTTATGATGAAGAACCACCCGAGTCTTTTCATGCAGTAGTATTCTATAAATTTCAAGGGAGAAATTACTTGAAGGAGGTTAGAATGTAGCACTCCAAGCTTACATGATACAATTCCCTTTTAATAATGCAACAGCTTGCATTTTACGCAACTTTGAGATTCTAACACACTGTGACCAATCAAAGTATCTGTTATTAATAGTAATACCCACTTTTTAAAATTTAATGAATTTTACCTTTCAAAATGGACTTCATTTTTGAATTTGGACTATCTAAATAGTGTAGGGTGAATTTTTGGTATTTTTATGAAAACATTCAGTTTTTATGAATAGTGAAAATTACTAAATTTTAATTAAAACAACTTTTTTAATCAAAATAATTAATAGTGATAAATTATGAATTTTAATGGTTTGGATGTATAATTAGATTATATTTTTATAATTTAATAAAAATTAGGACATTATAAGTAAATTTAAAATTTAAATTTGACATAAACAAGTATCAATTTGTTGATAGATATTATTTCAAAAAAACAGTCTTTTTGTTTTGACAACGGGAATTAAATTTAAATTAATTTCTTCCACTTCTATGTTTTGAATTTATAAAAATGGATTCCATATTTGGAATCATGGGGCCAAAATTGTGTAAATATGTATATTTCAGTTTTAGACATTTTGAATAATTACTTCGGTAAATATTTTTTTTACCATGGTTAAAGTGTAAATCCTATAAATAAGGATAAAAATAATATTATAATAATATTAAATTATCCTAAAACGTGTCCTAACCATATTGTATGATAAATTTCATACCATGGGAATAATTGGGTCGATTTAGGGACCCCATGGAGCTACTTGCAAGTGATAATGACACCTTATATTAATTAAGTAAAATTAAATACAAAAATGACAAAAGCACATATCCTTTCGAAAAATAATTTCTACCTAGTGTTATATATGTTATATTTTTTACTATAAATATTAATTAGAAATATATAAATATTTCCTACATAATGGTATTTTATTGATAAATTTTTGACACTGAATAATTAAATTTATTTATGCACAATAATGATGTTGTATTTTACTTATTAATGAAAGAATCAAATAATTGGTAATATAAATGATAGAAAAAACATAATTTGAAAGTTTTGATGACATAAATGAATTTTATTTGTTAATATGAATTGTTAGGATTTATTAAATGAATTTTTGTGAATTAATAAAGTAATTTAGACTTTAAAAAAATCAATCATTAAATAGTGTCGAAATTGACATAAATGAGTTTTTAAAACAAATATTATATTATCAATTGATATTCAATTCCTAAAAATCTAAGGTTCGGCCAAAAGACTTATATAATTATAGGTGTATTATTAAGGGACCACTTGGAGGTCTCATGGATGTATATATTATTTTTATTAACTATATAATATAAACATATTAAGAGATATGGTAAACTTCAAACTATTTAACTAACAGTTAAATCAAAAAGACAAAGTTAATATAGTGACCCAAACCTGTCTAAAACCTATTAGTTGAGTGGTTATAGACTTATCCCCACCTTAACCTTTAAATAATCCACTTTGTATCCATTAGAAACCGAATATGAATTTATTATAAAATAATATTTCTAGCTTTTCCTAATGTGCCCCTCACCTCTCTTATAAAAGGGAACTCCCCCTTCTCACTAATTCACACATTCAAAGACTTTTACCTCTACCATAACCTAACCAAATATTTTCTAAACATCCCTCAATTCATCTTAGAGGCCATACATTAGTCATAAAGACAAATTAAGGAGCCCGTTTGATCAAATCTAAAGGAAGAACCTGAAGAAGAGGTAATGATTTCACCACCCTCTTTCAAGTTCCTTTCTTCTTCAAATTCATCATCTTTGTTATTTACATTATAAAATAATAAATCCAGTATCTCCTATATAATTTTATTTTATTATAAATATGTTACAACCAGATTCAGTATTCTATCCATCCTTTTAATGACATGTCACCATACATGTGTACGTACGGCTTACCCTCTTCACTTAGTAGTGTAATTTTTATTCAAAACATTATTATTTTGATGGGTATGATAATGATGTGTAGTTGATTAAATAATAAATATTAAATGATAATTATTATGTATATATGATATACCATCCAATTATATATAATTTTAATATCAAAAGAATGATACTGTCGCTCGTGCGTATGTACAGACAACCATCTCAAAGAACGCGATGAGATTCATTCCCCATCATATCCATTCAAGAATAATTTTCATTTGATGGATAAAAATAATGTTTAAGTACCTGATATCATTCTGTATATGAATAATATACAACCTATCCATAACAAACACGACTTATGTATCAAAACATATAAAATAAAACGAGTAATTTAACACCCTAAATGACGATAATAATAAGATATTATTAACAAAGAAATGTTAAAAGATCATATATGATATCAGATTAATGTATATGATTATTTATTAATTTAATAACAACTATTTCACTGTTATACAAGAGGTTAAACTACCCTCAACCAAGGAAAAGTACAAGGGAAGGGTATATTTCACAATCTCTTCATTATCCAAGGTAGTTTTTATGTAATTATCTACTGGGACCTCTTTATCATCCACATCCATGTTTCTTATAAATGTATTTAAAATAATTCGTACTATTTTTTTTAATATGGGTTAAAGTATTATATACCATTTTTTTAATTTTATAAGATGATTATAAAGGAATATTTCCGTTGTTTTCCAAACAAGGTCCTTCTTAACCTTTTCGACGGAATTAAGGTATGAAAGTCCTATTTAACTTATACGGCATGTGCGGATATTGGACACCATTATAAAATTTCCGAAGCATACCGTAAAATATTATAATAATTTGTTCAATTTAATTGTTTTAATTTTTAATTATGTGACTTTTAAATTATTTCAAAAAAAGATATATTTCTCTCAAATAGATTTGATTTCATCTATGTCAACATCCTTTGATGGATTTTAATCTTATTCGATGTTGATTTATTATGATACAAAACTTCCATATTGTATTGAAGTATTTTTGATATGATTGAATGTGGATGTATTATTTTTATACAATTCATGGTTTCTGGAGAAAGTATTGATATTTCGTATGCTAGATTTAATATGAATGTTTATGTTATGTTTAAACCTATCCAAATGATGAATTCATTGACATAATAAGCGATAGGTGGAGCCCTCTATAGCTCCTCAATGCATTAGTAGGTCTCATGAGTCACACTAGTGTCTTGGCCCAAAGCCTTGAAAAAATATTATTTGTAGTATTGGAACAAGGCCTTGACTATGTGGTTATTATAGTCTGGCATTATGCAATCCATCATTATGAAAGTAGTTATTGATATTGCATGTGATTATTAGACTAGTAGAGTATCCATGTGAATAATTAAATGGCATTATTTTATTTTATCTTTTCCATATTATGTTGAAGTTCAAGTATAAAAGGCTTTTGTTTTAGTTATACAATGCCTTAAATATTTATGTTTATTTATGATAGTCTTCTATATATTGTTACCCTTACTGAGAATCTTTGCTCAACCCTTTCAATGTTTTAATTTTCCCAGGAGGTGAGGAGGTATTTTATGAATGAAATGATGTGATATTATGAGTGGATATGAAGACAAGATGTTGTTTTAGTTTTTTTCACTTTATGATGTAATGTAAGACTTATGAATATCTCTTGTGTTTCCAAGGCTACTTAATTAAACAGTCTTTCGAGACTTGATATTTTATGATCATGGCAATGTTATTTAATAATTCACTGAATATGGTTTTGTGTTGTCATGGTGTTACAATAATACATTAGGAAAAGTAAATAAATGATGGCAGATTTGAATAATAAATAATCAGGAGGAAACGTGATAAAAATTTAACATGGAGAAAGAGTATGACAATATGGAATGTGGCTTCCTTCTATAAACTTTAACAAATATGGGATTCTATAATCATGTTTATGTCTTACTATATTATTGTTTCTCTTCCCCATGTATGTCCTTCTATATCATGGTAAATGATTTTTGTTCCCAAAATTAGTAAAACGTATTTGGCAAGATGATAATCTCTCTCAAAGCCTTTCTATTATTTCTCATGAATCCCTTAATAGAAATTTGAATAAATTCCTGGAAGTGGAGAGGGTGGTGAAATATATAGGCCAATTAGTGACTCCATTCCATTTTTATCATCTATTAATCTATTAGATCCTTGTTTTCCTCAGTAGAAAATAGAAATATATAGCCATATTCAGGTGTCTAAACAATATTTATGGTCTTCTGAGTGGCCATTCCATTAATACTAGTAAAAATAATTTTTTAATTTGGAATCATATATCATAAAAGTGGAGGGAGCATCTTGATAGTGGATTGGTAATTTTGAGTATACATTTTTGTTCAGAATAACATAGGGTCCCATTTACTCAGGGTAAAGTGAGAATTTTTCAAATCATGGGTATTGTGTCTAAATTGGATAGTTCATTTCATTATTTGAAAATAAATTACTATATTTTTATAAATAAAAATAAATATTTGAAATTGTTTTGGATTCAAAAACAATCCATTTATTCTCCTTTGAAGTGGTCCTGAAAGATCCCATCCATAGTTTGGAGATAATGATCTATAATTTATTTTAGAGAAGATGTAGAAACAAATTGTATCATTGGGAAAATTTTTGAATATTATATGAACCTTTGGTGGATATAGGTATCAATGAAAAATGATAAGAGAAAACTATTAAATCTCTTCAAGATATGTTTCCATGGGAGTTTATGGTGGGATCCACCTTATGGGAGTTTTTTCTCATTTCAAGAATGGTTGTTTATGATAGGTGTATATAATGAGTAAGGGTGGTTAAAATTCTAAAATCTAGAGTTAAATCATATTTATCCTTAATTTTATTAATAAAATGTGTGGTGGATTATAGTGATCGGTGATGTATCAATTTTGATGCATTCGTGGGACGTTTCTCAGCTTTATTTTCCAAGGTTCTCATTTCTCGAAATTATTTTTAATGATTTTTTTATCTAGAGTGTTTATCATGTTTTTCTTGATGATGATTATAGTTTATGTACCTAGAAAATGTTTTTTCTACATTCGAATATCATTTGGTTTTTTTGAGTCCATTGTTTTTTTCGTATTATTTCCTTTTATTTTTTCACATGGAACCGAAAGTCTACATTTTTATGGGGTGAGGTTATATAGGACAAGAGTAATCATATTAAGATGAGTTTCCCTATATAAAGAATCAGAAGAAATTCTCTACCTATTTATGTTGAGATATAAATGTGTGTAATACCCATTATCTCTATGTGTATGTGTTTCATTTATCGACCAGTGGATTCCAGAGGTAATTTTTTTACAAACTTTTTGGGGGTATTTTGACTATGTAATTATGGAAAAGTCTTGTATATTCACTCAAGGATAGAAATAATTGATTCCCTTGTCGACTCATAGTCCTTTCATGTAACAAAAAATTAAACAGGTGACATGTACATATGTACCTTTACACCGACATACTATGATATTTTTGGTTGATAGAATAAGGTGACACATGTGGCTGATGATATTTCCTTTAATATTTTACTTGAGTGGTGTCTCTAATTGATCTATGAAATTTGGGAGATACTAATTTTTTTTCATATAGTTTTATTAACAAGTTTTATATGGATAATATAGGAATGCGAAAATGATAGAACCATGTGTGTTGGTGAATAAGGGATTATAGGTAACCTCATATTCATGGTTTCAAGTTGAACATAGATGGATATAATGGTAACTATATTATTATAGGGTGGGGGTATTTTGGGGTCAAGATTGTTTTTTTATTTGGATTAGTAGAATATTTTTGTCATTGTTCTTCTAAAATATATAAGGTTGAGGCTCTTCATCTTGGCTTGAATCATTCAATTAGAGGAATATTCCTATTAAATATACTGAAATAGATATGGATATCATCGTTAAATTTTAAAAATATCCTAATTGAACTCACTATTTAGTCCTATAATTGATGTGTTCATTACCTTTAAAGCTGTAAGGGGAACCTCGTTACCCCATACACATAGACAAACTAATATGTTGATAGATTCTTATGATTATCATGGACATATTATTATTTTAATGGAGATATATTCATGGATTTGAATTTTTACTCTACCAAGAAAATAGTTTACAATATTTGATGCACATGGAATTTACTTATTTCATCTTACATAATTTTGTGTCATGTTTTGTTTGAATTGGATATGCCTTTTCATTCTATAAATTTTTTATAAAAAAATATTTATTTAATAATTTATTTATGTATAATGAAAAATGTATGCATTCAATTTAATGTGAAAGGATTACCATATAAAGGATTTTATTATCTCGCACTACCTAAAATATAAGGTGGATTAAGAAATTATAAAGGATATATATATTTTACCTTGTATTACTCTTATTTGATTAGAGTAATTATTATAAACAATGTTTATTTAGAATAAATGAGATAGTTATTTTTGATATACATTGTTCAAGATTTAATTGAATTTATATCATGGTTGAAAATATGGGGTAAAATTATTTTTATTCAGGAAAATGGAGTTTATCCAATATATTTTTTATAAAAAAATAGAATCATTTCCCAATATCCATCAGTAGTATATTATAAAGAATAAAATATTCTTTTTAGAGTATTTCACTAAACACGTAGAATAACATATAATATATAATATGATATTTGATAAGTATTCTCTCTAAAAGAAATATGTGTTATTTCCCAACTCAAAAGGGATTTCATGTTAAAAATAAATTTTAGATGAAATATAATTTATAATAGGTTAAAAGAATTATATTTTTACTTATATATATTCAATGTTTATTAAATAAATGATTATATAATACTAATTCGAACTGAAAATAATTTTATATCCTAAATGAGTTTGAGGAATACTAGAAAACAATTTCTTAACATAAAGTGTTATATTAATGTTCATAACCACATTATCTCAAAATATATTTTGAATGGAAGGTTTAAAAATAATTATAATTACCATAGATATAGTAATAAGTACAAAACATAAGGTATTGACATAATATTGTTGGATTATATGAAATGAAGAAGTTTGGATATTATGTTAAAATATTATAACAAGAGAATTGTGAATCCTAATCTCATTATATTTGAAATAATAATTATTTACAGATGTTTCCCATTAAGTAATTTTAGTAAAAGTGTTTATTATATGGTTACATAGAGAAGTGAAGATAATAAATTAGGGAAGTAGTGTGTTTCAAAAAAACCCTAAATGCAAAGGAAAAAATGAGACCACTGTAACCATATATCATATAGGATATAATTAAATGGTTACTTATTTATAGTTTTGTTTGTATTCCTATAGAGTTTTAAAAATATAAGATACTATATGTCACCCAAAAATACAGCCTGTAGTTTTTTATTTTCATGGTGAATGCTTATATTGTTGGAGTGTAATTATAATTAACCTCTAAATTTAGGACTCTGAGTCATGCTAAATTTTTGGTCATCTTGGATTATTTAGGTTATAATGATTGGTAAAGATTAACATGATTTGGGTTCTACGTATAGATTTGGAACAAAATTATGAGACACAAAATATTTTTTCCTAGATGTACCACTTTATATATTTGTATTATGTATTCATTATATTAGGGATATGTGTTTTAAATTGATTTCTTATACCTACGGTTAAAAAGACACCTATATTATGAACCTATATAACATGATATATTTATTATTCTATCCTTTATGTTGAGCACACAAAGGGGTAGTTAGTATGTTTTTTTCAAGTCATCAATTGAGGTTTAACCAATAAGATATTTGTTCCCTAATACGATGAATATGACATTTAGGACCTAGAAAAAGATCGACTGAGGGAATTTATTACTATACAATTATATTTTACGTGTAATGTTTTTTATATCTTTTTGGTGATGGGAATGTGATGTGTTCATCTATATTGTTGAATGAATAATTATGTGTTTATTAGTTTGGTCAATCTGTACTATGATAATCGAGAAATTATGAGTATGATATATAAAATTAACATGATCTATGTGTCCTATTTAGAAAAGGGGATTAAATTATATAAATAATTCAATATGATCAGGTTGGTGGACATATGTATAGGGAAATATGTGGATAATAGAAATCATGGTATATACCATTATCTCTTTAGAATTACTTACACTCTTATTGACTTTGTTCATTATATTCAATAATGGATTAGAAAATTCATATGTATTTTTAATTCCATAAACTCCCATGGTGTCACACTTTGTGTTTGTCTGAAGGAGGATTAAATTCTATACAAAGTGTTCATATAAAATTTTTAGAGCTAGGCTAAAAGTGTGTTGGTGGATATCCAAAAGTTTTTCTGAATTATTTTCAAAATATCTAAATGATTTTGACACATGTGTTGAAAATGGTTGATAGATATTATAGTGGAGGTTCTGGAAGATATCTGAAAAATTTATTACATATAGTCTCTAATGTTATTATATATAATGGGATATAATGTGAATGTGTAGTAATATTATAATTTTTTTGTGAAACTGTGTTGTTGAAAAAATATTTGAAAAAGATTAATGTACAACATGGTGATTTAAAAAATGTCTTGTTTTGTTCTAGTTTAACCAATGATTCTGTGAGGTTCAATGAAATACACTTTGGTGAATGGAAAATCATTTGGCAAGAGATTATTTCAACATTACAAGTTTTCTCACACCTAAATTATCATATTCAGTTGGATCATCTGGTGATGATAATTTTATGAGTATGTATTTTTATATTTATTTTTAAAATTTAAGATAATCATTAGGAGTATTTAGGCTTTAATTATTATGAGCTATAACATTTTAATAATTTTTGAAACATTTCAAAAATGATGGTTGAACATTTGATTTTTAAGGAGCACCCTTAGATTCTTGTATAAAAGAGTTCAATTCTATTATATGTTTTAATATGATTGACATAAGGAAGAATTGTAAAACTCCTCAAAATTGATGATTATTCTTTCTATTTCACTATCTCTTCCACTATCTATCTCTATCTATCACCCTCTCTCATTCTGAATATAATTAGAGTTATATGAAATTATCGGAAATAGTGGATCATTATGAAGAATATTTAGAATCAAATAATCAGGGAATAAGCTATGGGGTTGGATTTTGTTGGATATATATCAATGATACTTATCAATCTCATAGAGAGAATATTGGATAGATCTAATAATTATTGAAATTTATTTCATTATTAATTTATTTTATTCAATATAAACTAATGGAAAGTACTTTTTCAGATTCCGTTTCAATTGATTCCATTTTCATTTCATATGGACAAACATTTTACCCTCTAAACAACAACATGTATATATTCTTTTTTGATGAATCCATTTCAACTAATTATATATTGTTGTAAATGATGATATAAAATATTCTTCACAAAAAATATAAGCTTCATATAATGAATCAAACAAACTAGAACATAGTCCTATCAAAGATGTTAATTTGGTTCTCGTAACATGATTGATTGTGTATAATAGTATGCTTGGGGTAAAAACGGGATGGATTCCCATGGAAAAATGACTTAACAGCAGAAATAAGTGTTAGTTTAATTATACATTCGATGCATTGGACTATTTAATTATTATTATAGGGATTAATTAAACTCATTAAGGGGTCCAATGTTAGGATTGTTATATAAAACTCATCCTAATTGATACCATGTTTTTGAAGAGTAACTTTATTTAGTATCAATAGTGAAGTTCATGATTGGATTGGTTGATTCAAGAACCACCTCCAATATAATTATAGAATATGTGGTGGATCAATTAGGGATTTTCCAAACATGTATTTTTCATTTTCTTATTTGAACTATGGGTGACATTTTATTTTATTCTATTTCAATATAATATTTAACAATTTTTCCTTAATCACACATATGTGTTACATTCATTCTCTGAGTTTCATATACACAACTTAATCATACAAGAAAATATTCCATCTTCATAATGTATGTTATACATCACACTTTGAAAAATCAACTAATTCTATAATCATTCAGTGGATGGGTTTCACCTCATCCCCAATAAATTTAATTAAAATAATAATTATGGGCTGACTATCACTTTTAACTATTAATAATAATAAAATCAATTAATTTAAAATATTAATATATATTTTATTCAATTTGTAAATATTTCCTGAAATAAAAAATTATGTGATTAATATCCTTATTTAATATATTAAAATATATTATTTAGAAAGAATTATTGTATAATTATATATGAAATATATAATTTTTCAATAAATATAAAATCATGATCTAGATATTGTGGATTTTCCAAACTAAAAGATTTTAGAATTTAATGTTCCTCTTGAATAAAACCATTCACAAAAGTTATATTTGCTTCTATTTTAAAATAACTATATATAAATTTTTTATAAATCAAGTATAATTTTAATAAACTGATGTTGATATACTATAGTTAATTACTTTTAACTTATATCACATAGAAATAAGGCTTGATTTATTTCTGGTAATGATTACATTGGCATAAAAATTATTGTAGAATACATATTTGGTTTCTATAATCAAAGAGCCAATATATATTTGATCATATTCCACACATTATTATATTTGAATTAATTAATCTCTTATTATGTATCTATTACGAAATTCTACTCACATATTGAATCATATCCCATTTTAGAATAAAATTGCGATAGAAATTACATATTATTATATTCATTTTATAGGGATACTATAGTATAAATTATTTGACTAGCATAAAAATAACACGATCAATAGGAATATCGTTTATAATTTTAGGTTTTCTAGAAAAAAAGGATAATAAATTTTCATTATTAGGTTATTTACTTTTCTATTCACCACTATTAGAATCCAAATGTTTAGTATTAAATATTTTAAAATCAAATGGAATATTTTAAATAGAAAATAAAGAGTTAGAATCATCTATATGTGGTTTTATGGGTTTTAATAAAGGATTAGTCTCTTAAATTTATAGAAGAACTATTTGATTAATAGTATGTATAAATTTATTAAATAATTGGTGGACTATAATAGTGGTGGAGTTACCTATAAATTTTATTTCACTAGATTTAATATCAATGGGTTTAAGAGTATAATTGGTATTTATAATGAACATTTTATTCCCAAAAATTCTAAATTATATGGTTGTTGTTCATTTTTCCATCCATAATTAATAATGTTTTTTCTTAAAAATTTGATGAATAAAATCTAAATTTATAGTTGATATGTAATTATTAATTTCTATGTCCAAAAAATGATTTAAAATGTAATATTTATAAATTATAGTTCAAGATATATTCTAGAAAATTCTATTTCTCCTTTAAACTATAGTATTTTATTATATGGTTCTTGGGGTTGACATTTTTTTAATACCTTTCCCATATTAATTTTTTTTATTTATTATTTTTTACATTTACCACCACGATAACCAAAAATGATGGTTATAGGTATCTATTTATTATGTTTCAACTAACGAAGAAATTTTATTAAAACATTTCATAATATCCATAGGTAATTAGTGAAATCATTATCTAGGATAAATTCATGTTTTTCCCCTAAATTATTTCAATTTGTATTTGTTTTAATATAGCCATATTTTCTACCTATAGATATTAAAATGTTATTTTGAAACTATTTAGTTTTTAAATGGTTTTGTGACACATATAATATTATCAAAGATCATAAACATTATATATATTATGTTTCATTTCTTTTAATCCATTGATTAGGTTTTTATTAATGATTTTTGTTAGGTTATAGAAGTTGTAATGTGATAACACTCTAGAACATAGCCAGGAATAGTTTTCTTTTACTTTAGGGCAAGGTAAATTTTGATAAAACAAGTCATTTCATTCTAAATTATAATCATTATAATAAAAATTAATGGATAATATTAGATTTCATCATGTGTTTCTATATTACAGGATTTTTTAACAAACGTTATTAGTGTATCACTCATCCCATAATTGAATGATGTTGGGAATCTATGTTTATGTCCTATAATATGGTCGATATTAGAAACTAAGGGTTCAACTCAGATACATACATCTCTAAGTCCCACTATCACACCTTACAAATTTTCTCAAAATGTGAAATGTCCTCCGTTATATTATTTATGTTTTAGAATTTTTATTTTACTCTATTCATGTATCAAAAGATTCCATTTTACATGTTCAAGGAGTTATTCATAGTAATAGTACTTGATAATACATCCAATAAATTAAGAAACTATGCCATTAGGTACCATAATCATATTTGGTTTTGCTATCATAGTTTGAAATGAATTATGAACCCAAATTTTTTAACCACCAACATTATAGAGCTACAATGTTAGTTTAATTACATCCTCACATAATTCCGAACAGTTGAAATTTATTTAGAGTGAAAATGGTGTCCATGTTTCCCCCAAAAATATGTATATTTCAAAATATTCATCTGGTAGGTCAAGTATTAAATAAATTTTATGTAATAAATTATTTTCTATAAAATAGTTGTTTTATAGGATCAGTATATCCAATTAACATTTTTGTTTTGGAATACCTCTAACAAGATATCATTTATCAAGGTTATTCCTTCTTTATATAAACACTGATAAATCTATCTTGAGAAGAAATCTTTTAATTATAGTTGAATCATATATGTTTCACTGGTATATTTTCCTAAAATGTTAGGTCATTTAGAATACACAACAGAATGTTTTGATATGTTATCATTTTCCCTATATAAATTATTTTTATCTTTCTGATGCTATTTCACTATAATATTCTTATTTTCATCATCCTCATTAATGTAATTATTTAATTTATATATTGAATTAGGTTCCATAATGAAATTTGGTAATAGGAGGATACGATAGGGATTTAGTTTTTAGTAAAACCCAAAATATAGATAATAACTATTTATCTATAAATTAGGTACATTAAATAACAAATTAAAACATGAAAAATAACATGTTTACAGAAAACATCATTAACAAGATCAAAACATTCCTTCTTACTTAACATTGCATAGGATAACCTAAGGACATACATAATAAAGGATTAAGCTATAAATCTATGTAAGGGTATAAAAATGGAATGACATGAAGAATTTTTTTTAGTAAATATGCATATTAATGGTTAGTAAAACTAACATAAATAATAAGGCATGATATATCTTGATAATCCAAACATGTGTAATAAGGAAACAACATAAAACACAGCATCATAAACATATGTTAAGGATAACAACCATGAAATCATGATAGAACAATTATTATAAATTAATCATGTTCAATCTCTATCCCAACTTGATGTATAATGTTTCTAAACATTACCCAATGCATTGGAACACTATAGAATTTTTTACACCCATCACATTCATTTCAATATCATGATTTTGTGTTCCACATAGATTATACAAAACCAATTAATTAAAAATAATATTTTATTTAACAATAATGGTTTTTGCTATAAATAAATATATGTCCCTAGTAAAATAATTATACGTGTATAAAGGTGAATACATTTTATTGGAAATTGGTATGGTATTCACTATGATTTTTTTGTAGGGAAAATCATGGTGTCATTTCGGCAGAATAACGATGTCCCCTAAAAATTCATAATACGGGTTTAGGAGAGATGAAGGGGTATATATTAATTTATACATTAAATGGATAGTAATAGGGACATGGATAGTCATGTCCCAACATATGTAATTAGAAATATAAGGGATGCAATAATAAATGATCTTTAAGAAAAAGGGGAATGAAAGGATCCCTTACATGAGTGTGTGACTCAAAATATTTGGGAGGGGATACTGGAGTGCATGGGGGAACTTTGGGAGGACTCTAGATAGGGGAGTAATGAGTAAGGAAATGATCCCAAGTATTTTTATTTAATTGAAATGGAAGACTGGGTGGGTTTATATAGACAATTATTGGGGATTTTGTTAATATTTCTCAGACATTTTTTTGGAATCTATATATAAAATAATGAAAACCAAAAACATTTTGAGGACAATTCCCATTGTTTCTAAAAAATGGGAGTTTTTTTTAACTATTTTATAATTAAAATGTATTAACGTAATAAAATAATTACCTTTATTATGTGTATGTGAGTATCATTCTAAGAAAAAAAAATTTAGATCCTTAAAATCTATTATATGTTTGGGTGGATTCATAATTGATTTCTAAAATAAATAAAAAAACATAAAATGATATTATTTTATTATAAAAACATATATTTGGTCTTGGATACATTTAAATATATATATTACATCACTTTTGGGTTACTATGATGTCATAATATACAATCTATATTTATATGGTATTTAATATATAACTGAAAATTCGATTGTCTCCGAACATTATGAAAAATATACGTTGGATAATTTTGAAAATACAATTAATAAAATAATATTAGTTATATATAAATAATTTTCTAAACATCTACAGTTTACCTTTTAAAATAAAATCTACATTCAGTAATAAAAGATGGGTCTGTTACAATAACTGTTTTTGAACCCCTAAAAATATTATGTTTGGCATCATGAAAATTATATGATCATTTATATTTTATAAATTTTTTTTGTAATAGTATTATATAATAATTTATTTTATTTCAATAATCCAATAATTCATAAAAATAAACTCCTTAAATTAAATTTAAATATTGACCAAAAATATAATTTCTATTTTATTTTATAAAAATTATTTATAAGGTAACAACAATTGGATTAAAACATATTCATTATTCTATTTAAAATAATTAAAATACTCATATTTTTATAGTGTTTATTTTTATCCCTTTAATACACCTTAAAACACATTAAGAGTGTGATGTGATATGGTAATACTTTCATAAGGAGGTTTGGTGAACATGGTTTGGGTCGTGATCTCATTGAGCTTGAACAACTCCAGTAAATTGTTTCACCAATGCATCAACCATTAGATCTAATGTTTGAATTGATCAAGGGACATGATCTTTGATGCTCTCTCCATTGGAATAATTGATTAATGGGATTCATAGGGTATGATCCTACTGGTCATGTCCATCACTTCCATTTTTTATGCCTATTGGTTTTTTAAACCCCTATATTTATACTGACCATGGGATCACTATTTAATCGGTATATTATCAATGGTAATGATCATTAACATTATTTTAAATAAGATAGAATATAATAAAGTCAAATAAGTTCATTTTTTTCAATAACTATATTACATAATAATAAATTTATTTAATTTAAAAGGGTAATTTTATATATAACAGTTCGTGTTGTTAAAATTTTTTAACAGGAAATTAGATTTTATAGGAATCATGTTCCATTCATTCTTGTTGAGGAGGTAATTTTTTTTAAAAATAGTTATCATGTCTATTTTAATAACCATTGGAAGATAATTATTCACTAGAATTATATGTATTTGAGTACTTGGATTCCTTCTTTCTATTGATCAAAAAGAATCTCATACTATCCCATCATTTATTTTTGAAACATTATAGTTTTATATGACCAAGAATCTTACATTCATAGAAAATAATATCCATTGATTCCTTATGTTCATCCTCCATTTTATAAAAGTAGTAAAAATTTATTTATTTTAATTAAGAATTTTTATGTCATTTATATTGTAATAATTATCCCATAATTTTGGAGAGATAACTGAATGAGTGTCCATTAAGTTGAAAATTTACTTTTTTGATAGGTATTATGATACTAATTAACTAAAATTCTCCCCCACCATTTATTTTTATGATTTTAATTCTCACTATCTTTTTGGAACAATGTTTTATATTTATTAAGAGTTCAATGAATTCATCGATAATTATTCTAATTATGTGATTCATATCTTCGATGTTTTTTTATTTTTATTCCCTCATAAGTTGAAGGATTTAAATCAATTTTGTTGTAAATTTATCTAAAATGTATGTTTCTCATAGTATTTTCTAATGTATTTAATATCATCATAAGGTAATTATTTCACTCAAAATGAAATTAATGATTTGATACCCTAATCTTAGTATAGATCCCTATGTTTGAATATTTTTCATTATTAAAATATGTGTTGTTTTATGAATATTACATATTCATTAATAATTCTTGGAGGATGAAAACTGAATATATATTTAAGGTTATAAATCACAAGTTATAGAATTAATTACCATTTTACTATGATATATTCCCTAATTTCATTACTTTTGAAAGATTGCAGGTCTTTCATATTGATTTTGTTATATTTTATTTAGTGTAACCTAGGTACCTATATTTTTATTGGTGATTGAATTCGATATGATATCTTGGTTGTATTTGTATTGTATTATATAAAAATAGAGGGGTTTTACATTTTTGTGCATAAAATGTTCCTATAATCAACTCAATTAATATAAATAATTTTTTCTCTAAAATCAATTTGTTTTTTAAATCTAGATACATACATTAATACCAATTTCATTCCAGTTATAATACTCCATGTGGATGTGAATTAAGGTATTGATAATATTTATGTAAAAACCCCACTGTATAAATTAATGTATAAAAAACTTAATACAAATTAATATGCTCAAAATGAAGTAAACAAAGTATAAATAATGTTTTAAATAGAAATAAATATTATATTAATGTAAGTAAAAAATGGATAAAATTAGGATGATAGTAAAATAAAATTTATAATAAATTTAAAAAAATAAAGAATGGGTAAGAAGGATAAAAAAGAAAAATCGATAAAGGAATGTATCTATTATATTTTTTTGAGATAAGTAATCCCTAGTTTCAATATATTTTATAAGATAATGATATACTTGTACATAAATCTGTAACTTATTTATTATTATCCCCATGTTTCTGGAGGATCATATGTTTATATTTTATAAGATGATACTAATTAACAAGCACTCATTTTATAGAACAATTCCTTATACCTAGGACATCATTGATCAAGGTCATAGAGAGTGAAAAATTTTAGATTTTATTATTTTGAAATACAGATTGTGGGAATAAAATAACACAACAAAGTAAAAGAGAAATATTGGATAGTATATAAAACCAAAAGACTTATTCTTCATTATATTAATAGGAAGAGTAAGAAATATCACATATAGATCATAGAACATTGATAAATATCTTGTTTATAAAAAATTATAAGCTCTAGTGACCTATATATAATAATCTAAATTCAAAAAATAATGTTAATAATGATTTTAATATTACTTTCAACAATCATGTTATTTGAAAATTAAATAAACTAATATTATATTTTCATAAATTGAGTTGTATTTTTAGTAATTGATGTACTAAAAAATAGTATTTGGAGTATTAAAAAATATGGTGGGAATATAGTTTAAATGTATTTATATAAAATATTATATTTTAATATGATTATAAAATTGTTCATAATGTCACATTTTTTATATAAAGTATTTCATTTTAAATTTCACAAAAATTATGAATATAAAATAATTCATATTCAAATAAATATTAAATTATTATTTTTATTTATTTATGGGACATCTATAAGATAATTTCGAAATAATAAAGTTTTTATAATATAATTATTTATAAGTTATACATAAACTACATCTCATATCTATGTTTATAAATTTTTCATTCATTTAATTTATCTCTTTATTTATTATTCATATATATATGTTTTATATTATAAACACATGTATATTTTTTATAGAGAACTAAAATTATTATTAAAAATGTCATACCATGCATATAAGGAGTTACAATCTAGTTATGAAATAAGATTTAGTTACATTCAACCATGATAATTATTATAATGGGCCATAAACTATATGGTGATAGTAGGTTATGATTTGTACATAATAGCTTTTAGGGTTCTATAGGAATTGATGACTCTATTTAATGGTGATCCACAGATAGCGGGACATTGGAAAGGACTTATTAGTGGCCTACGGAATTAGGCTCTATCCAAAAAACTACGGCGGGATTATTTGACACAATAGACTATCTCATGTAGTATTATTTTAATATGATTATAGGAATTTACATCGAAGGGTTTTATATACTGGATGAAATGGATATATTTAGATATGTGTGAACATAATTAGATATTATTTTTGGGTAAGTGACCAAAATCATGAGATGAATAATGTTTTATACAATATTATGTTTGGGAAGAATAAATTTGGTTAAATTTATAGGATATTAAAAAATAAATCATTTGAATCATGCATGCATAAGGGGAATATATGTGATATAATGGTTTGATTATAAAATACCTTAAAAACTAATTGTTAAATTCCACTAAGAGAAATAGGTTTCATAATTTGGATCATCTAACTAGGAAGGTTACACCAAAATAGGACACCCATGGATTATATTTTATATGGAATGTATGTTATGGGAATCACTAATAGTATTATGTTAATTTAATTTACATGATAATTTAGTCACAATTATTTGGGAAACCATAAAGGTTAGAATACCAATGGAATAATAATAAGATAATTCATTTATGGAATTGGGTTAAAGGATTTAGACTCTTATATCCCAGAATCATATGTGATCTGAAAAGAATAATACCAAAACAAAATAGTTATGTGATAAGAGAAATGGTAATGATGACTCATTAATTAGTTAAGGATCATGGGACACAAATTAATTTTATGTAATTAACTGGGACATCATTTTGGTAGGATCATATTGGATAAGACACCATATTAAATAATTCTATAACATGATACTCACATGACGAAATATCTTATTGTAGATTGAAATATCTATAGTTTGTAAGGAAAAAAACCTCATTGATATTAATTTATGATTATTTTATATTGGTAATGTAATTTTTCAATAGAAATAATTTAATATATGATTTAATGTATTTTTTATGGGAAGAATCCCAGTTAGAACCCTGGATAATTAGCTGTAAACTTTTTATAGTTATGTGCTAAGATATCTTGGGGTTATGATGCCCATAGGGCATCAGCAACAACCAAATAATAATATTAAATAAATTATGTTATGTTCATGATATTTTTATAAAATTATTGAATAAATCCTTAACTATTAATAATATTAGAAAAATGATAACAAAGTTTGATAAGGGATAAAGAGTTCACCATAGGTGAAACAAAAAATTTTGTGTGTGCCAGTTGTTTGTTAAGAAGACATGTGTGGATAAATAATTTAATACTTTTTTTATATTATTGTATCAAAAATAATTTAATTTCTCCCAAACAGTGTTTCATAAGAGAAACAAGATACTACCATTAGGTCTGAGACGTGGGGGTTACCCTAGATGAGACATATCATTTATGCACATCAATCATTTGGTCAGCTCTTATATTAGGTTATGTTATTCATATTATATATATAAATAATATTATTTTAATAAATTAAATGATATTTTACTAAATTAACACTTCTTACTTATGTGGAAACCTCCATTTTTGAAGGGGAGTGATTGAAAAGCATGTAATTTCAACCATTTTAACCTGAAATCTTTAAGAACTCATTTAATGTGTGAAATTAATGGTCCCATCATTAATTTCTCATTAAAATGTAAAATTAAATTGAGCTAATAATTTTTTTGTTTTGAAATGTCATGTGTACACTGCTAACCATTCACATTAGCCAATCAGCCGTTGAATTTGATGGATCTGGTCATGTTCTAGAGACATAGGGTCCTATTGTGTGTGGTCTGTGATACTCACTTGATTTATGTTCTCCGGATCTGAGAAGTTGATTGGTTCTCCCATCCACAATGATCAATACTATTTCAGGTTAATGATTGTTGAGTTTTGTTTATTTATTTATTTCCTTCTTTTATTCTTCCTTTATTTCTTCCATCATTACTTAAAAAAAACAAGGTTCAATTTTTGTTATTGATAAAACTAATTTATCAAATTATAATTTACATATAATTTTTAGAGTTACAATATAATAATAAATAATCTAAAGATAATTAGACTCTGTTAGAAAAATATTATTTATAAAAATTATCATAAGATAATTTATTGGGAGATTATAAAAAATAATTTATGAATTATAAAATGGTATTTTCAATGAGTTATCTGAAAAAAATTATAGAAAGGTATAAACATCACATTATCATGTGATAATTTATTAAAAATTATCCTATAATAATTACCATGAATAATGATAAGATAATTTTTAAATTCTAAAAGAATATTGTTCAAAAATTATCAAATTATAAATTCATATAATTATCACAATGTTTTTGAAAAAGATTGTTGGTAGATAATAATGACGAATTAGAAAGTGAAAATAATGAAAAATCATTAAATTAAAATCTTAAGGATTTATCAATGGAAAATTAATCAAAAAAATTAACAAATTAAAAAATTGATTATCATGGGTATTCGATTGAAACTATCAAATATTGATTGTGTGATTAAGAGTGGATATTTATTAAAATTATCAATAAAAATTATAGAATATCAAAGATTAATTTATAGAATAAAAATTTTCATTGATTAATTTCAAGGATTTATCGGCAGATAGATTAAATAATTTCTAGATGACAATTACATTGATTTATCGAAGTATTATTATTAAAATAATCAAAAGATAACTATAAAAAGGATAGTTTAATAAAAATTATAAAAAGATATTTATAAAGGATAATTTATAATAAATTATAAAAAGTAAATTATTTAAGATAAGATATAATAAATTATCATAAGATAATTATAATTGGGTAACATATAATAAATTATCATAATATAATTAAAAGAATAATTTATGAGAAATTTTCATGAAATAGGATTAAAAGGTCAATTTGGGATAAATTATCAAATGATTACTATAAAATGATGATTTTTTAGAAATTATAAAGAGATAATTAAATATATATATAATTTATAAGAAATTAGAAAAAGATAATTATAAAAGTATTATTTATGACAAATTATCAATAAATAATTATAAAATGATAATTTGTTATGATTTATAAATATATAATTATAAGAGGGTAATTTATGAGAAATTATCTAATGATAATTAAAACGTATTATTTATAAGAATTTATCAAAGGATAAATATTCTAATGATTATTTTATGAGTGCATGTGCTGGTCTAGAATGGTAATTCTGAAATTATTTATTAATGAGAATGAATCATCACATGTGGTGTTTTATTTATATTCAAAATAAATTAAATGGTTTTGGTTCTAGGGAATTTTTTTGTCAGTGAGTGTTGACATGTCAGCTAATATGATAATAGGGCCTAAGAGTGCATGTTATAGACTATTGGGTTTTCCACACTATCTTTAAAAACATAGTATGTTGGTTGTCTGTAAATTTGACATTGAAAACTTTGGAGGATAGAAGTTCCTTCCATTTTGGGGTTTTTTTACACATGATGAATTTATATGATTAAATCATAGATATATTTGATGACCATGTTGGATTATGATCTTATGTGGGTATGTGTGTGTCCCTGAAACCATATGTGGCACCTATTACCATGAGTACATTGTAGCTTATTAGTCATTTTTTATATTAATCATATGTGTTTTTGTTTACCTTAATTATGATGATGTGTTATGCTTCCATGGGTATCCCCCAACTATTTATGTTCTTTTGGGGAATTGTACTTGGAGAACAAGGTAGGTAGAAAGTAGTGAAATTATTATCCCATAGAGGGGGAGTGCACATGGATTACAATGATAGAGACTTGTACCTATGAGAATTGTAGGGATATAGAGATGACTCATGGATGTTGTGTGATTCACTTGATGCCAGGCGGATACCATGATGTATTTTCCCCATACATAGTGAATATAGAGTAGATATCGATAACTAGAAAATGTTGATAGCATGACTTCGATGATGACTAGTGTATGTCGAGTTGCATGATCACATGATTCTGAGTAGCATGATTCATAACCCTCGTCACTAGTACATGTTTCTTATGACACCATTATTGTCATTCCAGCAAAGAGAAAAAGCATGTACGATCAGGGGTGTGTGAAAGATTATTTAGGACATGGCCACTCATTTTATGATTTTTTTATTGTTCTTGTTACACATTTAGTATTATAATTTAATAAACTTTTATAATTGGGCACATTAGGTTAAGGATTCATTGGTGGTATCATACTAAGTCTTGTACTGACACCTTACTCGATCATTTTGGTGTGCATGTAGATTTTTTGAGGGATCTGGTGAAGGGAAAGGTACCTATAGGGGATAGAGGAACTGAGGAGAGTGAACTAGTGGAGGGCTAGGATGGAGAACAATGTGACCTATATTTTTTATTTTTTTGTTTATCTTCTTTATTTACTCTCAACATACGTTCAACCTTTGGGAGTTTTTTTTTGCATGTCACATGTTCAGTTTATTTCATTACTCTTCTTGTTTACAGTGATGATTTATCATATTAGTTATTTATTATTACTAATCATATTAAACCATTCATAGGGTATATTCTCCCGACTATCATACACATACCCTCACTTCTAGTCAAAAGCCTCTCGCATATGTGGAGGCATGAATGAGGTAATGTGGCACTCTACATATGAATTGTTTGTTTGGGATGTTTTCATGAAATGGTATCATAGGATCAAGGCTCGCTATTTTTTTATTATCTTATCTTATATTTGGATAGGGTAGACAGTAGATAAATCATTGGGACTTGGGTAGGGGAACTAGGTTAGTTCCTATCCAGTACCAAATAGTATACCTCAGTGTTTCCATAAATTGGAGGTAATTATGCCATTCTATTAAAATGGATAAAATTAACCATGTGAGATGAACATGTTTTTTATATGTGATTTACTAGATTTTGGGTGTGTTCATGAATCTTGACTATGAAAATAGGTTCACATTCTATATATATATTTGATGTTGAGAAGGATTTTAGTTCTTAATTAAAGACCTTGATTTATGATATCTGTTCGAGATAGTTTCTCCTTGTTTGATATATCTATTTCCATACTACTATGATATATATTTATTGGAATTGATTAGTTGAACATAATATGATATTGTCTAAATATATATATGATGGATGTGGATAATGTTCAATGATGGAAACAATGGTTACTTCTAAGATGGTTATAACTTGGGTTAATGGTAGACTCCTTGGATAATCTTGTGTGATCACATAGAATAATTAGGGTTTATCCTAATAAATATGATTCTATTATAATGTGTGGTCCTTCATATTACATTGATTTTTTCCTCGACAAATTCTTATCAGAATACAAGGGGAGTAGTGTGGAATACTTTTATAAAGGCAAAGGATTCAGCATTACCACTAGACATGTTAAAGAATGTAGAGGAGCTTTCTCCCACACCTCCTCTACAGTTTAGGAAGAAGTGACACTTCAATAATAAGTCTTTATTCTAGTTTCTATCAGACGTATACGATTTTAGAACAATGGTTGAGTATTCCATGATTTTAAACTCCAGCATTCGTCATCCTTTAAGATAATTAGAGGACCCTGGGATGATGAATAATGGGTTGAAATATTTTTGGGAAGCATTGACCTAGTAGAGACTCTGATTTATTTACATGTTAAAATGAGATTGAGCTCATGTGATGTGTGCACACCATTTCGATACACAAGTATCATATGGATCCAACTGAGCTAAAGGATATGCATATTCAGATGGAAAAATTTGAGAGGAATTGATTCATAAGGATGAGTAATTCTCCAGGGGATCCACATATGTTATTTTCCATGAAAGGTGAAACACATCGTTTGCATATGTGATTATTACTGGCAGATAAACTAGGTGATAGTGAATTATTGATATTCAATTCCAGAATTAAATGTTCTTTTCGACCATCTATGGGGAGCATGTCAGTTCTATATGATTGATAATTTAATGGGATACCATCAGTTTCATATTAGAGAGTATTACATTCCAAATATGGTGTATTAGAGTTGGTATGTACTGTTTTTGAACATGGTAAAATTGTTCAGGCTAACGAACATATAAACAGTGTTCATGGGCCTCGTAAAAAAAGACATAAATCCAATCCTAAAATCAATTATATTCGTTTTAATTAATTATATCCTCATATACTCACTATAACCATAACAACATGATCAGAAACTAGAGTCAGTCTTAAGTATTATTTGAGAACACATGATTTACACTAATTTGTTAAAGTGTTACATCTAGATTTTATAGGTTGTGTTCCTCAAACATCTGGTGTTTGAGATAGGTATATCTATAGAACTAGAAATGGTTTACAAAATAATTCACTTAAAACATGACTTTAATGTGTTTGATATTATGATCTTTTTGAATTTATTTGGATGTTACCGATGGATTACCTAGGACTTCTCTTGATTATCTGCAACCATGAAAGTAGTGAGAAAGAATGAACTGATGTTTTAGTAGTGGGACCAATTTGAAGATGTGTTTGTTGAGAAAAATTGAATATTGATGATATCTCTAGTACTAACTATATCTAATATTGGGATTGGTTATGAAGTGTAATGTGATGTATCAAGCATTGGTTTGGGGTTGATGCTGATAAAAATAGAGCAGGTAGTAGCCCCTGGGTCTCATATACAACCACTAGATGAGTGGAGATACTACAATGGGGACATGGAGGTAAATAGTGTGTTCCATGAAATAATTTGTGGGATGAAATATCTCTTTGTTGAGTGATTTTTATTTATATTTAATACAAGAGATTTTCTTTTATTCACACAAGGGGATCTAAACCTGATACAGAGGCACTCTGTTGAGTATATGTAGAATGTACACTCTAAGTTGGCATATGAACATTAGAAAGGTAATATTTTTGATTAATAACTTATCTATAAGAAAAATGATGAGAAGGGGCATGGCAGGAGACCCTCAAAGGAGTAGTGGTTCTTGATGAACATGTTGGATAATGGGAGGGAGGTTGCTTTGGTGGATCAAAGGAAATTGGTTTGTACCCCTGTGGATATCACATCCTCACTTGTGCAATTGGTGTAGAATGGACATAAGTCAAACCCAAAGTGTGGTATGATGAGGGAAAATGTACCAGCCCAATACTTCATAGTATGTTAACTCTTTAATGAATTTAAAAAAAATGCGCTACACGCAACACCGTGGACGAGCGCACCACGACTTAACAAACTAGCCTTTAAAAAAAGGTTATGAATAGTATTAACCACATTTTAAATTATATATATATATTATATAATTTTAACATTCATATTTTGTGTTTCTTAGACATAATATAAGAAAAAATCAATTATTAAGATAAAAGAGGTATTTTTCAAAAAAAAATGCAATTTAATGCCACTTAATGGTGAACCCTTTTTAAATCCAATATTTGATACATTTTATTTTCAATTTAAAAAAATTAAATTATTCTTTAGAATCAGGACATAAAAATTTATATTGGATAAATTTGTGGTACTTTTCTGATAAATTGCACATTTGGATGAATAGTGAAAATTAATAAATTTTAATTAAAAACTACTTTTTTAATAAAACTAATTTATAGTGATAAATTATGATTTTGAATGGTTTAGAATTATAATTAGATTATATTTATATCATTTAATACAATGTAGGTCATTATAAGTAATTTCACATTTAAATTTGACATAAACACATTTAAATATTTTGATTGTTTTTACTTTTTAAAAACCTACTTTTTGGTTTTGACAATGGGAATTAATTTTAAATTAATAAATGCAACTTATATGTTTTTAATTTGGTAAAATATTCTTCATTTTTGAATTCTTAATATAGAAATTATCTTAGGGTGAATTTTTTGTATTTTTCAGAAAACTTTCAATTTTTGATGAATAGTGAAATACCCTGAGTTATTGTTTAAAACCTAATATTTATTTAAATAATTTTTTATTTAATTTAACTTCTTTTGGGTAAAATAGATATATAATACCTATATAAGTTTAATTTAATTCATTGGATTCATTTTATAATAATTTATGTATATATATGTATTTTATTTAACTTGTCACCCTCTTTTACCGACCTCATAGGAGAATTAGAAAATTCACATAAAACATAATTTTACCGCTTCTGTGAGTGAATTTCAAATATTCGAGAGGCACGGTTGATATCAATATGTAAAATGTGGTTCAATAAGTTGAAATTAAATTTTGGTGAATAGTAACTTTTTATTTTTATTTACTATGGTTAAAAGTCAATAGGGTAATTAAGGGTAAAAATGATATTATTCTTACCCTAACACATGTCCAAATTCTATTGGATAAGTGTAATTAGATCAATAACAACCTTACTAATAAAATATGATCCTTTAGATCAACTTGAATTAGATTAAGACATTTATTATTATTATATTTAAAGAAGAGTTAAAAGAGTTAATATCAAAGAATAATAATTAAACCATTTTTAATATAGGATTATACATAATATAAATTCGATTATAAATATTCATTATAAATATAAAAATATTTCATACATAAAGGTATTTTATTTATATTTTTTTTATACATTAAATAATTAAATTTATTTTTGACACAATGTTGGTGCATTAATTAACGTATTAATGAATGATTAAACTAATTGATATTATAAATATCCAAATTAATGTAACTTAAGAGTTTTTATGAATTACACTAATCTTATAGTTTAATATGACATATTAGGTTTGGTTAGATGAATTGTTTTCGAAGTAATAATGCTGTTATGAATTTATAAAAAAAAATACCAAATATTGTCAATTTGACATAAAAGAGTATTTTAACAAAATATTATATTAATAATTGGTATTCTATTCCTAAAAATATAAGGTTCTGCAAAAAGACTTATATAATAATATATATGACATTAATGAACCAATTGGGGTTCTATTGTAATTTTATAATAATATTATTTACAAAATAATATAAAAATACAAAGAGACATGGTAAATGTCAAACTATTTAACAAATAGGTAAATCTAAAAGATAAGATTAAAATGATGACATAAACATATCTAAACCTGATTGGATGAGTTGATTTCGACCCATCCCTGTAACGCCCCGACCCCAGCTACCCAGAGTCGGTGCATTACTTCGTAACATTGGCATGATCACAAAGGATCAAGTCTCGAAAGACCGATTAGTTTAGTAGCCTTGGAAACACTAGATACATTCATAAGTCTTTCATTACATCAAAAAGTGAAAAACTACAATAACAAAGTCTCCATAGTCCACACTCATATCCTCTTCCGACTATCCCTGCAGGTCATTCATAAAATACTTCTTCACATCCTGGAAAATATTAAAACATTGAAAGGGGTGAGCTCAGATGCTCAGTAAGGATAACAATAATGCGGAAGCTTTCATAAATAAACATTAACATTTAAGGCAATGTATAACTAAAACAAAAGCCTTTTAAACATGAACTTCAACATAATATGGCAAAAGTAAAATGAGATAATGCCATTTACTTCTTCACATGGATATTCTACTGGTCGAATAATCACATGCAAAATCAATAACCACTTTCATAATGATGGAATGCATAATGCCAGACTATCATAACCACGTAGTCAAGGCCTCGTGCCAAGACCACAACTAAGATTTTGTCAAGGCCTCGTGCCAAGACACTAGTTTGTCTCATGAGACCTGCCGATGCATCGAGGAGCTATAGCGGGCTCCACCCGTCACTTATTAAGTCCAATGCATTCCTCATATGAATAGGTTTAAACATATCATAAACCATAACATAATCATATCACATAAAACATGCATAAAGGAAACATAACATTTCCACATTTCAATCACAAGATATCAATACAACACATTGATATAGTAAAAATTCTTTCAAAACCATTTTCAATACCAAAATAAAAGAATGTTAAAACTTTGTATTTATTTTTCATTAAAAAAAGTGATGGATTGTAAAGGAAGCAGAAACTCAAATAATGGTCACGGCGGCGGAGAAGTCATTGTCGCCGCATAAGTACGGAAAGAAAAACATTCCCTTTTTCGTTTAGCAAAACGCTTCGTATAAAAAGATTCCTTTTGTACAAACGTAAAAGTCAAAGGGGTTTATAGACCGTATAAATGAAAATTGTGTATAAAACCAAATATGCCTCAATGAAAGGAGATTGAGACGAAGTACTTTAAAAGATAATTTTTAAATAAAATATATCTATTATGTGTATTCACTATAGGTACACATAAATAATGTAAAAATACAAGATAGGACATAATAATATCATGACATAATTTGAAAGTAGGAGATTAACCCAAAGAATGGAAGTTGGGTTAAGAAGTTCCCTTACCTTGTGTCCGACTTGACTCAACCGTTCTTTAACCTCCTGAATAATAAACTAGAGTTAATATCTACCTTATTAAGAACCATTTTCAATTTCATTATCCTTTTTATATCACTTATTACAATGTTATGAACATTATGTAATTATTTAAGTTAATAACGGTCGTTTTGTCGATCTTTGGTACATGAGTCAACAATAAACTTCTTATAATTATAAGTTGTTCATGTGGTGAAATATACATTATATCCAGAATTATATTAATGATGTAGATATCATATATATCATATATATACAGTATATACATTCATTTATAATATTACGTAACATTTAGAGGTAAGAAATGAAATGCACCGTTCATGGAGACGGTAAGCCGTACGTACGCATGAACGCTACTTTCATTTCAATTTCATATTTAATGGAATGAAATCATAATGATATAAATGTATAATATAATTCCAGTATAATATAGTGTATAATACCATTTACTCCATCCTTTATACATCCCACACATGGCATTAACGATTCAAATCACTTTGAGGGGGCGGTAGTCCGCACTTCCTAAAATGAAATTATCGCGTTTTACCCATAATGGAAATCATAAAGTATGACATAAATGAGAAATACAGAAGCATAAGTAAAACAAAAACATATTATATATCATATATAAAAATAGTGACATCTTAATGGCCACCTTTGGAGGTGTTATATGAGTGTTGAACAATCATCGTTTCGTGAGGCAGAAATTCGCCATCCACAGAAACCGTATGTTCTTTAACCATTAGATGTAGGTGTGTGTAAGTGTAGCTCGAATCCTTCTTATAACAACATCCTAGTATATTGAGGATACTGGTGTTGTTACAAAAGAAATGAATAAAAAGAGTTTAGGGGGTTGGAGAAGAAAAATAAAACAAAACAACATTAGAAAAGACATTACCTCAAAATCGGGTAACTCTTTTTGATTTGAGCTAAAGGCTTCCTTGGGAAGAGTTCTGCCCAAAGTGAGGTTTCTATGAGTAAGGAAGGAATGTTGGGAGAGTATTTGGGCAGAGGTTGGCCGAGCCAAATGGCTTGATGGTGTGAATAAGGTGGGAGAGGTGGGGGCCTTTTATAAGTGGAGAGGAGGGGCACTTTTGGAAAGTAATGAAATGTTACATTATTTCAAAATGCTTTTCGGATTCTAAAGGTCCCACATCTATATAATTCGAGGCTAAGGTGATACGGTTTCGAAATATCTTCATCCAATAGGCTTTGGACAAGTGTAAGCCTCGGATTTTGCATTATCTTCTCATTTTATTTAAATCGTCAAATAATGATGTCATCGCTGCATCATTATTATGTCATAAATACTTTAATTTATTTAATGTCTAAAAATTATAAAACAAATACTATGATGTAGGAAATCTTTTTAGCTTTCCAATGACTATTTATAATCAAAATTTGGACTTGTATAACCCCAATTAAAAATTGTTTTAGTAGAACAATTTATGTTAGTGTCATTTTCACTTTAACATTAAATAAAAAGTAATTTATGTTATTTCCCAACAAAAGTGGATCCATGGGGTCCCCAAGTTAGGCCATGGCTTTTCTTGGTCGGCCATGACTCAACCAATGAGGTTGGGACATGTGTCTAGGTCATTTCATATTATTAATGTATTATTTATACCTTAAACTACACTAATTACCACTAATCGCGATTAAGAACTTAAAAGTTACTATTCACCAAAAAATTATTTTGATCTCATTGAACCACATTTTACTTCTTAATGACAACCATGTATGTCGGATTTTTGAAAATCAAATCACAGAAGTTGTAATATTGCATTTAAACGAAAAATCAGTTATTTAACTACCACTTAGTGGTTTCACTATTCATCAAAAATTGAAGTTTTTCAGAATAAGGCCAAAATTTCACCCTAAGCTATAATTGATATTCCGAATTCAAAAATGATGTCTATTTTACAAAATTCCAAACATATAAGTTGTATTAATTAATTTCATAATTAATTCCCGCTGTTACAACAAATAGCGTGTTTTTAAGAAACAATTTATATCAAAAGTTTGGCAATTGTTTATGTCCAATTTCAATGTTAAATTAATTCTAATGACCACCATTGGATAAAATGGTAAAAATATTTTCTAATTATACCTTAAAACCACTAAATAGTATAATTTATCTGTATAAATTATTTTGATTAAAAAAGTTGTTTTTATGTATTTTTCACTATTCATAAAAAATTAGAAGTTCTCAGAAAAATACCAAAAATTCAACATAGGCTAATTTCGATATTACGAATACAAAAATGAAGTCCATTTTGAAATATAAAATTTCTATAATTTTAAAAAGTGGTTATTACTATTCATAACGGCTATTTTGATTAGTTGCGGTGTGTTAGAACTCGAACTTGCGTACAATGCAAGCTATTGCATTATTGAATGAGAAGCGTATCGTGGAAGCTCGGGGTGTTACATTCTCCCCTCCTTCAATACATTGCGTCCTCGCAATTTGAAATTTTTCTTTGATAATAAAAGGCTGAAAATAGAAAATACCTTTGTGGAAAACCCACATCGGAAATAAGGTTAATAAATATATAACATTAAAAGAAAGCAGGATAAGTACAAAGGTCACCCGATATAGCCCATTCTAGGATTCTATGAAAATATGGATATGGAGGAGAAACAAACCATCAAGGTCTGATGGAGAGTTATAGAAAACAGGATTAGGAGAATGTTTAACCACAAGAAAATCACAAACTTGTGATTGGTTAAACGGTCATTGAATCCCCAGTTGGAAAAGTTAACCGACAAAATTTTTGTTTTAAGTTACCTTTTATAATGTTGAGGAATTTATTTATGAGATTTACTAAGAACGTAGGGGAATATACATACTTGTTATGTATACTTTCATTCGTTAATAAATTTTTACCACAAACCCAACTTTTACTCCAAATGGTAACGGAACTCAAAAATATTCTATTTATCCTAATTGTATAAGGTTCCAAATGTTAACACATACCATTTAGATTAGTAAAACGATTTTGTAATAACCAGGGACTTCCTGTAGGCTAGTGGTAGGAAATAAAGGCTTGTCGCACTATGGTTGTGGGTTCGATTCCTGCAGCTGTGTCCGACGCGACGGGTTATTCCCCACCCTGCAGGTTGTCCTTTTTCTAAAAATATAGTATTATAGTATTCCAGAAATAATCTTCAGAAAAGTTTTAACCTTAAACAATACTATTCAAAGTTCAACTTAATCCATCCCAACATTTATAGTTATCCAAAATACCTCTGTCCAAACTTTCTCTAAAAGGTCTCTTAATTCCAAAATCAATTGTAACATCAGATTCCCCAAACAAAGAAAAGTTTCTCTTATTGTCACATACTAAAAATATGATTACCTTAATCATATTAAAACCTTACTGAAACCAACAAGTACTGCAGTACAATCCTTATATAGATCACATTATTCTAATAACCAGAATATAATCCATGAGTCCGAAAGCATCAATACATTAGTTATTCTGCTTCAACTGTAGTAATAGCATAAGATTTTCCTTGATCCCTTGGCCTTTTCTGAGGTAAGATTCCTTGACGCTTAGGACATTCATTTGCGTAATGACCCATTTCTCTACAATTGTAGCATTCAACTTTGACAGCCTCTTTCTTTCCCTTGCAATCACGTGCCTGGTGACCTTTTTCTCCACATTTATAACAGACTCCCATTCCTTTTAGGCAAGTACCAGGGTGATTCTTCCCACAATTATCACATAATGGAAAATCCTTCTTTCCCTTTTTCCCTTTATCTGTCTCTTGTTACACCGTTCTCTTCTTCTCTTGCTTTACTTTGTTGTCATAAGACTTAGAGAATTCCTTTTCTGTCTTGATAGCACATGAGACTATATCTTCGTATGATGAGAAGGATTGTGATACTAAAGCTCGACGGAGAAATGGTTTTAACCCATCAAAGAAACGATCAATCTTACTCCTCGGGTTACGTATATAATCGGCAGCATGCCTCGCTAACCTTGTAAAGTTAGCCTCATACTTTGCGACATTCTCATCCTCCTTCTGCCTCAGACTCAGAAATTGCCTTTCCATATCTGCTCGATGGTCACGAGGAAAGTATTTTTCTAAGAAAAGCTCTTTGAACTCCCTCCATTCCATATTCGATACGTCATCATCTTCCTTTGTGTTTTGAATCAGTGACCACCACTGATCGGCATCTCCAGTGAGGCGGTAAACTGCCATGACAACCTTCTCCCTTTCACTACTCCCCAAGGCATGGAATATTTTCTCTAAGGAATTTATCCATTGCTCAGCTACTGTAGGATTTGTACTCCCATTGAAGGTTGGCGGTTGTTGCCTCATGAAACGGTCTAGCATTGATCCTCCACGTTGCGAATCAGGGTGCTCCATACGAGTAAGGTTGTTATTCATAACCTGCGTGAGTTGTCCCAGTATGGTAATAAGTTGATCAGCACCAGTTGTATCTCCAGGTCCACAATAATTATCTTGAGCAGGAGGGCAATCCCTACACGGAGTTCGTGCATTGATACAGTTTCCATTCCTTCTACTAGGCGCCATTTCTAAACAATGGCATAATCCAGATTAGTTTATGAATCAAAATACATAATTCCATACTTGTATAATACTTAACATAAATTGAACTATTTATGGATATAATCCATAATCATAAAAAGAAATGTTTCCTTTGAGGAAGTATGTACTCATAAACCTTACATAATGGTTTGTAAAGAAAATGAGAATTATCCTAAGCATATCCCCCGGGAGTGTCATAACCAAGAGTGCAGCAAGGCCCGTTGTCGTGCACCAGTTCCCGTTTGAGTCTAGCTCAAAGCGGTGTTTTCGGGTTTTACCCCTAGGTACATCTGTGCCAGAGCCACCTCTACCTGCTCGTATCCAGACAGGGATGTATTGCTCGGAAAACTCACAACATCTCTACAATACTAAAATTCTAGGAAGTTCTTCTATACTAATCCTCAAAGTCTATCTTTGGGCTATGTGCTCTAATCAGAGTTTATCTAAATCTAGCTTCCAAGGTTAGTACTAAACTGCCTCTGATACCAACTGTAACGCCCCGACCCCAGCTACCCAGAGTCGGTGCATTACTTCGTAACATTGGCATGATCACAAAGGATCAAGTCTCGAAAGACCGATTAGTTTAGTAGCCTTGGAAACACTAGATACATTCATAAGTCTTTCATTACATCAAAAAGTGAAAAACTACAATAACAAAGTCTCCATAGTCCACACTCATATCCTCTTCCGACTATCCCTGCAGGTCATTCATAAAATACTTCTTCACATCCTGGAAAATATTAAAACATTGAAAGGGGTGAGCTCAGATGCTCAGTAAGGATAACAATAATGCGGAAGCTTTCATAAATAAACATTAACATTTAAGGCAATGTATAACTAAAACAAAAGCCTTTTAAACATGAACTTCAACATAATATGGAAAAAGTAAAATGAGATAATGCCATTTACTTCTTCACATGGATATTCTACTGGTCGAATAATCACATGCAAAATCAATAACCACTTTCATAATGATGGAATGCATAATGCCAGACTATCATAACCACGTAGTCAAGGCCTCGTGCCAAGACCACAACTAAGATTTTGTCAAGGCCTCGTGCCAAGACACTAGTTTGTCTCATGAGACCTGCCGATGCATCGAGGAGCTATAGCGGGCTCCACCCGTCACTTATTAAGTCCAATGCATTCCTCATATGAATAGGTTTAAACATATCATAAACCATAACATAATCATATCACATAAAACATGCATAAAGGAAACATAACATTTCCACATTTCAATCACAAGATATCAATACAACACATTGATATAGTAAAAATTCTTTCAAAACCATTTTCAATACCAAAATAAAAGAATGTTAAAACTTTGTATTTATTTTTCATTAAAAAAAAGTGATGGATTGTAAAGGAAGCAGAAACTCAAATAATGGTCACGGCGGCGGAGAAGTCATTGTCGCCGCATAAGTACGGAAAGAAAAACATTCCCTTTTTCGTTTAGCAAAACGCTTCGTATAAAAAGATTCCTTTTGTACAAACGTAAAAGTCAAAGGGGTTTATAGACCGTATAAATGAAAATTGTGTATAAAACCAAATATGCCTCAATGAAAGGAGATTGAGACGAAGTACATTAAAAGATAATTTTTAAATAAAATATATCTATTATGTGTATTCACTATAGGTACACATAAATAATGTAAAAATACAAGATAGGACATAATAATATCATGACATAATTTGAAAGTAGGAGATTAACCCAAAGAATGGAAGTTGGGTTAAGAAGTTCCCTTACCTTGTGTCCGACTTGACTCAACCGTTCTTTAACCTCCTGAATAATAAACTAGAGTTAATATCTACCTTATTAAGAACCATTTTCAATTTCATTATCCTTTTTATATCACTTATTACAATGTTATGAACATTATGTAATTATTTAAGTTAATAACGGTCGTTTTGTCGATCTTTGGTACATGAGTCAACAATAAACTTCTTATAATTATAAGTTGTTCATGTGGTGAAATATCCATTATATCCAGAATTATATTAATGATGTAGATATCATATATATCATATATATACAGTATATACATTCATTTATAATATTACGTAACATTTAGAGGTAAGAAATGAAATGCACCGTTCATGGAGACGGTAAGCCGTACGTACGCATGAACGCTACTTTCATTTCAATTTCATATTTAATGGAATGAAATCATAATGATATAAATGTATAATATAATTCCAGTATAATATAGTGTATAATACCATTTACTCCATCCTTTATACATCCCACACATGGCATTAACGATTCAAATCACTTTGAGGGGGCGGTAGTCCGCACTTCCTAAAATGAAATTATCGCGTTTTACCCATAATGGAAATCATAAAGTATGCCATAAATGAGAAATACAGAAGCATAAGTAAAACAAAAACATATTATATATCATATATAAAAATAGTGACATCTTAATGGCCACCTTTGGAGGTGTTATATGAGTGTTGAACAATCATCGTTTCGTGAGGCAGAAATTCGCCATCCACAGAAACCGTATGTTCTTTAACCATTAGATGTAGGTGTGTGTAAGTGTAGCTCGAATCCTTCTTATAACAACATCCTAGTATATTGAGGATACTGGTGTTGTTACAAAAGAAATGAATAAAAAGAGTTTAGGGGGTTGGAGAAGAAAAATAAAACAAAACAACATTAGAAAAGACATTACCTCAAAATCGGGTAACTCTTTTTGATTTGAGCTAAAGGCTTCCTTGGGAAGAGTTCTGCCCAAAGTGAGGTTTCTATGAGTAAGGAAGGAATGTTGGGAGAGTATTTGGGCAGAGGTTGGCCGAGCCAAATGGCTTGATGGTGTGAATAAGGTGGGAGAGGTGGGGGCCTTTTATAAGTGGAGAGGAGGGGCACTTTTGGAAAGTAATGAAATGTTACATTATTTCAAAATGCTTTTCGGATTCTAAAGGTCCCACATCTATATAATTCGAGGCTAAGGTGATACGGTTTCGAAATATCTTCATCCAATAGGCTTTGGACAAGTGTAAGCCTCGGATTTTGCATTATCTTCTCATTTTATTTAAATCGTCAAATAATGATGTCATCGCTGCATCATTATTATGTCATAAATACTTTAATTTATTTAATGTCTAAAAATTATAAAACAAATACTATGATGTAGGAAATCGTTTTAGCTTTCCAATGACTATTTATAATCAAAATTTGGACTTGTATAACCCCAATTAAAAATTGTTTTAGTAGAACAATTTATGTTAGTGTCATTTTCACTTTAACATTAAATAAAAAGTAATTTATGTTATTTCCCAACAAAAGTGGATCCATGGGGTCCCCAAGTTAGGCCATGGCTTGTCTTGGTCGGCCATGACTCAACCAATGAGGTTGGGACATGTGTCTAGGTCATTTCATATTATTAATGTATTATTTATACCTTAAACTACACTAATTACCACTAATCGCGATTAAGAACTTAAAAGTTACTATTCACCAAAAAATTATTTTGATCTCATTGAACCACATTTTACTTCTTAATGACAACCATGTATGTCGGATTTTTGAAAATCAAATCACAGAAGTTGTAATATTGCATTTAAACGAAAAATCAGTTATTTAACTACCACTTAGTGGTTTCACTATTCATCAAAAATTGAAGTTTTTCAGAATAAGGCCAAAATTTCACCCTAAGCTATAATTGATATTCCGAATTCAAAAATGATGTCTATTTTACAAAATTCCAAACATATAAGTTGTATTAATTAATTTCATAATTAATTCCCGCTGTTACAACAAATAGCGTGTTTTTAAGAAACAATTTATATCAAAAGTTTGGCAATTGTTTATGTCCAATTTCAATGTTAAATTAATTCTAATGACCACCATTGGATAAAATGGTAAAAATATTTTCTAATTATACCTTAAAACCACTAAATAGTATAATTTATCTGTATAAATTATTTTGATTAAAAAAGTTGTTTTTATGTATTTTTCACTATTCATAAAAAATTAGAAGTTCTCAGAAAAATACCAAAAATTCAACATAGGCTAATTTCGATATTACGAATACAAAAATGAAGTCCATTTTGAAATATAAAATTTCTATAATTTTAAAAAGTGGTTATTACTATTCATAACGGCTATTTTGATTAGTTGCGGTGTGTTAGAACTCGAACTTGCGTACAATGCAAGCTATTGCATTATTGAATGAGAAACGTATCGTGGAAGCTCGGGGTGTTACAATCCCCACCTTATATTTTAAATAATTCATTTTGGATTCATTATAAACCGAAAATTATTTTATTATAAAATAATATTTTAAGTTTTTCCTAAGGTGCCGCTCACCCCTCTTATAAAAGTGCACTTAACCTTATCTCAAATTCACACCTCCAAAGCCATTTGGCTCAGCCACCCCCTTCCCAAATATCCTCCCAACTATCCTAACTTCATCCTAGAGTCCTTTCATTGGTTAGAAATCCATCCTAAAGAGAAATTTTGATCAAATCAAATGGAAGAACTCAAAGAAGAGGAGGTTAAACGTACCCTCGACCAAAGGAAAGTGCAAGGTAAGGGGTTTCTTATCTCACTTTTAATTCCATGAGACTTCCATTGTTCACCACTTATTTATTGCATTTGGTTTATTTTGTACTGCCATTTGATATATATTATCATGATTTTCTTTATATTCATGATATTATGTGATTTATTTTCCCGTTATTGACAATTGTTCATACGACTCGATTGATTACAATGAGGTAAGGGTTATTTCCTCAATCTCATTATTATCTGAGATTGTTCATGTGTAAGTATTTTATGGGATATACATATCATAGATACCCATATTTTATAAAAATTATTTCAAAATGAATCATTAAGGGTTTTAGGGCAGGGTCTAATTAACTAGATCATCCTTTTAAATTTTTTAAAGATCTCTCTTTCTATACCCATTTAATTGATGTCCATTTTATCAAAATTATATTAAGGATTTATTTATATGGACATGAATTTTTTGAAATGATAATTATTTTAAAATGTTTCAAAGTGGTATGGGAAAAATTGATTAAAAATTCCCTTTTAAATGACTACATTTATAAATAGTGAGATTTTTAAACGATTTCATGAAAAAAAGGTATTTCTTTCAAAGCATTTTACTGATTACTTTCATCTACGTCAACATCCATTAAAGGATTTTAAACTTGTTTGAAGTTGATTTATTATAAATAAAATATTCTATATTGTATTGAATGAGTTATGGTATGTTTGAATGTGGATGTGATATTTTTATGCCATTCAAGGTTTAAGGTTAAAGTATTGACATTTTGTATGCTCATATTAATATGATTGTTTATGTTATATTTCAACATTTTATTAAGATTAATGTATTGGACTAGTATTTTTGGGTTGGGGATCAATAAATGTATGCCCTCCGGGTTGGTGTCTAGTTACAGCTGACCCTCTAGGTTGGAGTCCGGTTCTAGAGGCTCTCTAGGATGGAGTCCGGTTATAGAGGCTCTCTAAGTTGGAGTCCGGTTACAGAGGCACTCTCTGGGATGGAGTCTGTTTACAGAGGCTCTCCTAGTTTGGGTCCATTTTTCAGTTAGCCTATAAGTCGAGGTACGTGGCTTGGACACAGAAATAAAAGCCTGGTAGTATTCATTCCCTCATTATGAAATTAGTTATTTAATGTGATTAGTCGACTAGTAAAATATCAATGTGAATGTTTATATGGTAATTTTTGATTTATATTTTCATTATTATGTTCATTTTTATGTTTAAAAGGATATTTTTTTCAATAGACATATTCCCATAAAAGATTATAGCTTCCGCAAAACTAATTACCCTTACTGAGAATTTGATCTCACCCCTTTCTTATGTTTTATTTTCTCAGGATCCCAAGAAGTGCTTTATGTTTGAGATTCAGTGTTAATCTAAAGGAACAATGGCATTATCAAAGGATTGTTTTTGTGTTATTTTTTATCAAGTGTAATGTAACATTCATGTATGTAATCTATTTTCCAAGACTGCTAAACTGATCGGTCATTTAGGACATGATTCCTTGCAATCATGAAAATTTATTAAAATAATGCATCGACTATGAGAATCTAGGGTTGGTGCATTACTGTTGGTATCAAGTGAATTTTAGAAAAAACCTTGGAAACTAGATTTAGATAAACTCTGATTAGAGCAAATTACCCTAAGACAAACATTTAGAATTAGAATAGAATAACAACCTATAGTTTTGGTGTTGTATAGATTTTGTGAGTATTCCAAGAAATACATCCTTGTCTGGATACGAGCAGGTAGAGGAGGCTTTGGCACAAATATACCTATGGGTAAAACCCGAAAGCACAGCTTTTAACTAGACTTGAATGGGAACTGGTGCACGAAAACTGGCCTTGCTACACTCTTGGTTACAAGACTCCCGAGGGATATGTTTAAGATAATTCACATTTTCATTAAAAGCCATTATGAAGGATTTAGGTGTAAATACTTCCTCAAAGAAAACATTTTTATTATTATGTATTATATCCATAAACTATTTAATTTAAGTTAGGTATTTTACATGTTTGTAATAATTCATTGCAATTCATAAACTGAACAAGTGTATGCCATTGTTAAAAATGGCTCTCTGTAGAAGGAATGTGATCTCCTGCAATATGTATAATCCATAGAGTAAGAAGGATCATATCATTCATGGAATTAAGAAAACAATTAGAAGGGAAATAGTATCCCACATATTCTCAACATATGATGGAATGGTATCATGTGTTAATAAGATATGTATAGAATCCTCTGAATCCTATGGCTTTGATGGGATTCTAGAGAAAAAAGGATGGTATACAGAAATATGGAAAAAGGGAATAAGGGAATGAAGGATTATACTATATGTGATAATTATTGAAAGAAGCACCTTGGTAAATTTATATAGGGAATGATTGTTTTTTATAAGTGTGGAGAAAAAGGACACCTTTCACGTGATTGCAAGGGCATGAAAAAGGTCACAAATGTAAAATGATTCATCTACAAGGCGTTGGGACACTATGCGAATCAATTTCCCAGTCATCAGAGTATACTGAAAATGATGATATTGGAGAATAATTAATTTATGATACTACCTTAGATAAAGATGAATGACTAGTGTTCTTATTATAGGATACTTTCATTTGAGTGTTGTATCAATAATATATTGTTTATATGAATTATAGAGATAAATAAGTATTGTACTAAAGTACTATTTTATTGTGGATTTGAGATTATATGGTTCTAATATAAGTTACATAATAGTACGCTACACTTTTTGGAACATACAATGTTGAAGGTATGGTGATCCTTAATATGTTCCTGATAATGTGGTAGTGATTTTGAAATAAGAGATGGGTGATTTGGATAAATTATATTGGATATTCTTGACTTCCTTGTAACTGATTAATAGTTTGTTTATTTCATCATTGTTGGAATATTAAATATTTTTGGATATAAAAAATATATCAAGTATTCTATAAATAATATGGGAGAATGTATGTAGTCAATAAGGTTTTATGGTAATTCCGGGTGTTACATTATTTTAAAAGAATACAGGATGATGGTGTTCACATGTTATTACGTGGAAAAAAAGATCTTCATTATGTTTAACATACTTATACATTTTGGACTGTTATTTTGGGAAGAAGTATTTTGGATACATGTAATGGTTGGAGTAGATTAAGTTTGAAATTGGATACAATTTTTATGTTTATTTTTGGATTGTCATAAAAAGGACTACCCATAGATCAGGTGACAAACAGTCTCGTCCGGCAAGGTCACGATACATGAATCTGCAACCGAAGGCAGACAAGGGTGCATCACCTACCACTGGCCTACGTGATGTCTAGGATTATATAATGTAGTTTCCTTTTTAAAAGGTATAATAGGTGAATTATAAATTCATTATTTTGGGAACCTTATATGATTAGGATAAATAAAATATATTTTTTGAAATCTTTTGGAGTGAAAGATGAGTTTGTGGTAGTAATTGGATAGAGGATGTAACTCTACTTTAAAAGTATAGATATATTCCCCTTTTATTATATGAACAAATAAATTTTTATACTTTAGTTATGTAACCTCATCTCAATATCCTTTAATTGAGGCATCCTTTGATTTCTAAATGACTTTCTTTTATACGGTATATAAAAGCCTTTGACATTTCATTTCATGGGGAATATTTTTCTATGAAGAATTTTTCTAAACAACAAAAATGGATGTTTTTTAACATAAGATGTGACAACGACCTTTCTGCCAATGTGTTTTTTATTGTATCTTTGACTTCCTTAAAATGAAAAAAAATTAAAATGGACAATAAATACCATATACACTTTTTACGTATTTAGGTATTGAAAATGGTTTTGATAATAGTTTTTTTATGTAAATATATTTAAAATATATATTTTGATTGATCACATCAATCACTCCCTATAAATATTTATGTTTTCCTTCTAATTATGTGTCTCAAATTTCCACCCATGTTCTCTTAATCGAGATTGTAATTTTTCTGGTCACTTTTTCATTTCCCTTTCCCTCTTATTAATATTAAATTTTATTATCCCAATTTCTGATGTGGGTTTACCACAATGGTGTTTCTCTATTTTTAACCTTTTATTTTCAAAAAACAATTTTAAATTGAAAATAAACAATTTATTGAAGGATGGGAGAATTTGACTCCCCAAGATTTCATAGTATATTATCTTTTCAAAGTATTTTAAAAACATGTGCTACACAGAACACCATGTTCGAGCGCACCACAACTTACCAAAATAACCATTCAAACAAAGGTTATGAATAGTAGTAACCACATTTTAAATTTTATATATATCTTATATAATTTTAACATTCATCATTTGTGTTTCTTAGACATAACATAAGAAAAATTCAATTTTTAAGATAAAAGAGGTATTTTTCAAAAAATGTTTTTTTTTCTTTTTATTGTGAACCCTTTTTAAATCCTATATTTGACACTTTTATATATTCAATTTAATGAAATTAAATTATTTTTTTATAATCGGGACATAAAAAATTAGTTTGGATAAATTTTTTCTACTTTTCTGATAAATATCATATTCTGATGAATAGTGAAAATTACTAAATTTTAATTAAAAACAACATTTTTAATAAAATAATTTATAGTGATAAATTATAAATTATAATTTTTTAGAAGTATAATAAGATTATATTTTTATCATTTAATAAATTTTTGGTCATTATAAGTAATTCCACATTTAAATTTGACATAAACACATGTCAATCTTTTGATAGTTTTAACTTTTTAAAACCCTGATTTTTGGTTTTAACAACGAAAATTAATTTTAAATTAGTACATGCATCGTTTATTTCTTGAATTTGGAAAAATAGACTTCATTTTTTTAATTTGTAATATCGATATTAGATCACGTTGAATTTTTGGTATTTTTCTGAAAACTTTCAATTTTGGATGAATAGTGAAAAACACTAAGTTAAAGTTTAAACCTGAATTTTTATTTATATAGTTATTTATTTTATTTAAATTTATTTTAGGTCAAAACATATACATAATAACTATATAATTTCAATGTAATTTATTTTAGTCAATTTATAATAATTATATATTTATATAAATTTTATTGAACTTTTCACCTTCTTTTAACCACCTCCTAGGAGAATTTTCAAATTCACATGAAACATAATTTTAGCACTTCTGTGAGGGAAATTTCATAATTCCGAGAGACACTGTTGATATTAATATGAAAAATTTTGTTCAATAATATGAAAATAGGTTTTGGTGAATTGTAACTTTTTACTTTTATTTACCACGGTTAAAAGTAAATATGGTAATTAATGGTAAAAATAATATTATTCTTACCCTAACACATGTCCTTATTCTATTGGATAAGTTTAGTTCGACCAAAAATAACATTAGTAATAAAATATTATCCTTTAGATAAACTATAATTACATTAAAACATTTATTATTTTTTTATTTTAAAAAGAGTTAAAAGAGTGAAAATTAAAGATTAATAACAAAACCATTTTTAATATAGGTTTATAAATAATATAAATTCAATTATAAATATTCATTATAAAGATAAAAATATTTTTTACATAATGATATTTTATTTATAGTTCTTATACATTAAATAATTACATTTATTTGAGACACAATGATGATGTTGTAATTATGTATTAATGAAAGATTAATCTAAATGATATTATAAATATCCAAATAAATGTAATTTAAGGCTTTTTATGAATTCCACTAACTTTACTAGTTAATATGACGTATACTGGTTGGTTAGATGAATTTTATTTGAGGTAATAATGATGTTATGAGTTTAGAAAATAGTAAATACAAAATATTGTCCAAATTGACATAAAAGAGTATTTAAAACAAATATTATATAAATAATTTTATTCTTTTCTTAAAAATCTAGAGTTTGGCCAAAAGAATTATATAATAATATATAAGACATTAATGAACCAATTGGGGTTATATTTTCATTTTATAGTAAGTTAGTTTACCATATAATACAAAAATACAAAGAGACGTGGTAATTGTCAATCTATTTAACTAAGAGGTAAATCTAAAAGTTAAGGTTAATATGGTGACCTTATGCAATTTAAAACCTATTGGTTGAGTGGTTTTCTGACCATAACCACCATATACTTTAAATAATTAATTTTGGATCCATTAGAAACCGAAAATGAATTTATTATAAAACAATATTTTATGTTTTTCCTAAGATGCCCCTCACCCCTCTTATAAAAAGGCACTTCCCCTTCTCTCAAATTCACACCTCCAAATCCATTTGGTTCGACCATCCCTTGCCCAGATATCCTCCCAACTATCCTAACTTAAGCTTAAAGGCCATCCTTTGGTCAAAAATAAACTTAATGATCCCTTTTGACCACATCAATAGGAAGAACCCGAAGAAGAGGAGGTTAAAAGTACCCTCAACCAAATGAAATTGTATGGTAATAGGTTTCTTATCTAACATTTAATTCCCTGATATTTCCATTTTTCACCACTTATTTATTTCATGTGGTGTATTATTTACTGCCATTTGATATATAATATAATGATTCTCTTTATACTCATTATATTATGTGTTTCATTTGGTGGTTATTGACAATTGTTCATATAACTCCATTGATTACATCTAGGTAAGGGTTATTTCCTCAATCTCATTATTATCTGAGATTGTCCATGTGTATGTATTTTCTAAGAAATACTTATCATAGATACCCATATTTTATAAAAAATATTTCAAAATGAATCATTAATTATTTTATGGAAGGGCCTATTTAACTAGATCATCATTTTAAATGTTTTAAAGATTTATCATCCTAAAAACTTTTAATTAATGTCTATGTTTTCAAAATGATTTTATGGATTTATTTATATGGACATTAATGATTTGTAATGATAATTATTTTAAAAAATTTCAAAGTGTTATGAACACTTGAGTTGAAAATCCCTTTTAAATTACTACCTTTTTATATAGTGAGAATTTTAAATGATTTCATGAAAAAAGAGGTATTTCCCTCAAAGCATTTTACTGATCATTTTCATCGATGTCAACATTATTTAATGTATTTTAATCTTGTTGGAAGTTGATTTATTATAAATACAATATTCAATATTTTATTTAATGATTTATGATATGTTTGAATGTGGATGTTCTATTTTTATGCCATTCATTGTTTACGGATAATGTATTGACATTTTGTATGATAGATTTAATACGAATAATTATGTTATACTTCATCATTTTATAAATATGAATGTATTGGACTAGTATGTTATGGGTTGGGGATCGGTAAAAGTAAGGTCTTGAGGTTGGGGTCCTGATACAGCAGACACTCCATGTTGGAGTTATGTTATAGATGCTCTCTGGGATGGAGTCCAGTTACAGAGGCTCTTTAGGTTGGAGTCTGATTATAGAGGATCTCTAAGATTGAGTTTTGTTACATAGGCTCTCTGGGATTGGGTCCGAATATTGTAATTCCATATTACCTGACACGAGGCCTTAACAAGGAAATTAATGTCTGGTACTATACATTCCCTCATTATGAAATTAGTTATTACATGTGATTATTTGACTAGTAGAATATCCATATGCATGTTTTTATGGTAATGTTTGATATATTTTTTCATTGTTCTGTTCAATTTTATGTTTAATATGATATTGTTTTTATTAAACATATTTCCTTAAATTTATATAGCTTCCTCTAAATTATTCACCCTTACTGAGCATCTGAGCTCACCCATTTCTAATTTTTTATTTTCCCAGAATCCCAAGAAGTGTTTTATGTTTGAGATGCAGAGTTAACCTATGGGAACAATGGAATTATCAAATGATTTTTGTTGTTTTCTGTTATCAAGTGTAACGTAATTTTCATGTATGTAATCTATTTTCCAAGACTACTAAACTGATCGGCCTTTCGGGACATGATTCCTTGAAATCATTCCAATAAATTAGAATAATGCACAAACTCTTTGAATCTAGGGCCGGGGTGTTATAGAAAATCCAATTGTATGTATCCTGGTACCTAATTTATTGATGGATGATGAAAATTTGATCATGGTACATTTGAGTGTATTAGTCATTTTTATTTCAAAGAGGAGCACATGGGAGAATTTCATACCAGGAGATGTGTGATTAAAACTTGGTTGATAATGATTTACATCAACGTTTGGCAATAGTTATAGTGTCCTAGGATGATGAGTGACATCACTGGGTTCCTTACCTGATTCCTTCCTAAATATAAGGTAAAGAATGAGAACCATATTACTAATTATTTTCTTCAAAAACATCTTTTACCACTATAGAAGTGAATGGATTTCCAGAATGACTTTTGACGGGGTTACCTGGGTCTCAAAATATAATTGATGAAATCTAGGTGATTATCAATTGGCTAATGATGTTTGTTCACTTCTTAGTAATCAGATATACTCACACGGAGTAGGATATGTAAGAGATCTATGTCTATGAGGTAATACTCCTTTATGGAGTTCCATTGGAAATATTTACGTATAAAAACACATGTTTTATGTCATTATTTTTGAAGGGATTTCAATAATCCAAAGGAAATAAACTGTAATTGATAATAATGTAGCATCTATATACTGAAGGACCGTCTGAGTGGACTATAAACATATTAGAGGATATGATTTATTTATGTCTGCAAGAAATCAATGGAGTAGGGGATGATAACCTAAAAATTATTGATTTTACATGAAATAAGAGTTACAAGGATTATAATTAAATTGATACATATGAGGCTATGAATGGGAGGTCGTTTTCCTCGTATCTCTATTGTGATTAAGTGGGGGAGGCTGTTGTTGTTGTACCTGACATGGTTCAAGAGACCTTTGATATAATTCAGTTGATATGGAAGAGGTATATAACTATTAAGAGTGTGAATTGATATTATGAGGACATATGAGGTGAGCGTTGGATTTTAGGGAGGGGGATTATGTTTTCGTGATAGCTACTATTCAGTTAGTTCATAGACAACTAGGGAATCAGGGTAAAGGAGTACCTTGTTTTGTTAGACCCTTTGAGATCAACGATCAGATATGGGATGTTTCATACCATCAGCAAATACCTTCTCATTATTGAGGTATGTGTGACGTGGTCCATGTGTCATATCTTTGAAGGTACATTACATACCCTACACTTGTTGTAGATTATGTGGATGTTGATCTGGATATAAATTCATCTAATGAGGAGCATCTGGTGTGGATCATTGATTAAAGTGAGAATGTATTGTGTGGAACGATGGCACCACTGGTCCAAATTATATTGATGCATGGAAATATCTCGGAGGAGATGTGGGATAACAAGTATGATGTTTTATTTTTGTGGCCTATGTTTTTTGAGAAAGATCTTTAGAGATACTTCTCAAGGTCAAGAAGTTGATAATGGAGTAAAATTGTTATATCCCAACTTTTTAATGTTAATAAAAACCCTCATTGACAATAATTTATGAATATTTTTATGTGAAAATGAAAATTTTCATTAAAAAAATTAATAAATGATTTAATGTGGGTTTTTAATGGAATAACCCCTATTAACATGTTTTAATATTAAATGGATTATTTTGGAGTTTGGCGGTGACATAGCGTATTATTTTTAGGTCTACATATCCTAAATATTGATAGCATAAAAATAGTAAATAGATAATATTATTCACATGATATTATTACAAAATAAGTTAATACCTCTCAAATGGGTTATCGTATAAGAATCATAAAACCACTAATAAGTCCAGTACGATGGGTTTACCCTCACCACAATATATCAATTTTGTGTGTCGGCTTTTTCGTAATATGAATCCTGAGGATAAATTATTTAATATTATTTCTTATATTTTAATTAGGAAAATGATTTAATATCTCCCAAAGGGTTCATTGTTTGAAAAATATAAGACCACTGTTAGGTCCAGGATACATGTTTTACCCTAAGTGGGACATGAATTTTGTGTGTGTTGGGCATTTGGTAAGACCACACTAAGGTTATGATATTAAGAATTTTTGTGTTATTAATATTAATTTAATGAAATAAATTTGTTTTTATTATGATAAAGATTCTTACTTCAATAGAAACCTCCATTTTTGAATTAATGTGATTCCAAAAGCTTCTGATTTTAACTATATTGACTGAAAACATCCACAACATATTAAATATATGAAATTAATGACTACATGATTAATATTCAGTTTTAGATGATGGAATAAACTTTGGTATTAATTTTTCGGTTTTGGAATTCCATGATCACTCTGATAACCATTCACATTATCCAGTTAGACATCGATTTTTGGGGATCTAGTTAATTTCAAGATACATTGTGTTCCCTTTATTGCAGCCTATAATACATTATTGATTTATATTCATTCAGATCATGGTTTTTGAGCATTTCTCCCATCTTTAGGGATCTAAATGGATGGGGTTGAAAAAACATGAGTTATATATATATATATATATCTATGTGTGTGGGTAACTATTTTATTTTTCCATTATTTATTCCATCATAAATTTAAAAAAAATTGTTTCTATTTTTTTTATATTGAAACCCAAATTATTAGTGGAAAATATCATGAATATATATATTTGGATAGTTTGTAAAATTTCTAGACAATAATTACGTTAAATTAACAAAGAGTAATTATTATTATTACCAAAAGATGATTATAAAAAGGATAGATTATTAAAAATTATCAAAAGATTCTTATAAATGAGAGTTTTTATAAATTATCAAGAGATAATTATATTCGATAATTAATAATAAATTATCAAAAGAAAATTATAAAAGATAATACATAATAAGTTATAATGATAGAAATATAAAAATATACTTTAAAATATGTTTTCAAAATATAATTAAATTCATAATCTATGAGAAATTATAAATAAATATTTATAAAATTGGATGTTGTGATAAATTACCAAAATATAATTATAAAATGATAATTTTCGATAAATTATCAGAAGATAATTAGAATGGGATAAATTATGAGACATTATCAATAGATAATTATAAAAGAATAACTTGTGCTAAATTATTAAACGATAATTATAAAAGGATAATTTGTGATAAATTAAAAATATATAATTATAAAAGGAAAATTTATGTGAAACTATCAAAAGATAATTATTAATGGATAATTTATAAAAATTATCATAATATAATTATTTTGATGAGAATATTGCGAGTGCATGCATAGGCCTAGAATGATAAAAAGTAAATTATCTGTGAGATAGAAACCATCCTTTCATATGTAATTTTATTTCTCCCTGAAATAAGATAATAGTTTTTGGTTCTCAGAAATTTTGTTCACTGTGAGCAATGATTTGATATAAACTAAATTAATAGTTCCTATAAGTGAAACTCCTTGATTGTTGTGGTTTCCACTCAATATTTTTAACCACACATGGCGGTTTATCACATGTGTGTGGGGGTGTATCCTACAAAACCATACATGAAAATTATTTTCATGAGTACTTTTTATCTTATTATTCATGTTCGATGTTGATCACATGTATTATTGTGCAACCATTAATATGATGATATGTTATTATTTCTCGTGTGTCCAACCAATATATGAGTTCTTTTTTTGAATATTTTTAATAGCCTCGAGAAGGTAGACCGTCGTGAAATGTTTATCATTTATAGGGTGTGTGTGTGTATGACATTCCAGGATTACAATGAGGGAATATTGCATAGGGTAAAGATACAATGATGTTGTATGGATGTTCTGTTATACACTTAATGCATAACAGATTCAAAGTGGTGCATTCTTAATTCCTATTGAAAGTTGAATAGCTTAGGGTCCCAAGAGAAATCCATTAATATGACTTCCTTGAGTCTTAGTGAATACTGAGTTTCACAATCATGTGTTGTCGAGTATCATGATTCATGGCCCTCGTAGATTTTCCTCGACGCTTCTGACACATTTTCTATCCTTTGTGTATATAGTCAATACCGATATAATTGGGGGTTAATGGAATATTAGATAGTGTACGACCATTCGGTTTTGGATTGGTTGTTACTATTAATTTTATGAATTCTTTATTATTAAGTAAAACACTTGTATACTTGAGAACATATTGCTAATTAGTCATTGGTGGTGTCCTACCATTTCTTCCACTCATGACCTACTTGAGTATTTCAGTGTGCTTGCAGTTTTCATGATGGATTCAAAATATGGTATGGTTCTTGTGATAGATTTCTATGTAGGGGATATTTGAGCTAGTGAGGGACTGGGACTGACACCGAAGGGACCTTGTGTTTATAATTTATTTTTATCTACTTTACTTACCCAATATAGGATTACCAATTTTAGGAGTTGTTTTATTTTACTTTCAATGAAATAAATTTATTAGGTTATTCTACATTTTTATTCTAATGAATTTTCATTTTATTTATTGTTTCATGTTGATCCTATGAAATCATACTAAGGGTATAGTCTCCCCAGTTTTAGGCTCAGAACCACACTACTAGTCACCAACCTCTTCTATATGGGGACGCTTTCATGAGGTCATGTGGAACTCCAACTCAGACTCGATGGTTTGGGTCAGTGTGTTACATAGATAAATAGAAGAATCATCATTTAAAATAAATTTTATATTAGTAATATATGATTTTGGGCTTAATGGATGCCACAATCTTGACTAGTAGAGAAATTTAAAAATTGTTTTCAATACAACCGATAAATTTATATGTGTTGGTGGGAAAACATCATCATAAATATCTTTTTTTGATGTCAATAAATAAAAGAAATAATCCTATAATTATCATTAATACATTATCGTGAAATATTTGTAGTGATTTTTGTATCAATGGTTACTCAAATTGAAATGAAATTAGAGAATATAGTTGATTTTGGTATGATATAAAACCTAGAATTTATTTACAATGAAATGATATGAAAAGAGATATTTGATGTTTAAAAATCACAATTTTTATGTTAGATTGTTGAGGGTATTTTGGTATATATTTTTTTATTAATATATCAGGCATATTAACGAGATATAGAAACCAAGGACACCACTCAATCTTGAGGGGGCTAGGAAATTCAATCTACAATCAGTTTTCTAATGGTTTCAATAACTTATTATTAATTAAATCATGAATGAGTCTAATAAAATTTAGGATGATCTTATAAATATGATAAGTATTGCTGAGGAAGATATGGGATGTAGAGACCCTAACCTAGATATCTGAATAGTGCATGGGTCATTATACCACTACCCCATGATCATTCCTCATTCCCCATGGGATGGTGACTAATGTTGTATCTCTCAGCATTCTGATGGGGAATGATTTACCTATTATAAAACATGATAATTCATGGATGGACTCTCTTATGGAATTGACATAGCTCATCTATATATCAAACAACCCTAATCATAAACATGAAACTCAATCATAAATATAATGTTATAAAAAGGGCAATGAAACACCTATATGAATGAAATTAAAACAAAACAAGTATTAAATAACTATATAAAATAGTATTTATAGATTATAATAGCCCATGGGGCCTATGACATGTAAAACCAAAAAATAATGTCTCTATATAAAAGAAGGTCCTCTAAGAACATGCCATTATCTCAAACACTAACATGGGACTGAAACCTACTCATGTGAAATTCAAATCCAACTAAACAAGGAACATATATCGTCTACCTAGATACCGGTAATTTCTAAAATGTTGTAAATAATGTTTTTTGTCCACTACAGTTTCTTTGTAGTGTGTGAGAATAAATATTTTTCAAGGGTCACCCAATTTTTCAATAATACAATAGTTAACATATAACTGCTTATATGAACATGTATACTCACTTATAAAAATAAAAAACTTTTCAAACCATTTATTAGTCAAATAATTATATCCAAAAATAGTGAATCATTTAATTTAAAAATATTTGATAAAAATAATAACTCCCGACACTGGGAGTATCTATACCCATCATGCCTGATTTTAGGTTTAACTTTGCATCTGAAATGAATAAGTCATCCTCAATATTATATAGATAATACACTAATGAAAACACACATTTGTGTGTGTTTTTATCCATATATATAAATCGATGTGTTTTTTTATTTATTATGTCGTGTATTTATGACATGTACCAGTGAAAAAGGAAAATTTATAATAATTCCTGGTATCATTTCCACACATCTCTTGGGAATGAAGTGGTGCATAATAAGTTGGGTATAATTAAACTGAGATCATTTATAATGTATAATTTGTATAATAATTCATGTTACTGTGATCCAATCCAAAATCACCACAATTAATTTCACTCACTATAGTATTCTAAAATAATAATAAATGGAACTTTCAACAGAATAATCCTTTCAACACATAATCAATAAATACAAAGCGAAATTCATACACTAGATAATTTTATTAGACACACTCAATAGTAATACAAAATAAATTCTCTTATATCAAATCAATTCATTGATCAATTACTAAAATGCGACAATGAGAACCCAAAATGGGAATATTGATATCATAATCATTAATATAATCCATTCTAGGAAAAATTCACAAATAAACTATATCAAGACAATGAAAAATTACAATATTTGTACCTATGATCCTAATATTTAATTAGGTAAGGCATGTGTAATATCTATTCTACCCTACTGAAAAATTAACTGAATAATAATGTAAGTAATTATTTATGACAAATAACTTTCATTACAATCAAAAAAATTCTTAAAGTGTGAGTTAGGTACCAAATCAAGGCACCTATAAAAATGAGTCCAATTTTCTTATCCCAATGGGTTATCAATATAAAAACAATTGATAAAATATTTATGTTTCAAGAAATTTCGGTTTAAAAATTGTTTGTAATTATTTTAGGGTGAAGAATTTTTTTTGAATACTTTATTCCTTAATTGAATGAAAAAAAGTAGTCACAAGGATCAAAACTATTTTAGAAATAAAATCATTTTATTCCCACAAACAAAACCATTCATTTTATTCTTCTGAAGTTAAATCATATCTAATGTTATGTAAGGTTCTTTAACGTATAATTATTTTTTATGTTTTCTAAGGAGGAAGTAATTTCCTTTAGAATACATGATAATTGAATCAAGAAATAAATTTATATGAAATTATATTTGAAACATAAAACGTTTGTTTTTAAGACATGGTATACATATAAAATAAATATCTCTAGGATTTAACATAAGAGTGAATCATTTTTTTGACAAAGAATTCAAAAAAATGATATTTTCATTACCTTAACTAAATAAATTTATAAAACCTAAATTATGTCCATGATTTATGATTGTATTTTTTTCAATAAGGGTAAATGTCATTATGGGATATCACATGATGTCAATATGTGTATAAAGCATTTCTTGAGTTATATCATTAAGTTACAAAAAGTATTGATTATAAATAGTATACATTGGAAGTTGATGGGAGAACCAATGATTGTGGAAGAAGAAGAAGGATAATGTTCCCATGAAAGATATCATTATTGTGTTCTAGGTTGTGAATAATTAATGAGGATTGAATAACCACTTTTAGGATTTGAAGTGGTGTTTTTATAAATATTTGATCAAGCTTCTAGGATTTGTTTGAAAGAATCTATTGAAGATATGTCATGAGTAATAATATTTCTATGAAGATAATCAAAAATATCTATTCTTTTAGAAATTATCCTTTGAATTTTAAAGATGATGTTACTTTATTTACATATATAGATATGATTCAAGTATTATTTACTAAAAAATAATGAAGCATTACATGAACCATTTTTAATGAATAACTTCATATATCCATGAATATTACAAATAAATACTATGATTGATACATTCAACCCAATGACTGGTTCGGATAAAGTCAAAGTGTTTTTTATATAGTTTTAAGGTTGTTATAACCTGTTAGTTAACATAAAATTTGGCATTGGATCTCATGATTGACGAGATATCTGATAAATAAACTTTAGAGAACATCAATTAAATGAAGATCCTTTGGTTGAATCTTGATTTTTATATATTTTTTTGACAAGGTCTCGAGTTGAGTTGAAGGGGTTCTATTTGAGTCTCGAGGTTTATATTTTTCAAAATACCATGCTAAAAAATATGATACATGGACGTTCAGAAATCATTTCTAAAGCTATGTAAATGTGATTTATCATCAATGTAAACATGATTTTGGGTTTTTTATAAATTATTACCTATATCCTAATCGTCAAAGGATGGTTCATAAGAATCCTCTATGTTGGTGTTGATTTGTTTGAGAGTCATCTACATATGGATAGATGTGTATAGGGATGGATCAATTTCATAATAATTTTAGTACAACCATCAATATAAAGATGCTAATACTATCACTCTTAGGATGAGATAAGTGACACATGTCATCAAAAGGATGATGTGTATCTATGTAAGCATCATTTTCTTGGATTCATATGGATGGTAAGAGATACATAAGAATAATCTACTAAAATTAATATTTGGATTCATTCATATTAAGAGGAAAACAAATTAAGATGATGAAATTCATTTATTATTTATATATAAAATATCATGATTGATCACATTATGTAGATTAATGCTGAGATCAAATGGGATGAACAGAACATGAGGATTATGGATATTGTGATAATATCAATGCTAAAAAGGGGAAATCCACATGTTAATGATGTAATGTTTTATGAATGTGTGAAAAAAATTTCAAAATAATTCAAGAAATTTGTTTTTTTTTTCTGAATTTTAGATCATGATAGTCAAATATTTCAATCATATTCAAAAATAAAAATATTCAATATGGTCAATGAAAAATGCAAATATGAATAGAATTTAAAACAAATAATACCAATATTTAAATGTTTAGGATTTCAAGAATATTAATGTATATTATTATATAAATTAAAGGTGTCCTTATCTCGGATGTGATGTAAATATAAAAAAATTGGAAGAAAAGTAAAGGAAGTAAGAGGACCATGAATCGGTCTGTACTTCACATGCTCTATGACTTGAAGGAGTAATGTGGTGAGAGAATAGATAAATTTACATATTACAGAACAAGTGTATTAGAGAATTTGATAGAGAAACAGTGTTCTTCAAACACACTGAATATGAAGAGAAGGTATATGATACCCTACAAACACAATATTATTTTGTAAATTCAATGTTTGATTATAGGATTCAAATGATTATGAAATGGATAATATTATTAAATGAAGATTATTGAGTGTATAGAAATTATTATATAGAATTTATGATTCTATGCGGGTCATTAATATGAGAGATCTATATTAAAACACTCTATTATAAAAGAATGAATATATTTGAGGTAAAATTTAAGATTTTGAAATCCTAAGAAGGAAAACATAAATGATTCATGTGGGAATAATGGTCATACGTATCATCAAGGAGGTATTTCAGAGTATCATTACTGGTCTACTTAATGAATTGAAGGATAAATAATATATTTTTTAGTGCATACATATTATTAATTCATTTAATTGATTGTATAGGTTTGGGGCTAGGATAATGAGTCTAATTATATACTCTTTCTCATTCTAATTTTTTTAAAGAATAAAGATATATGTTTGGGGTAAAACCCATGTATCATTGAGGGTATATTCATCCTTAAAAATAAAACATCAAAAAGGATTCCTAGTTTTCTCTATTGGTTCATTACTTTTACATATATTCCCATCGACTAAAGGAGAAAAGGATAAAGAGATATCAACTAACTGAATAACTGAAGAGGTAACAATGGGATAAATGTAAAATTTGAATAAATGTATACCTAGTATTATTATACCCCCAAAAGCCACACATTATTGATGGACATATCATCATGTTCTCCTAACATTTAAAATTAGAATATTAGGTCACACCTCAAATTTTACTCTCATAAATGATTTTTTTAATTGAGTTTATAATTTAATAATTCTATGTGATTCATATATTTGAAGAATACAATGAATTTTAGGTCAACAAAATGATGCTATATATATATTATAATATTATTAAGAATGGTAAGAAAATTTCTATAAGGATGTTCTGAAAGACCTTGTATAAAATGGAATATAAAAATGAATTTATACAAGTTGTAGGTGGTCATGGTAGATTTTGTCTTAGTATTTCTATTCATTTTTTCTCTTAAGAAATATTTTATGAGAATCCATCCCTTTTAAATAAAGAGGTATAAAAATGTGTTTCCCTATAAATAAATTTTGATATAGAAACATCTCACATGCAACAAGAGGATATGGTGGTTGAATCCACCACCAAGGAAATAGATAATAGTTTTTTATCACTTATTTTTCATCACTGTATGAATTTTTCGAAAGAAAGTTTATTTTAAATACTACCCTATAGATAATACAAATTCTTATGGTGAGTATCATATATTTGTAGAATCATGTGATGAGGTATGTGATGATTAATAAATCTATTTGTGGAATATCCTACAAAACATTCCATGAGATGTTCTAGCTTTTATTTATATCCTTTTTAGAAGCATGTCGGAGGAAATAACCCAACATGATGAAAATTATGAAAACTCTATTATTTATATGTAACTAAGGGTAATAATGTTTATAAATCACTTAAAATTGTTTGGATCACTAAACAACATGAAGGATGAGAAAAAAATACTCAATTTTTTAGAATGAATGTATTACATAATTTCATGAAATAGAAGAATCTATGATAGCAATTGATGAAAAGAACCATGTATTTAAAAAGATACTTCTATTAAGAATGCATTCATATGTGTCATGAAAATGTGGAATAAGGATATTGACCATCTTCATGAAGAGAAGATAAAAATGTATGAATATTAAGATAATGAGATGATAATGGAATATAAATATTGAATACATATAATGGAAATGATAAAAATGTTCTCAATATGAAATTCCTGTAGCATGATCTTAAATTACAAAATATGGAAGAAATTCATTCCAACTAATCATTAGAAGATGAAATGAAAAAAATACTCACCAACTAATATGGATGATTCATATGTTGAAAACAACAATCTAGGTGAATGATATCGAGATATCACCCAATAATAAATTGATAGTTGCCTCAATATAGAAGGTTCAATCAACCAACAAAATATTATATATGATAAATTAGTTTCTTATTAAATTTTTTACGGAACTCAAAATATGTATAAATTTGGATAAGGAAAAATGATTATTATCCCACCACTCTATCCAAGGTGGATAAAAGTATAATGATTAGATATATTTTCCATGTAAAAAAAAGTGGTAGGAAATTCATGGAAACAACATGAGTATAAACATGGAAAGTATTCTATTCAAAAAATGAAACCAAGGATTGATGGGAATGTTTTTTTCTATAGATGATTTGAGAATATGGTTCAGAATGTTGTCTTAATGTTTTAACCCCTAGAATAAAAGGAGATACCACATAATGGTGGATAAATAATTGATTGAAATAAATCTGATTGACTATGATGGAAGATATATTAAACTCTAATGGATTTTAAGTGATTGGAATCATATTCTATAATTACAATATTTTTTTCATATAGTTAGAGAATAATAATCTTAACTTGTATCAAATAAAAATAGAGAAAGGAAAGTAGAAAATTAGTTAATGGGAATATAGTTAGTAATGGGAAAAATTAAAAATAAAGATGAGAATATAAATACTCCCCTGAAGATTCAAAGGAATTGTAATTGTTCCTTTGGTACAAAGAAAAATGGATCGTTCGATTCAATGTAATGATAAGAACAAAAATATAGGGGAAAAATTATAAGGGGTTAACTACATATTTTTTGGAAATATATTACATACCATGGACACATGAAATCAATCCTTGTATTGATGTGTTAAAGGAATCAATCATGAGTAGAATAAAAAGTTAGTCTAAAATAAATGGACATTCTTAGTGAATAACCCTGTAGAGAAACCATGTTCAATAAAAAAATATGTTGACCAAATTCGTATGTTGTGAAATATATCCTGTTGATTTAGCTATTGTAGGATAAATGAAAGAATATGATAAGGGGGAGAAAAAGGGAATGAAAATATATAATGCGATGATCCCAAATTTCAAGATGTGTATTAATATTATATAATAGTTGATTAAATTTTTTTGTGGGGAGATATAAACAATAGGGAAACTACTCAATAGATATTATAATAATCAACCCAACTCAAGAAGAAATATTAAAATACATAAATATTACACCATGTTATGCATGTGACTTGATTTCTTATAAAAAAAAAATTCTGAAATGAATAAAAAATAGAGAGAATATAATTATTGGATTATAATCATTTGGGAATTTAATAATCATCGTTCTAAATTGTTGGATCATAATAATTTGGAGAATCTTAAAAATAATGAAATGGTTTAAGTTGATCATTTGATGAGGATTTATAGGTTAATGTATTACTTCACCATATAATGGAACTTATTCTAATAAATAGAGAAGATATAGTACAAGGAACAACCAAATGATATGATTGGGTTAATGAAATTAAAACATATGTTTACTTATATTCTTATAGAGTGAAATAATTCAAAAAATCTAGGGGAAATGGTCTTGAGACAATGATTTTTTCCTATTATCATCAATTTATGTGATATCAATGACCATTTTTATAACTATGGTTTAAGGCTTTTTGGTCATCAACTTTAAAATAAACATGTTATCTATCACTCTCCATAAGAACATGATAGTAATAATTATCAACCATGTACAAGTTTTAACTAATAAAATCCTATTTTAAATCCTATGTTTGTGGTGAAATTCTTTATTTCCATTCCCTATTATTAAGATGATTTGTTATCAACACTAATTATGATGTATGTTTTTCAGTAATTGTTTTTTCAAATATCATTCCATCAATTATAGAGATCATGTTTGAATTCTGAGGAAAGTATTTATTTAAGGTGGTTGGTATGTATCACCCATATACATTTCTATATTTTATTTTTAGAATAAATATTAGTATGTCGATCGCTTGAAGTGCACATAACATAATGATTAAATAAAACAGTATTCAGTCATATTTTAAATAATTAATTAAATTTTAAAACCTTTATAGATTTTATATAGTAAACTTATATTTTATATATCCGATCAAATTTTTGGAAATTTATCAAATATATTTTATAGACCTGTGATAAGAACATATCCATCTTTGTGCATAAACATAGATATTTTTATAATGGTAGATTTATTGCCTTATAATGGCCCTCCTATTATAAATTTTTTTTACCCATTTATGATATTTTTGTCCAAATAAACATAACTTTTAAAATTTTATTCTCATAATTATATTAGGGAATATTCTTGGGTTCTTTTAAAAATTATCAATTTTTTATGTATAATGAAATATTCTGCATTTTACATTAAATAATTATTTTTGATTGAATTATTATTAATGTTAAATTACATTTTAAATGTGTTTTAAAGTAAAAATGAATAAATTATTAATCTTTTATTCCAATTTATGTCATTTTAATTATTTTCATATTTAATTTGTACATTAAAACTTATTACACTTTTGAATATTTTCACTTTATGAAAACCACTTTATTTCCACATCTTCAGGATTAGTTTTAAATTTGATATCTCAAATTTTGGGAATTAAATTTGAAAAAATTGATATTACTATTTCTAATTAGTGTAATATTTGTATTACAATAGGATAAAATTTATTTTTGACTGAACGTTTTAGTGAAAGTAATTAAAATTGATTACAATAATTATGGAAAAACTAGTTTACATAGTAGTTAAACTTTATTGTTGATGGAAAAATGACTTATACAATGGTATGGAATCCATTTTATACACATATTTAGAAAATATGCCCTATTTTTTCGGATTTAATCAATTATTAGGAAAATATTCGATGAAATTGACCTTTATAATAAGTTATGTTAGGATGATGGAAAAAATGAACCTTCTTCACATTTAATATTAATAAATACTTGAGATATGAAACAATTGTATTTTTTGGTTATAAATATCATTTATAAATATGGATGAGTTATTTTTATAATAATTATTTATAATTTAATTTTAAAGATGAATTAATTTCAGAAGATTCTTATGAAATACCAACATGGTGATTATTTAGTTAATAATTAAATAAAATAAATGATATTAAAATTATTAAATTTAATGAAAATTTAATGAATTATTTTCTACATTATTTTTTTGGTAAATATTAAATGTTAAATATATTTTATCTTAATATATTTTAATTATACAATTTTTTTTATATTTTTTAATATAGAAAAGTAAAGATTGTCAAAATTGGCATTAATGACATTTTATAATAAATGATATTTTATTTAAATATTTAATCTATACTAAACATATTTTCTTATTTTATAGAAATTTTAAATTATAATAAATATAAAAAATGGTATATTCATGGACCAATTGATATTTTATAATTAATTTAATGACCCCTAAATTTTGAAAACATTATTTGCACGATTTGGGTTAAAAACAGGTTTTTGGCGTTGCATGCACTTATTTTAAAATTAGTTTCCAAAAAATTGAGATTTTTTTTAAATTAGATTTAATATCTATTATTAATTTTTTCTATATTATAAAAAAATTTATCTTTAATTTACTCTTAATTGAAAAATTACATAGGATATAAAACTAGTTGGTTTAAATAAAACCCAAATGAAAAAAGATGGAAACTGAGATGTTAGGAAATAAAATTAAAAAAATTCACATATTTTTGATAGGGTAAGGTTTATATAATTTTTTTTTACTTTAATCTAATATTTTTTAATTTTTAGGAAAATGTGTTATGGTAGGCCTCCCTATAGTGTTTACCTTTTTATATTTAGAAGAATGTTACTCCATATCTACTGTAAAAATGTGCTCACCCATACAACTTATGCACACCTATCATACCATTTATCTATTGAAATGATTAAACATATATACTTCAAAAAACCTTACCATATTCCTAGAATAATAAATTTTGGATGAAAGTGAACTAGGGAACTCTTTCTATATAAACCAAAATGTGTTACCCGAAAAAGAGAGAATTTTCCTCAACTATCACAATAGTTTTTTTTTCTGAACTCCATCTATTATTATTATTATATATTTCTAAAATAATAACATAATTATCCTATAATCACACACATATATATATATATATATATTATTAAAGGTATGTACTACACATACACAAAATTTGATCAAATTAGACACACAATCATCGTTCAGGTGTACAACAGTCTAACACCTAATGAATTGTGGTCATTTGTTCTTCTATTTACACCATTCAATGATGGTAATATTGATGGATTTATAGTTTATATATGATATATATGATTTTTATTATGTATTCATTCTTCTAATATTTATATTTAAGACATTCCATTATGAATTCCATGTTGCTGGAATATGATTACTTTGTCTACGGGCGTGTGGACTACAACCTTCTCAAAGAATTGTGATTCGTTTATGCTATTCATGGTGGGTATTAATGATTGGTTTAATAAACACATGTGACATATAAAACATAAATATGATATTATAATTATAATATATATATCTATAACTTATTTTTAAATATGACTATGAAATGGGGGTATCATTTAGGCGTACGTATGACCTACCATGTCTATAAATGGTGAATTTAATTTACTTTATCCAAATTTTATGGTTTAAAAAATATAACATTAATATATGAGATATTTAGATAATTATTTATATTATTGAGATGATTAAAATCAATATTTAATTTACAGGAACAAAAATAACAATTCAAAACACACTTTACAAACTGGGATATTATCATATGAAACTACAAAAATAATGACCAGTTATTAACAAATGGATTATAAGATATTATAAGAATATTTTTTATTATAATTAAAATATTATAATGGTTATTTAATAATCTAATAACATTATTAAAACCATTATTCTAATGATTAAATTATGTTCCATCAAAGTAGTGAATAAGGTAAGGGATTTCATATCAATTTAAATTTCATGGAGACGTATTTGTTATTTTTCACCAATCCACATTAATGTAGTTTATATTATTCCTAGTTTTCATTTAATATCATGATTCACTCATATTTAATGGTATTATATTTTCCCTTTTAATTGCCTTATATGAGGGGTCCGAATTAAAAATTACCAAGTGGTAAAAGTTGTAATTTCAATATCACTTTATTTTGATATTGTTCAATTTATATAGAAGAAAACATAATTATGGCCAGATACCTGTATAAATTACAGTTATTTTAAATATTGACACTCTTATTTTATTGGTTTATTTATTCCATAATCCACATTTCATTTTTACTAACGGTGTTTACTTCGAATGTAATTTAGTTTGTTGGGGGATTTTTAATAAATTTGTTGTAAGAAACTAGATACTCATTGAGGTATGGATTTCTAGTTTTCAATCAATTAGATTTATAACCACTTAAATATGGCCTGATATGAATTTCTGTTGAGGTCATAGGGGGCTCGAGGGAGTCTAGGGTTAAGATCCTATTTTTCTAATGTTATCTCGGGCTAAAATCTAGGTACTCTATTGTATAATTTGGAGAAATTTTTATTTGGTTTATAAAATTCAATGTGTTTGGGTGAAATTAAAAAAAATGGATGAACAATGGGTTGTTGATAGTTGGCACATGGTTAGAGAAAACTGTGTGCCACTATGTAGGAAAACGTGTGTGGAAATTAGTTAAGATTACAAAAATTAATTCTAAAATGTCCTGAACCCCTAAATTAAAAAATAATAGAACCCCATTCATCTGTAGGTCCCAATTAACGTTATTGGATCTCAATGGATGGATTTTAGGCCCTCCCAACCTCTATTTTTAGTGAATGGATTCTCTGATCAAAGATCACTTCTATCCATGTAATGACCCAAAATTTCATTAATGTAAATCCCTCTTGATCAAATTAAATGTCTCTTTATGTAAAATGATTATATAAAATGTCATCTTCTTTGGTTTTCTGTTACAAATTGTGACCATTGCTTTTATAGCCGTTGAACAGTGATCACATGATTAGTATAAATATAGGGCTTTAACAAACCCAATTTACTCTGAAAAAGGAAGCGATGGCCTCATCCAGTAGAATTGCTCCATACGAAGCCCATTTGTCGGAGCTTGGAAAAGAGGTGGCATATTTGGGATTTGCTCTTGACCAAGCCCAAGTTGAGTTTCATCATGTCAAGCTCTAACGGGTCCGTCTATGGGAAAAGTGAATGTTTATAGAGATTACCACTCGAGCGATGTTATCTAACTCACCCCAAGAGTCTGCCACAATTACACACCTTATCCTTAGGTCTTATGTGGCTTTTTTAAGGGCTTATGTAACAAATCCCTAGTAATATGTTCATTTACATTATTTTTGTATATAATAATGAATATACTTTCTTGACATCATTGATACATTGTAAATAGTTTTTTAAATATAAATAGTGTTTTTAGTTATTATTTAAATAAGAATTATATATTAATAAATTAATGGATTTTTTAATTAAATAATATTTTAAATAAATATTATTATTATTATTAAATAAATTTTTAGTAAATATAAGTGATAATATTATTTTATGAATTCAATTGTAATTTTTATTAAGGTTTGAAAGCCATTTTTGTCAAAACTTGTGAATTTTTGATAAATGTCGGTTTGTATTTTAAAAGTAAAAATTACCATATTTAGATAATTAATTAGAAAAAATAAATTTTATTTCCGGAATCAGGATGTAGAAATTATCCAACGGTGATTTTTTCTTAATTTTCGGAGACATTCAATTTTTTGGGTAAAATTTAAATACTGTTTAGATATATAATGTGTTTTATGACATCATAATGACCCAATAGTGTTGTAATAAAATACTATAAGCTTTATGATCATCCAATATATATTTTAACATTACGATAATGTGATTTTGGATTTTTCTGACTTACTTTTCCAAGTATTAATGGACCCTTCAAGACTTACGAAACACCTTGTCTTTTTAAATTGTTTTCCAAGGGAGTGTGACTCACCTCCACATAAGCAACCCTATTATTTTAATAAGTTAGGACATTTTCCTTATAAATTTTTTTTCCTCTTCCCTTTTCCAAAACCCATGGGCAAAAACCATGGGATGGTTTGTGGTTTGGATTAATTTAATATAAGTGGTCCCAAACCTAAATAATAAAGAATTCCCTCACCTTTCCTATATAAAGCCACCCAATCTCCCACTTCCTCCACACTCAAAGACATTGGAGTTGGTCCAAACTATTCCAAACTCTCTCTAGAATCCTATCAATGTTCCCCATGCTCTCAAGAAGCCTCTCTCAATCCTCTCTCAAGCCTTTTGAAGAACACTTCCAATTAAGGGTTTTTTCTTCCTTTCCCTTTTTTGTCCAATTTTAATTAAGTTATTTTCCCATTTTAATTTCAATTATGAATGTTGGGGTATGGTTTCTCACCTCCCTCATACTGCCCTCTTTATGTTTTAATGATGGGATACCCCTTTATCTATCATTAAATGCGTCCCATGTACACCTATTACTATGCCGAAATTCCGAAAGGGATTTCTCTCTCCTAATTTACATTCAAGCAATACGATTGTATCATGAATCTAAATTCCATTAAAATTTCTGGGACATGTATCTATATGACCTCCTTACTATCCGTTAAATTTAAATATGATAATTAACCTCTTTCACTCTCATCAGTCATTATTATGAATTCTTATGTCACGTTGTTACGCTGCCGAAATCGCACCAATTTTCTAAGCCAGTTCCATTGTGTAGTGAATACCATGCCCATTTCTCCATCAAGGGTATTCATCTTTATGCACATTTACATATTTATTATAAAGTTTCATGTATGAATTCCACATTCCATTATCATGGAATAAATGATTATGTTTTTTGAATCCATGGTTTATGATCCATGTGGCACACTTATGCATAAAATGACATGTTTAAGATGGGTGCGCCCTTATAGCACTCCAATGCAATGGGTAAAGTATAGTATCATGATAAATCATGTGCAATGAGTTTTGACTCATGATAATTCATGTGCAATGAGGGTTTACTCGTGCTTCATGTGCAATGAGGATTTACTCATCCTCTATGTGAAATGGGCCTTGGATCATGCTAATTCCATGTTAAGTGTTATTGCCACTTTTCCATGTTATGATTATCATTCATTATCATGCCTTTATGTTCATGATTATGTTGTGATCTATTGATATACCTATTGTTTAACATGTATCGTACTCCCCATGTATTCCATGTTTATTACCTATCTAGGCTTTATAGATCAACCCTTTTCTTATGCATATCCTCAGGTTATCCCATTCAATGCTCAGTACGAGTGAATGTAGTGGTCATGTAAAGGATGTTTTCAATAAAGATGTTGTACTTCATGTTTTAAGTTATTATGTAATGATCCTAATGCCCAAAGACACTAGACCTCTCTATCATCCATGTTGTGTCATGTGAATGATTTATGTAATAAATCATGGTTATGTTTGTAATAAAAGCAGGGTTGTCATACTCCTAGTAAGTGATTTCTTCTCCCATTCTCCCCTCGTTCATCCTCTATCCATTCCACATTATTCTAATGATGTAATAATCTGTATTAGATAGATATAAATAAATTTTGTGAGATCTGGATCTATAATTCTAGACCAAGATCTAGTCTTTCACGATCCTGTTCTTATTGAATCTTTATTTTCATTAATATTGATTGTAGGGTTTTGAGATTAAGAACTAAATCTACGTCATTGTGGCCCTCAAATTTTCGGGATTTACATTGGGTAACTAGTCTTCAAAAAAATTGATTTTGGTGGTCACATATTCTTTTCCCATAGTATTTATATTGAAATTTTTATGTATGATTTTTTATTTCTTGAATTCTATAACAATTCAAATTGATAAATTAGATTCTTGGATGCAGCTGATGGATTAATTGTTTTATTGTTGAAAATTGATGATTAATTAGGAAGTTAATCAATGGATTAAGGGTTTTCAATTTCTGTGATTAATTGGGGATTTAATCATGGGATTAAGTGTCTGTCCAATTGTATAAATAATTGGTGAATTAACTATTATATTTATGGAATCTTGATTGAGATAAGGAACAATTTAATTGTTTGATAAATAGTTGAAATACATGACTAGTTGGGGTGTTTCTTCTGATAATAAGGGGTATGCCTATATAGATAGTTAAGAGTTGAAATAGTTATGTGGTTTAGGGGATTCACATTTAGATAATTAGTGGGTAAATTAGTTATGATATTTTAGGATATGCGATTTAGATAATTAATTAGGGGATTAATTATAATAGATCTAAATAATTAGTTTGAGATAATTAATTGACGAATTAATTGTGGAATATAACGTTATATATTTTTAGATAATTAATATTATATTAATTGTGGGATATTTATTTAACGAGTTCATATAATTAATAGTATATTAGTTATGTAAATAATGAAGTTGTGAGTATGATTAATTAATTGATGAATTAATTAATGGTCGTTAAGATACATGTGGTATTATCATGTTCTTTATTGTGCGTTGTTAAAGGGTAAATGGTAATAGGGTCATTTAGCCATTTATTTTTAATGGTAACATGTTCTCTTAATATAGTGTTTTAAATGGTAAATGGAAACATGGTCATTTAGCCATGTATTATGAATGGTAACATGCTCATTCAATTATGACTTATTTAATTGTTAATGGTAACATGCTCATTCAATTATGAATTATTATTTTGTGAATGGTAACATGGAAATTTATAAAGGTACTTATGAATGGTATCATGGGAATTAAAACTGGATACCCCCTTGGGATTGAATGGATTCTGGCATGGGCCAAAGCAAGTAGTTAGGTTCTTGTGTTCTCATGAACCTGAGGGTTTATGTGAGTAAATGGAGAATACCTTATAATGTGATAAACTATTTATTCAGGAATTATATTTATTTATTATAAAATTTCATAAACTATTATTGGATGGAATTATTTTAGACACTTTTTGGGTGTCTTACTGAGTTGTACTCACACCCTACTCAAGTTTCCCGAGCAATACCTGAAGAGACTATACTGTTGCAGGACATGTAAAGTAAAATGTGCTAGATTTTGATGAAGGATTTTGAGATGGTGGTTCGTTGAGGGAACCAAACGTTGTTTGGGACCTTCCTGGGAGTCATCATTGTCTTTATTTTCAGTTTAATTTTAGACACATACACTTACCTTAACATTTCATGTTTCAGTTTCATTTGGATATTATATTTCCTTTGTTGATTATCTTGATATATGGGTAATGTTTGTAGTTATTTATTATTTTGATATTTTTTATTATTTTCAATTGTATTTACTCCAATGAAAATATTGTATAATATCCCCATGAGTGACTTACTATACCCCCACTGCATATAAGAAGCCTCTGGAATATAACAGGCGCGCATGAGGCTATGTGACTAACCAGATCGGGGCATAGTTGTATGGAACCTGGGCTAGGAAGTGAAAAAGTGGTATATGAGGGGTTTAATTTTCTTCCTCTATTGTATTCATGTTTGGGGAATGTTATAAATAATACTAGGAAGAGTCAGGGGCTTGGAAATGTTCTCGTGCATGGTAGTTCCAAACACTAGTATAGGGGAAAAGCCAAGAACTGTGGGTGGGATTATTATTATTGTTGTCTGTTGTAACAGTTGAATATTATTTCACCTTTAGTGAAATACAAGTTATGTGATTTGTTTTTTATTTCATAAAATTTTGAGTATTGTTTCATGGACCAAAATGGCATGAGAGTTGAGTCTGCATGCATCATTCTAGGAACTCAAGATTATTGTGACATGTATCATTTTCGGTCTACCTGGGAAAGAGTGTTATGTGTATGTTATTGAATGCAGACTTTGTTTCCATGCTCTTGAGTTTGAACTAAAAAATGGGTTCCGAATATAGAATTTTAAATTATAAAAAATGTTAATAAATGGGTGTTTAAATGACAATAATGATATGATAATGTGATTACCCTTGTTGACTAGTACATAGGTACAGGATGGTTAAGGGAAGTATTAGCTCCCCATTGTTTACCCTGTGGTGGGATTTTGGGAATGAATTGTTGTGATTATTCATCTAATATATATAACAACATTAATGTTTTGTAAGGAATCCTAATATTCATGTTTATATTTACAGAGTTATGCCTCCAAGACGACCCTTTTTTTGGTAATGACAAAAGGAGAGGGTTGGAGATGATCTACCGGTAGTGGAACCTGAGTCACCCGTAGTAATGGGTGTGGAACAACGGATAAATTCTAAGAGAACATCTCTCACTTTGTGAAACGTATGGAAAGAAACCCAGGGTAGGTTGATAAGAGAATGTTAGAAATTAAGAGGGTGTTTTATATACGGCACCATCTATATTTTTATGGAGAGGGTGGACTAGAGAGAGATGAGTTCTTCGATGAGTCTATCTAGACAATTCATGGCCATTTGGAGACCCTTATTGGGGGGATGGTCAGGTTTTCCATTTATATGTTGTGAGGGTCAGAAAATCATTGGTGGGACATTCGTGTTTGGACTGGATAGGTAGATGTCATGATATGGAAGGAATTTTTAGAGAAGATACTACATCACTTCTATCTAGAGATGTTGAGATTGGATAGAGCTATCGAGTTCTTGTGGCTGAATTAGGGGATCATGTCTATGATGGACTCTGTCGGATGATTCAAAGATCAATATATTTTTTCTCCAGTGTTATGAAGAGATAAGATATCAATGGAGAGACACTTTCTAAATGGTCCTATGTGCGATATTAAGTCTCAATTCATCCTATTTTGATTAAAGAGGATTGATGATGTGGGGGATTACCATATCATTATTGCGGAGAACCTGAGGGAGGATTCTTATGACCGAAATATGGATTCCAGTGGACGATCAGGGGTTAAGACTTTCTAGAGTAGGAAGCGACACTATGTCAAAATTATCCATAGCATTAGAAAACATAGTATTTAGAGGGAAAATTCAGTTACAAAGGATCTTTATCTTTTTATTTTTCCACAAGGTTGGTAGGCCAAGAAACTATCGTTGACACTGTAACTGATCAGCATGGTAGAGCAGATCTTGTAGAAATTTAGGGCATCTACAGAAATTCTATAGTTCAATGAGACAAAAGCTTAGTGATTGTGGAACTGAACAAAACCAAAGTGAAGGGAGGGAAAGTTCCCCATTAAATTTGTTGAGGAGCTGGAGTACTACTGGTAGAGTTAGTATAGGTGGTGGATTTCAGGATTTTGAGTAAGAACACCCATATCAACAGAGTTGTGTAACTCAGGGTAGCCAAACTGCATCACATGGAAGGGGTGCAGGACAACTACATGCAGTGCAACCTATACTTTTGGATAGAGAGCCTAGACCAGAAGTAGTGAAAGGTATTATTCTTATATATTCAATATTAACTAGTGCCTTATTAAATATTGGTGCCCCTCATTCCTTTCTATATGCCCAAAATCTAAAGAGTTTGAGTTTGGTAGTGGTGATTGTGAGTGGACCAATGACAATAGATACACCATTGAGAACACGGTCTAGAGTCATCTGGTTGGGTATATGATTCTATCTAGATATTGGGGAATATCATTTTATATGGAATCCATATATTCTAGATATGTCAATCATTGAATTTATTATGTGTATGTATTGGCTAGTTGAAAACTGACCCATATTGATTGTTACCGTAAGCGATTGACTTTCACATCTCCTAAGGGTGCTAATTATATCCTTCATAGAGAGTCGGATTTCAATGATGACTGAGCAGGGCCAAATACACAGAAGCATGGAGAGATCAGAATCCATGATTCTATTATTTTTAAGGATGATGGGGGTTTTACACAGCTTATCTTTCCACCTCTAGTTGAACAATTGCATGATGTTTTTCTTGAAGACATCTCAAGGATTCAACCAGAGAGAGATGTGTAATTTACTATTGAAGTCATGCTGGGGGATGAACCAATTTCTATTCCTCCATAAATAATGGAACCAACATATCTACAAGATATCAAGACATAGATGGAGGAGTTGGAGGAAAAAGTATTTATATGTCTGAGTAAATCACCGGGGGTTATTTGATGATTTTAAAAGAGGTTTTATGAGACTCTACGATTGTACATCGATTAATTAATGTTGAACCATATGAATATTTAGAACTGATATCCTCTTTTATGTATCAAAAAACTATTTCACTTGTTGAGAGGATCTTGCATGTTCTTGAAGAACGACATGAGGTTGGGGTATCACTATGTGAGAGTTTCGACTTCTAATATACCAAGTTCTACATTCAAAATAATTTATAACCTATATTAATTCGTTATAATTCTGTTTGGGAAGATGAATGAACCAACATAGTTTAAGTCCTTGATGAATAGAATCTTCCACCTGTACCTAGATTAGTTTTTTTAGTATACGTTGATGATATCTTGGTGTACTCAAAGACATTCTATGATCATTTGCAACATCTTGATATCATTATTAGTACACTTAGAGATCAGTAGATATAAAGAAATCTATCTTAGATTTAGTTTTGGATTGATCAGGAACAGTTTTTGGGAAACATCATCTTGGAGGAAGCAGTGTTGGTGAACCCAAATAAGGTTCATGATGTAGATTCTTGAGAACTGCTGAAGAACGTATTCTATATCTCCCGCATTCTAGGGCTAGGTGGATATTACTGGAGATTGATCGAGGACTTTTCCCAATTAGAAGTACCAGTTTTAGTCTTGACCAAGTAGGGGTAATGTTTGATTGGTTAGAGGCATATGATGATGCCTTATAATAGTTGAAGATTCACTTGAAATTGGCATAGATCATAACAAAACCCAAAGCATATGAGGGGTATAGAGTGTATTTTTAAATATTTTGGATCAAACATAGAGTTGATTTGATGCATACAAATTGAGTCATGGTGTAAGGGTCTTGGATTTTGAGTTCAGATGAAAAAAACCACAAAATTCATGACCTTGAACTAGTGGTATTGTTGAATGCAAGCAAGTGTTGTAGAAATTATCTTTTGGGTGAGAAGTTTATGGTGATCAGTAATCGCAAAAGGTTATGGTATATCAGCATGTGGTGAGATTTAAATATCTGGTTGCATAGGTGGGTGGAGTTTATGCATTCATTAGATTTTGAGACTGCATATATGCCCATGAATGGAAACTGTGTGTTCAACACATTGAGTATGAAGACTCAAGGTCAGGTAGTTTAGGAGTCTTGTGTTGAGTGGAGATGATAACTTTTTTAGCTGAGATACTTGTGGAGGTTCAATAGAATTAGGAGAAGATGACTCTCACATTGGTTTTAGTCGAGTATACACTTTTGAAATGGATCTGAGATAAGAAGTATTAGGATATAGAATGGTTTACCTTGAGATAGTGTCCTGATGGTTGGGAGTCACCTACATATTGGAGCATAGATGAGGATGAGATCATATAAGTCAAGAATCGGGTTGTGGTTCCCACAAGAATGTGGGTAGAGCTCATGAAGGAATTTCATTCCTCAATGTGGGAAGTACATCTAGGGATGATCAAAATGTTCTATGGCCTATGGAGAGAGTTTGAGTGGATTTTAATGGAAATGAATATAACAGGGTTCATGACACATTGCTACACCTGTTAGTGGGTTAAGGAAGAGCTTCAATGACCTAGAGGATTGCAGCAGCCATTGCCCATTCTAGAATGGAAGTGGAATGACGTGATAATGTATTCCATTGTCAGTCTTCTAATAAAACTTAAGATGAATATTTCTATATGGGTTATTGTGGATCGAGTGACAAAAGTATCACATTTATTGCATATACGATATACTTACGTTGTATAGCAGATGGGATATTTGTTTGTTCAGAAGATAGTTAATCTATATGGGGTACCACAGACTATAATATAATATCATAACACACATATTACATCATGATTCTAGAATGGATTTTAGAAGGAACCCAGAACATATTTGTTTTTTATTAATACCTTTCAACCATAGATAGATGTGATGTTAGAGCATACTATACATGTACTTGAGGATTTTCTAAGATTGTGTGTTCTAGACTTTGGCTGGGAATGGGAGAAGCACTTTGGCCTTAGTGGCGATTTCCTATAACAACATTTATCAAGTAAATATAAAAATGGAACCATATGAGGATCTTTATGGAAGGCCATGTAGATAAACAATATATTGGATCGATTTTGGTGAGTCAGGGTTGTTGGAACCGAGTCTTGTGCAAGAGAAGTTAGAAAATGTGCAACTGATTCTGAAATGTATGAGAATGGATCAAAGTTGGAAGAAGGTGCATGATGATAGATGATGACAACCCCTATAGTTTTCAGATGGTAATGATTTATTCCATCACATTTCATCTTGGATGGGTGAACACATGATGCAGAATCATGGAATGTTTGTGCCCAGGTTCATTGGTCCATATGTGGTTGTGGAGTGAATCGGGCCAGTGGCATACCAATTGGATCATCCATAGAAATTTTATGAAATAAATGATATTTTCCTTATATCACATCTTCAGAAGTATCACCCCAACACCTCTATTGAGATTGATGGGGAATATTTTGATTATGAGGTAGATGCATCCTTTGAGGATCATCTGATACAAGTGTTGGATCGCAGTGAGAAAGTTTGGTAGGGAAAGACTATGCTAGCATTTTGAGTATTTTGGAAACATGGGAGTGTAAAGGATAAAAAATCGGTAGTATAATTCGATATTTAGGATTAGTGTCATGATATTTTTGTCTCACAATCATAGAGAATATTCGAATCATAGGTCAGGGAGGATCTATAATAAGGATGGGAGATTGTATGATCCCAATATTTATGGATTTTCCTCAGGCTTAATTCAAGGTAATATATTGTTATATTTTGAGTAATTTTTCGTGGGTTATAACATGGGGTTTGTTTTGGTGATATTTTAAAAAAATTATGAAAAAGGGGTTGGTCACAGTTGGTACATGGTTAGGGAAAATAGTGAGACACTATGCATGAAAACAAGTGTGGGAATTAATTATGCTCATAAAATATTTTTTAAAAATTCCCAAACCCCCTAATTAACCCCAAATCAACCCCCATTCGACCCTAGGTCCATATTCACGTTTTTGAGCTCTATGGACGAATTTTAGGCCATCCCAGACATTTTTCATTGCAAATCGAAGCCCGATCAAATACTACTACTCTCCTAGTATTTGATTTCTTCTCCCACACTCCCCTCATTCTTCCTCCATCCATTCCACTTTCTTTTAATGTTGTAATCTTCTAAAATAGATAGATCTATGTCAATATTCTAAGATCTAGGTATATGGATTGAGATCTATATCTAATCATTCAAGATCACGATCTTCATGAATTTTGATTTTCTAGAATCATGATTTTATGGGTTTGAGATTCGGATCAAAATCTACATCATTGTGCTAGTCAAAATTCAGAGATTTCTATTGGTCAATTAGACAACAAAAAATTGAGGTAGGTGATCTAATATTCTTTTCCTATATCCTTCATATTGATATATGTATGCATGAATTTGTATTTCTATAATTCATTATCAATCCAAATTGATATATTGGATTTTTGGAAGCATCCAATTGATTAATTGGTTTATTTTTTGAAAAATGATGATTAATTAGAGATTTAATCATTGGATTAATGGATGTAAATATTGGTGATTAATTGGGGGGGGGGGTTAATCAGGTGATTAAGGGACTGTCCAATTAGATATATAATGGGTGAATTAATTACGATATTTTTTAAATCATGATTGAGATATTGGATAATTTAATTGTTTGATAAATAGTTGAAATACATGACTAGTTGTGGAGATTCTTATCACACTAAGGGGGATGAAAATATTGATAGTTAATTGGTTAATTAATTATGAGGTTTAAGTGATTCCCATTTAGATAATTAATTGGTGAATTAATAATGATATTTTAGGGTATACAATTTATTTAATTAATGAGGGAATTAATTACAATAGATCTAAATAATTGGTTTTGAGATTATTAATTAATCAATTAATAATATAATATAAAGACATATGGTTTGAGATAATTAATGGTCAATTAATTATCTGATATTGATTTCATGAGTATAGATAATTAAAGGTATTATAGGTATGAAAGTATTGATGTTGTGATATTGGTTAATTAATTGAAAAATTATTTAATAGTGGTAATTATACATGTAATATTGTGATGTTTATTATTGTGTGTTGTTATATGGTAAATGGTAACTTGGTCATTTATCCATGTATTATGAATGGTTACATTTTCATTCAGTTGAGTGTTGTTAAATGGTAAATTGTAACATAGTCATTTAGCCATGTATTATGAATGGTAACATGCTCATTCAATTATGCATTATTAAATATTGAATGGTAACTTTTTCATTCAATTATGTATTATCTAATTTTTAATGGTAACACCCTAATCATGATGCACGATTGGTACCCGAATTGAAATTATTATTATAGGATAGGTAAAGTAAAAGGGCCCTAAGTTAGATAGCTAACATGTGGATGAAGCATGGTTAAGGGGACCAGATGTGGTTTAGGACCTGCATGGGAGTCATCTGTGTCTTTATTTTTAGTTTAAATTTTAGACACTGAAACTTACATTGGAATGCCATGTTTTAGTTTCTATTGATTATTATATTTTCTAAATTTATTATCTTGAAATATGGGTACTACTTATGGTTATTTATGCTTCCCCTATTGTGTGTTGTTTTTTCTTGTGTTTACATTGATAAAAAGAAGGTATGGTATCCCCATTAAGGAATTACCAGACCCATGATTCTAGTCAGTAGCCTATAGCGTATGGGATGGTGCCCTTGAGGCCATGTGATTGACTGACTCGGGGTATAGTTTCAAGGAACCATTGTTGGTGCAATACATTGGGGTGGTATTGAAGCCTAGAACCCATGTTTGGGTGTTTTTATCCTAGTTAACATTTAGTGGAAACTTTGTATGTTATGTCACATGATTTGAAAAAACCATATGAGGTAGGAAAATAGGGGACTATAGGATACATGGTTTCATAAACCGTGTCTGAGGGGGCACATTCTGAAGCAACCTGGTCGTCAATTTTAGATTATTTTAACATAGGCAATTCACTATATTTGCATATGGTTAGTAAACTAATTTGGTGGACAATGCGGTTGTACCGTTCTGATGCAATAAAGCATGCACCTAATCCAAGTGAACCATTTTTTTCGGGTAAAATGATGATTTCCCCTGAAAAGTTTTATAACATAAATTCCTTATTTCCAATCATAAATTCCAAATAAAGAGAAACTGTGGGATATATCTATTGAGCCTATTCTAGGATTTAAGTTCCCTTGTCGGTATGATCTATAGTTTGAATGTGGTTTGTCTCTATAGATCTATAGTGTAAAGGCCTTAATTCATTTTTAGTCTTTCTAGATTCTTCTAGATACCCACTGTGTTATTTGGATTTATGCTCATATGCCCTAATTTCCCATTCTTCTCTCATTCGTCTAATTTCCTCCATACCAGGTTGAATCAGAACCTAATACTGGATGATCTGTCTCGAATGTGAATAAGGTAGGTGGTCATGTGATTTTTAATGAAAGTCGGATCATTTATATATGATGGGGTTCCACACAGCCATTTTTGTGGCATCACCAAAATTGAAATGAAACCATATTATTTCATGTTGTGTTGTAGGTAATTTAATAGGCATGTTAATGTTTGTTTTATGTTGTGTAACTTCAAAAAGGACCACCCCATGGCTAGGTTTCCTTGAATGGACTTTAGGGATTTATGCCATGGACACCCTTTTGAGGTGTTCCTTTTATCCCTTCTATGGGTTGTTAAAAATGGAATTAATTATTATAGGAATTTTAATTATGACAGGATTCTTTTGAATTGGCTAATGTGTATCGGATAGATTACATTCCCCCTAAAACTTGTATGTTAATGATTGTTTAAGCATGCTTATCTTGAATTGACATTCCCATTTGAGTAAAATAGAGGCTATTACTTGAATTTATACAATTATATCGAATTTCATATATTTTTTATTATCCCTTGTGAGTTATATTATAATTATTCCAGGAGATATCATGATAGGATTGTTAGGATCATTATATAGAAAATGGCCATGTGACTAATTAAATAAACCATGAATCTTAAACCCTTTTGAGTTATATTTATACCATGCTATATAATGGATTGATTAAGTATGGGAATCTCCTTATTATGTTATTAGAACATGAGTTTACTGATGTTAAATCCATGAATTAGTTTGTTATGCATGTGATGCTGGTCATACAAATTATTCCCACTTGTTTAAAAGAAATGTCAGACCTTTAGAGGTTGGAAGATGCTTGATTCACCCCATGTAGGTGATTTTGATATTAGATTCTCTTTGTTTTGACCTCGAAATGTTGAATGAAATGGTAAATATAATTGATTGGTAAACTGATGAATAGTCTTGAGTGGAACATGGATTCAGTTTAGAATGAAAAGGACAAAATCATTTGACTATTGACCTTTATACCATGAGTGATACACAGATCAGGATTTGGATTCCATCGATGGAATCTATGATTAATGTAATTATGCCATGGGTGATACATGGATCCATTGAGTTATTCCATGGATTGAGTAATCGAGGTTGTACTTATATATCGAGTGATACATGGATCTAAGGGAGGGATTCCCTGGACAGACTTAAGGGGAATTTAGTTATATGTATTGGGTGATACTTGGGGATTCCTTATATGAATTACAATGATGGAATCTGAAGACATGGACTTTGTACCTCAGCTTGAGTGATACTTGTTACTTGAGAGGTTATATAGGGATGCATTTTTTGGGTGATAGTTGACGTTGCACCTATAGTGATACATAAATTCCAATATTTGAATGTCTTGGATGGGCTGAGGTTATAAATTGAATATTAAAATGGGATGACTTATGATATTTCAACCTAGAAAAAACATAATATTTGATTCATTCATTTTATGTATTGCATAGATGGCCTTCATAGGCATCTGTTGTGCTTGAAGTTACATGGGGGGTGTCAGTCTTGAGCCAGATCATGAGAATTTGAAAATATTAGTAATTGAATTTTTAAATACATAAGAAATGAATGTAATTGAAAACTTGAGAATGAAGGATGATTACGGTTGATTAATTCCTTGTTCACTGTTTCCATTATTTCACATTTTCTGCAATATATTCTCCCCGACTAATTGTCATCGAAGATGGGTGGTTTCCATATAGGATTTTGTCTCACACACTTTTTGGTCCACCGTTGGGTGACACACATAACTTATTCTATTATTGTTGATAAAATTATGGGTTTAATTGTGTTGTAATCCAATGATATGTGTGTGTGGTATCTCACACATTAAATAGGAACTTGTTACAAATCACATGGAATGCATTGTTTCCATGAAATTTAGATACCATTTTTGATTTTATGTTATTGTGATAGATGATGTGGTAGATATTCTTGCTATTATGATAGTTATATTTGGGATATGATATAGTTCATATTTAATGGATGCTAATCTTTGGTAATTGAGGTGTGTGGGCCCTCTGGGATCTGAATTTGTTGCATCATGGTTCAACCTAAAATTTAAATGTGTTATGATATGCCATTGTTGGACACCATGATTTAATTTTCGTGGAGTCTAGGTTCCCATGAATTGGAATTCATCGTACTATTATTTTAACATTCTAAAATAAATGTGTATAAATTTCGAATTTTAATCAATTCTTTATTTGATTGTGAACTCTGTTTCAAATGAAATTAATTAAAAAAAGTGAAACTGTAATGGAATATGATATAGAACTTGAAAAGACCTAACCATAGTAGTAAGATTATGTTAGATTCCCTCTCTTATTTTACGCCATGACCTAACCCATGGGGATTGTAGTGGGATGGGCTCTTTCAATAATTTTTTAACCTATCCTATTTTGATATATGTTCTTTTGAGAAGTGATACATGATAATGATATTTTATTGAGTAGTGTGTTTGGAATTATAGATTCATTTTTCTATGCAGACCTCAATCATTATTCTAAGATGATGTTGATGATCATGCCTCAGAGGAGGTAGTCTTTGGTCTACCTGTGGATCCACCAGTTGAGCCATCTATGACACTAGGAGTTGTACCATCCATAGGTGTTGAGGAAAGATTCTTTGATGGATTCCTACGTTTCATGCAGACCATTTAGTGATAACCATGACAAGACCTGACTATGACAGTGTTGATGCTTAAGTTTCAACAATACCATCCACCCATGTTTTGGGGGATGGAAGACAACAGGCTGTAGAGTCACGGCTAGAGACTATGCTTTCTATCATCAAACAGATAGATATGCCTCTTCTAATGAGGTTAAATATACCTATGCACATGAGCCATGATTCCAATATGACCTGGTGGGATATTATCACATAGAATTATTATCATTAAGAGATGTCCAATATGGAGTTATCATAAGGACTTCTATGATTACATATATCCCAAGAAATTAGGGGCTGATAGATCATAGTGGTTCTTACATCAGGAGAAGGGAATTCTATTGGATATGGAATACTCAGCCCCTTATACTGTGATATAGCACTACATGCATATTTTGATGGGTGAAGAGTTATCTAATTATTGGAGATTCTAAGTTGGTCTCAGGTACAACATCTGATCATAGGATAATGTCTTCTAGTTGACTACTAGTTATGGAATCATGAATCATTTACTTATCCCAGAGAGTATCCTGAGTGAATGTGGAGGTGCGATATAGGTAGGTTCAATAACTCAATATAGTACTGTATTGTCTGGTAGTAGGAAGAATCTTCTGGAGCTTCCATGTGGTGATATTAGTAGTCAAAAAGATATCTTCAGGTAGCTAGCTGAGGTGCTACCAGTTCGGTAGGTTGGGAAATACGAGGAAAAAGTTTATGAAGGACCCTTTCAAGTGTCGATCTTGTGAAAATATGGTATATATTTAGCAATTAAAAGGAATTTTTCCACCAGTATCCAGTGAGAGTGGGTAATTACCAACTCCAGTTTGGGGTATTTGGTCAGTAACTTCTCATCAGGCAGTGATATGAGGTATATCCGGACGTTCAGGCCATGGTTGTGGTCATGGTTGTGCTAGCACGATGCTTGGATCACAATAAAAACATGGTTGATCAGCTCAGGGAATCCAAATAGTGTCGTAGGGATGCAGTACATGTCATACATTAATAGTGCAAAAAACCCAACAGGAGCAGGATCCTAGACCATCTGCTGTCAGAGGTAGTATTTCAGTAGTCTCCATTTGAACTATTTAAATTTTTTTATATTGGGGCTCCACATAATTTCATATCAATGACCATTGTGGAGAGCCTTTGGATCTATGTTTATACTTCCAATTGAATTATGATGCTAGAAACTCTATTAGGGATCCAAACGGATGATCTACCTTAGTGTAGGAAGTTCCCCCAAAATGTAGGTAGGTGTCACTTCATTTGGTACCTCTACATCGGTGAGATGACAAGGTATGATATCATTCTAAATATGTAGTGGTTGGATCCCTTTCGATCCTTTTTTGATTTTTGTCACTGGATTGTCAGTTTGATGTAACATGATGGTGTAGAGGAAGTCTAGGTGAGCTGAGATGGACCCGAGCATCATGGGTCGGGTGGTATGACAACCTAGATTGTGAGTTTATATCTAGATGTTTAGGGAACATGTCAGGATGATTTCCATTTAGTAGTTGATCAATTATTGTATTTTTTTTTCTAAAAAATTCTTAGAATTGCCTCCATAGAGATAGATAGATTTCTGTATTGAGCATGTTCTATGAGCTACACCTATATAAATTCCACATTACTGGATGGATACGACTAAGTTATTGGAGCTCAAGGGGTATCTAGATGATTTATAGGCACATGGTTCCATCTGACCCAATACATATCTATGGGGTTTTTTCCATTTTTTTTCAAAAAAGGAAGACGGTACCCTCCATATATGTTTGGATTATCTAAAATTGAACTAGATAATGGCTAGGATCTGGTATCATCTTCCATGGATAAATAATCTCTTTGACCAGCTCCAATGAGCTTTGGTTATCTCCAGGATTTATTTTTCATCTAGTTATCATCAGGTTTGTGTTAGACCATTATACATATTTCACATTACCTTTCTATGTGGGTATGGTCTGTATGAGTATTTGGTTATTCCATTCAGTCTCACAAACATGCCATCAGTCTTCATGGAAATGGTGAACCATGTTTTCTATCCTTATCTATACTCATTTTTTGTGGTTTTCGTGGATGATATCTTCCATTATTCTCACAATCAACATTAGCATGCCAAACAAAATTAGATATTTTTGAATACACTAATAGATAAGTAGTTATATGATATGCTTGGAAAGTGACACTTCTGGATGGATCAGATTCACTTCCTGGGTCACGATATCTCAAAACAAATTGTATTGGTGGACCTAGAGAATGTTAGTGTAGTAGTTTCGTAGGAGAATCCCAATATTGTTTTTGAGGTGAAGAGTTTTTTAGGGATAGTTAGATATTGTAGGAAATTTATAAAGAACTTATCATTCTTAGAAACACCTTTTATAGGTTTAAATAAGATGGGTATAAAGTATATATGGATAGATTCTTGTGAGATGACCTTTTATGAGCTTAAATAGAGACTGAATTCTGTGTTGAGGGTGATTTTTTCAGAACACGGAAAGAGTTACACTATATACTATGATGCATTAGGTATCAGGATATGAGTAGTTCTTGTGAATGGGGATTGAGTTGTTGCATACTTGTATTAGTAGTTGAGCCATAAGAGACAAATTACCACACACATGATATGAAGTTTTCAATGGATTTTCGCTTATTGATCTTTTGGAGACATTACTTATTGGGAGTGAATTTTTTGGTGTTCACATAATAAAAAAGACTCTATTATAAATTTACACAGTGTGATCTAAACCAAAGGCAATGAAGGTGGGTCCAATACCTTTAGTATTATGACTTAAATATGGAATACATGCTTAGTAATGTAAATAATGTGGCTGAGGCACTTTGCATTAGGACAAAGATATCGAGAATTACATAGGCCACTAATGAGTGGAAGCATATAGATATGTTCTTTGAGCTGAACATGGATGTGAATGAAAATATGCAGAAGATTTTTCTTCCATCATTCTCTATTACCTCTACCCTAATTGACAGAGTGAGGATGAGGCACCTATTCGATTTAGAAGGCCTATTTCTAAGGGATATTGTGGTAGGTGAGGACCCTCCACCTTGATAGACCATAGGAGAGGATAAAGATTTGTATTTACATTGTTTCATTTGGGGTTCAGTAGACATGAATTAGGAGCTAATGTAAGAAATTCATGCTTCTATATGGGTAGTAAATCTTTGTGTAAGAAAGATTTATCAGGATTTACTTCGTCACTATTGGTGGCTAGGTATTAGAGGAGATGTGGTTATTTTTCACATGAGATGTTCTACCTATCAGTAGGTGAAGGGGGAACACTAGCGACCAGTTATAGTTTTATAGTAGCTACCCATTCCCAAGTGGAAATCTAATGATGTTATATGGGATTTCATGACACATTTACCAAATTTTCTTCAAGGTATCAATGTTGTATTGTTTTTTGTTGATAGGCACATGAAGGTACCACATTTTCAAATGATCAAGGAAACCTTCCGTGTTGATGAGCTTGAGAGGATGTACATCATTTGGACTGATTGAATACATGGGGTCCCATATTATATAATTTTAGATAGGGAATCCCAGTTTACATCTCAATTATGGAATGGGGTATATAGGGCATTGGGTACAAAAGTGATTCTGAGCATGTTATACCACCCCAAAACTAATGGCCAGTCGGAGTGCTCAATTACGGTGCTTGAGGACATGCTATAAGTATGATTCATGGATTTTAGGTTCTCTTGGGAGAGACCCATTCACCTTATTGAGTTCACCTACAATAATAAATTTTAGGGAAATATTCATATGGTTCCATATGAGGCGTTGTTTGATAGGTTGAGCTGATCACCCTTGTGTGGGCTAGAGGTTGGGTTGGAATCTATTTTGGGATGCGTCTTATCCATGAGACCACAGAGTATGTATAATTGACATAGAAGTGGATTTCTACTGCATAGCCTCATTATAAATATTATTCTAATATCCATAGATGACCATTGGTGTTTGATATTGGGGATCGATTTTTCTTATGTGTTTCACCGAGGTTGGGACATAATAGGATCCCGATATATGGTAAAATGTTACCACAGTACATTGGGATCTTCATAATTCTAGAGGGTGTCAGGCCAATAAACTATCAGATGTAGTTACCTTAGAGGTACCGGACTATGCAAAAAATCTTCTATGTTTCTCATCTCTGACATTACTACTCACACTCATCTCACACCTTTCAACCTGAGGAGGTTGAGTTGTGGGAAGGTGCATCTTTTGAGGAGTATCCTATATGAATTGTGGATCGTAGCATGAATCTTCTCTGAGGAAGGTATATTCCTCTAGTAAGAGAGATATGGTTTTATGGAGAAGTACAGGATAAGACATGCGAGAGGGAATCCGATGTACAACTTCAGTGGATGCAGTTGTTCTCAGATCATGTTTCCCCATGCTTGGAAGGGAAATTTATGGACAAATTTCTTTAAGTGGGGAATTTTTTAAGAACCCAAATCTTCTCTGATATAAAATTCTTGATTTTTCTATCATTTCTCAGTTTAATTTATAAAATATTTCTAGATATGAATGCAAGTTAAGTTCATTGAGGGAGTGGGAATGTGTAATCATGGTTCGAAGCCTAAAACTGTGTTTTGGGTGTTTTTATCCAGGCGCATGGTTGGTGAAAACTGTGCAGGGAGGGTCACATAGTTTAACTAATCCATATGTGAATAGATATTGGGGACATAGAGGCCCCAAATTTTGGGTAAATATGTTGGAGGTGGCGTATTCCCTTGTATCCTGGTCTACAATTTCAATATATTTTGATTGAGGCTCTTCACATAGTTAGTGAACTGTGTGTGTGCCCCTTTCTCTTATAGTAAACCTTCTGACCTATTTTACTTGGTTACAATGATTATTTTCCACAAAAAATGTTTTACAACTTCAAATACGTATCTCCATTCTTCATTCCATTGAAAAGGGAAACAGTAGGAGATCTCCTTTGACCATATTCTAGGATTTCAGATCTGTTCCTTATCCAATCTATGATTCGAATGATGTTCATCTCCCAAGATCCATAACGGTAAGGCCTTATATCCTTTTTATCATTTTTTTGATTCTTATATATATCAAATATTATAGTTGGATTTATGATAATATTCCCTAATATCACTTTCTTCATCCTTTCATCTTACTTCATAAAAACTTTGGTGAATTAGAGCCTAATACGGGATGAGATATCTATAATGATCCTAAGATAGGTGGTCATGTGATTTTCATTTAATTTTAGATCATTTATATACGATGGGGGGCCACACACCCATTTTTGGTTTGTTACTTAAATTGATATAAAACTCTATTATTTCTTATAATGTTGTAGTTAACTAAATAGTCAGGTTAATTCTAGTTTAGTATGAATACCTTAAATATGTACCACCCCATGGGTGGGATACCTTGAATGGCCTTTATGGACTTATGCCCTAGACACCCTTTTGAGGTGTTCATTTAAACCCGTCCATGGGTTTTTAAAAATTGAAATGGTTATTAATGAAATGACAATGTTGATAGATTTATTTTGAATTTTTTAAAGGGTATGGGATGGAGTAATTTCACCTTGACCCTTTTATTTCAATGCTTGTTTAACCATTCTTATCTTGAATTGCCTTTCATGTTTGAGTAAAATAGAGGCTATGACTTGAATTGATGCAATTAGATCAAATTTCTAAAATTGTTGATTATCTCTTGTGAGTTATATTCTAATTTAGCCATGTGACATATTGATAGGATTCTTAGTATCATTATCTTGAAAATGGCCATGTGAGTAATTAAATGGCCCTTGAATTGCTAACTGTTGTGAGTTATATTGATACCACGCTATGTAATGGATTGATTAACAATTTGAATATCATATCATGTCATGATAATGAGAGTTAAAATGTTTTTAAAGTCATGTATGTTTGTTATAAAAGTGATACTTTTTTTATGAATTATTACCACATGAGTAAATGAAATGAAATGACTTAATTAGTTTCCCAATGATTGATCCACCAACATGAGGGTACATTGATGTTATATGCTCTTGGTTTTGACCTTGTTTGTTAAATGTAGTTTTAAAAAGAATTGATTGGTTAAATGACGAACTATTTTGAGTGACACATGGATATTTATTAGAATTCCAAGGAAGGACTCATTCAACTATTTACCTTTATACCTTAAGTGATACATTGACCGACCTTAGGATGTCGTGGTTAATGAAATTATGCCATGGGTGATAGATGGATCTATTGAAAGATTCCATGGATGGACTCTTCGAAGATGGAATTCTATGCTGAGTGATACATGGATCTAAGTGAGGGATTCAATGGATGGAGACAACATGAATTTGACTATATGTATTGGGTGATACAAGGGGAATCCTTATAGGACCGCCAATGATGGACTCAGATGACATGGAATTTTTTCCACACCAGGAATGATACTATGTTCCTGGGAGGTTCAGTAGGGATATGCTTGTAGGGTGACGGTTGATGATACAGCTGGAGTGATACATGAATTCCATTATTGGAATGTCAAGGATAGTCTAAGGTTATAAATTGAATAATGAAATGGGATGACTTATGAAACCTCTTCCAATACAAATCAGTTTCAAGTACATAGTACTCACTTATATTTTTTATATGGACTTTAGAGGAATCTTTAGTGATTCCAGTTACACGAGGGATGTTGGGCTTGAGCAAGATATTGAGACTTGAAAATTAATTATAATTTAATTGTTAAATAGATAATAAATCAATGTAAATGAAAACCAGAGCATGTATAATGTCTATTGTTTTGTAATTCCTTGTTTACTGATTTCATTATTTCACACTTCCTTCTATATATACTCACTGACAAATTGGTATAGACCATGGGTAGTATCCTTCTAGGATTTTGTCTCACACCCTATTTGGGAGTCGTTTTGGGTCCTAAAAATATCATTTGATTATAGGTAATGATAAGTTAAAGTTCCCACATATTGGTACTTGATATGCTTATTAGGAGCCTGGGAGCATGGCACCAAGCCGAGGCTTGGGATGCTACTTATATTATATTGGCCTTTTTTTATTTTTGGAACATGTATTGTATATGATTTTTGTGTACCTTTTTTGGATATTTTACAAGAACATGTGACATGTATCAACATCTAGTGCATGACACGACTTCTATAATATTTATTCTATTAGTCTTATTATATTTAATTATATTCTATGGATTTAATACTTCTCCTATTGAAATGTAATTGTTTTCCCCTATGTTACACTCTTCTAATGATGGAATAGTTTTCCCACTATCACACTAAGGCCCTCATTCCTAGTTGGTAGCCTTTAGAATTTGGAGTGATTCCCTTGATTCCATGTGGAAAACATGGTATGATGCACATTATAGTGGTATATAGACCCTATATGTTACATCTATATATTTTCTCTAATATGGGTATTTTATGGTAAGGAAAACCGTTTATTAATTAAATTGATTATTCTATATATGAGGAATTCTTTCGAATATTACAAACTTGGTGGGGCCTCGTAATAGATATACCCTTAATGTGTTGATGAGTTCTCATGAGATGAATCATTTTTCCTAATCATAGTAGTTTAATCTATCTTCAGATTACATATTGCGATTAATGGTATCATGTACCTATGGAACATGGAATCCAATAATCAATCATTTCCTTAATTCATACTAAGTTTTTATTTATCCATGATATTTTTCTTTGACGTTATATATTGAAGAATTTCATTCTGTTAATAATTATTGAATGGCATTATTTTTAATTATTTATCATTCCATATTGATTATGCCCATACCATTTGTTTAAATGGAAATTATGTTTAGTTATAGACCATTCCACACTAATTATTCTAATTGATCATGATTAATATTGATATACCTTTACCCTTACATAGAATTTTAGATCATCCTTATTTTATTTCCTTTACCTAGGATATAAAGAAGAAATATTTGGAAGATATTTAAAGGATGATGTTCATTTCATTTTATTATGTATCATGTTATATTTTATTTTATCCTATGTAATACGTGTATCAATTATGTAATCTGGATTTCCCTAACATATAAAATAATTATTATTTTGGGATTTTATTATACGCAATAATTCAAATGTAATAAAGTAAATCACCAAAATCGGTCTTATATGGTTTGGGAATTAAAACATAATTCTTGGGCATATAAATAAGTTACTAATGAAATTGTTTATCCCTATAGTAAGGGATAAAAGTGTTCAAAATGAGGGTTAAAAAAATATAGGGACACAATTATCAAAAAAAAACAATTACTAAAATTTATCAGATTATTTTTTGTAGACCCTCCCTCATATTATATTCAAAATTTGAAATATTTGGTCACACTATCCCTAGAAAATGAATTTTTACTATTTTAAAGTTGCATTTATTTATAATATTTTCACCCTCAACACTTTTAAAAGGATACTTATGAAAAACCTTCCAATTGTTTCTAAAAGATAAAATTACTCACAATAATCCACCTAATTTAATTCCCAAATAAGTATCTATTGTGCTTATTAGATTTTGGTCTCTATAGATTTTCCAAATCCCTTCTAAATCAAGAAGGTTTATAGGAGAATAATAAATTCTTCTTGGTAAGTAGTTTTTTATATCTTATCATTCTTCCATTACCTATTCTTTTAAATCTTCTTAAATATAATACATCACTATATTATCATGTTTTTTTTATAATTAAGCATCCATAAAAGTAATAAAACAATTATTAAGTAGTTTGATCATATCCATTCACTCATTACAACACACTCTTGTTAGTGTATGTTTTCCATCAAAATAAAATGGTGTTATAATGATTATATCATATAGAAATAACAAAAATTAAAAACTAGTATTATATTTTAATAATGAGTAATTATTGATTTTCATGTAATTATGAGACTATAGGTCTATAATAATGTCATTAAATAATCAGACATAACCAATTAATTCTATTATGTTCTTATTTGGATTACTTTCACCACCTACATAAATGAGGCTATGAATTTTTATCATGTATGGTTATGAAAACATAATTTATGGTAAGATATTTTATTAAAATAACAAAATTTTTTTTTGTTTAATGTTAATATTATTTTTTAAAATCAACATTAACAAACATGATTTTGTTATAACAATTACCAAAAAAAGAAAATTTTATAAATTGTACTTATGATTCATACCGTAATGTTCAATGGGATTAACACGGATCTATAGTAAATAAAATTATTAATAATTTCATATTATTTAGGAAGGTGACTCATAACATAACTTTTCCTTGACAATGTTAAAATGTTTTATGAAATCTTATTTGACCCTTACTTTTTAATTTTAATATTTTTCACTAAAATATTTAACACCTATGGAGTTATGTTTTATTAATCACCTTATAAATTGCTTTATGAAATACTTATTTTTAGTCATTGCAGTTTTTTGTACTGATTTTTTAACTTTTGATAGAATGTTATGAGAAACCATATAGAAATTTTATAAAACTAATTTTTCCCTTAGGTTCTCATGGAATGATGAATGATTGATGTATTATGGAACTCATATCTATGGATGTTTATATGTAGGGTATTATATCACCCTGTAATTCACTGGTAAATATATATGATTCAAGAGATAATGTTGTGTTTCATGGAAATTTTTTTTCGGTCACAACCCAGATAATTGGAATTATCCTTATTCTAAACTATATGGGTGTAAATTATATATTATTTATAATATGATAAATGGAAATAATTTTTTTATCATTATATTATTATTTATTATTATTTTAGTTATACCAAATTTTCATATTATTCCATATGCCTATGTTAATCTCTATCACTCATGGTTATTATGTCTTGTTTCCACATTCTCATTCCATGATATATTTTTGATAATTTTGAGTATCTATGTGGTTTAATCATGTCTTATGTACAACACTTATTGTTCATGGTTCCTCCTAATAATATATTACTTCTTTTATCATGTTATCTATTTCATATGATCTATCTCTTGATGACATGATGACAATGTATTACCTTACTGGGAATTTGAGCTCTATACTTCTACTGATTCGATTTTAATCAATGAATTATATGCATGGATATATTTATATTGAAGTATTATGTAGATATTCCCTGATATAAATTCTAATGATTGATCATAAATAATTTTATTTTCTATATTGCCTCCAAATACACAAAACCATTGGGTTTTGGGTTTATTTGGTTTATTTGTGACATATAAGACTTAAATATTGAGATGTTTCTTTAAAATGATGTCTATTTTGTTTGATCATATAAGTTGGAATCAATGCAATTCAATATATTATATGTTTTTAACACAATTTTTGGGTGTGTTGGCCATGGTTACCTTAGTTCGTATTAAATATAGGATTGGTTATTTTTTGTGGATAATGATTAAAAACAATTAGTGATAACATTTTAGATTATTCTAAAAATAGGAAATTTCCTCAATTTCTGTACAAATATAGAGTGTGTGGTTTTCTTGAAAAAACATCCATCACCGGATACAAAAAAAGTGGATGTATACACTAGAACAAATTCAACTAGTGGTAATACCTAAGAAAATGGTTTGTTAGGTATTACCTCGATCTTCACTAAGTGTACAACAAGTAGTCCTAAATTACCACTTGGTTTGATGGTCACATGGGGATATTTTGTGGTTAATTCAAATGATATCTATCAAACATTATGATGGTTTTTAATTTCTTATTGTGGGTTTGATATTGAAATAATTTTGGTTAATGGGGGCAATGGGTTAATTGATATTTTAAATATATGTTGAGATGTTTTGAAAATTTAGAGGATTTATGATTAATTTAATGTCAATGTGATTTAGGTTATTTTTGGGTGAATATATATATAATGAAGCATAGATTCCAATGATATTTCGGTATATCTTTAATCAATATTTAGGTTAATTAAATTTTTAGATAAAGGTTAGGATGATTAAATATTTTGACTTTTGTGTTTCAAATTTAATATGGAATTTTTTGAAATATTTCAAAATTAGTTAATAGGGGATATATTATGTTAAGCATTTAGTTTTGTTGTTTATGTATGGGATTTCAATGTATTACTTCTTCACATGAAAAATTATTCATATTCAGTATTATCTTTTCTTTTGTTAACCATCTTGGTTTTAGTAAATTAATTGATTTATGAGGAATAATGTTTCATCATTTTATGAATCATATAGTCTGTTAATTGTTAATTTCAATAATTTGATCATGAAAAATTCATTATCGATACTTTCCATTTAGAATATGAAGTGAATAAAAGATATAAAACTACCCAAAAGAACCCCAATGGATGAAATTGTGCTTATAGAATAGAATTAAATCATGTAACTATATTTTCTAATAATCTATACCCTAATGGTAAAATAATTACTCAAACTAAAGCATTTTTATGATTAATATATTGACCATTATGTGGAAAATATCACTTATCTACTTGTTATTCTTTTTTAAAATCATTTTTAATTATTTGTTTTATAATGATACATATATAGTTTTTAAAATATTTGATTAAAAAAACAATGTTTCTAAAAAATGAATTAGGAATTACATATCATGATAATATCAACATCTAATTACTATGTCATGATACACTACAATTGTTTAAAAAAATAAAAATTTTGCGGATGAAATTTCTTTACGGGGTAAAATAAAACCAACTAATATTTTACAATGTATTTTCCTATAAATAATACCATGTTTAATAGCTTTTGTTACATGATACCCCAAACATAAACATGGTTCTACATATTAATATTATAATTTATAAAATTAAAATTATAATAATTCCTATAGTAAATATTAATATAATAAAAAATTTAAAATGGTTACATTTTGAGGTTAAATAATTACTATGATCTAATGTTAAAAATGATTGTTTTTCAAAGAAAATTTTTAATGTGCCAATTATTTTTTCATAATTAATGAAATTTTCTACATTTAAAATATGGTTATGAAGATATTTAATATTTAAATGTATGGAATAATACATTAATATTCGTTTAACAAGTATCTAACAAGAAATAATATTAAGAACTCATAATTTGTAAAAGATAATTTTTTTTTAAATTGTTTTTCTTTATATATTTTATTTTTGTTAAAAATATAAATTTTAGGACTTTTGAATTTTAATTTGATGAATTTAATTATATTTTTATTTAATAATGTCAAGATAACCACAGGGTAAATTTTTAATATTTTTATAAAAAGGTTCACATATATGTGAATAGTGAAAATACTATTTTACAATTACCATAACTTTTAACACATCATAATGATATCATAATGACAAAAATGTTTTAAAAAATAGTACATAAATATTTATTAAAATGAGTTAAATAACATATTTTATACTATTATTTTGTATTTATAAATTTATATTTATCACTTTGGAACATAAGTGGTAGGTTATTCTAATAAAAGAACTATTTTAGATATTTTTCATAAATTATGTAATATCATGTATACATTTTTTTATTTTGGAATTAAATGAAATTTGAAATAGTTTTTATATATAAAACAATAAGTTTCATTATATTCAATTCTATATATAATTTTGGTGAACAAATATTTTTATGCCTATTTGTTTTCAATAATCTGCTCTCCATTGCATTTTGTGTACTTATATTAGAATTAATTTTTACCATATATAGAGACTGAATATTTTTAAATGGATTAATTATTTAAAATAATCATAATTAATATTGTGAATAAGGTAAACTTGATTTTTTGTAATAGAAGTAAGTTACTATTGTAAAATTTTATCACCACGATAAGGTTAAAGATGAATAAAATGGGGATATCTAAAGAGATAAGGATTAAATTATCACAAAACATTTATCCTGATTGGTCGTTAGAGTGGATTTAGAACCTCCCTCACCGTATCTTATATATTGAACTATTTTTATTCAACATTATCCTAAAAATAAAATTATATTATTTTTAATGTAATTGGTATTTACAAGTGTTCAACCCCACTCAATTTCCAAAGAATTCTTCCACCAAACCTTAAAAGTCTATATAAATATTATAATTATCCCATATAACATAAATAAATTCATTCTAAAATAAATAGATACCATGTTTTTGAGATTTTGGTCCATAGATATTTCCCTAATCAGTTCTAAATCAAGAAGGATTCCAGGATATTATTATGTTCTTCTACATAAGTATTTTATCCTATATTATCATTCATACATAAATTATTATAATACATATCCTTAAATATTATTTATCACTATATAAACATGGTATTTAATTAATTAATATTATTTAAATATAATATTATCATTATTAAAGAGATTGATCTTATGAATTTTGTCATTATTACACACTTTAATTTAGATCAGTTTTATTACTAATGTCAATGGTGTTATATTGATTATTTAATGAATGAATATCAAGTATTAAAAACATGTATTATTTTATAATAATTATAAATTTTCTATTGTTTCATCATTTTTTAATAATGATAATTTGATAAAATCACCCCACAATCATACTTATCCAATTAATTTAAGAAAGTTCTTGTTTTGGTCAATTTAACCGCATAAGGGAATGATTCCATCAATTTTTATCATGAATGGTTATGGAAAAATAATTTATGTAGTGATATGATTTTAAGAAACAATTTTTTTATTTATGTAATTGTAAAATTACGAAAACACTCAATATTAATAAAAAACATTTCATGAAATACTAAAACAAACTTGTTTTATGTTTTTATCTTCATGAATAATACCTTAATGTTCCATTGGATGAACATGGAACTATGTAAATCATTAAAAATTATATTTTTATAACTTTTATCATTCATGACATGGATAATTTATAATCATTAATAGGAAACGTTGACCATTATATGAAAACAAACATTGAATGGTTAAAACAAGAAATTATTAATAATTAATATTAACTATAAACATGTAAAATTGTTGTAATAAATGACCATAAAATGTTATTTAAAAAGTCTATAAATTGAATTGGTATCCTAGAATATAGTTTTGAGTTCATTTTTATTATTTATTGAGTTAGAACATGTCTAAATGATTGGGACTCAATAGTAATGAGTTTTCCTAACTCAACGTATTTTCACGAGTAATAATTATTTCTATTTGAATGTAGTTTAACATTATTTTTTTAATTCATACTATAAGGATATTATATTTCCATTCATACTTCATTTATAGGGAATTATAATTTAACTTCAGGTAATCCTTCATTGATGGATTTATTTCTTCCTAAGATTTAATAATGTAATTAATAATTCTTATCATCTCTAAATGATCTCCTTTTGTTCTATATCTATATTCACCCTTCCAAACACTGTTATCATTTTTATATTTTATTTTAAAATGCATGTTATTTCTAGTGATCCTTAAATTTAGCTTTACTTTTTCATGTGATATATTTATCATAATTTTTATGTTGTGGATTTTAATAAATGTATTTTTAATGTTTAAAAGTTTATTCCTTGAAAATTTTTATATTTTATCATCCACTCCACATTTATGTTGGAAAATATTTATACATATTTCATGGAAAATTTATTGGTGTTTCTATTAAATTATTGTTTTAATGAATCATTTTATTTTCTATAATTTAATTTTTGAAGGTGATATATAAATTCTCTATTTCACAAATAACGTTTAAAATGTTTTATAAAATATCCTTTCATGATTTATAATAGTGTATCATATTTTACACCAAAATATCAAAATCCTTTGTAGTTAGACTATGAAATCACCCTCTAATGTTTTAGGAAACACTCTTTTTGAGTTAATAAATTTTTGTATCAACTGATATTCTTTTGATTTCATGTTATGAAATACCATTTTAAAATTTTATGAAACCCATTTTATATCCATGGTTTCTTGTGGAATGAAAAATTATTTATATTATATGGATTTAATTTGTTTCTACATTTATAGTTAGGTTTCTTTATCACTATCAAATGCATTGGTTAAGGTTTTAGGCCTCATTAGGTAATGATTTAATGCATTGAATAATTTTTAAAAAAATTCCCTTGGAATTTTTATTTTTTCACTGCCTAATATGGGGAAATTTTACATTAATCTCAAGCTATGTCATTGGATTCATTATCATCATAGTTATTTCTCATAATTTTTTGATTTCATATTTTTATAATTATCCCACACTTCCGTGTTATTCCATATGTGTATATTAATTTCTAGTGGTCATTATTTTTTCCCTTATTTCTGAACTCTCATTCCATTGTATATGATTGATAATTTTATCATTTAATATTATTTTATAATGGCTTATAGAAAACTATTATTGTTCCATGTTCCTTTTAATATGATATGTGTCCCATGTTCCAATTATCTCATGCTTATGATCTATTTCCTAATTAAATATTGATAAGTTTTTCCCCCAATAAGCATTTAAGATCATTGCTTCATTTGTTTCACTATTTTTCTTGGTGATTATATGGAATTATATATTTTTTATGAAATATTTTATAGATATAAATTATGATAAATTCTAATGATTTATTATAAGTTAGTTTATTTTTTATTTATTCTCAAATAACAATAAATCATTGGGTTATTAGGTTATGTGATTATTTATGAGATGAAATATTTTAATAATGAGTTGATTTTTAAAATAATATAATTTTTGTTGGATTGTATCTATTTTATACAATATTAATAATTAATATATGTGTTTTCTCACCAGATCTGACAGTGTGGGTCTGGGGAACCACATAACATGTCCAAGGTTATACCCTTACATGTAATTATTTGATAATAATAAGGTAGCATGGGATAACTACCACATATGATATAGGATTTAATAATAATGAATATAATGATAATATAATCAACAAAGTTAGATGTTGTAATTTGTTTCCTTCATTTTTTATATTATAAAAACTGGCTATATATGAGTAATAGAAAGAGAAATTTTGTCACTGAATAAGTGAAGTGGTGATGAAGGGATAAAAGTAAAATTGGAATGACAGTATACAATATTGATTCCCTTCTCAACCGACTATTGCAGAAACATACCTCTATGATCCTAACAATAACCCACACATATAATAACAACAACACCTTGATGATGTTTTAGAATTACAAGGAATTATATAACCATTATAATAATAATCTTTTATATTTCAAAGCATGAAGATAATTTATAGACAAGAGTCAACACATTAAGTACAAGGAAAAAAATGTTTTATAAAAATAAGTCATTGTTTATAGAATTAATATAATAAAACAAAAAAACTATATAACCTAAATAATTTATTCAAATTTATGCAGTACTTCATTAAATATCTTATTTTCAAAAAAAGTTATTAAATAATCTAATACAAATATTCTTTCAATTAACCTCTAAAATCGTTATCATTCTATATGAAAATATCTATAGAAATAATTTTTTCATGATGATGAAAAAAATTATTGAAATTTATTATTGGAAATTTACAAAGAAGTGGAATTAATCTTCCAGACCTAGCCTAATAATTCACTCGAATGGTCGATACCACCTAACAATACCTTGAGATGTCTCTCTCAAAACATTATATATCCATGTATCCCCTATGAACTATTAAACCAATGTAACCAAGGGATCCTAATAAATCATTTATAATACATATTTCATATTAAACATCAATTACATACTTACAAAATAACCCTCATAATCCATCCAATAATAATAAAACAAAAATTACTACTAAAAAAAACCTGATCGCCTTATAATTTCATAAAATGTTCATGAAAACTCTAGAAAAATAATTTTAAAGTATATTAACGTAAAAATAGTGATGGTTAGAGTGTAAAAAACATCTTTAAATTTAGTTGGTCTATGAAAATATTATATTTTCCATTATGAATTAAATCAACAATACTCAGACGGTGTGATAGTCCACGACCTACACTTTGGGGTTTGGTGTCACGAATAAAAATATTTACATACTATATTTGATACAAATTTCTTGTGACCCAAGCTTCACAATTATATTTACAGTATCACTATTCCCTGGTTGAGGCCTAATAAATCCCAATACCATATTAGTTTTCTTAATTTATAGAATTAGGACAAACCGATATATATCAAAACCCATATTCTTTATTTACAATGGTTATTTTCTCACTATTGTAAACTATTCAAATGTTATACATACATACAGATTGATATTAAAATCATATTATAAATTATGACTCATCCACATCCATATAAAAACATATGATAATATGGGGTGATGATAAGAATCTGTATTGTTTTTTATATAGTGAGGACCTATTATTCCTTTGGAAAACCAGAGAAACCATTGAAATACGTATTTACTTTAAACACTAAAAAATTTATTTAAAAAATCCTTAGGAAATGTTAAATCTTTATATTCATCAAAGGGTTCATAAGTCATTTTCAAAATCCCACATTAATGAAGAAATTTAGTTTTGAAACATTCTTGGATAAGATAATAAAATATCAATCTAAAACCATATTTATTGAAAATAGAAATATTTAAATTTAAATAAAATCTTATATTTTTCTAAAAATGTATATCATTTATCAAGGGAATGATCAAAACCCCCTTTCCATCCAAACCTATATTATTTCATAAAATCAAAATAATTTTAATAAAACTTATTCTAAAAATCGATGATTATAATGGAATCTCGAGGAACTATATTCATATTAATTTAATTATTGAATCATCTAGAAAAAAAATCTGAACATCATACATAATAGAATACCATAATCGTATCTTTATAAATTCATTTCATAATAGAGTCACCTAAATGGAAAATTCCAATATTCTCTTAAGAGTATTTTATATAAAATTAACATTTTTATCATTAACCAATCCATTGGAGGGATCTAACAAATACACACACCACATAGTAGAAATCGTCACTTATGGGTTTTGTTTTACACCCCATTATATCTTCCATGATTAACTCCAAAAAATCGCATGAAAAATCAAAAACACTTGATTCCTAGTAGGTTTAGAATTATAAACTCATATTAGTGGTAAAATTATTTTCAAACTATTCCCTTTTCCATATCCATAAAATATTAAAATAAATCTAGAATGTGAAATAATTTTAATAAATGTGTTTTTTATTAATGCAAACTCAATATATATAACTTCTAATAAATATGAAGTCATAAAATATGGGTTTTGAAGAATAAAATTTTTATGGATCTTGAAAAATTACCCACAATTCCAACATTAATTAGTCCCCTGAAGAGAAATTATTTTTAATGAAGAAATGATTCATAATGAAAATTAAATGAGGGAAAATTTTGATTTCAAAATTTTTAATAAAGGTAATCCCAACCGAGATGGGTTATTTATTTCAGAAACATTTTTAGAAATTTTTTGTTTTGTAATAAAATACATAAAATATAAGAGAATATGATTTCAAAATTAATCATTACCCATATCTTATTTCCTATAATAACAAATACTCTTATAAAAATTTCCTTTACACATTATAATAAACTAATAATTGACTATCCATTAATCATACTATCTATGATGTGGCCTAATATATATAAATAAAATTACCTAGAATACATCGATCCCCCCAATCCAACAGAAAATGTGCTTCTATTACCACAGACACTATCCTTGGTGTGTAATAATAACAGAGATCATGATAATAACATCTCTTTAGATACAATCCCATCAAGGACATGTGATATTTTATAATATATATTATGTGTAATTACAATAAAGAAATAATCACCATGATTTCTAATGAAAGGGGTTTCACAAACACATAAATACATGAGGTTCAGTTAATGTGACCCCTCTATTACATCACAAGAAATATTAATAATTAACTCAAATAGTGATGTCAAAAATATAATACACATAACATCCAATAATTTCTATGTCATTTAAAATGTGATTTCATTATTTATACTATGTAATCATTGACCTAATTATGACACACTACAGGTCGAGAAAAAGAGAAATCCAAGTCACTCCTGTAAACCAATTTGAAAATAATTATGTTTCAAGTGGAAACAAGAAAATATCAAATTACTTATCATTGATTTTTAAAAATTTAAAATATACCGCCACTCAGTTATTGTAATATTCATTCATAATGATAAACATCCCGAAACAAATCCCATGTATGGACTATGGGAATTTGATGTGTGAGGGTGAACTAAAATCCACCCATAGGGGTGAGATTCACCACACATAATAGTGTAATGGATCCTCAAATAAGGGTACCATGGTTCCATAATATGGGTATTGTGGCTCCCATGTAAGGTAATATGAATATGGAGACTTATGTAATAATCTCATTCTCGATTAATCATTTATAGATAGCTTTAGCATCATGTTATAAAACCTCAGATATAGATAAAATATCATCTGAAAAAAGCTCATTAACATATAATATTTAATTATTGTACATGTCTCACACTACACTGGTGAATCACATACATCTTATCATCCATCATTTTAAAATATTAAGTAGTGTGCTTCACAAATAAACATAACAACACTCCATATTACAATATGATTCTACCGAGTCAGATGTTCTAATTTTCCCATTAAATTTCATGTAAACTCCAAAAACGAAAATTCCATTGATAAATATCACTCAAATACATATATTATAATCAAGAAACTATTATATTGTATGCAATATGATGATAACTGTTTCATAAATACTGTCATCCCCACTCACATCATGTTCCGCCAATTGCAATCTCCTTCATCAATACACACTCCACTAAATAAAAGGAATATGATTACTTGATGTAACATTTTACACACACACACACACATATATATATATATATATAATATTTCATAATATACCAAGTTTTTCCATGATAAATAATATGATCGCATTGATAATTTCATTAAATTGATTCACATAGGTTATAAAAACATGACAAATAGTGCTTTTAAAAAAATGATCCCACATCGTTTTCCTAGTCCATAATAGAATTATCCATATATTATGATGTGGAATTCCAAAATCCATGAATTCCATAAAGATATGGTGATCCACATTGGCATCTTATTCTGTCCCAGACGTAGAGTGGCTAAGTACCACTTTACCCTATAATGTCTTCATGCACTCTCTTAGGCCATTCCATCATCATTATGTAGAGATTACTTCATTTGTTTGGTTTTAGAGGAGCTTTTTCATTAAAGTATGCACTACTTATAATTTTAATCTATCCCAGAATTAGGTTTAATATATATATATATAAATATAAACATATTCATTTGGTATATATATATATATATAATTTAATCTAACCATTTACTATCAGAAATATAATCTTACAAAAAAGTTTGTCCTAAAAGTATAATCATGAATTTATGTTGAATCATTATAGTTGTTCTAAAAATTTATATATATTAATGGTTTATTATTTACTACTATCATATATAAATTATTCATACATACATAGAATATATTAAATTTTATACACATATAGAATATAAATACTATTGAAATGTATAATTACCATTACTATATATATTCATTTAAAATTAATAGATTATATTTTCCATTCAATATTATTTATATTTAAGTAACTTCCAGTCATTAATTATATTTATTATTATATTACACATATTTTAGAAGCATATTTTTTATTACAATAAAATATAAACATGGTAAAAATATAAATTATATAAATGCGTTATGTTCTAACAATCTTCTATTTAAATTTTATTTCATTGATAATATTAGAAAATAATTAATGCAGTTTCCATGATAATGGTGTATATTTTATATATTATTTAAATAACTTATTTTTTAATCCTTATAATTTTGTTTTTAGGGATTTTATATGAAATCGGGGTGTTTCTCTAAAAATAAAATGGGTATCACTCATTTTTGGAATAGTTAGGGATAACAACATAGAAGCCATGAAACCAAGTCTACCTTTTTATTAAAGGAATTATAGATGGTTGGTATTCTATTTTCTAACCATTAAGACATTCCGTGTTATTTCCTAGGTAATGAAGTTTTAACCCGTGTTGTTGGTTCATAGTTTGAAAAACATTGTGGCAAAAACATGTGATCTCCATAGGGAATTAAAAATGTGAAATTTCATGGCTTCCCATGATCGAACTAGAGCCTCTCACCCTCATATTTTCCTTCCCATTTGACTCTCACCACCTTGCAATGCATTATGTGTCCCTACTTCACCGTACTTGTATTGATTTCATGAATTATTTATGATAGATTTATCAAGAATGATTCATGTAAGAGGACCATATTAATTCTTATTGGCCCTCTAATCCTCCCCGCATAGATTTTACTCTCCCACGTGGCCATAGTGGACAGGGGTTTCAGTAGTCCCAAATTCAAGGAGTGGATTTTAGTATTTATGGGTTTTTATTTTTTCTATAGTGTTTTCTTACCATTCTATGTGGAATTCAATAGTATTTGAGTTGTTTAAACTGAGTGCTAAAAGTTTATCTCAATTAAACGAATGTGGTTTCATTTAACACATTTCTATTTTTAACTAGTAATTATTTCTAAAATTTTTAAATTATGATTTAACTAATTAGAACTATTTTTTCATATTACTAATGATTTATTATATATCATGGGGTTGTTTAAATTTCTTCTGCTTTATATGATATGTAAAATGGTTTCCAAGGCAGGATTTGAGTTTGGTAAATGATGTTTTTTGTGGTGGATTGACATGAATTTTTTATAAATTAAAGGTAACATGTTTAGACAAGGAAAATCATGTGGGAACCATGTTATATAGAGGGAATACAAGATTTGGTATCTCTTTGGACTATTACACACTATCAACAAAAATTATATTTTAATGATTTTCATGGTGTTTTGGATGAGTGAAACAACATTTCAAGACCACAGATTGTATTACATAGTAGTGGATTAGATATAGTGTCATGGAATGTGATACAAGATTGAACTAGGACAAGGAATGACCTCGTTTGTCGGTTTTTCGCACACATGGGTAGGAAAATATACCACATGTTATCAAGGTGTTCTAGGGTTGTCAAGACATTATATGACCTGGGGCCAACACATATTTCATTATTTTCTTGTGTTTATAGAATTGAAGTTTATTTTAAAATATTTCAGGAATGAAATTTGTTTTTTATCATTAAAATTAAAATGATACTTTTTATAAATCAATTCAATCTTGAAGGATCGTGTTTATTTAATATGGGTCAGTCATGGAACAATTTTTGGGGTCCTACTAGGTTTTTTTTTCTCACACCCTACATGAAACCAAGGGGTTATAATAGATATTGTTATGGAATATTAATGTATTGGAATGTTATTGTGTGGAGTTACTGTATCCTCAAGCTATTGGGGTATGGATTGATGATGCTAACATGGTGGAGACAGGAACCACATGTCACATAGAGATGGGTATCCTTTTTTCATTTTCGGTTGTGTTCATTTATATATATATATATACTTTCCAAATAATGATCCATATTTCTTCTTATTTATTTTTGTATATATTTATCCTCTTTTTTAATCCCTTTTTTAGATATTTATTGAAGGATGGTTATAATATGAGTTAATTTGACTCTTGTATATGAATAGTTAATGTGAATTTATGGGTTGTTTACAATTTTTTTTTTGTTATGATACTATTGGTGGATGAAATTCCATATTTGGGAATGTTCATGATTTGTTCACATATTGGAAATGTTTATTTAATATTTCAAGTGAAGCATTTCACATGATTTTTTTGATTTACTGGGACCAGTTTCAATCGCATCAGGTTTGATAACATCCATCAATCCTTATAACTAGATATATTTGGTGCCTGAATTAGGGTTAGACCATATTGGTTTAAGAAAAAATGAAATTAGAGCCATATTTTCCCCACTATGTTATTTATGATGTAATAATAGACTTGATATAGGATTATTAGCGATCAAGTAAGAGGTATGAAGTGGTTTCAATCAATCACTCTAATAATCCAGTTATTATATTCCAGGGGATATGTGAAATTTTATATGATTTTCGATTTGTTTTATCCATCCTAGTTAGGTAGGGTGCATGTTCCATAATCCATACACACGTACCTAGTTTCATAGAAGATTGTGGGTTGTTATATTTAATTTAATTATTATTTATATTGGAATTTGATAAAAAAATATTACTATGGATTGATGTTTTATTATTTCTTTTGATGTGTTTCCTATTTTATTGATTTCATATAGCATCATGCCCCCAAGAAAACCAAGGAGTACTTTAGAAGATGTTGTGGTTAGAATTATATGAGGAAACCAATAAGTTTATTATAATATTATTGAGTTAGTGTTTTATGTTTTTAGGTTATATACCAAGGAATAGATTTTAGTCCCACTCCAGTCATGGAAACTGATTCAAGTCATGGGAATGACCAATCTGAGGTGTTCTTGAAGAACTATAACTCATACATTGGAGGAAACAATGATCCCAAATACAATAAGGATTATCCAAATAAGTCTATGGGGATATTAATGTTTCACAAGACCCCAACATCCATCAAGGTGAAGTGCCCACATTTATGATTTAATTCCATAATTTTAAGTGGTGGGAGTCAATCGTTCTGAAAAAGAAACCCGAGATCGTTAAATTGAAGGATCTAAAAGTAATATTATCCATTAAATTTTATCCAAACATTATTGAACTAGAGAATTCTAGAGAATTTTGTTCTTTATAAAAGGGTGTATGAATGATTATGAAGTATAAAAACAGATTTTTTGAGTTAGATCATTTTTCACCAAAGCATGAATTGAATGAGAAACTAAAGGCTTTATGGTTTTAAATGGGTCTTGGACTTGAAATCGTATATAAGGTATTTATTTTGAATCCCTAATCTATAATTTGGTTGTTGATAGGGTGAAATTGGTAGATATTAATCATGTATGGATGTCATGGATGGATGATGTTCCTCCTTTGTCTGGTGTGAGTTTTAACAACTAACCTAAGAAGAATAGGAAGAGTGATAAATCTAGAAGGGTGGGTATAAATTTCTACAAGATCCCATCTAATTTTACGACACATTTGGATTCAAGTGGGGTATCTCTTATTTTCTATTAGTTTGTATATTTTGATCATACAAGGCCCTCATGAGTGTTTCCATTTTGGAGATAATCTTGTGCATTTTAGGGGTTTTAAGTCTAATCCCACACCCCATTGTAGAACATGATCCTAAACACCCAAGGGATTCACTGTTTAGTCAGATGCCTCTATAGAAACTAGACCTTGATCTCAAGGGTGTGCAGGCATTACCACCCCATCAAATTGTTAAACTCGGTTATATAAAAACCTAAGGAAAATGGTATATCTCAAACTCAAACCAAAACCATGAAGATACGAAGAGTAGAACTAACTCTGATAGAGTATTTGGTAGAGAAAATAAGCATAAGAGGTATTGTTCTTAATTCATCATCTATGGTGAATTATTTACTTTATATGAATGATTCTCACTCATATATCTTAGATTATGTGGTGGATTTGTTGAAACACCCCTTGGATCGCATGCCACTTGTTATGGAGTTTCCAATAAAACATGAGAAGAAGAATAAACAGGGCTTCATATGTCCCTCCTATGTTCTTCATATCTCAAAATTGGATCTACTGTACGATTTAATCTTTCTTAACATAGACTCCAACCATGTTATCAAAATTGATCAGATGTTTGTCTTGAATTCCCATTTGTATTGTTATCATTTAAGGGATAATTCACTACACTCAATGGGAAGTCCTATTTATTTCTACGATATAGGGAACCTTGATTAATTTAAGTAAGATCAACCCCTCTTGAAGTGGGAATTATATCTTATCAGATAGTGTCTATCTTTTATGAGGTTTAAGAAGGAGATCTTTGTTCGAAAAATTTTCCTATCATAAGGGAGTTTCTATAGTTTTTCCTAAATACTTCTTAGTAATACTATAATAATAGGTATTCATGTTTTCTATCCACTTTTGTGAGGAACACAACATGCTTCTTTTCCTTCTTATCAAATGAACCCCATGGTGCTAAAATAATTGATGATATATCATGAGGAATTAGAATCTAGGTTATTTATCTACATGATAAAATCCTATTATTCAACTCTAGGTATATTTTAAAATAAATAGGATGTGACCCTTGAATTTTTTCTCAATCATCAGAAGATAAATCATTTAACCATCACGAATTTCTACCCTTTTCATTGTATTCATGACCACATTCACCAGTTGAATGGAAAAAAATTTATCTAAAAATTTGAACTTTATTTACGGTATCACTATGTTAGTTTGTAGAAATTTTATGTCCCAAATACAAAATTAATTTGAATATATGGTCAATTCACATTTCTAGTGATTCCATTTAGGTTAACTAATGATCCTTTATTTTATATGGAACTCGAGAATAGGATATTCCACCAGTACCTTAATTCATTCAATGTGGTGTTTGTGGATGATGTCCAAATCTGATGTACAATTATGGAGGACAGTGACCCTCGTCCACTGATTTTCTTAGAACCCCCTGTGGCCATTATATCTATTAAAAAATATCTGAATTGATTTTTTAGATTTGTGGAGTAATGTTTATGGGGATATATAGTGTCTGAAAAAAATAATAGCACTAGATCTAGACAATTTGAAGGCCGTTATGACTTGGATTGAACTATGTATTGTCTATAAAATTAAAATATTATTGGGGTTATATTTTTAATATAGGTGATTTATGAAGAATGTTTCCATGTTTGAAGCACCATTAAGGAACATTAATACAAAATGGTTGAAATTTCTATGGGATTTATAACTTCTACACACATTTGAAGAGTTAATGTTTCATTTGACCTTATCTCTAATATTGATCATTCATTATGTTTTTATTTTAAATTTGGATTTTTATTCCCCTAGATTGGGTTTTGGGATTTATGTTGATGTAACGTGGTCATGTGGTCTCCTATAACTATTAGAAACATGATCCACATTATGGAATCTATCCAATCAATAACATAGACTTGTTCATAGTCTCACACACACACAAATTCCAAAGGCATCATCATTTTGGTGAAAATATCATATTGTTATTTGATCACAAAATCTTAGGTTTCCTTTTATTATATAGAACATTAGTCCTCAAGTAGAGGCATTGGGTTTAATACCTCACAACATTTAATTTCAACATTTATTAAACACTTAATAAAGGGTATGTAGTTGTGTATTCCTTTAGTCATAAATAGTCATCTTAGTCTCTAATGTATTCGTTGAAGGAGTAGAAACTGAAGGGTCTCCCAGATAAGTTTTACCAAGATCTCAACGAGGGAATGAAGATTTTGTTTATTAGAAAAGCTGAGTTGGATTATCCACTCCATGAGATCATTCATCAATAGCATATGGAAGACAGAAAACTTCAGTTCTTGAGAGGATATTTATATGGTGGGGGTCTGTTGGTGAGTGGTGTATGTAATATCATGGTTATTATTGTATCATGAACATGATAATGGTTCCCTCCTCAAAGAGGAAGGTGATTGTGGAAGATTTCCATTAGTCTTAGTGGATTGTCCAGCTCTATGCCACCATGGTGTATTATGATATGATGTGGTGGTATATGTTTCTAGATATAAGGATGGATATAGCCATGTTGGTGTATCAAAGCTACGCCTATTAGCTCGTAATGGAAAAATACTAATGGCTCATTTTTATAATTCATCCTCCACCTATTCCCAACTACAATAAAGATGAGGTGTCTAAGAGATTCATTATAAAACTACATTATACCCTTTTGGGTAGGAATGGTATATGATTCATGAATGACTAATGGATTAGATAATACCACTTCAAACTTACCATGGAGATGATGGGGTAGGATATTGGCAAGTTATAGATGCATGATGTTTGAAGGCTTCACATTGTTCCCCCGCAATCATATCTAAGGGGTACCTGACAAAACTTATCAATTTTGGAAAGGTCTACAAGAGGCTATGGTATCATAGGTGAATCTTAGCACAACCTACCATCCCTTTATGGATGGGAAAACAAAATGGGATAATCAAATATTGTAAGATATACTTTGGGAATGTGTTTTTGTAATTTTGGTGGTTTGTGGGACACCTATCTAACACTGGTTGTGTTTTCTAATAAGAATGGTTATCAGTCATCTATAAGGAGGACCTATTTTAAGTTTATTATGGTTTACTAGTTCATTGTCTTCTATGCTTGATATTGGTAGGCAAGGCCTCATAAGTGGGACCTAGAATTTTTTTCGAGACAACTAAGAAGATTTAGTCTATTCAATGGTTCATGAATGTTTCAAAATTATTTTATAAATATTATGTCAAATTTAATCATCTCCCCCTCATGTTTTTGATATGTGATTTTGTTTTTCTAAGGATTGACCCCGTTTGGGTCACCTGAAACTAGGGATTCTTGGGAAAGTCACCCTGATTTATGTTGGTTTTGGATCACTAGAGAGGTTAAGAAGGATTCTTATAGGTTTAATTTTTCATCTCAGCTAATGGAAATCTCGAACATGTTCCATTATTATCAGTTAATGTAATACTATCATGATTTTTAAAATGTGATTAATTTATAACATACCACCTCATTTACCAGGGAACATATTTGAATTCTGGAGACCTAAGAAAATGTGATTTGTGGAAAATATATTTGTTTATTTCACATGTTATGGTATTATGAACCTAATTCGTATGTGACATGGGAGCAGGAAACTCACATTGGAGAAAAATTTCGTAATATTCTTATAGATCAATTTTAGGTAAATTTTTTGTAATTAGAAAGGGATAGGATGGGAGAATTTTATAATACTCGTTGTCCATTTCATTACATTTTTTCTATATTTATTTGTTTTACCATTCCCCTTTTTTCATTTTATTTTCATTTGACCTTTTTCCATTTTTTAGATAAATAGTGTGTGTCTCTATGTTAGCGTGTGGCTAGGGGAGAACATGTATATTGTTTTAAAATTCTACATTTTTAGTAAGGTAATTATAAAATTTTGGTGAATGGTTTACCCAAATGAATGGACCAACCATACAAGTTACTATGTATGGTAGTCCTTACCTACACTATTGGTGCATGGTTTAGGAAACCGTACAACTAAACCGTATGTTTTTCTGAGGAAATTTAAAATGTAAAATGTATAAGTTTAAATTGATCAAATTAAATCCTCTATCCATTATTTTTTCATACCAATTGACTCCAATATCCATCTTGTTCATTTGGAACCCCTCCATTCTCTTCGTTGGCATGATTTATTGATGTATTTTGTTTGGATTTATATAGTAATACTCACGTAAGGGTATCAACTCTATAATATTGAACATTTATTCCTTATCCCATTTATGATACTCAACTCAATGTCTATGGTGGACTATGGTTTCTTTTTTCATGAATTGATGGTATCAGTTTTTCTATTTATGGGTTGTTCTTCCCTCTTTAAAGTCCCTCTATCCATTGTAAGTTGATTTCAATTTTAGGTGAGTTGTTTTAAATTGACCCAATCACACCATAAAAATATATTATATATTTTCATATTATATAAAATAAATCATTAAAATGAACAAGAATGAGAACAATATAGGTCTAGTGTACTTGCAGACTACATACACAAACATATTATTTAAGTATGATAAAAAATAATATCTAATAACTTTTAACATATACTATACCATTCTATACCCACTATACTTTGTACCATTTTTCATAACCTATGTAAAATTTAAAATCTATGATGGGGTGATCATATATGGCCAGTAATGGTAAACAGAAGAGATTAATGATTATATATGAGCATAATGGTATGAGAATATGACCATAACATAAGAAATTCATACCCAAAGAAAAAAATTATAATGTTTTAAGTAAGAATGGTTGGTTATGAAAAAATAATAAAATCATAATAATGTGGAATATCAATCATAAAATGTGATCTTTGAGAAAATATCATAATCCAATGAATGTGAGGAAATCATAAGCATAAAATATTGTGAACATGTATAAATACTAATATGTTCACTCAATAATATGAGGATAGGATGTTGAGAATTAAAATAATGTTATGTACATGAAATAGTGTCCTCATTTAATCTTTTGGTCATGAAATTATTTCTACCCATATTATTGTAGACATGAGATAGGGTCATTGAATAATGTTGTCAATATAATATCAGTTCACACATAACATTGTTATCTCATGATTTTTTCAATATTCACCCATTGTATTTGAGGGGTTTGACATTCCCACCTATTACATAACATCATACAATAAATATTCGACATTATCATAATGGTATTATTTTTTTCATCATTTTATATCCCACGAAAGAAATACATGTTACTAAATGATTTCGTCTTAACATAGTTAACCCATAGACATGTATCTGGTTTCATAAAATCATCCATAAATCATATTCATCAAAAAAGTTCTAGAAAAAATAAGTGGATGGTTTCATTAGACCATATCCATAGTGAAACATAAATAACATAATATGATGTTTTCAATGAGGTAAAATGCCTTTAAAATATTTCTGGAATAGTTTTTAAGCAAAGAAAAATTTTCAATTTGAAATCAATTTTTAATAAAAAAATAAAAAATATTAAGTTGAATAATTTATCTGAAAATGAACCACAAAATAATGTAGAGGAATATTCAAATAAAATAATAATTATAATGGAAAGAAAATATACTCTTTTGGTCTATGTTTAATCAAATAATTCCTTCACACCCATTGTGAAAATTACCATATTTGAAAAATGATAAATAGATTCATTTCAAATCATTTTATAGATAATAAAAAATATATAAAATTTAATTTAATCAATTTTTGGAGAATAAAGTTAATTTTAATGAAAACACTTTAATAAAAGTATAGACATGGAAGAATATTTCTATCGATGAAAAATAAAATAAGGTAGATTTTTTCTAAAAACATTTTCTTGATCATTTTATGTACCAAAGGGAGGGAAAAGATAATATTTAAAGAAAATTTCATGAATAACCAAAAGAGTAGAATATATATGAGATTTAAAGAATAATATTCAACAAATTTATTTTAAAAATAATTTTTCATAGTCAATCTAGAAAAGAAATATGATTGAAAAATATGCCCATACTATATTGGAAACTTTTGAATCATAACCCTAATGAATAAAATATCCTAAAATAAAATGTTTAGTACCATTAATATAAAAGTATCTATAATATATCATATAAAAGGGGATATATATATACATATTGAGTAGGCCCCATAGGCACCCTGTTTCCCCATAGACACATGATGTACCCTCATAGAGGCCCACCAATGTGCCCAAATTGGTCATAGAACTAATGGATTTCCCCGTAGTCCAATAAGTGAATTTTTTTTTTGTGATTTCTCATCACATTCACACACCCCAAAAAACATCACAATAGGTCACCCATCCTGATCACTACTCAAAAGAAAACTCATTTACTGAGGGAGTTATAATTAGATTGGATCCAATAAAAAAAGTTGTCTATTAATAAAATTAGTAGCGTTATTTAAACTTTTAACCTTTTAATGCTCTAAGGATTTACGTTTGCCCGCAATAGGGCTCAAAATCCTTGTTGTGGACTCTAAATATTAACCCAGTAAGTACCACCACACTTCCTTATAGGTTTACCCTCTAACAACATTTTGTAACATCCCATCCCAAGTCATCAGGTCTATGTTGGAATGCCTCATAATGGGGTGGAGTGCCTCCACATATACCAACAGCTGCCAAAAAACTATGAGGTTATTTAGTGAAACCATGGGGAGACTATACCCCCCATCAGATTTTATCATAATAAAAATAATCTAAAATGTAAAAAATATACAATCATAGAAAGTAGAAACCAATAATATACCAACTGTATGAATTCATGTGGAAACAAAAGACTCAAACCTATGTAAAATGGACTGATCACCCACCTGGAAGATAACATATGAAAAATGAAAATTACTAGGTAATAAACTTCTACAATAAGCTGCAACTTAGGGCAGTCCCAAGACACATTATAAGATATAATATTGCCAGACCATAATATGTAACATCACCATATGTACCTACAACAATGGAGTTTTCTTGGTATCCGTGTTTCAGGGATTCTTGAGAAATCTATGAGTAAAACTCAGTTTGACACCACTAATTTGATCATTTATCCAACTATTAATATGAAATGTATAGGAATGTGATATGGTTATAGAATATAATGGGAAAAACTATACAAGTATTAGATAATCCCAAAGCACACACAATCAACCAACACCATACACCAAAAATACATGCACTTTCCACGATACAACAAACACCAATTATACATGTTTCAGCACTATGTAATTAGAATCATCATAATGGAAGTCATGTGAAACCATTATTATGAGAAATAACATTCCACTAGGATTATAAAAAATATCATGGTTGTCTCAAGACATTGAGTCGAATTAGGCCCCTAGATCATCATATCCTATGTCCATCATGGGTTAGGCCTCTAGACCATAATTATCTTTATATTCTCTGGGATATTCCCTTAGGAAATCATTCCCCAGATATAGTACCCTGGTACAGATATCTTGACCATCATTCCCCCAGATCCCCATATCCTAGATCTATCATGGGCCATGCCTCTAGACCGTCTTTCATGACCCCCTCCTCACAAGGTGTTCCTCTCCTTGGCCGACAATGTTAGAAGGGAGACAGTGACCCCCGAGTCCTGCCTCCAGTGGGCCCTAGGTTACCTACTAGCAATGAGGGTATAATAAACACACAAATGGGAGGCATTACCCTCCAAGATAACACTTGTGAAATAGAGATATAATATATACAACAACTAACTCCAACTCAGAAAAAAATATAAATGAAATCCCAAGTACATGTATGTAATGTCATGTATAACTACTACAACTAAAAGGGGAAAACTACAAGTACCCACAAGAAAGTAAAAACAAGATCAACCAAAAATCCAAAACAACTCCTACAACCCCCAAGCTAGTAGAAACTATCAAGATCACCAAACTTCTCCAAGTGACCATAAAAATGTTTATATAGACATTGGGTTAGTATAATAGTATACTCAGTAGGATCCTCCCCAGAGAATCTCATGCAATGGTAAAGAAATCACGCTGAAGCACATTGAACAAAAAGTGAAACTAACTTGTCACCAAAAAGGCATAATATGTTCCCAGCCACACCATGTATACTCTCACCAAGTAACACATACAAGATTATATAATATAATAATGAATATAATGTGTAACCAATTACTACTTTTCCACTAGTTTTCAGGATTTCCCCAATGTCACACGTCCTACACATTTCTCTCCAAAAGGCTTTCCCACAGACACCAGGGTGAAGCACCACAACATGACCATAGTGAAACAAAACCACCATGTCCACATAAGAAAAGAAACCAAGTATTTTTTTGGAGCCACCACAACTCACATAACGTAAATCATACATAAAGTATTAAACCTCAAGCCATTATAGCCCATACACTGAGTAAGGATCCACAAGCCATCATAGCCTATATATGTCACACCTATGGTAGTCCATTGGAAAATATATCTAGAATATATGTGTGGGAATTACTAGAAGCCATTACAGCCCTCTACACTCATATGTGGGGAAACCTAACCTCTATTCCTACTAGTACATGTTATTACCAAGAGAAGAGAGTGGGGCCAAAGGGGGTAGTCAGCCATCCATCTTCCCACCAGAATGTTGTGGAAAACACCCTCAGGGCTCAAACTCCATGGGGTGTTAGTAGAAATAATTAATGGGTTGTATTATAGTAAAGAAACATAGAAAGTACAGAATTTACTATAGAATACAACTAATCTATGTGCATAACCTAGTCTTAGACTCAATTACATATAACGTGTCTCGGACTCCCGATTTCCACTTCTATGACTAGGTATCCTATAAGCACACAAAATTTTAAAATGCATTATTACATTACATCATTCACTTTTTATCATTTTCCCTTTCTGTTACTTAATAATTCAATCATTAATTTACCATTAACAATTCTACATTATATTTCATTAGAATCACACCTAATGTTCATTGTTCATTCAATGTAAAACCTCATCATTGCGCCCTAGAAAGATCCAACCCCATGGGTTAACATCATTAATTCAATTATATATTTACATTGTTACATTCCCATATTACCATAAATTCAAGAAAAATATTCTTTGCTACTAATCTCAAGGGGGCTCCACACTGTTGGTATATTAACTACCCATAGAATCTTTTCCACCTATAGAAAGAGTGTAGACCCATCAACCCATGAGAATCTAAAAATAGAAAGCATGTGGCATACCCTGTGCATCTTCTCCCCTTTATGAAGAAGGGTAAGAAAGTCCAGATGCATTGAGAAATGGGGAATGTAAAGAAGATATACAACCAATAAGAATCAGCACACAACCAAACATTCTCATCAAACCCTCTTTCATCATCCCCGATGTCCTTCCTAACAACTAGATGCATAAACCTATGAATATAACCACTCTAGAATTCAACGTCTTCCATTACCAATAGGCCCATTATCCCTACATACTACAATAGCCGTACAGGTTCACGTCACTACACAAGAAACAAGAAAACAAACAACATACCCATTGGGATTTTGGCCCTTAAATAAGAAAGAGGGTTTCTCATAACCCTACAAGGGATTCTGTTTTATCAAAAAACTAGTTCTTTATTTCATCGTGAATTATATAATTTATTGTTTTATGTTACAACCTTGGTAAACCAAAACAGTAAGCTATCACAAATTGATTAAACAAGATTACTGCAGCAATTTGATTAACATCTAATTACAACAACAAAAATCAGATGCATTCACATGCCACATTATCTTTATTCAACAATTATCAATTAATTCCGGCTTTATGTTGTTTAACAATTTCAATCAAGAGCAGAAAGCTAAAGAAATAAAGCATAGATATCACACTATCTAGCTAATCAAGACACAATAACATATGATCGAGATTAATTTATTTAACTAGTTCAAATATTAATTATGTTAATTCCATTATGATCCATTGAGATAAAACATGGTAACTATATAGTTTCATGTAAAAGAAATGATAATAAATAAATCCACTTCATCAAATATTTCTTGACGTTCATTATATGAGAACGAGACACACAACATGTTTCAATCTCCTCCCCCATGACAACTGTATTTAACTTTGGATGCAGAGACACCACCACACCTATCAACCACCAAGAAAAGTCTATTAAGAACATAGAGAAAACATTCACAAATGGGAAAGGAGAACCAAAAGAATATAAACCCCAAATGAAGATGATAGATCCTACCTTATATCGAAGATTGATCCATACTGCTAGTCTGTATCTAAACAAAGTTGAAGCAATCCATGGATGAAAGATTGATTGTACAATTCTTATGGGATAGAAAGAAAGTTTAAAGCATCTCACAACTGAGAATAAGGATCATGAACTAGAGAGGAAGATATATTCTCCCTTCAGACGATTCAACAAAGTAGTTGTTTAAGATACATTGGACTTTACATTAAAAGTAGATCACATTAAACCACACAGTTTGACCTTGTAAAAGCATCCCTAGCCGTAGGGAAATTATTACATGACTTATGTCCCTTGAATCAGCCATAGAGTCCTTAATAGGGGAAAATTGTAGGATATTGGAAACACTATTCATTAACACAAAATTTTGCAAATGAAAGTGGTCACCGTTGCAACCTCACCATTCTAGAAATACTAATCATGAAATCAAGATTTTGAAAAGGAAATAGGTCACTATTGGAACCTCACAATTATGGAAACAATTTTCATGAACTCAAAATTTGGAAAAGGAAAGAGGTCTCTGTTGGAACCTCTCCATTCAGGAATCACTATTCATGAACTCAAAATTTGGCAAAGGAAAGAGGTCACCATTGGAACCTCACCGTTTTGGAAACACTGTTCATTAACTAAAAATTTGATAAAGGAATAAGGACATAGTTGGAACCTCACCGTTCTAGAAACACTATTTAGGAACTCATAATTTGGCAAAGGAAAGAGGTCACCATTCGAACCTCACCATTCTAGAAACACCGTTCATGAACTCAAAATTTGGAAAAGGAACGAGGTCACTATTGGAACCTCGCCATTCTGGAAACACTATTTAGGAACTCAAAATTTGGTAATGGAACGAGGATACCATTAGACCTCACCATTTCACTATTCATATAAGCATATCGTTTACACTGTTCACATAATGTTACCATTAACAGTGCTCACATAAGGTTACCATTGCACTATTGACCAAAGGCTACCATTGAACTATTCACCTATGGTTACTGGTGCACTATTCACCTAAGTCTACTGTTGTACTATTCAACAAAGTCTACAGTTGGAACTGGACACAAGGCTACTGTTGGAACTATTCACCGAATTGGAAATTTGGATAAGTAATGAGGATAAGTCACCTTGGCCTTCTAGAACACCTCAAACACTATATTTTCACAAAGGAATTGACATGAAGGGTCTAGGTCATTACATCTGATACCTCTCAAAACATTATCATCCACGAGAATTGAAAACCAACCTAAAAGGGAATAGAAATAATGTCTGAACAACCACCCATCGAGATGCCTAATAAAAGGGAGAAATCCACAAGAAAAAACCAATGAATGCCTAGTCCTAAACACGAAAGGTCTATATCCACAAAGGGGACATCATTACATGAAACGTGTTAAACATCATACAAATTTGGGTAATGAGCACATATCTATAACTCATGATCCCATGTACTCTCCTCTATACCACCATATCACCACAAGACACGAACCAAGGGGTTAGAATAGTGATGAAACACCTTCTATTTATAGTCTTGGATTTCCACAGGATGCTCCTCAAAGGTCACATCATCATCAATATCGTTATCTCCCCAATCGATTACATGAGAGTAATTATGAAGATAATGACGAATCTATGACACATGAAAAACATCGTGTATCTGGCTCAACTGCAGGGGAAGTTGTACTTGAAAATCAACATCTCCAACCCATGCTAACACCTTGAATGGACCAACAAATTGGGGAGAAATCATTCTCCCATGACCAAACCTTCAGTTCCCACGATGGGGAGTCACCTTCAGAAACAAGTGATCCCCAACATCAAACTCTACGGGTCTCCTCCTTTCATCGAAATATTATTTTTGATATTCATTTTCTATCTTCATCCTCCCACAAATCACCTGAAATATCTCTATTGTATTCTGTACTAGTTCCTGTCTGCGAATTGTTGACACTCCAACACCAGTCCAACCCAATGGAGAACGGCATGGTCGACCATACAAGGCTTAAAATGACACAATACCGATGGTGGAGTTAAAACTATTATTGTAAAATAACTACACCAAGGGAAAGTGACTCATAAATGAACCTACAATATCTATGACATAAGATCATAACATGTATTCAGTATTATGGATGGTTCGCTCTGTCTGAGCATCCATTTCCAAATGAAAAGCAGTGCAAAGGAATTATAGGGAACTGAAATCATGTTGGATACCTCTCCACACCCTGGAGGTAAAATGAGGATCTCAATCAGAAATGATCATCCTTGGGACTCCATGAAGTCTTCCCACAACCTCCAAATGGTTCCTCAACAAAACATCCACTGAGCTCGACTCCTTGATTGCTAAAAAGTGGGATGATTTTGTTAAATGATCCACTTCCAACCAAATAGTATCATGTCCTTTATGAGATCAAGGTAAACCAGTAAAAATTCCATTGATATGTCATCCCACTTCCTCTAAGGAACATCTAATAGTTGTATAATACCAAAAGGAACACTGTGTTCGACCTTCATCTTCAAGCCGACCAAACATCGAGACACAAACTGCACAACTGCATGCTTTATCCCAGGTAACCAAAACTGACTCCTCAAGGATCGGTACATATTTTTCACACCAGGATGCACCGAAAAAGAAGAACTATGGAACTCTCTAAGAACCATCTCATGCATCTCCAAACTATCAAATATGCATCCATGATACAACAAATGGTGTTGTTCATCCTCATACCGACCATCCGGGGCCTCACCACACACGACTCGGTCTCTCCAGACATCCACATCTAGATCCCCCAACTGGGACTCTTTAACCTTCTTCACAAGAGATGACTACACCATCATCTGAAAAAAAACATCCTCTACCCCCAACTAAACCTATATCAGGATGTAATGTTGACAGTTCTTCCATTACTCTCCATGAGTCACCATATTGACAGACTACATCACTATGTGATTATCAACTTAGCACATCAGCTACAAAATTTCCCTTTCCAGGTGTATAAAATATTGAAAAGTTGTATTCCTAGAAGAACTCCATCCACTGACACTATCGTATATTTAGGTCTAGCTAGGAGAAAAAATACCTCAGACTCTTATGATCAGTGAAAACCACAAATCTCTCTCCAATGAGGTAATGTCTCCATAACATCAGAGCAAACACCATAGTTGCAAACTCAAGATCATGGGTGGAATAGTTATGCTCATTGGGACACAATTGCCGAGACCCATAAGAAACAACTGATATTTACTGCATCAGAACATAGCCTAACCCCAGATGCGTAGCATCACATAAAATATCAAACTGAACTCCCTTAGATGGGAGACAAAGAATTGGTGCACTTACTAAATTTTCTTTTAGATAATAGAATGATTACTAGCACTGATCAATCCATTTGAATGGCTGATCCATCCTAGTCCAAGTTATCAATGGAGTCACAACTCGAGAAAAATATGATTTGAACCTCCTATTGTAGCCTACGAGACCAAGGAAACATCGCACCTCTGACACTGACTTGGGGGATGACCAAGAAACAAATTCTTCTATCTTCGATGGATCCAAAACTACTCCATATTGTGAAATAGCATTCCCCAATAAATGGACTTCTTGAGCATAAAAATAACACTTAGACAACATTCCAAAGAGTTTATGTTGATGAAGAACTCCCATGATGGTGTGTAGATGCTCTGTATGCTCCTCCTCGAACGTGGAGTACACATGGATTTTGTTGATGAAAACCACCATGAACATGTCTAGAAACTCATGAAACACAGTGTTAATCAATCCCATGAAAATCATCCAGAGCATTTGTCACACCGAACAACATTAAAACGAACTCATAATTCCCCTAATGACAACAGAAAGCAGTGTTTGGGATTTCCTCATCCTTCCCACGCATCTGATGATATCATGACCATAATTCAATCTTTGAGAACCAACATGAACCCTTTTGGTGATTGAATAAACTATTAATCCATGGAAGAGGATAGTGATTCTTCACTGTCACTTTGTTTAAGTGAGGATAATTGACAAACAACAACAAACTACCATCATCCTTCTTCACAAACAAAATAGTTGGACCCCATGGTGACACACTCGGCCCAAAAAACAACACTGTAATAGGCCATCAATATATATATGTAGCTTTCCTAACTCAGAAGGGGGAATACTATATAAGAGACATAGAGATTGGAGACGTTCCTAGTTGTAGCTTTATCCAAAACATGATCTCTCGTCATGGGGTTATCCCTCCAACATCTTCTGGAAAGAAATCAGGCTACTCTTATACGACCCTAAGAAATTCCAACTTCTGAACCTCTGATGACATCAGCATCAGCTCATCCATCATGGATGATAAGGATGGAACACAACTGAAAACCGTCTGAGGGTCTCACACACCAATGAACACCACATTCTCTCCATCAGCATCAAAGAACACAATCTGCCTCTTGAAGCAATCCAAGACAGCCGGCACCAAATACAAACAATACATATTTAATATGACATCATATGGTTGTATTCGAAGACATAGTTAATATCCCCAAGAGCGGCGCTACCCCAACACAAGCTCACAACCTCTACATACTCCAAACAAGTCACATCAGCCTCTATCAAGCATAATTAATGCCAAGGGAACTCGAATCTCTTCTCTCTCAAGTCCCAATGCATGGACAAGGGTAGGTGATATGAAGGAGTGTGTCACTTCTAAATAAAACAAGGAATACACCATGGTAGAAAACAATTAAAGGGTACCTTGAATGATGTCTGCCTCACCTAGAGCTGGAATTGACAAAGCATGAAGCTTAATATGAACTCCTCCATGGCCTCTTTGACCCTTATGATGACTACCACCATGGATGCACAGACTCTCTGAGGATGGGGAGCATCACAAGTTTTTCCTCTGCCTGAATCATATACCCTCTACTAGTATAAAGCTAGTGCAACCTGCTACTGCTGCCTCACCTAGAACTGCCTCAATGGAGGATCCTGGATAGGAACACCAGGTGCACGATGAATGCTCTAAAATTTTTAACACTCTCTCTGCTAATGAACTGTACCCCCACAAGAAAAACAAGCGCCTAATCCCTTGGAATATGCCTGAGAGCCACTTCATTGAGAGAAGCGAGATGTGCTGGGCTAGAAGCTACCCCAGACTGAATGGAAACACTTCTGCCCTGAAAACTGAGATCCCCATACCATAGCTCTACTTCGTGAGGAATCATGATAACTCTCCTATCATGATGATCATGTTTTGGATAATGTCCTCTCAATGACCTTTGTCCTCACCAGCACCACATGATTTATCTTCATCATAAATGGGGTGACCTAGAGCTAGATCTCTGGATGAAAAGCCTCCTTGAAATGCCTTTCACTGGCCTCCTCATCAGACAACAGGTCCAAAGCATATCGTAAAAGGTTCCTAAAATGGATTCCAATCACTCTCCCACTTGTGCTCCTTTGTCTAAGTGTAAGAAGCTCCTGGATATTGGTAGCCATCACAGTTGATGAAATAATCTCGACTTGAAACTTGCCTTTGAACTCCTCCCATATGATCGTTTAATCCTCCTGATCCCTGAGGAACAAGAACCACCGCTACATCGCTACTCTATGCAGCATCGTCACAACCAAGGACACCCAGTTCTCCTTTTAAGCACGAATCAAACTAAATCCTATCATTACCTCCTCCAACCAGTCTTCTTTGACTGCATCTGAAACAGAGCCCTTGTACTTCTATAGGTTCTGGTGCTGAAACTCTCAGATTTTCCTCCTCCAAGTGTTTTCGTCATCAACCTCTACCATGCAGAGATTTGCTGGCACATCTTTCTAGACATCTTCTATACAATCTTGACAAGGACATAGACTCGGAGAAATACTTGTAAAATAACAGACAGTTATAGCTCTTAAACATGAAACATGGAAGACTTATTATTAGTTAATTATTTTTTTCTTTTATTCATTTTAGGTTAACCTTCCCAATTTATACACATTCAAACATATGCACAATAAAAAATTATACATGATATGTTCCTAGGTCTCCACCCAACAACTGGTATCACATTGTTCAATAGCCATTGTAACCTTAAAGATCCATTCATCAGAACATAGGGGTTCTTAAACACCTATGTCTCAGACGGTCTCTATTGTTTACACCACCTTATAAACCTGAATGATACTATTTCCCTTCCAACCCACACAAACCTCACCAGTTTCAAACACCAAACTCAAACCTATCCCTCAACCAGATCATTGATACCACTCTGTCATGACCCCCTCCCCGTAAGGTCTACCCCTATTAGGCCGAGAATGTGATAAGGGAGATTGTGACCCCCATATCTCGCCTCCAGTGGGCCCTAGGTTGGTGACTAGCACTGAGGGTATAGTAAACACACAAATGGGAGGCATTACACTCTTAGAGAACACATGCAAAATAGAAAGATGCGATAGGCTCCAACCAACTCCATATTAGATAGAAATATAAATGAAATCCCATGTACATATATCTAATGTCATAAAAAACTACTAAAAATAAAAGGGAAAACTGCACGTACCCAAAATAAAGTTAAGACAACATCAACCATGATTCCCAAATAGCTCCTGAATCCCCCAAGCCTGTAAAAACCAACATGATCTCCATCCTTCTCCAAGTGACCTGAAAAAGATTTTATATAAACATAGGGTGAGTATAATAGTATACTCAGTAGGATCCTCCCTTGAGCCTCTCTTGAAATAGTAAAGAAATCATTCTAATGCACATTGAACAAAAAAGAGAAACTAACTCGTCACTGAAAAAGGGATAATATGTTCCCATCCTCACCATGGATACTCTTACAAAGTAACATAGACAAGAGTATTTAATATAAAAATTAATATCAAGGGTACCCCACTACTACTTCCCTGATGGTTGTCCACTTTCCCCAACGTCGCATGTCTGAAGCATCTCTCTCCAAAAAGTCTTTCCTACAGACCTCTACACCCATATATGGGGAAAATTAACCATTGCACCTACCAGAATGAGTTACTACCAAGAGAAGAGATCATGGCCAAAGGGGGTAGTCATCAATCCATCCTCCCATTGGAATTTTGGGGAAACAGACCCCACGGCTCAGAATCCCCGAGGTGTTGGTTTTCCTAACAGACGGGGTAAAGTTTCATAATGAAACAAAAAAGGTACAAATTATATTATAGATCACAAACACAATATGGGAATAACCTAGTCTTAGACTCAACTGCAGCTAACGTCTCTCGGACTCCCGACTGCCACTTCAAATTCTATGTATCTTATAAGCACACAACCATTTAAAAAGATTTATTACATTACTTCATTCACTTTTTATTAGTTTCACATTATGATAATTAATTTTTTAAAAATTTATTAACCATTAAAAATTCCATAGTATATTTTATTATCATCACACCCAATGTTCAATGTTCCTTCAAAGTACAGCCTCAGCATTTTGGCCTAGGAAGCTCCAACCCCTTGGGTTAACATCATTTATTCAATTATTTATTTACAGAATTACATTCCATTATTCCCTGGAATTTTAGAAAAACATTCTAGGATACTAAACACAAGGGGGGTCAACATGGTGAGTATATTAACTGCCCAACGAGTCATTTCCGCCAATAGAAAGTGTGTAGACCTATCCTACCTTAAGAATATAAACATGGAAAGCACATGGCACCCCCGTTTGTTTTTGCCACATTGGGAGTAAGGGTTAGCAACACTAGATGCCTTGAGCAGTTGGGTGTGTAAAGAAGATAAACAACTCATATGAATCAGAACACATCCAAAAAATCAAATTTAACCTATTTCATCTTCCCCGGTGTCCTTCCCGACCCCCAAATGCATAAACTGATGCATATCGCCAATCTAGGCATTAACTGCTGCCATCACCAATAAGCCTTCCTACCCCCACATATCACAACAGGCTTCCAGGCTCACATCACAACACAAGAAGCTAGAAAACAAACATCATACCAATTGGGCCCTTGGCCCTAAAAAAAGAAAGAGGGTAACACAAAAGTCTACACAGAATTATCTTTTATCAAACAAATAGTTCTTTAATCCATCATGAATTAACCGATTTATTATTCATAGGTTCTAACATAGGGAAAAAAATATTTTAATATATCACAAATTGATTAAATGTGATTACTACATAAATTTAATCGTAATCATGTTACAACAAAAACAATCAGATTCATTCACATGCATATTTATCTTTATCAAACAATTATCAATTAATTCCGGCTTTACGTTCATTACCAATTTCCATAAAGAGTGAAAATCTAAGAAAATCAAACATAGATATCACACTATGTAGAAAATCAAGAGGTAATTACATAAGATTGATATCAATTTATTTATCTGGTTTAAATATTTATTATGTCAATTCCGTTGTGATATAGTTGGATAAAACATGCTAACTCTACAGTTGCACATAATAGAAAATAGAAGCAGTGAATCCCGTAAATCAAACGATTATTGATGTTCTTTATATGAGAATGAGCCACACAACAGGTTAAGATATTCTCCCAATGAGAAATGTGTTGAAAAAATTATTTAGAGACACCACCCCGCTAGTCACCACCAATGAAATGTCTATTTGGAACATGGAGACACCATTCCATAAATGAGTGAGGAGAAACAGAAGTTGATGAACCCAAAAAAATGATGATAGATCATACCTTATATCAATGATTGATCGATGCTGCTTTTTTGCATCAAAACAATGTGGAACCAATATAAGGATTAATGATTGATTGTGAAACTCCAATATGATGGAATGAAAGGTTCGAGTGTCTCATAGTCGAGAACATGATGGAAGAACTAGGGAGGAAGATATATTATCCCTTTAAAAGATTTAACAGAGAAGTGGTTTAATATACGCTGGAATTTTTGTTAAAGTAGATCACATTAAACCACATGGTTTTACCATGTAAATGTATCCCTAGACTTAGGGTAATTAATATATTATTTATAGCCTATGAATCAGCTTTAGAGTCCTTAAAATGGGTGAAAATGTAGGATAGTAGGCACACTATTCATTGACACACAATTTGAAAAAGAAATGAGGTCACCGTTGGAACCTCACTATTTTGGAAACACTATTTATGAACTCGAAATTGGGAAATGGTAAGAGGTTACTGTTGGAAACAAAGCATTCATAAAACACTATCCATGAACTCCAAATTTTTCAAAGGAAAGAGCTCACCATTTGAAACTCACCAATCTAGAAACACTGTTCATGGCCACAAAATTTGGAAAATGAAAGAGGTCACCATTATAACATAATTGTTCTAGAAACACTATTCATGAACACAAAATTTTGTAAAGGAATGTGGTCACCATTGGAACCTCACTGTTCTAGAAACACTGTTCATGAACTCAAAATTTGTGAAAGTAAAGTGGTAAATGTTGGAACCTCACCGTTCTGGAAACACGGTTCATAAACTCAAAATTTGGCAAAGGAACGAGGTCAGTGTTGGAACCTCACCATTCTGGAAACACTGTTCATGAACACAAATTTTGTCAAAGGAAATAGGTCCCCATTGAAGCCTCACCATTCAAGAAGCACTGTTCATGAACTCAAAATTTGGAAAAGGAAAGAGGCTACTATAGGACATCATCGTTGCTCCATTCACATGAGCCTACTGATGACACTGTTCACATAAGGTTCCCGTTGAAACTATTCACATCAGGTTACAATTTCACTTGTCACCTAAGGCTTCCATTTCACTATTCACCTAAGGCCACCATTGCACTATTCTCCTATGTCTACCTCTACTCTGTTCACCTAAGTCTACCATTGGAACAATTTGCCACGACCCATCCTCGAGGCCCGTGTTGTGACTACCCCAAGCCTGCCTTCCATAGGCCACGGTCTGGTGACTAGGGCCAAAGGCATAATTCCTGATAAAAGAGAAAGCATTGCCTTTATATAAGTAAACATACACAATAGAGTATACAAGCTGGAGTAAACACAAAGTAAACTAAGTACAAAATTATGTGATGGAAAGTAAATGGGACAGTATAAAAACCCAACTAAAAGTACGGTACAACTGAGAAAGAAAGTACAACAGCTGAAAATTAAAACAACAACCACCATGTCATCCTCTAGAAATCCAACCTGAAGGGTGTGTACAGATAGTCTCGTCGGTACCTTGGGTCTGTCCGTCTGCTCTGTGTACGTCCCGCCGGTGGTCAACCTCCAGATACCATCCAGCTCCACAAGCTTTGACCACGATCAATATTGTTCGTCGTCTGCATCCAACACAACATAGTGCGGAGAATTCCCGTGTAGGGGTGAGTATACGATAATCAGTAGAGACCCTAAGACCCCCGAAGGTCTCCCAGAATCCATGAAGGATAACCCACAAAGGAAAGTAACAAAGCGAAGAATCCACCAACACTACATAGGTATAAGCCCATACATATACCTATGTCATCAATTCCAGTACGGCTCTAACTTCCGAGACCAAGCACAATCCAGCCCACACAGGAAAGAAGTAAATCATTCCAATGATAATGATTTAAATCCAAAACTCAGGTCACACAATTATAATACTCATGAAAAGGGGTGTAGATGATTAGATATATCCTCTGAATCGTCTCCTCTGCCGAACCCATATAGGATCCATGTACAGAAGTCGTCGCAGCCGAACCCACTTAGGATCCAACTATAGTAACCATCACTGTCGAACCCACGTAGGATCCGTGTACAGTCGTCATCACTGCCGAACCTGTGGAGGATCCACATATAGTCTTCCTCGCTACCAAACCCACATAAGATCCAAGTACAGAAGTCATCGTCGTCGCAGTTGCAGCCAGCTCTAGGGTTCCCACACACAATGTACTCGATTCCGGGAGGGTCCTCTCCACGAGTAAAAGGGGTCGATACATCAACTGTCACAAAGTCTATAGTTGATGTATCCTGAAGTTCTTTCAATCAAAAGTAATTCAACACGACAGACGGCGTCTCAAACAGACGCCTGGTCTGAGAGATATTAGCTTTCTCATTCTAGGGGCCTGGTTAGAAATATACTCGTTCGAAACCCAGATGTTTACCAATGTTTTTCAAAACACACTTAGAGTATCATAGAAGGAACATCTCATCTAAAGAGTCCTAGTGCTGTAGATGGTGTGTCGATCGGACGCGTGGTCTTTATGTTATTCAGGATTATGTGAATAACTACCTCGGCCCATTTAGCCCAGTGGGCCGACGGGTCAGGATAACCCAGTTTGACGGGTCTGACCTGGCACGGGTGTCAGACCGGTACGAAGGAAAACGCAACTCGGCCCAAAGGGAAATGGCCTAGCCCGAAGAGGCGTAGCCTGGCCCGGCCTGGTGGGGCGTGGCCCGGCCCAACATGGTGTGGACCGTCCTAGCCTAGCGTGGCATGGCGCGGATGGGCACGTGGCCTGGCTGGTTGAGCAGTTCTGAGAGGGGGGTGGCTATTTGCACTGGTAGTGCCAAGTGGCGCTGCCCTTCCCAAACTGGCCGGCTAGGCCAGCCGACCTTCTAGCGCACGCATCCTACATGGTGGGTCGCGGATTCTTCAACGCGGTGCCTTCCTGGTGTTGTGGTCTGGCTCAGCCCAGCCTGCCAGTTCTCTAGTGTGGCACCCTCCTGGCACCGTGGCTCCACTTCGCCCGGCTGGCCAATGAGCCATCCGATTCATCCACTGAATCATCCCGCATATCAGGCCGCGGTTCCTCCCGCACAACCGGCCTGTTGGCGCTGGTTTCCTTCGCCACGTTCTAGGAACGGTGTGATAGTGTCGTTCTTCCTCCACCTTCGATTTCCAATTCTAAAATAACAAACAATATCAAGTGGAGGGTCGATGGGCCGTGTTCGTTCAGCCCGTGCCCTCCGCGTTAAGTGAAAAAAATTGGATGTATTTAAAAAATGATTCCCAATGAAGAGTGGGGTACGAGAATATTCACATTCAAGAATAAACCCATACATCCACAAATGATTTCGAATGTCAGCATCACAGAAGACAAGATCGCGGGATGAGGTTTCATGACGACATCAGGGTGCGTCATCATTCCTCATGGAAGCGGCGTTCTTCATTGAAGAGGCATCATTCTTCGTCGGAGGGAAGTTGCCTTCTTTTTCACACCAAAGCTCTCACGAAAACTATAGAACTTACCAATATTTCTCCGCACACAAAAAGCTCCAACTCAAAATAATATCTCTTGATATTATTTTTATACCCATCAAAAATATTTTACAATTCAAAAAAACCACTTAATTAATTAAAAGAAGTGACTTATCTCATTAATTAGGGCATGTTGGTAAGAATTTAAGAGGGAGAGAGGAGGAGGTGAGAGGTCTCATAAATGGGAGAGTTGTCAACATTAACATTGGAGTTTAATGGGGGAGTTTAAAGAGAGTTAATGAGTTTAGAGGGAGGTGGATGGATGGGGATAGTGTGGGCCCCACCTTTCAATTATCCACACATGGGATGTGGGGTGGGTGTGGGCCCCACCAAGAAATTCCCATGGGAGGAAATAACCTCATTAGATATAGAATAAAATTGTACAACATTTTTATTTACATCTTTAATTAATCCCCAATAAATAACTTCTCCCCTCATGAAAACGCGACTATGGTAAATTTACCCTTAAGCAATTAGCGGTATTGTGAGTTCATCGGTGCCCTTAGATTTCAATTCCGAGCACCAGTTCAAAATATATAAAAACTCGCTCGTTTGTTTACTGAACGTACCCGAGCTGAACTTTGAAACTTGATTCTGGGCACATCTGGCCTCAGAATCAAGTGCCGTCAAAATCCATAGACTCGTAAAACTCCAAAGTATTTATGAAAAAATTTCCCTTGAAATTTCTGGGTCTTTACACTATTTAAAATGTTGTTGTTGGAACTATTCACCGAATTTGAAATTTGTAAAAGTGATGGGGATAAGTCACCTTGACCTCCCAGAAGACATAAGATGCCAGATGTTTTGCAATGGAATGGACCCAAGAGGTTTTGGCCATTACACCAACATTACCTTTTATTCCCTATGTTAGGCACCTTGGAAATCATTCCCCTATTACACTACATTGGTTCAGATCCTTATACTATCATGCCCCTACATTAGGATTATGTTTATCATCATCATGATCATAATTTATGCATCATCCCCCATTAATAGAAAACATCACATGACAATATGTCTATCTCATGAATTAATAACAGCCTCAATGGCCTGGTTCCACAGAGACTAGGGTCATTTATACAAGTAAATAATATCATGGTCTAATATCATGAGTTTGTTTAGTGACATATATATACATGTGATCCTCATAAAACATGAAAGAACAAGCTCGATATGAAAAATTGTGGGATAAAACATCGTAAAGAGCCTCACGATATTCGCACACACACATGAGATCAAGATAAATCACGATCAACAAGTTGTTCCAATACAATTTTTAGGTCACAGAAAAAGGGTGTACATGTAAATAGAGTCTGGAATATCATCATGTGTCATAACAGCCACACATGTGAGAAAGGAAAATAATTTCTATTAGGATACCTAGGAATAATCATCGAACAATCATCATGTGTGGTCTTACTGGTCTATAAACACCACACACATGTGATCTAGGCATCAAATGAGGTATCACGAGATCTAGTATCATGTAGCACATCAAAACACCTCAATATGTCTTTGTGGTATAAGGAATGCATATGTTATCAATCCTCAACAAACGATGGCTGGATTCAATTCATTGCATAATTGTCTATCGGGGACCATGTAACATTGTCCATGTACATTATGAATTGTTCCTTTAATTAATTAAGATTCAATGTAAAACTAATATTTATAATCTAGTTCATTCTACAAAGGAGTTGAATATTATCCCACAAGACAATAAACATGAATAAATACCAAAGGGTTGAGTGCAAGGGACCAACAACCTCAAGGTTATTGAAAACAAAATTTAATGATCATCAGGACACCATCACATGAAATTTGACCACATATCAATAGGTTAAAATCACTCACTAGGGATTCATGAAACTGATTCCATTATTTTATTTCAAAAACCAAATGAAACCCCATTTGTGATAACATATTTCTCTCCCCTAGGTAATTTCCCAAATTATCGATTTTATCCAAGGCATGTGACAACCATTTATTCTTTGAAGGATAATTATTATTCCTCATGTGATATTATTCTATATTTAGAATAATCTATGATAAAAATAAAAACAATTATTTATCATTCATAATTGATATTTTAGATTTTCATCATTTAATAATTCTTTATTCAATTATTCTATGAATCTTGAGAATTCATATTTTCATATTGAAAAATGATAATAATGCATCGAAATTATTTCTCTTGAAATAGTACACCCAATAATAGAGGAGAGATTTTGAGGATTTTTCAACTCCCCGAACCTAAGAGAAGAAGATAGTATGTTTGAAATGGACTTCTCACATCTTCGGTGAGGAAATTATAGGCAACCAATACAATAAGGGGTATAAAAATATTAAGGAATAAAAATATATAGATATTTTTAAGAACACAAAAAATGTATAGATTTTCATTATTAAACCCCACAAAATAAATTAACCATTTAATTTTTCTTTTACCCAAATCTTGACTACAAATATTTTCATATCCTTCATTTAGTAAAGAAAACCTTTCAAAACTATAAAAATAATTAATTCCAATTTTTATGTTCATTATAATAGAAAAAATGAACTACAATGTTGAATTATTGTAGAAGATTCAAAAAAACTTGTTTTTTTATTTTTCATCCTAGAAGAGTGATATTGAAGGGAAAGATCATCTTACCCTTCTAAAGCTCATAGTTTTCACATAATGGTAGTAGGGTTCCCAAAAGTATCCCTTAATAAGTAGAATTTACCCTTAGGAATGTCAACCATACCCTTACACTACCTTAGGAAACTCAATGTTACCCTTATGTATGGGAAATGAAACCCTTAATAAATTAGGGTTTACCATTATGTAGTATTAAGAATACAAAGGTTACCTATATAAAGAAAACCACCATTAAAAAATTCAAACATGTGTAAATAGGGGGTTCCCTTTATGTAGTACCTTATGTACCATTGTGACACCATTAAATACCTGAGGTCACTATTACCCAATTCTCAAATCCTTACAGAGATAAAAGGATTACTCTTATACATGGTTTCAAACCTACGAATACAATTATGTTGTGCTAAAAAAACTACCCTTCCATTATACAGAGTGTAATTTACCCTTACATATAAACTAGAAAAAATAAGGACATCGTTATAAAGATATCACCGTAACCAATCTTATAATGCATATATGGACTAGGGAATTCTCAATGGAATCCCACAACAATATTTAATCAATTTAAAATTAAATACTTAATTTATTAATGTAATCACTTAGAATACCTAATGTTAATATTTAGTAATGAACCCATACAGCCTTTATAACTAATTAAGATGATAAGAAACATCTATCATATAATTAATGGTGGTCACTCAATGAATATCATCCTCTAACTCGAGTTAAATAAAGATAAAATGGGTTTTTATATAAATCCAAGGGGATAGAAAAAAACTAGAATAGATATTGAATTCAGTTTGGAGAGATAAATAATAAAAAGAATCAATATGATTTATAAATTATCAATATGATTCCTGTGTGACTGATAGGGCTATGATCAAATATCAGAAAGAGAAGAGGGTCGAAATCCTAGGGAGAGAGGACTCAAAGCTCCACCGCATGGTATGGAGAGGGCCAGATATAGGGGAGAAAGAAACAGAGAGCCATATTAATGAAATATAGGATGAAAAGGTTAGATGAATCATCTTAATGAGTATTACAGTTACCACATGGTCTAGAAGACCAGATGCCAATAGTGCGACGATCATGATCTAAAGGGTCGCCCCATTAAAATGGATAATGTGGTTTTTCACAGACCTTGCTCTAACTACGTGTAACCTATGTGAAAAACTCTAGACACCGTCACAGATTACTGATAAGGGGTTAACTGTTAAAAAACCACACCCCTTTGAAAAAATTCCAAATGGTTGAGGCTGCATGGTTATAAAAATTTTTGTGCCAACCATGCTCCTTGGCCCACCATTGCCAATACAATTTTTTCAGAGACCGATACCTCCGAAACCCATTAATAATTTCCAATAACTGACCTAAACTCAAGAACCATATCGAATAATTAATATAGGTGTTAAAACTCTTAGAATTAGGTTCCACATTCTTGATTCCTTGTTGTTATGACCATCAAGTTCAAAAAATGAAAAGGGTTTGGGAAAATATGACTTTCTAAAAACCCGAGGATGTAAAAATTTACCACCTTATAATATATCATCCTTTAACTATATGATTATATTTCAGGAAGGTACTAAAAATAACCATCTAATCTACATGAACCTGGTCTACCTTGGGTACTTAGTCCCTTTCCAATTCCACTTGTGGTACTCCCCAAAATTGGCATAACCAAACCTATATCTTTCTAAACAAATATCAATATTTATAATGGTCCCAAAAACTATCCTCTGACCTATATGTAATTCCATTAGATACCATAATTCTAGAACAAAATTAGGAGAATATTTATACAACCATCATACATGACGATCAACATGTCTTACATCTCATAGATGCTCATTAGTACTCCTGTCATGCATGACAACAATAAAAACCTGCATCTCATCAGATGAACAATGAAATACCAAATTATATATTTATATATATGCATGAAAATCATATTCTCAATTCCTATGAACCTTATACAAAAAATGAATCATCTTCAATTTCCCCATACTAATACCTCCTAGTTAGGCCAAAAATTTCCTATGCACCTCACTCATCAAAACGAGCGATGAAAACAACTTAAATCCAAATCAAGGTGTAATTATAACCTTAATTGTCTTTCCATCCTACTCTGAAAAATCTAGAATAAAAAGATGAAACTGGGTTGTATTCGAAATAAATAAGGTGTAACCTCTCTCTCTCTCTCTCTCTCTGGAATGACCATCCCGTGCAGTTTAATCCTGGATACCATCTACTTTGACAACTTCTGATCCTACATTAGATTATTTATTCCGACTGAGTACCTTGCTCATGGTGTTCTGAGAAGGATTCCCGAAGATCCTCTAGGGATTTACCATCTGAAAATGTGCTCCAAACCCCGTTGGATCCTGCTAAAACTGAGTCTGAGCATTCCCTGACTTCCCAAAATAGAATCACAGAGTTCTCCTTGGTATCATAACTAAGTCGTTGATCTAACATCCAAATAGAGACTCATCATGATATCAGTTTTGGATACCAGAATCGTCACCTATAAAATCACTTGACACCATCGCCAAGCTCAAATTAGAATTATATGTAAAATTTTCCATAGCTAACATAGCATGGATCACTAGTGTTAAGAATGAGGTTATCATTAATCTATTTGATTTCACCCTGATAGTGTTACATAAACCATCCTTTAAATGACTCACCCTTTCAATGTCATCTCTGACAATAGATGTTTAAAATCGGGATAGTTCGGTGAATTTCATCAAATAATACATAACAGTCATGTCTCCAAAAAGGAGGTTCATGAACATACAGTCTCTATATACACTCAATGTATTATGGAGTAAGTTCTTAAGTAACCTAGCCTCTAAATCCTACCAGGAAAATAACTTATGTCTGCAATCTTGTACTTTCACATACAAACAACACTTTTCAGTCCTCTGACCACATAGGAGGCCATCTTCTCCCTATGACATGGGGGTGTATCCTGCAATTTGAAAATAATAAATACTCACCCAATCCAGTTCTCTATATCCTGTGGTCAAACCACAACCTAAAATTAATGTGGGTGTGAAGACCATAACATCTACACCAAATAAACCATAGAAAACTCAACAACTTAATCTCCACGACCTATAAAATGTCCAAATCAAACCAAGATCACAATGATATTATCGTCTATAAATGGCCTAAGGTATGCCATTGTTTTTGGTTTTACCAACTATGTCAGAGCCTACGACCATGAATGATGCTCTACCCAACCCTCTAGAACCATAGATCTCCTCTCAGGGACCTCATCCTATGCAAGATCAAGTATAACCAGTTATCCACTCTCATAACTCCCCATAAATATAAATTTATGTGAAAACATTCTAAGAACAAATATCATGGTCAAACATCCATAAGAGTATATATATATATATTATAGATAAGGAAATCTACAATAGGTAGTGTATTTCACCACACATACACTCCCCTATCGTACCCACATCACATGACATCCTGCCTCAATAATCTTTACCTTACCATATCAATGTCAAGTATCACATATAATCCATTATCAACATCCCTTACCTACTCTAAATAATGTCAAGAAACACATTTCATATACATAAAGTATAATAATTATAGTGTATCTCTGAAAAATGACACTAAAAGGATATCTAGGAAAAAACTGTTTAGATTTTTTTAAAACATTAAGAAACTCGCCTCTTTTCATCATTCCTACCAACACTTAGCAGATTTAGTCGTATATATACTAAATAAATAAATAATCACTAATTGATCTCATAAAAAACCACGTACCATGGTAAGATGAGTATAATGAGACAAAAAATTCTAATAAGGAAAACATTTTCTAGACTCTTTATTAAAATTTTAAACAACCTAACCCATCCAAGTTCATTTTAGGATCCTAATTGAAATCATAAAAATAACACATCATATGAGCCTAATTGACTACCACAATGCATAAATACTCCTCCCTCTCTATACCAAGAAAAGGGTCAAAATATAGTAATACAATAACATCACACCCAATTTCACCAATCAATATATAAGTCAATCAACTTTAAAAATGAAAAGTAAAACCTCATTTCCCCACACCTAGAAACTTTTTCTATCCCCCGTGCATGCGGATGAAGGAACCCAAAACTGAGATCATTACCTAGTTCCAACTGAATTCTATTCTCATATCTACTATAAGTATAAAAGTAAAACCAAAAATAAAGTAAAAATATCTAATACCGTTTCTAGTACCCCAAACCAGGTTAACGTGAATATATGGACTAGGGAATTCTCATCAACATCCCATAATAATTGTAAATTAATTTTAAATCAAGGAAATAATTTACTAAGATATTCACTATAACTGCCCACCATGTGAATTTAATAATTCACCCAAAACACGAATAAATATTTTGAGAAATATAAGAAACACCTATATTATATCCATATATGTTAATTTGTTGAATATCGTCCTAAAACTTAAGATAAGTCAAGTGAAAATAGAGTTTTAGAAAAAGGAACAACAAATAAGAAAAAATATATAACCTGTATCTGTTCATTCTTTATAGAGATATAAAAAATAATGAGATATAAGAGGATTAAAGGCCTTACCACTAGTCTTAAAATGAGATAGATGGATCTCATATCGGATCATGAATATAGATTAGTGGCCAAAAACTATGGAGATGGGAAGGGGAGCTCCATGTTGCTGTAAGGAGAGGGCCATACATGGGAGAGAAAAATGGATAGGCCTCTAAAAATAGTAATGGAAGAAAGTTATGTTGGGGATTTTTTATAGAAACACATTTTTTACTCACTCTATGGAAATCCTTGTACAAATCGTATGACACACTCTATACAAAGGGTCACACTGTTGAAACAGGTCCCATGATTTGGATTCATGGTTCGAATAGAACATATGAAAACCATGCGCACCCTCTATGATGAGTTGAAGAAACCCATAATATTGACTGAAACAGATATAATTGTTAAAAAATTATTCCCATATGAAAGAAAGACACATGGTAGAGGCTACATAATTAAAAAAACAATGCATCTACTATGCACTGTGGATTTCATTTCCCATAACTAGAGTTTTGGAGCCCGACACCTCCAGACCTGATACAAACTCACTAGGAACTCAACTAGCCCCACAAACCATTTAAAAAATATGAATTGAGGTGTTTAAACTCTTAGAATAAGGTTCCTAATTATAGATTCCATGTTTTTATGACAAATAAAATAAAAAACACTAAATGTTGGGAAAAATATGACTCGCTGAAAAACCCAATACTTTACAACTCAACCATGGAAAACCCCCATCTACCTTTATTCAATGTTTTAAAACTTGTCTTACACTTACATAGACCCCATGTCATGCTTAAGAGTTGAAATATAGTTGAATGTTATTAAATTATCACCAAAAAGACTTGTGAATTTAAACCAAATGCAGTTTATAAAAATTAATATGTTACAATTTACACCATATTAATGAAACTAGTGGTGAATATGGCATATGTTTCAATGAAACAAAAGTGAGATATAACATTTCCTTACCACTTTGACAATATTTTAATAAATACTCATTGGGTAAAAAACATATAATTGTTACATTAAATAATATAAATTTAGAAGTACCTATGATATAACATGTCAAATGGTTAGTATATATGACTTGTAAACATAAATCAGTACATAATAGAAACCAAGTCTCAAAGAAACAATATTGAGATGAAAAACCGTTAACTAAAGTCTAATATTTCGGTGTACATGCTCAAACCTCATGTATGATAAATATATATTTTTTATAGATGTGTTATATATATCTAATCTTATATATTATACCATATATTATTTACATATAACATCTTATCACCTATTCATTATGAATTCATTATTAAAATCAATATTTTATTTGATAACTGGTTCTTTTTTCATGCAACTTTGGTTTAACAGTCCCAATGCGTGATCTTTGATCATGCATCCAGGATTTTCAGAATGGTGTTCATTTAATGGGTGTAATATTTAATAATTATATAATCACATATAACAATTCATATAAAAATGTGGTGAAACATTAATTACATCACTTTGTAGAGATAGTTATGTATACATATGGTAGAGTGATGTACCCACTTTTCAATGGATGAAATAAATGAAAATGAAATAACAAATCCCCTTTATATTATTGTATTAATTTCATAAATTTTTTATATATTCATTTAATCCATCATTATATCCTTAAAAGTGATGTGGTGATCAAAAACACAATTTGTTGCTTCATGGAGGTGATAATCCATATGTATACATACGTAATATTTTCATTTCCCATGAGATGTAAAATAGGTGGATAATAGTTGTTCCATAATCATAATAATAATTTAATATATTGAAGATACTGAATTAATTATTTTATAATGGATTTCATATATTTTTATGAGAGAGAAGAATAATTAAAACTGATGGTAATCCATTAAGAGTTATACATTTTCATTAAAAAAACCTATTTGGATTACAACATAAGCCTTGATAGTATATTTTTTAAAAAGACAAGAAGATCTAACACATGTGACCTGAAGATAGAATGGTCTTAGTTTTGTTATTTACTAATCATGAAGGATTAATTTTTTTAAAAAATGTAGAATTGGTGGTTCCCTTTTGTGGAATAAGGGGGGACAAGAACCATTATAATTACCTAATGTATTAAATTAGTGAACATTAATTTTCATGTTAATGTTTTACTAAAATGGTGCATTGCTAATATATGATGCTTATGAATTTAAATAAACTCATATTATAAAATATAGACATTTTTAGGTGTGGTATTAACACACATATCGTAGTTTTAACCCATGTTAACCCTTTGGATGATTATCACGATATCAATGTATTTTACAATTTATCGGTGAATAAAGTTACTATAAAATTTTGTGTAACCCATAAGTGTAAAATAATTGATATTATAGATCATATCAAATTAAATCAAACACACATTTTATTTTACATGAATTTTAAATTGATTAATAAAATATTATGGAACATATGATATAATAGCATTATTATTTGAGACTATCAGGTTTTTTGACTTTAACCAAAAAAAGATATAAATGGGATTACGAACTAAACTTTTAATTAACCATTAATATGTTATATTTATATAAAACATTATTCAAAAAGAACAATTCAACAAAATTTTATTAATTATAATTTTTTTAAATTAATTTATTTTATTTTCCTATTACTTGAAAATGTATTGTGTTAGTGTTTCGTAAGCAGTTGTGGTAATTATTCCTTCATTAAAAAAAACAAATTTCTATGATAAAATTTTTATTAATATTTTTAAAATAATATATAATGAACAATAATTTCTTTTTTCCCAAATACAAAATATTCTAAATATAATGACATAGATAGTGATATTTTGTATATATTTTATACACAAAATAATATTTACATCATAATCAAACAATAATGTAACCAAGGTTCCATAGTTTCAAAAAATAAATGATAATGTAAGAACTTCACTATTCTAACATGGAAAATTAATGTTCTTAAGGGATTCTAAAGGCTTATCCCTTCTTTTTAACTCATTTTTATATTTTTTACCCTTACAAATGTGACAAAAAATTATCTTGGTTACTATTAATAATGAAAACATTATGGGAGTAATATTTATAAACATTGAACCATATAATTTAGAGTATGTTATTCCTTTAAATATTAATTTTCTATATGTTTTACAAATAAATTTTAATATAAATACATAAAACGTAGTGAAAACAGTGTGTAGAAAAATTAATTTTATGCCTTAAAATGATCTTATAAAAATCATTTATAATCTTGATTCATATTTAATTAAATAGATAAAAAATAATTAAATAGTTTTTGTGTCACTTTAATATCAAATAAATAAAATAATGTGAAAATTACACGATTTAATGAAATGAAAGGATTGTTTGACATAAAAATTTATTTTTCAGTATTCACTATAAAAGAATATTTATAGAAAAAACAAAAAAATAACCTTATATTATTATTGACATAAAAATTCAATAAATGATTTTAATTTTTTCATATAGTTTTTCCAAAATGGTACAAATTGATTATAATTTTAATGTTTAATAACCAATAAAACCATTTTTTTAATAAAACATATATTTGAAGTGTAAAACAATATTACTGAAAACTGAATACTTATTTATTTTTTAAAATAAATAAATGTACATTATATAAAACCTTTATAATTAATTTTTATAATTAGGTTATTTTTATTCATATCTCTAACTTAATAGAAAGGTGATGATGGTTCTTTTTTGAATAATAATATTTTATAGTATATCATAGTTTCCTAAAGCTGGATGTTGTGTGTTAAACCAACTATTAAGCACAATATTATTTTAAGTATAATTTTTAGAGTTTTATATTTCGTCCATCCCCCCAAATAAAATTTTCTATTGAAATTTTTATCATTTTAATCATTGTTTTTATATTTTAAAATACCATTGTTTTGAACCCACATCCTACAACGGGATAATAAAAAAATCCTTTGAAAATGAAACGTGGGTAACATAAATGTTTTCGAAAATAACACATAATTATGTCCCCGTATAAGGATTACATTAACATGAAGTGAATATATGTACATAGAGGAGAAAAATAGATTCCTTAGGATAATAGAGAGTGGTATAGAATGTTAATAACTACCAAACTATAAACAAAAAAAGGAAAAAGAAGTCCATAAATTCATTATATATAAAGGCAAAATAAAAAAAACTTTCGCAATCATTTTCCAAGAGTTTAAGTATTCATTTACTATCAATATAGAGTACATAAGAAAATATACTTACGATATTTCTTTCTATTTTAGAAAATCAATCCCATCATTTTTTGGGTTACAATCAATTACCACATTCATCTCATCTCATACATCAATAAATTAAAAATCAATATTAATATTTTTGTGCTTGAAGCACTAAAATTAACTTTTAATAGATCATAAAATCCAAAACATAATGAAATTTCATTTCTCCTATAATTACATTTCACCAAAACTGATATGGTTAGCATAAGTTATCCAATGTAAATATATCCATATAAATTAATCTCCAAAATCTCCATGAAAACTCCCAAATTTAAAAATAAATCATTATATAAATAAAACACCATAAAAAACCTAAAAATATAACAAGACAACATTGACACCCAAATATTATAAGAATTTGATCACATATTCTTCCATGATCATCTTAATAGCTATCTCTAAAAAATATTAATCTCTCATATGGTCATATACCAATAATTTATATACACTAATAATATAATTCCCAAAATAATTTAATCATTTCCATACAACAATTTAATCACCATAAATTAAAAATACAATAATATATTCTTCCAAAAATTAATTCTTCTAAAAATAAAAAATTTACTCAATCAATTTCAATCATGTATTTCTCCCAACTATATTTTTTTATATTACTACCAATCACATAATAAGGGTTATTTATCCCACAATCATGTTTTTTCAAAAAATTGTACCTTACCCCAAAATTACTCTTACAGGTTTTCAAACCACTCATATTTTTTTAAAATAAATAATGAAGAACTGTTGATTTTCAATTGTTAAATGTTTCATGATTTTGATAATGAGTATATAATTTAAAAATATCTTTTAAAATATAAATCACAAATCCCAAAAAATAATCACATCAATCATTACAATTTAATTATCAGTAAATAATATACCCTTCCTTGTTTTATGTGTTATCCCTTGTAATAGTACATTGAATCAGAAAACTACCAAGTTCCCCACACATTAGATATTGTTATATAAATGGTACCTTAGGGTGTAATTTATTTTCCATCATCAAACTATTAATTTTTTTACTTGGTAATTAATTTCCCTGATCAATTATTTTGAGGACATAAAACCTCATCTTCTTCCACTATGAAAATTCCTTAGGTGATTCATCATATATACTAGACATGTTGGAAATTATATCTTCTTCCCTACAAGGTCTTCACAAACATAACCCCCTTGAAACTCCAATTTTATCTTATTATGTGTGATTGGAAAATAACCCAAGTGGTTGTTTTTAATAATATAACGAGATATTACTTTAGGAATCATCACAATGTTTTTTCATTCCACCACGCATTTAATTTGGTTACTCATAAGGACAATTGTTCCATTATCATTAGCATTCTGTGTTATAATGATGCTTTTGGGTTCCAGACATAGACTAAAAACAAAAAAATAGGGTGAGAAACAATAGTCATAGCGAGGAATCACATAACCAGGAAAATAATTCCAAATGCTTCTTAAATAATAACACTTTCTTATCAATCTATGACACCATATGTTTATCCAGTGTCATCCAAGGACATTGACTAATAAAATCATTAATAATTTTTTTATATAAAATTTTAATTAGCCCAATAATATCCCATGAGAGTGTCACACCTTGTAGAATGTAAGGGACCATTCATTGTGCACAAGAATAATTATTGAGATAAACTCGACCAACTATTTTTGAGGGTATTACCCCTAGATGTATTTTTTAAAAAACTGTATCCACTTCTAGAATCTACATATGTATTTATTTATCAGAAAACAACATAATATATACCTTACCAAAATATTATGATGGTATCCAATATGTTGTATTATCCCCATGGTATTGAACAAAATTCTATAATATTAATATCTTGAAATAAAAATACCATTTTAGATAACAACTAATGTGGTCAAAGAATAATATAAAAATAAATTAAATTTTATCAATCAATATTAAATATATCTCTCATGCAAATGGGATCAAGTACCATATATGATTAGTGTACTTGAAGATTAGATAAATAATAATATAATTTCAGTATAGTGTAAATCATCATTTTGAACTTTATTTATGTGGGGTACTCTGCTAGACTCACTACACTTAATTCCCTTCTTCATAATTCTAGAAAAATTATATCATAAAAAGTTCTGACCTAATATGGGTAGTAAGGTTAATCATAGGTGTTACAAACCAAGAACATATATAATAATAAGGGTATGAGATCATAAAAATATAATAATATTTTTTACCTAATATATTAAGAATTTTAAATCATGATTAATTTAATAAGGGATTTTCATAATAAAATTAAAAATTCCAATTCTTGTGGGGGCATAAATAATCCAACATTAACCATGATATAATATCATAAAAAAATAAATGTGGAACTAGTCAAATCATATACCATTTAGAAAATGTTTTAAAATTATTTGGATCAAAAAATAAATTTATCAAATAATTTCAAGTCCCCTCATAAAGTTATAGATATGAATCAAAATCCACACATAAACATATATACATGAATCCAGGTTCATACACAAACTTATGCACATGAAACATGGTCCTTGGAATGTTTAGTGATTATGAAATCTGATTCATGCATGACATATTTATTACATGATAAATACATGTTTGCTCAATGAAATGGATATATATAATGGTCCCACACATTAGAAAAAATTAAGAAATAAATTTCCCACAAGATCATAATAACATTAATCATTTCAATATCATATAACCCATGGGAAAAAATTGGTTTCAGAAAGGATCATTCTTAACTTATTTAAACCATAGACAAGAAACTGGTTTCGTAGAATAATTTATAAAACTACATTATCATAATCCATATATAGAAAATAAAGAGATAGTAGAATTGGATCCTATTTTTACTTAAATATAAATAACATAAAATACATTTATCAAAGATGATAAATTGCATTAAAAATATCACTATAATATTTCATGATGAATATACCCATTGCTATTTGAAATAAATAAAATAAAATAAAATAAATGACTATATTTTTAAGGAAAATATTCTTTAAAACAAATCGTAGACTGTTATAAAGGAATTTAAAAAGGTAATAATAATTACTATGGTGGGAATTTCTATTCATGAGGTACATGATTAAAAAATATTTCATTCACACCATTAGTGAAACATATCTCATTTGGGAAATGAAAAGAATAAAACTATTAAATAGTTTTATAGAAAGTAATATAATTAGTAAAAATGACATCGATAAATCATATAGAATATTAAAACTATTATTAAAAACATTTTAAAGAAAATATGAATATGGATGAAAAATTCTATCAAACAAAGGTAAAATAAGGTTGGCCATTCATAAAAACATTTCTTGATCCTTTTTAATAACAAAGGGAGGGTAGTATGATTATTACATAAAAATTACATGAATTTCCATGGGATAATAAAATATATATGATTTAAAGAATTATATTTATATAATTACCCCAATTGAAATTTAGAAAAAAAATCCCAAATAGAAATTATATTGTAACATTAACCCTTACCACTTTGGTAAATGTTGAATCCTGACCCCATATAGGAAATAAACTCAAATAAAATTTAAAATACCCTGAGTATAAATATAATAATTATATATAATATCAAAGAGGCCAACTATATATCACATGAAATAAACATGTGGTGAATATAGAATGTCTTATAGAAACTAATGTGAGATGGGAAATCCCCTTACCACAATGGTTACTTTCAAAAAAAATACCCTGGAAGAAATAATTTAAATTATAACATTAAATAACTTGAATTAAGAAAAATAAATGAAATAACATGTCTAATGGGTAGTATATACACCTTATGAACATAAGTTGGTACATAAAATTAAATATGAGTCAAAGAAATAATATTCAGATGATGAACCATTACATTAAGTCTCATCATTCCTCATACATGTTCGAAGATACTATAAAATAAGTATAGATTAATTATAAAAATATTATATAAAAATAATCACATATATAATAACATATATGATTTAATTTTTGTACCTTTTCACCTGTTAGTTAAAAATTCATTATTAAAGTCATTGTTTCTTGTGATAATTGCTTCTTCTTTCATGGATTTCTCAGTTTGGCTATCATAGTCCTTATTTTGTAATCAATGTTAAATCATATAAATAAATTAGTATTTTCATTGGTATCATTTTTAATAATTATGTACAATTTTATAACTATTCATTTAAAAGGATGAGGAAAATCAAATAACATCACTTCATGGAGATGCTAGTTCGTACATACGCACAAGGGATGTTTCCACATTTTGATGTATGGAATGAAATAAATAATAATTATTATAATTTATAGAACTATATTAATTTTATAAATATCATATATATTAATTTAATAAATTTTTATAACCATCCACATAAAGTAGAGATGAATGATAAAATGTATTTTTTTGTGGAGGTGGTAATCAACACGTACACATGAACGATGTTTCTATTCGCATTGGATAGCTTTGTAGAGGTGGTAATCCACATGTAATAGATAATTAATTATACCTATTCATTATTAATTCCCCTTTTTCTTACACATTTTTTCATGAAAGGATGTTATTTAGGAATGACCAAAATTTCTAGCACATGTTTAATAAGGATATGATTGTATTATGACAGGTATTATTATAGCTATAAGGTAAAAACATTGTGAATGAGGGTGAATATGAGGCTAAATTTATAAATTAATGGATGGTAACCTTTAGAATTATATAGTTTATGAAATTAATATAAATTTAATCTCATATTCATGTGATAATAAATTGACATATTTAGATTCTTAGATAATATTTATTTGAAATCCCCTCATAAAATAATGTTTATATAATTTTATAATTTTTATTAACCCTAAATATTATTTTTATCACTTTTTATTCCATTTGTAAGCCAATAATTCTAAAAAATTATAAATTTAAATATTTTAAAAATTATTTATTTTGTTTTTCTACTACTTAAATAAACAATATGTTGTCATTACGTAAGAGTTTAATGTAACAAATTCTTCACTAACTTTTTAGAATAAATTACAATGTTAATAATATTCCTTCATATTTTGATTACCATTTATAACAACACATTGTCGCTCTTTATCTCTATGAAAAAATATTATAGATATTCAAATAATGAGGGTGACATTTTTCATTTTTTCCTATTTAAAATAATATTAAGGTCAAAATAGACGAAACATGCCAACAAGTTACAATTGTTTAGAAACATGGATGATCATGGACAAAATAAAATAATAAAATATGATAAATTCAATTTTTAAAGATATTTCCATGCCTTATACTATTGTTTATTATTTGATTTACCTTTTCTAAGGGGACCAATATTTACTATGGTTAGTTATCATAATGGAAAAAAATAAAGAGAATAAAATTTTCTAAATTTGTACCCCTCACTCAAAATTTGAAAATATTTTCTCTATATTAAATTTCATAAAGGTTCATTGTATGATTCCAATCCTTCTTTTAAGGTATGTTTTTCCTTTCTCTTGAGTTTTCGAGAAAATAGGAGTTTCTAGAAATTTATGAAGTACACGTCATGTACTTCAATGTCGTAAGAGGTCATGTGATGTTTGTGTCATGGCCACACACACAGTCATGTGGGGTGATGAGGTGGCCTCCTAAAGCAGAGTATGGAAAGGGAAATAACACTTTGTGTACTTCAAAAGTACATGCCGTGTTTTTTTCCATTAAAATGTCTGGGGTCACTTCTAATGGATAAGGGTGTCTTCTTCTTCGGTTGAAACATCCCAGAGGAATCGGATGGTGCTGAGACTTACCTGAGCCCCCGATCATGTATCCTTTATCTGAATCGACTGCCATCGATTGCATTGGAACCCCAATGGTAAGTCCTTCCTTCTTCTAGATCATAGTTTTCCAATTCCTCCTCTTTTCTGAGTTATCCTGGGTTGACTGTTTTATGTGTTTTCATAGATTGAAAACATTCTAAGGAAATTAAAGCTCTTAGGTTCAACTATATTGAGATTCCAGCCCCAAGGTAGGTGGTTTGTGCCTTTCTCTAGAATGTCTTCGGGTTTTATGTTCAAATATTCCCAATACCCTTGAACAGGGTATTGCACGTTTAGAATTTTAGCCCTAATGTTTTCCTTCTTTGCATGTATGCCTGAGTAAGTGTTATTGATTCTGAATTGGGAATTTTGATGTTCTTTGGATGTAGTTCACATGCATGTTTTTCCTATATTTTCCCCTTTTGTCTAGTTTTCCTGTTTGGCTACTATTCCTTTTTTCCATGACTAGTACTATAGGATGGAGTGATATTTCTATGATATGTTGTTATTCTATTGAATGCTAGACCAGTAGTTCTTGAGGTTTACTTTGGTCGTTACGTGATACTGTTCTTATTGACTTACACAAGGTTGTGAGAACCCGGTGTATAAACCATAGGGAGAATTGACGTTGAGGGATTCTCCAGAGTGTCTTTATAAATACAATGCGATACCACATGGGGAATTCACATTGAGTGCTTCCCTAGAGTGTTGGTAGTTTCACGAGGTAGGCCACAAGGGGAATTGACATTGTGTGCTTCCCTAGAGAACCTTTAGGTTGATACGAGACTCTATGGGGAATTGACGGTGAGTGCTTTCTCAGAGATTCTATACTTTAGCTGAACCTGAGGGGTGAGACTATGTGTGCTCCCTAGAGGATTTCTAGTGCTCGATAGGAAGGACCATAGGGGATAGGATATGTGTATTTCCTAGATGTTTACCTGTTGTGTTAACTGTTTTGCTGCAGCATGTTGTGTTTTTTTTTGAATTCTTAAACTATTTATTGTTTACTACTTAGCTCCTACTTGTTTATTGATATCATTAAAATTACTTACCATATACTCACTAGCTGTTAGGCATTGATATTCAGGTGGTTTCCTACTAGGATTTAGTGTCACACCCAATTTTGGACATGCTTTCGAGCCCAATCAGATTATATTACTGCTGGTATAGACAAGGGTAAGTGCCCTTCAACATCAGGTACTTGATTGCATTGATGCTGGTTAACATGGGACCAAGATGATGCTTGCAATGCAGAAGACTTTCTCTTCTATTTTTATTTTGTACTTGGGTTTAGTACTGTATTCAGCATTGGGACTTGTCTGGATGTTTTCCTAGACATATATGTATCATTCTTCATTTATATATATTTATGCTCCAATTTTTTCTTTATTAGTCTTCCGTTGGTAACTATTGTTGGATATTTATTGCTTACTCTATTGTATGTTGTTTACTTCCATTGTGTACTCTTCCAATATGGGTATAGTTTCCCCACCATCACATCCAAGAAACTCACTGCTAGTCAGCAGCCTCGGGCATTTGGGTAAATGTGCTTGAGGACATGTGACCAACAGGGTTTGGGGTGCCTCTAGGTGTTTTCCAAAACCGGGAAGTTATAAAGTGGCATCATAGGATGTTCTTTTCTCTTGATTTACAGTTTTCAGCATATAGCCAGGGATTGGATGGAATATGATCTTTTTAATAAGTTGTTCCCAAGAGTAGCTAACCCGTGTAGAGGGAAAATCCAATCTACCTCGATTAATTACAATTTTTATGGTTTTTCAATTTTACAGTTGAATTGATTTTCAATGTTGGGCGATTCACATATTTTATGTGGTTAATGTTGATGTAATTTGGGTTCTATTTCTATCAAAACCTGATGAGATGAGGGTGTCCCATCTCATTAATCATATAGGCACTTGTTAGAAATCACATGCCATGCATTCTTTCCATGCCATGTAGGATGAATTAGCGATTGAATATTGTTTTGATAGATTTTGTGTAGAATATGAAAGCTGTTGTGATAGACGCCTTGATAGAAATACCTACTATTTATTAGGGAATTGTGTGTATGGTTTTGATTAAATGATCACCAAACATTGTCTCTTGAGGTGTTATGGGCCCTCATGGACCAGAATTTTGTGTATCATTGCACTGTTATTCTTGTTTATAAATTTTATACGATTCCAAAAATTGATTCGGGGGGAGTATGGGCCCTCAAGGATCAGAATTTTTCACTTTCAATGAATGTTTCAGAGTTTTCTCTGTTCTGGAGTAGTTTCTAGGGCCTTCTGTCCAGAATAAACCAGAATACAAACCATGTAATTTTAAGGGCTTTCCATGTGTTCTTCTGTTCAGGAAGAAACAATGTTTCTTAAGTACATGTCGTGTACTATATGTACATTCCATGTAGTCTCTGACCATGTCGTAGGTTGTGTGGGTAGAGACACGGGATGGGAAAAGTATGGGGGACACACGTCGTGTCCGCGTTGAACACATCATGTAGTTTAATCCTAGGAACCCAACTGTGTACCTAATAACACAGGTCGGTGGAGTCTCTTCTTATACACGCTGTGTCCACCTTGAAAACACCATGTATTCTAACCCAGGTACCCGACCGTGTCACGAACAACATGGGTCAGTGTTTTCTTATCACGTACATGTCGTGTCTGTCAGGAACTTGTTGTGTATTTTGAGAAGTGTGTCTGACCGTGTCACTAACAACATTGGTCAGGTGAAGCATTTCTCGTACATGTCGTGTCTACCTTGACCATGTCATGTAGACTTATCTTCAGAGATCCGTGTGGCTAAACTGTATAGAAGGAACCGAGTAGGGGAGGAGGATTCAAGTACATGCCATGTATTTGGAGAACACTCAATGTGTTTGGGTTATTGCACGACTACTTTAGGAAAATGTACATGCCCAGGTGATGACTTTAGTGAACACACCGTGTAGGTAGTGTACACACCATGTAGTCATGTTTTGTGAACCATGAATGTTTTCTTCCTCATGGTCACTTCTTACAATCCTTTTTTCAGTCCTTGATAATTATGATCTAGGGTGTGTGCTTCACCTTGCAGAGTCATTCCCCCAAGACGTCATCCAGTTGTACGCTTGTTGCCAGGCTGTGATCAGACACCAGTCATGGCTGATCAAGGACAACCTGCAAATCCTACTACTGTGCCAGTATTGGCACCAATAGTTATACCTATTAGAGATGTTGATGCACAGTTCAAGGAAGTATTCATGAGGATGATGTAGTATTTTCTGGGATCGTCACCTTCTACCCCGTCGATGGATGATTTGACGCGGGTCTTCCAGCAGTAGCATCCTCCCACTTTCTTAGGGAAAAGAGGACCTCCAGCTATAGAGTCATGGCTCAAATCCATGTTGACGATCTTCGAGCATCTGAAGACACCTCCACAGAGGAGAGTCAAACTTGCTACCTAAATGCTACGGGATTCCACCAAGAGATGGTGGGATATGATCTTACAGGCGGGTCATCAGCAGGTTATGGCTTGGGAGGAGTTCCAGCGCATCTTCAATGACTAATTCTATATGGGGACCCTGTGGGCCGACCGAGCCCTGAAGTTTATGATCCTTGAGAAGGGTAGCCTATAGGTATTGGAGTACTCCACTCATTTCACAAAGAATTTGCGTTTCACCCCCTTCTTGGGAGGATATGGGTTATTCCTAGAAAGAATGTTCGAGGATGGTCTAAGGAATGACATCTGTTCCCAGGTTAACATATTCTGGATGACTTCTATCACATCCATCGTAAAGCAGGCGTTGATCGTGGAGTGAAATCTGAGGGATTCTAGAGTTTTGAGACAAGGCATCTCAGCACTTGGAGTTAGCATCCCTCTTTCTGACAGTAGGAAGTGCTACAGGAAGTCTTCATACGGTGATTCGAGGAGACGAGACACATATTCTTGTAGCCATGTGGTATGCTACCAGGGCAGAAGGAGTGGGCATATGAGGTCATAGTTCCAGAGAGACCCAGTGGAGTTTCAATCATATGGAAAGATGGGTCACCTTCAGCGCTTCTGTAAGACCTTCTCATAGGAATCTAGTGACACGGTCTCTTCTATGACTCCGTGTTTGGAATCACCTAACCAGGTGACTGAAATATTCTCTTATGAGTAACATATATCCAGTTAACTCTTTCATGATTAGACAATGTATTGGTTGGATTTAACATACCCACACAAGACATAGATGACAAATTGTTTAAGCATTTGGGTTCACTACCCATTCCCTCGTTCATAAATAATGCTCAAGAATCATAAAATAAATCAAAAAAATTAGATCTTGTAATGTTTATAATCAAAAGACTCATTTTATTGATTGAACTATTATCAAATATTGCCATTTTTTGTGAACATCAACATCTATAAATAATTCATAAATTGAAATCATTTTAAGAAAACGTTATTTCAATGATGAAAACTCAATTAATTTTTTTTTGAGAAATATTAAGTAATAAAATAAGGTTTTTAAGAAAAAAAATTGATGCTTACTCAAATAATTCCATAAATTGAAAGTAGTAGTCCCTTGAATAGAACCCCTTTATATATAAAACATGATTCATTTATAAAAATATAGAAATAAAAAATTATTTAGAAGGAAAAAAACCTATCCCAGAAGAGATATGTATTTCCAAATATTTGCAGGAAGAATAATTTTATAGGGAAATGAAAAAAAAGGTAAAAGAATATGATTTAAAAATAAAAATTTCCACTTAACTAAATTATCATATGAACTTGAAAGCCTCCAATGTAACATCCCTTCATTGGAGATAGAATTCAAACAATAGAATAATTTTTCAACTTTCTATCTATAATGTGAACCAAAATCATTAAATAAAATTATATCTAGTACAATGATCACCATAATATGAGAAAAGATATGGTTCTTTTATAACAAACTCTATTATTGGTGTGTAATAAAGATAGAGAACATGAAAATATATTTTTTGTAGCTACTAACCTATCCTAGCCAAGTGATATTTTTTAAGCTAAATGTTTTGTAACCAACATGGAGAAATCATGTTAATGTTTTATGATGATAAGTGTCTAAAAGATGAAATATTACATATGGATCATTTAATGTGATTATAACTACTGATTATATTATTCCATCGCATATTTTAATTATACCACTATCTTGCATCGTAATATCCATCTACATGTTCTTTAGAATGAAATCCAAAATATAATATTAACAACCTCCAATAATATCACTATCATAGTAAATGTGTTTTTAGAATGTATGTCATGCAACCAGTGTGAGGATTATTATGAGTATGATGCAATGTATGATGAGGAAAATGGAATTCCATTGTTCTCTTATAAACAATGAATTTCATATCTATAAATACATATCTTGAAACTTCCCACATATAAGTATTATATTCCATATTATGTAATTTTTTTAAAAATGAAATGATACCACCTATCCATTATTATGGGCTACTCATATAAGGGTAAAATCCTTGAATAGATCTCACATATGGGTTAATAGAATTAAATACGAAAGGGTAAACTAAAACCCTCACATAAGGGTATGTTTCACCTCATTTATGGGTGACACAATCCTTCATGAATGGAGAACACATTTGTCACTTATGGGTAATAAGGATCCCACATAAGGGTAACCTATATACAGAAACATCCATATTATGCACATTTTCTATTCTTTATGTATTGAATGGTTCAGCATTAAGTAATAAAAACTGAGATCTTGATATGATCTCATCAAAAATGAATTCATTAAAATATTACATTATGTTGCTGTACATATCTCAAATTTCACTGATGAACCACTTAAATTTTATCTTCCCCCATTTTAAAATATTATACAGTCTCATTTATGAACAATCATGACAACACTCAAGATCACACTCTGATTCAACCCAAATCAATCTTCTAGTATTCCATTAAATATACTATAAAGTCAAAAAAATAGATTTCAAGGAGGATGAGATCTGTAAAGGTTATAATATAATTATAAATTATTCAACTGCAATGGAACTAATAAACATGATTTCATTAATGTTTTCATCCACAATCACATTTAATTATATCAATTGTGATCTCCTTCACCAATGAAAAACACTAAAAATCCGTGAAATGTGACATCCCAATGTAAATATATTATATATATATAAATAATATTTGATATTATAAACAATCCTTCCTTAGGTAAGGGACATTAATGTTATCTTAAATGGACTCACATGCATTCACAATCTTGGTTGAATAATGTCTGCCAAAAAATCCAATCCCATATTAATTTTACAATCTAAAATCTAATTATTAATATATGGGTACATTTACAAACATAAATAGGTACATATTGATTCATTTTTCTCTATTAGTATCTAGTACTGAATTCCACACTGAGAGGTCACACACCATTTTTCCATATGAAACCTACCACCACACTCAATAATAGATTAAATTTTCCAACTATAATCAAACCATACATCCAATATTCAAAAGATCCACATGATTTGGTTCGTTTAAATAGAATATTTTTTATAGAGGGTCATAATAGTTATACTATAACTCTATCAACCAATTTTGTTTCATTTATACAAATATATATATGCACGGATTCATTTGGTAAAAAAATATTTATTTTTAAATTTATTCTAATACTTTTAAATCATAAATTTAATCGTAGAATAATGTTTATCCAAAAAATATATTCTAAAATTTTATAAATTTCATTACCAATTTATATCATATCATTTTCACTATTTTCTTCTCTATATTTTTAAATTATTATTACATATAAAAATTACATTCTATATTATACAAATATTCAGTATAATTCACTTTTATATTTATAATTATCAAGACCTTATACATTTTTTTCAAATTAATATATTTTAATTATCAATCACTATTATTTATATTTAATTAACTCTAATAGTTATATAATTTTATCATCGTACTACACATATGCTATAAATATAATTTTTATTAAAAAATAAATACAAATATAGTCAATATAAAAATTGTTTTGGGAAATCAAGTTTTAGTAAACATATATGTACAATTTTTTCTTGGATGATTATAATATTTCGAACTAGGTTCCAAAAACTGGTGCCCCAAGCCGATCAGTTACTTGACCTCATGTATGCTCCTCATATTCCATAGGCTTGGCTAATAGTAGAAAGGGTCTAATATTGATCATGTGGTGACTACTCCATTATCACCAAAGTTACACAACTATGGAATAAATGAACAATAATCAAGTGAAATAAGAAATAGGGAAAAAATTGAGTATCATAAGATGGTTGAAATAGGAATAAAATATCCAAAACTAAATAATAAATATTCCCTACAAAAGTATGTGGCATGATTCAAAATGAAAACCCAAAATTAATGACACTAAAAACTCCCATGTATGTCCCAAACCAAGTTAGATTCCCTCATACATGGTCTATCCAAAATTTTCCATCTAACACCGGGTTTCATCCCCAATCCTATCTTCTATCCATGATGTATATTCTGATACTAATCAAGTAGTCTGAGAAGGGTGTGAGTAGAAATCAGAAGGCCACTACGAACAGTGTCTAAATCAATATTTTTTCAAATAGTGTATCTATATGTGTGTTGAATAAAATACAAGTAATAAAGTAAAGAGATTACATTTACTCAATTAATTATTCTTTATAAAATTGAACCCTTAGGTTCCAGTGGACTCCTGAACTCTCAAAACCGACTTGTTTTTTGTGATGGAGAATAAACTATCCCTAAGATATATCAGATCACAAAATGCCATTATTACCATTTTTACATCATTTTTCTGATAGAATGCCATTATTACCATTAATACCCTCAATTCATATAACATAATTATATTTTACTATTATTTATCTCAATTAGTATGAAAAAATGTAACTGTAACCATTCATTATCTCAATTCAGATAATAGAGTTCCATTGTTACCTTTATTTATCTCAGTTAGTATGATATAATTACATTGTTAACATTCATTATCATAAATCATAAAATAGATTTCTATTTTTACCAATTTTTTATCTCAATTACTATGATAGAATGCCACTGTTACCATTGATAATCTTAATCCACATATCAAAATGTCATTGTCACAATTCTTTATCTCAGTTAATATGATAGAATTTATTTATTACCATTCACCATCTCAATTCTCATAATATAATGTCACTGCTGCCATTATTTATCTTAATTATTTAACTAATTCATCAATTAATTAATTGAAATAATCATTTCTGTGACCACAAAAAATCATATTTAATAATTTAAAAATTAATTAATCTGATTTAATAATTTATTATTCACATCATTCCATTAATTAATTCAAAAAATAAATAATCAACTCAATATCATTAATTTATTCAATAATTAATTAATCACATCCATTCCAACATCACATAATTAATTAAATAATTAATTACTCCAAATCAATCAATATCATAATCACAACAACTCTATTAATTAATTCAAGAATTAATTAATCTAAACCAATAATTAATTCTTCTAAATTCCACAATCATGATTTCTCATCAAAATACAAAATCAAACATTTAATTAGTTAATTAATAAATTAATTAAATTTATTTCACATTCAATTTCACAATCCCAAGGACCCATTAATTAATTCAATAAATAATTAATTCAAATCCACTATTCAGTTTCCCAAATAAACTTAATCCACTAAAACATTTCAATTAAAAAATCCAAATCAGTTATCGTTTAAATTTCTTAATCACAAGAATTTCAATTCTAAAAATTACATGCATGTAATTATATCAAGACTATGTGATTGGAATTTTGACCACCTACCATAAAATTGATAGAGAAATATCTATAACGAAAAACCCAAATTTAGTGGAATAACAATAATCACATCGAATATTAAGATATTGATTCAAAACCTAAATAAAATAACAATTGAACAGGATCTAAAAACCCTAGATCTATATATACCCCCAATAGGAGAAAAAATTCCATTGTTACATTGAATGAGTGATGAGAGAAGGACAAGCCTTATCAAGATGTAACTACTTAACTAGGTAGATGTAGATCATCAATCCAGGCATCAAATATCCATGAATGGTGGTCATAAGGGCATGGAATCCTTCTACAAGCCTCCAAAATCATGAAAAGAATTTCAGGTCGATTTGGGATTGATTTTGGGTTAATATAGAGGTTCGGATATTTTAAAATAAATTTTTTTGATATATTAAAAATGGGTACTTATTTTTCCAGGTAAGGTTGCACTATTTTATAAACTATGTTCCTTAACCATGCGCCTCTTCTAGGGGGATGAACAGTTTCTCCTTTTTGGGCAGAAAATTTTACAAATCATGATCTAGTCATGAAATCCATCTCTCTCTCGAATTGCATAGTTTTTTGGGTTGGGGCTCAGTGATTGCCTAAACTATATGCCAACATTGCACTACCCAATTTCCATCCAAATATTCCAAATTTCCACCCAAACAAACCCAATATACAATGAAAAAAATGGACTCAAAAAAATAAAAATGATCACCTAAATAAATCCCATGATATACCCAAAAAAGGCTAGGATCTTTCAATATCCCCACCTTATAATATCTCGTCCTCGAGTTTTACACCCACGCATAAAAATGATTCAATGCCAAAAAAAATCGGACCACTACGCCCTCAAATCTAATTCCCTCTCCAATGTTTCCACCTAAACACAACCATCATGCCACAATATATGATTTATATGAATTATCATTCCCTTTAACACATTGTCACTATGATCTAACACACGTATCAGATGCTCCTCATAAGTCACATATATCTCGAGCTCAACATCATCCACATCAATCACATCATAAGGTTTGGTGTGAAACCAATGACATTTTGATTGATAAAGAAAATCATGCATAACAAAATATATCTATAGAAGAGCTGATCAACATGTAATCAGCATGAATCTGTCCATATCCTCAAATGGTGCAACGAACCTTGGAAACAACTTGCCCGATCTTCATATCCTATAGTGACTAAATCTAGGAGACACCTGAAGGATTTCACAATCACCCTATATAAAATCTAGGGGTCATTAAAGTCTATTAGAAAATGAAATTATATCTACTCTGATCCATATCCATACACTTTGGAATGTTGATTTCAAAAACTATGTTTCTTTTTTAAAATAATTATTCTTGAAATTTTAAAATTTGTTCTTAATTTATATGTGAAAAGTGCAATCAACCCGTATTTTTGAAAATTTTAGTCGTTTCAAAAACATTACATTTCCATGCAAATGATTCTTGTTTTAATTCTTACAAATAGGTATATATTGATTTTATTTTATGCATCTATAAACCATTTAATTATTAAAATTTAGTTATTACTATTGATACCCACCAACGTAATATTTTGTTTAATGTTCTTGTTGAAATTCTAATATTTTAATTTATTATCATGTAATGTTCAAATCAGGGGTTTCGTTCATTGAATTATATTGATGTGATTGAAGTTATTTTAAAATAAATATTTCATAAAGTTTTAGTTTTTTATACTCTCTTCTAATCATGGCATTGTGTGTCATATACATTATCAAATATGATATTCCTATTTAAAATCATCGGGTGCTATATTCTACCCACAAAATAAATTGTATCCTCACAATTTAATCTTTAAATTATTAATAAAGAGTTTTTAATTTGACAAATCCCTTCTTGAAATTATACATCATTAAAATATTTAATAAAATACCATTTTTAATATATTTAGGTTAATATAATGGTCATCTGTAATAATACATACTAGGTTTCCAAATAAAACAACATTGGTGGAACGTGAAGATATAGACCTAGAAGAAAATAATAACAACCCATATTTAAGGGAGAGTGATTGAGATATTTTATCCCAAGAATGATATTTATCTATTAAATTTAATTACAAACAATTCATAAATATGGGGTGAGTTAAAAGCAAATTTTTTCAGCAATAATGAAATTACTAGAATAATTTATTTTCGTGATCCCATTTCTAGAGTGGTGGAAATCATTCTTCATCTAGAATCAGAGTATGAGAACGTATATTTACAAGGTATCATTCTATTTTATAGGCACAATTTCATCCTTCAGATGTACTTACATCAATTACTACAACTTCTCTCAAACCAATAAATGTATATATAATCGATATTTGAATGCTTGAGGAACTAAAATTTAAATTTAACATATTATTACCATTTAAAAAGAATGAAAACTAATTCATCCAATCTAAAGATATTCCCCTGGACCAAATTTTTTAGAAAAAGGTGTTGAATAACACTAAAAGAGTAAATTATTCCACCCAATACATTTTTTACATTATGACTCATCCAAAACATGTCTGACAAACCTAAAAATCTTAAAATTTTGAAGGGAGGTCACTAAAAATACATTACATTCCACCGAAAATATAATGTGGCTCTTAATGTCCCATTAAAAATATTCTAATATCTCTATCACTATAAAACATTAATTAAAATATTAATTCATCTAAAAATAAAATCTTATGTTGTCGAATATATCTCATAAATCGATAAATGCAGTAAACTCTAGAAAATATAACATAAATCACTAACCAATTACAAGGTTACGGTAAAACATTTAAGTGAATTGATGAAAAGATGAGCCCGTAACGGGCTCTGCGCTCTAGGTTTTCCCCGTCGCCACCGTCTACGGTGATCTTCTCTCCTACGACATCGAGGGTTCGTTCTACAGATGATTGGTTCGGCGTTGCGAGTTTGTCATTGGAAGGAGTGGGTTATCTTTGGCAGATCTTCGCAATCAGATGGCGTGGATTCACTTCGGCGGAGCTGGTCGGAAGGTGGCGGTTTCAGATCTGGTCCAGATCTAGTTTCAAACCAGATCTGGTTGGACAACGACGATTCAGGTGGAAGACTTCATCCTCGTGGCGATGTGGCGTTGGAGGCGTGATGGAGTTCAATGGTGGTCGGTGGCTCTGTTCTGGTCAAGATCTACAGATCTGGATGGATCTGTGGGACACGTCGTCGACGGAACCCGTGGCGAGCGGCGGGCTCTTCCGGTAGTCGTTGTCGATCGAGCGGGTGTGGAGGTGTGTCGTGGCGGTCGGTCGAAGGTGGAAGCGGGCTCAACTGCGTGAGCAGGTGCGGAGGTGCGTCGCGCCAGTCGGTCGAGGGTGGCGGCGGGATCGATGTTGGTTTGGTCCGTTGAAGGTGGGTCTCCCGCTCAGGCAGTGGTGATGCTTCAGACGATGTCTGAGGATCCTCCGGTCTAGATTGGTGGTGGCGATGATACTGTCTGACGGCGGCAGATCGCGTCACGGTGGTTCCGATGACTTGGTGGTCTCTCTGATTAGCGGTTTTGGACCTGGTCTGTTGGGCCTTTGGGTTTTGCTTCTTCTTTTTTGGTGATGTTTTCACTTGTAATTGGTTTTCTCATTGGGATCTTTGTTGTCTGATGCTTTGGGTGTGTGCCTCTGAATGGGCTTTGTCCCCCTAGGCCTACGGGCTTGTAATGGGTTTTACCTTACCCAACCCAAAATGGATTACTACATTTTTTCTTTTTCTTTAACAAAGGGGCTTGACCCCAAACTTTTCTGGAATTACAAGGTTACTAATAATATCCCATAATCAACTATTTATCATTATTGTCTCAGAATCATATACATATTATGGGTCATCATCCCTTATTCATGTGTTTTTTAAAATGATCAACTTTCCTTAGAATCACTTTTTTTTTGTTATCAGTTATATTCATCAAATTATTTTGAATCCTTAATGAAAATGTAATATAATACCATCCTCATACATTCCATAATTTTTATACCCAGAATATCATCAGTAAATAATCCTATAATATAATTAATCAATCTATCAAAAATCACATAAATCACTCCACTTCGTCTATAGTAATAGCATAGTCATTTCATTGGTCCTCCAACTTCCTCTAAGGTATATTCCCTCCGCACATGGGGAATTAATTTGAGTAGTTACCTATCTATTTATAGTAAAAAAATGAATATAAAATGATTTTTCATACACATAAATTAATTATTCTGATTTCAATTCACTCCAAAATTGAGGAAAACTCTCATTCGCTTCAATAAATTATCCGAATGTTTCATCCCACAATTATCACATGTTCAAAAACTATTATTTACATTCTTCCTCTTATCCATTTTTTTATATTCCATAATATTCACATCTTTCTACCATTAAAATCCATAATACTTATAATTATACATTTAATGTGATATCACATGATATTTTGTCCTCATATGATGATAATGATTGAGTGACTAGTTTCCATCTAATGATTGGTTTAACAATAATAAGTATATGACCATTCTTACTCTTTGTATTACGTACATTTATACAATTATAATTACTTCTATGAAGTCAAATTTATAAAAAAATGTAATACACTAGATAAAATCAGACAATTATGTATCGTAATTTACAATCCGACATCTATTTATACCATTAAAATAAATTGAAAATTTTATGCATGTCTAATCACATAATCATAAACATGGTTTCTTTGGAAAGAGTTCCAATCCAAAATAAATATTTTCAAACAACTCAAAATTTTTTAAAAACAATGTAAATTAGACCAGTAATATCCCCTGGGAGTGCCAAACCAGAGGCACAATAAGTCATGTCGTCATGTACCATGAAATGTACGTGGCATGTTTGGTGCACTTTTTTCATTACTCCTATATATTAATGTTTCAAAACCACATCCACATGTAATATCCAGACAAGGATATATTTGTATAAAAACCACATAATATGTAACTTAATAAAACATTATAATGTTATCATATTATTAGACATACCCATAAAGTGATTCGTATGGATATATTACATAGTCTATATTGTCCACAATCATGTTCCCAAGGTTTCTACTAAACCTCCTCTAATACAATCTAAAAAGACCCTAAACCTAGTATCCTTGTGTTAGTGTTTACATTATTACATTAGAATAACATATAATTAATCATATCTTGATGGAGAAAATATATTAACATTCCTACTAAACTAGATACATACATGAAATTTAAATTACAATTGAAAACATAAAATAAAGAATGTGTTTTATTTGAGAACACCGTTATTTCTCATATTGTATCACTACATATCAATCAAAAAACACTTCCTTTTATTATGGGAAAAATCAAACATAAGAAAGGGTGAGGTTAGATTCTTAGTAAGGGTAATATTAATGTGGAATTTATCATCAATAAATAAGCATAATCAACATAGAAAGGTGAATTAATGAAACACATTCCATTTAATAAAAAACCATAATATCAGAAGAATAAATGATGATAGAATACATCCATATGAATAGTCAAATGACCTTAAAACATATCAATGGTTATTAAGAAAAATAACATAATCATATAGAAATCAATATTTGATCTCTTAATGAAGGAATTTATAATTATAGATGTCAAAAATGTACCATCCATACCTTCCACAAGACAGTTTATATTTTCCTGTAGAAACCCATCCAATTTATCCATAATGATTTGTCTCCTAAAACATTTTGATGCATTAAGGGTCTACCTATAAAATATTCCACTAATCACATACTAATTCCAATTCATTATTCATATTGAAGGGTTGAAAAATAATCAAAATAAACATTATTATTGAAAAATTATCATATAAAATAATAATACAAACCCCAATCAAATAAACATAATCATAAACCATCTGAAATAATATAGTGAATGGTAATAAAATTATACGTTCTTAGTAAAATTTGATCATAAAAATTTTCATTAAACAATAATTATTATATTAATGCAACATATCCCAAGTGTATCATAATTAAAATAAATGGTTTAGGGAATTTAGAAATGAAAATACTATAAAAAATTTCATTACATACACATTTGTGGTGAATAACCTTTCCACAATGAAAATATTTTATAAAAATTTTAAAAAGTATTTGGAAAAGAATTTTCATTGAATATAACCCTTTAAAATAGTAAAACAATGTTTTCAAATGTTTACTGGTCATAGTAGTGGTTATTTATATTCCTTACCTATGTGTTAAAACAAAGATTCCTTTCAAATTTTATGTAAAACCAAAATATTTTTTTCTTTGAAAAAAATGTATTTTACTTTTAAAAAATATTGAAAAGTTAAAATGGAATTTTTTTTAATAAATAATTTGGAAATTGATAAAAGCTTCTTTGAAATAATTTTTATAATACAAGGATTTTGATGAAAAACTACTTTTGACCGATGAGATAAAAAAGTAATATTTTTTAAAAAAAAATTACCTAACAATTTAAATTACCCATGAGTGAGAAAATTGTATTATTAAATGAATCATTCCAATACTAACCTGATTAGAAGAAAATATATCGGTTTTCTGATAGAAAAATCAAATTTTTCTCTTAATGTAGTATAAAAAAACAGTCCCAAATAACGATTAGATTATGAAGTTAACCCGTACCACTTTGGTAACTTCTGAATCATAATCCCCAAAAAGGAAATAATCATCAAATAAAACATTAAGTATGATGAATATAAAAATACACATGATATAACATATCAAAGGGGAAGTATATACACCACCCAATAAATTATGTGTGGAATATGTTTTATGTATTATGGATGTAAATGTTATACGAGTAACCATTACCTTCGGGTTCACTTCCTACACATGTGCTCAAACCTATTTTATTGTAAATATAGATTTATTAAAAATCTATAATACAAAAAAATAATATATCTCACACCTTATATTTTCAATTATAGTCTTTTATCACTTATTTATTAATAATTCATTGAAAAAAATCAGTATTTTGGGTTATAATTGCTTCATTCTTCATGTTTGTTCATGTTTGGTAATTTTGGACATTTTTATTTTATAAAGGTTGCATCTCCACAAGAATTTTAGCCATGATATTAATATCATATATATTCATTATATACATATTTATTGTTATCTAAAAATTATAGATATTGAAAATGAATTACACCGCTCATAGAGATGGATGGTTGTACGTACATATGATCGTTATTTCCATTTTTCATTATGGATGGAATGAAAGTAAAATATATATCTATTCAGAATTCTAGAATCATTATAATTTTTTAAATATCATTAATATTAATAAAATCCATCATTATTTTCATCCATGTAAAAAACTGAATGAAAAAAGTTCACATCGCTATGTGGAAATGGTTTTCCACACATATACACAGGTGACATTGTTCTCATCCAATGGGTTAGAAAGAAAGAATATTCAATAGATATTATATTTACATAATTATGTATATATTTTCAAAATTACATATTTTCATTATATTTAATCTTAATACATTTATTTTAATTCATAATTGAAAAAAAATCACATCGCTTCTTGAGGTGGTAGATCGTCGTACACCCGAGTGATGTTATTATATCCCAAATGGAATGGAAAGTAAGAATCTATATATGAAATCATAATTATATAAGCATATTAATATCATAAATATGATTTAAATTTTTAAAATCCATCATCATATCTATCCTTTAATGGTGGTGATGGAAAAGAATTTACATTTATTTATGAGGCTCTAGTGTTCCATACACATGATCGACAGTTTTGGTTCCCATTTGATATAAGTGGATACAGGTCAGGGTTATGTCATTTACATAATAACATCTCAGTATATTGTATATACTTGTTTTATTATTTTATCATAGTCAAATAAATAACACAAATACACACTTTTAATAATTTTACCTCCTCTTTACAGAGCCTATTTATGTTTATTACTAAATACTTCTTAGGATGGATTCCAAATAAATATTTAGCCTATTGGATTTTTGTAGGAACGTAAGTTGGTGATTTTTTTGATAAAAATTTCTTAATATGTGTGAATAATTGTAGGGATTTTTTCCCCTTTTATAATTGATTAGGAGTGACGTTTTTTTAAATACCCAAAACAATTCAATAATGGGAAGTCAGTCTCACACAAAGTGCCTACATAATTTGTAAATAATGGATTAGAATGAATATTTGGTTGATAAAATAATCTATATTAAAATAAATATATTTTTTAAAACATATTCTTTTTTATCCTTTGAGGTTACACAATTTTACCATTTTAGTTTTCAGTACGGTATCTTAAAGCATTTTATTCACCTTTGTAGTTTATCTTTTAAGAGTAAAATTAAAATGAAACTTATTAGGTAATATAAAACCATTTGTTATTAATATTAATCATAATATATTAAATAAATTTCCTATGTTATTGTAATGTTAATTTTAACATAATAACATGTTATGACCAAAAACCAGTGTTAACCTTATTCACAGTAATTATTTATGATTATATTTATTAATATTTATGAAAAAAATTAATTAAAAATTAATATATAATATAAATTATTTTAATTTAGACTATAAAATCCATTTTATTACATTCTTATAAAATAATTTGATGAAATTAATTTAATATTAATCCCACACACATGAAAAAAAAGCAGGTTTCCAAAGAGAATATTTTCAAAAGCATAGAATGTTTAAATAACAATATTTAAAATGAACTTGATTCAAATGAGCTAAATTATAAAATTTTTAAAATAATTGAAATAATTTTATTTCAAAACTAATTTAAAATATTACATTTCAATATAAAAAAGATAAAAAAAATACAGGGATATTTTTAATGAAAATTAATATTTGTTTCTATTTACCAAATACAAAATATTTTAATAATATGTTAAAAAATTAACCTAAAGATAATCCTAAAAATTATATATAAAAAATAATGTTTATTTTATTAAAAAAGTTCTAAAAGAGAAATAAATTAATTTCAATTTATGTGTACAAAGTGAGATAAAACCACCTTTATAAAAAATACAATTCTTTAGAAAACATCTCATTTCTAAATTTCTTCTCATTTTATTTAAAAAATATATATATTTCTGGAATTAATCTTATACATGTGTAAACCATATAATTTTCCTAATTTAGTTATTACTATTAAATCTCACCAACACAGTAGAAATGTTGTAAGAGTAATGTCTAAATAAAAATATTTTAATAGATTGTATCCTTTAATTCAAACCATGTTTTTATTATACTGAACATTATCAAAACAATTAAATTTATTTTAAATTAAATATTTCCTAATATATTGGGTTGTTATATTCCATTCAAATCTTGGTTTTCCATGTCATATACATTATCGAATTTGATAGGTTTCTTTTAAAATATCAAGGTGTTACAGAAATCAAGTATAATATTGACTCTCACAGACTTAATTGTATTGTTTTTAGTCAAATAAGTCAAATTTTAATTTAACATCAATATAAATTACAATGGTAATTTTAAATAATTCAAAATAAATGAAAATGTTTTATAAAAATTTATATTTTTCACTATTAACCCAAAAATATTTCCATTTATAAAATTACCAAAAAATCACCTGAACATATATTTTATATGATAGTATAAAAAATGGAGTCCATTTTATCAAATTTAATTTCTAAAAAAGAGACATTTAACTTCTAAATGAAATCATAAAATACATGGAATACAATATAGTTAGAATAAAACAATTTTTTTTTGAAAATCATATAAAATTATTGTAATGAATTTGAATCTGAAAAAAAAACAAATCATGAATATTAATAAGACATGAAATTGATTTTTTTATTAATGTTACCTTGGTCTTAACGTCCATCTCTCCTTAATGAAATTTATTATTCAAAAATTGTATTCATCCCTTTAACATGAAGGGAAATTTATCCCTTGGCCTTATCTATTTACCATATCACTTGATTAATCATGGTTCTCATCAATAAAACATTAACCATGGGAGTTAATTTTTTCCTATCACCATCTATCTGTGAATAGGATACTTCCCTTGTTTTTCCTTAGAGGAAGGGTTCTCTTCCAACTATACCACATTAGGTATAAAAACAATATATTCATCACGTGTTGGATCTAGGTGCAGTGGAAGCGTGTATATGTTGGTTGTATGTTATTTTTTTAATAATAATTTCTTGAAACCAAGAGTGAGGATCTTGCATGTCAAATTTATATTTAATTTATTTATGTTTTGAAGAAATAAATACCTGGTGTAAGGAACCTTATAATTTGGTGATTTTGGATTATCCAAAAAATAAATTTTCATATTACCTTCATTTTTATGCGTATCCAAGGATAAAATCCATCTCATGGTGATCCACATGTTCTACTATGATCTCGGAGAAACAACACTCTATATATGGGTGCAAGAGTGGCGAGTTAAATAACTCATGTTGTTCATTCTTCATCTCCCATTCTTCGGTCATTAATAAATCTCCCTTGCACTTATCATTATAGAGAGTGGGAGATATGTTGAGTTCTGATACAATTCATTATACACAATAATTATCTTTTCTAAATTTATGATGCTCTACAAAAAATAAAAAGCATCCTATTTATAGAGTTAGTATTTACATTAAAATATTATTTAATTTCATACTGACCATTAAATAACATTAACTATTGATGAAATCCCATGAGAAATAATAATAATGAGAAAATTAATATTTTTGGGACTATTCTAAATTTTATAATAATAGATATTATCTAACGGTCCTGTTAATTAATATTTGTCACCTGAATCATTCGTGGTCCATTCGAACTCCTCATGCACTAATTAAAATACTAAAAAATATATTTTTCATAAATAAATATTTCATTCAAAAACTAGATAATAAATATTTATTTCAATTAGGTGGTCACTATATTTAAATAAAATTATATCTCAAAATTGAGAATAATATTTATTCCATAAATTAAATTCCAATATAATTTAATAGAGATCAACAGAAATGATTAGTGTGTGACCCTCTAGTATTATCTCTTATTGGAATTAGAAAGGCTTACCTAATGTCTATGATTAATGTCTAGAAGTAGGTCAAGGAACCCAAGAGAAAGAATTTAATGATGCAACATTGAAAATCATATACAAATTTCCAATGTGTATAATAATCCCTCTGTCGCATTATCTAATCAATATGGGTGTACATCCATGTCTCCAATCTATATGCTATGTATTTCCTTCAATGAAAATTATAAATAAACTCATCATCACACTGTGGAATGGAATTTAATGTGATGGTTATATTCTAATCAAAGGGTCGAGATATCATCTTCCAGAAGGATGGAAGTGACAAATCGTTATGTGACTTATTAATTAATTACATCTCGCTTGTGACACACATAATATATGAGTATTATCCTGGATATTTTGTCATCATTGTTTATGAATAAATCTTAGTATGGTAGTTTTAACATTAATTAAAAATAATATTAAAGACTAATGACCATAAAACATGCTCATGGATATAAATATCCTAAGACACTAAAACATGTGAATTTCCTGCAGCTGGTTCTATTCTCATAATCTCTTAACATAATGATTACCATGTGTGAACTTTATATGAAGAATACTCATCTGCGTATGAGTAATATTACCTGATACTATATGTACTATGTTCCGCATCATATTATATTACTGACCAAATTTTTTTATAATATATTCATAGTACATGAAGGTTCTCATCATAGTGGGGAACCACTATGATATTTTCAATGCGATGTATACTATAGGACATTATTACATTACATTCATTCAAAAAAACAAAAAAATTATAATAATATGATTTATTAATATTAAATATATCAAATATACATGTAATCAAATTTAAGATAGTTGGTTATAGGACCCCAACTCCAAAAAACTACAACTTCGGTAAGAGCCAACTCCCTAAAACCTTCAGCCCAATAGGCCTCGCAAGAGTGTCATGATTATAGTGAGTCAAGGATTTAGTCATTTGGTTCTCCACATCTCCTTTCATGTAAATACTACTCACTGTAACTTCACCTATCTTATAAAAAACTCTTGAGATATTAGAACTCTCAAGTATGTTTATCTTCTAATGATGTGACCATGTCTCTTTTCTAGGAGCCACTATTTTGGTATTATCACAAAAGAGTGGTATATAATCATTACTAATAGGTACCAAATCCATCTCCCAGTCAATATTTCACATTCATACATCTTATTTAGTTTACTCAACAGTTTCTATATACTCACATACTGTTGTACAATCAACAAGAATAGCCTACTTTGAGCACTTCTATCTCAAAACCCATCCTTTAAAAGTGAATTTTTGTCCCGTTTGTGACGTAATGTCTTCTTTATCGGTTAGGAAGAAAGAATATGCATATCCAATGATTACTAGTTCCTTATCTCCTCCATAAACCAGCATCATATCCTTAGTATGCCTCAGATACATAAGGATAGTCTTGATTTCCATCAAATGATGGTCACCTGGATCGTTTTTATATCTTCCTACCACACATAATGTGTAATATAAATCTATCTTAGTACTTATCATATCATACTTGAATGAAAAAATTGATTATTAATAGGGAATCATTGTCATTCATTTTCTTTCCTCATGTCTCTAAGGACAAGTTTTCTTAGAAAGATGAATGTCATGTGACACTAGAAACAATCCCATCATGGATTGTTCTATAATTAATCTCTTTAGTATCATGTCGATGTATGTACTTTTACTTAGTCTGAGAAACATTTGGGATCTATCAAGATTGATCTTAAACCTAATATTATATGCTTCCTCACCCATTTCCTTCAAAGAGAATCATTTATTCAATCATGGCTTAACTGATAGTGAGAATAGTATTTCTTTTTCCCTTGATAAATATTTCATCAACATATACTATTAAAAAAAAGACTACACTCCCAATAAAACATTTTTAGACACACAACTCATATTAATTCTACAAAATTCCATTATGGCCTCATCAAAATGAATATTCTACAAAATGCATTCTTTCTTCAGTATATAAATGGATATTTGCAACATTCATACCTTGTTGGCATCCTTTGGTGATAGGAACCCTTAAGACTATATCAGATAATCCACTTAATAAAGGTTCTCATTAAGGAATCCTATTTTGAATCCATTTTTCAAATCTCTTAATCATTTAAATCTTTAATGGAATGTCGAATTCTGATGGATTTCATTATTACATCTGGTGAGAAGGATTCATCTTAGTCAATGTGTTGGGATTTTTTAGACACTTTTGAACCCAATATCACGTAATGGGTACGTACTTTCCATTCTATTTATAGTGTCTTCTTGAATACCCATTTTAAACTAATAGGCTTTACATCTATGTGAGTTTCTACTAAAATATATTGTTGGTTTACTTACATGGTATCCATTTCATAATTCATGGTTTCTTTACAAATTTAAACAACTATGACACGTGAAAATTCCTTTTTGGTTATAAGATCATTATTATGAACTATTAATGAATCACCATCCTCATTTACCACAAAAAATATCATTCAGCTTCTCTAAAATATCTAGTACTCCATTACAATAATTGTGTCTCCGGAATAATTTCATTTTCTATTGGACTTTGTGAAAGTTGTTCATATACAAACACTTGTGTACATTGATCCTATACAACATAGAAGTCTATCTCACTCTGACTATATATTTTAGATATAAAATCATCCTCATGAAATTTGGGAAATATGTTAACCCTAGCCTTTTTTATAAACGATTTTATAGGCATTGTACCATTGTTTCTTTAAGATATCCAATAAATATACAAATTATTCCTTAGGGTGAAAGCTTCTTAACTGAAGAGGCCATAATTCATTCTTTACAACCCCACACATGTAAGTAATACAACAATAATTTATTTCCATTCCATAATTGGAATGGTATAATGTTTGTTGATTTAGTTGTCACTCAGTTTATCAAGTATGATTCTGTTTGTAATGTGTATCCCAAAAATGATAATGGAAGACTCACATGACTGTTCATTGATCTCACTGTGTCCAAAAAGTCATAGTTCCTCCATTCCCTCACACCATTCCACTAAGTCATATAAGTAATAGTTAGTTGAGATAAAATCCAGAACTCCCATAGATAATCAATGATGTCTTAATTATGATATTCTCCACCATGGTCTGAGTGATGCTTCCTAATATTCATACCAATATGGTTCATAACTTTATTTCTGTATTTCATTAATCTGTCAAAATGATCTGACATATACATTATTAAGTTGATATATACATATATTAAATATAATAACTAATAGTTGTGAAGTACTTTTACCCACACCTTACTTCAATAAGAAATGGTCCATAAACATCTATAGGAACTAATTCATGAATCAATTTATCCCTTTCACCTTTGTCAATAAATGGGGATTTTTTCATCTTTCCTTGTGAACATGCATGATATACATCAATTGATTTTAGTTCAAAAGAATATAATTATCCATATTTATGTAATTTAGCCAATTTCTTTTTATTTAAATTATTTAGTAGGTGATGTGAAATTTGGTTTTGGTATCAGTCATGTGAAGTTTCATCATTGTCTATTTCCATTATTTGGTTTGTGTAATCCTACAAATAATGACCATTATTTAATTATTTCGTAGCATACTAAATTTAGATATTGTAAAAGAAGAAACATGTATTCCCCAATTTGAAATTAAATCAATCTACATCATGTCTAGATACAGAAATAATGTATTTGGTAACATAAAAAATATAATATAAATGCTTAAAATCCATGACCATTCCATTCAGCAACTTGAGGTGGCATAACCCAAAGCTACAAAAACATGTTTATCCCTATCAGCTTCTCGAAGATATATCTCTCCTCAATCTATCATTCATAATCTACATATTTCATTTATTTGAATAAATATATGGCAACCATAAGTTGTATCTAATACACAATTTGTAGAATTAGATAAATGGAAAATAACAAAATTGCACATGAATCTTTCCCTTCTTTATTTGGCTGGGTGTGGTTTTTATTTTAGTGTCCATTATTTCCACATGAAAAATAGATAACATGTTTTCCCCTTCCTTTCCCCTTGATCTTACACTTCTGGGTGGGCATGAAGAATCATTGTTCTTAATTATCTTCACTCACCCTTTATGTTTCATCATCATAAGGACATAAGGAATTTCATGATTTTTATTATTATATACATGTAATAGAAGAGTAATATGATCTAGTAGATACTTTTAAATTTTTTTTCATATTAAAATTCAAAACAAAATTAGGGAAGATAAAAGGGATTGTTGCCAGAATGAGGGCGGTGCCTAGTTCTTCGATGAATTTAAACCCTAGAACCTCTAATAACTCATTGTAACCAATGATCTCAACAATGTGAGACCAATTTGGGGAACCCTGTTCAATATTAATATGAAACATCACCTTGGAAATCTCATAACTTTCTTGTCCATCTCTCTCCTGGTAAATACCATTTAGTTGATCAAGTTGGATATAATCATCCATGCATTCATTATACATCATTAGTTCAGAAGATATCAATGAAAGCATCAATCATTGAACATCAACAAAGTTAATAAATTTTTTTTATAGTCAAATAAATCTTCCTCAATCACCAGTTTAGAATGAAAATTGGAGTTGTGGATTCAATCCTCTAATATTTCCTCTCATGACATAGCACAACATGAAGGCATATAAACAACTCCCAGAAGTTACATCTGGTTAGGAATCTATATTTCTCCAATACTGGTCATAGAGATAGTGTGGATGATGAAATTGCCATTTTATACGACAATTAAAAGGATAATATTAATTGAAATTTTCTAGAATAAAAAATAATTGAGATATGATAAATTAAATTTAAGTATATACATATATTTATTAAATATCCCACTATTTTATCAAGTCTTAATAGCCCTCACCATTAAACTAAGAATTTATAGTTTCTTAAAAATATAGTATAAATGATCCCCATTATATTTATTAATGATTCAGACATTGGCGATGAAAACCATAATAAATTAATTACGTAAGTGGCCTTGCCAACTATGGAAGTGAAGCTCCTTGATCCATTGAGTGGATTCCCTTATCATGAAATACTTACAAGGATTTCTTCAACAAATGCCTATAATTTTATATTAAATAGACTTGGAATGTTAAACAAAATATAATTTTGGTTACTTCAACCTAAAAATCTCATGAGAACTCCCCAATAAATGATAGATTCTTGACTTTTTTCATGTAATACATGTTGTTCTACGGTTAACTATCAATCATGCAATGGAAGGATAATTCCGAATAAATATTTAATTGAGGGGATTAAATTTATTATGAATTAATTCTAACTTTTTTATCCTATACAGATCATGTGAATATTTAATGGATGATACATAATTAATTAACCATGATTGGTTAAAAAATATATGGATAATTTTTTTGTTTAATTTCTATCTTTTCACATTAGTTTATTTATTTATGTTATCGAAGCATTTCATCCATAAAAAAATTTCATATAGAGAAATAAGAAAGTAAATAAATCATGTTATCATGAGTTTTATCTAAAATATTATTTAATGAGAGGATATTAAATCAACATTTAACCTATGGGAAATAGATTTTATTTACTACCTTGGCATGAGTTACCAAATTCACCATTTCCAACTGTATATCACTGTGGTTGGCATAATTATCGTTCCATCATGAACCACCTCCTCATTCCATTGGATCGTCGATTAATTAAAAATATTTATTGCTCATAGGTAGGTGAGGGGAACCAAAGGATTGTTTAAAAGAAATTACATAATTATCCATGGACATGTAGGTCCTAAAAAATAATGGAGGGAGGGATGTCTAGCATTCCATCAGGTAATTTAATATTAAATAATTTAAAAATCATGTAATAAATTAATTTTAAACATCAAACACAAAAATGGGTCATGTTCAAGATCACGAATGATCATAAATGAAATGAGTGAAAAAAATAAATGGCTGAAATTAATATCTTTATTCATTGTTTTATTACTTTAGATAAAAAATGTTAAATTATTTAATTAACTAATTAATTCCCATTCATCATAGTAATAATATGATCTTATTTAGAGATACCCATCGTTAATTTAATTTGTCGCAAATATATTGAATAACCAATAATGACATATTAATTAAAACAAATTAATTAAGAATTTTAAAATAATTAAACCCATTATTAAATTTTCAAATAATCAATGGCGTGCTAATCAATAAAATAAGGTTTTAGTGATAATATATCTATTTTATTTTTATTTTATTTTTTTCATTTAATTGGAGAATACACAGTTTGTACATGCATCTACACACCATATACCTCGGTTTCCATATATGAAAGTCACACTATGGGGCTATGGCATGTTAACTCGGCCAAACTACACAACATGTACAAGCAAGCTACACAACCTATATTTGGTTCTTCTATACCGTGGTCATCACGGTCGACACATGGGGTAAAAGAAAATAACAATTTGTAATTAATTTCTAATCACATATAGATACATTGATCATGGGAATTCAGTTTTTACTCCAGCTGCACATCATGTAATCGAGTTTGATCGGTAAAAGATTGTGAATTTCTGGATGGAATGTCCATTCCATCATCAATTATTCATAAACCATTATTAAAATGAAACTAAAAAACATGATTAAAATTCCAATAACAAGTTAATTCAATTTCAGATAAAGGTTTAATTACATTAGAAGAAATTTTAACAACAATTTCACATAGATAAAAATCATATAAATAATTAAAAATTTAAACATAACCTAGATCAGATACCACTTGTTTGTTCCACATGGAGAAGAAGTAAGCATATGTGGGGAATATATTACTTTTTATTTAATAGTAGTTTCCTAAAACCAAGAGAAATGATATTTCATATAAAATTTATAATTATTTTTATTTTATATTTGATGAAATAAATACTTGGGCATAAGAACATTTTTGTTGCTGAATTTTTGATCATCTGAAAATTCTCCTTCAAATTATCTTTATTTCTCTCTGAGGATCGAAGGATATAATCATTTTAATAGTTATCTATCTGTTTTCCAATGATCTATGAGAAAAACCACTTGATATTCATGAGCAAGAACGGTGAGTTCAATATCTTGGGTCATTCATTTCTAATTTATTATTCATTGGCATTGAAGAATTTTCTATTTCACTTCTTGTTATTTAGTGGGAGAGATATGAAGGAGTTGTGAGATAATTCATTGTGAAATAAAATTCCCTATTATCCTTTTTGGATGTAACAACCCTGCTCTTTATTAAAAACATAAACTTGATTTATTACATAAACTAATTACTTGACACAACATGGAAGATAGAGAGGTCATGTGACTTTGGGGATTAAGAACATTACATAACCACTTAAAACATAAACCACACAACATCTTTATTGAAATATTCTTTTACATAACCATGGCATTCCCTCATACTTAGCATTTCTTGAGATAACCTAAGGACATACATGTGAATATGGGGATCTATAAAGCCCAATAAGTGGGAAAAAAGGCATTACATGAAGAATAATATACATGTTAGGAAATAGTAATATAAATGGAGAATAAATGAACATGAACATAAAGGCATGATATAGCATGATTATCATAACTTGGAAATGTGTCAACATCACTTAACATGGAATTACCATGATCCATGGATCATTGCACATGGAGCATGAGTAAACCCTCATTGAACATGTATTAGTAGTAGTAGATCCTCATTCACATGAATTATAATTAGTAAATCCTCATTTCACTTGGATTGTCCTGATAGTAATCTTTACCCAATTCATTGGAGTGCTATCAGGGCACACCCTTCTTATACATTTTATTTCACACATAAGTATTCTACAAGTATCATAAAACATGGATTCATTAAACATCATCCTTAATTCGATGAAAATGGAAATGTGAAATTAATACATGAAACTATATAATCAATAAGTAAAAGTTAATAAAGGTGAATACCCATGATAGTGAATTGGTCATGATATTCACTACACAATGACATTGTCTTGAAAAACACAGTGCAATTTCAGAAGCACAATGGTGTGACATAGGAATTCATAAAAAAATGGTTGATGAGAGAGAAATGGTTGTCTGAACATATTTACATGAAAGGGAAAGTAAGGGGGTCATATAGATACATTTTACAACAAGTTTAATTGAAATAAGATTCATCATACAAAAAAATTTCTTGAATGAAAATTCGGAGAGAGAAATTGTTTATGGAATTTCAGTATGGTAACCGGTGTACATTAGACGAATTAATGAGAGTGAATATGTTATTTCATCATTAAAACATAAATAGGTATGTATGGGGGATGTGTGAAATTATACCCCAAGATTTATAATTTTATATGAATGTACTTAACAATATTATGATGCTTTGATAAAATGAGAAAAGAAGGAATCCCTAACAGAATTTCAGCATGGTAACTGATGTATATAGGAGGAAAAAATGGGCGATAAAATGGTATCTCCTCAGTAAAACATAAATAGGGAAGTACAGTATAGGTGTTAAATCATTCCCCAAAATTTTTAATAGAAACTATAAGGGAATAACAACATAAAGAAAGTTAAAAAAAATGAGAAATGGCGAAATCCCTTACTAGGAAGCGTGATACTGAAGTCTAGGGAGGGGCTTGAGAGAGGATTCTTGGGAGCATGGTGAACCTTCAGCGGATTCTTGAGAGATTATAGGAGAGTTTGGATGAACTCCAAAGGATTTGAGTAATGAGGAAGTGGGATCTTGGTTTGGTTTATATAGGAAATGGGAGGGAATTATTTATTATTTAGGATTGGGACACCATACATTAAACTAATCAAAATCACAAACCATCCCATAGTTTATGCCCATGGTTTTTTCCAAATTAAAGTGGAAATCAATATATTAGAAGAAAAATGTCCAAAATTCATAAAATAATAGGGTTTATTATGTGGAGGTGAGTCACACCCTCAAGGAAGTCAATTTAAAAAGCTAAAATATTTTATAAGTCTTGGATGGTCCACTAAGGCTTTGTAAAATAAATTAATAAAAATCCAAAAATTGTATTATTTTAAAGATAAAAAATATATTGTCCTAAAAAATGTTTATATTACATTATTACATAACTATTGGGTCATTATGTTGTCATAAAACACATTATATATTTAAATGATATTTAATTTTTACTCAATAATTCGACTGTTTAAAAAAATTCTAACAAAATCAGCATTTGATAATCTCGACATCATGTTTCCAAAAATAATATTAATTTTATCCAAAAAAATTCTCAAAATATGTGAATTTTCACTCTTAAAATAAATATGTTATTTATAAAAAATTAATGGGGTTTTACAAAAACTTCTTTCAACTATAAAAAAACATCAATTGTATTCATAAAAATTATAAAATAATTTATACATAATAAAAAGTAACTTAATAGTAAAAATATTTTATTAAAATATTATTTAATTAAAAAATCGATCAATTTTTTAAAATAGATTCATTAGTTGAATATTAAATAAAAATACTATATCTAGTAATGAAACTATTTACAATGTAACAATAATAAAAAGAATGTTTATTCTTTATTAAATAAAAATAATAATTCACATAATGATAGTGCTCATGTATTGTTACATAACCCCTTATAAGACATGCATAAGATCAAATGGTAATGTGTGTGATGATGAAAAGTTCTTGGGGTGGTTCAGATAACATCACTCAGGTGGTAATCTCAATCAAGTTCCAATTCTCCCCTAGGAGTTTCTGCTTGAGATTGACGTGTTGAAGCTTGGTATGGGTTTGGTCAAGATCAAGGACCAATGATTCCACCTTCTTTTCAAGCTCCAACAAATGGCCTTTGTACATGGAAAGTCTACTGGATGAGGACATCACTTTCTTTATCTTAGTAAATTAGATTTGTTTAGTCCCTATATTTATACTAATCATGTGAACACAATTCAACAGTTATATTAGAAATGGTAATAATCCATAAAGGTATTTTGAAATCCAAAAACATAAAAACCAGAAAGTAAAAATGTTTTAGACAACCATTTTTCTTAATAAGACATTTAATTAAACCAAGATGAATTTTCATTGATAGAAGTTTTGGTCTTTTAAATATTCACCCCTTAAGAAATTTCACCATTGAAATATCCTTTTGTCACAGTATAACAGATGTGGGAAACTCCAAATCATCACAATCTCTGATTCCAACATCGCTTCTTCAAACCTGTTGTTTTTTCACAACACCATGACGAGGGGAATTGTCTTATTTTGAAGAACTTTTTCTCTATGATATAAGATCGTCCCTGGTTTCTCCTCAAAAGAAAGACCATCTTCTAACTATACAACCTTTTAAGAAGAGTACATGGGAAGGTTATGGTGTCTACTTCTTTAAGAGGGATACATGAATGGCATCATGTAATTTGTCCATGGTGGGTGTAAGTGCTAGTTGATATGCCACATCCCCGAAATAATCAACTATATAGATTGTGATGATGTACCTAGGAATTAACTAACCATTCTTTCTAAAACACATTAACTTCGTCCACATTTATATGTTTATAAATATCACCTCTCTACCTTTGATTTCAATGTCTCATCGAAAGTTCTCGGAATTACTCTTCAGTCAACTTTGGGCTTCCTTGATAGGCTACTGAATGGCATGCCCCTTCTCCACCATTTCTTCGACCATTTTAGGTAATAGCAGCTTATTGTTACTAACTTCATACCAACACACCAGTGTTCAGTACCTTTACCCATAATGGGATTCATATGGTGTCATTCAGATGCTTGAGTTGAAACATTTATTGTAGAAGAATTCACCCAGTGGGAGATATCAGTCCCTACCACCTTTGAAGTCCATATAACATGATCTTAACATATCTTCTAATGTCGGAATAGTTTGCTCATATTGGCCATCATTTTGACGATGTTATGCCGTATTGATGTTTAGTTCAGTGCTTATAGCTTATTGGAGACATTTCCAGAACATTGTGGTGAATCTTGGATCACGATCAAATACAATAGATAGTGGAAGTCCATTCAACCATACCACTTCTTCGATGTAAATCTCTGCAAGTTGATCCAATGGGAAGTCCTCTCGAATTGTGAAAAAGTGAGCAATCTTCATAAGACGATCTGAAATAACCCATATAGCATTGTTTCCTCTATATGTCCTTGGATGTTTAGTGAAAAATTCCACAGTAATGATGTCCCACTTATATGTGGATGTGGGTAGTGGTTGTAGCCTGCCGTAAGACATTTTCTACTCAGCCTTCACTTTTTGACATACTAGGATCATTGATGTATATACAACAATCTCATTTTTCATATTTTCCCAACCAATGTTTTCTCAGATATCTCGATACATTTTTTTTCTCCCTAGGGGAATTGAAAAGGTTGAGCTATGTTCATCATTCAGAAGATTCTTCTTTATCATTGGATAATATGGTGCAAATAATTGTGACCCAAATCTCACAATTCCATCCTTTTCAACCATGAACTATGTGGATTTCCCATTTCGGATAGCTTCCAACTTATTCAGAATTTCCACATCCTTTCTTTGAGCATCCATTATTTTATCCATGTGGATTGTTTAGAAATAATTTGAGAAATTATTCATTATGCTCCTCCCCTAATGATTCACAAGTCCATCCTCTACAAATATAAGAATATTATATCCTTTTCAATTCTCATCATTGATAATGATGGAGGATCCTTTATTCATAGTGAATCTGCCACCTTGTTTGCCTTACTGGGATTGTAGTGGATTGAGAATTCATATTCATTGATGAGTTCTATCCTTCTTCATTGGTGTATATTAGTCACTTTTTGTGTGAATATATATTTGAGGCTCTTGTGATCAGTATATATCTCGCACTTCTCCCCATAGAGATAATGAAGCCATGTTTTCAACTCCAATATCATATCATCCAACTCCACATCATGTTTGGGATAGGTTTTCTCATGGATTTTCAGATTCCTTGAGTCGTAGGATATCACTTTATCATTTTTCATCAACACCCAACCAAAGACCTTCATTAAAGCATCACTAAATACCACAAAAAAGTTCTCCACATGTGGGTAGTGTGAGAAAGGAAAATTTATAAGCCTCCTTTTCAAATCCTTGAATCCCTCTTTGCATACATCACTCCAAGAAACTATTACTCCCTTATGAGTTATCTTGGTAAGTGGGTTGGACAATCGTGAGAAATTCCTCACATATCCGTGACAATTTCCAGAAAACCCCATGAAGCTACGGATATCCATTTTCAATGTTAACCTCAGCCATCCCTCAATTGTAGTTTTCTAGGATAGATTCACATATATCCCATTGCTTGTGATTGTATGGCCCAATAATGAGTCCTCCATCAACACTAAATCACACTTTCTATACTTCTCATTGATCTTATCCTTTTTCAAGGTCTCTAGTATTGTGCTTAGATGCTTCTTGGGATCCTCCATTGTTTTAGAGTATTTAAGAATATCATAGATAAATACTACCACAAATATTTCACGGTAATATCTATGGATTCTATTCATCAAGTCCATGAAGATTGTTGGAGAATTGGTGATACCAAAAGGCATTAATATTAATTCATAGTTCCCGTACCTAGTACCAAAAGTAGTCTTGGGGATATCTTCCTTCTTCATCCTTAACTAATAATATCTCGACTGCAAAACTACCTTGGAGAAGTATTATTCACCATGAAGCTGATCGAACAAGCCATCAATTCATGGCAGATGATACTTGTTCTTTATCATGATTTTGTTAAGATCATGATAATCAATGTAATGTTTAATTAAACCATCCTTCATTAAGATGAATAGGGATAGTGCACCCCTTGGTGAAGCACTTGGGAATATAAACCCTTTATCCAGATTCTTTTGTAGTTGATTCTTCTGCTCCTCAATCTCCAAAACAACCATTCTATAGGGAGTGTTGGATATTGAATATGACGTAGGTATAAGGTTAATTGAGTATTTGTCATCTCTTCTAGGTGGATGACTAGAAAATTTCTCAAGAAACACTTCAGTGAATTTCCTCAAAATAGGAATGTCTCCAAGTATGGTTTCCTCCTTAAACTCAATCTTCTATGCAAAATACTCATGCTCATAGGGCAGTAATATCCACACTTGAGATGATGGTGATAAAGAAGATTCATCTTCCTCCTTACAAATTTATAAAATAGGGTGTTGATTCTCTATAGAGAGGGTGGTTTCCATCAAATGATAATTTATGTAGGCTCTATATAAGGAAATCCAATCCATGCTGAGAATTGCATCAAATTCCACCAAAGGAAGTATGATGAGGTTTGTCAGGAAGTTCAATCCACTGATTATGAAAGGGGAGTAGTTATATTCATGGGTTGCAATGATTTACCCATTTACCATACTCACTGACATCTTTTCGTCCATTATATTCGGTGGTATTGGGAATATTATACTAAACATTCACAAAACAAAAGAATGCGTAGAAGTATGGACAATAACCCTACCTTTCACTTTTTGATTCTGGTTCTACTTATTTACTTAATCCAAAAAAAACCTAGGGAAGATAACTATTAAACACATAAATGGTTAATCCAAAGTCAATAATATATGACTTATAAATAAAATTTATTTCCATAACTTATTAATCTATTGGCTTCAATCTCTGTTATCCATGATCTTCTTTCAATCATATATTCTTAGAGGAATTTTTTTAATTCCCTTAATAGTGGTTCATAATAATATTGTGAATTTACCAATGAAAATCCCCTGGGAGTGTCGTAACCAAGAGTGCAGCAATGGCCATTATCATGTACTAGGATACCCTAGGTCAAGCCCGATACTACTTTTTAGTGTTTTCACTCCTTGGTACATCTATGTCAGAGCTGCCTATACGTGGACATATCCAGATAGAGATATAATTGATTGATAATCCACTTACACAATACTAACCAAAAAGTAGGGATGTTTTTATTATACTTATTCTTACCCCTAAAAGATTCATTAGGGTTTTATAATCCTAATACCAAGAAAAATCTACATTTATCATTGATACCAACTATAACAACCTTTCTATTTTCTACACACATAAACATGATTTATTACCTAAAATATTCACTTGATAAAACATGGAGGATCGAGATGTCTAGTGTCCTTGGGGATTAGTAATATTACATTACAACTGAAAACATAAAACACAGAACATCTTTATTGAAAACATCCTTTACATAACCACGACATTCTCTCATATTTAGCATTGCTTGGGATAACCTGAGGACATACATGTTAAAAGGGTGAGCTATAAAGCCTAGTCAGGGGTAAAACAAGGAATAACCTGTTGAACTCAAAAAATGTTAGGCAATATGCATATCAATCAATAATAAAATAACATGAACATAAAGGCATGATATAGAATGATTTTCATAACCTGAAAATTTGGCAACAAAACATAAGATGTAATTAGCATGAGACAAGGCTCATTGATCATGGAGCATGAGTTAACCATTATTGAACATGAATTAGAATGGGTAAATACTCATTTAAATTGAATTATAATTTGTAAATCCTCATTGAACTTAACTTATCATGATGCTAATCTTTACCCAATGCATTGGAGAACTATTATGTCGCAACCTTCTTAAACATATCATTTCATGCAAACGTGTGCCACATGGATCATAAAACATGGATTTATTAAATATCATCATTTTTTCATGATAAAGAAAATGTGGAAATCATACATGAAACTCTTAAATCAATAATTAAATATACATAAAGGTGAATACCCTTTATAGAGAAATGGGTAAGGCTTTCACTACACAATGACTTTGGCTTGAAAAATGTGGTGTAATTTCAGCAGCATAACGACATGACATAAGAATTAATAAAAATGGCTGATAAAAGAGAAATGTATGTATCATAATATATAAAAGAAAAGGATAGTAATATGGTCATATAGATACATGTACCAATAAGTATAATGGAATTTGGATTCATAATACAAAAGAATTTCTTGAATGTAAATGAGGAGGGAGAAATTCCTTATGGAATTTCGGCATCATAAAAGGTGTACATTGGAAGAATTAATAAGAGAGTAATGGGTATGTGATCATTAACAAACAATGTGGGAAGTATGGGGGAGGTGCAAAATCATACCCCAACATTTATAATTTAAACTAAAAGGGTATAACAACATTTAAAATCTTTGATAAATTAAGAATGAAGTAATCCCTTACTGAATTTCGGCATGGTAACATGAGTACATAGTGGGAAATAATAAGAGAGAAAGGGGTCTATCATCATTAAAACATAAGTAGGGAAGTATTATAGAGGTTATAAATCATACCCCTACATTGTTAATTGAAATTAAACAGGCATAAAACATAAATAAAGTTTGAAAACAATGAGAAAGGAAGAAATCTATTACATGGAAGTGTGATCACAAAGGATTCGGAGAGGCTTGAGAGTGGCTTCTCGGGAGCTTGTGGAGCCTTGAGATGATTCTTGAGATAGGTTGGATGTTGTTTGATGAACTACAAAGGCTTTTATTTAAGAGTAATTGGGGTCTTAGTTTGTTTTATATAGGAAAGGAGAGGGAATTCTTTATTATTTCAGGTTGGGACACCACACATTAAACTAATCAAAACAACAAACCATCCAATGGATTTTCCCTTCGTTTTTGAAAATGGGGACTTCAAAAAAATATTTTATAAGGCCAATGTCCGATCTTCTTAAAATAATAGGGTTTTTTATGTGGAGGCGATTCGTCCCCTCATGGAAATCATTTTAAAAAGATAAAATATTTTATAAGTATTGGAGGGTCCACTAAGGCTTTGTAAATTAAATAAAACAAACCTAAAATTACATTATATTAATGGTAAATCTTATATTGGCCTCACATAATGTTTATATTACTTTATTACATCAATATTGGGTCATTATGATGTCATAAAACAAATTATATATTTAAACGATATTTAATGTTTACCCAAAAATTCGACCGACTCAGAAAAATATGTAAAAATAAATATTGGATAATTTTGAAATCTTGATTCAAAAAATAATTTTGATTTTATCCACATATTTCTCTAAATATGTTAATTTTCACTTTTAAAATAAAAACCTACATATATAAAAAATTCATGGGTTTTGACAAAAACTGTGTTCCAACCTTAATAAAAATTACAATTGTATTCATAAATATTATACAATCATTTATACCTAATAAAAAGAAATTGCATAATATTAATATTTTATTGAAATATTATTTAATTCAAAAATCCATTAATATATCATAATAGATTTCTTAGTTGAATATTAACTAAAAATACTATTTCTACATTAAAATTTTTTTACAATGTAACAATAATAAAATGAATGTATATTCATTATTATATACAAAAATAATTCACATAATCATATTGCTAAGGTATTTTTTCATAACCACTTATAACACCCGCATATGACTAAAGGGTTAGGTGTGTTATGGTGACATATTTGTGGGGTTTCTCGGATAACATCGCTCGGGTGGTAATCTCGATCAACTACCACATCTCCCCTATGAGGTTCCACTCAAGATTAACGTGTTGAATCTTAGCTTGGGATTGGCCAATAGTGATTCCCAATTAGGGAACCTCCTTTCGGAGATCCGAAAAATGGGTTCCGTATGGGGAGAGTCTACAGGATGAGGCTATCGCTTCCTTTTTCTCAGTAAATTGGATTTTTTAAAGCCCTATATTTATACTAACCATGTGATCACTGTTAAACGACTATATTATCAATGGTAACAATCCTTAATGGTAGTTTGAAGTCCAAAAACTAAAAATCAAGGAAGTATATATCTTTTACATAACCATTTTTCATAATAATACATTTAATTAGACTGTGAAGAATTTTCATTGATTGATGGTTCGATCGTTACATTGGATGATTTACACAATAGGCCAAAATTCCTAGTTATACAGTTAAAATTTAGGTCAAAAAGGTATTTAATTGTATACCGTCTATTAAATAAAATTTACTATATCTAATGAATCCAATAAAATATAATAATAAATATATAATTTTTATTTTCTTTTTTGTGACAACATGCACAATAAAAAATATCCAACACTCTTGTTAATTAATATTTTTCACCAGACACAGTATTGATATATTCAAACTCCCCTATAATTTATTTAATAACTGAATACATATTTTATTCATAAATAAATATTTCATTAACAATCTATAAATAAATATTTATTTAAATATTCAATAAATAAATTTAATATTTTACTCATAATCTAGGGAATAAATATTTATCCAATTAATGAGACCAATATAACATGAATAAAATTATTCCTGAAACTTGAGAATAATATTTATTCAATTAATTAAACTCAAATAGAATTTAATTTGAGATAAATAAAAACTCATATTATATGACGCTCTAGGATTGTTTCACATTGTAATTAGTTGGACTTGTATAAAGCCCTAGATTACAATATTTTAATGGGTCATGGAACATAAGATAAAGATCATAATTACACTATATCGACAAACACATATGAATGATCACTGCATCATATAATCCCATTGTCACAATATCTTATCAAGATGTTTTGAAATCTATATATCAAACCTCTACTCTCAATGTGTCATTCATTATCTATCCTAACTAAACACGTCAATACTCCATGGAAATGTAATTTAATGCAATGGTTCAATTCTAATAAAAGGGTTGAGATATCTGCTACATAAATATGGAAATGATAAATTCTTCCTTAAATTATTCATTAATGAATTGTCACATGTGACACACCCAATGTACCCAACTTCATCATGAAAATTTATCTTCATGGTTTTTGAAATACATCTATTTATGATTGTTGTAACCAGAATTAATATTAATCCTAAATTATATGGACCATCACAGACACATTGATAAGAATATATAATTAAGCCAAAACATGTTTAAATCCTACTGGTGGGTGTGTTCTCATAATATTTTGATTTTGATATTACCATGTGCGAACTTCATGAGAAAAATCCTCATTTAATTATGAGTAATCTCAACTAATTGTCTATGTAAAATGTCTCCCTCTATTGTTTTTTATCAACGACGAAACATTTTTTGTAAATATCATCAAAACACATCAAGGTTCTCATCAAAATGGGGAACTGTTGTGAGATTATTATTGTGACATATACTGTAAGACATTATAGATCTTGAGTAATGAAAAATTACAAACAATATGTAATAAATGTTTTACTAATATTCAATACATAGAATATACATGTAATAAAATATAAATATTTGGTCATAGGACATAAACTCTATGATCATATATATATTTACATACATTAACAACTGAAAATCATAATTTACATGAGATAAAATATAAGGACGATCTACTCAATAAGAAACTAATCCAACCTTTTCTAAAATTTCATATATACCAACATATCACATAATTAAATTTTATTTTTTTACTAAATCACATAACACCATTCCATGGTGATATTTTATGAAATCCATGACTTCCTACCTACAAAAAAGGTAATTCCTCTAGATTTATTTTTGATTCTTATACCTTTTATGATCTTCCCTAATTTATTATTAAATAATATTTACCTTATCCACCATTTCCTCAACGAGTACTGGTCCAAAAAATATTCTTTCACTAAATTTGTCCAATAATTTTAGATAATGAATCTACTTTCAATATAATGATTCAAAAGAGATCATATCTATACTATAATGAACTCTATAATTATATGAAAATTCAACCAATGAATGTTGTTGATCACAAATTCCTTGTTAATCTAGTTATCAAGGATGAAGAATATTTTCCAAAGAATGAATCATTCTCTCCGACTATCATTCAGATTGAGGATGAAAAACTTTTTTGAAATCTAATTTAAAATATTATTAATTATAAATACATTTCAAAAAAATATAGGTAAATCTACGGTCCTGATCATATACAATATTGGGATGGACTCCATTTAATCTGATGATTTTTTTTAGTTTTGGCTCTAGAAATATGATCTCAATACGTATAATCATTAATATAAACTAAATGAACATATATAGCTAATCGATCAATAATAACACAAATTGCAGCAGTTCCTTGAGTTTTCATTATCATTCCAGTAATTAAATCCTTGGATATATTCTCCCATTTTTTACTTAGGCACTATTAATGTTTGAATAATCCCCTTTGGTATTTTTCACTCTACATCTAACTATTTACATGTAAAACATTTCATGGCAAAATAATAATTATAATTCATTATTCTATTCCAAGAAAAATATTCTTGATGGTTTCTGTATATCCTAGTATAGTTGGAATGAATAGAAAAAAGGAATTAGAATATTACCTCAAAAATCCGTTTTTCAATAGAGAATCACTTAGGACACACAACAACATTAAAAGACATGTAAAACCTTCTTTTTAATGTTAATTTATGGAAACATACACTTCTTATAAAACACTACACATTCATGCAAACCACATTCTTGTTTATTAGTATGATTAATTAAATCTTCTGAAAACTTTTATACTATCACCATAAAAAAGTAATTATTTCATTGTCACGAACCAACCAAGATTCCATGGTACTATGATAACCGAGACAACATTTCCTGACCATGAAAGGGAATTCCTGATTCAATCAGTTTGGAAAATAGAACCTCGCATCCAACAATATAAACATGGGCTTAAATTTTTCTCGAACATAACAGAAGATACATGTACATATTAGTATACTAAAAAAATTCCTTGATAGATAGTACCCAAAACCAATTAGGAATATCAAAATCCCATATAGTTTATCCTTAAAGTATTAGATATTGATATCAGCTATCTCACATCCTAAAGGACACATCACTCTAAGATCCATGGGGTTAAGAACCTCGACCTCAACCAATTGGTACCCTCCCTTTACTCATACATGGAAGGAAAAATCTACAAAAACCCAAAGGAAAAGGAAGGGTGTCATATAAAAATCTAATTAGTGTTTCACCAAGTGTTCTATAATAATACGACACCACATTAAACCAAATAATGATTACAACTTTAATAAAAAACAATGGAAATACATTTTCATATTTAAGGGAATTTTTTTTTATTTAAAATGATTGATAGAATGTCAAATATGAAAAAAATAAACAATTTATTTATTAAAGTTTATATAAATAATTAGTAATTAGTAAAATACATTCAAAATTAATGGAATATACATTAATGAAATCACAAAAATGACCAAGATATTCTTACTTATGGTATTATAAGTCTTTGTTATAGGATCCTCACATATATCATATAAGTGATAACAGAAATATTTGTTCACATGTTCCTCAAGCTAATGCAGAATACGACCCATCAATATCCCATTGATGATTTGATATGCCAAACTAGGTTTTAATTATATATTTAAATTGTCAATATGTTTCTAGGGAGTTACCATTCCAGAATGATTGTCTCAAATAAGCCACTAACTACCCACACTAAAATGTTCTCAATCAATCAATATAAAAAGGGAAAATCATTAAATTTTATAATAATTCATAATCACCTACTTTTACTTTTCAAAATGCCAATTCATGTTTGAGACCCAAACCTAATTTTTTCATCATTTCATTCAATTTCCATTAAAATATAATAATAACATTTCAGAAAACCAATTTAATCCATTTTACAAAATCAATTCTGCAGTCAATTAAAAAATTCCATCAATTTCAAATTACAACCCAACTTCCAATTCCATCAGAATTGGGTTGTTTTACCAAAATTCCATGCCATGTAAAATCTATGATCCAATTTGCTTCAAATTGGTTTTTCAAAAATCAGTTGATATCAATTTTAAATGCAATAAATTGATGTTTTAATAAATTGTAAACTCATAAATGGAACCACCTACCTTTTCCATAAAAAATACCACAAAGGGATGGAAAAAGATGAAGTTGTTGAAACTCCAGGAACTCAACCAAGAATCAAGATTCAGTAACATGGTGTTTAGATGCATTAATTAAAAAATTATGACATAGCATAATCCAAGAGGATTGGAGAGGGAGATGTAATATATGGGAAGGACACATAATCAGAGTGGCACACCACAACCAACAAGATGATTAATAGATGAATGGATGATCTGGAGAGACTATAGATCAACAAAATCAATTAGGAAGAGCCTCTCAGTCAAGAGAATGGAATTCTATGGGAAGGAAGTAATAATTTCATCTTAGTCCCCTTCTTAAAACAAACACTCCAAATTTTACATGGAGTGAACCCTGTGACATAATGGGTAATTTTTGAGTCCCAGATACACTGAATATCCCATATCATATTATTATAATACAGATTTTTGATATTTACACAACATGTAAACTATACTAGGCGTGCGACCATTTCCAATGTGTACCCCTTTAAGGGAATCGACTATGAGATAATTTCATGTCATGTAACACCATTACATGGTGTGTAAATCCCAAAAAAACTATAGAAATAATGGTTTTCATTATGAAAACACCAAAAAGTATTATACATTACCATTACATGTATCCCTCCATATCATTCTCTCCCTGACTCAACAAACAAAAAACAATAACCAAATAAATTTTCAACACATACATGATAAAAAGTTATTAGGGTGTTTCAACCTATCCCCCGTAAAATATTTATACCTAGAAAGCTTATCAAGAAGCTTAAAAATCAAAATGATGTGGAAACTTCTCTCTTATCAGTATCTCATGCTTTCTGTCTCATTTGAAGAAGAATCTTGAAATAATTTCAATAAAATTAATTATAACTTCCACCTGGGAAGTATCATGGCCTCAGAATCCACAATCCTAACCAATTGTTAAGTCATAGATAAATCAAGCTTAACATCAGGACCAATCTAGCTCAAAACATGAGATAGGTCAAAACCATATTTTTTTAGCCGCGATTCATAGAACCTGTGATAAATCGATGTCAACCATTGTGGAATTTTTAAATAGTAAACCACATTACCACAAACTACTCAACCTCATAATTCCCAAAAAAATGAGGACAAGACATCCTTTTTTCCCATGTTCCCGATTACCCAAATGAGGTGAAACATTCATTAACACCAAATCACTAACTAAAAATACCAATTGTATGTGATGAAAATAAAAGTGGGAATTATACAGAACATATGCCATTAACATCCTCTGAGGAATCATTTAAATATTTATAGTTGTGCCTTCTACCATGTTAAGTATGACCCGGAAAAATTCTCCAATATCTAACCAATACAACATAGATTTATAAGGACAACTATACAATGCTTCTAATGGATCCATTCTTGTAACACCCCAAACTTCCACGGTACGTTTTCCTATGAATAATTAAATAGCTTGCTTTGTACGCAAATTTGAGATTTTAACACACTACGACCAATCAAACCATCTAGTATGAAGAGTAATACCCACATCATGAAATTTTATAAATTTTATCCTTCAAATTGGACTTCAATTATGGATATAGAATATCAAATTGAGGTTAGGGTGAATTTTTGGTATATTTCTGAAAACATTAATTTTTTAATGAATAGTGTAAAAAACTGACTTATTGTTTAAAAATGACTTTTTATTTAATTAATTAATTATTTTATTTAAATTTTTTTTCAGTCAAAATAGATATAAAATACCTATATATTTTAAATTTAATCCATTGGAGTCATTTTATAACACATTTGGATATATAAAAATGTTATTGAACTTTTTAATGTCTTTTACCCACCTCCTAGAAGTATTTGAAAATTTCTATAAAACATCATTTTACCGCTTCTATGAATTGAATTTCAAAAATCTGAGAGAAAAAAAATAATACCAGTAAGTAAAATGTGGTTCAAAAAGTAGAAAATAATTTTTGGGGAATAGTAAGTTTTGACATTTATTTACCACGGTTAAAAGTAGATAGGGTAATGAAGTGTAAAAATGATATCATAATTACCTTTACACATTTCCTAATTATTTTGAATATGTATAATTAGACCAAAAAACCTTAGTAATAAAATATTATTCTCTTATTTCTATAAGGATTTGCTTAGGACATTAATTATTATTTTATATAATGATGAGTTAAAAGAGTTAAATTTAATGTTTAGTAACTAAACCATTTCTAATATAGTGTTACACACAATATAAATTAGACTATAAATATTCATTATAAAGATAAAAAATTTCCTACATAATGGTATTTTATTTAAAAAATTTAGACATTAAATAATTTAATTTATTTATGGAACACTGATGATCCAATAATTACATTATTAATGAAATATTAAAATAATTGATATTATAAATATCCAAATAAATGTAAATTTAGATATCTGATAAATTCCACTAATTTTCTATGTCATTATGACATGTTAGGGTTGGTTCAATAAATTATATTCGAAGTGATAATGTTTTTATTGCTTTCAAAAAAATAAAATAATAAATAGTATCAAAATAGACATAATTGGGTTCTTAATACCAAAACTATATTATTAATTGATATAATATTCCTAAAAATATAAGGTTCAAAAAAAGTACTAAATAAGGGTATATATATTAATAATTAACTTCATGTGGTTATCTTGTCTTGTTATAGTATTTTTATTAATCATTTAGCATAAAAATACAAAGAGACATGGTAAATGTCAAACTATTTAACTAAGAGTTAAATCTATAAGATATGGTTAATATGATGACCTAAACCTATATAAAAGCTATTGGTTGATAGATTTTTGACCCCTATCCACCTTATCATCTAAATAATTCATTTTGGATCCATTAGAAACCTAAAATCAGTTTATTATAAAATAATATTTCAATCTTTTCTTAAAGTGACCCACACCTATTTTATAAAAAGGCACTTCCCGTTCATTTAATTCCACACCTCCAAAACCTTTTATATCGGCCAAAACCTGACCAAATATCCTCCCAATATTCCTCCCTTAATCCTAGAGTCCTTACTTTGGTCATAAAGCCAGCCCAATGAGCCCTTTTGATCAAATCAATGGGAAGAACCCTGAGAAGAGGGAAACATTTCATCACCTCTTTGAAGTTCTTTTCTTCTTACGCTTCCTCTTTATTTTTTGTTTCCATATGAAAAAATAAATCATGTAACTTATACATAATTTGATGTTATAATAAATATGGTACAACCATTATCATTATTCTATCCATCATTTAAATGACAATGTCACCATACATGCGTACGTACGGATTATCGTCTCCACGTCGTGGTGTAGTTTGTTATTCAAACACTTAATTATTTGGATGGTTATAATAATGAGTATAACTGATGTAAATAATAAATATAACATGATAAATATTCATTATATATGATATATCATCCAATTAAATATGAGTTCTCCCTCAATATAATGATATTGTCGCTCTTGTGTAAGTATGGATTACCGTCTCCACCAATGTAATGAGATTAATTCCCCATCGTAATCATTCAAGAATATTTTTTATTTTATTATTAAAAATAATGTTTATGATCATATATTAATTATGTATATGAATCAAATATATCCTATCCATATAATATATGTCTTACATAACTGAACATATAAAGGAAATCAAATCTGTTAACACCCGAAACAATGATACTACCGAAATATTATTAACAAATAAATATTAGAAGATAATATATGATATCTAATTTTTTGTATATAGTTCTTGTATAATTTATTAATATTTTTTTATCTATTATACAGGAGTTTAACATACCATCGAATAAATAAAATTAGAATTTAAGGGTTAATTCTACAATCTCTTCATTATCTGAGGTTGTTTTTACCTAAGTATCTAATGGGAAATCTTGATCATCCACATTCCATTTTTCATAAAAATGGTATTCAAAACATTTTTACTATTTACAAAAATATGAGTTATAGTAATTTATATACTTCTTTGAAAATATATTTTTTGAAATGAATCTTTCTTTCATTTTCTGAACAAGGTACTTTATGACTTTTTCGACAATATTAAAGCAAGAATGTCTTTTTTTAAACTTATACATCGAGTGCGGCAATTTTCAGCCATTTTGACATCGTCAAATCTTTCCATACAATATTACAAGAATATTTTCAAAATAAATGTTTCCTTTTAAAATTTCATCACTTTCATATTATTTGAAAATAGAATGAGAAATTTCTTTCAAAATGTTTTGATTTCATCTATGTCAACATCATTTGATAGATTTTAATCTTGTTTAAAGTTGATTTATTATGATACAAATCTCCCATATTTTATTGAATGGTTTGTGATATATTTGACTATGGATGTGCTATTTTTATACCATTCTTGTTTTATGGATAAATTATTGACATTTCGTATACTAGTTTTAATATGAATTCTTATGTTATGTTTAAAACATTTAATATGAGGAATGCATAGGACTTAGTAAGTGATGGGTGGAGCTTGTATAGCTCCACGATGCATCTATAGGCCTCATGAGACATTATTGTGTCTTGGAAAAAGACCTTGACAAAATCTTATTTTTAGTCTTGGCACAAGGCCTTGACTATGTGATTATGAAGTCTGGCATTATGCATTCTATCATTATGAAAGTGTCTATTGATATTGCATTTAATTATTCAACTACTATAATATCCTTGTGAATAAGTAAATAAAATTATTTGATTTTATCATTTCCAAATTATGTTAATGTTTATGTTTGTATGGGTTTTGTTTTAGTCTTGCACATTTCCTTAAATGTTTATGCTTATTTATGAATGTTTCCGCTATATTGTAATCTTTACTTAGCAGCTGATCTCACCCCTTTATTTGTTTTATTTTTCCCAGGATGTGAAGAAGTATATTATGGGTCACCTTCAGGGATAGGCTAAGGATATAAGTGTTTTCCAAATGGTAAAAATGTTGTTAATGTTTTTATTTTATTATTTAATGTAAAACTTATTAATGTATCTAGTACTTCCATGGATACGAAACTAAAAGGTCTTTCAGGACATGATTCCTTTTATCATGACAATGTTATGTAATATCTCACCAAATCTGGGTAACTATAGTCGGTGAATTACACTTGGTATCAGAGAATGTTTAGTAAAATCCTTGGTAAATAGATTTATAAAAACTCTAATTAGAGAACACTACCCTATAATAGACTTTGAGGATTAGTATAGTAGAACATCCTAGAATTTTGGTACTGTAGATATTTTTTTGGGTTTTCTATGAAATAAATCCCTATCTAGATATAAGAATATAGAGGTGTCTCCTGTATATATGTGCTTAGGGGTAAAACCTGAAAACACTGCTTTGAGCTAGACTCGAATGGGTACTGGAGCACGACAACGTGCCTTGCTTCACTCTTGGTTACGACACTCCCAGAGGATATGTATAGGATAATTCTCATTTTCATTACAAACCATTATAATGGGTTGTTGAGTATATACTTCCTAAGAGAAAACATTTTTATGATTATGGATTATATCCATCAAATGTTCAATTTATGTTAAATGATTTACAAGTTTGGATTTATGTTTTTCAATTCATAATCTTATCTAGTGTAGGGAATCAATTAGAAATGGTTCCTAGTGGAAGAAATGGAAATTTTATCAACACACATAATCCATTTAGGGATTTACCTCTTACTAAATATTATTATAGTGAATGTGGTGAAGAAACTGTTGTTGATTAGCTTATCATAATACCGGGAAAAGCCACTCAGGTTATGAATAATAACTGTACCCATATAGAGCACCCTAAACCACAATGTGGAGAATCAATGTTATACTGCTTCATGAGGCAATACCCTCCAACATTCAATGGGAGCACAAATACATTATTAGCAGAGAAATTGATAAATTCCCTAGAGAACATATTTCATGTTTTGGAGAGTAGCGAAAGGGAAAAAGTTGTCATGGCAGTTTACCGCCTCATAGGAGATACAGATCAATGGTGGACATTAATACAAAACAAAAAGGAAGATGAAGAAGTATCGAACATGGAATGGAGGTAGTTTAAAGATATTTTCATAGAAAAATACTTTCCTCATGACCATCGAGCAGATATAGAAAGAAAATTTTTGAGTCAGAGGCAAAAGAGGGATGCGAATGTCGCAATGTATGAGTATAAATTTACAAGGATAGTGAAGCATGCAACAAATTATATACCTAACCCAAGGAGTAATTTTAATCGATTATTTTATGGTTTAGAACCATTTCCCCGATGATAATTAGTCTCACAATCCTCATTATCATACAAAGATATTTTCACATGTGCTATCAAAATAACAAAATAATTCTCTCTGTCTTACTAATTTATAGAAAAGCCGGATAAGAAGATATCTGTTGAATAATATAGAAATGGAAATATGGGGAAGAAGGGAAAATTAGATAATCCATCCTACGATAAATGTGGGAAGAAACACCTCATTACATTCTTGAATGGAATGGGAGTCTGTTAAGAGTAAGGTGAAAAAGGCCACCAAGCTTGTGATTGAATGGGGAAGAAAGAGGATTTCAATGTTGAATGATTAACTTGTAGAGAGAAGGGGAATTGTAAAAATGAACTTTATAAGTTCCAAGGAATCATTCCCCGTAAAAGGCCAAGGGAGAAAGGATAAGCTTATGTGTTTACTACTCATGAGGTTGATGCTCTGAAAGACTAGGTGGAAGGTAATTTAATGGTTTCCTCATGTTTATCCAATTCTTTAATTGATATTGGATCATCACATTGGTTCATATCTTCCTAGTTTTCTAATAAAAATAGATATTTTCAAATTTTATTTAATAAGGGAGTTGTCAGTCAAAACTCCTAAGGGAAGTATCATTTCAACAATTTTTGTGAATCAGTTCCCATTAGGGAATATAAAGGTTTATTGTCTGCTGATCCCATTTCCATACCCATTATTTAATATGATATTATGCTTTTTATGGATTGGATTTCAGACCATGATGCGAAAATTTATAGTAAGAAGAAGTATGCTACAATTCTTGATGATGATAATGAGTACCTTATAATTAGAGAAGAAACATCACCACATGATTCTTATCTAGATCCACCCCCAATATCTCAACTAAATTCAATTAATAGGGTCAAAGAGAAGGAAATAACAATGGGTGAGGAAAAGAAGATTCAAATATAGGATGTACCTATTGAAAAAGAATATGTTGATGTGTTTCCATGGCATTTACCTTGACATCCTCCAGAATGAGAAATTGAGTTTTCCATTGATTTAATTCCTAGTTCAAGGCCCATATCAAAGACCCATTATAGAATGGCCACTATGGATTTAGTGTAACTAAAGAAACAACTAGAGTAATTGAGTAATAATGTATTTATTCACCCAATTATTTCTCAATGGGGATCCCCTATTTTTTGGTAAGAAAAAATATGGATCTATGAGGTTGTGCATTGACTATAGGAAGGTATATGATATAACAATAAATAACATGTATCCCCTACCTCTCATTGATGATTTATTCTATCAATGTCCAAGAGATCAATATTTTTCAATGATTTAACTTTGATTTGGATATCACTAGTTGTGTGTAAAGAAGGAACACATTCTGAAAAGTGCATTTTGAACCAGGTATGTGCATTACGAGTTTACAGTAATGCCTTTTGGATTGAATAATGCACCCTCTTCTTTCAGGGATTTAATAAATAGAGTTTCCATGGAATATATTTATGACTTTTTAGTGGTATTTATTGATGATATCATGGTATACTCCAAATTATACTATGATCATGAAAATAACTTGCGCATTATCCTTAGGACTCTTAGACGAAATGAATTATAATGGATGTTTAGCAAGTGTGAATTCCGGATTCAAGAGATTTCATATCTTGGAAATATTGTCTCTAATGATGGAATCTCTATTGATCCCTCAATGGACTAGGAAATCCAATAATGGCCAAAACCAACGATTATAACTGAGGTATGCAGTTTTATTGGTTTAGCAGGTTATTATTGATGTTTTGTCTAGAATTTTCCCCGATTGGAAAAAACATTAACCAAGATCACACGTAAAGGGGTTTAATTTGTTTCAATACAAGAGTGTGAAAAATGTTTCGATGAACTGAAGAGAATATTATTCAGTGATCTTATATTGAATCTAACATCGGGGAATGATGGGTTTTTTATTTGTAGTGATTCTTTAATGAAAGGACTTGTTTGTGTCCATATACAGAATGATAGAGTTATTACCTACGCTTCAAGACAACAAAACATTGATGAACAAAACTATCCCACTCATGATCTTGAGATAGCTGCTGTAATCATTGTTTTGATGATATGAAGACAGTATCTATATGGTGAAAAATGTGAGATATATACTGATCACAAGAGTTTGAATTATATTTTCCCAGAGAAGGAACTCAACATGAGGAATAGATGATGGATTGAAATACTCATGTATTATTATTTCCATATGTACTACAACTCGGGGAAGGAAAATAAGATGGCAGATGCTTTGAGTATAAAGGATGATGGAATTTTCAGCAAGATAAGAGTTAAAGGGGACCCTATTATCGTGGATCAAGTAAATATGGATATAGGAATAACCATGGAAGGTGAAACATCAATAATTTTTATAATGGTGCCAAACCATCCTTACTAGAATGGATAAAGATTTCTTAGACTGATGATGAGGAGTTTTAAAAGAAGATTAATGATGTGAATGACGGGATATTGAGTGATATCATATATGAAGATGGAATTTCCAAATTTGGGAAGAGAATATGTGTTCCTAGCATACTTTAACTAAAAAATTAATTTTTAGATGATTCTCATAGCTCAAATTTCTCTATCAACTATGGTAGCACTAAGATGTATAGAGATTTGAATGGTCATTTTTTGTGGGAAAATATGAATAATGAGATTGCTAATTTTGTGTCGAGGTGTATGGTTTGTCAACAAGTGAAAGATGGAAGACAATATCATAGAGGAGTCATGGAACCTCTTCCCATACATGAGTGGAAATGGGATGATATTACGATGGACATTGTTATGGGGATACCAATGACTCCAAGAAGGAATGATGCAATATGGGTCAATTTATATTGTCTTAGCTAGTCAGCACATTTCCTTGCTATATGAGAAGATTTTCTACTTGAATGATTAGCAAGACTGTATATTAATGAAGTTGTAAGACTTCATGGAGTACCCTTATCTATTGTTTCTGATCATGATCCCTATTTTACATCAAGATTCTGTAAAATTCCTCTGAGCGCCCTAGATACTAAACTTATTTTGAGCACTACCTACCACCCTCAAACCTGTGGCAATCAAAACAGACTATTCAAACCATAGAAGACATGTTGAGATCTTTCACACTTGACATTCATGGTATGTGGGATCAATATTTACCTATGGTCGAATTTTCCTATAACAATAGCTTCCATTCAGGTATTTAGATGGAACCATATGAAGTGTTATACAGAAAGAGATGTCGCACACCAACTTGTTGGGATGATGTAGGTGAAAGAAAACATGAAGGCCTATAACTTGTTGAGGAAACAATGAAAAAGGTGAAGGTTATCCAAACCCACATCCAAGAATCCCAAGGTAGGAAAAAATTCTATTCCGATAAGCGAAGTAAGGATTTGGAATTTCAGGTAGGAGATCATGTTTTATTGGAGGTATCTCTATTGAAGGGTTTTATACGATTCAATATGAAGGGTAAATTATGTCCTAGGTACATCATAGCTTTTGAAATTCTAGAACGAAATGGGGTTGTATCTTACCATTTGGAAATGCCACTAAGTTTATCCAAAGTTCACAATGTGTTCTGCGTATCACTATTGAGAAAATACACGCCTGACCCAAATCATGTACTCACATATGAAGAAATTGAACAAGAACCAGATCTATCTTATTGTGAAGAGCCTATCATGATTCATCATACAATAGAACAAGTTCTGAGAAACTGAACGAATCATATGGTAAAAGTTCTATAGATAAACCATAAAATGGAAGAGGAAACATGGAAACCCTAGGAACATATGATGAAGAACCACCCGAATTTTTTTTTGTGGTAGTATTCTAGAAATTTCTAGGATGAAATTATTTTAAGGAGGGAAGAATGTAACACCCCAAGATTCCACGGTATCATTCCCTTTGAATAATGTAATAGCTTGCATTGTATGAAAATTTGAGATACTAACACAAACTGGACAATAAGACCACCCATTATGAATTTTAATACCTACATTTTTAAATTTTATAAATTTTATCTTTCAAAATTTACTTCATTTTTTGATTCAAAAAATCAAAATTAGCTTAGGGTGAATTTTTTGTATTTTTCTGAACACATTAAATTTTTGATGAATAGATAAAAACACTAAGTTATTGTTTAAAACATACTTTTTATTTATTTAATTATTTATTTTATTTAAATTTATATTTGGTAAATGTAGATAAATAATACCTATATAATTTCAATGTATATAATTAGATTCATTTTATAATATGTTTAGATATTTAAATATTTTATTAAACTTTTTACTATCTTTTACCCACCTCCTAGGAGAATTTTCAAATTTGCATAAATTATAATTTTACCTCTTCTGGGAATTTAATTTCAAAAATTTGAGAGACACAGTTAATATAATTAAGCAAAATTTAGGTTCAATAAGTTGAAAATAAGTTTCGGTGAATAGTAACTTTTGACTTTTATTTACCACAGTTAAAAGTAAATATGGTAATCCATGAAAAATGATATCATAATTACCCTAAAACCTGTCCTAATTCTATTGGATAAGTATAATTAGACCAAAAACAACCTTAGTAATAAAATAGTATCCTTTTTGGTCCGCTTGGATTAGATTATGACATTTATTATTACTTTTTAAAGAAGAGTTAATTGAGGAAAATCAAATGTCTAATAACTAAACCATTTTTATTATTAGGTAACACAAAATATATATTTGAAAATTAATATTCATTATAAAGATACAAATATTACTACTTAATAGTATTTTTTAAAAAAATTTAGACATTAAATAATTTAATTTATTTATGACACAATGATGATGTAGTAATTACCCTATTAAGGAAATATTATATTAATTGATATTATAAATATCCAAATAAATGTAAATTGAGATTTATTATTAATTACAATAATATTATAGGTTAATAATACATTAATAGGATTGTTAAGTAAATTTTATTTTAAGTGATAATGTTTTTATGGATTTCAAAAAAATCAAATACTAAATAGTGGCAGAACTGACATAATTGAGTTTTTAAAACAAATACTATATTATTATTTGATATAGTATTCCTAAAAATATAAGGATTGGCCAAAGAACATAGATAAGGTTTTATATATTAATAATTAACCACATTGTGTTCTCTTGGCTTCTTATAGTAAGTTTATTAACAATGTAATATAAAAATACAATGAGAAATGGTAAATTTCAAACTATTATCTAATAGTTAAATATAAAATATTAGGTTAATATGATGACTTAAACCAGTCTAAAACCTATTGGTTGAGTGGTTTTAGATCCATAACCACCTTATCCTCAAAATAATATATTTTGGATAAATTAGAAACTGAAAATTATTTTTTTTATCAAATAATATTTCAATCTTTTCTTAAAGTGACCCTCACATCTCTTATAAAAGGGAACTTCCCCTTATCTTAATTTGGCACATCAAAAGCCTTTTGGCTCGGCCAAAACCTTCACAAATATCCTAAAAATTTTCCACCCATCATTCCAGAGGCCTTCCGTTTGTTACAAATCCATCCTATAGAGCCCTTTTGACCAAATCAAAAGGAAGAACCCAAAGAAGAGGTAAATATTTGATCACCTCATTCAAGTTCTTTTCTTTTTCCACATCCTCTTTCTCTGTTTTTTCCATAAAAAAATAATAAATCCAGTACCTTGTACATACAATGATGTTATTTTAAAACTGGTTAACCACATTCATTATTCTATCCATCCTATAAATGGCAATGTCACCATACGTGCGTACGTACGAATTACCTTCTCCACGTTGGGGTGTAGTTTTTTATTCAAACACTACATTTTTTGGATGGGTATTATAATTAGTATAACTGATGTAAATAATAAATATAACATTTTAATTATTCTTTATATAGGAAATATCATCCAATTACATATGATTTCTCTATCAATATAATGATATTTTCACTCGTACGTACGTAAAGATTACCATCACCACGAACGCGATTAGATTCATTCCCCATAGTAATCATTCAAGAATAATTTTCATTTAATGATTAAAAATAATGTTTATGAAGATAATTTAATTCTTTATATGATTCAAATACATCATATCCATAACAAACATGGCTTACTTAACCAATTATATAAAAGAAAATGAATCAGTTAACACCAAAAATGACGATACCACTAAAATATTATTAACAATGAAATACTAAAAGATAATATATGATATCATATTTATATATATAGTTTTTGTATAATTTAATAACAATGTTTTAACTATTAAATATGATGTTAAAATACCATCTACTAAAGAAAAGTATAAGGCAATTGTTAATTCTAAAATCTCTTCATTATCCGAGGATTTTTTATGTAAGTATCTAATGGTACCTCTTTATCATCCACATCCATGTTTTCATAAAAATGCAATTCAAAACATTTTTACTGTTTACTAGACTATAGATTAAAGTCATTTGAACCCATATTTGATGATAAATTTTTTAAAAGGAATCTTTTCGCCATTTTTCAATGAGGGAACATTGTGACCTTTTCGAAAAAATTAATGGAAGAATGTCTTTTTTAAAACTTATACGGCAGATGCGGCTATTTTTTGTCGTTATAACATCGTCAAAACTTACCATTAAGACATAAAAAAATATTTTCAAAATAATTGTTTTATTTTATAGTTAAATGATTTTTAAATGATTTCAAAATAGAAAGTGATATTTTTCTCAAAAATTATTGATTTCATCTAAGTCAACATCGTTTTATATATACTAAACTTGTTTGAAGTTTATTTATTATGATACAAATATAACATATTGTGTTGATGGTTTTTTGATATATATGACTATGGATGTGTTATTTTTATACCATTCAAGGTTTATGGATAAATTATTGACATTTCATATGCTAGTTTTAATAAGAATGTTTTTGGTATGTTTAAACATTTTCTTATGAGGAGTACATTGGACTTCGTATGTGATGGGTGGATCCCACTGTAGATTCTCAATGAATTGGTATGTCTCATGAGAAAAACTAGTGTCTTGGAACAAGGCCTTGAAAAAATATTATTTTTAGTCTTGTCACATGGCCTTGACTGTGTGGTTATGACGTCTGGCATTATGCATTCCATCATTATGGTAGTGGTTATTGATATTTAATGTGACTATTAAACTAATAAAATGTCCATGTGAATAAGTAAATTACATTATTTGATTTTATCTTCTTCATATTATTCTAATGTTTATGATTAAAATGTTTTTTTGGTCTTATAAATTTCCTTAAATGTTTATTCTTATTTATGAAAGTTTCAGCTATATTGTTATCTTTACTTAGCATCTGAGCTCACCCCTTTCTATGTTTTATTTTTCCTAGGACATGAAGATGTATTTTAAGGATGACCTTCTGGGATAGGAAAATTATATAACTATGTTAAAAATGGGACTAAATGTTGTTAATATTATAATTTCCTCATGTAATGTAAAACTTTTGAATGTATCTAGGACTTCCAATGCTACTAAACTAATCGGTCTTTTGAAACATGATTCCTTGTATCATGCCAATTTTATGTAATAATGCACCAAATCTAGTTAACTGGGGTTGGGGCGTTACTATTTTGACAGTGGAAAAATAACTATCATTATAAGAAAACCCAATTAGTCCCAAATGGTAACACCATGTTCCACAAAAATTGAGGACACCAATAGGAAGCATATCATCAAGAGTCTTTATCTCTCTCCCTATTTGGGAAATTGTTTGTGGATGGTATGTCGTAATCAAATGATCCTTAGATACCAGAGCCTAATGAAGGAATCTTCACTATCAAGTATTCAAATGGGGATCATTCTTTGATATTGTAGCACATGTAACATGGTGAAATTAAAAAATCTAGCCCACTTAGATATTTACTTGCTCTACATCTTTGGTTGTGTCAAAAATGGTTTTAATGTGTTTAGATTTGGTTAGCCTATCAACTAAAGGAGAAAAAATTTGCATTTTAAATGGGTATATAGAAACATACCCACAATGTCCATTAAAATTTCATTCCACATCCATGTCGACATTGTATGTGGCTAAAGAAATCATGGAGGTCTCAGATGATTGACCATGACTTTTGGGAAAAAATAATAGTGTGAAATAATATATTGATGTATTATCTCATATAAGACTACCAAAATCATCACCCTATTCCATAAAAATGTTTTTGGTTCCTAGGTGCACTAACCACTAGGAATCATGGAAATCCCTGATCACATATGTCATTATAGGAAAAGATACAATGTATCAGTTCTGAAAAAATCAGATACCCTTCATGGAAAAATAACTCTCAACAACTGTATCTTCACCATAAAGAGACTTACTAATACCATAGAATTCATCATCATGACAATGTTCATGAATAAATATCTTAGGAAGTGTGGAGATCAATTGTACACTATCCATGACAACCTCAGTCACTGTTTCCCAAACTCCAATATATTACCATGTAGAAAATTCCACCAATCTCCAATATTTTGATGATTCTTTCATAGAATTGGTTGAAATATTATTTCTAAAAGAATTTGTTATGCTATTCACTTTCCCAAGGTTATAGACAATATCAAAATAAAAACATATTCTTTATTCCACCCAATACCTCTAGTGTAGTTTCAAATCATTTTGATATAATATATAAATCCAACTCTTGTGGTCAAAAAATACGGTAAAACTATCTCAGAAAAGGTAATACCACCAACCATTATAATAATTAATCACATATGTAAGTCCATGATAATGTGTGGGATAATTCATCTCATTTGTAATAAATTTCTGAGAGCAATATGAAACCATTTGATCAAACTGCATTATAAAATAGGCAAAAAATTAACCTGATGCATCAAAAAAATACCACATATCCATGCCTGGCCTCTAGAAGAGTAAAAAATAGTGCAAAATTAAAAATAGGATTTATCTCAACAAACAAACTCTGACATTTAACATCCAAAAAAATTACTCCCTAACTATTTTAGGCCAAAATTGGAGAATCTAACATTGGGAAATCCTTTCTAAACCATGGATAATAACCATCTAATCACAGGAAGCTCTCAATCATAGAATATTTAGGTAGTTTATGCAATGTCATAACAAATTTTACCATCTCATGATCTACTAAAATACCATGTTCTAACACCACGATTTCTAATAATGTCACTTGATACATCCATAAATGAAATCTTGATAGCTTGGTATAAAGTCAGTGATTTATAAAACATTCTAAATCTTCTCTTAAATGAAAAACCTGAGCCTCCTCAAAATTAATGTAATCAATAACATCATCTAAAAAGACCACTTGAAATTTTTCAATATATATCTTGAAGATGCCATTCAACAAATCTGTAATGACTTCTGTAGAATTGGTAATACCAAATTGCATCACAAGGTACTCATCATGGCTATACCTATTCCAGAAGGCATTTGTTTAAATGTCAGATTATTCTATTCTCAGGAAGTGGAAACCAAATTGAAGATAATTTTTTAAGAACCACATTACACACTTTAATTGGTCAAAAAAATTCAATCCATGGTAACACATACTTTTTCTTTAACATGACTCAATTGAGATTATGGTAATCAACATAATGGATGAGTGCTCCATCAACATTCACAGAAATAAGAACATGAACTGCATAAGGAGACCCACTATGCATTATAAATACTTTTTCTAATAGTTCATCCAACTGATACTTCAATTCCCTTATTTTATGTTCTTACATAGGGTATGATAAAATAGATATCAGTTCAGTTCCAGGATCTAAACAAACAGAAAACATGACCTCTCTTTCTGGTGTAAAAACTGAGAAGCTATATGGAAAAATATACGAAAAATCGATGATGATTGAAGGGAGATAACTATTCATGGATTCCAGCACTAGATCAAAAAAATTGATATTTCATTCCTCAAATATTAATTAGAGGGTCCATCTCTATTTGACCTTAGGTCCCATTCTCCCTGAATGATAAGGCATACCCCATCGAGTACCATAAAGGAGACCTGCTGAAGATAAAATTCAGGTCAATATTTATTAGTAATGACTTGATAGATCCTAAAAATGAAATCAAGAGGTTTTAAATCAATAACTATAAAATCCAATGTAAGATCAATATATGATAGTTAGATAAGAAAATCAGGATAGAAAAGTCTCTTCCCTCTCTTATTTCTGATCTGTTTAGTAATATCCATCACATAAGATAAAAAATATCTAGGAAGATTTATCATATTCACAATATCATTAAAAATGAACATGTGAAATTTAACAGTATCAAATAAATTAGTCTCTAATGTTAATGTTATAGTTATGGTACCCCTCACAACCGTTGGACCTGTACCTTTTTCCTCAAGAGAATCTTCCAATGAATGACTAATATTTATTCTAGGTACATGATGATTGAACATCTTATATCATGAATCATAAGATTTCATAATAAAATATTGTTGTACTGATGATCCCATTCCACTAAATGGGGTAGAAAAAATATAATAGACCTTCTATAAGTTTTCTGAATGCCTACAGAACCCACATATTTTGGGTTCCTCAGTAAATCCCATTTTGAAAGCCCATACATTCCCCAAAATTAAAAAGTCAAAGGGCCTATATCATCAAATTTAGGAGGACTTAAAGAACTTTATTTTCAAGATCCACCATGAGGCACATCGTGATTTCCCTTCCCTCTATGGGATCTCATAGAACATCCACTAGAATAAAAAGGAACACCAATCGAACATGGCTTACTAGACAAATCACGTTCAACCATAAAATGCCTAGTTCATCACATCAATATGTAAAGAGATATTTGGTAATAAAACCAAAGAATTAATATCATATTTTAGTTCAAAATCAACCCATCAATTAAAAATATTTTTATTTGATAAAATATCATGTGAAAACTACAATATCTCAAGGATTCGGTTCGTGTATTCTTCCAAAATATTGTCAGCCTTCTCAAGTTTGAAAAAAACCTATGCCTTAGCCGACACAATAGATTATGGATATAACTATTTAGTGCAGATAACCCTGATGTCCATCCACTCTAAAACTTCATGCTTCTTCATCATCTCCATCAAGTGACACCATCTCTTAATTTGTCCCTAAAACTGAAGGGTATGATATTTTACATTATTGGCTTCAAGAGATTTCATGAAATCAAAGAGAGGCTCTATATTTCTTTTCCATTCCTCAAAAAATTGTGGATCATTATAACCATTGAAACATGTGGTTTATGATTAAGGAACTAATGAGAATGATTCTTGGATTTTCCTTCTGAGGATCCGCAACTGAGGCCACAAAAGGTTCTGGTGTAGGTGCCTACCCCAGATCATGGATAGTACTCACCACAACCTCAATTAGATCCTCATACATTAGAAAATTTTCACATTGTGGTTCATAATCATCATTCTACTGGATCACATTAACACTTCTTCATAGAGGCATGATGCTACACAACAACAACAAACAAAATTGAATTCATTATAAGAATACTCAAATAATCACACAAACAAAAATAATAATGAAAATTAGACCCATTAGATAGATAAAAAATATATAGTTCTCCACCTATCCAAAATTAAAACATGGAATAGATTAGAAATAGTAATCACGATGTCTATTCTAAACCACCAATGGTGAATTGAGGCTCATTATGTTGAGATATATTCTGGTATTCACTCATAACTACCTCTTATGTCCCAAAAATATTTTTTCACTACATACTGACATAATGGAATGATGGTTGACCTCCATTGGTTACCACTCTCTCATGATCCATCCTAGACACCCTCTTACTCTAATACCTGATCTGAAAATGTCATAGTCTGAATGGATTTTTTTGAACCCCATGGATTCATGACTACCTCATGAAATTATATAATATAAATATTGGAAAAAAATTTCATTAAACACATTTAAAGAAACAAATACATATTAGTATGCTCAAAAACTGTAATGGGAGATAGTACCATAAAAACACAGGAATATGAAAAACCTAATATTACATTATCAATGTACCAAAATAGAAACAATAAAAAATCCACATCCACTACTAGAATTTTTAGCTTTCGAGGCAGGAGAGTTATAGAGGCCGCCATTTGGTGGCCACTAATACTATCAATATGGGACACCAAATGGAGGCCGCTGCATTTTAATACACCAAAACTCTAATTTCCCCCTCCCCGACCCCACAACCCCATTTTACACTCCCTAACCCCGCAACCCACCCCTCCCCGACCACGTGACCCCGACCCCAAGACTCGGCAACCCCGACCCACGGTGACCCAGACACCCGGAGACCCCGACCCACACTGACCCCTCCACGACCCCAGGCATCCCCGACCCCCAACCTTCGGTGACCCCGACATCCGACCCCTGGTGACCCTCGACCCGAGGTGATTCCTGGCGACCCTGGAAACCCCTAGTGACCCCGACCCCCGGTGACCCCAGCAACCCCCTGCGACCCCGAGCCCCAGCAACCCCCACCCCAATGACCACCACCCCCTAGTCTCTGTGTTATTCCACCCACATCCCCGAAGACCCCCACTTCCTTTCCCCCGCGCTTCACCCCCCACGACCCCGACACCCCCACGACCCGGAAACCCCCACCACCTACCTCCGCGTTGTACCTTCAGACAGTCCTATTACAGTCGTCCCTTCCTGGCCCCACTACATCCCTCTGGAAAGTCCTCCTACCTTCATTAGATCCTCTAGGTCCATTGTTCCCCACCGTGTAGAACCCTCCGACGCTTCGTCCAATGGTTCCTCCCCTTTAGGGTCTGGTTGTCCAACCCCTGTCGTCAAGTTGTCGGGCTATCATGGATCCGCAATAGAGTCACACCCTGTTACCCACAGTTGAGTCCTCTATAGGAAATGTTTTTTATCCTTCAAATTTGGTTTTTTAATTTTAATGATATGTGTTTTTTTAGAATTTAAATATAATATTTCACTTTTGATTTCTCTTAAATACAGATATGGATACGCGCAAAATTGTTATGCAAGATAGGTTTTCAGCTGAATATTATGAGGGGATTAAGTGATTTATGGATTTCACCAACAGATTTACAAGAGATATAATAAGTTTTCCACAAAAAAAGTGCAAATAGATATATCCTAAAATGAGATAGTGTTAGAGACCATTTTTATTGAATGGGTTTTGAAAAACTATAAGACATGGACACATCATGTGGAATATTCGGTTTCATGTCATCACTCAAGAAAGTATTCATATGAATGTTCATTCGATAATAGTTGATCTGATGAACATAATTCTCAATGATATGATGTGTCAGTTTCAACCTGAAGACAATAATGTCGTGAATGACGATGTTGGATTGAGTAATCCCCGTTCTTCTACAGATGGAGAAAAATTGAAATACGTTGAAATTCATGACTATGCGCATACTGAATTATATCCTGGATGTAGTAAATTTAGTAAACTATAGTTCATCGTTGAATTGTTAGACCTGAAGGCCTTGAACCAATGTTCAGACACCTCATTTGACATGTTGTTGGTACTGTTAGAGAAGGTTCCCCCTGCTGGAGCGAAGATTCAGGAGTCATTCTATCAAGATCTCAAGTCGATCGATGATCTTGGTTTTACATATGATATAATTGATGTGTGTCGCCATAATTGTATTTTGTTCAAAAAAGAGAATGTGAAATTAAATATTTTTATTGTTTTCTATACATCGAGGTTGAAGATCAATAAGATAAATCAAGGTAGTCAGATTCTTCCTAGGAGAGTCTTGAATCAAGGGAAACAAGTTGCCGCTAAACAGATGCATTATTTCTCACTGAAACTGAGACTGAAGAGATTCTTCTTTTCTACTAAAATTGCTAAATTTATGACTTGGAATTCAGAGAGAATGAAAGAGGATGATAAATTAACTCACCCGAAAGATTCTTTGGCATGGAAAGAGTTCGATCAAAGACACCCATAATTTTCCCGAGATGATCGTAATATTCAACTCGGTTTGGAAGTATATGGTTTTAACCCATTTAGGTGCATGTTTGGCATGACACATAGTATGTGTCCAGCTGTGTTGGTTCCATACAACATTCCAAAATGGGTATGTATGAAGAAACCATTTAGGTTACTGTCAATTATAATTTATGGACCGAGAAGACCTGGCAATAAAATTGATGTTTATATGAAACCTCGGATTGATGAGCTGCAATAATTTTTGGCCGATGGTGTAATGACTTTTGACTCGGTAGCTAATGAAATGTTTAGACTTTGGGCCACTTTGTTATGGACAATTAATGATTTCCGAGTATAAGATAACTTATCATGTTGGAGTACAAAAGGAAATTTTCATGCCCTTTTTGTAATAAGAGTAAGAAATCTATATGGCATAAGAACTATAGAAATTCGTCATATCTTGGTCATAGACACTTTCTTCTTCCATTGCACAGGTTCAGAAAATACCGTGCATCATTTGATGGGAATACATAGTGTGACCCATCACAACAAATACTGTCTGGGGTTGAAATTTTTGGACAACATGATTATGAAAACATCTATACAATATCTGATTTTCAATATTTAATGTTTTATGCATTTACTCGAATTCCTACTACAAATAGATAGTGAAGTCATAATTAGAAGAAACAGAGTATTTTTTTGAATTTCTTTAATGGAAATATAATATTTTATGACATAATTAGGATGTGATTCAAATTGAAAAAATGTATGTGATAATATATTGTGCAACATTTTAGGTGTCAAGGGGAAATCAAAGGACAATGCTAATGCTCGACGTGATTTTCAAGAAATCAGATTGAGAAAACCTTTACATTTGAAGTTTGGTGAAGGTAAATGGGAATACATTCCTGGTGCATAGCACACAATGAGTAAAAAAGGGAAACAAACATTTCTATAAATTTTAAAAACTATTACGGTTCCAGATGGTTATTGATCTAATATTTTGATGTGTGTGAATATGAAGAGCATTACATTACAGGGTATGAAAAGTCACGATAATCATATTCTACTTCAATAGTTAATTCCTATAGAAATTCTTGATTTCTTACCTACCAAGGTAGTTGAGCTGTTGATTGGAGTTTCTAATTTTTTCAGACAGCTCTGTTCTAGGAATCATCAGATGAGTGATTTGAAAATGATGTAGGATAATATTTAACTTGCACTATGTCACTCGGAAAAACTATTTCTGCCAGCTTTTTTTAATTTCATGGTTCACTTGACCATGAATTTAACTATTGAATTCATTGCTAGTGGTACCACGCAATCCAGGTGGATGTATCCAATAGAGCGATACATAAATACCCTATAATGGTATGTGTGCAAAAACTCTCACCTAGAATCCTCAATTGCTAAGGTATATTTAATGGATTAGTGTACTATTTACTATACTCCATATATATATGAGGTTGAATCAAAGATAGATAAACCCTCCCATAATGATTAGGGTCCAATTGGAGAAGGAATAAATTTTGATATGCGGAACGAAGAGTGGGTTCAAGCTCATCGTTATGTGTTGTTCAACAATCCATCAGTTATTACATTAATACAGTATTTTTCATAGTTGATATGTATTTTGTTTCTATATTTATTTAATTGCTTAACTTATATTGTGTTGTGATTTAGGATGCATATTTCTGAGTTGAAACGTGAAAGGCCCCATGCAACTGACTATAAAATCCAAAAAAATCATTTTAACACATTTCATGAGTGGTTCAAGAATCATGTAGATATAATTAAATTAATATTTTTATAGGGAAACTGAGATGTATTTTCACAATCCTATATCTATTATATAATATTGTGATATTTGCAGATTCAAAAGTTACGTGATTTATCGGCATAGCTCTTCTGGCTAATTTGAGCTGCTTTGATGTGATTTTGGATTACCTTCAGCTTTTCTATTATTTCCTCTACCAGTTCTGGACCTACAAGTTTTCTTTCACCAACGTCATCCCAACAGGTTGGTGTGCGACATCTCTTTATGTATAACTCTTTATGTGGTTCCATCTGAATACTAGAATGGAAGCTATTGTTATAGGAAAATTCTACCAAAGCTAAATATTAATCCCACATACCCTGAAAGTCAAGTGAGAAAGATCTCAACATATCTTCTAAGGTTTGAATAGTCTGTTCTGATTGTCCATCTGTCTGAGGGTGGTAGGTAGTGGTCAAATGAAGTTCAGTATCCAGGGATTTCTGAAGACTCATCAAGAATATTGAAGTAAAACGGGGATCACAGTCAGAAACAATCGATAGGGGTACTCCATGAAGTCTCACAACTCCATTAATATATAGTCTTTCTAGACGTTCTAGTGGTAGATATTCTCTTATAGAAATAAAATGTGCTGACTTGGTAAGACAATCAACAATAAACCATATTGCATCATTCCTTCTAGGAGTCTTTGGTAGCCCCATGAAAAGGTCCATCGTAATATTGTCCCATTTCCAGTCCAGTATGGGAAGAGGTTGCATGACTCCTCCAGGTTGTCGCCTTCTAGCTTTCACTTATTGACAAACCATACATCTTGACACAAAGTCAGCAATCTCCCTCTTCATGTTATCCCACAAAAAATGTTCCTTCAAATCACTATACATTTTGGTGCTCCCAGGGTTTATAGAGAAATTTGACCTATGAGCATAATCTAGCAATTCCTTTTTAGATCAGGTATTTCGGGAACACAAAGACTCTTCCCAAATTTCAAAATTCCATCTTTAGACACAAAGTCTCTCAATCTCCCATCATTCACAACTTTAATCTTCTTTCTAACTTCTTCATCATCGGTCTGAGAACTCTTAATCCTTTCTATAAAAGATGGTTTGGCACCCATTTGAAAAAGAATTGATGTTTCATCTTTCATGTTTCTTCCCATGTCCATCTTCACTAGATCCATGGAAATTGGGTCCCTTTCAATTCAAATATTGTTCAAAACTCCATGGTATTTTATACTCAAAGCATCTTCCACCTTGTTTTCTTTCCTCAGGTGGCAGTGTATCGTACAATCATAATCCATGATTAATTCACGCCATCTCCTTTTCCTCATGTTGAGTTCTTTTTGTGAATGAAATATAATTCAATCTCTTGTGATCAGTATAAATCTCACATTTTTCACCATAGATGTAGTGCCTCCATATATTCATATCAAAGATCACAGCTGCTAACTCGAGATCATGAGTTGGATAGTTTTTCTCATGAATTTTTAATTGTTGTGATGCATAGGAAATAACTCTATTATTCTGTATAAGGACACAACCAAGTCCTTTCTTCATTGCATCACTATAAATAACGAACCCATTATTCCCTGATGGCAGAGTCAATGAAGGAAAATTGACTAATATTCTCTTTAGTTCTTCGAAACATTCATCACAATCTTTTTTCGAAACAAATTTAACCCCTTTACGTGTGAGCTTTGTTAATGGGTTAGCCAACCGGGAAAAATTCTAGATGAAATGTCAATAATAACCTGCTAAACAAATAAAACTACGTACCTCAATTATACTCATCATTGCTGTACATTCTTGGATTGCCTTTGTCTTAGAAGGATCAATACAGATTCCATCTTTAGAGACAATATTTCCAAGAAAAGAAATCTCTTGAAGCCAGAATTCACACTTGCTAAAATTCCCATATAATTCATGTCTTCTCAGATTATTCAAGATAATGCCCAAGCGATTTTCATAATCTTCATAGATTTTGGAATATACCAAGATATCATCAATAAATACCACCACAAATTCATCGAGATATTCCTTGATAACTCTATTCATCAGATCCATGAATACAGAGGGTGCATTAGTCAATCCAAAGTGCATTACTATAAACTCGTAATTCCCGTACCTGGTTCGAAATGCTGTCTTTAGAATGTCTTCCTTCTTTATACACAACTGATGGTATCCAGATCGAAGTTCAATCTTTGAAAAGTTTTGAGCTCCATGCAATTAGTCAAATAAATCATCAATGCGAGGTAGGGGATACATTCTCTTAAATGTTATAGCATTGATCTCCCTGTAGTCGATACATAACCTCATAGATCCATCTTTATTTTTAACAAAAAGAATAGGGGCTCCCCATGGAGAAACACTAGGGAGAATATATCACTTATTACTCAATTCCTCTATTTGTTTCATCAGTTCAACTAATTCTATAGTGGCCATTCTATAAGCGGTCTTCGATATAGGCCTTGATCCAGAAATTAAATCAATGGAAAACTCAACTTCTCGTTCTGGAGGATGTCCAAGTAAATTGTCCGGAAACACATCTACATATTCTTTCACAACAGGTACATCCTCTATTGGAACATTCCTTTCCTCACCCATAGTCATTTCATTGTCTTCCACCCCAATAATTGAATTTATTTGAGCTACTGGGGGTGGATCTAGATGAGAATTAGGTGGTGACGATTCTGATCTAAAGATATGGTGTTCCTTATCATAATCATCAATAATCATAACCTCTTTCTTCTTACAATAAATATTCACATCATTGTCCGAAAGCCAGTCCATACTAAGGATTATATGAAACTCAATCATAGGTATGATTATGAGATCATCATATAAAGAAAATTTATGTTCTCTAATGGGGACTGATTCACAAAACATTGTTGCAATGATACTTCCCTTAGGAGTTTTAACTAAAAAATCCCTTGTTAAATAAAATTGTAAATATCTAATTTTCTTAGAAAACTAGGAAGATATAAAAAAATGCGATGATCCAGAATCAAATAATGAATTTTCTAAACTCGACGAAACCATTAAATTACCTGCCACCACGTCTTTCGGAGCTTCTACCTCAGCAGTAGTGATAGCATATGCTTGGCCTTGGTCACTTGGCCTTTTCTAAGGTAAGTTCCCCTAACGCTTAGGACATTTATTTTCATAATGTACCATCTCTCGGAAATTGTAGCACTGAACATTGGTAGCTTCCTTCTTCCATTTGCAATCACAAGATTGGTGGCCTTTTTCACGACACTTGTAACAGACACCCATTCCCTTCAAGCAAGTACCGGGTTGTTTCTTACCACATTTAACACAGGATGGATATTCAACCTTTCCCTTATTCCCCTTATTTCCATTCCAAGATTGATCAAAAGATCTCTTCTCCTCTTTCATTGCTTTAAAGTCATAAGACTTAGAGATTTCTTTTTCAGTCTTGATATCACATGAGAAAATGTCTTCGTACGACGAGAAGGATTCTGAGACTAATGCTAGGCGGAGAAATGGTTTTAACCCATCAAAGAAACGGTCAATCTTACTTCTTGGGTTACGTATATAATCTCCAGCATTCCTTGCTAACCTTGTAAAGTTAGCCTCATACATTGTGACATTCTCATCCTCCTTTTTTCTTAGACTCAGAAATTGTCTTTCCATATCTGCTCGATGGTCGCGAGGAAAGTATTTTTCTAAAAACAGATCATTGATCTCCCTCCATTCTATATTTGATACTTCATCATCTTCCTTCATGTTTTGAATCAAGGACCACCTTTTATTAGCATCTCAAGTGAGGCAGTAAACTGCCATGATAACTTTTTCCGTTTCACTACTCCCCAACGCCTGAAATATTTTCTCTAGGGAATTTATCCATTACTCAGCTACTAAGGGATTTGTACTCTCATTGAATCTTGGTGGGTGTTGGCTCATAAAGCGATCTAACATTGATCCTCCATGCTGCGTATCAGGGTGCTCCATATGGATAAGGTTATTATTCATAACCTGAGTGAATTTTCCGAGTATGGTGATTAGCTGATCGGCACCAGTTGCATCACCAGCTCCACTATAATTATCTTGAGAAGGAGGGAAATCCCTACATGGAGTGTGTGCATTGATACAGTTTCCATTTCTTCCACTAGGCGCCATTTCTAAAAAATTGCATAAACTAGATCAGTTTATGAATCAAAATACATAATTCCATACTTATAAAACACTTAACAGAAATTGAACTATTTATGGATATAATCCATAATCATAAAAAAAAATTCTTTGAGGAATTATATACTCATAAAACTTTCATAATGATTTGTAAAGAAAATGAGTGTTATCCTAAGCATATCCCACGGGTGTTTCGCAACCAAGAGTGCATCAAGGCCCATTGTCGTGCACCAGTTCTCGTTCGAGTCTAGCTCAAAGCGGTGTTTTCGGGTTTTAACCCTACGTACATCTATGCTAGAGCCGCCTCTACTTGCTCATATCCAGACAAGGATGTATTTCTCGGAAAAATCACAAAATCTATACAATACCAAAATTCATGGAAGTTATTGTATAATAATCCTCAAAGTCCATCTTAAATCTATATGTTATAATCAGAGTTTATCTAAATCTAGCATCCAAGGTTTTTACTAAACTTCCTCTGATTCCAACTGTAATGCCCCGACCCCAGTTACTCATAGTCGGTGCATTATTACATAACATTGGCATGATCACAATAAAGATCATATCTCGAAAGAAAAATTCGTTTAGTAGCCTTGGAAACACTAGATATAGTCATAAATTTTTACATTACATCATAAAAATGAAAACTACAACAGCATAGTGTCCATATTCCACACTCTTATCCCCTCATAATATCCCTGCAGGTCATTCATAATTTACTTCTTCACATCCTGGGAAAAATAAAACATTGAAAAGGGGTGAGCTTAAATGCACAGTAAGGATAACAATATAGAAAAAACTTTCATAAAAAAAGAATAAACAATTAAGGAAATGTATAACTAAAACAAAATCCTTTTAAACATGAACTTCAAAATATTATGGAAAAAATAAAATGAAATAATTCCATTTACTTATTCACATGGATATTCTACTAATCGAATAATCACATGCAATATCAGTAACCACTTTCATAATGATGGAATGCATAATGCCAGACTATCATAACCACATAGCCAAGGCCTCGTGCCAAGACTACTAATATGATTTTGTCAAGGCCTTGTTACAAGACACTAGTTTGTCTCATGAGACCTACCGATGAATCGAGGAGCTATAGCGGGCTCCACCCGTCACATATTATGTCCAATGCATTCCCCATATGAACAAGTTTAAACATAACATAGACATTCGTATTAAAACTAGCATATGAAATGTCAATACATTATCCATAAACCATGACTGGTATAAAAATAACACATCCATAGTCAAAAAAATCACAAAACCTTCAATACAATATGGAAGTTTTGTTTCATAATAAATCAGCTTCAAAAAAGATTAAAATCCATCAAAGGATGTTGACATAGATGAAATCAAAACTCTTTTTAGATAAATATCTCTTTTTATTTTCAAATCATTTAAGAGTAATATAAAATAAATCATTTTCTTTGAAAATATTCTTATAAGTTTGTAAGGGAAGCTTCTATGATTTTATAACGGCGGAAGACAACTGCACCCTCCATATAAGTTAAATAACATTCTTACGTTAATTCTGTCGAAAAGGTTAAAAAGCACCTTGTTTGGAAAACGACGGAAAGATTCCTTTATAAACCTCTTATAAAAAGTCAAACAAGGATATAGATGACTTTAACCCATATTCTAGTAAATAGTAAAAATGTTTGAAATAGATTTTTAAAGAAACATGGATGTGGATGATAAAGAAGTCCCAGTAGATTATTACGTATAAACAACCTCAAATAATGAAGAGATTGCGAAATAAACCCTTACCTTGTACATTTCGTTGGACGGGGGTAGGTTAACCTATTGTATGATGGTGAAAATAATTTTTATTAAATTATACAAGAATTATATACATTAATATGATATATATGATCTTTTAACATTGATTTTCTAATAATATCTTAGTATTATCGTTGTTTCAGGTGTTAACTTACTCATTTTCTTTTATATGTTTTGTTACGTAAGCCATGTTTGTTAGGAACAGGTTGTATCTTATTCATAAAAATAATGATATCAAGTCCATAAACATTATTTTTAAATCATGAAATGATAATTATATTTGAATGGATACGATGGAGAATGAATCTCATCGCGTTCGTGGAGACGGTAGTCCATACGTACGCATGAGCGACAATATCATTCTTTTGATATTAAAATAATATATAACTGGATGGTATATCATATATATAGAATCACTATAATGTTATATTTATTATTTACATGAATTATAAATCATTATTATACCCATCCAAATAATAATTTATTGAATAATAACAATTACACCACGGCGTGGAGACGGTAAGCCGTACGTACGCACGTATGATGACATGTCATTCAAAGGATGGATAGAATACTGAATATGGTTGTACCATATTTATAATAATATTAAATTATATAGGATATACTGGATTAATTATTTTATAATGGTAATAACAAAGAAATAAGAAGTTGAAGAAAAAATGAATTTGAAAAAGGGTGGTGAAAACATTACGTCTTCTTCGGGTTCTTCCATATCATTTGATCAAAAGGGACTCTTATGTTGGATTTATGATCAAACTAAGGCCTCTAAGTTGTAGAAAGAGAATTTGAGAGAGTATTTGGGCAGGTTTTGGCCGAACCAAAAGGCTTTGAAGGTGTGAATTAATGAAAAGTGTGAGTGCCCTTTTATAAGAGGGGTGAGGGGCACCTTTGGAAAAGCTAGAAATATTATTTTATAATAAATTGATATTCGGTATCTAATGGCTCCAAAGTGGATTTATTAAAGGTTAAGGTTGGGATAGGTCTAAATCCACTCAACCAATAGAATTTAGACAGGTTTGGGTAATTATATTAACCTTATCTTTATGTATTAACTCTTAGTTAATTAGTTTCACTTTTACAATGTCTCGTTGAATTTTTATATTATATGGTTAATAAACTTACTATATACATACAATAGACCCCCAAGTGGTCCATTAATGATATACCAATCATGATATAAGTCTCTTGGACGATCCTTAGATTTTTAAGAATTTCATATCAATTAATAATATAATATTTGTTTAAAAAAGTCTTTTATGTCAATTTTGACACTATTCAATAATTGATTTTTGTGAAACTCATAAAAGAATGATTTCATATAAAAAAGTCAATTATATAAATCTTAATCAGTCATATTAACCTATAAAATTAGTTTAATTCATAAAAAGTCTTCAATTATATTTATTTGGGTATTATTAATATCAATTATTTTAATTTTTCACTATTATGGTAATTGTTGCAACAATATTGTGTCATAAATAAATTAAATTATTTAATGTCTAAAAATTATAAATAAAATATCATTTTGTTGGAAATATGTTTATCTTTCTAATGATTTTTTATAAACGAATTTATCTTATGTTTAACACTATATTAAAAATGTTTCAGTAAATAAACATTGATTTTAACTCTTTTAACTATTCTTTGAATTAAATAATAATAAATGTCCAAATCAAATCCTAGTGGACCTAAATGATAATATTTTATTCCTAAGGTTGTTTTCGGTCGAGATAAACTTGTCAAATAGGATTAGGACATGTTTTAGGGTAATATTAATATCATTTATATCCTTAATTACCCTATTTACTATTTACCGTGGTAAATAAAAGTAAAAAGTTACTATTCACCAAAAATTATTTTCATCTCAATGAACCACATTTTACTCCTTGATATTAACTGTGCCTCTTGGATTTTCTAAATTCTAATCACAGAAGTGGTAAAATTATGTTTTATGAAAAATTCAGTTTTTTAACTACCACTTAGTAGTTTCACTATTCATCAAAAAATGATGTTTTTCAGAAAAATACCAAAAATTCACCCTAGGTTAATTTTGATATTCTGAATCAAAAATGAATTCCATTTTTAAAAATAGAATTTATAAAATTTCTAAAAGTAGGTATTACTATTCATAACGACTAGTTTGATTTGTTGTGGAGTGTTAGAACTCAATGTTGCATACAACACACGCTATCGCATTATTCAAAGAGAAGTGTACCATAGATGCTTGGGGTGTTACATAATATATATTCAATAAATATTTAAAAATAATAGACTGTGTATTATGGTAATAAAAAATGAAACACATCATTTTAGGGATGTGGTGGTCCACTTGTAAGCATGAGCAATGTTTTCATTTCCCATTGGATAGAAATTGACATGAAAAATCCTTGTACCAGTAATATAATACTATTTAATAATATTGGATATACTTATTTTATTATATAATCATGGTTATAAATGGTTTGAAGGAGTTATAATAATTAATAAATTTGAAATAACATGGTTAAGAATTATACCTCTTCTTTGGAAAACCTCCTTTGGTTACACGTAAATCATTCTAGGTTGATATTTTCATGTGAATAAAACCGTAATGAAGTAGGGATAATGGTAGGGTAGTTATTTTGGTAGATACTAGTCATGAAAATTTTCTTATGTTGTGTGGGAAAATGAGGAGAGGACGGTCACTTTTATAATTATGTGGTATAATGCCCTAGAAATTCAAAATGTAATTTTCTTATAATAAATGATTATTTATTAATTTGGTTTATATTTAAAACATAATAAACTATAATTAGATATATTTACATAATTGTTTTATATTTTATTGATAAATTAAGAAAAAATATAAAATAAATCTTTTATTTTCAGGAAATAATTTTTAAATATAATTATTAGAATATATTCATTTATCTGTTTTTTATAAGTAAATTGATTTTCATGAAAATAAAATTAAAAATTATTTACACGATTAAACTTTTATTCAAGGGATCCTGTTTTAAATATTATTTGAATTAAATATACAATTATTTTTTAAGAAAAAATATTTTATATAAATATTATACGTATAATTTTTCAGGTGTTTATACAAGCATGTGTGGATCTTCTTATATAATATATATGTTATAAGTAATATTAATTACAATAGATTGTTTTTTTAGTTAAATATTACTCTCAAAATAATATTTATTATCATTATTATATATTTAACATTATTATAATATTAGTAACATATAATTTTTAAAACAATTATCATTAAATAATTCATTGATTTTTTATCTAAGGAATAATTAATTTAAATATGTTAATAATATAATTAATGCATTTGGAAGTTGAAGACAAATTTTTTTTAATGGTAAGAATTTTTATTTTCAAATTATTTGAGTATTTAAGTGATTTTTATTTTTATAAAAAACCACCCAACCTCTCTATGACAAGATAATGGACCCCTGAAAACATTGAGAGACCCAAGTGGGTCAACCAAATTGGGAGGTATTACTCAGCCTATCCCAATAAGTGATAGAGTTATGGAACTCCGAACATGAAGTCATAGTTCAAGATAATACCATGCTATGTAGAGTTTAGGTAGGCTACAACCTGATTCGAGCAGCGGTTAGGTGAGATCACATTAGTAGGCCCATGTGTAAGGCTCATTAGTTCTTTTGTCGCTTTAGTGTCACTGATAAGATTACATGGGAGTGGGAACTGAAAAAATTATTTCATGTGGGATCACATATTATAATATTTTTTACATCATATATGTTGGATTAAAACTCCAAATCCACTCAATTATCTACTCCGAGTCATATTCTTCACAAAACTGAATCCATCCACTATTCATCAACTTCATCGACAAGCAACACTGAATCTGACATCACCAAACTCATTATCCTTCCCTCTTCCCCATTCGAGTATTCATCTTCTAGATATGGTGAGAGCTAGAGAATGTATAATAGATCCTCATACAGTATGCTAAAATGTTAAAATTTTCTATAACATTGAACTATTTTCTTCATTTTGACCAATATGAACCTCATTTATAATCAATGACACTTGATTATCAAAGAATAATTCAACACATCAAGCATAAATAAAATTTCACAAATTGAAATAAAATTTTTTATGTTTACAAATAAAATCATTTCAATTTTTTTACTTTTAATTCATTTGTTATCCATTTCCAAAGAAATATATTTGTAACACCAATATTAAAGCCATATAGTATTATATGCATCCTATTTTTAGATCCACATTTGGGACCTTAAATTATTTCATATTATTTTATATTCTCAAGCTGTTATACTAACAAGAACATATAGTAATATCAAGGGAACTCTCCCTCATTGTAAAACAATCCTAATACTTCCCCCTCTCCACAGCTCTATTCTTTTTTCATGTAGTTTGATCACATGTTTCAACAAAAGAAGAAGCCACTACCTCCATCTAGGACCAAACACCCTATTTGGGCATACGGTGTGCCCACTCTTTTTTTCATAAAACAAGTAATGGGGGATCATTATATTCATAAATCTATTATATATATATGTGTGTGTGTAATTTCATGTTTATATTTCACAAAACATATATATATATATATATATATATTATTCAAACTCTAATTATTTTCTTCAAGTCAAGAATGTATTTTATGTAATGGTATATATCATTACGGATAAATATTTATTCCAAAAATTATGTTTAGGTTTCTCGAGACATATGGGAATGTTTTATTGTAAAACTAAAAGATTATTAATTTTATATTATAGTAGTATTTATAATTTATATACGTGTTTGAGGATTCTATTTTTTTTAAAAAGAACCATATATTAATTATTTATATTAAAAAATCCCATTCTATGTGAAGTATATATTATTTTCAGGTTTCGTTTAATTAAAACATATATACATATAATGTACTAGTCAATATTCGTGAACATTTCTTTGTATGTATTTTAATTTCATGATTATAATAATGTAGGGTTGTAACAATATATGTATATATATATTATCTTCAAATCCATTATGTTAATATATTCATCAACAAATATATCAATGTAAGGTCATTTAATTTGTTATATACATGTATAATTTCATTTTAATAAATTATACAACATGAGGGACATTATTTAATTACATTTACATTTTATATAACAAAGTAATTATTCTTAAATGGGTTTTCTAATATGTGTGTGTATATATATATAATAATAGATGAAATATTTTTCATGAAAAGGATAATTTTTATAATTTTATATTTTTCATATAATTGAGTTTTCTTAGGATTACTTAATTAAAGAAAAATGGTATTTCTATTATTTTATGTGAATAGTAATTTAAATTTGCTATAATTTAATGTGACGATTAATAACATTAGACAATCATTTTTAATGTAATATGATATTCTAAAATTTATTATTTTGAATTTGTTAATTGTGTATCTGATATCCTTGTCTAAGGATCATTTATAATGTTTATATTTCTATATTCTATATCAATAAAATGGATTGTATAACATAATGAATGAAATTTTAAATATGTGGGTTTTAACGATTCCTTTGTTAAACTACCATGAATGTATGTAAATGATATTTATCATGGGTTTTAGTTATTCAGAATATCTCTACTGATTTCCAATGAATATTAATATTTAAGTTTATTTATAATAATATAAGTGTAAAAATATAAAAATTCATTATTATGGTTTTAAAGGAAAAACACCAGTGAAAAATGAATATATATTTAAGGAATGATCAAAATATTTTTATAAAGAAAATAGGAACATCATCTTTGTAAACATGAAAGGGAAGTTGGTGGTGAACCCTACTTGATGGAAAGTGGGTGGGGTGAGAGTTCTTTTTGTGTTTGAACTGGCCAACGGGTTTTTTTCCAAATCATGCATATTATTCTATGAAAATCACTAGATTATTTTAAATCATTTTCAAATCATATGTATTTTAAAATGTATTACAGGATTTTCAAAGTAAAATTTATTTTTCATAAGTATTATAATGGTTTCTAATGTACAATTACATTAAAATGAACTAAAATGATTTCAGAAGTGTTAGTTTTTTCAAAGGTATTATAGAATTTTCAAAGGCTTAAGTATTTTCAATGGAATTTTCAAAATCATTTTTTCAAAGGATTTTCAGAAGATTTTTAAAAATATATTATAATTTGATTTTTTTTAAATTATGTTTTCAAAATTAATACAAAAATTCAATGGATATTTCAAAAATATTTTCAAAGGTGATTTTTCAAAATTATTGTCGAATTATTTTCAAATGTTTTTTGGAAATGTTTTTTCAAAATTATGTTTAAAATATATTTTTAGATTTATAAAAACCCCTTACTGTTTAATTTTTCTCACCCTATTTTTTATAAAAAAAATTTAGAATGATTATATGATTCATGGATTTTAGCTTAAATAAAGATCTAGTAGATGAAAATTTCAATCACCGTTTTTGTATTTATTGTTTTAACTTTTATAATTTGATAGAATGATCATTTTCCTCCAAATTGTTGACCAAAAAATATCCACATATGTAAATAACTATAAATTTTTTATTTATATTTTATGTAAAACAAAAATATCCAGAATTTTTTGTACTGAATTTGGAAGCATAGGTTTGGGGCCTCATAATTGATATGAAAAAAATTGTTTAGATAAAAGTAGAGATTGTGACATTTGGTTACAAAATAGGTTAATTTTCTTTGTTTAATTTTTTTTAGTAAAAACTATTTCTTACATCCCTTTTATATTATGAAATATATAATAATAAATAATAATCTACAATCAAAGTCATATAAATAATGTAACCTATAAGAAAATAAAATTCTAGTGTTTTAGGTTTCCAAATTCTAAAAATGGAATTTCATAATTTTAGTGACGTACGAAAATTGAATTCCCAAGAAGAAATTCTATTTATGAGTGGTATAATATAATGCGCTTGATATTTAATAATTAGTATTATTTTAATAATAATTTTCTTTTTTTTTTATATTTAAGACAAACAAAAGTAAAATTAGGTATATTTCCATGATATTTTTACATTTTTTTGATAAATTATGATGAAATATAAAATAATAATTTTATTTACCAGAAATAATATTTTAATATTGTAGTGAGAATTTAGTAATTTATATATTTAATATTTAAGTTAATTAATTTTCTTCAAATTAAAATATAACATTCATTAATTAAAGAAACTTTTTTTCAAGAGATCAGGTTTAAATATTATATCCATTTACTATATTATTATTTTTTAGGAAAAAAAATTTATATTAATATGTTTTCAAGTGTTTATAGAAGCTATTATTGAACTGATTATAAAATTTATACTCCATAATGAATACTAATTACAATTTTTTTTTTGTTACTTCTTATTCTTAATAAAAATATTTATTATATTTTTTTAAATATAATGTTATTATTATTTAATTAATTATATATAATTGTTAAAAATATTATTGTAAATTGATTATTTGATATCTCTTCAAAGGAATTACCAATGTGAAGATTTTCATAAAATAATTAATACATTTTTATGTCAAAGTTAATTTTTTTTGAACAATTACATGTTTTAATTTGAAATCATTTTATTATTTAAGTAGTTATTAGTTTGTATAAAAAATAGACCTCCTATCTTTTACAGGAAAAGAGACCATGCGACACATTTTGGGACCCAAGTGAGTCAGCCAAATAGAGAGGTATACCTCACCCAAGACTGAGGAAAGTTTAAGTTATGTATCTCCCCACATGGAGTCATATTTCAAGACAATAATATGTCGTAAAGAGCTTCGGTAGGCCATGATCTGAGTCGAGTAATGGTTAGGATATATCTCCTACGTAGACCCATATATAAGGCATGTTAGTTCTTTTTCTAATTCATTGTTAGAACATAGCTTATATAAGAGTGAAAAATGGATAAACATTTTTATGGGGGATCAAAATTTAAAATATCGGTTCTATCATAGTCATTGGGTGAAAACACCTCATCCATTTGATCTTCTAATATTCTTTGTGTTATTCCCCAAAATGAATCCCTCGACCTTTTTTAGGTTTCATCCACTTTCCATGATGAAGCCGACCTTTCCACCCTTATCATCTTCCTCTATTCATGATTTGAGTTTTTTTCTACTCATTATATTGAATGTAAATGATAAAGAAATAGACCCTTATACTTTTTTCATTATCCATAAACATTTTTCTAAGTCATGACCCATAGGATCCCAATTCACCGTCAATGATTCATGTTCATTAAAGAATCACTACTGATATCATGCAAATATACCATTTGACAAATTAAAATCCAGTTTTTATGTCTCAAAATAAAATAAGTTCACTATTTTTACCCTTGATTTGTTTGATATCCATGCGTGAAGAAAAGGATTTGGAACACCACTATTGACGCCTTATAGGATGAGAAGATCCCTATTTTTAGATCCACATTATCCACCATAAATTATTTCAACATCTCTTGGAAACTCAAGATGACAAACGAATCTATATGTATAGTTATATAGAGTCAAATCTCCATTATTTGATATAAATTCCATGTATTATCCCTAACTACTCATCTCTTCTTTTTTCTATCTCGTTCAATCACCTAGTTCAAGAGGTGAAGAATCTACTACCTCCATCTGGGTTTGAACACCCCATTTAGCAGAAACAGTGCCCACTATTTTTTATAAAACGATTAAGGGGACCTATTTACATTATTAATGATATTATATTTATGTAACATGATGTTTATATTTTTTAAAACATATATATAATTATCATTTTAAAACTATGAATATTTTCATCATAGAATGAATGTATTTTATGTAAGGGTGTATAAATATTTTTTATATACTATTTCCAAAACCATAAGATTATTTTCATAAAAACACATCGGCGTGTATTATTTTAAAACTAAAATTTTATTGATTTTATATTATGAAAGAATTTCTAATTTATTTTTAATTAATAAGACTCTATTTACTTTCTAAAACAATATTTTCTATTTTTATATTCAAAATCTCTAATCTATTTGAAATATATATTATTTTTATGTCTCTTCTAATTCAATCCTATGTATATATATATATATATCTATGTGTGTGTATATTATACAATCATTAAGAACATTTATTTTCATGAATTTCAATTTCTTGTGTATAATTAACAAAGGGAGTACCTATGTGTGTGTGTGTGTGTGTATTATTTTCAAATTATTCATGTAAAAATATTCTTTACAAATTATATCCATGTAAGGGGATTTAATTATTATGTACATGATTCTCTGTGTATTATTTTAAAATATTATATGGAATTAATTCAAGACCAGACATTGAAATAGCGTGCAATTATGTGGCATAAAGTGCACATAATAAATGTTGGAAATAAATTTAACTTTTAAAGAGTGTGTGAGTGATTTTCATGATAATATGGAATTAATTTTTAATGGATGACCGGATCAGAAATATGAGGGTACCATTACACTCAAAGTCGCGACTTTACTGTAGGCAAGGATTAACAGTGACTGGCGTGGGTCAACTGCAAAAGATTAATTTTTGGACATTTTAAATGGAATAAAACAAATTAATATTTTATTTTATATTTAATATTCTAAATGATACCACATCACATTTTCCTTTTTAAATGTGCAGGATCCCCAGGATTGGATAATAACACTATAAAACACCCTTTAATCCTCTGAATCTTTAGAGAGGAGACACCCGTGGAGAACTCTTGATGAGTGAAGATGAATGAAAAGTCATGGATCATTTCATAGGATGATCAGATCTCACTAACAATGAAATAAATTTCACCCTACTTCGACAATTGAGGTAGGGGTTGTTATTCCAATTGTGTTTTCCTCATTCTTAGATTTAAATAATGAACGCATATCAACCCACAAAATAGTTGACCTATGGATCGTTCATTCTTGAGGGAGGTTCATATTATCAGGTTTTATTTTGTGGAATTGATTTAATATTTTTTCATTATTCTTGATCCTTTTAAAGGGAGAGGATAAACACTATAAAAAACCATGGAGGAGGTTTGTTCCTTAATGTGTTATGTGAATTTATTCTCCCCTTTGACCTTGTGAGTTCTTCGTATTCTTAATGGGGTTATGATTGACAGATAATTTCATATCTGTCTCACAATGCAGTAATCCCAAATCAGAGATATGACATCATAATCACCCAGCGGAGCTGTAACTATGATGGTGGAAGACGAATCATCATGTTTTGGATGAAATAGTTCTTCAACTACTTTTTCAGTGAAATACCAAATTGGGTTTTTGAAGTCGATCGAAACCCAATACCTAAAGATTATTATTTTTGGTGATGATAATACTTTGAATAATTAGTTTCAAGGGGAATGGACCACTGTATTAAAAGATGGAAGATAAACATAAGCGCCGAGGAAGAACTAGTGATTCATGAAATTTCTCTAAGAAAACGGTCTGTAGTTCGGGCTGCACGGTGTGTGGGATCCGTTGAGTGGTGGCTAGGGTTTAATGTGATATAAAGGTTGAACACAACATGTTACAAATTTCACACAGAGTGAAGGTCCTTCACTGATGCTCAGAATGTGTCTCACCAGATACAGGGACACAAGGTGGAGTACAAAACATGTATGCCACCTCACGGCTAGATTAGACTAGTCTTGCAGTCTACCCCATGTACCAGTACACAAGTAGGTAGACACAGGTGGAATCCATGTATGGGAACATAGCAAGCATACACAGAAAAGACCCCAGATTATAGTACATAGCGTGTGACCATATCTGCATGCCATGTATATTATTTCAACAGGACATGCTCTTTTTGAGACGATCCATTGTAAATGGGTACTACTTAGTGTTAGAGGACAGGATGTGTAACCTTTCTACAAATCGAATAATTTCTTGTATGTGGAATTATTTCCATTTACATTGTATCCTAGAGAGGTTTCATTTTGGTTATTTCCCCATTTTTCATTCCCCTTATGGTCAGCCATCATTTCTATCCATAAGAGTATGATCCCTTCAGCATGACTTTCTTGATAGAGCAAGAGACATTATGAGAGGACCGGAGCGAGATTCTCTATCCAATCTTGGCCCTTGGAAGAGTTAGGCATCGACATGACCATCTTACTAGATGCTGAACATCTACTTAGCAGGTGAATTTAGATGATTCATTGTATATACCAAGTCTGGGGTAGTGATCCTCATCCAATTATCGTGATCTATCCACACCTAGGAGCGAGTTCCAATAGAATGAGGGTATCTCTTCACTTTTCAAATCTACCATTGAATCTATCTCTCTCATGACATTGAAAAATAAATAGTACTTCTCGAATGGATTTTAAGAGACCTATCATAGTCATGGAGTTAGTTCTCCCTAGTGAGTGCTTCATGGAATCTTCTAAATGAATCCTTAGCATGGGTATGTGGATTTTTGTGGCTTACCTCTAGACTACAGGTCTTGGTTTTTGAGAATATCTAGATATTTCTCTTTTTATATGTTCTATAGAAATATAATCTATAGATATGACTATACCTTTACATTGTGTAATTCATTGTGTTTTTTTGTTTGGGATTTCCTACTAAGTATTTTTATTCTGACCCCTACAAGGGCTTTTCCCACACATGTCATGTCTTATGCAGGCGAGTGACCATTTGATGGAATCTAGGGAGAACCAGGACCAAACAGATTATTGTGTGTTCTCTATATTCCAAGGTGTTCCTTTAGAGTCAATCATCTATCCCAGTACCAATATTATTTTCATGTAGTACTTTTTAGTTTTCAGACTCTTTATTTTGGTGGTCTTGTATTCTGGCATAGTTTAATTTTTTTCACATTACTTTCTATTGTTCTCTTTTTTTTGGGTTTATTTATATAAATGCATTTTTATCCTTTGTGGTTTGACATTTAATCATTTGTGGGCTTAGATATGTGTGTGTGTGTGTATACAGGTACATAAAAAATTTCCTACCATTTTAGTGACATGCCTACTTGGTGTTAGTCCCAAGACCATTACCTATTGGAGGAGCTTTTGGGGTGTTGTGGAATGGGACCCACTGAGATGGGTCATGACAGAGTGGTATTAGAGCGGGTTAGTTCTACATTTGGGATCAAGAGTGTCTGAGTTTTGTTTTGGGGAAATAGTGTTAGGTGTTTCGAGTTTGGAATTCAGGATAGGGACACCAGTGTTGTTGTCTACGACCAACATAACCATCCACCAAGACTCTGATAACCTACTTTCCAACTTAGTACATGAGAACACTAGTTACAGGGAAACAAAAATAATGGTACATGAATCATTTGGAATGGTTTGTGGTGTCCATGTCCTTATGAGTCAGCTATCCAGATATACTAATTTACGATGGTATGTCTTGTTTCTCTACAATATGCCTCCAAAATTCATATCATCTAGGATTTATAACTTCAATCAAAAGGTTGACCACATCAATGATGTAGCTTCTATTCAGAGGATTGTTCACCTAGAGTTACCTTTAGGTGGTTCACTAGTTATACCACCAGTCGAGCAGCACATGGTACCTGCCATTCCAACAGGGGAGGAGTGCAGGTTGAGCATGCTATATGAGTTCCAGAGACAAATACCCCATAGGTTTTGAGGTGATCTTGACCCTCAGGCGTCTGTGGACTGGATTAATGCAGTGACTATAGTCTTCTATCTAGTGAGGACTCCAGCGGTCCACATAGTGATCCAAGGAGTGAACCTTCTTCAGATTTCGGTTGGGACATAGTGGATTTTGACCTTGTGGACTTACAATGTGGTTGATCATTCATGGACGGATTTTCATTTGGGAGGAGTTCTCTTCGGTTAGGCTGAGAGCAGTGTGTATCTAGGAGCTTCTTCTGCTCTAGAATGGATATTTTTTGCTGGTTGAAAATTCATCATGGTTTACCAAAATCACCATGAAATCAATGAATATGGTCAAGGATTAGTACATTAGAGCCTGGGACTTCGAGTAAGGTTTGCAACTAGACATCTGATCCAGCGTCGTACCTCTTTACCTTCTGGCATATGCTAGAGTGCCTGAGCGAACATGGGTGCTCGATATCTTCTTGGATGATAAGAGATAGCCAGCAATGGTTAGTAGCGGGTAGGTAGGGGAAATTTCCATAGAATCAGGGATATGACATTTGGAACAAGGATCAAGATTTTTGAGATATCCCAAGATGTACCTGGATAGGGTATCTGTAGCTTAAGGATCTCATGCTAGATCCAGTCAGCCTATGGAGAGGTGATTATATCGATGAAATGGTATAGGGTATCTCACTAGATACTTCCCAACATCTTGATATTCTTATAGGGAAGTGGTGGATGGACCACCAAGGTAGAGGAAATGAGTGTAGCAAGAAGACCCTACATGTGTGGATGTGGTAGAGGGTTTGGGAGAGATATATGAGGTGGAAGATGTTTTGGCATACTTCCACCACCACACCCAGGTGGTCTACACCAATCTCATGGATATGAGTGAGGGAGTAGGCTGCTACATGTTGTCGAGGCATATGACAATGGGTCTCCAAAGATGATCTGAGGTACAATCAGTGTCTTCTATACCTTATCTATCATACATATAAACACATGTTCCATTCATTATTTTCTCACCATCAAATCAGATGTTTCTTGTGGAGTAGTGAAAGCTGAGGGTGTAATTATAGGATTATTATAGGAAGGGCTTCATGATACATATTTTTTCCCCAATGGAAGCCCATGTTTTTTTTTCTAAGAAATCATACCGGTTTTTGAGGTTTTCCATGGATTATCAATGCCTAAACCAAGTGATGAGGAATAACAAGTATCCAGTGCGAAGGATCGAAGACCTCTTTGATCAGCTGAGAGAGAGTCACTATTGTTCAAGAAAGATAACTTTGATTGGGCTATCATAAAATTTGAGTAAGAGATTGGGATTTGTTTAAGAAGGCTTTTAGATGACACTATGGTCACTACGAGTACTTCGTGACGACCTTAGGCAAGAAGAAAACCCCCACAGTGTTCATGGGACTCATGACCTAGATCTTCGAGCCACACTTAGACTGGTTCATAGTTTCCTTCATCGATGAAATCCTTGTGGACTCGACATCAGATGAGAAGCACACAAGACACATGTGGATGGTTCTAGATGTACTCTGAGAGAACCATCACTATGGAAATCTCTCAAAGTACCAGTTATAGATTCAGGAGGTCTAGTTTCTTGGGCATGTTATCTATGTAGATGGATTGTTAGTGTACCCATCCATGGTTCATGCCATGTTAGCATGGGAGCCGCCTATGAGTGTGAGGGAGTGGCAGAGATTCCTTAGGAAAGTGGGATATTACCAAACATTCAATCCTGAATTCTCATGGACTTCATCCTTGATGAATTATTTCCCCAAGATGGGGGAAGCCTTTCATATGGATGGAGAAGTGATAACAAGGTTTCCATTAGTTGATGAAATGTTTGACAAGCACATTAGTATTTAGATTTCCTGGAGAGGGTGTTTAGTACGTAATTTTCTACGATGCATCAGGGACCAGAATTAGCTGTGTTTTTTTTCAGAGATAGGTGGTAATTTCTTATGTTTCACACCTTCTAAGTCCACATGTGAAGAACTATATGACCCATGATATTGAGTTGGTAGTTGTAGTATTTTTGATAAATATGTTGTGACACTACCTGATGGGTGAGTGGTTTATCATATAATATGACCATAAGAGATTCAAGTATGTCTTCTTAGAGAAGGATAGGAATATAAAGAATAGGTGATGGCTATAGTTCCTCTAGTATTATGAATATGAGATCATCTATACTCTTAAGAAGGGGAATGCAGTGGATGATTCTCTGAGAGAGGAGTCATTGTAGTTTCCCACAATAAAGTTATCCTTAATGGATGGAGATGATGCAACTTACCATTAATCGATGGTTTCTACCCCTCTACTCAAGAAGTGAGTCATGGAGGCACACCTATTATATGTCAAGTGTGAGGCTTTACATGCTATGTTATCCACCCGAGAATCTATTAATGGATATTCAAAATGTGGGGAGAACATCATCTGTTTTATAGGAAACACAATTATACCAACGGAATTGTAGTAGGATGTTATAAGGGAGTTTCATTGATCCCCCTTTGTGGTGAATCATTGAGTGGATAAAATATACCCGGACTTCCAATGATTGTTCTAGCCGGCCAGGATGAAGAATGTAGTAGTAGAGTTCATTTCTTGATGCCTTATATGACATAAAGTGAATGCTAAGAACTAGGATACAGTGGGACTAACACACCCTCTAGAGGTGTCAGAGTGGAAGTGGGATGGAATATCAATGGAATTTGTGACAGACTTACCACCAATTTCTGGGTGAACTAATTCTATAAGGGTGATCGTTCACAGACTCACCATGTCGACCCACTTCCTAGATATTAGGGAGCAGAGTTTAATAGAGATCTTTAGATACCTCTATGGGTAGAATATTGATTGGATTCATGGAGGACACTTGATGATAATCTCATATTATGATGATTATTTCACATCCCAGTTTTGGATGGGATTATAGGAGGTATTTGAGACTCGTCTACTCTTTATCCCAACGTTCCATCCCTAGAAATATGTTCTAAAGATGAGAAAAATTTAGGTTCTAAAGGAAATATTGTTGGCCTATATCATAGGCATTGGTAATATTTGGGTGGAACACTTACCACTGGTGGAGTTTTTAGACATCAAAATCTACCACTCCACCTTTGGTATGACTCCATTCAAGGATTTTTAGGGGTGACCCTTTTGGTCACCACTCTACTCGACTAACCCCAAAAGTCAGCACTCAAGATCCATAGTTATTGTGAGATAATACCAAGATGGTGCATATCATCCAAGAGTGGATGAAAACAACACAGTGTTGTAATAAGGTGTATTCAAATAGACAGTGGAGACCTCTAGAGTTTTAGGAGGGAGACTATGTCATCCTATGGGTCTCACATCGATGAGGGTTGTAGAGATTCGACTAGGGTGGCAAGTTATCTCTGAGGTTTATTGTCGCTTTCCAGAGACTATGTCGAGATGGTGAGTTGGCATACCACCTACCTCTACTGCCACAATTTCACTGAGTACATAATTTCTTCTATGTGTCATAGCTGAGGAGGCACATGCGTGATCCATCACACATCATCGACTTCGGTGAGCAAGACATCTAGGATGGATAGAACCTCACAGAGTACCCAATGGAGATCTGTGATCAACATGACAGGATCCTTTGTTGTTGAGATATTCCCTTAGGTCATGTCTGGTGGAAGAATGAGAATCATTAGGAAAGCACGTGGGAGTGGGTGGCATAGATTCATTCCCAGTACCCACATCTTTTTGGGTAGCCTTTGGTTTGGGATTTCTAAGGATATAAATCCTTAAGGTGTTGAGAATGTCATATCCTTGATTATCCATGATATATTTTGAAATATTACATGGAATTATTTTGATAACTTGTTTTCTGAAGGTTTTTGATTTCAATACCCAAAGTGCCCAGAATAAATGTTTGAAATAAATTAATAATTTAAATAGAGAATGAGAAGTTTCCATGAAAGGATAAATTAATATTAAATGGGTCCCCAGATTAGAAATGTGACATAACATTTTCATTTAGTACAATGACATTAACTTAGGTGAGGCATAACCCCGACCAATGTGGCTCATCTGTAGAAGATAATTTCTAGGAGTTTTTATGAATATAAAATAAAATAATAATTTTTTAAAACATTTCAATGATGCAACAATGAATTTTACTTTTTTAATTAGCAGGACCCCATGGATAGGCACATAACCCCTAAAAAACCCTTCAATCCTATGGATCTTCAGAGAGGATCCACCCTTGGAGAACTCTCGATGATCGATTATGAATGACAATGTGGTGAACGTTGTGTATTAAAATTAGATCTCATGGAAAACAGCTAAAAATTCACCCTTCATCAATTATAGAGGTATGGTTTGTTATTTTTATTTTGTTTTTCATTGTTCATGGATTTAAACGATGAAAATAGATTAAAACCCGAACAAGTTGAGCCATAGATCGTTTGTTCTTGTGGTACGGTTTGATTAACGGTATTCATTTTCAGGAATATATTTAATATTTTTTTGGTTATTCTTGATCCCTATAATGGGAGTTGATAAATTCCATTACCAACAATGGTAGAGGATCATTCCTTTATTTTTTATTTGAAATTATTCTCCCCTTTGACCACATGTTTTCATTGTGTTCTTCATGGGGTTATGTACAATAGATCATTGTGAATCTGTATCGTAAATCAACAATCCAAAATCAAAGATCTAACAACAAGATGACCTTGTGGTGGTGCTATGATGATGGATGAAGACACAATAACATCATTCAGAAGCAATAATTCTTCTTCATTTCTATTGGATGAAGATCTAATAGGGTTTTAGAGCTAATAGAAGAACCCATACCTACCGATTCAGCTTTTTGGTGGTGATATGACTTTAGATATTCAGATTCTAGGAGAATGGACAATTGGATCAAAGGATAGAAGATCAATCGTAGTTCCAGCAAAGAACCCTAGATTCTAGATTTTATTAAGGAACGTGGCATGTAGTTTGGGCTACACGGTGTGTGTGTGTGCTATGTTTAGCGGTGTCTAGGGTTTTGGGAAATTGAAAGGTTGAACACGAAGTTTGAAAGATGTCACATGGCATGTGGGTCCTTCCTCAAAGATCATCATGTATCTCGTCAGGTACAGAGACATGGGGTGGAGTACATGCAATGTACCCCACTACATGACTAGACCACACTGGTCATGCAGGCTACCCCGTGTACTGGTACATGGGTTGGAAGACACATGTTGAATCTGTGTATGAGAACATAGCCAAGATATACAATCTTCACCCCATATAATAGTACATGGCATGTGACCTTATCTAAACTCATTGTATATCGTTTGTACAAGAAATTATATTTTCTTCATGAGCCATGCACATAGGCAGTACCTGAGGTCAGTGGACCTTGTGTGTGATCCTTATACATGCTATGTACATTCATATACAAGGATCAATCTCATTTCCACCTTATCTTGGATATGTCTCTTCTTGGTTAGTTCCCCTTTACTCATTCCCCTAAATTTTTTGCATCATTTTCGTCTACTGGTGAACGATACCTTCAAAGGGACTTTTCAGATATAGCCAGAGTCCCTCCGAGATGCCCAAAGTGAGACCCTATATCCATTCATAACCCTTGTAAGAGTCATTTGTTCTCATGACCAATACTATGGGATCTCGATCCTCTAATAATCAGGTGTATTCAGATGATTCATGGTATATTTTATGGCCTTGGTAGTGATCCTCAACTATATATTGTCATCTATCCCCACTCAGGGGAGAGTTATCCAAGAATGAGTGTATCTGTTATATTTTCAGATCTATTAGTGCATATATAAATCTTGAGACACATGATGTCAAACAATAAATCTTGTATGGACATCATTAGAGCTATCACAATCGTGGAGTGAGTTCTCCAAGGTGAGTGCTTTGTGGAATCTTCAAACTGGATCCTTATCATGAGTATGCAGGTCGTTGTGAATTACAACAAGACTATGGGTATGGGTTTTTAGTATATCTATATATTTCTAATGTTATAGGTTCTTGTAGACATATACTATGTAGATATCAAAATAAATTCACATTGTGTATCAATTTGTTATTTTTGGGGTGTCCTACTATGTATTTTAATACACGCCCCTACATCAGTTTTCCCCACACATACAAGTCTTGTGTAGACGAGAATCCTTTTGACAAAATCTTGGGCGGACCAAGACAAGATAGATCATTGTGAGTTCCCTACATGTTTATGTGTTCCTTAGATGTTGAGAAGCAATTCCTGTACATATCAGGTTTTTTTGTTGTACTTTAATATTTGCAGACTCTTTCATTTCTTGGGATTGTACTATGGTATAGTTTACATTTCTGCACTTTACTTTTCATTATATTATGTTGTTAAAGTTTATCTATATGCATGAATTTTGTACCTTGGTAGTTTTACATTTCATCATTTTGGGCGTGGAGATGTGTCTATCTGTAAAAGATCTTAGGTAATGCCTCCTAGGTTAGTGACATGCCTACTCAGTGCTAGTCACCAAACCCTGGACAATTGGAGGTGGGCTTTGGGAGTCACAACAAAGGCCCCAATGGAAAAGATCATGACATTAATTCACTATATTAATGTACAATTTCATTTTAAGAAATTATATAACAATAGGTACTTCATTTAAATCCTTTTTTATCTTATGTAACAAAGAAATTTTTCTTAAAGAGATTTTTTAATGTGTGTTTCTGTATATATTCATGGATGGAATTTTTAACGTTAAAATTTGACTTTTTATAATTTTATGTATTTTATTTTATTTTTTCCCTATGATTATTTTTAGGAATAAAAATTATATATCTATTATTTTATGTGAATTATAATTTACAATTTCATTAATTTTATGTGATGATTCATAATATCACACCATCATTATATGAATGAAATTATATTGTCAAATTCCTTATTTTGAATTAGGAAAATGGGTACCTAATATCTTTATTTATGGATCAAATTTAGTGTTTATCATTATATATCCAATTTTGATAAAATTTATTATAATAGTTAAGGAATGAAATTTTCAAGATATGTTTTTTGACCATCCCTTCTAAAAAATCCCATGAATGTATGTAAACATTATTTATCATGATGTTTTTTATAAAAACTCAAAAATTATTTCCTAAAAAAGTTAATATATATATATAGATATTTATAAATTTAATAATAAATTGTAATTTTTTAATAAAAAAAACTCTTTTTAATGTTTTATATATATGTAAGGAAATATGGAAATGTTTTAATAATAAAAATTGGCACTTGGACTTTGTCTATATAAATGGGAAATGGGGAGTGAACCATCCAAAAGGAATATGGATATGCCTAGACAACATTTAATTTTTTTTGTCTTCCCATGGTTTTTTTCCTATGGTGGTATATTATTTTCTAAAACATCAATTGAATATTTTAACGCTTTTTCAAAGTGAATTAATTTTCAAAAGTATTGTAGAATTTTTAAATGTGTTAGTATTTTTCAAAAGTATAATAATGTTTTCCAATCAATAATTTTTTTCAAAAGTATTACAATTTTTTAAAAAGAATAACTATTTTCATTGGTATTATAGAATATTAAAATGAATATCTATTTTAAAATGTATTTTTAAATTAATGGTTTAAAAGGGTTTTCATTAGGGTTTTCAAAAATATATTATATTTTCAATGTTTTTTAAAAATTATGTTTACAAAATTATAATTATTTTCATATGATTTTTCAAAATTATTTTCCATGTTATTTTTTCAAAAGTTTTTTCAAAAGTTTATTCAAAATGTATTTCAATATGTATATTCAAAATGGTTTTCACTGTAATTTTAAAAATCCATTACTGGGAAATTTTTCACACCATATTTATATACAATGTTTTTTGCATCATTTAGATACATCATGGAGTTTATCATTGATGAGGACCTAGCACGAGTAATGTTCATTCCCTATATTTTTATAATTTTATTTAACATTGAAAATTTTTATGAATGGACCTTTTCCTCAAAATTATAATAGTGGAAAGAGCCTCAGGTGTAAATGATTGTATATTTGTAGTTATTATTTATATAAAAAAATATACAACATTTTTTCTATCAGATCAAGAAGCATGGGTGTGGGGCCTTAGAGTTGGTGCAATAGGACTGGTTTAGAAAAAATTGGGGATTAGGATGTTTGGTTAAAAAATATGTTATTTTTTATAAAGTATATTATTTTAGTAATCCATTTTTACAAACATTTAATTTGAGATGAAATCTAAGAACTGAAAATCAATTTTTAAACTTCTATAAAACTATGTATCCTCTGTGAAAATAAAATTCCAGCAATTCTAGCACTCTAAAATTTTAAAATAAAACATCAAAATTTTCCATATGTATGAAAAAAATTCTTAGGATGAAGTTCTCTTTATGTTGGTAAAATTTAACGCCCTATAAATTCTAAGAATAGTTTTCATTAAATATATTTTTATTTCATAATTTTATTTAATATTTATGTCAAAATAGAATATGACTAGGTATATTTATTTAATCATTTTAGATATATTTTTTAAAATTTGGAAAAAAAATAAAATAATATATTATTTCCAAATAATAATATTTTAATATTATCATGAGAATATATTAATTTAAATGTTTATACATTATGTAAATTCATTATCAAGAATATGAAATATAACATTATTTAAATGAAGACTATTATTTTGAGATCTCTTTTTTTGGAGTTCATTATTATTCTCAAAAAATATTTATTATCTTTTTTATGAATGGTATATTATTATTAGTGTAATAATATATACTTTTCAAAATTATTATTGTAAAATGATAATTTGATATTGTTTCTATGAAATGATCAATGTTAAGATGTTCTTAAAATAATAATGGAACTTGAATGTAGCTGGTAATAATTCTTGAACCATTATAACTTTTCATTTTAACTCATTTGAGTATTTAAGTAGTTCATTATTTTTATAATAAATTAGCCAACCTATCCCAGAAAAGATATGGGACCCCTAAACACATTGTGGTACCCAAGTGGGATGACCACATATAGTGTTCTACCTCACCATAATCGGAGTAGCGGTTGAGTTCCAGATAACCTCACTATGTGGCATTGTTAAACAAAACACCATGATGTATATAGTTTAGATAAGTTGTCGCATGATTTGTGCACTATTTAGGAGTGATCCTTTGTGTAGTCCCATGTACAGTTAATGTAAGATCCTTTTTCACTTTAGTGTCATCACTTAGATGATAAGGGAGTGGGAAATAACAAAAGGGCTCAAAGTAGGGTAACATTCTAAAATAGCATTTATTTTTTTGTCAATGGATAAAAACTCCTCTGTAGACTAATCATCTCCCCCTCTTCATCTTCTTTCCCAAATTGAATCACTCCATTTCTCATTGGCTTCATTCACAAGCCACATTGACGTCGACATCACCACCCTCAACATCTTCCTCTCTTCCCATTTCAATCCGCCTCACACTGTTCTTTTTTAAGAAAGTGATACTGAAAGAGGCATATATACAGTATTCTAAAATGGATATTTTTTATTTTTCCTCAAACTATTTTCTAGATCTTGACCCACAAGACCTATATTCACCATCAACGATTCTTTATTCTCAAATAATCCCTGAAGAATGCATGAAAAAAATACCTTTTTAGGAAGTGAAATCATGTTTTTTGTTTCAAAAGAAATCCATTTCATATTTTTAACACTTGATTAATTTTTTATCCTTATGTGAATAAATTTATTTGGAACACCACTGATAAATCCTTATAGGATGATATGAATCCTATTTTTAGATATTGAGTAGCCACCGTCAATCCTTTCATCTTATCATAGAAGATCAAGATGCAATATGAACTTGTATATATATGTATACAAAGGAAACTCTCCCTTGTTGGATAGGCGTTCCATGAAATCTCCCTCGACACTCATCTCTTCATTCATACATCTGGTTTGAGAACCCAATTTGAGAATAGCAGAATACATTTCCTCTATCTAGATTTGAACACCCCATTTGGGAATAAATAGGGTCCACTGTTTATTTTTAGAAAACTAGTAAGGGGACAACTTTATTTTCATAATTCTTTTATATATATATAATTTCATTTTCATATTTCTATAATCATTTATATAAGTAGCATTTTTAAACTCAGATTATATTCTTAAAATCATGAAATGATTTTATGTAAGGGATTATATTTTAATTTTTATTTATTATTTACAAAACTCACGTTTATATTCTTCTATATCATATAAGAATGTATTATATTGAAACTAAAAGTTTATTAATATCAAATTATGTAATTATTTCCAATTTTTATTCATGTAATAGGATTCTATTTATTTTCAGTTACTATATATTCTATGTTTAATTCCAAAATCCCTATTATAGGTGAAGTATATGGTATTTTCATGTTTCATTTCTCCAAATACTATATATATATATACGTGTGTCTATGTGCATCTTATTCAATCATTGAGACCATTAATTTTTTATACTTTTAATTTCATATTCATAATTATGTATAGTATTTACTATATATGTGTATATTATTTTCCAAATTTTCAAGTTAATATCTTCATTATGAATTTTATTCATGTAAAGGCATTTTATTTAGTATAAATTGGTTTAATTACATTTTATTAAATTTTAACATATGAATACATTCATTTAAATCCCATTACATTTTATGTAACAAATAAATTATCCTTAAATAGTTTTTATTTTAATATGTTTATGTGTGTAATAAAGGATGGGGTGTTTTAATTAAAAATTTCCATTATATAATTTTATGTTTTTATATATATTGTTTTTCTTATGATTATTTTATATAAGAAAAAGCGTAAATCAATTTTTTTATGTGAATTTTAATTTACTATTTCAATTATTTTGTGTGAATATTCGTACCTTCACACCATAATTTTATATGTAAATTTATGTTGTCAAATATCAAATATTGAGTTAAGTTAATAGGTATGTGATATATTTATTTAACGCTCAGTTTAAATTTTATCATTTTATGTTCTATTTTGGTAAACATTATTATACGAGTTAATGATGAAATTTTAAATAGATGGGTGTTAATAATTCCTTCATTAACATCCCATGCATGTATGTAAAAGATATTTATCATGATTCTTGGTTATACCAAATCTGAAAACTGATTTCCTATGAATGTTAACATTTATATATATTTATATAAATTTACGTGTATAAATGTAATAACATATTTTTAATTTTTAAAATAAAAAACTCCATTGAAAGTTTAACATATATGTATGGAAATATCTAAAGAATTTTATAACAACAAAATTCCATTTGGACTTTTTTAACATGGAAAGTAACTAGGGGTGAACCCATCCTTAAGAAACGTGGTGAGGCCCAGAAAACATTCGATGTTTGAAGTGACACGATGGTTTTGTTTTCAAAATAATGTCCATAATTTTTTAGAGAATATCTAGAATATTTTAAATCATTCCAAATGAATAAGTATTTTCAAATGTATTATATCATGTTCAAAAGTGTAATTATTTTTCAAAATTATTATAACGTTATCATATGCATATTTATATTTAAAAGTATTACAATTTTTTGAAATGAATAAATATAATAAAGAAATTATAGTATTTTCAAATGCATATATTTTTTCAAATGAATCCTAAAAACCATGTGTGTAATGGGTTTTTAAAATATTTTTTGAAAATATATTATATTTTGACTATGGTTAACATTACAATGTTTTCAAAATTATAAAAATTTTTAAAGGATTTTTCAATGTTATTTTCAATGTTATTTTTTAAAATTTATTTTCAAAACTATTTTCTAAAGTTATTTTAAAAAACAATATACTGTATTTTTAAAATCCTTTTACTGGGTAATTTTTTCTCACTCTATGTTTTATAAAAAAAATTTAGGATCATTTAGATGTTTCAAGGAGCTTAGCATAAATAACAAGCTAGTATGATCAATGATTAATCACTGCATTTTTATTCATTATTTTTATGTTGATAAATTTTAAGAAGGGTCCTTTTCCAAGAAATATTATACGAGAAAAAAATCCTCAAATATATATGACTATATATTTTGGAGTTTCATTTTATATAAAAAAAATATAAATCATTTTTTGTAGAAAATCTGGAAGTGTGGGTCTGTGCCTCACAAGTGATGTGGTACTCAAGAATGTAACCTTAACTTTTATATATTATAAATTCCTTACTCATGGTAAATTGGTACTAATCCAATATATCATAGAATAAAAGGTGATATGGGTAAAAATAATAACCAGAAATAACAATTAATATAAGATTTTAGGACCTTATCACTTAGTTTTTATCTTAATTAACCTATTTTACAATTTAATATAGTAAATGTTTTATACCATATTAATTATTCATTGTGAAAAAAAATAAATTGAACACTTTTGTAAATTTTAAATTCCTTTTTCAATTTGATGAACCCGACCCAATTTCCCTATCAAAATAACACCGAACCTAAATTTCAAGATGCCTGAAGGGAATTCTTGATCCCCTTAGTCAGGCGACTAGCACTAAAGAAAACAACAACTAGTGGGAATGATTTCACCTTACATGAATCAAATATCAGGACATATAAATATATGAAATAAATATGTATCATAATAAAAAATTACTGTATATGTCATAACATAAAATAAAAAATATTAGAAATGAAAGTCAAATCAATCAGAACAACCCATAGTACCAGCGCAATAACCAAAGGATAAATAACTTAGCAAACCAAATACTCCATGTTATTGCATGGGTAAATTCACCAACTATCCAAACTCAACTGATAGAAAACCTTTCTACCTAATAATGGATCCCTTCATTTCCCTACATTTAATGATATATAATGGTTTATGCACCATTAAAGGGGTGTAAATGGTGTGAGCTAATAGTATCAGTAGGATCCCACCCAGGTGTTCCATAACTAATATCTATACAAATATCCTTAGTCTGAACATATTTAAAGAAACAAATGCAATATAAAACGTTTAATATTTTTATATCAAAATATGGGAAAATAATTAATTTCCCTTTTCCAAAATTCAAAATAAATCATGTAAGTAATTTCGAATGAATGTATTTATACCAATGTGTTAATATAAAAACCTAGAAATCATCAAATATCATATGATATCCATTGATGTAAAAACTGAATTAGTACAATTAAAATTATAGGTGATATCACACCATCAATCACACTAGGTCAGGATAGCTAGGAAACACTAACCATCAATAAAGACAATCAGGCACACATCATGCTCCTAGTCATATGCATCAAGCTAACATAGTAGAAGAAATCCCCAAAATGTAAATGACCTAATAGTATCTACCAATTCCACAGAACAATAGGCCTCGGGAGAAGAGGAACACTCTATGAGTTAACCCCCTAATAGTATTAACGGATGAGACCTATTATTGAAACATCCACCTAAATACTCAAGGAATCCCTTGTGTTATAAACCAGACAAGATTCCCTGGTACTCTGATAACTAATCCTAAACTAATGTGGCCCAAATGGAATTTATGATCTCCATGGTTTGGGTACTATAACCTGGAATCATACAATATAAGAGAGGGAATAATTTTTTCAGAAAATAGTAAGAGTTAAAGATTACAAGTAAATATGCTCTAAACTCCAAAGGGAGGATGCATGACAATCCAGATAGGTATAAAAAGACCCAAAATTGAACAACATTATGGTACTCAACAACTTTCAAGATAAAACTAAAATAACACAAAGGAAATTTCATCATCTACCACATGACCTAATGAATTAGAAAAATCCACTAGCTCCAGGTGGTTCTTTCCCTTTTCTTGAACATGGTATAAGAAAATATATAATCTCTTAACTGAAATTTTAGGGTGTGTTCTATAAATCAAATTAGGGTCTCCCCAAATATTCCATAATCATTTCCAAAAACAATAACATAAATATTCAATCAATTTAAATAAAATTAGACATGAAATTTAAATTTGAATAATTAAAAAAACATGATTTCATTAAAAAATATGGTAGGCTTATCAAAAATACTTTAAAAGAGGCTTAATTGAACATTTTATATAAAAAAGTTTATATAAATCAGATAGTAAGAATAAAAATTTTCAAAAAAAAAAAATAGTATGTATATCAATCAAATAACTCAAATAAAATAAAACAACATTAAAAAATCTCCATGTTTTTTCATTTTATCAGCTAATGGGATCATCACACATCTCATAGTGATTTAATATCCAGTTAGGTATATAACCAAAAATACACACCAATAGGGGAAAAATAATAGGATGTCTACACCGTAAAAGGGGATCTCATAAAGTGATGTAATGAAAAACTTTTTTTAGTGAAATTAATAATCATTGATCCATTTCTATATAGGCAAGGTCCTTACATTCTTTTCCCAGTAAATGATAACTATCTATTCTAACATGTGCTTCAAAAATCAATAAAATTGTAAATAAATGATTTGAAATATTTGGTAATACATTCTCTTAATTTTAAAATTTATAATTCCTTTCCAATTTAAAAAAACAAACCATAGGATATAATCATTTCATTCCATTTCAAATAACATTTTAATATATAAAATTCAATCAAGATCAGTTAGGGAATTATTTAATAAATAAAATTTTCAAAATATGTCATCATTTTTAATAATTCCACCACACTATTTCTATCCCATTGAAATTGAGGTTTTTCCTCAAATCCCATGACCATCCCAATCCAAATATCAATTCATTACAAATAAATTACTTCAAGAATATTTAAAAATAAATTCAATTTAATCTATCAATTCAATATTTGAGTTATAGGGAAATGAATCATAGAACCACCTACCATTAATAAATGATCTTGAACTAACACCCAAAATGAAAATTTCCAATTTTAAATAAAGGTTTTGTATATCTATATATCAAACTTGGAATCAATAGCAAATTAAATTATGTTTATATCCATTTAACACTTGATTATCCAGCAACCTCTATGTTCTAAAGAAAGAGTTATCGAGTGACATTAAACGAGTGAAGACCCACTTATTATAGTAGGGTCATATCTTCCATTGGTTCTTTGGATCACTAAAGGAGGGGTTTGGATGAGATGGATCGCCTTTAGATAGCTGTCATAGAAAAGGAACTTGAGTTTGGTTGAGTGTAGGATGGCTGAGGGTTAAACATAGAAATTTATTATTTTAATGTTAAAATTCTAAAAAATTAAAAGTCTATGAGAATGGTTACCAGGGGAGGTCCACATTGGTAGATAAACCATGCACCCTAATAGAGTTCCCCTACACTAGGGTCCATAGTTTCACTATGTAAGTCGTGTGGTTGGAAACATTGTGCACTGATAATGGAATCCCTCTTAATCCTGCGTGACATGGCTTGGACTGGGGGGTGCACAGTTATGGAAACTCGTTCGCCAATCGTTCACAACACAAGAAATCTCCAAATTATTCCATATTCCTCAGGGAACAAGCTGAGAGAAGCCATGACTAAAGAATTAACAACATAATGTTCTAGTAAAACCTAAAGAAAAGTAACAAGATTTTATAGCCTCTGCAACATATAAATTTTTTTACCTATAAATCCTTCAATAATGATTCCATATCAAATAGACATAGAAATTGTTCTCTCATTGATGCCTCATGCTCCCATGTCTCGTGAAAATCATAACCTTGATTTCATTGCCCAATGACTCACGATATCATCCTCTCTCAAAGCATCATCATCTAAGAATCAACTATCTATACTGGATGCTCAATCATGGATAAATTTTGGTAAACATAAAGATCCTCCTTTTTCATGACATGATATGGGTTAGAAAGATACTTTAAAAGATGAGATACATGGAAGAAATTACGTATTGATTTCAACTCTAGTGGAAGTGCTAAATGGTAAGACACTTTCCCACCAACTCAATAACATGTAAGGGTCCCCTCAAATGTGGAGTAATCTTCCCCTTCTTCCAAAGCTGTCATTGACCTTACTGATCCAAAATTATAAAAAATACCATATCAAAAATAAAGAAATCAGAAGTTCAATGATGGCGATCATCATAGGATTTATATAATATTTTTATCTTTAAAATTTTATGTAGAATAAATTGAATATTTTATCTATTATCAAAGACCAGGCTTAGTCTAACCAAGGAACTCTCACAAATTTTTGAGAAACATAATTGATATTTACATGAACATCGATTCAAGGCCTCAAAAGGAGAAATTCTAATTATAGACTGGTAACTATTATTATATGTGAACTCAAATAGTATCAATTGGTTATCCTATGCTCTATAAAATTAATGGTTATTGACATGAATATTATCCTTACTAATATGATTATCCCTCTCTATTTGTCCATCCTTTAGCAGATGGTATGCTGTACTCATTTGATTTTAAGACCACATTTCCTCATAATGGTCTTTCTGAAAATCAGTGGTAAAAAGGGGATCTCTATTTGTGTCTATAGAATATGGAACTCTATGAAAATTAATGACCTATTTCATATATAGATTTAAAAAATCATAAATATTGTTTATATCGCTAATGGGTATAAAGAGACATGATTTGTTTAGGTGATCAACCACAGCCCATATCACATTCTAATTTCTTAGGGTTCTTGAAAACCATTGAACAATTTCTATAGAAATCTCAACCACATCCAAGTTATCACTAAAAGAGGATAATGAAATCAAAAAATTCTTTAGTTCTCACCTTTGGAATGTTGTAAAGTATAGCAATGAGAAACAAATTAGTTATGTGTATCCTCATACCTAGTCACAAAAATTATCACCATATGTCATAGAACATCATTGTGTTACCTGGGTGCATATCCCATAGTAATATGGTAATCCTAAATCATAGATTTTATCACTATCACAGGTACAATACATTAGTTAATAAAACATAGAATACACATCATAGAGAATGATCACTCACTTACGGTCTCCCTAACATAAAGAGAGTTTCTAATTGCAAAAACATTGTCAAGATGTTGTTCAATAAGAATAATCTTGATAAGAGTGGAGGTCAACTGAATTATTTCATAGAAAACAACAGACTTTTACTCCCAGACATCTAAATTCAACTGTTCCAAAAGAGTCATCATGTTCCAATATTCTGATCACTCTTTTATGACCTGGGTCTGATGTTTCGTACTGAATACATCAGCAATGAAATTCCCTTTCCCTAGGGTATAGGCAATGTAAAAATAAAAAACTATAGGTAATCCACCCAATGCATTTCGATGCAACCCATATCATTATGAAAGAAGATATAACCCATGATATTTTGTTTAAAATATATAATAAACCATTCTATAAAAATGTAGTTCCACCAACTCTTAATCGCGTGAATCAGAGTACCGAGTTCAAGGTCATGGGTTATATAATTATTCTCATGTGGACTAAGTTGTATAGATCCATAGGCAGTGATGTGATCACCCTTTATAAGAACATATTCCAAACCCAAACTGAATTCATCACAGAAGACCACGTATACTTTTAAGGCTTCTGGAAGAGTCAATACTGTAGCATAAGTACAAATATGTTTCTTATAAATATAAGAACTACGAAATTTTTATTCCCATGAGAACCTAACTCCCTCTCTCGTGGGAGTTTGAATTGGAGAATTCAGCTTCAAAATTTCCATTACAAACTAGTGAAAATACCACACCAAATCCAAGAAGCCCTAAATCTCTAAAACATTATGTGGTTTCTCCTATGTCATAAATGCATTCTAATTCTCTAGATCAAATAATATACCATGTTTTGAGACAATATATCCAAAGAAAATATCTTCCTGAATAAATAAATAACATTTCCATATCCAGGAATAAAGTTGTTGTGTTCTCAGTGTTTCTAAAACTGCTCTTAGATGAAACAAATTATCCTCCTCAGACATTGATAAATCAAGGATTTCATCTAAAATGACCACCATGAATGTATTAATATACTCATGGAACATAAAATTCATCAAATCCATAAATAATACACGAGGATTGATTAGAATAAATGGAATGAAAATATAGTCATAATTTCCATACCTTCTTCCGATGGTGTTTTTTTGAATATTAGATTCTTTTATTTTCAACTAATGATTACTAAAACAAATGTCAATCATTGAGAACCACTTCCCCCCTTTGAACTAGTCTAATAGATACTCAATTTTTGGTAATGTAGACCTTTTATTCATCATATCTAGATTTTGTTTCATGTATTCTACACATAACCGAAGTGTTCCATCATATTTAATTTAAAAAATAATAGGCTCCACTTGAGATGACATACTCATGAATATTCTCACTTTCTCCAATATATCATCTAATTGAGTCCTCAACAATTTTATTTTAGCGGGAACCATTCAATATAAATGCATAGATACTGGTTGAGTTCTAGGAATCAATACAATTGAAAACTCTACCTTTCTTACTAGTGGAAAAGAAGAGAAGATACAAGGAAAAAGGTCAAGAAACACAATGAAAAATGTTTGGAGATCATCATTTAAGGAATCCCAATCTAGATCAAAAGAGAGCACAAATACAACTTTTACCTACAATAGATAAGAATTAATGTCTCTAATGAACCATAAGTCCTATTGTCCTTGAAAAATATAGCTCTCCCCATCACACACAATGAATGAGTCACATCAAAGATAGTAGTCAGTTTGGGCCATATTTAGAATGATTCAATCCATCCTAAAAATGCCATCAAGGGGTTTCATGTTAGGAACAAAAAAATCATAGGTAAGATAAATTTCTAATTAATAGAATACATAGGTAGGACAATGGAAATACTAATGTCTTATCATTTGGAGGTATATACAAATATCTATCAAATAATATTAATTCTTTGTTGGGATATTTAGCATATCTAAAATAAGAGTTGATATAATTCACCGAGATTCAAATATATAAAAAAATAGTCACTAGAGATGAATATATAGTGTTGGGAACACTCACAATTGTTGGGTATATATATTTTCCCTCAAGATAAAATTCCACTAAAATAAAAATATTCATTCTATACTCATGTAGTTGTAATAACATAGATCGTGAAGTATACAATTTTACTATAGTACATTTAGGTGCTTATGAGACCATTACACTGCACGAATAGAATTGAAATGGAATACATTATGTGGGTTCCTAGAGGGACAACAATTACTACAGATCTTTGGTAGCTCCATGAAAACACACCTTGAATTATCAGTCTATCAACACTAGATGATCATCAAAGGGCCTCTTCTAGGAATTTATGTTGTTCTAGAAGTACCTTGTTGTAGATAACCACTACAAGACTCATCACACTCCCAAGTCACTTTAATGTAACTCATTGATCTACCATGGACAGAAAATGGAGCTCTCATCTACCCCATCTTACTAGCCAGATCAAGCTCAACCATCAAAGCCTTAACCATCACATAAGTATAAGAAGCCAGTTTCTGCTAGAAAAAAGGAGAATTAATATCAAGTCGATAACACATCATGAACCGTCGAGTTGTCAACTACTAATTTAAATCAATCATAGATGAGAACAATAAAATATGGGCAATATGGTATTTATATTCTTCTATGGTCTTATTATACTATTCATAAAAGAAAAAATTCACATCATTATAAAATACTATAGAATTTGGATATAATTTATTAGTAAAAATAAATCCAAAGTCCTTTAAATCTAAAACCACATGATTCATAATTGTATTCATAAAATCCCACCATCTCCAACAAGGACCCTCTTGATTGAAGGTGGAACAGTTCACCTATATTGAATCCAATGTTTATAAATAATCAAATATAATATCTATATAAATTAAAAAATTCTAAAAAACTTAAGGATCATTTGAGCCTTGGAACACATGTAGATTCTAGTTAAGGAACACTTAATCACAATTTTGAGATTCATCTCTTTGAGGTTCCACAATTAGAGAAAAATGATAGGGTGCATGTGCCATCACCAAAGCATGGATAGCATACACAATAATCTCAATAATGTTTTGGTCCATGGGAGGATTTGATCACAGTGGTTTACTAGAAGCTTCCTCTTCGGAAATATTAACACATATTCTTGGAGTCATGATACTACACGACATCACCACACAAAATTTAAGACATTATAAGATTATAGATACCAACAAATAAAACAAGAGTAATGGGGAAATTAATCGCATCAGATAACATTCTAGGATTTGGATTGCAGCCTATCAAAATACAATGTATGGAAAATAATATAATTAGATCCATTTTTTCCTCAAGACACCATTCCCATAAAAACCATAGTGACTTGATTCTCATTGTGATGAGAGTTGGTCAGGGAATAAACATCAAATACCTCCTATTTCTTGTCATGATATTCCAAAATACATACAAATATCAAGGAAATTATCTTAACCATAATTTGATTCCAATTTTTTCACTAAAATACCTGGATACCATTTTAAACTTATAACCGAATGGAACAGTAATGTACTGAATGGTGTTCCTAATCACTATGGGTTGGAAACTACTACATTTAATTATTCATGATAAAAGTAGGAATACAATTTCAAAGAACATCATAATATAAATTTTAAGAGTTAGTATTTCCTACACTCCAAAGAGAGAATATACCAAATACCCAACTTTTGTAACCAAACCCAAAGAAGTACATCATCACGGTACTCGATATATAGTAAGATAAAACTAAAACATACCAAAGGAAATAAAAACCACCAATATACTGTCCATAGGATCATGAAATTACTCTACCATGAAGTGGTGATTTCCCTTTCGTTGGACCTAGAATAAAAAAATATACAAAATCCCAAAGGAAAAGGTAGGGTGTAATCTATAAAGTCTAGAAGGGTCTCATAAAGAATTCCATAATCAATTCCAAAAACAATAAATCTGATGTACTCTTATTTCAATTAAAACTAGGCATGGAATTTAAGTATTAAAACGTAAAACAAACTATGATTTCATAAAAAATATTGTCAGTATATCAACTAAATTTCAAATAGGATTAAATGTAATTACTATATTAAAAAAATTATATTAATAATGTTAAATGAATAAAGTATTTCCTCCAAATATTAGAATGTATATCAAGTCAAATGAATCATATAAAATATATCACCATATATGAAATTCCCCTAGAAATCCATTTTGATAGGTAATAAGATCCTCACATGTCAAAAAGTGATCTTGGCTCTAGTTAGGTGTACACACAGAAATATACCTCAATAGAGGAACACATTACAGATTTATACACCCCAATAGGGGAACCCATCATAAGAAGTTATACCATTGTGGTTTTAGTTGCAGTTTTCCTCATTGAATTATTTCAAGGGAGGAATGGTCAAAAAGTACTTGTTCCAGCTTCCACAAACTATCCAGGATAACATGTGCTTCAACAATTAGTAAAATTTATATACAATTATTTAAAAAAAATTATATATACAAGAACTCAATTTAAATTTTCAATTTGACATTCCCATTTCGAAAAAGAAATCACTTGTTTTCATTATTTCATCCCATTTCAAATAAATTTTCAATTTAATCAATTTCCAAAGATTGATAATGAAATCCTTTAATTGAAAAATTCGAAAACAAGCTATTAACTTTCATAGATTCACCTTAATATTTCAATACCATTATAATGGGTTCTTTTCCTCAAATCCCATTCCCATTTTAATCAAAATATCAAATCATTCTAGTAAATGTTTTTTGGATAGTTAAAAAATAAATTCAATTTAATCTGGAAATTAATGTTTGAAATTATACGCAAAAGAATCATAAAACCGTCAACCATTAATCAATGACCAAGAAGTGATAATTTTTGTGAAAATATAAAATTAATTAATAAGGAATAAGAGAACTAAATATTTAAACTAAAATCAAGATTAAATTAACCTGTCATTAGATCCATCTTACAAATGATGATAAAAAAATCTCTGAAGGGGAATGAAGGATAGATAATAAGATATTAGACATGAGAATATACATTTACTGGTTACGGTCAGATCTCCCACTGAAACATTTATTTTCTAATGGAGGTGTTTGTATGATCGAAAATAACTTCTAGAGAGAAATCATATCTATCTATTTTAGTTATATCATGTGGGGTTCAACCATGTCCTAATTTGAGGGGGGGGGGTTTAAAATATTCATAATAAGAAAAATAAATGCACCTGGTTTCATGGATAATGTCATATAATTAGACCAACCATCCACCCCTACACTAGAATACATGGTTTCTCCTAGGTTGGTTTGATGATTTTTAAACCCCTCAAAACCTAACTGTTATGGGTTGCACGATGTTTATTAGGGGTTTACAGTTTGGGAAAACTATGTTCCAACCATGAACAAACAAAGTAGCCTCTAAAATTTTCATAATTTCACCCAAAACAACCAGAGATAATCCTCATCCAATGGATGAAAAAAAGAATGTTCGAAGAGTACCTGACAACATGTAATGGTATGTTTCACAATATTCTTTATCTTTTAGAAAAATTTATCAAAACCTTTCTATTAAAACCATTTCATAAAACCATTTCACCATTATTAGAAAAAAAACACTTTTCATTTACCAAAAATCATTAAAAAACAATATTTTTTTATCAAATATCATTTCTATGAACAAATAATAATCATTCAATTATTCCATTTCATTTATAATTTTTTTATCAATACTAGAGACATGAATTTCCTCTAACATACTATTGAGATGGAACCACTTACCTCAAACTCTAGTTGCACATGACCACAATGGGATCCATCAATAAGTAAGAAGACAACTATGACAATAGAGGCCCTATAATCAATTATCCCATCACATATAATTGGTTAAAAAAATAAAATGGATGGTATATTGGGTAGATATTGACAAACCATGATGAAAAAATACTCGCCACATTTATACCAACAAAGGAATGGACTATATAGAAATATCACTCCCCAAATATCAAATAATAAAATAGAATAACCATTACAGATCATCAAATCCATTGAAACAACAATATGATGGTACCATGATCAAAGGAAATGATGATTTATAAATATTATCGTACCCACAGTGAAATCCCACACAACCCTAAAGATGAAACATTCAACAGATCAATCATGTAGGATTTGAGGTCTCCAAAATCTCCCTTGAGTGCCTCTCGATAAGAGGGATGAGGGCCACAAATGAATTAATGAAAAAATCAATCATACAGAACCCAAAACCCCACCCTCATGTGAAATACATGGTGTGTAACACAATTAAACAATTTGAAATCCGTGGAATCCATATACTATGAAAAATCCATTAACATTTTATTAAAAAAATGACTTTATCATTTAAATTATGTGAGAATGTTACATGATATGTAATCCTTTCACACCCTAAATCCATTTCATGAAACCTTCTTGGTGACCATTACACAGTGTGAACTCCATTTACATAATGTCCAATCATCCAGTAGATTATAAAAATTCTATTTTTCAATAGAAAAAATCCAAACAAACATGGTAATTCTCTAAAATTTGGGAGAAACCACCAAAGAAAACACATTTATACTTAGACAACATCAATTCAAACAATAATATTACCCTGGACATTAGTCTATTTCCCCAAAAAAATTCTTCATCCCCTAGAGTCCTAAGATTCAATGAATTAAGGAGTAAAATATATAAATATAATGGTGACACAGAAATATGGTAACATGATGGTACAAACTCCAGAGTAAATGACTTTATATGCCTTATAAGTCATGTGGAATAATTTAGTCAAAAATAGTGTAGAGGTGAAACAACTCCTTCATTAATAACATTCACTCCCAAGTATCATGATAATTTTATCCATTCCCTAATTGCACTCTGAACAATATAATATAAATCCCACATAATTCTTTCTCCTAAGTTGTGATGATCTCAACTAGCTACTCCACAATAGAAACATTTGGATCTCACTGATTCTCTTCCCAATTCATAACGTGAGAGGGACCACGATGATATTTCCTAAGCTGAGATATTCTGAAAACATCATGAATACCTAGAAATTGGTAATGAAATTCCAACTAATAAGAAAGTAACCCAAGATGAATAGTGACCTCAAATGATCCAATATATCTCCGAGAAAAATTTCCCTATTTCCCAAGATGATGGTGACCCAACTAAGGGGAAACATTCAAGAAATCAAAATCACATATAGAAAAATCCAAAGGGAGATTATAGTGATTAACATAAAACTACATTCAGCTTGGATCTATGAAAAAATATTGAATCATATATTAAATCTTTATCAAATTATCTTATTCAAAACTTGATCATACTAAAGATGCATCACCCACCTATGTTTACTAAAATGGTGAACTGTATAAGAGAACATATAATTCCTCAAAGGGGTATATTATAATATATGAATAATGACTATTTTTATAAGAATACTCAACCAGTCCTAGATGCCTATCTCATTCTCCACCAATATCCAAGACACAAGCATGTAGCATATCCTATAGGTTCTAAATAGCATGCTCTATTTTTCTATATGTCTGTGGATGATAAGTTATAATTAAAATGACCTGATTCCCCATCTTCCCATGTAAACATCTCCATACCCTCAACGTAAACCACATTTCCCTTTCGTCAATAATTGTATAAGGAACCCCACATAACCTCACAATTTACTTCTTATGAATCTTACCAAGATCAAAATATTTACCGATGTCCCTAATAATCAAATAAATGAGATAACTTTTTCAATCAATCAATATTCTCCGAAATAGTGTTCCTTCATTTGGATGTCTAAGGTAATCCAGCTGAAATGTCCATGAACTTCTCGCCCCATTTAAAATCAAACATGAAATGTGGTCCAATAAAACTATAGGGATCCATATGTTCTTCTTCTATCTATTGGCTTGTGTAATATTTGGGTACATAATCTAAAATTTCACACTTCATACCCAGCCACCAAAATCAACATCTCATATCATTATAAATCTTCATTTTATCTAGATGAAAATACCATGAATAAATACAAAAAATATACAAAAAGGAGTATATCGTTGATGTTGTGACAACAAACCAGTCACAAAAATGAAGAATACCATCTAAAGTGAGAGAAACCAAACAATTTCTCCTGTCCATATTAGGTTTCTTAAGTTTCATTGAACTCATCATTCCAGAATATAAATTTTTTAATATACTAAAAGAGAGATGATGATAAATGATCACTAGTTAGAGTCATACTAGAAACAACCTCTTGAGCATCCAGGTTATACTAAGTGGATTTTCCAAAAATTCTCTACTCTTTATTCAAATACAAAATAGCTAGTGAAGGAAATTTCCTACTAAGAGAGTTTAAAATTAAAGTCCCTTCCCCATGGTATAGGTGATGCTGAAGTCAAATATATGAAGGTGTTCCACTCACCGTATATTTCTGATATTCTATTCTTTCTGAGAAAATATATAAATTAGTCTCTTCACGTTAGAGAAGACTATGAACCTATCCCTAATAAGATAATACTTCCAATACTTAATCACATATATAATGTCAATCTTCTCTAAATCATGTTTGTGGTAATTCTTCTCATGTGGTTGAATAATATGAGATTATAATTCACCACATTATCATGCTTTATAATAAAACAACCAAAACAGGAACCAGATGATTCATAAAAAACCACATACCTTTTACCGATATCATGAAATATCTGAATTGGAGATGAAGTTAGAAGTCATTTCAACCCATTAGAATATGACTGAAACTTTTTATCCCATGTGAAATTTACTCCTTTGATTGTAATTGTGTTCATAGGTGATGACAACATAGAGAAATCCTTGACGAATGAATGGTATTTTTCAATAAGGCCAACAAATCTCTGAATATCAAAGACATTATGTGGTTCTTAATGTAAAAAATATCCATCATCATCTCAAGATAAAATGATAGTCAATTCTCAAAAATCACACATCCCAAGAGCAACACTTCTTGGATCTAGAAGTTTCATTTAAAAATATTTCTATAAATATGGTGATTAATCAGGATTTGAAAATCCAACCTAAAATGGTGCTCATGTATTTTTTAAAATCATGTGTAATCTAACATATCATATACACACACAACCGAAAAAGTGTTGAGATACTGATGGAATACCTGATTCATCAAATATATAATAACTCTTGGGGCAATAGTAAGACCAAATGGAATCACACTATATTTATAATGGCTATACTTTCTCCTAAAAGTTGTCCTCAATATATTTGACTCATGTACTCTAACATAATGATAACTCAACAAAATAACAAACTTTGAAAAATACTTTCCCCTTTAAATGATAAATAAAATCATACACATTAGGGAACGAATACATATTCTTAACTATTTCTTGTTTTAACTTCCAATACTCTATATATAATCAGGTTAAAATATCTTCCTTCTTGGTAAAATGAATAGGGGACTACCATGGTGAAACTCTAGGGAAAATAAAATCATTTTCCATTAGGTCATCTAGATTCACCATAATCTATTTCAGATCTACTGGTTCCATATAACATGATGGTATTGAAATCGACATTGTTCCTATCCTAAGATCATTTGTAAACTCTACCTACCTCTCTAGAGAAATTTTCTAGGAAAATGTCAATAAATTCCCCAATTACAAAAAAATGATCCAAAATAGAAAAAAAATCATCGAGATCATATTTAATAGTAGAGAAAAAACTCTTGAGCTCTAGGAAGGAAGGTCCTCTGTGACTTGATCTTAGTTCCCACTCTCCCTGAAACACTTGAGTACTCCCATAGGCATCCATAAATGAACACGCAGATGAAAAAATCAACCTTAGAAAGATGAGAAAAAAGAAAATTCATCACGATCTAGAAATCAATCAAATCCTAGTTCAGAACAAGGAAATAATAGACAAAAATGACATCTTCTATTAATAGAAAACAGGGACACTAAGTCCCATGTTATTTCCTCTTCCCAAGAGGTGTCTCTAGATACACAAAAAAGGGGGTGATATCCATTATATATTTAAGAATATCAAAAAATTATAGATATAAAATTGTGGGAAGGATCAATATCAAATAAAATAACCACTAATGAAGATGTAATAAAGACAGTATATCTCATATCTGGTGGACCGTGTGTACCTCTACCAGAAAATCATCATCTACATGATGGTGCTTCACTCCGAATGCAGGTGGATGCAACCCTATAGTTTTTGATGCATACAAATGTGTTGTTGTGTCATTTTGATATGAAAATAACTAACCATAAATAATCATAAACACATCCAAATAGATGTGACATAGATGGAAATATCACCCACAACCATTACCCATATTTTCTTGTTCATGACAATAATGTTTTTTGTGACAGAACTTGAGTAAGATAAACATGAATAGATGTAATTGGCGGTATAACAGAGTTATCCCCCTAGAAACCATCTCAACCACTCCTATAATTATATTTCCACTTCCACTACTTACCCTTATTTCCACAGAATCATCCACTAGATTGAAGCGACGTGGAAGAATAAACAACCATGTCTGGCATGTTCAGATCCACTACCAAAGATCTACCTAGAAAATCCATATAAGTGGAATGATTGGTCATAAATACATATGATCAGGTATCTGTTCACAATCCATGGAGGTACTTAGGAGCCTTTAGGTAGTTATCCCTTAACGCCTCTAGTGAAAAAAGAAATACCCCCAAAAAACAAATAGTGTATAATGACACAGAACACACTCCCTTCTATAAATAAATGAAATTTGTAGACTATTCCAACATCAGTGACTTTGAAAAAATTGTTGAAAGAATAGAGTATTAAATCCATTCCAGTCCAAGTACATATTTCTCTCTATCCGTAATATGGAATCCCAACATTCTTTATTGGGGCCCTCAATTCTGAACTCCATACACTTCACCTTGATACTCTCAAGTGCATAGTGAAATATTCAGATAATATTTATCTTTTCCATCATGTACTATGGCTCTTTAAGTTCATTTTCACCCTTAAAGGATGGTGGATTCTCATGTAAAAACTCAGGTGATCAATACATTTCTCTTCCATATATCGGTTGGGCCTACAAAACTACACTTTGAATATGGGGTATGTTCTAGTAAATAGCACAAACTACTGCATGCTATAATCGATAAGATTATGATCTATATATGAATTACCTTATGGATAATCCACTATATCCTCCTTAGGGAATCATGTAAAAAGTCTTGGAGACAACTTTCTACACACTAAAATAGAAGAAATGATCAAAAAATAGAATAATATTTGTTCAAATCAAAAAACTATAAGAAGAAATTATTAATACGATTAATAACATAGAAAAAAATAAACACATCCCAACATATCATAGAGACTTTGGTATTTTCACATCAATATATAGAGAGGATCTCACTGCAACCTACATATCAGGTACCAAAAATTCTTTCTCCAGTCTACCAAACAACCACGGACAATATATCTTTAGTAAAACCCATAAAATGATAACAAACGGTTGAAACTTGACCGGATTACACTCTCAAATTCATCCCTAGCCCTAATTTCCTCATACCCTAAGGGAATCTAAGATCCCCATGGTATGATGACTAATTCTCGGGCACTAAAAAACTAGAGGGAATGGTTTTTTCCAACCGAATGTATACAACATGACTTATATATATAATATAAATAGATAGTTGAAGAAAACGTGAAAATAAATTTGTATTAATATAAAACAAATGATGTAATTAATACAATATAAATCAATCAGAACATCCCAACGTACATGTCCAATCACCAAAGGACAACTAAACTGGAAAACAACTACTCTATGTGATAGAGTTGAATAATAGCACAATCTCATCACCTGATAATCAATCTTAGATGATATAAAACCTCACCACATCACTTAAGAACCTTACATTTTCCTGGATAAAAAGATATAATATGTCTTCTTCTATGAAAATGGGGTGAGCAGGGTGTCACATTACAAGATCAGTAGGATACCATCTAGGACATTCATAAAAAGGCTCTATACAAATTACCTGAATGTTACCAAGATTAAATAAAAAAAAGGCAGGACAAATAGTTTAACATTTTTATATAAAAATAAATAAATCCCATTTAATTCTCCCTTTTTACACATTCTAAATAATTCTAGTAAATAGTTTCAATACATTTTAAATATACCAATGTGGTCATATCCAAATAATTCATTCATCACATATCAAAACCAGTCCTTATTAGTATAATTCGAAATTGTTCAAGACAAAGTATATTTTATATCATTCAAGTGATTTGACTATATTAGAATAACACATACACTAATACCCTCAATGAAATACAATCATGAATACCACAAACCCTAAAACCTATTCATAAAACCGATGAAGAAATGGAACACCACCAAAAGTGTACACCTCAATAGATTCTATAAATTCCCTAGAACAATAGGCGTATGGAGTATAGGAACACCTCGGCATTGAATCCCATGACTATATCAATGGATTCATCCTATTAATAAATGTTCCACCCATGTTCCCAAGGCTTCCCATGTGATTTATTTTCCAAACCAATTAATATGAACCATTTTATTAAAAAAATTTCATAAAAAAATTTCAGAATTCATCGAAAACCCATATTTATTTACCCATATATAGGGGAAATCCGTAAGTTTTTCAAAAATATATTCCACACACCCAACATATTGAATCAATCCTTCCATTTCATTTATAAAATTGATTACCAAAACTAGAGAAATGAAGTTCATCCAACATAGTCAAGAGATGAAACCACCTACCTATAATCAGGTCACACAAGCCTGTAATGGGATCCAACCACAAGGAGAAACAAAAATATGAGAATAGAGTACATAGAATAAATCCTCACATTTCATAGAAATGATTAAAAAACATAATATACGGTAGAAGGGTAAGATCATGGAAAACCTCATACAACGCACACCTTACGTGCCAAAACTAACAAATAAGTTTCCCCTTGATGAGCACATGAGCCTTAGCCCAGTTGACAAGGTCTCTGATGGTGCATCCAAGCGACCAGGGATCAAAACCAGGCGGAGGTAGGATTTCTGGGTTACTGTAGCAGTATGGTAGCAGGAACTGTATAGATTACTGTAGCAGTACTGTAGCAGGCACTGTTTGGAACTGTAGCAGCCGGGAATATGCCCCCGTTTGGGCCTTCGGACATCAGATTTGGTCCCCGAGTCCTTCATTGGACTTCGGGCACCCAGGCCTTCGGGTCAGTTGGGCCTTCGGGCTATCCATATGGCCTTCGGGTCACCTGCAGATACAAACACTAGACCAAAAACTACAAGGAACAAGCTCTACAAGGAGGATGGGCAAAGGATCTTTCACCACAGGAGGAGCTAACGGATTGCAAGAATGAGAGGGTATGGAACCTGCCATAGGGACAAGCCTGTGCATGCACAGGAAAGCCTACCCGAACAGCCATGCGGAGGTGAAGAGCTGATTTCAAAGATGAAGATGCTGGGGAGGAGCAAGTTCCAAGTAGTTTGTCTGGGTTGTATGGTATGTTTGTGCCTACGGGAATTGGTTCCTAAAAATGGCCTACGAGCATGTAATAGGGTTCCACCAAATCCCTTGAAAGGTGGATTATCAATCAATAAAAAATGAAGGCCTTCGGGCCATTGGAGGAAGTTTCCCCTTGATGAATATCAGACAGTATAACTAGAAGAAAACAAAAGAATTTCTATTATAGATAAAAAAAATAGAAGAAAAAACCCAATGGAATTATTTTTATCAATAGAAATAAATACATATAAAGATTCTCTTACATGGAGTGAGATACTGCACAACTCTGATGATAGAACACCAATCAACTCAATCCATTGGGATTTGAGGTCTTAGAAATCACTTATTAGAGCCTCTATGTTGAAAGGGATGATGGTTATAAATAATTGATCAAAAGATAAATTATATGAAACCCTAAATTCCACCCCTAAGGGAATTACACAACATGTTATCCCTTTACATGTTGTGAAATCCATAATATCCATATACATTGAAAAACTAATCACATTTGTATTAAAACCCCAAATTTACCACATAAATTTTATATAAATGTTACACAATATGCAATCCTTTCATTCCCTAATTCTAGTTCATGGTATCTTCTCTATGACCATTAAGTGACATGTACACCCTTTACACAGCTTTTAATCATCCAGTAGACCACAAAACTCAAGTTTTTAGTAATCAGAATCCAATCCAACACTTTTATTCTCCAAAACCAAGAAGAACCCCAAAAATAAAACATTTTTATACCTACATTTCATTAATTCAAACAAACATACATCCATAACCATTAGGAAATTTCCCCTAGAAAATTCACTTCATACATAGGAGTCTCAAGACACACCACATTATGAAGGAAGAAAAATAAACGGAATAACGATATGTAAAATTTTTTAATGGTATGATACATTAAAAATATGAAATATTTTATTCATGAATAAATTTATATAAGTGGAATAAATTTATTAACGTCACCAAAATGAGTGTTTAGCAGTGGGTTTTAAGTGAGTTTTATTAAAAAGAACTATTAAAACTTTCATTTCTTTTCAAAAACATGACACTTCTCCCCAAACCCCCACTCCCTTGACCACCGTGACCCCGTGACCCCCAAAAACCCTACCCTCATTGTGCCTCACCACCGGTCTGAAGCCTTTCCTCCCCTCTTCGTGCCTCGCTTCCCCTCACAGCACCATGTCGTTGGTCCAGAGGCTCGACGATGGTCCCGAGCCCAGCCGCCTCTAACTCCCATTGATAATATATATTATCGATTCTAACCTCTTGGATCATAAAAAACATATACCCATTATCATGAGACCTTCCTCTACCCATTTTATCTTATATTTTCTATTTTTTTGTTTATTCATTTGAACTCCTCTATTTTGTTTAGATGTTCATTCCTGTGACCTCCTCTATTTGTTTCGAAGGAAATCATGAGTTACATCATAATACAAACCTTAATAATAATGAAATGTAATGAATTATATTTTTTCAATTTGAAATGTGGTATTGTGCATTCTGAAATATCATTTATATTTTTATGTGATTGATGCATTTTTTGTGCTTCATGTGGCCCCTGTGGGATATTACCATTAGTGGTTGTAATTGGGTTTGAGATAGAGTGTGTTGTTTAGTGAAAAAAATGGTAGGTTGGAATGAGATGGGATATTGCATGAACTGTGACATAATTGTGTGATGATTATGGTTGTGGTGATGATGTGTGATGCATGAGAATGCAGTTGGTATATGAATAATGTATGAGGTTTTGTATTAGCATGTTTTTTCTTAATAGTTATATATTGGTTGAAATGTATCATTCTAAAATTAAACCAATATCACATGTATTATGTTTTTTGGGGACATAAATAAATGGATGATATAATAAATTATATTTTTCATGCTGAAGGTGAATTACATTTTCCTCTACAACGTATTTATTTATTTTTTGATCTAAATAAATTATAATAATATATGATATTAAACATGTAAAATCATTTAATATAGGGAATTTTGATTGTTTTGATATGAATAATTTCTATCATTATGATTAAGAGAATGTTCAGTGTGTAAATATGGGAAACATCATGGTTATCTTTCATTAATTGATTTCATTGTAATTACCTTAGGTTTCCATATTTTAAATTTCAGCGGTATATCCTTGATTTTGTTGTGAATATCATATGAAAATTATTGGAATTTTATTATAGTTTTCATCTTGAAAGATGTCTACTATAATCTATGTTTGGTTATCATGTGCTAACTAGGTTACCCTAACATTTAACCTCTCCAGTTTCGATAAATTCTAGTGATACATATATTTTATCAACAAGCATTAGAGTTCCATCTCAGAATGGAATTTCAATATCTAGTACTAACCATAATAAAAATAATAAGGGATGTTCATCATAATATCCAGTGAAAATCATATAGAAAATCCAACACATATAGCATGATATTTAAGGATTTAATCTCAATATCCAAACTCTCTCACATGTGGAATCATTCCCTCTGGGTAGGGTCCCAAGGACACATATCATATCAACTATTCAACATCAAAAGTAGTCTGAGGAGGGTATCTCAATTCCAAACCTCTCACAAAATCCATTCCGTATCAGTATATGGTAAGTACCATCGATAGTTACGTACAGATCGGGCATTACTAGTAATGGTGTGGGGAGAGAATCTTAATATTGGATCTATTGTATAAGGTAAAACACACTAACATAGGTTATATACCATAGATAAACACTTGTATATTACTCAATAAAAGATGGTAACCCAAGAGATGTTACTCTATACTCTGATCCTTATGTCTCCCATCCTCATTCTCATATCAAACACAAACATAAACTATATAGTATCCATAATGATATCATGACCTTATGCCACACATACATCACAACATGACCCTATGATCATACCACTCATTATGACCCTCCTGGGTATTTTCACTATCTTGTTATCACAATATTCTTGTAACCCTTCCCATAACGTCCCAAAAACCAATTCCATATATGAACTAACCAAAATCCACTCATTTCCTCCAAGGGATACCCCTTTCAACACTAAGTCTTAAATGACCTTTCACTAGGAATTATTAATTATATAATGATTTCTCCTAACTCCCTTAGGATCCAAACACTTAATAGACACAATTCCCCAAATTATAATCACCTAGTTACACAAAACACACCCAAATATTGTGACTATTCTTTTCTATGATCCACCAACGTAGATAACCCAAGACTAAAGACTTATTGTGGGCCATTCGACCCATTCCTCCATCCCAATATTCTCGCTTAGGGAGTTTCAATATTATAAATATAATTCAATATCTTATCCTATATAATTCCTTTTTCCCAACACTAAATAGTATATTTCTCAAGAATATCCCCTTAGAATCCATTCATGTAACTTAGTATGGTTAAAACATTTCCCAAAAAACAAATTTCAAAATACTATAAAACTTTGGTGTCCTTTATGAAATTATATATATCACTTCCCATGTGGAATAGACACCATGAAACACTCAAATCCCCCACCAAAGAAGGAAACACTCATACCACTACATATACACTATATAGTCCAGCTGACTGTTAGGCCTTCAATGTTCCTCACATCATGGTCATATTCCTTTGGTATTTGAAAATTTTTATATGACACTCCACCTATCAACCATTTAATCATTTACCATGTGTGTCATGACATTTTTTGTATTTTTAGCTACATTGCACTATATTGTACACAACCTTCTTTGATGCTTCATTTTATACCTAGAAAACATTTTATGTCATTTGTCGATATTTTATAAATTCAAAAAATATTTGGATGGCATCCTCAAGAACAGCCTATACAACTTGTTTTAGTAAGAATCCAATAGAAAACCCCATTCAAAATGATTCATTGTATATCATTGTTATGTATATTTTTATTGTTAGTGTTTTCCATATTTTATCATTTCTATTTTTTGTGCCTAATTTTTGGAATTATACGTTATAAATTTAATTTTATTTTATTAAATGAAGGATTGACAAGGAGAAAGCAGTATAATATTCCATATAACACACTGATAGATGAGGATCCATCTTTATCCCTCCCTACAGTATTTGAAACACCATCTATTTCCCCCCTTCACTATGTATCCCACCCTCTGTGAGCGTCCCATCAGTAGCTAAGTTGACTCCTTCCAATTCATCAGCCTCAGCAGGGAGGGAGCAGGGTGCCATTCCATGTTCTTCATGGGGATACTATAGAGATACAGTTATAGGTAATAATTTTATTATTTATAAATTTATTGTTCTTTTTTATACTAATTACTTGTTTATAAAAGATCTAAACAATGTAACTATTGAGAAATATTTTAATTGATTAGATGTATGGAATTTGACCAGACTAATTTAGGTTGTCCCGTTTGATTTCTATGGGGACCCTACAGATTATGTTGTAGGATTATTTGACTAGATTCTAGGTTAGCTTGCCACATAGCTTGTTTCCCTTGTGATTACGTATGATAATTGGAGGCATGTACCTTCATCTTAGAAGAATAAATTTTTTTATTCACAAATAAATGTAATTTTAATACATTAAGGTGTAATTGAATTTCAATATGTTATTTAATTATAATATTTTTGAAATGAATTTATCTGTACAGATGTTTTTCCACTTTACAGTTGCTGATATGCCAGAAGGAATATTGACATTGAAAAATCTAGGCTGGAAATGGATTGAAACTAAATGGAGATTATGGGTAGATATCAACGATAATTCGTTGAGCACCCAATAGTTGTTTGATAGGGTACCCCATGGATACATAGAGGGAAGTGGAATGTTTTTTTAACTTAAAACATGATGAGAATATCATTGTATTTAAATATATATTATTGTATTAATCCCCTTTTACATTAAAACATGTATATGAAAAAGATATGACATTTTATATAATACTATTATATTTCTTTATATTAATTTTAGAATCTTTTAATGAAGAAAGCATCAAGCTGGGCTATGCCAATCATCCTTCACACAACAGGGTCAAATATTTTTTCAAAAAGACAATCGACTCTGGTAATCTCTTCATTAGTTTAAATATTTATAAGAAAATATTATGTATTTAATATATTAAATTATTGACTTATCTTTGTTTAATGTATTCATAGAGAATAGGGTGCCTAGCATCCCGAACTAAAGTTTGTTTGGATGTTCATATAAAATTTGATGGGAGTTTTGTTAATAAGCCTGGAAAAGATGTTGGGGTATGCATTAATTTTTTATTCTAACAAATTATTATCAATTTTCACTATGTTATTATATATAGATTCTAATTTGATTGATAAATTCATTACAGGTAATAATTAAAGAACTATGGGATTCAAATCCAATTAAGTTCTACTCAGTGTCTCAGGATGACACAGTTAGTAATGTTCTTGGGGAGGAGCATCATGGTCGATTGTATGGGATGGGGTTGGGAGCCTTATCATCTAAGGTATTTTGCAGGCTATCAAGGATTGAAGCTGTATATAATCCTAATTTTAGTTGATATTCTCATAGAGATTATGTTTCTATGAAAAACACAATTCCAGAATAGGGGCTTTGTTATCCTCTTTTTAGAAAGCGTTGGTCGATTTGTATCAGAAGATGACTAGATATATCCCTTGTGATGTTGCATCGATTACGGGTGGTGATTAGATAAAGCACCAAATACGAAAATCATTTTTTTTTGCAATCATTTATTGGTTTTATGTTTAAATTTAAATATAAAACCTAATTTGATTTTCTATATAATTTTCATACAAGTTTCGATAAATGGAAGTAGAGATTGAGGTGGAGAGGGTGGCAATGAGTTTTCATCATTGGACAATGATTAATGGTTTTGTTGATATGTTGGAAAAATTTGGAAATAAAGGGTTTCTTCATGGATCATGTATCATATATCTCATATAATGTATTATGTGGGTCATAGATTAGTCACCAAATATTTTCATGACCTAACATTTCCATGCTTTCCCATGTTTGATAAAGGATTTGGAATTTGATATGGTTTATAGTTTAGTAAGGTAGTGAGTCTAGATTTGTTGAAGAATAAAGTTGGGGGAGTATGAAGTAATATATATATATACCATATGGATGATAGAAATATTTAATTATTTTATTTGGGTTATTGTAGGATGTTCATATTATTAATTTAGACAAACTGTTATTTTGTTTATTTGATTCATTTAATTCATGTTTGAGACACAAGCCCCACGATCATGTCATTCAAGGATGGGGTGCAAAAATGTTGGGTTGACCATGGAACACATCTTAAAAATGTGAATGATCCATTATCAAAATATATCATTTGAGGTGTATTCCCTAGATGGTATGAAAACCTATTTTGGCAACTTTCCATCACTATATTGGAGAATAATACTTGGAGGATGATGGAGATCAAAACTGGGAGCTACACCACTATGTTCTTGGGCACATTGAGGGAGGATATATATAAGTGAGATGACCATGTAATCATCCTATTAAATAAAATAAAATAGATATTATCACAATAAATTTTAATTTTTAATGGTCAATACTATGTTACGGTACTCCCACAATCCCAATTTCCTATTTATGAAAGACCTCAATGCCATAACAGTGACCCCAACACATTTAGTATGTTTCATAGAATGTTATTACCCCTAGAACTAAATTTATTTGAAATGGTTGAAATTGAATTGACCAATATCATACTATTCATGCTATATTTTCCTTTAAAAGTTCTCAGAACCCATTAAAATTCATCTATCTCAACCCACCATATACCTGAAGTTATTCTTTACTGAACACATAATACTTTTAGAAATAAATCATATTGATCTTCTTTTGGTTGAGTATGTTTTGATAAAAATCAAAATTAATATTAAACATCTCTAAATCCATATTCTGATACATTTTATTCTAGGTACCAGAAAAACACTTTGAGCATGCTCCCCACTACTTGTAACCAAAATTAGGTGTTGTCTCCTGGTCTTAACAATTACTAATCATTTATGAAACCATTAAAAATAACATTCTAGTTCATCCCTAATCCAACACCCCTAGATAATAGAAAGGTATCCCAATCCAAATGCCTAGACTTGGGCTTCTTCCATGTATGTATTTGAACCAGTACCTGACATTAACCAAGGAATACAACTGTACCCAATTCCAGTTATCAAGAAACTCAAAAACCAACACAACCACCGAAAAACCAGTCAAACACTCACATTAGTGTTTCCCTCCAATATTTTAAATTTTTAATCCATATCTTAAGCCCTTCAATAAATCATTACTTGTGTAAATTTTCCATGGATTACATTCATCCAAATAAAAAATAACCTATTTTAATTATATATCTTGGTATAAAGATGTTCAACCAACATTTTTAGTGTGGTGACAATTTATTCATAATGAGTGAATCTAGAATAGGAGTAGAAAAATTTACTAATCATTACCCATTCCTCATCCAAAAATAAAAACAACAACAAATTTTTTAAAAAATTTATTGATAGGCCTATTTAGATCTTCTCAAACATGCTCCATCAAAACATGTTATACTTTCCTTGAACCAACCCTTGATTCCATGTCTCTAAATAATGAGTGACTAGGTTCACCAATGGGTCAATCACATTACACTACTATAAAACCATCATTTCACTTTTATTCTATATCTTTAAAGGGATTCACCACAAATGTTCACATCATATTTAACATGATGCATGGATGGAAGGCTCAGTACCCCTATTAATCAATCCACTATACATGTACTTGTTTAAGTGATTATCATCATAATACATAGGCCTTTAATTAAGGTATTTATCACATAGTCTTAGATCCCAATGATACCATGCTATTTCATGAATAAATATAATATTACAACAATGAATATCATTATTCCTCAAATGTTTGGGTAATAATCCAACCAACATTCTATCGTGTTTCCATGAATTCATAGAAACACTCTCAACTGGTTAAACTCATGGATCACTTATTTTTCTTGAGCATGAATCTATCATTCCATATTAGTATAAACTCAGCCCTTTGTTTTAAAAGTAATTGTCATGTTTGAGATATGAAATATTGATGATACCAACTCATCAGATTCAATAAGACATTATGACCATTTCCTATTAGCCCATTACAGTTGTGTCCCTCTACCTGAATGGACATAGTTTCCATAATACTCATCATTTTTCCCACTTTAGTAATTTATTGGGAACCATTTTATTGAAAAAAATATCATCGAACATTATTCATCCACTGCTGAATGTGGTTCCAAGACCAGGATAACACACTTATATTAATATTCTGTCTAAATTAAAAAACCCCATCATCTTACAATTGTTATTGTATAGGTTTTCTCATAAAATCATGCATGATTTTCTTACCGAATCATGTTTAATCACTTCATCTGTATCAAAAATAAATTTCGAAATAAAACTAATTAGTATTGCTCTTAGATCAAATTATTGTTACAATGTTATGCTAAGAATTGGGTAAATCATCATTTTTAGGATGGCTCAGGGATACATCTAATAAATTCGTGCAACGTAGTTTAAAGGCTTACATCTCAATCATTACATCTATATAGTTTAATGTAGTATATTTAGATCTATGGAACATTTTATGATTGTTAAAATGCTATGGTTTAGAATATTCCATTATATGTTTTTTGTACATGTTATTTATGAGACATTATTAGATTATTGAAAACTGAACATTGTTCTATTATTTAGATTATCTTGTTATATGTTCAATGCACATGTTTTTTTTCCAAGGTACTGCTACAGGGGATGTAGAATTTGCTTCTTTTTTTATAGTAAATCTATATTTAGGGGTGGTTTAAACCACCGCTAATGAAATTGAATATATTTCATGGTGGTTTAAACCAACACTATAGTATTATATTCTCCTATCAGTGGTGGTTAAAAACTCCTCTAAATAAATGTGTGTAATTTCATATTAGAAGTTATTGTGGTTTAATGGTGGCTTTAAAATAAAATAAAAATAATAAAAATGTAGGTGGTTTAAAAAGAATCTAAATACATCATATTTTTCACATGAAACCTCTTCTAAAACCACCCAAACCACTACTAAATATGTTTACTATGACACTTCCCAAAAACTGACACTAAATTCAAGAATTTGTTGTGTATTGGATCCCAACACCCAATTCAGTAGTTGTTTTATGAAACCATAATATAATAATATGATGGTGGTTTAAACCACCATGATATTGAAAAAATCACCACTATGAGGTTCTTTTCTTGTAGTGATTTTTATATAATAAAACAAAATGCAATGAAAACAATATTTTATATATACGTGTTTTTAATCATAAAAATGAATTTATTACAAAAAAAGTAAATTTATAATTCCTAGGATCCTAATTAGATTATATTTAGTAAAAGGTTAATAATATTACATTAAAATAAATTAAATATATGATGTTACATTTTATGTAATTTAACAAAGAAGATAATTTTGGAAACCCCCTAAAATTTTAAAACAAGGACATAATATTTGATCGCGTGTAGGACATGAAACACCATGAATATAAAGGAACATGAGATCCTAAGAAATAAAAATATATATAATATTTTATATAAATTTAATACATTATATATCTTAAAATCCACACAACACTGAGTTTATCTTGTGTTACACACAACCAAAAGTTTATTTGATATAGTGTGTTATGCATAAGACAATCTTTTACTGAACAACAATATACTATTAATATTATTATTTTATATCAAACTAATAACCTATACATTGTAATGGTTGGTGGGAATAGTATTATATAATTTATTAAAATATTTACCTTTCACACATTTACTGGTTATCTACTTATTATAATTAATAACAATAATTTAAAACAAAAATATATGTTTTTTAAGAAAAAGTATTTTCCTAAAAGTCATTTTACTCGTGCTTGGTGAATATAATTAAGATTAATTTTAAACAATTATAAAATCTTTATTCTAAAAAATTCACTTAAATATTCAAATCATAGTACAAAAATTATATAAGGGTTAATTTTTGGTATTTTTATGAGATGATTAATTGTTTATGAATTGTGATAGTTACAATATTTTAGTTGAAAAATACATTTTTTAATAAATTATTTATAATGATAAATTATATTTGAGTTGGTTTTAAAGTAAAAATATTCCACTTATACATTTATTAATCTATTTTAGTTCATGAGAGTCATTTTTCATATTCAATTCTGATATAAACAGATTATAACCTTTTATACATTTTCACATTAAAATCATACATTCGTGTCATGTCGGTGGGATTAATTTTAAATTATATTCAACCAATTATGTGAATTTAATTTGAAAATTTTGATTATTTATATGGAATAATATTATTTTGTATTATCTAATAATATAAACTCAATTTTTTAACATTATTATTTGTGAAATAGTTGAAATTAATTAATATGATTAAGGTAAAAACGTGTTTTCATAGTCTTCAAACATAGAATTGAGGTATATGAATGAATCAAAACATTCCCAAAACAAAAAATATGGAAATATTTAGACCCAATTACATCAATGATAAATAATGGCCCACCTTTGGGTCCAGGTAAAATGAAATAATTGTAGTCTGAATTATGTTTTTTAAAATATTACAAGTGTTCCACTCACCCCACTTATAAATTTTTCCCCCCTCTCCTCTCAACATCACACCTTCAAACCAATTGTATTAGATAATACCTAATAAAATAGCTTTCCAAAGACCCAAATATCTTACATTAATCATTGTATTAGGCATAAATCTGTCCTAGTAAGTCATTAGGGAAAACCAAAAGAGGATATATAAATATGAGGTAATGTTCTTCAATGAATTATTTTATTTTAATTATTTCCCCACCTCCTTCGTTTTTTAATTAACCATAATGTTATAATTACCTACATATATTTAATATAATATTATTATTTTATAATATAATAATAACCTAAAATTATCTCCACTTCCATGATATTTGTCGTGAAATCATCGTTCGTGTGTATGGAGGACTACCACCTCACGAACTGATGTAATTCATTTTTCCAATTCCACCTCTCAAGGATGGGTTTTATGATGTATATAAAGTGAATATATGAAATTATTAACATTTTTATACATTTTTATTCATTATATAAAATATATATTATCACCTTCCATTCCAAAGAGAGAAGATAATGTTTCTCATGTGTATAATAGTCTACCTTCTCACGAGGCGATGTTATTCTTCATTCACTAAAACATTGTAAAGAAGGAGGTAATGAAACATTTAATGATTATATATGTTATTGATGAAACAGTTAAAATATTCATGGTGTATTTTTATTATATAATTCTAATATATATTATTTTCATTCTTTCGTATTCACTTACGTAATGATGATAACATTGTTTGTGTGCATGTGGACTACCACCATCATGAAGAAATGTGAAACTCTTTTCATCACCAAAATACATGGATGACATATATAGGAATAAAATATGGTATATATTATTTAATTATCATTATTAATTAGAAATATATTACATACATATTTTCTATAATTATCAGTGAGAAATGGGAATGTTACTCACATGAACGTATGTCCTACAAATCACCATAATCGTAATGTACACAATTTTCAATAACCATTATTCATGATAAGATTAAAAATTATAATTGATGGATAATTATTATAATTATTTCATTATTTTAATTATCGATATGATTAAACTCTATAGTATATGCAATAATTGTATCTTTAATGAAAAAACACACATATGAAAAAAATTTCAATTACCAAATAAAATGAAAATAAGGAATGATATTAATGAAAAGTTGAAACAATGATATAAAAGTATCATATATGATATTATAAACAGTGGTATATTGATTGTTAATGTAATGTTTGAAACCACTATAGATTGTGTTAAATCACATTCAACAAAAAGGAAGCACAAGGTAAGGTATTTTGTCTCAATTTTATTTCGTTTAGGATTATTATAATATAGGGTCCCTAGTTACTTTTATATAGTGTTAATAATTCCCCATTGATATGTAATACCATTAATACTTAATTATTAATTATATAATAAGTTTTAATTTGAATTATTTTATCTAAGGTGATCTTGACATAATGTTAATAATTTGTAGTGAAATTTCATAAGTCAATTTATTTTCATCAGGTTAGATTACTTCATTGTTGTTATTTATATTATATGATTAAGAGTATAATGATTTTTTAATATATGTGGTTTTATTTAATCGTGTTTATTTTTATTTACATTTGATACACTTGATATATTCATTGATAAATTTTCGCATCTATGTCATGATCATTTTAATGATTTAGTTCACAATCTCATTATAATCGAGATTTTTTATTATTGAATTTATATTGAGGGAAATTTTATTGTAATTGTTTTATAAAACCTTTTTTTATATTCTAATATATTTATTCACGATCATTTTCATGTGATAGTACCATTTTTTTCTCTCTTTGGTAGTTAAATTTAGAGAGATTGGGTTTTAATAAAATATGACATCATTTCACTGTTCCATCAAAAATCCATTTTCTTACAAAACCATGTTATAAAAAAATTCATTCAAATATTTGTTTCTTTTAATTTTTCAAAATGATTTTTTAAAATAAATATTTACCCATTTTTCCATATTACAAAATTATCTCAAAAGAATCCCTTTTTTGATTTCTAAATAAGGATCTTTTCTAACCCTTTTTACCTTGTATAAGTAATTTTATTTACAAGACATATGTAATTAACCACTAACATGAAAATAATTTATTTTATGAATTTGATGAAATTATGCATGTTTTTTCTAAAAAAATCATAATATTCTGGAAATTTTTTAAAAATAAATTATTTTCATTGAAAAAGATTATCTATGTGTTTTTATGATTTAAAATGTTATTAATAAAATAATAAGGATATATTCCTCAATTAAAATTTAACTATATTTTAGTGGTGTTTTTATTCCTCAATAATCTAAACCCTTATTTTACATATACTCAAATGGGTATATGTTGTATTGATTACATCTTTATTATACTTATGGATGGTTTTTGATCATTTTGACTAATGAAAGTATTGACGTTCACTCCCATGAAACATTTCTGTAGTTAATAACATCCCATTGAAATGTTCACATTACTTTGATCATTTTAGAACAAAATTCCCACTATGTGTCCATATTATTTCACATGGATATGGTTATTGAAAAAATCATATACCATTTTTACATGATTTGTGTGCTTTGATAGTTATTTGATTAAAATGGAATTTTTGAAAAATATATATCCATTACATAATACAGATACTTTATGATAAGTAAAATTGATTATAATTTAAATATATAATTTGATATATGATTAATTATTTATATATGTATAATACTTGTGGGTCCTAGTTATATATATAACCTCGGTACATCAATAATATTATACGATAAATATGTTGGCAAACATCATTTAGATGTTTTTTACCCAGTATGTTTCAAACCATCTTATGAGTGATCATGACAGTAAAGGTACCATGTACCATGGAAACATGGATTCCAATATTTCAAAATTACCATAATTTATAATTCATTTTAAATTTTACATTATATTTTAACCGTTATATTATCACTAGATGAATTTCATTCTCATTTTTGACTAATTTAAATTAGTTTTTGTTATCTACATTTTCATAATGATTATACCTTATCTGGTCATGATATTTTAATTATTTTAATGAATTTATGTTCAATTATTTAACTTTACATATTGATTATTCTCATTGATATAATATTTCATTCATTGTACTTATCCCTTTTATAGTATTTGAGCTCACCCTTATTTTTTTCCATTTCCCCAAGATTCCATAAAGTGTAATATCATTGATATGTAGGGATATTCTAAATGAAATAAAGTTATTATCAAGAAAAATTATTTTTAATTTTGTGTAATAAAATATAATATTTGAATCAAGTATGTATCTATTTTACTACGAATAATAAAATGTTAGGTTCTTTAGAATCTGATTCCATGTGTCTTATTCCAATGTAATGGTAACATGCACTATCTCAGAGCTATTGGGTTCAAGGTCACTACTATTGGTATTAAATCATGTTTAATAGAAACCTTGGGAACTAGATTTTGGAACAAATATATCAGCTAACATGACCCTATAATATAATATGATCATAATTATAGAAAAACATCCTAATGTTCTTCTATGATTCTGATTATCTGGTATTTCCTTACAATACATCCCTATTTGGATACTATACATTGATGTAGTTCAAGTACTAATCTACGTAGGGTTAATAAATCTAAAAAGGGTGCAATGAGATTCACTTGAGAATTACCTAGTATGTTAAAATGGTCCTTAATGTGAACGTAGTTTGACACTCATGGGAGATATGCTTATGATAATTCATATTTTATTTATAAAACATTATATAGTATTTGAGTAGATGATAAAAATGAAGAACATAGTTTAAATGTATGGAATGTTAAATTGAAAATAATGTTCCAATATTTAGACAATTAAAAATGATTATTGAGTTTTAACGTTGTGATTATTGTTACTGACATTATTCTTTTCAGTTTTTGTCAATGGATAGAACCCAATGGGGTTATGTTAACTTTTATTTTCAAGATCAATTTGGGGACAATGATAAACCAAATGAGATGAATATTGGAGGGAATAATTTTTTTTATTATGACTAATTATTTCTCCCAAAACATGATTGACTACATATACATAATCAAACATTTGGACTCGCTAATGCATACATAGATGAAGAGAATGATTCATCGAAATTAGTCTCATCCAATGGGTCTATTTATAGTTTATTGACTAAAATGGGGGAAATAAATGAACTAACAAAGTTAATTCCCAATTCCAAACGGAATCCAATATACTATGGAAGGACCTATGTGAAAATAAAATGGATGAAGTATCTATGTATAAGGATTCAATATTTAAATTATTAAATCATTTTTAAAATTTCATTTTGGTTACAATAATCATGAAACATCAAAGGATTCTACTAAATTTTTGAATTAATTTTCAACGACATCATTATTTAATGAGTTTAAATTTGACCATAAGTATAAATTCATAAAAAAACACTCTGATGATAATCTACTGGGATTAATTAAATTTTGAGAAAAATTAATGAAAATAATATGTTTTGTTGTATAATTTATTTGAGGAACAGTACCTTTATATTTTATAGAAATAGGTTTAAAGGTATTGATAACCATTATGGTTGACAAGACCATTAATGAAATTTTTGTAGTTTTCAAATAATATTATTAAACTCTATAAAATAAATGACTAAATATTTTCTTTTGAAAACATTATTAAAAGGCTTATCTAATGATTAACATTATTTTGGGGATTTTCGTCATATGTTTTCTTAACGTTTTATGAATTATATAGTTAATAAAAAGGAAAAAAATAATTCTTGGTGAAAACAAGTTGCATATTGAATGGTGGTTGTTCTTAAACTCATAACTGAATGTACACATGGGTTTTTTTACCTATATCAGGCCTATTTTATGTCCTGATTAATACATCATTTATTTTTGTTGATCAATTAAATAAATAAGTTTTATTTATGAATCAATAGTGTTACCTTTTTATGTTTAATGATTTATTTATTTTATTGGATAACTTGTGTTATGAATATTGTTTATCATAAATATTTTGTGTTACAAGGAAATAATTTTCACTTTTTTATGTATATCTCGATATTTTTAAAGTGATTTTTTGTGCTTCTTTCATAATGAAATTCATTTTTTGGATATTCATTTCTTGGAGTAAGTTATCAAAACAAAACAAAAGGGTGATATTGTCGTTATAATATATAAATGTATCAAGTAAGTATATTCCATTATATTATTAGATTGTAAAATAATTATTCAACATTAAGGAAATGATCTCGAAATAATATTCCATAATATTATAATCAATTCTAATGATATCAAAAAAAATCAGAACTATTATATTTATGGATTTGTGGCCCTAAACATATCACTGATCATTACATTTATCATGAAAAATGACCGCAATAAATCTCTATAAATATTTATGTTTTTAATATATTAATATATCTTCACCTACCACAATTTTCTCCAACTTATAAAACAAGTAATATGTTATTCTATATGGCCTTTGTACATACTATTATATCTTATTAAGAGTATATTTTTACCATCACTTCTAATGACATGGTATTTTAGTAATGTTTTTAAAAAATATAAAACCCTTGATTACTGAGATTATATTAAAATCATGATAATTCAATTAATTTAAAATTGGGAGAATGAAACACCCTAAAAGTATAAAATAAGGATGTTGTATTTAACAACATGTATGACACACAACATCAAGCGTAGATAGTAATAAAATATCATAATACATTATGATATATTTACTATTTTAAATAAATTCAATAAATTTTATATCATTCAATGTCTGAAACCCTGAGTTTATCTTGTGTAACATGACACAACAACTTTCATTGATAGCTTGTGTTACATGCAAGAATAAATTTTATTGAATTAATATATACATTTATTATTTTTATTTATAATAAAATTATCACCTAGCCATTGTAATGGTGGTTAAAAATAGGATTAAATAAAATTTGAGAATATATACTTTACATATATTTATTTTATATGTATTCAAACTAATAATATTAAGATTCATTTAAATGAAAAAGAATGGTTTTGTAGAAATTGTAATTTCCAAAATGACGATTTAGTCCCACATCGAAAACCTATTATGAAATAAATTTTTAAACCTTTTAAAAAAATTTCATATCAAAATTAACTTCATTTTTGAAATCATAACAGTAAAATTTTATTAGGGTGAACTTTTATGGACATTTTGAGAAGTTACATTTTTTATGAAATCTAAAGAATACTAGATTTTAGTTGAAAATGTATTTTCATATAAATGATTGTTAAGGATAAATTATTTTTTTAATAGTTTATTAAGTCAAAATAGTTCAATGAAACATATATTAATACAATTTATGACATTTTGGGAACATTAATGTTCAAATTATATTTAAAAACATCGAAAAAATTTCGATATTTTTACATAAAAAACTCATATTCTCGTCACATCTACTATATTATTTTTAAATTCAATTATTCCAATTAAATGAATGTAATATAAATAATTGATTATAAATATTTAATTAGAATAATTTATATTATCTAATATGTTCATCTTAATTTATAACCATAACGTTTAGTGAACATAGTTAAAATTAATTATAGTTATTAAGGTAAAAAAATAGTTTTCTTAGTTATTAAACATATAATATAAGTTGTAATAATAACCCAAAACATGAAAAACTCAAATTTTATTGGTATATATTGACCTTAAACATTCTATTATTTAAAAGTGATCATTTTTGGGGGCTAGTTAACTGAAAAAATCATGGGTGTAATTCATTATTTCAAAAAACATAAAAATGTTCCACTGAGACAAATTATTAAAGGCCACCCCCTCTCCTCGCTATTTAACACCTTAAAACCACATTGATTCTCATAATACCTACCAAAATAACTTCCCAAAATCCATACCCCCATAATATAATCCTTATTTTTTCTAAAAATCCAACCTAATAAGGATTTATTGAAAACCAAAATTGAATGCTAGAGGAAGAGGTAAGGTTCTTCAATGAGCATATTTATTTTACATTATTCTCCACCTCCTTAAATTTTTATTCAAACATGATGATATATGGAATAAATTATCTTCAATATATTATAATGCTTTTATATTAATGTAATTACCTAAAAAATCTCCACTTATACCCAATTGGTCATGAAATCATTGTATGTGTGTACGACTAACAATCATCTAGCGAACTGATGTCTTTCGATTTTCCATTTCCATTTATCAAGGCTATGTATGATGATGTCTTTAAATTAAATATTTGAAATTTATAAAATATTTATACCTATATAGTCATTAAATAATATATATATTTTAAATTTGGTTCTATAATAGATTTGATAATGTTTTACATGTGTACGACATGCTAAAACCTCATGAATCGATGTGATTTGTCTTTCACTAATGCTTCACATGGAAGGTGATGAAGATAAATTTAATGATTATATATGATATAAATTAAATTATTATGATATTAATGTCATGTTTATCATTCTATATGTTAATATATATATATTTATATCCTTCCTTTTCACTCATATAACGATTATAACATCGTTCGTGTATGTGCAGACTATCGCCTTCATGAAGCGATGTGTCACACATTTCATCACCTGAACACATAGATGACTTAAATAAGTTTAAAAATTGTATATAAGATGTCATTATAATTATGATATGTTAATGTATTACTTACCATCTTTCCAAAATGATCAGTGAGATATGGCAATGTTACACATGCGAACATATGACCAACCGTCTCTTATATCATAACATACTTCATTCTTCATAACAATAATTCATGATTGTTTTAAAAAGTATACTTAATTAATAAATATTATATTTATATAATGTTATTATTATAGATATGATAAAAATAAATAATATTTGAAATAATAAGATATTTAATGCCAAAGGACGCAAAAGAAAACATGATAATTAATACTCGAAACAATTAAATTAAAGAATGAGTATTAATGAATGAGTGATGAGATGTAATAAAAGGAAAATAATAGAAAATATAAATAATTATGTTTTGTATTGAGTTAATTACAATTTTAAAAAATCTATAAATGATTTTAATGCATTATCCACAAAAAGGAGACTTCATGTAAGGGATTTTATCTCAATTTCATTTCATTGAGGCATATTGTAATGTTATGCACCAAATTGCATTTACTTTCTGTATATAAAACCCTTTAGACTTTTTATATAAATGAGACATAATTATTCATGGTATCTTTTGTTTCAATTTCAATTAATTTTTCTAATGGTATTTGATTTTAATGTTACCAAGCGGGAAAAAAATTTTGGAACTCAATTTATTTTCATTTGGTTATATTACATATTCATTGTCTTTAATATTAGTGGATATTGTATATAATGACATTTGATACTATATTTGTTTATAATTGTTTTATGCTGATTTAAAGTCGATACATAAGATTAATTCATTAATTAATTATCACTTCTACATTATGATCTATCTATGTGTTTATTTCTTAGTATCATTTTAATCGAGAATGTTTTTTATTAAATATCCATTAATATAGATTATATGAACATTATTTAGTTAAACTTTTATTTTTCATACCATCTAGTTATTGATGATATATTTTGATATATTATACTATTTCCCCCTCTTTACATCCTGAAATTATTGGGAAAATGTTTTAATAAAATCAATCTTAATTCCACTCTTTGGGAGGAATTCTGTTTTCATATAAAACCATGTTTTCTTAAAATGATTTCATAATTTTTTTCATTGATCTTTTAAAATTCATTTATTATATAAATTTTTTACACATATATTTTTTTAAAAAATTTATTTGAATGAATATTCTTTCCTCTTATAAAGAAATATAATTTTATAACCTTTTTACCATGAAAAAGGAATGTTCTTTATTGAATGTATGGAATTGGACGCCGACATGACTTTCATTTATCCAAAGTTACCTTTTCACATTAACAAGGTTAATTTTATAGAAATTTTTTTCATAATATTATGGAAGTTATTATTTCGAAATTATTTTAAATGAAAATGATTTTTGAAATGTTTTATGATTTAAAATGTAGTTTATAAAATAAAACAGTTATTTTCCAAATGAATGTTTAAAAGATATTTTGGTAGTATTTTTATTAATCAAAGACAAGAACCCTTATTTTACATATACTTCAATAGTAATATTTTTTATTGATACCATCTATATTTTTCCTTTAGAGGATTTATGATTGATTAAGATATATATTTACATTCACTCAGGTGATTTTTTTTTATATTCTATTACATTACCTTGAAATTCTCACCTTCCCATGATATTTGGACAATATATTTCCTTTAAATATCTATATTATTTATAATAGATATGATTATCTCAAGAAACTCTTTAGCATTTTAACAAACCTTGTACACTTTTAATGTCATTTGATTAATTTGGTAATTAATGATAAATGAGTATCCTTTAATCAATGTTTAAACTTTATGATAAGGTGTTTTATTTAGGAATTTACTAAATTATTATATATATGTGTGATGATTTTTATTGTTTTGACATGAATAGTGATCATCTAATGATATCCCCTCAGAGAATCGATAATATCATGTGATAAATCAATTGGGTAACCTCAGTTTATGGGTTTTTACCCAGTATGATTTAAAACATATTATGAATATTCTTTATGGAAAAGGTACCACAAACCTAGGAAACATGGAATCCAATATTTATGAATTACCTTCATTCAGAATTCATACCTTATTATTCATGATATTTTCACAATGATATTATATCTTAATGCATTTAACTCTAATTTATTGACTAAATGCAATTGGATTCTATTATTTACCATACCATATTGATTATGCCTTATCATATCAGGATGTTTATGTTAGTTAAATGGATTGTTTGTTTAGATATTTACCTTTCCATATTGGATATTCTCATTGATTCATTATTTATTCCATTATACATAACCCTTACATAGAATTTTAGATCACTATTATTTGGTTTCCATTCCCTAGGATTCCATGAAGTGTATTATGATTGAAAGGAAAATATATTATATATGGAAGTATTTTATTCTCAAAAAATATTATGTTACAATTTGTATATTCAAATATAATACATCAATCATGAATTCATATAGTAAACTATCACTAATGAACTATTCAATCATTTTGGATGTAATTACATGTATCTTATACCAATTCAACAGTATCAATTATTGGATTTTGGATACTCCGGTCAGGAAGGCTAATTTTTTTAACAAAATCATTATTTTCTACTATTCATATAACTATAAATATTTTCATAGAAATCAAAAAAAATCACCATAATATATATTTGATATGTTGACATAAAAAATGAATGAAATTTTAAAAATTTAAATTTCTAATAATATAGAATTTAGCATTTCAGTCAAATCCTATAATACATAGAAAATATTTTAATTGGAATAAAACAATTTATTTTTTCTTTTAAAAAATCATAAAAAATAATTATAATAAATGTGAATCATGAAAATCTAATTTTAATGTCTCTGATTCAGGTTCCACTCAACTAGTGCATCATTCCCTATTGGCTGCATGGCCTCAAGCCCATTTCCCTAAATGAGAGAGGCTACAGACTATCATCCAGGGCCTAGGGTGTAAAAGTGGGCAATCTATGCCCTCATTGGTAGAGTCTAACACAGTGGAATGATAATTTACAATAGAGGAAGAAATAAATAGAATACAACTAAAATAAATATAGGAAGATGGAAAAGATAAATAACCAAGAATCATTCAACAAAATAGATAATGAAACCTTTCACATGTTAATGGAAAGTATCCCAATGAGTACACTTCAGTAAAACAAAATATATGTATCAAAATAACAAATAAAACATTAATAAACTAATAAGAATCATAGGCTTCGGCTTAGTCCCTTTCTCTCTGAATCCTAAGAAGTACATCATGTTCATATAACATGGCGCATTTCCTAATCAACACCTTCAATCATATAATCTATTTGGGCCTAATAGTAGGTCCCAAATTGGGCGTGAGACTAAATCCTAGCAAAAAAACACCATATTCCTATGGGAATCTGTCAGTGGATACATATATCAGGTCGTGTATAATAGTGAAATAAGTAAAGTATGATTGCTCAAAATCAAGCACAACATATGTCTCAAAAGACAATGTAAACATGTATAAGTGAAGACTGAATCCAGGATTGTTCTTTGGCTTGGTAGATGTGTCATAAGTCAAAAATATTTTTTATTCATGTTCTTGAAATACATAATGTCTTATGGCCCTGGCTAGGCCCGACAACCCCCAAATAAAACTAATCATCAACCCGTGGCATAATAATCATTTAATCATTTACCAATAGAGCCCGACCTGTGTATCCCTCAATGGATCCTATGTTTTCTCGACATTTTGAAGAATACTTAATGAGACTAACCACCATATGTGTGGCTTGCTCGTAGAAATTACATAATTAACCTCTTCATCATTTTTATTGTCTTTTAACCGGGACAGTGGTTCTACACAATAATATAAGGGGCAATTAGTCACATGATCACAACCATGACTTTTTATCAAGACTATGGATCACCCATTTATAGTTACCTCTTTTTTCATTTAATTCAATAACAAATTCCATATCATAAAAACTCATGTGAATAAAACTGTCACATGGCATTAAAATAATCAACTAATTATTTCTCAATTTACATATAACCAACACATGTAAATTATACTATTACATTGTCAAACAAGGATAAATTACATGGGAGAAACATATAAAAATCCTATTATACAATTTTAAATATTACAGTGCTTAGCACAACAAGTCTCTCATGTGGTCCAGTCATAAAATGAGTGATACTTTTATAACAACCCTTGAATGGGAATTCATATAAATCCTCATAGTAATTATCAACCAAATAGAAATCCAAGGGAAATGCACCCATGGGGTGGCCCTAAATCAAGGGTCCCTATAGTAAAACTGATTTCAAATCTTCTAATTTATTACCTAATAATCTAGAGGAAATAATAGGGTTCATTATTCAATCATGTGATAGCCTAAAAGTGGGCGTGTGGAAGTCTGACATATATAAACATTATGAAAATTCGTGAACATCACAAGACCACCTACCTCGTACTCATATGACTCCCCTCATCCAAATTCAGGCTCATATTCGAACTAAATTGGGGTAGATTTAAAAAAGGGTATAAATTATCAACCTTAAAGAACTATATTGAAAGAAGGAATTTGATATAGTGGCTAAAGTAAAATTGAGAGCTTACTGAGGGAAATATAAAGCATTGGATGGTGTTCAAATCAGAGATCAGAAGACGAAATGGGAGGCAAAATCAGATTTTGATATCCTAGGTGCACTACTTGTCGAAGGGGGTTTGTTCCTATATGTTTTTAAAAAACAATCCTACTGATCTATTTAATCAATTAAAAAATGTACAATTCATGTACATGATACTACACGTCGTTTCCATACAAATTCTGGCCATACCATTACAAGGTCATGTAATGGGATTAAATGGCACGTAGCCATCCATACAAGATGTGTACCTATAATTACATGATGTGTAGTTTACCATCACATTAGGAAATAGTCCTAAAGCCCCCCCTGACCACTTTTCCCACATTTTGATAATTATTAATTTAAAAGGAATGATAAATACCTCAATGAAGAGTGTGGTTCTTACAAATTTCCCCTTGTAAATCTATTAGACCCCTAATTTCCATTCTAATGGCGGTTAAAATACATCAGATAAAATCTCCATCAAATGTGATTGTACGCTAGCCTCCCCCTCCCATGTCTTGTTATGAACATAGTCATGTTTCCATATCACCCATTCAAAAGTAATAGATTATCCATATACATCCTTCATGCTAAAATCCATAATAATAATGAGGTTCTCTTCAATGGATGCATGTTACTGAAATTTCCGAAGCAACCACTCACTACTAGCATGTTGCAAAGACTCAATTTGAGACCTCCTGCTTTCTGTCTCAGCCATTGTATTGCCTTTCCCAGGTGTGTAGGAATGCTCGATGTCGAAGGACTGAAGGTATTCCACCAACCTTCTCTGCCTCAAATTCAGATCACATTGAGTAATGATGTACTTGATACTTTTGTGGTCTGTGTACACCACAAAATAATCTCCCAATAAGTAATGTATTTAACAACATAAGATGTGAGAAACTGGGGTGAACTCAAGATTGTGTGTCATGTAGTTCCTTTCATGTGTCCTTAGTTTCCCAGACCCATATTCAATGACTCGATCCCCCTGCATAAGCACTGCTCCAAGGTCATTACCTAATGCATCACATTATATAGTACAACTACATCACAACTCTAGAAAAATTATTATTAGTGCTAATGTTATTCCTCATTTCAGATCCTGAATGGTTATCTCACTCGAATATGACAATACGTACTTCACACACTTCTTTGTCAAGCATGTCATCAATGCTGCTAATCCTGAGAAGTATTGTATGAAATTCCTATAGTATCCAGCCAGTCCAAAAAAACTCTGAACCTCAATGATGTTCTTGGGATGCTCCTAGGTTACTCCTGATCTCACCTACTCTGGGTCCACAGATACTCCAGTCTCCAAGATTAGGTGACCTAGGATGTGAATCTGATCCATAAAGAAGTGGACATTCTGAGCTTATCATATAACTTAACATCTCTCAGTGTAATCAAAATGATCTCAAGAGGTAGGGCATTTTCTTGTTGATTATGAGAATACACCATGATTTCATTCCCGAAAACCCCAACAAAATAATCATGATAGGGATGGTACACTTGGTTTATTAGTTCCATGATGACCACTGGATCATTCATGAGACCAAGAGGCATTAACACATACTCATACAAACCATTTCTACTTTGGAAATCTGTGTGAGGTATTTCTGATGATCTAAAACACACTTAATGATAACCAATTCGCAAATCAATCTAAGAGAATAACTGGGCTCCTCTAAACTTATTGAAGAGATAAACTATTCACATACGTTGATACTAATTCGTTACCATTAACTAGTAAAATTTTCAATAAAAATCCATATCCTTAGGGTACTGTCAGTCTTATTCACAAAAAGGAACAGTGAACCCCAAGGATAAGTAATGGTTTAGATAAACCCCTTTACCACAAAATCATAAAGCTATATCATGATGTCATTAAACTTTATCATATCCATTATATAAGTAGGAATGGATACTGTTGAAACTCCTTGTAATAGCATGATATTGTACTCTACCTCTCTTACAGAAGGCAAAGCGAAATTTTTTTCCAGGAAGACGCCCATAAAAGGATCAAACATAGGCAGAATGTATGTCTGACATGTACCCAATATATCTAGATATAAACTAGGAATCTATGTTGTCATCACACTTATCCCAGGTTTCCCAAGTCTATCTCAGCTCACCTATACATCCCATTCACCCTTGTATAGAAATTATCAACCCTTTGTGATGTAAAACTTCCCTTATAGAGATAAAAATTTCCCACACCTGGAAAAGAGACTAACCATTCCATTATGAGTTTGAAATCAACTCTGGTGAGTTCAAAGACATAGATATACCAAATGATGTGTCACCCACCAATTTCAAGAAGTCACTCCTTGCACTGTCGCACACCTTCTGTTCTAATCTCTAATAGAATATCTAGTTTCATAACATCATCAGAAGAGAAAAAACATAGCCCAAGGATCTCTACAACAGTCACAAATATAAAACAATGAGAATCCTCTATATGAAATAGTAAATAAGGTAAAACAGAGATGGATAAAATTGTACCTCTGACAGTACAAGGTCTAGGATCACACCCTTGTCAAGTCTGCTGCACTACATATGTCTGGAATGTAATGTGGGTCTGAGACGCTTCTTGGCTACCCAAAGCTGACCCGTCCTACTATCGATGTGATCCTAGTGTCTAGCTAGCATGGCCACGACCACTACCTCAGCCTGAACGGCCTGACACATTCTTGTCCCATAAATGGAGAGAAGCTGTTGACCATACCCCTGAACGTGGAGTGGGTGCAGACCCATAATCACTATATTCTTGTGCAAGAATCCTATATAAATGTTGTTAGTGGCCCATCTTAATGGAATATCAACACTCAATTGGGTCCATCAGACAGGGAGGCCTAGTATGCATAATTATTCCACACTAGAAGTGTGTTACCTACTAATAGGACGATACATTATGAGTACGAGATTTTTGGTGTGAAAGCTTCAAAAGATGCTTCCTACTATTGGTCAAAATAGTACCAAATATCAATAATGAACCACCCTGGATCGTACTTCTAGATTTCCTCTGATTATTCTTGTTTATCATATCCTTGTTCACTATATAATATATATTATTATGTTGGAAGTTATTCACCTACGAACAAATTTTGTACTTGAGGCCATCCTTTAAATCACCTAGCCTTTGATAGATCGTCACCCATCATAATGGGTGTCAAGAGTGTAGCTTGGTAAAGCGGGGAGATTAATCCATAATGGATTGATCGGCCTACTCCAAATGCATAAACTCTCAGGCCTTGTCAGAACATGGTTTCTCTGGATAGAAGTAGTCGTTCAAGACTTTCCTAAAAACATCCCTCACCAAATCCCGATGACGCTCAATCTATGTGGTAGAATCACAGTACCTCTTGGTGGAATCACACTACATATAATTCAGGATTTTGAGCCTCCTATCATGATCCATCTCATGATTTTCGAAGATAGATAACATGGAATCTATCCATGAATCTATATCTTGTGGCCCTCCTTACCTAGAAAACATGGGTAGATGCAGCTGATGGCACACTCATGTCAGTTCAACCATAGACATGGAAGGTTGTGGTTCTCCTAGAACGGTTTTCATGAACCTCATAAATCCTTCAGAGAAATGTGAATCAACACCAACATTTGGTATAATTGTTAGTTCCAAAATTGGCATTACTAGAGGGTACACTTGTAGCCTAAGACCTGCCACCTCTGTGGTATGATCATCGCCACACTCTTGGTGTACTACTGGAGGTCGTCGTGGGGGAATTTCTCGGTAAATTCCAACACATACACCTCAGGATAAGCTTATTCATGAAGGTACACAATTCAAGATCATTATAACTAATCCAGAGAATGAAATACTCAAAAGATTAAAAAAATGGGTTCACGGTGTATATAAAGTAAACATGGTGTGTCCACTTAAACACCCATATAGGCGTGTACTCCCACATTCCTATTCATGTATAAATTCCAAGGTACGCGACGTTTAGGAACTATATAGGTTGTGTACACTTGAGATATTACATGGTCGTGTGACTCCCCCTACCTAGGTCATGTTAACGTCATAGGCACATGAAATGTCAAGCGTACACATGACTTGTACTGACATCTTCTATCCTGGCCATGTACTTTTACATGGTCAGAGCCACATGGGCCTGCCTATGTAAAACTACACAAGGGGTACATATGGTACATGGTGTGTTCTGATCAAAACTTGATAACCATTTTTCTCTCTCACACGATCGGTCACATGGTCAAAACCCCACATCCTTCACTCAGACTACACATCTCGTTCCTAAAACGTTATTTTCTTCCCAAATAAAAGAACACCCGACTTGTGTTCATATGACCACATGATGTGCTGTCTAGGTTTCTAAATAGTAAACATAAACACTTCCTCAGAACCCTATTTTTGCAAAATAAAACAACGGTGTGACAAATTCTAATTTGTTTGGTCCAATAATCCATGAGAATCAAAGCTTGGCATCCATATATCGTATATAAACACACAATATATACCCAATAGTCAAAATGTGATCCACCAAATTCTGATCCAATAGGGCCCATTCTCCTCAGGGAATAATTTTTTCCCTCCATCCAATTCTACCATAACATAGATAAATACACCTATAACAAGAAATCCTTATATATCATGGTACCTATCATAAAAATATTCATATGTGGAACAACATCTATCATAACAGTATGCAATCAGTAATGCTCTCTAAATGGCATAGCAAGAATCCATGGCATGAGATTTCCCACAAGTTCATATATGATGCGTGAGTTGGAATATTGTCATCTCATTGGGTTGCAACAAAATATAACCATAATGATATCAATAATAAAAACACCAAACAAGTGTGTCACCCAATGTTGAAATAGAATCTACTGTAATAGATCAAAATCCAAAAAATAAAATTTCATTCGAAGTAATTTGGATTTTCCATATACACGTGATAGAAACACCATGGCACAACTAATTACCAAATTCAATTTCATTCATATCATCACAAACCATTAAACTAAACCAGGAAAGAAATTATCTGATACCACATTGTAATGTCCCAGATCCGGGTGCCACTCAACTGGTGCCCCGTACTCAGTTGGCCATATGGCCTCAAGCACATTTCCCCAAATTTCATAGGCTACTGACTAGAATCGAGGTCCTAGGGTGTGATATTGGAGAAACTATTCCCTCATTGGAAGAGTGAAACATAATGAAATAATAATATACCATAGAAGAAACAGTAAAAAATACACAACTAAAATAAACCGTGAATGACTGATAAGAAAAATAAACCAGAATCATTAATTAAAAAAGATGATGTAGAATGTCACATGTTATATGAATATAGCCAAACATGTGCACTATAATAATACAAAATATATTACTAAAAATAAAAAAAAACAAAAAAAAAGAGAATAGGAAGAATTTCATGCTTCAGCTCGGTCACATGCTCTCTGACTCTGAAGCATTACATCAAGTACATGTAGTTGGGCACTTTCCCTGATCAACAACTGTAATCATATAATCGGATATGGCCCAAAAGCGTGACCCAAATAGAGTGTGAGACTAAATCCCATTAGGTAACCACCAAATTTCAATTCCAATCTATCAGTGGATATATATATATATATATATAACAGGCAGTGTACCATTGTGAATGAATTAAACTATGAGAACTCAAAATAAAGAACAAAAGATGTCTCAGAAGACTATGTAAACTGGTATAAGTGAAGAAAAAATCCAAGAATGGGATTTTTCATGGAATACACGGCATAATTCATCCATTCAATTATTCTAATTATATGAATTATATAAAGTCCCATCATCCGGCCTAGGCCTGACAACACCCAATATAAAAGTAACCGTCAACTTGTGACATAAAATTCATTAAATAATTTTCCAATAGGGCATGGACTAGGTACCGATTAATGGATCATAGGTTCTCTTGAAATTTTAATGAAGACACAGTGATCCCAACCCACATTTGTGTGGCTCTCTCATGACCTTCACATAATTTAACTCTTGAAACCATCAATTTTCATTTAACCGAGATAATGGTTCACTAAGTTATATAAAGTTAATTTAGTCGCATGAGTCCGACCGTATCTTTCCACATATACTATAGCTCTCCCATTACTTATTACCTATAATTATCATTTAATTGTATTACACATTTCATCTCAAAAGAAATACAAGAGAATTGAACTATCACTTGGCTTTAACAATATCATCTCACGGGGGATCAATTTACATAATAACCAGCAAATGTAAATTAAACTATTACGTGGTCCGACAAGGATAACTCACATGGGGAAAACTTATAAAAATACTATTATGAAATTTCCAAAATTAAAATGATTTAAAAAACATGTATCTCATGTGGGAACATCATATAATGATAAATACATTTTTAACCACCCAAGAATGGGAATTCAAGTCAATCCTCATAGGAATTCTCATCAAAATATCCATCCATGGGAAAAAATCTCATGGGGTGGCCCTTAATCAAGGTTTAAAACCATAAAAATGATTTCAAATCATCTAATTAATTACCTAATAATCAATAAGTTACAACAAGGACTATTATTCAATCAAGAGGCACCCTTAATGTCGTCATGCAATACTCGGACATATATAAACAACATGAAAATTAGTGAATGGAACTAGACCGCCGACCTCATACTTGTATGACTCTCCTCGTCCAGCGTCAGGATCAAATTCCACTAAGAATGGAGTAGATATATAAAAGGTTATAAAAAATCAACCTTAAATAACATGGCCATGAGATAGAATCAGGATGAATGGCTCAAGTGGAATCGAGAGCATACCGATTATAATCGAATGCATCTAATAATGTTCGAATTAGAGATTATATGATGAAATAGGAGGGAAAATATGGTTTGGATTTCTTAGGCATGCTGCTTTTTGAGGGAGGTTCATTCCTGTCAATTTAAAACAAATGATGATACTGGTTGATTTAATCGATTTAAAATAGTACACTGCATGTACTTTAGATTACATGTTGTGTTAATAAAAATTCTAGCCAGACCATTACATGGTTGTGTATCAGGATTACATTGCATGTAGTCTTATATACGCGACTTATACCTTTTTGTAAATGGTGTCTACTTCATAGTCATGTCATGTAACTGGCCTATAGCTAGCCATATGACCTACTTTTCCCCATTTTCATATGTATGAACTGAAAATTAAAGATCCATTCCTCAAGAAATAACCATGTTCATACACTAATAATGAATATTAATAATAATGGAAAATTATATATTGTTATATTATATGGCTTGTCACAGATTATTCCAAATAAAATCCAAGTAGCTATGATTTTTTTTGAAATTTTGGAAAGGGGTTAATATCACTTCCCATGAACAATAGCACTAAAAAAATTCCACATATTAATGTGAAATTTACTTTTTACCCTTTTGGTATCCCATGAATCCCAAAATAAAGATGAGTTAAGTATTGATTGTACCAAAATCTTGGTTGCATTAACAACACTAGAAAAAATTTATTTCAATACAATAGACATGCTCATATATTAATGGATTGCTAATAAATAACTTTTAATTGATCAATAAGAATCAAAACAACGAAATAAACAATAAATAATTATTACATTAAGATATTTAAGTGACAATTCACAAAAAAATAGCAATTTATAGCTTGTTATCATTAACCCAAATATGAATTATGCGGCTAATAAGAAATAACTACTCTTAAAAGGTAAAAAATAAAGAGAATAATAAATTATATAATTTTATATAACCAAGATGTTTCATTATTGTCGAACAAATTCCTAATGAGTGACCAAGGTACCAGTTCAAGACATGTGTGGTAAGATTTTTTATCCAGATAAATTTTCTTTATAAAAAAGTATGTATAAAACATTGATCGTGTATTTGGGAATATGGTTTTTTATGAAAATTATAAAAAAGATTTAGGTATAAGAATATTTTTGTAAAAACCTTGTATTTAAAATAATTAAAACATGGAGTTTATTTCTCTAGGAAATTTTTTTAATTAAACAATTTCTTTCCCACCTAAATAACTATGCTATTATCCTCGTATTCATGCAAACTCTTATTCTAGGACACGAATGGATCATTGTATTATAATTAATTCAATTTGTTGTTTCAGTAAGGGATTTTCCTTGGATTACATGGTAATAGAACCAAGATAACATGTGTGGATAAAATATAGTATATTCATCCAACTTTATATTTCAAAACCTGATTTACATTTACTAAAGAAGGTTTAATATAAGAATGCATCATTTTTTGAACTACAAAACAAACCAATAATATGACGTTGTCGCTTTATTAAAATTAATTTATGAACCATAACTTATTAAAATAAAAATATCACCCCTATTGGCTGTTTTATAATTACATATACTTATATTAAATAATAAGCATTATATTTTATAATTAAAAGCATGAAAACAATTTTAGAACGATAGTCAACATTTTATGTTCCTAGAATGTAAATTTTTGAAATAATAAGTAATGATTGATTTAATTTACCCAAGAAACCAAAAATAAACATATAATATAACAATATTTTACATGTTTAAGCAATAATTCATAAAATACATACCTTTCACAAAGTCGTAAAATTATCCAATTCGTGGGTTCTTTCAAAATTCATTTCCAAAACGTTAACATTTGATTGAATAATATAAGTAGAAATCATTTTCTCATAATTACAAAAATTTATTATATTAATTTATTATTACTAATTAATAAAACAAATGGATTTTTTTTTAAAGAATAGTGTATGAATTTACCCAAAGGGTTGAGACCAAATACTAATATCAATGGTGACATATTTCAAATCATGTGATTCCCATATAGTTACTAAGAACCATTAATCCAATTTTTTAACCAAATGAATTTAAAAAATCATTTATCAGAACTTATTAATTTTAAAACATAATTAAAACCTAAGAATGTAACCCCTAAATTCCATCGAATATTAAAACAAATGAAATATATTACTAAAAAAACCTAATCATCTTCCAATTCATCCAAAAATTATAATAATGCATTGAAAAAATAATCACTTTGTCACTACAAGAAAAACATTTATATAAAGAGGGAATACAATCCATCTAAAAATTCTATAGCTTTGATAATAAAAGTGTATCTATTCCAAATGAATTCCTCCATGATCTATTGAAATTAATTCTCAATACCTAACCTAGAATGTGAGGAATATGAATATCAAAATATGAAATTTGAGAGAGGGGATATTAAGAAGGATTTATTTAGTGTGAGAATGAAAAATTCCACTGAATCATCCATAAACCAAGATGAAAGAGACTGGATAAGAGGAAAACAATAGGATCTCTAAAAGTGGGCCTCTAGTGGGATGATCTTAGTGAACATTAATGAGGATAAAATGAGGGTTAAATTGGGTGTTTTAAAATAAGGCCAAAAGCTATAGGGTGTCTACTGTGGGCCACATGTTACTTGATGGAACCTTCATACCCCTAAACATTTTTTTGTAAGATCACAATGTTCATAATACCATTTATTGGGTGCCTCATGGCACATGGAGTTATAAAACTAGATGTTTCACCATGTTAATCATAACAGAACCTTCGAACCATTAATAAGGTTTAGGTATATAAAAAATAGTTTACTTAATTATTAGATCTTATAGGAGGTGTGAACATAGAAATCCATTTTTTGAAACCTGAATAAAGATGGTGGATTGGCAGTTACCAACATCTAAATTTACTGAATCAGGTATACAATAAGTATATAGTCACATATATAAAATTTTAATAACCCATGATTACTCAGAAGTGGAAAGTCACAATATGAAAAGGACTATCTTGAGGTACAACACGGAGGATATGTAAGGCTCATTTATGAATATTTTTAATAGTTATAAAAAATGAAAGATGGATATATAAGGTTTATATTTATGCAATATCATTGTGCTTATATATTCATGAATCTTTCAGTGGAAGGATAATTTTATGTGGTGGATTACTATAACTTAAAGAAGGATTTCCTTTAAAGATACGGTCGAAGTGGGTATAATATCTGCGAACACCATATGGTTGGGAGACTGTTTTCACAAGTTGAAATCAAATAATATTTTGAAATGGATACATTTTTTATAATTATATCTCGATATTTTAATCATATTTGTTTCTTAAATAAATGTATCGTTGTCCCCCTAGAGTGGGATAAATCTTGAGCATTATAAATAATTGAGTCTATAATTTTCCATTTGTTTATTTCAAAAATATTCATTTAGAAGTTATTTTATATATTGTTTGTTTTAATTTTTTAGTGTTTACATGGGTTTTCATTATCTTTATAGTTCTGGTACATCATGAATGTGGGTTCATTCTGATTTAATTTTTCTAATTCATTACTTTCTCTACATATGTTTCTGGTCATAACAACAAGCTAAGAGGATCCACAATCCCCAGCAAGTGGTATCTTTTATTATTCACAATGGTTTAGATGAACATATCCTATAAAAGTTGTTTTATAAGACAGTTCAATAGATTCATACTATCATTTTCCTTATAAGAGTGTTCTAGTAAGCAGTTCCTCATTCCTTTTACATTTTTTCAATTTAGTGTGAGTTTATTGATTCCTGATGTAATGAAGTTTGATGTGGGTATGTTATGGTTGTAGAAGTTTGACACGATGGATTATATATTCTAAAAGATATAGATATAGGATAGTATACTATATAATAATCATTTTATATCATTGAATGGAACCAAAATATATTTCATTAAGGAATAATGGGAAAAAGGATTAATAAGAAAGCACCGGGGTTGATCTAGGATTCATAGGCCTAGGTTGGGTTTATGACACCCATAAAGTGAAAAACATGGAATTTATGAAAGGTGGTGAAGAAAATATTTTTATCAATTTTTGTTTGTAATTAAAGGATTTAATCAACACTATTTGTTTTTAACAATTAGAAAATTTACATAATTTTATGTTTTTTTTGTTTTTGGAAATTCTTATGAAAATGGATTTTTTCATTTTTTGAGTGTTTTATTCATTTTTTAATTAGTATAAAAAATAAATGTTTTCATTATTGATTTTGTAAAAAATGACTCATGAAATTGAATTGGGAAATTTTTTGGTTAGTTCATGTTTTTTAGGACTTTGAAGGATTTATATATGACTTTTTATTAATTTCATATGAATCGGATGGATTTCATAATAATTTTATTGAATCATGTGACACTTTGTTATTTATTTTTACATTAACCCATTTCATATGAATTTAATTTATTTTTATGACTTTTTCAGTTCATTTAAAACTTTTTCCATTCTTCAAGCTTTCTTTGGTTCCATGTGACGTTATATTTTTTATCACCTTTAAAACCCATAAGGCATTTTCTTGTAAGAATATGATGGGTTCCCATAAGTCTTTTATCAGAAATTATCTATGACTTTATATATCATATGAATTTTATATCAAGCCAATAAGACATTCAAAATATTATGATAAATTTTATCCAATGTATGCCATATATTTTCAATATATATTGTAACAACCCATAATTTTCTCAATATAATTTCCCCTATGATTATAAAATTTTCTCATAGAAAGTAATATATAATTATATAATGAACTTACACCCCATTATAGTACCAATAAAATTAGGTTATAAAAATTTTAACATTAAATTTATATAATAAACATGTCTATAAGAATTGAAAATATTAAAATTGGTTAAATTATAGAAAATAAGATAACTAAATATTAAAATTTTGTCATCCTCAATCCCCCATAATAAATGCACTCATGAAAAACACTATATCAATTAAACATAATATTAGTAATGAAATATTCATCTTGAAAATGAAAATATATTTAATCATGAGAGAAAATAGATGTTAATGGGGATTTAATGAAATATAAGGTATTTATAGAAATAATGGAACCCATATTACCATTACAAATCAGATCATTGTAATATTAATATGATGGTTTGAATAGTAATATGGTCATTAGGAATATAAACATAACTATTAGAATACTATCTTGACTATGTAAGTGTAAGGTAATATTATGTTATTTTATAAAATGAAAATATTTCATATTTATATAGTCATAAAAGTAAATGAATGTTTTAAAAAATATAAAATAAGTGTTTATATATTAATAAAATGTAATTTGTTTTGTATTTATATAAAATATATAATAATTTAAAAGAAACTTAATTTTCATAAAATGATTTTATAAATTAATTAAACAAATTCATAATGAAAAATAATTTTATGAGACCATACATAATTTTTCAAAGGGTTAGGAAGTTCATTATAAAATTAATATTAGTATTTTTCAAATAAATAAGGATTTAATTTAAAAATTATATTTATCATATATTTTTTATCATAAAATGGATTTCAAATATTTAATATACATGTCAAAAAAAATTTAAGATTAATTGTTTTTATTTTTATAAATTAGTTGAGTTTTTGTGGAATAGTATAATATAGTAAAATATGGTATCTAACATTATATATTAAATAGATGATTTATATTATAATATATAATGTAGGAATCCATTATTGTAAACCCAAATTCACTATTTAAATAAGTTGAAACCTGAATAAATGTTTTTGGTAGTCTTGGGAAAGGATCATAATCTAATTAATATAATATACAAAAAACACCCCTCTCTCCCCTTATAAATACCACCCCTCAACTCCCCTTACAATCATATATTCTAAGACTTAGAGAATGAAATATTTCTACACAATTATATTCTGAATAATATCCTCTATTTTCTAGTACTTCTAGTCTCACCAAAAGGAAAATTCCATGTTCCTTAAGGATTTTTTCAAGGAGAGGGCATTCAGGAGGTAATATTATCAAACTACCTCTTTTAAATTATTTTCATCCTCTTAATCATCCCCAACTACATCAAAAAACATGGAATAATAACAATAATATCATATATATACATAAATTATATACTGATAATTGAATATATACCATCCATCAACTTATAAACTCCTCATATTCTAAAAAATAACCATAATCAATATTATGTTGACTCACATCCATTGTGGCGGATGAGTTTTATTTTTTACATTACCGCATTCATGTAGGATTAAATTAAATTGTAATGGTTTAAAATGTTATAAATATTTATATTGTATTTTTAAAAAAAATTATAATGACCATATGTCTATAATATTATATTTAAAAAAAATAGTTCATGATGGTTGGTTAAACGGCCAAAATAAACTAACTATATAACATTAATATTTTTACTAAATGAATCACTCGTATGTTGGAAAACATATAGGTATTTGGGAATATTTAAATTTATCTAATTACATGAATATTATTCCATTTCAATTCTATATATTTTATTCCCATCTCATAAGAATCTCCATAAGTATCCTCAAGTGATCCGACCCCAGAACAGTGAAACGAACACCCTCAAAATAGTTAAATTAAATGATATATCAATTTGGAATGGTTGTAAATGAAAAAAATATAATTACATTAAATAATATATTGATGTAAATGGTTTTTAATTATCTAATTATTGATGTTAATTTAACTATTCAGGATGTCAAGAACAAGTGATTCATTATTTAGGAACATATGGTAAGGTTTCGCTCTGAACCACCCAGTTTTCTTTGGGATACACCTTATTTGTAGATACAAAATTTTATCCACATATTCTTCCAATTTACCTCTCATATATTATGTATATATGTAAACCACATATTTAATTAGTCTACTTCACCAATATTTTATGGGAATATACGTGTTTTAAAGGTTCCTTACCCAATTTCATTTGTTATGAATACCTAAGTAAAGGGTATTTACCCTACTCTTACCCCATATGAAGTAACAATCCATAATTTTTTTTAATGAATTGCCCTTTTATAATATTTTACATCTGATAATGTAAAAAACTTTTTATTTCATTTCTTCATTTAGGTAAATTAACATGCTCTTTCACTTTTAAAATACTCTTTACACTTTTCACTAAAACATCTCTTAATAGTTTTATTTACCTAGATACCTATCTTCACTTTTTCACATGATCAGTTAACATAGACATAATGTATCAAAGAAAAATCTTAATTCTCATCCATGAATTCCCATGAATGTTTTAATATGAAAATTCAAGGGACCAAAAAATTCCATAAGCTTATGTTAGAATATATGATTATAAAACCCATTTCATTCCATGTGTAATATTTATATTTATTCCTAATGTTTGATTCCTTATATGGAATGAATAGGAATGTAAATGTTAGGATAGGTGTTCCCAGATACTGATTCAGTTCATTGGGTATGGTTTTTGTCTCCTAAGATGACACGTATGAGATTTGGGAGAAAACGTATTCCCCATTGGGTCTTTTTCGACGACATGATATTGTATTTGCAGTTACCCTTAAATTATTTTTATGTCATATTTTATGTTGTTTCCATATTCCTATACTTACATGATCATTTTATTTCATGTCCATTATATCATTATCTCATATGATTAATCATATTCATGGACATTAATGATATCAGGTTATGCTTTTTGAGTCATATGTTATGCTTCATTATCATGTATATTCCCTTGCGGGGATTTTTAGCTCATCCCTTTTGTTTATTTAATCCCAAGGTAATACAATTATGTTTTATATGATCAATGGGATTTAGGATCTCACTATTGAGATTAAAATAATGAATTTTTATTTTAGTTTCTTTTTGTTTTTTATATACCTACTCTCTCAATGAATCGTGGACTTGGATTGTTTTTATTGGTTATTTATGTTAAAAATCATGTAATAATATGTGTAAAACACATGTTTTTCAATAGATGGTATTAGAGGTAGTGTATAGTTATTTAATTGGATTAGTATTTGAATAATTTCTTGATAACCCTATTCATAAGTCTATGTATTGGAAAATATCTTAAAATATTTCTGATGTATGGAGTGAGTGGTTTCTATGAAATAACAACCCTACCTTGATACTACTAGTATATGTAGCACAGTCACAGTGGTAACATGGAGTAATATCGTTGAAATTTTTTAATGGGTATTAAATTGATCGTCACATTATGCATGAATAATAGTAATTTATATACACTGGGTTTGACACTCTCGTATTATATGCTTTGGAATAATCATAAACTCTTTCTAAACTATTATGAAGGACATGAATAGATATACAATATTGAAAACATAATAGAGAAATTACCATTTATAACTGAGATAAAAAACTAGAGACTCATAAAATATGATTTATGGGTAATTAATAAGTTATTACTTATATATTCATAGTTTCCTTGTTTATATGATTATTATTTAAAATCATTCTAATCTCTATGTTTATTATGGATATTGTAAATGACTAGAACCAATATAAAATTGTGAAATGTGGGATCACTATCCATTTAGGAGAATAAAATGTCATATATGATTATAGTTAACAATATTATTTCATATATTGTTTGTTTAGTAAAACTATTCAAACACTACTTCAAAACATGGGGGATGAGCTATCAGTGATAATAGAAAATAGAGTAATTGTTGAATCCTAAGTATATAACCCCAACACCACTAGTTTTTGTGGGAGAAACCTATGAAAAATATTTTCATAATTCCATTAGTAGAATTTGATTCAATATGTGGAATGTATTTTTTGTCCATATATAAATATAACAATAACATTCTAGAGAGGGATATCACTCTTTAAAACGAAAGTCATACAGTGATTTTTTAAGTGTGAGGATGAGGATAAATTTCCTTTGAAATATTATCCTCAAATGTGGTTATTATTACCTTATGAGAAAACATGTATAGATCAAATGTTTATGGAAAAGTAGAGAATCATGCTTAAGAAATTCCTATTGTGAGGGACTATATATATTTATTCCCTAAATATTTGCCTGGTATTCATTATGACTAAGAGGTTGATTTCTCCATTACACTTATACCTATATATTTTCCCATATTTAGTAATCCTTATATAATGTCCACCATTGGTATGGAGGATGTAACGAATTAGTTAGAAGAGAATCTAAGAAAGTGTTTTTTATGCCCGAGTGCTTCACCATGGGGCTTTTCAGCCTTCTTTTCATGAATAATTATGGGTCAACGTGCCTTTATATTATTTGTCATGAATTCAAAAAAAATCATGATAATTAACAAGTATCCCTTTACATGGATTGATTACATTTTGAATCAACTGTGTGGGGACCGTTACATCTCTGATTTGGAACTTTAGTTGGGATATCACCATTTAATGGTGATAAAGGAGGTTATTAAAAAATTGTCTTTCAAATATGGAATAGAAACGAAAAGTTTATAGTTATTCCTTTATAAATCACTAATGCTCTAGAAATATTCATGGACATAGTGATTATATATTTTAGATATTACCTTGAGAAATTTGTGGGTGTAGTTATAGATGATATTATAATATACTCTATGATAAAGGAGGAGTATAAGGATCATTTTAATAACTTTTAAAACAATTAATGAAAGGAGAAGATGTTATAAAAGAACAATAAATGTTAGTTATATATGGAATAAGTATTAATCTTATGGACTTTTATCACAAACAAGGGGATATATGCGGACCTTTCAAAGACAAAGGAAATTGCAAAGTAGATAAGACCAATGTTTTTAATGGATATTCATAATTTCTATAGACTATATTGTAAATAAAAATGATTTGTGATAATATTCTAAAATTTTTAATTCCACTAACAAATATGAATCATAAGGGGGTAATGTTTGTGTAGATCAATAATTTAAAGAGATATTCACAAGATTGAAAAAGGTCTAATCACTGCACCAGTACTCGAACTACCTACAATTGGGGAACCCATTATAGTACACAACGATGCTCAAAATAGGGTATTTTCATATGTACTAATGGAATATTATAAAGTCATATCCTATACCTAATGGAATTTGAGTGTAACTATCTAATTCTTGATCAAGATGTTGTTGGATAAATATTTTCACTGGAGATTTTTTTTGAGTTATCTTTATTGGGATATGTTTGGAATATAAATAGAATATATCAGACCAAAATATATGTTCACATGTAAGAAGATTAATATGATCTTGTGAAGATGGGTAGATTTTATCATTGACTATTAATACTTCATATACTACCTACTTGGGAACAAAAAAATGTGGAATATTCTCTATGTATAAATGATCTTGTGATATTATCAATGATGAGAATTTATAGGGATCTGATCATCATAAACAAGAAAATGATGGAAAAAGGATTCACAAATGAAGGAGAATCATTATTCCGATCTCAAATTATTTCCAAACCATCCCATATAGTGAAGATAAAGTATTCTTAAAGTGATGATGTTAAAATTTAGGACAAGATCAATGTTATAAGAAAAAATAAATATTAAGATTCAAAAATTGATGAAGGCGTTATTAGATTTTAGTCATGTATATGTCTACCATAAAATCCTAAGATAAAAAGGGAGTTATTTAATAATGCACATAGATCACCCATCTCAATCAACCTATTCTATATAATTATGTATCAAGATCATTAAGAGTACTATTGTTGGTAGAATATAAAAAATAATATTTTATATTATAAATCATAATTTATTTTATATCAATAGGTAAAGGGTGAAAGGAAAAATCTTATAGGGAGGATGAAACCATTACCCATACCAACAAGGAGAATGGAGAACTACACTATGGATTTTATCACAGGACATCCAAACACATCCTAAGAAAATAAATCTACATGGGTTATGTTGGATCATCATATGTAGACTTCTGATTTCGTCACTATTCAAGAGGAATTATAACTTGATCAACTTTTTTTATAATAGTGTATTCCATAGACCTATTTAAATAGTAATTTTCAATTACATGTTGTGTATACATTGAATTATTTTTTATATAAACATTGAATTATAGTGTTTGTATTGTTAACATCCACTATTTATAAAGTAATTTTGAAATATTATTTTTTGTATCGATAGGTTTTCGTTATTCCGAGGTTATAATAAGAACATTAAGAAGCCATGAAATTAATCCTAACCAAATTTTTTATTTTTCAGATATGTTATTCTGACTTGGCGTAGATGATGTGTAACTATGATGTGTTGGGGTATCATAATCATTGAGTCTTATACTCATTAAGTTCTCACTTTTTGACTACTAGTAGGTTATATCGAGACACATAACCCACCAAAAGGAACCCCACATGTTTCAGGTGTCTTTTGTTGATCTAATTTGTGAACATGTGTATTCATATCGTAATGTGATATCATTTTCAATATAATCCACTAGATCATGTACAATGATGTCGTGGAAAAACCATTACATTGAAGGTGTGGTGTGGTAGATTGTGTTGGGTTTCTCATTGGTGGATTGAAATTTCTTGAATGGTGCAAAAAGAAGTTGATGCTTCTATATTGAGGAAGTGATATCTCAAGACTAGTTGATCCGGATTGTAGTACCTTAGTAAATCCTCAAAAAACAAAGTCGAAGGTTTGTTTATTCAGTATGACCCCTAAATAATAAAGTATGAATGGATGGTGAAAGAAGTTATTCATCCTTCTTCATGATAGATCACAAGACAAGGAGATTATATTATATAGTATATGTTCATACTATGGTTTTCATTATTTTGACTATTCCAGGTCTCTTTATGTGATATGATACATTTCTAGACACCTCTATAGGTCTTTGAATGATATTCCTTACTATCAAGATAAGGGCCTAGAAGGTCACACATAATAGCATACTCAACTGTTAGCCATATTTTGGTGAATAGGATTGTAGGACCTGTTGTGGCCCAACATATGGCTCAGGAGTTGTCCAACAATTAAAAATCAATAAAAAATAAATAAATTCATTATTATTATAGAATATGAGTGGGATGAATTTATTTATTAATATTATTCAGAGGTTATAAAATGAATTAATAGAAAAATATTATATGAATTAATATTTTTATAATATACAAGGTTTTATTAATATTGCATAATTATAAGAAAGGTTAATGACATGGTTTTGTAACATAATATATTTATTATATATTATAAGTATGTTATAAAATATAAATTATGTTTATGAAAAAAATTCATTCATTATAATGTGACATTTGTTGTTTATTTAGTGGGCAATGGATTTCAGAGGGTCATGGAACACTAAATAAGTATTTTTGACACCGAATATATATGAAGGGGAAGAGAACATTTATAGTGATGATTCCTCATTCAGAATATAGAGATTTACGCTCCTCCCACATCCTAGAGATGAAATACTGTTTATGAGCGAGTGATCATAGAACACATTTGTGGATCGAAAGAACAAGATTATGGTGATCGTTGCAACAACAAAAAAAATAATCCTTGGTGATCCATTCTAGCACCTAGAATTGGAAAATCAGAATCCATGCAGATTTTTGATGAATTTCTGGATTATGTATATGAATTTGAACATAGATCATTCGAGAAATGTTATATAGAAAAATTTTACAATTGAATGATCAACTAAATCAAAATAAATACCAACTTATTTAATTTTCTACTTTGAAATATTCATATGAGATCACCAGTCCTTTTTTAGGGATCAACTCCTGAGATACGACATAGTTATGTTTCCTAGGTGTTGAATTTTTTTAAATATCTACCTCACCGACATCCACTGTGCACCTTAGGTCTATAAACTAGTATGATAAAAATCATATAAATTCTCTGAGCCAAGAAATAATTAGTTTTCTATAAATTAAGTTGAGGGTTTAAATTCAGTCTCAATGGAAAAGGACATGTGTTAATATAATTATAGAAGGCCATATTATGGTCATCAAAAAAATAATATTTAATTCATTTGTGGTTTGGTTCTTGGATTCCAGTTTCCTGTGATTCTTTTATCAAGAACCTATTTTTTGATGATCCAATATGTTATAGATACTGATTCATCCAGAATTGTTTTATTTTGAATGAATTGTTCATTCAATGGATGAACAGTATTTCTAAAACCCTATATTACTAGGCTGTTGAAAAATGAAAACAATATAAAAATGAAATTTTAGTGAGGTTTTTTGTGAGGAATAAAACATACATGTTATATAAAAATAGGATTATTTTATAGGGGAAGATGAATTATTTTTTTCAAAAAATGGTTAATTTGGTTTTTGGATAATTCGATACCTAAATAATAATAATAAATAAAAATAAGGGGAATTATTGGTGGGAAGACACCCACGCCACCCTAGTCTACCCAGGACACTCCCTCTTTAATCCTCGACTATCGTGACACCCTCCTCCAATCTTCTCCCCCCAATCGCTAGCTTTAGCTGCCGGATCCCCACCCCCAGGTGTTATGATGTGATTTTTTACCCCCTCTAGAGACCTTTCCTAGTTTCATATCTCACATCAATCCCCTTAGATCAATAAAGTAACACATGCTAATACTTATTGGGTTGCCTTCATCTTCTACACAAAACCGAGGCATGCATCCACTGGTCCTTATTGACAGCCTCCATCTTGAGAATTATTGAAATTCTGTCTCCATTCCACTAGGTTGATCTCACATGTGGTTCAAATGAAAACATCTTCATTGCTTATCAGAATCATGTTGCTCACTCATGGGATGATTACTTGACTAACTGTCGATGGTTTCCCTTCCGACCCAATGGGACTCCATATTCTCCATCTAACCATCAAACCACTGCCACATACAAACTACCCAAGCTGGAACACAACTCCCCATCTTGCGGTGATCTTGGATTCATTAAACCCTACCAAAAACCCATTTCTATATTTTCATTTGGTTATGTCTACCTAGTACAAGGATATATGGGTTTGGGTGGGTTCTTCCAATTTTGAAATATAATTTTACAGGTCATTCTCGACCAGATCAACCTTGCACTGTTTCATCCTAACCCATAAAGAGGCTTGGGTAAGGATTCAAGGCCCAATAAATTTTAATTATAATCAATATTAATTTATTATTTTTCATTGAAAATAATAATAATTTTTATATTCTAAAAATTAGTATTGATTTGGTTTAAAAAATAAATTAATTTATTATTATTTTTGATTAAAAATTAAATTAATCTCGGGACTGGATTAAATTAAATAATATGATTTTAAATAATAAATCCATTTTTTAATATCCTTCATTAATAAATTTATTTCATTTTCAATTTTTCATGCTTTTTATTTACCCATAGAAAACTCTTGATAATCGATCATGCATGTATTCTATTGATTAATTTTTTATTACAATTGCATTATATGTTTGTAATAATTAGTTAATTTTATTTAAAATTTTCAAACCATTCTCTTTAAATCAATATATATAAGGGAATAAATTCCCACTATTGTATTTATGTATATTTTGCTTCTCTATACCCCCTCACTTGTGTATGAGTATTGATGTATTATTAAGGATGGTTTTCTAATTCATAGATCTCTCCATGTCAAGGTGAAATCCCTGATGACAAATAGACACACTATATTGGGAGTGAGCTACATCATGACTCAAAATCCCAAACATGTATGATACCCTTCATTCGTGGTTGATCTATTATGTTAAATTAGATTAGAAAATATTGGAATATCAAGAAAAATTGGGTGATTTTATTACCTTTATAAATTGTTCATTATTTGGCATGTATACAAGAACACGTAAAATAATAAATAGAAAAATGCATATAGATGCAATCAATATTATTTTTAATGTTCAATTATGTGTCTGAAAAACAAGTCTTCACAAGATTAATATAAAAAGGATTTCATTTTATCTGAAATATAAAAAATCCCTCAAATAATTACTACGTCATAATCACCTTCCATGATTCAAATTTTAAAATAATCAGGCGTATGGGGTTCTCATCAAAAAAGTTGAGGGTGTAATCTATTATTGGGGAGTTATTATGTGTGTGATGGATTAAATTAACTGAATATGGAAATATATAAGTAGTTCAATATATCATGTTGAATCTTTTTATACATTATTTGTGTAAATCAAGAGTATTATTTTTGAAGATGATATTTCAGTCCATAGATCACAGATTCCCGATTCAATTTGGTTGTCCAGTCTAGTGGCTACAATTAAACTCTCCGAGTAGTTGTGTGGCTAATTAATGTGAGCTATGAGGGGAGGATTAAATAATTTTTTCTATTATAATTCTCTAATGATAGTGTATTCTGATTCTATTACTTTGGGTTTCTTTATTTTTATAAAATTTTATTGAACATTTGATTATTAAATTAATCGATAATGTATAATTAATAATCCAGATAAAATATTGAATTTGCTATTTAATTTTTACAAAATGGGAAGTAATACCAGAATTACAATGTGATTAAATATAGAAAAATTAAATGTACAAAATATTATTAATATACAATTTTGTATAGAAAGATTCACAATGTAATACGATATAGGCATTTCAGGGAGCTGGATTCCCCAATGCCTGTGGAGAACCTCATGAATAAAGGGTGAGAAAAATTCTTACCGGAGGCTCATGTATGATGAATATGATGGTCATCTCATTATGGATTCACCAATTTCCTATGTGATTTGTTTATACAACATCATGTCATGGATTCTTTATCATGTTATCTCATCTCCAAGAAGCTTTTCATGAGAAAGTCAAGCGAGAAATAAATAAGTTGAGACTAAATTAGAGATATGTAAATATGCAAGATAGATCAGGATGTTTTAATTCATCCCATTATTATATCATTTTCTCTGATATAATATTTTTTTTAAATAATACAAATGAATATTAAATAGATAAAATACTTCATTTCCTTTTTGGTATGTTTTTGTTAGAATATAAGAACATTCAGATGTTTTAATTTTTAGTTATTATGGAGAACAAGATGAACGACAGAGAAAATGGACCAATAGAATGTTTGATTACAAAGTCACCTAAACAAAACCCTTCAATAAAAATAATTTGTTTATCAAACAGGATGATATTTTCTTCTATTGAGAAAATTTATATCTATATATGTGTAAATGAAATAAAATAAATTTAAAAAGAATGTAGTCTCTTGTTCTTCAGATATATTAATAATTTGAATATAGTGTTCTTGTTATACTTCTTGGGGATAGAATACAATATTTCTATCACATTTAATTACTTAAATATAGTTACTATGTCAGTTTATAAATGTTATAATTAGAATGGTGAGATCTCATAGTTGTTAGGAATGTGTGATTACTAAGTTATTAGAGACCAGAACACAACTTCCAATTAATATGTATATGACTCCAGCTGAACTTTTATTAGGTATTACCAAAACATTAATCTCATGTAACTATTGGACACAATGAGACATTATTCCAGTTATTGAATAAATATTGTTTTTTGTGATTTGTACTCATCCAATAGTTTTGTAATTCCTAAATTATGGGGATTACCTGATGAATATAAAATGTAATAATTTCATACCTAGTTGAGGAAGGATAATAATGTATCACGAAAAAATATGTAGTTTTCAATGATATAAATAGTATGGTTTCATAATATTTAGATTTAAATACCTTAGGTATTATCAACACACTTATGTACTTATTTTTGGATAAATAATCCTTCATAAATAAATGTATTCCAAAAATATTTTGGAATTAGTTTAGCTGGAGAGAATGATTTATTCCATGGGTAAGATGGTGGTAAATATACATTATAATATTCCATTAAGTGTTGTTAATGAATTTAAAATAGAATTATGTTATATTTATAGTAATAATATATGAGTTTTTTGGGTACGGTTGTAAAGACCCGAAATTTTCAGGTAATGTATTTTAATATATTGGAATTTTATGAGTCCACAAAAATTGACGGCGCATGATTCTGAGGCCTGGTGTGGCCACAATTAATTTCTGAACTTTTTTTCGGTGACACTCAGTAAACGTGTGAGCGGGTTTTCCAAAATTTTTAACCGGTTCTCAGAATTGAAATTTTAGGACACCGTTGAACTCGCAGCGCCAGTATTCGCTGAAGGAGACTTTCACCTCGATGGCAGTTGGTCAGGGTGAATGTTAATTAATGGTTTTTTGTGAAAGAATAAAACAAAATAAAAATGTGTAACATTTTATTTTATTTTTCTTTGGAACTCCACATGTGGATGTTGAGAGGTGGGGACCGCTAGAAGTAAACCTCCATTTTGAGGTTATAGTGGTGGGGACCACACGAGAAATAAAACCACTTGAACCCCCTTAAAATCCCCTCTTAATGGGGTAAAAACCACTAAACTCCCCCAATTAATTTTATGTTGAAACATAAAATTAAATGTTAAGTTATCAACTAATTCTAAGTGTCATCATAAAATTAAATGTTAAGTTATTGTTTAATTTTTGAGTTGGATATTTCATTTCTTTTAGGTGGAATTGGGGGGAGGATTGGTGAAAGGGGATTGGAAAATAGGATGGAGGATTATTCTCCCCAATGAAGAAAATGTTCTCCAATGAAGAATGTGATCCCCAATGATGAACGCTTATGCCGATGAGGAATGTCTTCAACGTCAACGAACTGAAATTTGAGGAAACACCGACATCACCGAAGTCTGTCTATTCCCAACGACATAGTCTCCTTCCTTGCGGCCTCCATAGACAAATCATCGAGGTATGGGATTTTTTCTATGTGATTAACACTTCCCATGTTCTTCCCTACTAAACAAAGAACACAGATCAACTCTCATAAAATAGTTGATTCGCAGATGTTTTCATTTGTGGGACTGGGAATAGTGATTGATGATGGTTGTGGGGATTGATGTTTTTAAATATCATCCATAAACATTATTGATGCAAATTTGTGAACTACTTGCAACCGCGCTAACACGGAGGGTGCGGTCTAAACAAACCTGGCATGATCCCTCTGTTGTTCTTCTTTTGTGTGTTCTTTGGGATGGTGACGGTGACCAGTGGTGACGTTTGGCACAGGAGGATCATGAGAACAGTGGGTGGCACCACCGTTGGCCGCAATGAAGACAACAACACCGCCCCATGGCCTCCGAGCCAGCCGCAGCCCCTACTGTCCGCGGCCCCGCACCGCTGCAGCCTCCGCCACCCACCTGTCTCCGCGCTGCACGGCAGCCTCCGCACCCTGTGGCCTCCGCGCCCCGCACCCTACAACGCTCTACCACCTCACGCCCAGTAGCCTCACCCCCCATGGCCCCGTCATGCTGCCCAGCGGCATCGCCATTTGTGGCCCTGCCAAGCTGCCCCACGACCTTGCCGCTCTCAGACCTGTCATGGAATCACGTGTCTCTGCTTCCCCATGGCCCCGCCGCATCACTCGCGGCCCAGCCCTGCTTCCCCATGGCTTCGCCGCCCACATGGCCCCGCGGCCTTCACGTCGTCCCGTGCCGCCAGGCCAGGCCACCCTGGGTAGGCCGTGTTGGACCCAGGGGGTGGGCTGGGTCGACCCAAACCGAGTCAGTCGAGGCTGGGTTGGGCTGGACCCGGACCCACTACAACCCATTTACTCTCTTTTGGCCATAACCTTGGCACCAGACATCCATTTTATGAACTATCAATGGTGTTGGAAACCTTGGAGAAATAAGATCCATTTGATTATAACCTAATATGGGTTTGGATAATGTTGGACTATGGTCGGGTTGGATCAAAAACGAATCTAACCAAGCCCTCGGGACTAAATGGCTAATAACTCACAGACTGAGCTACCGATTGACGCGATGTATGTTGCATTGAGACCCCTATAACGTTGTCGTCCTTTGGGTTACTTCTTCATGGGACTTCATGGAAGTTGGATTATAAACTAGTTGCATGAGGAGAAGACCCTCCTAGAGACGAGAAAGCATAGCGCAGGAACCCTGTAGCTGGATTTGATGTGAAGAATGAAGTGCAATCCTATGTGGATCAGCAGCTACCGATCCTGAGTGGGTTAGCACCTAGCGATCCTATATGGGTCAGAACTGAGCGATCATCGGTGGGTTAGCATCGAGCGATCCTGTGTGGGTCAGCACTGAGAGATCCTTTGTGGGTCAGCACCGAGAGATCCAGTGTGGGTCAGCACCAAGCAGTCATGTGTGGGTCAGCACCGAGTGATCCTGTGTGGGTCAGCACCGAGCGATCCTGTGTGGGTCAGAACTGAGCGTTCTTTTGTGGGTCTGCCCTGTGAAATCTTGTGTTGGTCTTTCTCTGAACAGAGTAAGATGATTCAATTGTTATATCTAATCATATTTACCAATGTACTTATGTTTTACCTGGTGTGAGATGAGTTCATACATGAGCATTACATTCCTTTGTGTAAATACGTTGGTGGTATTCTTTTTTTTGGTGTACCTGTGTGGTACATTCCATCACGTTTTTCCTTAATTTTTGGAATAGTTGAGCTTTGTGAGTTGAATTTGGACTCTTTTGTTTACTCTTGTTTGAGATGGGTATACTAGATAACTTAGGTATATGTATTAGAATATACCTAAGAAGTTTTTTCAGTTGTTTTTATGCATCATAGTTCATCCTTGGTGGAATTTTTGAGACCTTGAGGGCCTCAGGGTCCCAAAAGAGTATCGTTAATATCATCCCTGAACGGTCTATGCCCGCACCCTGTAGTGTCTGGTGTAGTCGATGGACAGTGCTGACTGAGGATGAGAGTACTAGGACTAGAGGTAGCTCGGTAGTGGGCATTAGACGAGGCGAACCACAAAGATGGTTGTTAGTGAGTTGTACCTAAACCTGATGTAGGATTCATGTCGGATGATCCAGGAGTTTATTTTCAACTATCAGTTGTCTTGTACTTTCTAGTGTACTTGTACTTTTAGTTTCTTTTACTTTACTGAAGGGATTGTATTTCTGCCCCTTTTAACATTCAAAAATATTTTGTTATATAGTTTACTTGTTGATCATATCATGTTGTGTGCTTGGTTGTGTGTGTTTGCATGTTATGGAGGCAATGCCTTCCTAGTTTTATGGAATATTCCTTTTGGTGCTAGTCTCTAGCCCCATTCCCTTTGAATGCGGTATTGGGGTAGTCACGACATGGGCCCTGGGGGACAATTCATGAGAAATTGGTATCAGTGGAGTTGGTTCTACAATAGAACATAGGGCTCTGATATTTCATTATAAGGTAAATAGTGTTAAGTGTAGTGTGTGTGGATATCATTTTAGGAAATCCAGTGTTTGTAAAACAGCTGATATATCTATACACCAGAACCCTAACTTCTGATTTCACACTCAGTGCACGAAAACAATGGTTTTGTGTGTGTTTTGAAGAGTTTTCTTGTGATCACTTTGAGTATGCTCACCAGGTGTACCTTATTTACAGTGAACCACCTGTTTCTTTTCAGGATGCCTCCACACAGACAGCCGGAAAGGGTTACGAGAGTAGTATGCAATGATATCCAACTGGGCGATGAAGCCACAGTGCATGGCCCTTTTCCATAAGAGGCACCAGCAGAGGCACCAATGGTACCATTACACGTTGGGCCAATGATGCCACCAACCCCAGCAACAGGGGGAGAATGTTGCTTGAGCGCGTTTCATGACTTCTAGTGCCAGAGGCCACCTAGGATCAGGGGACAGACGGACCCTCAGGAGGTTGAGGATTTGCTGGAGGTTGTGGTGGGAGTCTGCTGACTAGTAGGGACAACAACTGATCTCATGGTGACCCATTCAACTTGCCTTGTATAGGCAGCATAAAGATGGTGGTGGAGCCTGATGCTCCAAGTTCACAATGAGGTGGCACTTCTCTAGGAAGACTTCGAGAGCCTGTTTCAGCAGAGTTTTTCCAAACAACTTTTCACGCAGTGCACATTCAGGAGCTTCTTCTTTTTCAGCAGGGCAGCATGAATGTGGATTAGTACTCAGCGAGGTTCACTAACCTCTCACGCTACTCCAAATATATAGTCGGTACCCGTTCTTCAGGGCCCAGACCATATAGTAGGGAATCATGCGGTAGATCATGGCATTGATGATCTCAATCAGCATCCCGAAAATAGGCGGGGGTTTTAGAGTGATACATTTTAGTAAAGAGTTTCAGTACTGAGTCATCAATAGCAGCAATACAAACTACCATTCATCAAGTAGTGGAGTCTTCTGCAGCTGGAAGCATGGAGATGACACAAAGGTCTAAGAAGACCATACCTACAGGTGGACAACTGCATGATTCAGAGTCGATTGTGCGGGGCACCAGAGGAAGAGTCGGTTATTCCGAGAGTGGGAAGTGGTAAGAATGCGGCGGGTAGGGTCACATGGCCCGTGACTGTCTGTCCCAGGATACAGATGATCAGCAGATGGTATAAGGACCACCCTGGAAAAGACATAGATTCAACCAAGGAGGTCAGCATGGAGCATGCAGACCTGGTAGAGGAGTTTTCCGTGCAGCTGGTAGTGGGAAACCATTTGAGATGTTGCTGCCACCACCACCATGTGGTCCACCCTGACCGTAGGGAGCATGAAGATAGGGGCAAGCTCAGCTCTAGGCAGTTGAGACCTATGATCACGGTGATCCAGAGATGATATGATGTACGATCTATGTCTAATCCACCTTATCTACAGTAATTATTGAAATAGGTGTCAGTCATTCTTTTATTTCCACTGTCCTCATTCAGAGCTCATAGATTCTAATGGAGCTGTTGGATCGATCCTTACGGTTAGATACACTTTCGGGAGCGGATTCGATGATTACACACCTTTTTGCAGTGTGAGCTTACTCTATGAGGTGAGAGATTTGGTTGGGATCTCCATGATGCGATGTAGAGACCTTACAACATCATCTTGGGTATGGACAAGTTATCTACACTCTATTTTAAGATTACATTTATTTGGCGTAATGTGCAGTGTTTCTGCACTTATGGGACCATGTTTACCTGCACCGGCGAGAAGGAAGCCTTTACAACACACGATGGACATACATGGAAGAGAGTGAAGCCGATCACTAATCAGTTGGTTAGCCTTACCCTCAGAGCGGTTGATGTAGAGAGACTGAGTTATCTTATAGTGATGGACTAGTACGTGGATGTCTTCCCTAATGATGTTTCAGGTCTGCCTCCTCATAAAGAGGTGGACTTTTACATTGACTTGTACCCTAAGATGACACCGATTTCTACACAATAGTATCGGATGTCTCCCGCGGAGCGTCATGAGCTGCGAGTATATCTATAGGATTCGCAATGGAAGGGATTCCTTTGGCCCACTATTTCACCTTGGGTAGCCCCGATTTTGTTTTCCAAGAAGGTGGATGAGAGCTTGAGGCTTTGTGTTGACAATCAAAGCCTGAACCAGGTGACCGTGAAGAACCAGAACCCTCTTCTGAGGATTTGTGACCACTTCGATCAGTTGAAGGGAGAATTGTGGTTCTCGATGATAGACCACAGATCAGGCTATGACCAGCTCAGATTACAATATGGTAATGTGTAGAATATATTTTTCAGATGTCGGAACGGCTATTAAGAGTTCTTGGTTTTTCAATTCTGTGTAACCAATGCTCTAGCAGTGTTCATGGGACTCATTAATAGGATATTTCAGCCACACCTTGATCACTTTTTAGTATTCTTCATTGAAGACATTCGGATCTACTTTTCTATTGAGGAGGAGAAGGCCTATCATTTGTAGATAGTACTGGGCAAACTCCAAGAGCACCAGCTTTATGGAAAGCCCTCAAAGTACTAGTTCAAGATCTTAGAGGTTCACAATCGGGGACATGTCATATCATAGGTAGGAGTTGTAGTTGATCCAGTGATGATTGAGTCAGTACTAGCATGGGATCCACCCAGGAGTGTAACAGAGGTATGATGTTTCCTGGGTTTGGATGGATACTACTGGAGGTTTGTGCCATAATTCTCTGGAGTTAAAACACCTCTATCACCATTGAAGAAGAAGGGTCAACCCTTTGTGTGGTCATAGAGATGACGGCTGAGTTTCAAGAGCTGAGGTAGAGGCTGACTAGTGCGTCTATATTGATGCTACTAGAGGAGGGCGTAGGGTACGTAGTCTACTGCGATTCATCAGGGACTGGGCTCGAATGTTTCCGAATGCAGAAGCATGTGGTGATCACATATGGTTCTCAACATCTGGGACAACATTAGGAAAACTATGCTACCCATGACCTGGAGTTAGCAGTAGTGGTGTTCTCCTTGAAGATGTGGTGACACTATCTCATGGGAGACTGATTTAATTTGTACTCTGTTCACAAGTGTCTCAGGTATATATTATCTCAAAAGACTTGAACCTGAAAGAACTACATTGGCTTGAGTTCTTCCCGGACTATGACTTCAAGATAGTTTATACTCCTTGGAAGGGGAACGTTGTAGCAGATGCACTCAGTAGGAAGTTTGGTATAGAGCTGCTAGGAAAGGCGACAGATCTGTTGGCCTCTTTGAAAATATCCTTTGTGGAACGAGATAGGGTATCTTTTCTTTAGTCTCTTATAGTCACTCCTACACTTCTTCAGTGAGTCAAGGAGGCGTAGTGTAGGGACACTGACTGTAAGGCTCTAAATTCTCAAATATTCACATGGCAGGCACCTGATGTGTTTTCTGAGGTTGTGGAGAACATCATCCTCTTCAGAGGATGTACCATGGTACCAGTGTCACTTTGGGAGGAATTGATGAGGTATTTTCACACATCCCCTCTATAGGTATATCCATGAGTGGAAAAAATGTATGAGGATCTCCGATGATATCCCTAGTGTCCAGGAAAGAAGAAATAAATAGCATTTTTTGTCTCTTGGTGCCTCACTTGTCATCATGTAAAGGCGGAGCATTAGGTACCATCAGGTTTGGTTCAGTATTTAGAGGTACCAGAGTGGAATTTGGATGGGATATATAGGGACTTCATGACAGGGATTCCACAAACATCTACAGTTCATTACTCAATCTGGGTGATCATCAAGCAACTCACCAAATCGGACCACTTCCTACAGATTAGAGAGCAGGGTTTAGTAGAGAGTATGGGACGCCTCTGTGAGAAGGAGATTTTGTGGCTACATGGAGTACCCTTGATGATTGTCTCCGACTATGATACACCTTTTACATCCAAGCAATGGAAGGGGTTGCTGGAGGATTTAGGGACACAACCTTATTTGAGCATCGCCTTCCATCCTCAGATGGATGGTCATACTAAGCAGACCATTAAAACCCTCGAGGACATTCTACATGCTTGTATCCTCTACTTCGGTCATGGCCAGGAGGATCACTTTCCTTTGGTGGAGTTTTCATACAACAACAGTTATCACTCCACAATTGGGATTGCACCATTTGAGGCATTGTACATGTGACCTTGAATATCACCTTTATGATTGAATGACCCAGGGGAGTCATCACTAGTGGGACCAGTGATAGTAAATGCTACCACAGAGAAGGTGCAGATAATCCAGGAGTGCATGAGGACTACACAGAGCAGGTAGAAGTCACATACATATAGGATATGGAGACATATGGAATTCAAGGATGGGGATAAAATCTTTCTACGGGTCTCACCAAGACGAGGCTTGTGGAGATTTGGCCAAGGGGGCAAGTTATCTCCGAGATTCATCAGAACTTTTCAAGTCCTCAGTAGAGCTGGAGATGGGGAATACCGCTTAGATCTTCTACCAAGACTACAATGGGTGCATGAAGTCTTCTACGTATCCCAACCAAAGAGATACGTACATGACACTTCTCACATCATTGACCACGGCGAGCTGGACGTCGACGATAGGGAGACTTTTATGGAGGATCCAGTAGAGATTTAGGATTGAAAGGAGAAGGTCCTTCATAGTTGGATGATACCTCTGGTGCGCGTTCATTGGTAACACAGGAACCACCAGGAGAGCACATTGGAGGAGGAGGCTCATATTCATGCTCAGTACCCCCATTTGGTCCTTTAGTTTGAGTTGGGGCATACTTGGACATAAAGCTCTTAGGTGGGGAGAATGTAAAGACCTGAAATTTTCATGTAATTTTTTTTAATGTAAGAGAATTTTAAGAGTATGTGAAAATTAATGGCGCATGATTCCAAGGCCCAGTGTGATTAGAATGAATTTCTGATCTTTTTTTCAGGTACGTTCAGGAAACGTGCGAGTGAGTTTTTATAACATTTCAATCAGTGCTTGGAATTGAAATCTGAGGACATAGTTGTACTTCCATTGCTAGTATTCACATAAGGACACTTTCACCTTGATGGCAGTTCGTTGAGGGTGAAAGTTGTTTTTTGGGTTTTTTTGTGAAGGAATAAAATAAAATAAAATTGTCTAACATTTTATTTTTTTTTCTTTTGAACTCCCCATGTGGATGTTGAGAGGTCGGGACCACCAGTAGTAAACATCCATTATGAGGTTATGGTGGTGAGCACCACCTCAGACTTAAAACCCCTTAAACCCCCTTGAACTCCCCTTTTAATGGGTTAGAAAACCCTCAACTCCCCCATTTAATTTTATGTGTCAACAAAAAATTAAATGTTATATTATCTACTAATTTTATGTGTCAACATAAAATTATATTTTATGTTGTTGTTTATTTTTTTATTGGGCCATTTCTTTTACTTTCGGCAGAATTGGGGGGAGGATTGGTGAAAGGGAATTTAGAGAGAGCATGAAGGATTATTCTCTCCAATGAAGAATGCATTCTCAAATGACGAATGTGCTCTCCAAAGAAGAATGCTCATGCCGATGAGTGATGTCTTCAATGACAATGAACCGACGATCGAGGAGATGCCGATGTAACTGATGCCCTTCTATCGCCAATGACATTGTCACTTTCCTTGTGGACTCTATCAACAAATATTTGAGTCAGGGGATTATTTCTATGTGATTACCACATCACATGTTCTTCCCTTCTAAACTAGGAACACAGATCAACTCTCATTAACTAGTTGATTCTCGGATGTTTTCTTTCACGGTATTGGTAAGAGTGATTAATGAATGTTGTAGGGATTGATGTTTTTAAATATCTTCCATACAAGTTAATGATGCATAATTGTGAACCACTATCTACTGCTCTAATTTACAGGGTGCGGGCCAAACAAACATGGCCTGATCCCTCTGTCGTTATTCTTTTGTTTGTTCTTCGCGATGGTGATGGTGACCGGTGCTGGCGTTTGGCACCAGAGGAACACAAGAACGATGGTCAGCACCACCACCAGCCACAATGAAGTCAACAGTGTCACCCTGCGGCTGTTGGGCTGCCCGTGGCCCACACCATCCGTGGCCACGCACCACCGTGGCCACTACCGCCCCGCAGTTCTCGTGCCGCCATGACCGACGCCGCCCTACGACCTCCGTCCGCAACTGTGCTCCACCGCCCCGCACCCTACGGCCCCAACACCCGCGACCCCGCAACACTGCCTTGTCACCTTCCCACCAGCGGCCCCGCTGGGCCATCTTGTGGCTCCACTGCCCTATGGCCCCACCGCGCCGCACCACGGCTTCGCCGCCCTCACGGCCACGCGGCCATTGCGCCATCCCGCACCACCAGGTCTGGAAACAATGTGTTGGCCTTTCCAGAACAAGTGGGTCGGGACTTGTCGACCCAAACTAGTTTGGGCCAAGTTGGGCCGACCGTGTCTAGCAGGATCCGGACCCACTACGACCCATTTAAGCTCTTTTGGCCATAACTTTGGCACCGAACGTCCTTTTGAGGAACCCTCAGTGGCGTTGGAAACCTTGGAGTGAGAAGGTCCCTTTGAGTATACCTCATTGAAGATTTGGATAATTTTGGAGTATGGTATGGTTGGATCGAGCACCAATCCAACCGGGCCCTCTGGACTAAATAGCTAATAAATCACAGACCGGGCTACCGATTGACATGTAGTCTGTTGGGTTGAGACCCTTATGACGTGGCAGTCATTTGGTATACTTATTAATTGGACTTAGTGAATGTTGGAGTTTCGACCAGTGGATTGAGGAGAGGACCCCCTTAAAGATGAGCGAGCATAGCACGAGATCCCTGTAGATGGTTGTGACGTGAAGAATGAAGAGAGATCATTTGGGGGTCAGCACCTAGAGATCCTGTGTTGGTCAGCACCTTGTAATCCTGTGTGGGTAAACACTGAGTGATCTTGTGTGGCTTAGCACCTAGTGATCCTATGTGGGTCAGCACCGAGCGACCCTCTGTGGTTCAGCACCAAGCGATCGTGTGTGGTCAGCACCTGGAGATCCTGTGTGGGTTAGCACCGAGCGATCTTGTGTGGGTTAGCACCGAGCGATCCTATGTGGGTCAGCACGAAGAGTTCTTGTGTGGGTCTACACCGAGTCATCCTGTGTGGGTCTGCCTCTTAACAGAGTATGATGATTTAGTTGTTATATCTAATCATCTCTACTATTTTACTTATGTTTTACCTGGTGTGAGATGAGTTTTTACCTAAGTGGTACTTTCCATTGTGGAAATACATTTGTGGTATTCTTATGTCTGGCGTACCTATGTGGTACTTTCCTTCACGGTATTCCTTACTTTGTGGAACAGTGGAGCTTTGGTATTTGAAGTTACAATATATGTTTTCCTCATGATTGAGATGGGTTTACGTGATAACTTAGGTATGTGTATGGGCATATACCTATGTAGGGTTGTTAGTTGATTTCATGCCTTTTAGTACATCCTTGGTAGAATTTTGTGAGACCATGAGGGTCTCAGTGTCAATACTGAGTATCATTATACTCACCCCATCACGGGCTATGCCCACACCCTTTTTTGTCTGCTTCAGAAAACAGACAGATCTGATGGAGGAAGAGAGTACTAGGACTAGAGGTAGCTCAGAGGTGGACGTTAGATTATGTGAACTACAGAGACAACCATTCGTGAGTTGTACCTACCATTCAGGTAGGATTCATGGTGGACGATCCAGGAGCTACTTTTCACCTATCAGTTGTCTTGTACATTCCAGTTTAATTGCACATTCAATTTCTTGTACTTTACTGATGGGATTTTATTCCAGACACTTTTTAAATTCAGCACTCTTTTGTTATACAGTTTACCTGTTGTTCATATCTTGATGTGTTCTTGGTTGTGTTTGTTTACAGGTTATAAAGGCAATGCCTTCCCAGTTTTACAGAATATACCTTTTCGTGATAGTTTCCAGTCCTTGGCCTATGGAATGTGGGCTTGGAGTAGTCACGGCACATGCCCCGGGGGACGGTTCATGACAAGGGTAGCTAAATAATATCCTGACTGAGTATTAATTGATCATTATAATGTAGGGTGGAGCAATTCCAAAAAATGTATTACCTTATCCACATAAAATTTATGATTTTAATTATGAGGGTTTATAATGACTTATATATACAATCATTGACCAATAAAATGTTCTGTGGAGAAATTTCTAAACACACATTTAGTAAAAGGAGCCAAAATGTTGATACTTATATCAACTGCAGATAATTCCATTATTTATCATGAAATGCATCACAAATTATTCTGCTATCTCATAAAAACGTGCAAAATATAATGAATAATGGATATCAGATGAGTTATAATGTGATATAAATTCATTATGACATAAGAATATCTATTTAGATACAATTAGTTTTTTGGATATAAATAAACATTCATCAAGAAAAACACAATGTGAGTCAAGATTATTTATCCTAGGATATTATGGAAATTAAAATGATTAAAAAAATGTAGTCATGTGATAGACTACAATTCCATAAAAAGGTTCACATATCTACTTTAGACAGTTGGAAAATATTTATTTATTTTAGTCAATGATAGTGGACATGGGAACCAGTTCCACAACAGTGTGTGGAAAGGAGAATGTTTTAAAGACACATAATTTGTAAGAGTATTAAAACCATCATAATGGTTGTATATTCTCTAAGGTTTATGATACATTCTTCACTGATAATAATAATTTATACAAGTAATAAATATATGGAATTTAGATAACATTGACAATTTCAATTAAATTCAATAATGGATTTCATGGGTCGAAGTATACATGACTTATTATTTTGAAAAATTTGGTGGGTATTCGAGTGAAACTATACATTGATGTTACAAGAATGGAACTAATAAGAAATGATTGGTTATACCACATAATTATTCCTAAATCAAATAAAATTTCACATTCCATATCTACGTTGTACGATCATTTTATAGGGAATTTAATTTAGAGACCACCCACCATTGACGATGTTTATACGAAACAACCATAATGGTATGATGACCACACATAAATTTAGTAAGGGATTAAAGCTACTAAAATTGCTTTTAGGACTAAATTATGAAATAGGATCATAGAATATTCATTTGGAAATAATATCTACAATGTGACTTCAATAGGTTAGTGGGAATTCAATTTTTTCCTTATAGAATATGTTTCATTATATATAGAAAAAATCTATTAGGATTATAGTTTGTTTAGACTAGATTAAATGCAGCACTCCAAGGATTTTACATACTGAATCAACCTATGTTTTATGTAATAATATATAATAAGGCATATATATCAGTTTCATTGTCCTGTTCAATGGTACATATACTAAAATGTATTAAAAAACACAAGTTGGGAAAGGAATAGAGAGAATTGTTACCAATGTCACATGGTGGAAATATGTCTAAGAAGGAATGTACAAGACATAAGAAGATATTAATGTATTGGAATTAAATATATATTGTTTTACAATGGATTAATTAAAAATGTCATTATATGTTCATGAAATGATATTTATGACTTAAGATTTACGATTTGAAAATACAAATTATGTCTAGGAGATCTCTATGGGATGTAGTCAGCATTATCCACATGAGATTCAATGAGTAAAAAAGTTAGGTTCCAGGTATCTTGAGAGGAAGGGATACTAGTTAAATTGGACACAAACTAGTTTTCCTAAGGTCAATATGTTGTAATGTTATAGTTAGGAAAAGATAATATTGAAGACATGTTCATTCAAGAGAGTGGTATTCTAGTCTAAAAATACCATGTGCATTGAGTCTTTTGCAGTAGCTAAAGTAGAAGTGTATAAAATATGTATCAATTTGCTTTTTTTCTTAGAATTTAACTTAGTACTAATGTTTTATCATAATATAAATTTTGATAATTCTACTACAATTACAGGACAATATGACAATTTTTTAATGTGTAAAATGGTTTATACATGGGTTTTACATCTATTGAGATGTTTTACAATAAGAGGAGAGGTCAGAGATCATATAATATCTACACCTCAATAATAAGGAACTCTCATAAATAAATTCATAACTTATTAGAAACATTATCTTATCCTTTGATAGCTGATAAGGATAGTATACAAGATGGATCTAGTAAATGTGAGAGAGTTTAAATAGTTTTTTCTATAGACCAAACTAAATAGTACATTTCAATTACCATATCATGTATAGAGTGAGTTATACATGATGTACACATACCATTATAGTGTTGTTATTTTCGGGTCCACTATTTAATTGGCAGTTTCCAGAGATTATTTTTCATATCAATATGTTATTGAAGTTCTATTGCTATATTGAGATCCTTGAGATACCATGAAATTATTCATAAAAAATAACCTATAGTTTAGATAGATACATATAACTAGAAACTGATGATGTATAACTAAAAAGTTCTACGGACTCATAAATATTGGTAATTATTCACATGAATTTCAAAAATGGTGATTTCTAGTAGGTATGATCATGACAGAAGACCCTCCAATACGAAAAAAACATTTTTCATGTGTCATTGGTTGTTCCAATATATGAACATGTATTGCAATATGGACAAGAGATCATTATCAATGTATACTATTGGATCATGTTCTTTGATACAAGGTCAATACCATGACATTGAGGTCATGGTGAGGTATTGGTTGTTGGATGCGACACTGGTGGTAAGATATTTGTAGAATGGTCAGGAATAAATTTTTCAATTTGGAGTTGAGGAAGATATATCTCCTCCCTAGTAGATCAATATGGTAGTAACTTCATAAATTATTTTACAATGTGGCCTAAGGTTGGCCAATCCAATTTTATACCGAAATAAGAATGAAAAAATTGATTATAACACTTGTTATGTATCATGTTTTTATGAGAAAAAATGAGAAAAATATATTATATTACATAGTGCATGTTCATAGGATGGTTGTGATGGATATGACTATTCATTATATTTTTAGTGGCCTTCATAGATTGTTGGACTCCATTATTGATATATTAATGATATTCACTACTATCGATATATGTTCCAAGAGGATCATAGACAACAATAAATTCAAGTGACTGTTCTATTCTGGTGAATTGGTATATTGGACATAGTGGGCCACATCATTTAGTCTGAGAGTTTTCCATTTTTTAATGATCATCCCTAAATAAATAAATTCATTATTATTCAGTAATAGAATAATTTGGGTGAATTTAGTTATTAAAAGTATTCACAATGTATTATGTGAATACATTGAAAAATATTATAACAACAACTATTATTTTATTATTCATGGTTTATTTAATATTGAAAGGATCATGTTTTGATCTAATTAATTAGTTTTATCATGTAATATATTTATTATATATTATGTGTTTTAAATAAAAAATGGATGACATTTATGGAATAGTTCATTCATCATAGTGGGAAATTTATTACATAGTTAGTGGGTGTTGGATTTATGAGGGTCGGGGAACCCTAACCAGGTATTCTTGTCACCAAAATATAAGCAAGGGAGGATATATATTCTAGTGGTAGTAAATCATTTTTATTTGAGAGATTCTCTCCCCTCTTCCCCATAGAGAGATAAAGGATATTCACCAGTGAATAATCTAAGAACACCTTTATAGATCAAGGTGATAATCATGATGTAAATTGAATCATCGGTGCTTGGTTATAGCCCTAGAATTTGATGATCATCATCCAAAAAGACTCTTTTAGCATGTGTGGATGATCTTGAGGGGTTCAGGCTCATATCCTTTTAGGAATGATAAATGGTGATGAGATGTTTTCGAACGCACAACCAAATCAAATTAGGTACTTATTTATTTATTTTTTGGGCATTGACATGTTCAAATGAGATCCTCAAACATGTTTTTGGAATTTAACCACAAGATATGACAGAGCTTCATCACATAGATGATGAAAACTTTATCCCACTATCTTCTTCTTCATCCCCAAGTTACATCTTTTGTAAGTATATACATCAGATAAGTGGTGAGGTTATATGGAACACCATTTTCAATTGTATTTTGTCGAGATTTGATATTTTTTGGTATGTTCTAAAAGAGTATATAATATTATATAAACAAAAAGTTGAACATTAGAATGTATTTCCAATTATAGATTGAGCCCAAATATGAAAAAACAATCCACACACTTAAAGGAATGTTGAGATATAGCTCGATGGACTTCAAAGGAGGATATGGTCGACATCTTCTTATTATGGTGTTCTCATATAATAATAGCTTCGACTCCAGAATCCAAATAGGTCCATATAAAAACCATTATGGGAATTGAAGTGGAAAATTCTTAAGATAGTAGGAAATTAGATAATATAAGGTATAGGTAACTAATATGGTTGAAGAAATGATTAAAACGGTCAAACCCATTCATTATAATGTCGGAATTGTTCAAAGTCGAAATAAGAGTTCTGCTGATTATCATCGAAGAGACCTAGTGCTTAATGTTTGAGACAACATGTTCCTCTACATATCTCAATGTAATAAGATCATGATATTTCTGAAGAAGGGACATATAAGTCCAAGGTACATCGTTGATTTTGAGAATATTGATCACATTGGAGTCATGGATTGTCGACGGGCACACCCACCGAACTTGTCTTGGGTATTTGATGTATTCCATGTATCCATATTGAGGAAATACATACCAGATCCCACATATGTATTGAATTTAGGGGTGGTATAGTAATAACATTATCTATTTTATAATGAGTATATGGTAAAGATCTTGGACCATATTGATACAGTTTTTTCAATAAGAAAACTCACCTAGTCAAAGTAATTTACTGAAACCATAAGTATGAGGGCGATACATTGGATCTAGAGGAAGCAAGGAATCATATTTACCCACACCTATTTTCACTATATTATTTAAAATTAAAATTATAGGGTGAAACTTATTAAAGGGGAAAATTTTACTAACCAATGATATTATAAATTGAATTTCCTATTGGATTATTAATTGTGGCATGCTTAGTAATGTATAATTACATAGAGATCACACACCCCATGATAGTTGAAAAAAATATTATTATAATAATTTATACATTACATTTAGAGAAAAAAACTACATAAGAATTAAAACAGGAAAATAAGATAACTAAAATCTGAAAATTTGGACCTAATCGATAAACCAAAACAATTTTACTCATGAAAAACCAAATATAAATGAAGCATAATATTAGTGATACAATATTAATCTTTAAAATGATAATATGTATAAACATGAGAGAAAATAGTATTGGGAGAATAATGGATTAAATATGAATTATTTATGAAAATAAGGGAACCCATATGACCAATAAAAGTAGGATTGTTTGAATAGTAATATCATTTTTGAAATAATAATATAGTCATTAAAATGGTAATATAACTATTAGAAATAGTAAACTCACTATTAGAATATTATCCTCAGCTATGTATGTTTGAAATAATATTTTTTTCTTATAAAATGAAAATAAATCATATTTATATCATTATACAAGTAAATAAATGTTTGAAACATGATAAAATAAATGATTCTATATATGTATCATATAAATTTTTTCAATTTTATTTTTTTTATAAATAAAATTATTTTATGAAAATTTTATTTTCATAATTTGGTTTTGTAAATTATTATTATTTTTATCATATTTATAGTATTATTTTATTAGATTGTATATAATTTATAAAAGGGTCGGATAATTAATCATAATATAAAAAAATTTATAGTTAAAAATAAATAAGGATTTAGTTTAAAAATTAAATTCCAAATTTTTATAAAATTATTTTCATAAATAAATATCAAATTTTTAAATTATATTTTGAAAATATTAAGGGAGAATTATTGGTATTTTTCTAAAGTAATTGAATTTTTGCTGAGTATTGAAATACAATCGAATACGGTATTTGACATTATAACTTATGTAATTGAATAATTACATAAGGGGTGATGTTATAAATCATTAATTCAATCTGACATGGAACATTTACTTTATATATTCATAATAATAAACATTATTGGCAGTCTTAAAAGAGGAAAATAAATTAATGAATATAATATTAAAAAAATTCCCCTTTCCTCCCCATATAAATACCACCCCTCACCTCCCCTTCAGCCCATATATTCTAATCCTCAGAGGGTGAAAAATTTCTATACAATTCACTTCATGATCTTATAACCCATTCCATAGAGTTTATGGTCTCACAAAAATATTTATTACATGTGAATAAATTATTTCTTCAAGGGGGTGACATTCAAGATATAATATTTTCAAACTACCTCTTCCAAAATATTTTTTTCTTCTACCTCCTCCTTACCAAACTCCTAAAATATGTAATATTAATTTTAGTATCATATATATATATATATATATATATTTAAATTTTTAGTGATAATGGAATATGTTCCATCCATCATATTATCATCTCCTCTTCTTCTAAAATTTAAACCATTGTCCCTACTATGATGGTCCCCTGCCTCTGTGGATGAGGAGCTTTCATTTTTCATTTTTGACTCATTAATAGTTTCATATTCTCCTATAATGGGTAAAAAATACCTAAAAATATATATTATATATTCTTTTCATTTTGGAATGAATATATGGACATAATAAATAAAATGAAACAAGTTTGTTATGGTCGGTTAAACTAAAAAAAATAAACTAAACATATAACATTAATGTTTTACTAAAGGAATTATCCATATATCAGGAAACATATGGTAATTTGGGACTATTTAGTTTTTATTAAGTAAATTAATATCATTTCATTTCAGTTTTATAGTTTTAATACCATTTAAAAATAATCTCTATAAATATCCTCAAGTGATCTAAACATGGAACCATGTCCCTCATAACAGTTAAATTATACCTCATATCTTTTTGAAATGGATGAAAATGGACAATATATAACTATATAAAATTGATTTTATATGTGTATGTTTATTAATTAAGTTATTAATCAAATTATTTTTATTAATAACGATGTTAGGTACAAGTGATGAATGATTCTGGAACATAATGTGTGGGATCTCTCTGAACCACACAATTTTATTTGTGTTATGCTCTCTCTTTACCTCAATTTGTCTCACAATTTTTCATGTTTACTTATTATATATTATATACATTCACTCCACATATATAAAATGTTTTATTCACCGTTGTTATTGGTATATACATGTTTTAAAGGTTCCCTTGACAATTATATTTGTTTAGAAAACCTAATTAAAAAGAACTTCTCAATATCTTTCCCCATTTAATGTATAACCCAATAAAATAATTTAAATCATAATTTTTTTAAATATTTTCTATTTTTTAAGAAAAAGTCATAAATCATTTTTTGTTTTATGGAAATGAATACGAACTTTCCATTGCTAAATACTCTGTAACTTTTTTCTAAAACCCCACTACAGAGGTACAGTTCCAAAGTAAGATACCCACTCTTTTTCACATATTCTGTTTACATGGATATTATTTTTCATGAACCATTCTGATTTTTCATCTATTAATTCACAATAATTTTCTAATTCTTGATTTCAAATAATCATTTTTGATATACTATATGGCTATACTATAAGATATGATCAGGAAACCAAATTCATTCTATGGGTAATCTTTATGTTTATGCCTTATGATTGATTCCTTAAAGGGAACCCAAATTCTATACATGTTATAATGTGTACACACAAATAGTGATACAAAAAATTGTGAAATTTTTATGTCTCATAAGACTATATATATGGGATTACGGAGTAAGCCTAAACTACAATGGGACTTTGACCCCCCATGTGATGATACCCTAACAGTTTGTCGTAACTTATACTTATGACATGTTTTATATTGTTTTTGCATTCTTCTATATATGTTATGTTATGATTACATGTTCTTTACATTATTGTCCCATTTTATTATTAATGATCCTTATCATTCAAGATATCATTTAATACCTTTTTATCACATGTTATGATTAATTATCCTATTTATCTCGTTACTCAGTTTTGTTTCTCACCCCACTGGTTAATGTACTCTACATGTTATTTTACATAGTTTTAGGATATCATAGGGATTTAATGTATCATGATAGTGATTTAAATAATGAATTATTATTTTAGATTTAGGGTTTTGTTTTATTTACCTATTATTCCAAAGATGTCGGGCCTCTCAATCCATTGATTGTATTTATTGGATATTTATTTTAAAAAACATATAATAGTATTATAGATGGCATGGGTTTTTATACATATGAATTTGGAAAACCAAAAAACCATATTGAATAAAAAACTGATAATATATGAATTTCATTTGATTTTACATCTAATGTCTTAAAAAACAAAATATTGTGAAATGAAGAATTATGAAAAGAATAAATTGATTCAATTTGAATGATCTCTGGGCATATATATTTTTAATTTATCAAATTTTAGGACCATTTATATCCACTGTAATAATTTAAACAAACATCAAATATCATCCCACATGACCCAATTTAAGAAGAGGAATATGAGTTGATGGAATTAGAATAATTAAATGGGGTTCAAATCCTGGTGTACATGAGTATTTTCTACTTCCAACTCAATCATGTGCATAAAGAAGTAATTGTTGTTGTCACCACCTGAATGTACTTATGAAGGTTGTTGCAAGCAGGAATGTTCCCTATATTAAAGATGGTTATTTTCAATATTTGGTATATTTTTTCATCAATTTAATGAATGATGTAAGAGACACACACCCAAGTGAAGAGGAAAGGATAGATAGAGTAGGCATGATGGTTTCACATTAACAATAATAGATGTAGACTATTGTAAAGGAAGTGAAAAGAAAAAAATATGTGATTGGATTTTTCAATGCATGGATAAACACTAATGTGGCATTATAAATGTAGACTAGAAGAAATTTTCCTTTCTCTATATTTGAGTTATAATGTATATTTTATTAAATAAGACTACAAACTATTTTACTTAAATAAAGAGGGTAATTTTAATTCTCATATTCTTTTTTTCTAATTTGGTTAGAATGGATTCCAAATATAGGAAGTAATATTATTTCTATCAATATTTAATTTTCTTAGGGGAATTCATTCATATATTCAACTTGATTTTAATTTTGATTAATTTCTTATTTGTATTAAATAAGTTAAATCACTTATAATAGTGGGAAATTAATTATATTGAGTTCTTTGAATGACATACAAATAAAATTAGGTGTAAACATTGAGGAATAATGAATTAATTAATGGAATTAATTTGGTAATTAAGACATACAATTATGTAGTCGGTGTTGAAAGGATAAAGCCAATCCTAAGATACTATATTGAAACTTGGATTCAGACACATTTTCAATCCAATTTTCAGTTACATAAAAAAATTAAATCCCTAATTTATATTATTATAATTAAATATGTTTCCTTTTAAAAATTTATAAAAATTATTAAATACACACTTTTACTTTTTTTCAAAAAAAAATATCTAATAGATTTTTTAATTTATATTGTAGCCTCTTTGAAAGACAAACCAAAGAACCACATTATTTTCATTATTAGGAGATAAAATTTTATAATAAATTTCCCAATAAAAAACACTCATTTAAATTTTCTACATTACTAGGAATCATAATTAATATTTAATTATTCTATTTTTTTTATGTATTTGAGTTCAAACCAAGTATTCGTTCATTATATCATTATATTTATTGAACCTACCTCTCTAGAACTAGAGATATTAGAATTTACACTCATTATATTTGTTAAACCAAATACACGCCGAGAAGAAAAATATTTAAAACAAAGATCAGAATGGATAACAATATAACAGAAAAGGATTTGGCTTTATATTATGAAAATAAAAAAATCATATTGAATACGCTGATTCACCTTCTAGTTTTAAAATTAAATCAATATTTTTTTACTAGCATCTAAACTTCAATGGAATTTTTTGTGAGGATCCACACAAACATATTCCACAATTTACTTATCTTTTTGTTAAAAAAACCGTCATGTATTAATAGGGACCAAATAAAACTGATGATATTTATTTTTTCATTAAACATAGTTTCCAAAGAATATTTTTCTTTTCCCAATCCATATTATTTATTGATTGGAATTATTGATGTTGAATTATTTTATAAAATAATTCCCTCCTTATAGTAGTACTATAATTATAAAAATTTGTGGTATTAGGAAAACTAAATGTATGACATGACATTAATATTGGTTGAGTTTTAAAATATTGTTATTTATTTTTCCTACCAAAAATTTGGATACCAACATCTAGATCAGTATTTTTATTGGGTAATTTTTATTAATGATAGAATTATGAAGGATTTTGTTATAGGATGGGGTTTAATTAACAAAAACCCAGTTGTTTCATGTAATTTAATCCCTATGATTTCTCAATATTAATTAAAAATTGGAATAATATTCATTATTCATGTCTAATCTTTTCATTAAGTTCCCATTCTCACTTCAAAAAATAGAAACATTATTAGTCAACATAGTTATCTTACCACTATGTTTAGATTAATGATGTTTTCCAATACTCCATAAACATAAACCAAACATGAAATAAGTCTTCAACTATAATTACATTGTTTAATTTATTCTTTACAACCTCATGTGAATACAAATCATTAGGTAAATGATAATGTGGGTTCTATAGATCATAGTTGTGGTATTAATTTTAAAATCCCCCAAACTGAAAAAAATTAAATCTTCATCTAAACTAAAAAATGTTGAAGAACGTTCCAAATAATGTTCACTGATTTTACACCCTATTAATGAACTAACAAATATTATTGAACGTACTACATAATTATAACTTATTTTGAAATACATACCAATGTTAAATGAATGATATTTTCTAAAAATAATTAAGAGTGATTATTGAAGGATGTTATGAAATTATAATAATGAAAGTTGGGATCAAATGATCATGAGATAGCCAAAACACCACTACCACAGCCTTGGAGGAAAACATAAATGAATAAAAGTATAGAAAATGAATTAGATAATAATATTTTGGAAAATTTTATGAAATTTAATTTCCTCATCCTTTTTGAATATGTTGTTTAACAGACCCCAAGGAATATTTTATTTTTAAAAGAAATGTTTTCTTATTAAAGTAAATTTTGGGGATGAGAGAATTTTAACATAAAGAGGAATGTCTCCTCAATGATTTAACATTCCATTCCAATAAAATGTAAATATAAAAACTCTTTTACCATTCCCTACATTATAGGGGAGTGTGAATTGAAATATATCATGAATGATTTAGGATATTTCAAAAATTTCATTCCTTTAGTTTGTTTACTAAACATTGCATATTAGAGATTTGAAACCGATAAAAAAATTTAATAAGAAAAAAATTTACAAAAACCTCTCGAAGTTATAAATGATTTATTGGATCTGATAAGGGATGTGATTCTTACTAATGAATTTTATTTTCTGGATATGGAAGATGATAGGTTTATTACAAATGAAGTTCTAATTCTTGGGATAACTTTTTTTAAAACCTCTCAGACGATCAATAATTTTCCTTAATTATTTTTCATAATTAAATTTACTAGATATGTATTCTACTTTATCATTTTTCAGTACATTAAACAACAAATTGAGGATCATTTATCTTCTCAAGTGAATATGATATATTAGTTTTCCAATAAGTTATTTTCTAAATTATCATGTAACAAATCACCAATTGTATTTACTATAAAAAAAATTTATAATAATCTATCTAATTTAGATATAGAAGCAAAAAATTTTATGAAGAGAGTCTAAGGAATGAAATTTCTTTTTATAGACCTCTTTGTTTTTTAAATAATACATATAACTTCTACAAAATTAACATTAATTTTGACAATGATTAATTTTTATATTTAGAACAATATGAAAATTTTAGATTTGAAGTAATTATTGAGTATATTGAACATGGTAGGATTGTTCTATGAGATGTAGTGGTAATTTATGAAATTCATTTTTTCAATGAACCTATTGAAAATTTTGAAATTTGTCGTGCATGGTTCTTTTTTTCATGAAAATAATGATTATTTTTCATGTGAAACGAGTGGTTATTGCTGTAAAAATATTAAAACTACCAGTAAAAATTCACATATTTCACGTAATTTCAAATCTAGTTTTTTTTGGAAAATAATATTTATTAATGGTCTCATAATAAGCTTATTATACATATATTGAATCAAAAATTTGATCATTTATTAATGATTTTGAAACTAGAATTGATGTTTTCGAGTCATATATATATTATCTGATAAATCCAAATAACCTCCTATGTTAGATATGGAACTACTTCTTGATAAAATCATATGTCAATTAATAGGTTGAAATGATAAATTCCCAATAATCACTACAAAAAGACTATAAAAATATCAAGAGAAATAACTTCTATCAATTCGTATGGAACCTAAAGAAGTTACAGGACTAACATTATATTACTAAAATTGAATTGGTCCTTTATTTTTCATACATAAAATTTACTTGGAATAAGATACAAAATCTATTATTAAATTAAAGAAACAAAATCCAAAAAATTTAGATGTGTTCAATAATTAAGTTGTCACCTTGTTGGATATTGAAATTATTTTTCTTATTTCTAAAATCCATTGGTTGATTGTATTACTTTTTTATTTTAAAAGAGTTGGTTTCAAAATTTTATGTAATTAATTTGGTGATATTATTCTAGTTTGGATTCCAAAAAATTGGGGAGAGTGTATTGATTACAGAATACTCATTTTTGTGGGTAGGAATGACCATTTACATCATCCCTTTATTAACAAATTTCCTGAGAGATTAGTTAGAAAGAAAACTACAAAAAACCCACTACTATTTTCTTAACAAATTTTATAGTAACGTTAAAACTCACATATTAATGAAAGGTCAAGAGAAAACCACCATGACATATAATTTTGGAACCTTTATTATTTATTAATTCCTTTTGTTTAGAGTAATTCTCCCCTAAATTTTCAAATGTGTATTATGATTATTTTTTCTTGAATTCCTAGAATAATTTATGGAAGTTATTATAAATGTTTTAACAGTTAATCAATTATACTTTGAATTTTATTTAAAAATTTCGATTGTTTTCCTCCAAAACTACATTGGTAGAAATATTATTCTCATGTATAAAAATTTAAATTCCATGTTTTCTAAATGACTTGTGCATGGGTATGTCATGTATGATGATATGATCTATGTTTGTGAATCGATGGTTAAGGTAATTTATTTCCTAACATACCCAAAGAATTTTAGATGTATGGGGTTTTTTCTTGGTCATGTTTCTCTTTATAATAAATTCACCAATGGAAACATGGGGAACACATTTCATTTTTCCAGATTACTTAAAAAATAATCATAGTTAATATTTCAATGGTGATTTAAAAAATCCTATGGAGATTTAAAACTAAATATATAATCCCCCTCATAGTTAAACCACTAAAATTGGATTGTACCTTCTATTTGATGAAAGATTATTCATATTTTTTCCTTATGGTAGTAATGAGTCAAAAAAATGGAAACAATAACATGTTATAGCTTATTGATTTGTTATTTTAGATCAATAACAAGTCAAATAAACAATAATTGAGAAGTATATATTTTATTTTTTTATTTTGATATGTTTATATATTACTTATATGACATTAAACTAATTGTTTTCATTGAACATTATGTGGTTATATTTTTTTTTAAAAAACATGATATAAAAAATAGTATCTTGGAAATGGAAATGTTGTTATATGAGTTTTATGTTGACATAATGGATGGAAATATAATAGAAAATATTATGGCTGACGATGTGTATAGAATACATCATGATTTATGAGGGAAATATCATATCAATCCATTAATAATAGAAACATATCCTAATGAATAGTTTCTTGTTCTTAAATCAATTAGACCATAGTTTATTTGTATTATGAAATATTTATCTATTAAAAAAGATCCCAATTTTTTTTATAAGAAATAAATTTTTGATATTTGTGAGTGAATGAAATAACTACATCTATGATAATTACAATATATTATTTATTGTTGTTGACAGAATAATAAGATCATGAATTCTAAATTCAGAAGTTCTTGTAGTCTTGAATTTTTTTCCATGTTTGATGTTATGGTGTCCATTTTGAATATCAGCGAACAACTATGAATGTACTTGACTCATGATTAGATTGGTCCACCATTTATGAAGAAATTTTTAATTCTTTAAAACATGTAAAATATACTTGTGTCAATGTATCATTTCAAAGAGAAATGAAATTCCTAAACAACACCTTTTTATGATATTTTTATGTTTTGTATATGGATTTTATAGGACCATTTCCCAATTATTTTGATATATTTATATAATTATTTTTTTATATTATGTGTCCAAATGTGTAGAAGTTATTTCCAGTAGAGTTGATGATGAAATTATTTTTTCTATAAATTTAAAAAGAAATCTATTTTTCCATATTTGATTTTATAAGGTTTATAATCACTGGTTGAGGAACCCAATTCTATAATAGGACATTGAAATATCTTTTTATTGATTATGGTGTTCATTATAGGATCTATACACTCTAATACCCTAAAAATGGAATGGTTGAATTGTAAAATTGTGAGATCAATCATTATTTAGAAAAAATTATTCACCGAAATTGAAAAGAATAGATTTTAAGATTATATTTTGAAATTTGGCCTTATATAATTACCCTAAAATATAACACAATTTTTTTTCTGCATTTATATTTTATGATATGAAATCTTTTCTTTTTCATGTTAAGTTAGATCAAAAAGATATTTAGGCTATTAAAATCTAAAACATGAATTTATTTTCTACTATAAATCAGTTGAAATTATAATTATAGGATTTAGAATAAATAATAAATGATATATACAAAATATATATGTTTTATAAGGATAAGACCATTTTTTCATGACGGAATGATCCTTAACAAATAATTCAATGAAGGCTACAAATAATTAATATCTTAATCTAGTGTGAAGATTTTTCAATGTAAATATAATTCCAAATGGATATGACTTTTCATTTTTACACTTATTATTCAATTTAAAATAGTACAGATTAAGGAACCATGGAAGGATAAACACTTAAAAATCAATGGTATTAGATTAAAGTAGTTTAGATGTGATTTTCAAAATCCCCTATGGGTTTAGCCTTCATAATCAAGAATACAACTGAAAACCTAGTTATGACCTTTATATTCATTTATTTTTTTCATTTCCCATAACATTATTGTTCTAATTTTTTTATATAAACTAATTCACAATGTGGAAATTTTACCAATAATATTTGGGGGCCACTATAAAATCATTATTTGGTTTGTTTTCTCTGTTAATTTTTTATGAATTAATGTTTTTATTTCACTTTTGTAGGTTCATTATTCAATTTTTTATCGTTTGATAACATTTTCGAATCAAATTTAATACCATTATAATTTTAATAAACAATTTCAATTATTGATATTATTTAATCACTAAAATTGAATTTAAATGAATACATTGATAAGCATTTTTTTATTCAAAATGTTGAGAAACTCATAAAAAACTCTAAATTTTAAATCATATTTCATGAATCAGTATCAATATTTTACAATAACCTACTTATGAGGACTATAAGTTATTTTTATATAATATTCAACATAAAATAACTTATTGAAAAAACAAAAAAAAATCTATAATAACTAGAATTTTATTATATTCTTTCAAAACATGTTCGTTCAATGCACTTGTATTTAGATAATTTTGTGAATTTAATTTATTTTAAAACATACCTTTCAAGAGTAACTTTTTTCACAACATCTATTTACATTTTATCCTTTTGAAACCATATAAATCAATGACAAATCAATTAGTAAGCCATAATTCAATCCTATAATCGTTTTATAACATGATTTAGAAGTGAGACTGACGGTATTTTTCTACTCAATTATGGGGAAATACTATCTTGTTGTTTCATACATCATTATGTTCTATATTTTGGTGTAAACTAAAAGATAAAATGTTTATTTGAAGTGATTTTTCTGAATCTGTATGAGAAAGTTGTTGAAATAAATTTATTTACCAATATATCATGTTGCAAACCAGCTGAAAAAAAAAGATATCCTAGGATGAAAAAATTTGGTTTTCATTTCAATAGAAGGGTTGGGAAGTTGCACCAAAATTTTTAAATTCAAAAGAACCTCAATATCCTCAATATCATTCTATAAATAATTTCAACATTTTAAATACATGGATTGAATTATTTTGATGGTATTATTTTGGATTAAATGATGAATCTAAAATGAACAAGGTTTTATTTATCCTCAAATATATAAACATGTTTAGATTTGTCTCATTTACTATGGGTAAAGGAGAAGTCCATTATTAATTGTAACATAAACAATACGTTTTTAATTTAAGAAGTGTCAAAACCTTCTTATTGGGCCATAGAATTTTTAAAATTTAAAACCAACCGGCTCTCAACCACATAATATCTCTACATGTCCATCCAAATAAAAAAATCTTATCTATTTTGAATGGATATTTAATGTTGCACCTGATAGGATACTATTTTGTATTCCATTTAAATTTTTATTTGGTTGTAGTGATTCCTGTAGTTAATAGTGTTAGAGGTAGAAAAACAAACATTTTGACAAAAGAGGGTTGGTGTGCATTGTTGGCTTGTAGTTAAAACTAACTAATTTTCAAACCATGAAAATGTGGATTTAATATTCTATTTTCTTTTTCATAGTATCCTCACTATTATTCAATCTATTTTGGAGACTCTAAATAACAATCATAATAGTAACCCTACACAATTAACGAATGGTTTTGAAAACTATGAAACCAATCTTATCTTCTTAAAAATGAGAATATACAACTATGCCAACTAGATTTTATAACCCTTATACACCTCATTTATCACACATTTATCAATCCTGTTATTCAATTAATAGTATTATTTATCCCCTATTTATTTTGGATTTATTCCTCTTCGGTTTCAGTGGATTCCTTCAATGTTAGTCTTGTTTCAATTTAATTCCACTCTTCGCCATCATATTATTCCATGTTATTCCGTTAATATCTTTTTCTATTTAACCCTGAAAACCATAGAGGGATAAACCTAGTGTTTATGTATGGGGTTTTATGAGTTTCTTTCGATTTAATTGGGTATGGACCCTTTTTCATCCCTCCATTTGGTATTTTGTAAATGAAATGATGATTCATAACTTTTGAGGTGTGTAACTATATATATATATATATATTTATATATTTATATTTATTTATTTAATCCTATCCATTGGAATACCATTTTTTGTGTTCATTATTTTTTTTATGGAAAATTTATGTTAAAATTTATTTGAAGGTATTTTTTACATGTGATTATTATTATTTTTTCTTAATATTGGAAAAATTGAGTTTCCTATGTATTTTACCATTAAAATGAATTTTTCAACATCAACGCATTTGAAAGAATATTTTAAATATATATGTCAAATTAAATTGTGATTTCAACATGTTTCTAAATATTTATTTTGGGTCGTAAATTCATTTCAAATACATTGGATTTATTGATTATTGTGGTTGTGATTATGGGTTGCACAGATGAGACATCGGTAATGTAATTTTGGTTTGGTTGAATCCCTAGCCTCTGGAATAAGCTCTATATGGGTTATTTTTGTTGAGGTCTGGAATTTACCTAGATAGTAATACATTTTTATGAGAACATAGGTAAATTTTTGTTCAATAGGTATGTCCTAGACACCAGGATCACATATGTTAATCCTCTACCATGTTGCATATATACATTATGCTTCATATTTATTACTATTATTTTATGTCCGTGTGTTATTAGATTGTGATTTTTTTATTACCTATTCCTATATTCAGTTATATATTTTTTCACTTTACATGAAATTCATTTTTTGTGATGGGATTATAAAAAATAAATGGATTTATTAAATTATATTAAAATAATTGATTTTGAAAAAAAAATTCCAAATATAATTGGTGTTTTTCATTAGTAAATGTCATATGTAGATTGATTTTGGTATAATAATTTATTTTTAATCTAACCCAACAAATGAATTTGGTTGTCTACAGATATTGTTTTTTCTTATATAGTTAATGGTAAAGCAATTGTTTTCAGAATAGATATTCTTGTTGATTATGTTATCTTTCATGGTATAGGTTTGGTGGTGGTTAATGTCCACATGTATATTACTTGAATATACATTTTTAAGATCCCTTAATTTTAGTATGTGGTGGTTTTTGTTATTTATTATCCAATTAGTCCATTGATACATGATGACTCTCATGTTTATATATCTGATGTTTGGGATTCCCAATATTAGTTATATTTTTTCATCTGAGTATTATGTATGGTTATATTGTTTTATATTATATGATCCATATAATTATTTATATTTTTGAAACTATTAATTTGTTGTTGTGGATGTCCAAATTTTATAGGGGTAATTTCATATTTATTGGGGGAATCATTACAATGTTTTTATTGGATATTGATTGTTAGATCATTCCTAATGAGTTAACATTGATACCATGGTGCTAGTCGCCAAACCAAGGTCATCAGGAACACACAATGATTTAATTTTAGAAGATTAATGATGTTATTTTCAGATATAGAGTTTTATAGAATTTGAACATAAATCTTAAATAAAAAACTCAAACATTATAGTTGGTCACATCCTCTAAGTATACATTTTTTCCATAATAATGTAAATTTAAAATAAAACACATTTTTTAAGAAATATAAATTATTTTTTCTCGACTTAATATTTGTTATTATTCATCCTTAATCCCTATAAAAAATTTCCAAAATATTGAATAAAAACAAAAAAATCAGTAAGGGACACAAAAAATGAATATGGAAGATCGTTTTTATATTTTTAAACCATGAAATCATAAAAGGGATACATATTTTGGACCTAATTGATCTTGAGTTCAAATAATAATTTACTTTTCCATGAAATCATACTCATTACTAAAACATTTTAAATTTTTGAGAAAAAATAAAAATAGAATGTTAATCATGATGGGTTCATAGAAAATATGAAAACCCCAGAAAAAATTATTAAAAACACACCATTTTACCCTAAAATTTAATAATCCTTACTTTTAATATAAAAAGATCATCAGCTTACCATTTGAATTCAAATGACTTCTATGAGGGATAATTATCATGTTTATAAATTTCAGGTAGGTTCCATGGGACTTTATCTATATATAACCCTTACAAGATCCCAAATATGGGTAATAACAAATATGGTAAACTTACAGCATAGTTCTTTGGAGAACAATACCATTACCCAATGCATTAGAGAGCAATATTGGGCTCACCCATCATCAGAGCTATATAAAGATCACCATTCATTCATAAGAAATCGACAAGGACAATAACATGAATGAAAATCATAAATTATTTGTTTTATATCATCAAAATCATAAAAATATACTTTTGAACCCATAAGAAAAATATTTTTAGATATTTATAAATATCATTCCATTATAACCCAATTTTCAAAACAAATATTCCCAGAATAAAGGAAAAGACTATTTTTAATTCAAGAAAACATAGAATTTTATAATGGATTCCAAACATAAAATAATAATTATCATTTGGTTAAATAAATTATCACTGTATATGTTAAAAAAACATTATTTTTCCCTTTTTTTAAATAAATTAAAAAATACATTTTAAATGACTAAAAGATCATTTTGAAAATTTTTGAAGTAAATTAAAAAAAACCTGAAATTTACTTTATAATTCATTTATTTACATATAAATACATCTATAAATATTTTTTGAATATGTACATGGATGAAAAAGAGTTAGAAATTAAATAATGAAAACAATTAAAATGAGTTTTTTAAGTAACGTATTGATTACCTCAAGATAGAATTGTTAGGTATCTTATTTATCATACCTAATAAAAATAGAGGTTAATTATTTAATTTTACTAATAATCCTCATTTATTTTTTTTTGGAAATTTTATTTTATTTATCGTCTTGTCATATTTAATTACTTAATCACTTAAGATTGTACAGATGTTTTGACGAATATTCAATCATATATCCAAACTAACATTGGTAGGTTGAATATGGTAAAAAAGATAATTACTCCATAATATATAGAATAACTATCGACAAATAATTATATTTTATAAAAATAAATTTTTATTTTAAAATAAATCATGAATTATTGTTATAAAAATGAACTTCTTTACAATCATAGAAATGGAAGGATGTACACAAGCATAAATAACATTTCCATTATTCAATGAACACAGTGGGATGAAGGTAAGTGTTATATTATAATTTTATATTTTTAATTATATAATAAATATAATTTTATTTCTTTAAATAATCTTATATATATCATTAATGTGATGTGGTCACAAAAACATAATCACATCTCTTCGTAATAGTGATAATCTACACGTATGCAAGAATGATATTTTTATTCTTCAATTGATAGAAATTTATGAAATTATATGATATATTATCATTTAATAGTGTTAACTATGTTATTAATATCACATATATATAAATTAAATGAATCATTACTTATATCCACTAGATGTTGGGATGGAGAATGAATTACATTGGTACATGGGGTGATAGTCAGTGACACACACAAACAATGGATTCATTTCCCATTTGATGAAAAAAGTGATTTATTTTCATTAATTATTTAATATAAATAAATATAATTATATTATATATAATCATGTCTTTTTTTATATTGTTTTATGAATATTTTAAAGAGGTATAAAAGAATAAAACTATGACATTCAATTAGAAAATAATACTTTTTCGAAAAATCCGATTTTCATTACAAATTGACCCTAATAAAAGAATTATTATTACCAAAACAAGACCACTAAAACATGTTCAGGGATGTTGGGAAATTATTTGTGTAGGTATTGTCAGAGATAGAGTGCTCAAATGGTGTGAGTAAGAGATTAATGGAGGTTCCCTTTTATAAGTGAGGAGAGGGGCTATCTTGGACTTTCTTAATGTAATCAATTAATATAAATTAAATCTCTTATTAAAGTGGATAAAATTTGATATAATTATAACATAATATGATTATGTTTCTATTTACTATAATAAATTACAAATTGGAGATGATTTTATTATGATTTTACCCCTATCTTCTTGTCGTAACGCCTCATTTACAATTTTGATATTTATAGATATATCAATCTTTTAAACACTTTAGGGGTCATTAAAGTTAGTATAAAAATGAAAAAAATGAATTATTTTAATATTTTCAACCATATAACATTCACTTAGATGAATATTGAATTTTTATGAATTTTAAATCATTTAATAAAATATATCATATTATGAAGTATCATTAATGTTATTTTTAAAGTATTCATTTAATTTTAATTTAAATTAAAAAAATAAATAATGAAATATAAATATAAACACGTAAAACATATCTATTATGTTATATTTGTTTCTAAAATTGTTCTAACTATTTAACTCTACCAAAAACATACTACTTTTAGATATTTTAAAATCATTTATTTGATTTTTCTAATATTTGAAATAGCATTATGTTAGCATTGTGTAAGCATTTAAGGTAACTATATAGTTACTAAATATTATAAAAAAGTTAAAATTAAAAATTTAACTTCATTATTATGAAAAAACATTTAATATTATTTCATGACTTATTTTATCTCTATTGGAACAAATTAGATGAGTTTAAAACAACGTTATTTCCATTTTTATTTTTTTATTTACATAAAATAAAATGATGGTTAAAAACAAAATTTTAGAGAAAAAAATTCATAAATTATAATATTGGGTGATTTTCGATGAAATAAAATCTTAAAATGGAATAAATTATATTTTTAATTAATATCCATACTTTTCACATTAGATTTTACACTAATGAACTCATTCTATCTTTATCATGCTAAAAATATTTTATACGTTTACTATACATAATGCCCAAAAATAAAAGCGAACTATTTAGTATATTTTGAACTTATAATTCCCAATATTGAATCTTTGTTTCAAGAATAAGTCTCTAGATTGGAAAATTTAAATTTAAAATTAAACCTTCAAAATGCGACGAAGATAGTTCTTTCAGAAAAATAATATATTTTTATGTATATTAATTTTTTTGTACCAAAATCAATTATAAAATTCATTCCAAATACAATAAATGGATTTTTTTAATCAAAAGTAACTAATAAAATTTTTAAACTAATCCAAAATATAATTTTACTTTGTAAAATCTTGAAAAGAAAATATTGTATCTAATAAAAAATAGTATTTCTTCTCATTAAATGAAAAATAAAATTTTTCAAACAATTTTAAAAAAATCAACCTATTATTGTTTTTAAAAGTTGATTTAAAAAAGGATATTCATTTTTCAAATTTAACATTATATAATTAAAAAATATATCTTTTAAATAAAACCATTTAATTCATGAAAACCCAATTTTTGTATAAATAATGCATTTTCCTTTTTTCTGTTTAATTACAAAGTATTATTATAATGAATGTAATTCAGCAGAATGTGATTAATTCAAGTTAGTAAGGAATAAATTGATCTATCATAACATTACCAAGATTGTTACATTCTTACCACTTTTTAAAATTATTTCTTGAAAATTTTATTTAATATTTAAAAAAGTGTGGATATATTTCCCTCATACTATTTTCTGATTTCCATTTTTCTTCATCAAATAATATTCATTTTAATCAAATCCTAAACCTAGTGAATTAACTTATTTCAAAACACCAAATCTCTATAGTTATGAATATGACAAATCTATTCATTCTAACTAAACTACATTAGTGAATAAAACATGATATGAATATGTCTCACATTTTCTTAACAATGAAGCACTGAATACAAAATGTACCTGAGATAAATCTAAAGGTATGGCCACATGGTTGTAATATAGTCCAATTTATATTAGATTACATATGATCCAATGAACCCTGAACATATATTCCCATTTTATAAAAAAAATTAACCATTTTTCATGGAGACACATTAATAATAACAAGATCACCTACCACTATTTAATGATCATTAATATAGTTATTTTTATAACGTTTCTACCTGCATAGATTCATCCTCACATATTGTAAAATCATGATCACCATATCAACCAGTTCTTCAACCATATCTATTCCCAGAAACATTCATTAACTAACTTCATCCTAAAAAGATACAGTTTGACACATATTTCAATATAATCTCTCAAAAGGTAAAATATATATACATAAATGAAAAATATATTTATATAAAAATTTATATAATGTATAATGAAAAACCCAAATTCCATGGAAATCTAATGAATAATATTTAATCATGTCTTTTGATGTCTGAATCATTCACATAGAATCTCTATATGATTAAGGACAAAAGTTATAATCAAATATAATTCATTGATAAATAACATCTGAAGGATTTTCCAAAATTTATATATATATAAATATGGGATAATGGTCAGAAGCAAAGGAATGTGTAAATCTATGTAACTTTACTATCTCATTGAGGTAAAAATAAGAATTATTATCTAAATACTTAATATATTTAATAGGAAGGAAATATGTAGATTTAGTTATTCAATAAACAATAACACAAATTTCATTTTTAAATTGAGATTTCATTGTATATCCCACAGTAATAATCCATATATATATATATATTCTCCCTCTTCCGTTATAGAACTATTAAAGGATCATGCACCCCCTTTGGTAATTTTGATTCTTCATTAACAATTTAACCATTCAAAAATTTATTGGTAAAGTCACAAATATTTTTATCATTACATACCACCAATAATACTCCCAAAGGTCTATGTATATCTTCGAGAATTCAGGATGAATGGAAATTGGGGACATATGAGGTTCAGTTAGTTATTATCTCATTATCTAGAAATAACAAGGTACACATAATCATTTCTCAAATATAATAACACCTTCTTTATTAGTATTATTCTCTATAAACTTATACTTTTAATATATTCTCCCATATCTATTAAAAATTTATCCTCTATTTGATATTTCATTATTATTTTTTATAGTGATCATTTTACTAACACCTGAAACAAAATAGAGGAAGTTTCTCTATGTATAATTTTTATTCCAAAATTCATAAAATAATTATCTAAAGGATTATATTCCAATTGTTATATTATTAATGTAGCATTATATTTCCAACTCAAAGAATCATATTTCGGGTTTGATTTTTCGATTTGATAATGAATCCTAATGTGATAATCATTACTCAGTTCTAACCATATTCTCTACCTCATGTAGAGATCTTTATAAGTGAGTATATAATTTAAAATTTTGTGATTAGTAAATAATTAACACTTAAAAAAATAATTGATTTCCCCAAATTATTAATGATAAATGCATAGTAGTCAATTTCAGATCTTTTTTATGATAACATAACTCATGAGGTTTTATTTGACGTGAATCATAAGAAATTAAATAATCATTATTCATTAGAATAAAACTAAATCTTTTCAATTAAGCATTACTACTAACAAAAAATCACCATTTTTAGAGGGAAATTCCATAACTAGTGATTTTACCAATATTACATTTAGTTTCATGAAAAAATAATCACACTATTTTTTCCTGATGTTATTAACTCATTTTAGAGTTAATTTTTTATTGTTCTATATAACCAAGAAAATGTTTCATCAAATAATTACTACTAACAATCTAATCCATAAAAATATTAATCTCTATGAAATTAATAGTTCTTTCCATTCACCAAAAACATTAGTTTTAGTACTGTAAATAGTAATATCATCTATACGAAAAATATTCATAAGGAAATAATTATGTTTAATCCAATATTCAAAATAAAAAAATCAATATAACTTCTTTCATTAATGGTTTTCAATAAAAATCCTTATGTTTCTTCCATATTCTGGGTGGATTTTAGAATGTACCAATATATCATCAATAAAAAAACTAAAAACTTTTCTAAATAGTGAAAGATAAATATTATCATAAGCACCATGAATATATTTGGTTTACTTGAAAACCCAAATGGAATAAATATAAACTCATAATGCATGTACCTACTCTATAACATTATCTTCCTAATCTCTTCCTCTGTCACATTCTACTGATGTTATCCTCAACCAAGATAAATCTTCCAAGAATATTTTTCTCTCTAGAGATAGTCCAAAAAATTATTGATATGAGGGAAATAATATTTTTCTAACATATATGTTATTAAAGTATATATAATAACCTAAAATCATCATTTTACATTATTTATTTTTTAAAAAGAAATAGGATCACCTCGTGGTGAAGTGCTAGGATGAATGAATTTTTTAATTTTAAACTTATGTAACTGGTTATCAAATTCCAAAAGATCTATGTGAGCAATTTTGAAAGACTGCATTGAAATTTTTATAGCATCATGTACTAATTAAACACTATTATCAAATTCTTTATTAGGAATAATAACTAGAAAATCATCAGGAAATACCTATAGATATTCATTCAGTACAAGGACATAACTGATATGAGAAGTCTCTCTCGTCTAAAAAATATATTCAAGGGAACATTCATTTTTATATGTTAAGAGCATACCATATTCTTGATATGTTATCAAAGGTTTGAATACATTATTTTATTCAAATTTTTTTTCCTAAAATCACCCGATTTAGATCTAAAATCAATATTGGCAAGGTATGGTTAATCACTATATATACCCAAAATCCCGTAAAAATCTATACGCGGAAACAAAATATGTTTTCTAGGTAAATCCATTTAAGAGAAAACAATAGAAATATTATTACAATTTATTTTTTCATTAAATCTTCCCACATGTGTTTTTACAAAACGTGTTGGCACCATTTATTGTAGTGAAATTTGTAATTTATTTAAATTAAATAACAAAATTTAGAGTTTGGGTACTTCTGCAATCAAAAAAAAATTATAATCTGAATAAATATGTAATTACCTCACACCACATTTTTGGATGGTCCAACACCGTTCTAAGTAGTCAAAAAGGATTTATAAAATCTTTTTTCTTTTTTATATTTAGGATTTCTATCATTTATTCTGAAATATGAAACATTTATGAAACAATAACTTATCACATTACAATTAAATCATCTATTCATCATCTTTTCATTATTTGAATGATCATTTTTTGAATAGTTTAAATTCACAAGCTCAAAATTTAGACAGCAGAAGCGCTTTCTAAATTTTTTTAATAAATATACTGGGGTTATTTCTACAAGAAAAATTTTATAACCATGATTTTATTATCATTGGGTTCCTTTGATGGATGATTCTCTATATCCTTGAATATATGTTATTTCTTTATATTATTTTCAGATAATACATGATCATAGGAAAACTTAATTTCAACCTTTTTGGAATTTCAAATAATTTTATCATAACTATCAAATTCATGGTATGAAATTCCCATTTGATATGATAGAATTTATATTGAGTAAAACCAATTAACATTACTATCAAGATCCCTGATAAAATTTTCTTAAAACCTTATAAATTAGTTATTCTTTACTTCAAACACAACATATGAATCTTCCTTTTGTACCTCAATTCCATGAATTCATTTTTCATAATAATTTTAGCATCCTTATAATAATATTTTTTAATTAAAATTTCCTTAAATGATTGAATCAATATCTTCTATTTCCCTAGTATTCATAACCATTTACCACAATTAATGGACTTCACCATAAAAATGATAAATATTTTGAGTTATCTATTGATGATTTTAAATACTCATGACTTAAAATATCTTCTCTATATATTTATAACATGATTCTCTATCACATGTTTAGATGATTCAATGAATGTTAGAGGGCATTGTTTAACGAAATGGTCCATTATAGGCATGTTCCATTATTGTGAACATGGTTTTTCTCTATTTTGGACACCACCAGCATTTAATGACCATATCAACTAATTAATATCCAGATAAAAAATATATTTTTCATTTAAAACCATTACATGTTATATATTTTGAAGGATATTGTCTTCTTGGTGACTTCTTACAACAACTTCTACATTTCCTCTATATAAATCCATTCTAAACAGAAATAATTAAGATTAAGAGATATGATTATCTTTAAATGATATATCATGAACACAATTAATTATGATCTCTAAAAGGTATTTAATTTCACAATCCTAACCACTAAAATTATCTAATCATTTGACTACATACAATCTATAATGACTCAACCCTTATTCTTTTCATAATTTCATTTTCAAACATGATTTATGATTCTTACATCTAGAAGATCCTTTAAGAATAAGAGTTTTATATAATTAGTTCATAACTCTTACAGATTAAACCCATACAAAAATAGTTGGAAAATTCCCCTTAATATCTATTTTCACATAATACATAACTTTTAAAATGAATCGTATTTTATTTTCATGAAAACTCATTATGATCTTTAATTTTACTTCTTGTTTATTCATACTCATCATTGAAACCAATAAAAACATTGATGACATTGGATTGTCACAAAAAGATTATTAGGGGACATAAAAGAGAATCAAGATACATTTTGGTCCATTTTAAATCCATGAGATAATAAAATAGTGTTTTCCATAAAATAATTTTTTATATCAAATAATTATTTACTTATAAGGGAATTCAACTTTCTTGGAAAACGTTTTTTAAAATCAATTATCTTAATAAAAATGGAAAAACCATAATCTTGAGTTTTTTCCGTAAAACCCAATATACCCTGAATTTTTTGTCTTAAAACTATACAATTATTCCTAAAAATGGTACAAAAACACCTTAAAAATAATGATCAATATCTGACATTTGGAAATAAAATTATTTTAAAAAATCATTAGAACGCATAGTAAAGTCCTGTAGTGGAATTGGGACATTATCATTGTGAGTCTCTGTGAGAACCCTTATAGGTGGAATAACAAATACCATGTACTATAACATAATTATCTGTAGAATATAATCAACACTAAACTCCTTAGAGAGATAAATCACATTCACCCATCACCAAAGCTATATCCGACTCACCCTTATTTATAAATAATATTCAAAGTCTATAACATCCATGAAAAACATTAAAATGTTAATTTACATTATGATGTTCATAAAAAATAATTTTTAACTCATATGAAGAACATTTTAATGTATTTATATTTCCCTTTCCCTTGAAACCCAATTTAGAAACCTAAATTTCCTAGAAAAAATGGAATAAGGGTTTTTCAATGAATAAGACATGGTAGATTATAATGTAAAAAAATTAAAATAATGGTTACAATGGTATAAAAAGTTATTTAAATCATATATGTTAAAATAAAATATTCCTTTATTATTTTTGTAATGATAGTAAAATGTTCGGTATAAAATATTTAAAAAATTAATTTTTAAACCATTGTAAGGATTGAAATAGTGACATAAAAATACCTTTATCCTTAATTTAGTCTCATATAAAAACATCTATAAAATAATTTTAATAATATGTACAAGAAGAAATAAGATTTTTAAATAAATCCTGAAAACATTTAAAATATGTTTTTTAAGGTGATGTGTCACTCACCTTAATTCAAACTCATCACGTTTGTTATTTATCTTCCAAAATATCAAAATAATGTAAATTATTTAATTTATTTAGGACTCTTTTCATGTTTATTATTGTTTTTATTTTATTTATTACCATGTTATATATAATTACTCAATAAATAAAATTTATGTTGAACATTTTGACGGTATTCAACACATATAAGAAAAATGATTTAGGTTGGTTGATTATGGTCAAATTTATCATTATTCAATATTAAGTACAATAATAATTATGAAATAATTATATTTTTTATATATTAATTTTAATTTAAAAAATATTCATGAGTGATGGTTATGAAAAATTAACTATATTATAGTAATAGGGACGGTTGGGAAAACGTAAGAATGAGTAGTGTTTCCATTTATCAATGAACATGATGAAAAGAAGGTAAATATTATTTTATATTTAATGAATTATTATTAAATATTAACTAAAATATTATTTCATTAATTAAAAATAAAATTATTATTCATGTTAATTGGTCATTAAAATTGATCACATCACTTTTTGGAGATGTTCATCCACACATACGATTGAATGACATTTTCATTCTTCAATAGATGGAAATGTAAGAATGTTTATTATATATAATAATAATATAATGATAAATATTTCATGAATAATATATATATATATAACATAAATAAATCATTTTATAAATTCATTATAGGTTCTAATAGTAAACATATTACATTAGTTCGTGAGGTGTTAGTCAGCCATACAAATGAGCATGTATTCATTTCATAATTGAATGAAAAGGCTGAAGGATATTGGTTATCCAAAATAAATAAAACAAATTTTTATATTAAATATAATTTTAGTATTATATTTTCATGTTTTAATAATATTTCAATGAGGATGATGAATAAATAAAAATAAAACATTCTATTAAAATCTATGCATCTTCTTCAGATAACCTCATTTATTTCAATCGTTAATCCCTCACAGGATAGTATTATTCCAAAAAAATATACCTCTATATCATTTCTTGTGATTTTAGGAAGTTATTTGTTCAGTTCATTATCAGTATATGGTGCTAAAATTATGCGAGGTGGAGATGAGAGAGGTTCCCTATTATATGTGGGGGAGGGTTATTCAGATAATTTCAAAAAGAAATAAATTAATATAAAATAATTTCCCAATTTATATGGACTAGAATTGGTATAATTAGAATATAGGATGATTATCGGTATATATAATTTCATAGAATTAAATTTATAAAATTTTAGATTATTTTAGTACTAGTATCAATTTGTTTTAACACCATGTTATGCTATTTGAAAATTATGGAAATGTCAATGTTTTTCCTTCTCAGGGGTCAAGAAAGATAATATAAAAGGAATAATGGCCCTTAAGTTTAATATGGATGATTTTTTAAACCATTCACAATTTACTTGTCTAAATTAGGTTTTTATATTAATTTTCAATCATTTATTTAAAAAACATATTATAAAATATCATTACTGTCATTTTTTTACATATTCAATGAAATTTTATTTAATGTAATAAAGATAAAAATGTAATTTGAATATAAATATTTTAGAATAATGTAATATTATATATTTATCCAATATGTTCTTTGGGACACTTTTAATCCCCCATACAATATTAATTTGATAGTTCTTAAGATAATTTAGTTGATTTTCCTATTCTACAACAAGCACTGGGTTGGCGTTGCATGTGCATATTTGGAAATTATATGATCACTAAAATTTAGAAATAAACTAAAATAATAAATATATAATTATTCAAAAAATAAAAATTAATAATAATTCATAACATATTTTTATACCTACGTGAACATATATATGAATTTAAAAGCAAGGGAGTGACATTTTGTAATTTCCTTACTATAAATAACATAAAACTCTAAATAAAAAATCAATTGAAAAATGGTTGTATTTTCTAATTTTGGATAAATATGGATGAAATAGATTCATAAAATGAAATAAAATATTGTTTTTTGATGAATTAATATACTTATCATATTAATTTTAACCATAATTAAACCATTTAACCATTACTTTTTCATAAAAAATTTATTATGCTTACTATACATAATTAACAAAAATAAAAGGGACCTATTTACCAAATTTTCAAAAAATTATTTCAAATACTGAAACCATTTTTCAATATTTATTTTCGCAATTTAGTCAAATTTAATTTAATATTAATCCCTTCAAATGTGATGAAAACAAATTTTCTGAAAAAAATCTTTCAAAGTGTAAAACAATTATACCAAATTAAAGTATAAAATTAATTTAAAAGACCATAATTGAATTATTTTTTATAAAAATTAACTCATTAACATTTCATACTATTCTAAAATATAATTTTACATTGTAAATACATGAAAATAAAATATTATTTCTAATAAAAATAATTATTTATCAGTATTCATTGAACTATTAGTCATTTTAAAATTTTCTAAAAAGTCATAATAATATAATTTTGACTTGTGGAATTCAAAAATGTAGTATAAATTTTCAAATTATAATTACATAATTTAGAAATTTATAATTTTAATAAACCTATATGATTCATGAATCCAAATTTTGTTATAAATAAAGATTTTTCTTCATTAAGGAAAAACGTATCATGTTAATATAATGAATATAAAGCAATAAGATATAAATAATTAATGTTAATTATACATGAAAATTATTTTTATTAACATTAATTGGGTTGTAACAGATGAAGCCGATTGATGTGGGATGGCATGGTAGGTTGACCCATATTGGATCGTTATAAAATGGTTTCCAAGTTATCCTCTTGATATTTTCGTAGTATCATAATTGGTAGTAGGACCATCATGATTCAATTATGGGGTGCAAGGTAGATCATGGATTGTTATTCATTAAGCTATATCTTGATTTAAAAATGTTAACTATAATTTTTTGGGTTGATTTTTGTTGTGAGTAATTTTTTGAATGTTAATATGTTTTAATTCTATTATGTGTTTTGGGATTATTATCTATATTATTTTTATTAGTTTTACTTTTTAATGAATTTGGTATTTAATTTATTATTTTGTTTTATTTATTTATATCATTAATCTTGTAATTACCTCAATGAATATAAGGGATGGATCTAGAGAGACTGCCCCACCAGACAATCCTCTTATGGACCATTATCTCATTGTATTAATGATCAGAACCATTCAGTCTCTTTAGAAATTTAGTGAACCAGGGAGAATATAATAAATGGATCTTTCTTAGGAGTTCATGAAGAAGACTTTGACTATGTTTCTGGGTGATTAGAGGTCATCATAAATGGAACAATGATTGAAGAAATATTCTAATTCTTATATACCATTCATGTGGAAAGGTTGGGATCCACTACATATGTGCTGGAAGGGACCTGTCAGAGGTGGTGGGACTCAGTTTTGTTGGATAAGATTCATGACTATCATAAAAAATATGGTTCAAGAATATTTTGAACTAGAACTATTATAATAAGACATTATTAGAAGTAAAGGATAAGGATTTGGTGGCCACTGAGTAAAGGAACCATTAGGTAGTGGATTACTCTACTCAATTTTATTAGCTGGATCAACATTCACCAAGGATACTGATAACAAACTACTTGAAGGAGCACCATTTTAGGATGGTGTTACAGCTATAAATTTGTTCAAGGATAAATAATTTATGTCATCCCACATGTTCTAAATTGGTTGAAAAGGAATATAAAGATGTTCCAAATATATCATGGCTAACTGATATGAGTTGTGCCACAATTTCCAAGGGTGGGAGCTTGAGTTCTTCTTCTAGAAAAAATAGGATGTGTAAGGCATCAAAATTGTGTTATAATAGGATCACGAAACATCCCTACAACCCAACCATTTTATCCTCACTAGAGTGAATTCATATGGTGTCTTATCAATGTAGGAAAGTAAGCAATTCTAGACATATCTTCCGTGAAGCTTCGAGAAGATGTCTCTAATGTGGTTTCCTACGATATCATCATTAATACTATATGTGTCCACCTCAAGGTGGTGAAATGAGTTCTTCTCATACTAGGGGTTCCTAGGTTAACCCTTATATGTTTAAAGGTATGGAATAAAATTTCTATATGAATGGGGACTCTACTTCCACAAAAAAACCTCTACGTGTAATTGAATCTGTTTTCGTTTATATAGAAAAACATGAGCAGAAGGACTCAGAGATGGATCCAATGACCTTTATGGGTATGGAGTTTATTAATTCATATATGGCCTGAGATTTAATTATCATTCGTGAAAAAAATTAATTTATATTTCCAAATTTGATTTATTCCTTAAGACTATGATATTATTTGATTTCATTTTCTATGGATCACTCCACTCTATTGGGAATAGTAAGAGAGAAGGGGTTTAAAAAGACACCTCTCAGAACAGTGAGGAATCACTGCTAGGTGGTAGATTACTGGTTCAACATCATTTATATTTTCATAGTCAAAAACCCTCATGACCAGTTAAATTGAGTATTTATCATTGTTAAAAACAAACACACACCCACATGATTGAAATATAATATTTATAAGGACCACCTCTCATTCTGATAATAATGCACCATGGATTGATACATATTGAACTGAGATTATATGACCTAATAGTTTTAACATGTAGAGACAATTAGCAGGGTTTATATTTGAGGTTTTTTATATCAATTTTCCTAATTATTATAGTGAATCCCACACTAAAATAATGATACATAATTTGATAAAACAAGAATAAATCCTTCCAAACTCATCATTCAATTATTGATGTAGTGTTTCTCTTCTTCTTCTTTAACGTATAGAAATGATTGAAGGAACACGTCACTCTATAAAAATATATATAATGACCTCTTATTCTTATTCAATTCTCTCCTTCTCTTATATTTATATATATGTGTTGAATTATTCAAACAATATTCACATTTTTTGAATATTGAATTTTTAATTTTAATTTCAAATTCAAATTCAAATTCAAACCACCAACTTCCTTCAAAATCATCCTCATGATTATTGTTCAAAAAGATCATAATCAACCAATTTAAAATTAGTAGTTATTATATATTAAAATAAATACCAAAGTCCTCATATGAATAAAAGTATGTACATATATTTGAAAAATCCTTGAAATATCTTTAATGGTGGTGTTATGAGAATTATACCGTATCTTATTGGTTTCCAATAGTTATTCTCACAAGATTCGCACAAGTCTATGTCATGGTCAAGGTGTTATAACATGGACGCCATTAAATCTCAATAACTACCTAAATCCAGACAAACTTTGTATGTGATGTGGTCTTCTCCCAAAGCTGTAGTCCATCATTAATTCTAATAACTATAAAAGAGTATAATAATTATAGTGTGGAGGACATGAAATTTGTAGAACAACTGAAATCTTCCCATGTATCCACTGTATCATGGAACTTTACTATGGTGTATAATTATTCAATTTTAAATTACCTAAAAAAATAAATCCATCCTCATCTATACCGCATTTCGTTCCTATCATTTTTTTTCACTCAATATGATTCTTATCTATGGTAATGAATTTTTGTTAATGGTGCAGTCTTACTAGTGCAAATGTTGTAACATGATCTGTGGTGTGGACCTGAACCGTCTTTAAATTATACTATAATCATGAAATCCATTCGAGATATATATACAATATGACCATTTCACAATAAATATTTTGATTTATACATAGAATATGATTTATGTATTGACAAGAAAATTAAACATGTCTAATCATATTCTATACTCGAAGAATTCACTCTCAAAAATCCCAGCATCCATCAAATCACCTATTGGGATTAATAATCTATGCATTTGGATTTTATTGGAATTAAAGGAAAATAAATCAGTATTAAACTCTAAAATCCAAACAATATATCATTTCCCAATAATTATAATCCATCATGTGAAAACTCAGTATAAGAAATCTTGTACATTGTATGTATAATACCATGATTTCTATTAGATAGTGATTTATATTTATCATGATAAACATGAACTTGACAACCTTCAAAATAAACCTCATCATCATGTTGTTAAATCATTAGAAACATGAAATATTCTTATAACCACTACAAAAAAATATGTAATCCTACCATTTTATTTTATAATCTTTTCATTACAAAGTTCAAAATAGAGGATCTTTTATTGTTTAGTAACTTATAAAAGAGTACATAATAGATGAAATGTTAAATAATTCATCTAATTCAAGTAAAATGATTCATAAAAGGTTACTAAAAATTATATTTACTGCACCTTAGAACCTATGGACACTCATCGATATAAAGGTGGGTCATAATGTCTAATAATCGAAAATAGGGGAAACCGTTTACCAGGGATCATGAGAATTATCAATAAGAACATAAAGAATATGATAAACACCTAAGGAAAAGAGAATGAGACAAATAATTGTAAAAATGGCATGAATCATAAAATTTAAATTTTTCTACAACATTGACTTAGACATTCATAATCATACCACAATGGTTATTCACCGAGGGGTCATAAAAATTATCATGTTTATTCATCAAGGTATTGTAAAACATGTTATATCTTGAGATTAAATTCAATACCCAATTCATTGGAGTGATATGAGGGAGAAACCTTTATATGAAATTAATTATTGTGAGGTACATAGATCATAATAAAACATCTCATAAATAACATATAGAGAATAAAATAAATGACTTTCATATCAAAATTGTGGCGTCTTAAAATGTTCTTAAAAATATGATCATTATGTCATTTATATACCATAGAAACAGAATGATGGTTTCATGTATTTAATTTATATAATCAAATAAATTTTTTATAAATTTTTGTTAATAACCCTAGAAATGAATGGTCTTTGATAATTCTCATAAAGATATGAAAATAATTTCTTGATAAAACGAGAGAAATTTTTAAAAGAAAACATGGTAGCATAACGGGTTTGAATCGGGGATTTTTAAAACCTTATAGAGAGAGAGGAGATAATGTTCTCCTAATCATAAAATAAATCTAATACAATAAAAGTATAGAATAAAATGTATATAATAATATAGTTTAGAAACATGAAAGATATACCACATAAAAAATGGAATTTGAATGGAAAAGGGAAGTTGAGATTTCCCTTACATTGAGGTGTAACTTCGAAAACTCAAAAAGGGGGACCTTGGGGGATTAAGTAAACCATTGGATGACTTATTGGGAGGAAAAAATGTCATATTTTCATTCAAGGTGAATTGGTAATGAATGATAATGGATAAATGGGTGTGTATTTATAGAAAAAGTGAGGAAGTTTTTTTACTAATTTCCCCTGACACATTAGTAGTGGTATTTGAAAAACCATGGTATTTCCCATGATATTTGCAAAACCGTGGGCTTTACCATGTGATTTTACATGGTTATTGGCCACATGGGACACCAATTATAATATTTTAATCTACATGATTCGAAAAAAATTGATATTACACATTAAATCATTAATGACGTCATTAATCAAACTGAAAAACTCAAACTATATCTTTACTCTTCATGTAATACTAAAGTATTTTATAAAATTATAATAAATTCATCATAACCTAATATCAATGTTCGGATATCAAAAATTCCATTTATTTGATCATAATAACTCTATAAATATGTGAAATTTATCTCAAAACAATAAAAATACTTAGTAATTAAAAATAATAGCAGACATAAAAAGCATACTGAAAAGCATAGGAAAATTTATAAAACTTGAATTTTTTTATAATTTTTAATTAAAAAGTAGTGTTTTTATAACATTGTTTCATTATTTTAAACATTATTAACAAATCCTTAGTTTATTATAAAAATATATAACTTTCTGAAAGGAACAATTTTTACCCAAAAAAATCGATTTATCAAATTCCATCTCAACTTTTAAGAATAACTATTCTTGAAACTAAAATGACAAAATAAAAATGTTATTAAAAAAGGTATTACACATTAAGTTACTATGTCCTTGACAGATAACCCTTTATAACACCTACAAACCACCCCAGTCTATGGTGTGCGATGGTCACAGACTCTTGGGGAGCTCATATAACATTTCTCGGCTAGTATTTTCCACTATCATGAAATTCTACCATAGGAGAATTCATTCAAGATTACTGTATTGATGAAAAACATGGGATTGGTCCAGATTGAAGCCCAATGATGCTTCCTCCTTCCCAATATCTGAAAAATGGTCTTCATACATGCCAACTCTACTGGGTGAGGGCATCGACAATTAATTCTGCATTAATTTTCCATTGTAATTTCTATATATAAACCATGATTATGATATTGTTCTTATTATGAAGAGTACAATTTCCAATGACCATGTAAAGGTCAAACCCTGATGGTCACATTTCAAATTATTCTCACTTCATTGTTAATGAGATATATTTTTTTGTGTAATATAATATAACACATATTTTTAGATAACAAATATCATTTAAAAAGGGTTTGGGTCATTACATTCTTCCCCCGTTAAGAATTATTTTCTTCAAAATTTCTTCTCGTTCCCTCGGTTGAGAAAATATGTTGGTACTTCTACATTATTTTCTCTTTTAGTTCCAACATTAATTCATCATATTTTTTGTTCCTCCACAACACTTTAACAATGTGGGTAGTCATGTTGTGTATAACATTTTTTCCATGGTCTAATATCTTCACTGGGTGCTCCTCATTAGAGTGGTTATGTTCCAATAGTACAACCTATATATTCAGTAAAAGTCAAAGGATGGGTACATACATACTAATGTGATATAGATAGAATACATAATGAACATGATCTATATTAGGGGGAAGAGTTATCTAATAGGTTACTTAACCTATGAAATAAAGGATTTTATAGGGTCCATTGTACGTGGGGTTGAGCTTTCCTTTCTTACCTTACCTCCTAACTCTCTTCCAAAGTGAAATTCGAAAGAAGACTTTATCTTCAACATGATACTCCAAGTTAATTTTACAGTTTTCAGCGTAGATCTTTTCTGAATCTGAGTATCCTTAATTTTTTTTGGATGGAATAAACCTTTTCTATCATCTCTTGAACAAGATCAGTCCAATGAAGAATTATCTCACCTGATTCATACCAACAAGTGGGATTTCGACATGGAATATCATATAGAGAATCGTAAGGTTCCATTTGAATACTAAAATGGAATCTATTATTATATGAGAACATAACTAAAGGAAGATGTGTTAGAGATGGTGTCCTAGAACCAACTACATTGTATATTATTCATTAATATATACATTATCACATCATGATTGTTCTTCTATGTGACAATGCATGTGAAGATGTCCTAAGGATAGTTGTTTCATTAAAGGGTCATAACAGATCCTTTCTTTGATGAGAACCCAGAAGTTCCATAACATTATTCCTCCATATATATGATCTATAGACAGATGGTGTTATTTGGGCGACCCAAATAATAAAAGCCATCAGGGGTAAGGGCTCATAATACATTGTGGCGTCTTCTCATTGTGTTATCCCTCTGTTACATATAGGAGGATATTATGATAACGAGACCAGCCAGCATGAAATCCACATTTAATATTGCTATTGGATGTTTCTATCTACGAATGAGTGTATTGGTCGATAGAAATTAATATTATTATTAATGTTTATTACAACTCGAGAACTTATATGTATTGATCAAAACTATGATGAAATGCTATTCTCATTGAGGTAGGATATTTTGGGTGTGTCATGTGTAATACAACATTAATAGATAATGTGAGAAAGGATTTTTGCCTGCTATTCCATAACAGATGTAGATATCTCAGACCCTTTAATGGAATTGATATAGCCTAAATTAATTCTTGTACATGGTATGGAATGGAAGAGTTCAATTCTGGAAAGTCCAAGAAAGAATAATCGAGCACATGGGCTGATGGAACTAGCATGAAACTCACTTGATTGGATATATCGATACAAAGGAATTACATTACAAGGTAAGCATTTGTAGGATGTGACATGTCATTGCAGAGTTAACTTCATTCTCTATGGTTTCATTGGCGTGTTTCTAGATTCTAACCTTGTAATTTAAGAAATCTCCACTTAATTCCACTATGAAAGAGACTTAGAGGGTCACACAATATTAGTTTCCAAGTATCTCAATTAAATATTAATATAAAAAGTTGAATAAAGATTATTCGCGATTTTGGTTTAGTAATTATTCAAGGATACCTCATCTCATTGATTTAGACACTAGTATTTTGAGATAATATATTTTGGGACAATTAATATATTTTTTTAACGAGTAATGCAGTGATATTTATTTGATAAATAAATATTCATTATTCAAGGCCTAATAAATGTGGCGGAAGAAATAAAGAAAATGGAAAAACAAAAGAATAGGCTTTGTATATTAATATAAACACCATGTAATTTTCTAGGGATTTTTGATAAATAATATTATTTATTTAGTCAAATAATATTGTGTGAAATTCGTTGTGTGAATTTAATGTAATAAATATATTCAATGGTTATTATTAGACATGGGGTCTTACTATGAATTAATGAAATGAATAAATGCTTTTAGCTAATTATTTCATTTTATTATCTTCTGTAATTAAAATTAAAATTATATAATTCTTGTTATCCTAGACTTTTTTGGGGTGTGCACAACGGATCATGGGAAAGCTCTCAAGCCAAGAGAGATTTATTTTCTACCAATATTGCTCTCAAGGTACGAGAGTGATCCTCCCATGCCAGATCAAGGAGAGCACTTTGCAAGCGGCTCTTAAGGTGATCGAAGGTGAACATTGAAATAAAAGGATATTCTGCACTAGCACTCAGATATCCCTTGGGAAATGTCTAGAGATACGTGGAGCATGTGTGGATAACTGCAAGGGGAATCCTACACATTTATTCTATGACGCAATAATAGTTCACATTGTATCATGACCAGAAACATCAATAGAGAGATAATTACATCAAGGTAATTTATTTCTTTTAATTTAATTAATTATAACCAACATAGGATAATCCTATCTATGGTTTCGGGAATCCCCTATTTTCATTCATTCTTCATTCTATTACAAAGATCATGAATTTTATTATTGTGGAGGATCTCATATTGATCATTCTTAACAGAAAAATAATAGTTGGGTACACCCACCAACGCACTTCCATTGCACCCGAAACCTACAAGTTGTATCATAGGTGTCATATTGTTGATTATAATTATTTAGTTTTTCATTGGTGATTTTCACATTTAATAATATAGTTCTTTGAATTCAAGTTAATCATTCTAAAAATCTAAATCTCAAGATCAATTCCTCCACTTTTGTTTCCGGTTCACCTTACATAAATGGTTTTTTATTTAAGTTTTGATTAAAATAAAATAGTGGATCTCCTCCGGAGGTTCCAATGATTGATATATGTACAACACCAGAACAAATTCATGTATTCGGCAGTACTAACTATGTATTATAGGATCCATGCACCGGTACAGTCCGAAAAACTAGGTCGTGTCATTGGATTCTCTCTATGTCTTTAAGACTCTCTATGTTGACCAGGAATAGGTGGCACATGGTTTCTAGATTATACACTGTGTGGACCACTGAACATGTTGTGTAGTCCCATCGGGTTAGGTTTGGAACATGTACCACATACACGGCTTTCCCGGATGGAAATCGTGTAACACAGATACTACATGGTGTGTGTCCCACTGAACATGCCATGTACTCTGAAGATTTACGAACTACATCTACACACCATGTTTCCAGGAATGTATTGTGGATAGACACCAAACAAAATTACATGCTGAGTAGTCAGAACTATGTGTCGTGTAATCCTCCAAATTATACTGATTTATTAAAATTTATTATTAAATTATACAACCCCTGAGACGTGAACCGTAGTGCGGGCATAAGGCTAAGGCACCACACATGATAGGTGTTAAATATATATATTTGTTTAATTTAACATCATCTTAATATTCATTTATTATCATTGGGATATTATGAATGGGAATTCATTGTGTTCCCTCCAAGGTAAAAGTTATGTCCAAAGATAATTTTAAATGAAATTATTTGATTAAAAATATGATGGATGCAAATCTCATGGAAATTCAAAAAAAGGTTTAAGATGAAATGATTGATTAAATAAAGATAATTAATTGATTTGAGCAAGATTTATCTTAAAAATTTACCATTAAAGAATTGAATTCTAGTTTTATTTATGTGTAAATATCATTGCATGTATGGATGATCATGAGCTAGACCATGAACATTCTATTTGAATGGTATTTTTTAATTTGTTTATTTAAATTAAATTTGTTATCCTGTAATCCTTCTCCTCATTAACATGTAGAGACTGCGTGCCCATGGTTTCTTTCATATAGAACCCTGTTATACCCCTCACTTGAAAATGAGAAAAAAGAATATTTAATAGATGGAGCTCCCAAGCTAGTGGAGGTGAATCAAATTAAGATCCAAGGTGAAACCAATCCAACGAGATACAAAGGTGGACATGTGGAAAGTTGTAAACCCAAACCCAAAAGGTCCAATGTGTTTATCAGAAAGGTCTTGGGTTAGTTTATCAACCACTAGAAAAAATAACAGATAGAACAACCTCATTACCATACCATTTATTTTATTTCATACAGTTTTATGGATTATTTATTGGGGGTGTGTTTTCACGATTACACAATTAATTAATTAAACAAGCATTCCATATAGAACTAGAATAAGACAGGCTTATGCATAAATATTATATTAGACATGGTTAATCACTTATGTATACCCCCCTTAATATTAAAATTCTTGTAATCATAGATAATAAAATGAAATCTTACATATAAGGATAAAATCCTTAAAAGAAAATTTTATATCGATTTAGTCTTTTGTAATCTGGGTTAGAATCAAACCACAGTTCAAAGTGCATGACCAACCCATGATGGGGTGCTTTCAATTATTGGGGAATTATAATTCATGGTTTTGTGTTTACTTGAGTTAGTTCACATTAACGGTTGACTTCCATAGTAGGACTTGGTGTGACAAAGAGGGAAAGGTTAAGGAAATCCAAAATAAAATGAATTTAGGATTGGGGAGTACACTCAGCAGATCATGGAGCTGCGAGTTAATGCAGTTGGTATTCGGAAGGCCTACCTAAAACCCTTCACATTTCTTTACCAACCCTAGTTGGGGTAACACGAAGGGAAATATGGATCCATTCAACTTGAATAATCAGGATTGAAAATATCCCAATGTCAATGGTGATGGCTATTTGATTTTGTTAAAATAGTGAGAGACTAATAGGAATTAAATTATTTATTTCTCTCAGTTTTATCATAATAAAGTAATAAACCATTTATCATAATAATTTGTAGAAACAGCCAGAAAAATGACTTCAAACATATTATTGTGAACCAAACTCTAGAAGGAAAACCATCTCACCAGAACCAATTTCTAGGAATTATAGAGGTTTTTATGCATCATCCATCGCAATGAGAGGACTTTGATCTTACTAGAGTATCCTATTCTAGTTACACATTTAAAAGAGTCCAGGTATGAGGAATTATCTCTCTTTGTGAATCATATGTATGATTCAATAGATATCAAATGTCTAATACTATTAGACTTATCTAATGATCTCTTAAAGAAACATGAAATCATGGAAGTGTATAGGACGAAGTCTCACATTAAGTATCCCTATGAAGGGAAGGTGATACATGATAGATTTGAGATATCCAACTATTTTTTTCTAACTAATCCTTGAGAGTCTGTGCTAGCTGGGCCACATGTAGTTGTGATTATTGGATACATTGAAAGCCGATACATCATATGGATAATGTCCTGGGATGAGTTTCGTACATATCTCATCCAACCATTAATTCCCAAGACTTTATCTAGATTTATTGTCAACTACATCCTTGGAAATAGTTAGAAGATTATATCGGTACATTGGGCTTTAATTCGCCAGGTAGATAAGGAAATAGTGTGTGACCAACCCGCGGTCCTTATAGTGAATAGGAAATGGAAGGAAAAGGAAAATGTTCCAAGGATTCATAAACGATATGAATCCCCTAAGAACCGTCCCTCCAAGAATGGGAAGTTCTAGATGTTAGGCGAGGAATGGGAGGCGGTATGTTTTACATGTGGAAAGCCAGGCCACTAAAAGAGGAACTGCACCCAAAAGTGTGGGGATTCTAATGGTATGTTCGTTATTAAGTGTATTCTTTCCATTTCTACACCTTGGGTATTAGATACACCTTGTGGGTCTCACATCTGTATTAAAATTCATGAACCATGTTGATTTAGTAATATTTTCAAAGGAAATGAGGATTTTCAAGCCGCCAATGGAGTGAGTTTGCCTGTATTAGCCATTGGCGATTAACATCTCTCATTTCCAACAGGCCTGCTTTTTATTATTCATTACTGTTATTTTGTAACTTGTGTTACCAAAAACATAATTTCTATATCATGTTTTGATATGGATGGATTTGTTTTCATGTTTTGAAATAAGGGTTGATACATTTATAATTAAAACAAATGTTATGGTTTGGTGAAATTAAATTTTGGTTTTATATGTATTAAATTGAAAAAAACAAGTGTTGGAAATCGATAATGAAACAAACTCACATGACTCATACATCACCTAGTTGTGGAATCGCCATATTGGTCATGTAAATGAGAAGCAATTGACAAAGCTCTACCTAGATGGTTATTTATACTCTACATAGATAAAACCAATTGAAAGATGTCATGCTTGTTTACAAGGTAAAATGACCAAGCCACCTTTTGGTAGACAGGGTGAAAGGGACAAAGAGCTTCAAGGAATGGTGTACAATGAATTATATAGACCATTTCCATTAGAATCTAGAGGTGGATATTCATACTTCATTACATTTACTAATGATGTGGGTTGACATATCTATGTATACATAAAGAGGTATAAGTCAGAGTCCTTAGATAAATTTAAGGAATTAATGAATGGTGTACAGAACCAGCATGGTAAGAAGATTAAGAAACGTCAATCTGATTAAGGTGGAGAATATCTCAACCAAGAGTTAATCGATCTTCTATGGGAGTCTGGGATTCTATCTCAACTCACTCCTCCTTATACACCACAGTGGAATGGTGTCAGTGAACTAAGGAACCAAACCATGTTAGACATAATAAGGTCGATTATGAGTCATGCAGAATTTGTATTATCATTTTGTGAACTTAATTGCAAACTAAATCATACACATTAAACAGAGTACCACCTAAGGTGGAAAATGGAATTCACTCTGAGTTATGGAAGAGAAATAAACCCATTTTTCACAAACACATGTATGGGGATGTGAGGAATTTGTTATAACCTTTTTATGTGAAAAACTAGATCCCTAGGGAAGAAAGAGTATCATTATAGGATATCCCAAGGAAATAAAAGGATATTACCTATATTACCCTTAAGACAATAAAGTTATTGTCTCTGGACAAGCCATCTTTCTTAAGAGTAGAAAATTCACAAAAAGGATTGTGGAAGAAAAATTGTCTTCGACAGTGTGGATTATCAGGACTCCCAAGAGTTGGTATAAGAATAAATTCAACATGTCCCCGTGGAAGAGGTTATTGAAACACAAGTACTGCATAGGATCTCAAGATAGGTAAGGGAACTATAGATATTTGGTTTCCTTGTCACTACAGATGGTGAATTATTATTGTTGGACAATGATGACTTTATCTTTTACAAGGAAGCAGGAGAAAGATCAGAAGCTGCAAGATAGCCAGAATCTATGAATTTTGTGATGTATCCATTTATCTGAACCAAGCTTGGGTTTTGGTCAATCATCCAATTGATGTAAATAATGTTAGATAAAAATGGGAATTTATGAGAAATATGGACATGGAAGGTCATGTTAGAACATATAAGCCAAGGATAGTGGCTAAAATATTTACACAGCATGAAGGAATTGACTATGATGAATCCTTATCACCAGTTTCCTAGTTTAAATCCATAAGAATATTACATGCCATAAGTTCTTACCATGACTACGAGATTTGGAAGATAGTTTTTAAAATAGAATTCTTTTACAGGAAACTTCAAGAATATGTCTATAAAACACATCTAGAATGGTTTGTTACACCATGTGAATCCAAACGGGTTTTCAAGATGTAGAAATCCATTTATGGATTAAGGAAATCATCTAGGTTTGGAAAAAACTGATTTGATGATTCCCTAAAAAATGTTTTCATTAAGAAAAAATGTGAGCCATGTGTTTTTAAGTGTTTTAGTGGGAATTCAGTCATTATCGTAGTATTATATGTTGATGACATATTAAAAATTAGAAATGATGTACCCGTCTTACTGTCATTTAAGGACTGGTTGAACATGTGTTTCTATATAGAGGACTTAGGTGAAGCAACCTACATTCAGGGGATCAAGATCATTCATGATAGATATAAGATGTTTCTTAGAATATGTCAGGGTACATAAATTCACCAGATATGAAATATATTTAGTATGGAACAATCCAAGAGTGGATTGGTTCTATTATCACATGGAAAAAATCTTTATAATAGAATGTATCCTTAGACACAACTAGATAATGATAGAAAGAGTACAATCCCATGTGCTTTTGCTATAGGATCCATCATGTGTGACATGTTTTGTACCTGGCATGATGTTGCCTATGCACCGAGCATGGCAGGAATATATCAAGAAGATCTAGGGGACCATCATTGGACTATTGTTAAGATTATCCTTATGTATCTAGGAAGAACTGAAGATATGTTCTTGGTGTATGGAAGAGACAAAGAGATTGTCATAAAAGGGAATGTTGATGATGTTTTTCAGAGAGATCATAATGATCTAAAGTCGCAATCAATATATTTTTTTGTCTCAATAGAGGAGCTTTGATATGGAATTGTTCATAACATCCCATTTACATCGATTCTATAGTAGAGTCTGAATATATAGTGGCATCTGATGCAGCCAAGGAAGTTGTCTGGATTCAGAACATTGTTCAGGATCATGATTTGGTGCATATAAGTAAGGATCATATGAAATTGTATTGTGATAATACTGATGCGGTGGCTCTTTAAAAAGAACCAAGTACACATCCACAGACAAATCACATTCACCGAAAGTATCACCTTTTGAGGAATTTCTATCAAAGGGGTGAATTTGAAGTGAGAAGAGTGTCTATAGAAGAGAACATGGGGGACCCCATGACTAAAGGCATATCTCAATGGAAGCAGGAATATCATGTTAGATCTAGCGGGTTAAATGTTGTCAGCAGTTGGCTCTAGTCCATGTGGGAGTCTATTGGAGGTGGTGGCCTAGAACCAACTAAGTTTTTATTTATTCATTATTTAATACCTTGTCATATATTGATTGTTCTTATGCATGACAATTCCTATAATAATGTCCTAAGGATAGTTACTATAGTAACGGGTCATAGAGGACCCTTTCTATGATGAGAACCCGGATGTTCCCTAACATTGTACTTAAATAAATATGTTCATTGGCAGGACGATGTTAATTTAGGGACCCAAATAATACAGGCCATTAGGGGTGGGGAATCATAAAACTTTGGGGCATCTTTCCATGGTGTGCACCCTTGGTAATATCTAGGGGATATTATGATAACGAGACCCACCAACAGGAAATCCACATTTCATAGTGTCATTGGGTGTTCCTATCTACAGAAGTGGGTATTAGTCCTCAGACAATAATATTATTATTAATGGGTATTTCAACTCTCTCACATAGATGTATTGACAAGTACTATGACAACCCACTGTTCATAGTGAGGTAGGATATGTTGGGTACGTCATGAGTAATAATATATTAATAAATAATTCGAAAAAGGATTTTTTTTATTTGTTCCATAAAGGATGAAGATATCTCATGACCTTTCATGGAATTGATATAGCCTAAATAAATCCATTTCTATGGTAAGTAATGGGTGACTTCAATTTTGAAATGACAATGAAAGAATAATCGAGCACTAGGGTTGATGGCACTAGCATGAAACACGCTTGATTCGAGATATCGTAACAAATTGATAACAATACAATGTAATTGTTCGTAGTAGGGGACATGTAAATGCATTGTAAACAACTTTCTCTATTTTTGTCTTGGTGTGTTACAAGATAATAACCTTGTACATTAAGTAGGCTCCACCTAATTCCACTGAGAAAGATTCCTAGAGGGGAACACACTATGTGTTTCTGATTAACTCAGTTAAATTTTAATTTAACAAGTTGAATAAATATAATTCCTATTTGTGGTTTCATAATAATTCGAGGATGTATGATCACATTTATTTCGACACTAGTTATTTGAGAGAATATATTTTGGGGAGAAATAATATATATTTATTAGCGAGTAATGCAGGGATATTTATTTGAGAAATTAATAGTCCTTTTTCAAGGTCTAATAAATGTGGTGGAGGAAATAAAAATAATGGAAAAACAAAAGTACAAGCCATGTATATTAAAATACACATCATGTATGATTTCTAGGGATTTGTGAGAAATTATATTATTTATTTAATTAAAAAATATTATGTTTAACTCATTGAGCACATGTCAAGTAATTATAATAATCAATGTTTATTATATGACATGAGAAAAAACTAAGAATTAAATGAAATAAATAAATTCTTTTGGGTAAATAATTCATTTTATTATTCAATGTAAATTAAATCCCAAATAAAAAGTTATAATTAGACTAGAAATTTTTTGCAGTGTGCACAACAGATCTAGAGAGAGCTCTCAAGCCTATGGAGAATTCCTTTCTTCCAAGAATGATCTCAAGGTATCAGAGAGATCCTCACCAACTGGATCAAGTATAAGACTTTGCATATGGCTGTCAAGGTGGTCGAAGGTGGAAATCTTAATCAAAGGCACTTCTACGCTATCACCTAGAGAACCCTTCTATAGTATCTAAAGAAACAGGGAGCATCTGTGGATCACTACTAGAGGAATCCTACACTTTTAGTCAATGATGAAATGAAATATCACATCATATTGTGAGATAAAACATCAATGAAGAGATAATTACATCAACATAATTATTGAATTTTAATTAAATTAATTATAATCTACATATCATGATCCTTCGTATGGTTCCAAGACTCCCTTCCTTTGTTTGGTTCTTCATTCTATAACGTTGATCCAGCATTTTATTATCGTGATGGATCTCAGATTGTTCCTTATTAACTGAAAAATTATAGTTGGGTACACCCACCAACACACTTCGACTAACTCAGAACCTAAAAGATATTAATCCCATCCCGCTTTAAATTCCACTGAACATGTCCTCAACTTGTCCACGAGGGATTGGATAATCAATTCAAATTTTCCATTAGTTTTTGTATGATAGCTCGTATTTTATCTTAATTCAGTATTCATAGCATGTTGAATATTTCTCCAAAATATTGATGTAAAACTTGTATCATGATCATAAATTATTGAAAGTGGTACCCCATGCCACCTTACCGCTTCCTTCTCATAAATCATGGCAACTGGATCTGTAGACAAATCATCCCTAATATAGAAAAAATGGGAAGTTTTGGTGAGACTATCCAATATAACCCATATCACATTGTTTCCTTTGGATTTTCTTGGGATGCATGTTAAAAGTTCCATAGTGATGTTTTCCCACTTCCATGATATTATGGGTTGTGGTTGTATTACCCCTTTTGGATGTTTTTCCTCTTCCTTAACTATTTGACACACTAAGAACATAATAGTGTTGTTAGGAATCTCTCTTATCATGTTATCCAACCAATAACAATCACAAAGGTACCTATACATTTACATGCTTCCAGGATGTATAGAACCATAGATATATTAGATTTGTACATAAAATCCTTCGTTATTTCTGGAACTGATGGAATCCTTGACTTGTATGAAAATTCAATACACCTTCTTGATCAATATTTAACTCAGTCAACTTCACATTCTCCAAGGACTCTAACTACTTCTGTAACAATGTATCTTATCATTGAGCTTTCATGATGTTCTCTAGTAATTACCATTGATAAATAATTTGGGTTTGTATTATGAAATATCTTCCCTTAGGATTCCCATGTCTAGTTTTACTAGGTCTTTGATCAAAGGATCTCCTTGAATACTCAACATTTTCAACACAATCGGGTATTTCTTACTTAATTCATTAGTGAGTTTAATTTCGCTTCTGGGTTGATAATGAATTCAACAATCATAGTCATTATAATGTTCCAACCATCTCCTCTGTCTCATGTTCAATTAATTTTCTGTGAAAATATACATCAAATTTTGATTGTCTGTGTTTATAACACATTTATCCCCATGTGGATAGTTCCTTCATATCGTCAGAGAACAATAAACCGCCACTAGCTCTAGGTAATGCGTAGAATAGTTCTTCTTATGAGGCGTCAACTATTGAGATTCATAAGAAATCAACTTGTCATATTGAATGAGGATTAACCCAATCCATTTCAAATATTCATAACTAAAAATAAAAAATCCTTATCTAATAGAGGGTAAAGTTGACATGTGTTCAACAAACAATTTCTTCTTGATCTCTTGGATGCATTCTTCTCACTCTTTTTCCTAGATGAACTTGACCCGTTTTGAGTTAACATGGTTAGTGCATTAGAATGTCAAGAAATATTTTTCACAAACCTCTAATAATATCCTACTAAAAAGGAAACTAGAAATCTCAATTACTATTATAGGATGAGGAAACTCCTTCCAAACCTCTATCTTGTCAGGATCAACTATGATTTGTTCATTGGTTACAATGTGCCCTAATAATGCAACATGTTGAAACCAAAATTAAAATATGATAACCTTTTCAAAAAACCTCTCCTTCCTTATTATATTCAATATAACCTTTAGATTATCCTCATATTCCTTGAAACATTTATAATATATCAAAATAACATCTATAAAATCTACCACATAGTAATCAAGGTAGTACTTTAACTCACTACTAATCAAATCCATAAAAATAGCAGCAGCTGTGGTCAATCCAAATGGAATAAAAAACATGTAATTACCATATCTTTATTGGATGTAAGTCTATAGAATATTTTATTTCTTCACACTAAATTAATTATAACCAGATCGAAGGTCAATCATGGAGAATAATCGATCCCCATGAAGCTAGTCAAATAAATGAACTATTCTTGGATGAGGGTACTTGTTATTCCTGGTGATCTCGTTATGATCTCTATAATCAATGAATAGCCACACTGACCCATCCTTATTCTTTGAAAAGAGAATTTTTGGTCTCTAATAAGATAAACTTGGTTGGATAAACCCCTTCTTTGAAAGATCTTGAAGTTGCTTCTTTAATTCCCCAAGCTCTACATTTTCCCATTTAGGTCTTTGAAATTGTCTTGAAACTATGCATGGGTTCAATGGATAACTCTACCACTCTTTATGGGGGAGGTCTAGGTAACTCATCAGGAAATAAGTAAATGTGTTCCTAAATTAGGGGGACATTTTCTATTCCTATATATTCATTTCCTTATTCATCTTCACTGATCATCTCCATAAATAAGTCTTCATGTGGGGCTTCTAGACAATTCTCAAATTGAGATATCTATCCTTTGAAAAAAACAATAGATTTTCTATTTAAGACAAATTATATTTCCTTATTTATGAATTTTATCTTAGCATTATAGTTTGAGAGACAATACATCCCTGTTATAAGGTCAAATTCCAACATAGGAATGACTACTAGATTTGTGATGAGTTTGTTCTCGCCAAAGTAAATACCAGAGTTTCTATAAAGTGTTGACGCTTGGATTACCTCTCCAGGAGTCTTGATTGATAACTCAACATGTAGCAGTTTGGGGATCTATTCCAAATTATTTTTAAACATGGAAAAAATAAAGGAGGACATAGAACTAGAATCACACAAAGAACATGCTAGATTTGAGAGAACAACAAGAGTACATTCAACCACATCATTTGGTGCTTCAAAATTATTTATCATGATATAAAAAGAATGTACTTTCTCCCTTAGATAGTGTTGAGGTTGAGGGTGATTTCACTCCACTTCCATCTGATTTGGACAAATAGAGGAAAGGTTCCCCAGTTTTACATACATGAATCATTAGACATCAGGTGGGGTATGAACCATCTTCCCTATGAAATCAGTTTTGTGAAGTTTAGGCTTTTTCTAACGTTGATAGTTCCATGAAATATGGCACTCTCATGCACACTTGAAATATTTTTCACTTTTAATCAAGGCATTCTCTAAATTCTTTTTCCTATACTTGTTGCACGTGGAAAGTTTCACTTTATATCCACCTCTTCATTGATCAAAGAACCTCCCCACATTTGGCTCCAAATATATCTTATATTCATTTTATTTGTGAGACCACTACATCTCTCCATGCACTAGTTCAAATTTCAGAGTACTTAGTACTAAATCTTCATAAATTCCTCATTCTCGATGGGTTATATTATTCCGTAGATGGGGTCATAGTCCACCAAAAAATAAATCAACTATTCCATTAGGATCAATGAAATTTATAGAGGTGTAATGGTAATGCCTTGTGAAGTTGACCTCATAGCTTTACAAAGATCATTTTTCCTTTTTCTTCATATTTAAGAATTCCACCATTTTTTTTGCATCAAACATGGGAGTTTTTTTGTAAAATGTTCTATTGAATCTATCCCACTCCAAATATGAAATATATATTCTTGGATTTATATTTTTAACCATTATCCACCACTGATCTGCCTCTCCCACAAATTGAGGGTGACATTTTCTTGTTTTAAACAGTGGAATACAGCAAATGTAATTTCTATAGTTCTTACCAATAGTTCAGTAATCAATGGGTTTATATATCCACAATAAGATGGTGGGAATTGATTAACAAAGGTCCTAATGAAAATTTATTCCCTTCATTGTAAATCAGGTTTCTCATCATGATTCATGTTATTTACCGTAACTCGATTTAGTTAATTTGTCATTATTATGATATTTTCCATCATGTCTTCCATTACAGGGCCATTAGCGCATGGTCAGTAGCGCTTACCATTTATGCGATTATTGTAATTCCCACCATTTTATAGAAGAAAAAAACATAGTGAGAAATATTTTTCTTTTACTAAGATTGTAATTCTAATGGAATTTTTATATCGTAAAACATCTTGTTTAAAAATGATATTCGTTAAAAAAACATTTTCAATAAATCCTTCATAATGTATCACAAAAAGATTGTGATTAATAGATCATGTCCCATAGGAGTTTCAAACCTGGAGTGTAGTAAGGCCCATTTTCATGTACCAGGTTACATCGAGTCAGGCCTAACACACCTTGTTAGAGTTGTTACCCCTAGTTAAATCTATAACAGAGCCACATCAAATTGTTTTTATCAAGACAATGATTTATTTTTTCAGAAACCAACTACATAATATTTCACCCAAATATTAATAATTTTACTATTTTTAAACATTTCTCTAGGGTTCATCCTAAAGGTTTCAATCTAAATTTCCATAAATAATTTATCCATCCACTGATACCAACTATGAAATCCTACATTTTTATTATATAGTCTTTTCATTAAATTATACAAAACAAGAAATATTTTAAGGTTTAGTGTCTTGGAAATATGTTATATAATACATTAAAACATTAAACATTAATCGAATAAACATGAAGGACCACTTCAAATGTTTATCCTACGTCAATTTTCTACAAATGATAACCTAGAAACATACATCAAAGGAAATGGTTCACGTAAAGCCCAATATGGTAAAATAAGGGAAATATTTTACCTGTGATTTTAGATAATGACATTTATTTTTCTCATTAAAATTCTCTAAATATTATAAATTTTAAATTTAACCATAAAAATACATATTTATTAAAAATAATAGCTCATCTAAAATGCATAGTAAAATTTACGATACATGGAAAAATAACAATTTTATAATTTTTAATTAAAAAAGAAGTGTTTTTATAACACCGTTTTATTATAATAAACATTATTAATAAAAAAATTTAATTTCATAATTTATATCTTTCTCAAAAGTAAAATATTCCCCTTAAAAATCAATTTATCATATTCTATGTCAATTTCTTCGAAAGGCTATTCTTAAAATGGAAATGATGAAATAACAATTTTATTCAAAGAAAAGGATTACAAATTCTATATCTAAGGTCTTGACTCACAACCCCTTATAACACCTACATACAACCTAAGGGTAAGATTTTCTATTTTAATAGATTCATGGGGATGTTGGGATAACATTACTTGAGTGGTAATTTCCACTAACTTGAACTTCTCACATAGGAAATTTAATTCAAGATTAACATGTTGAAGCTTGACTTGGGAATGATCTAGAGAAAACACAGTGATTTCACCCCATTCCGAAGCTAGGACAAATAGAATTCATATGGAACGAATCTATTAGATGTGGTCACCAACTCTTCTTGTGCATTAATTTTCCTTTTTATTTTACTCTTATAAAAAATAATTATATCATTAAACTTATTATCAAGAGTATAGTTTCCAATGGAAATATTGGCCAATTGTCATATTTTACTAATGGTTATATAACGGTCAAAATATGATGGTCACAATTCAAAATATACTCACTTCAATATTAATGGGATATCATTTTTTGTGCAATATAATATATCATATATTTTTAGGAAAAAATATCATTCAAAAATGGTTTAGGTTTTTACATGTAAAATGTTAAAAACTTCTTACATGATGAAATCACATATTACACAGTTAAATAAATATCTCTATATATATGCTTCCCCCTAAGGTAACACATATCAGTAGATTCTCTCCATTTGTAAAATACCTCTTTGATAAATAAATGGAAGATAAACATAGTGGAAAGTGTTATGCTTTCAATTCTTCTCACACTCTAGATACAATATCCAAATACATGTTGAGGGAGGTGATATATCATACCTTATCCCTATAAGGAGTGTGGGTGAACTCTTATATTCAACCTCAAATTATGGAATTCTCCCTTTGAATGTGTATTTCTAACCACATCCACAATTTTCCCAATTTGAGAAAAAAATTCAACTTCAAATCATTTTTCTCTACTAGCTCTTCGATGAAATTATATTTTATATCAATGTTCTTAGACCTTGAATTTTGAACTATATATTTTTGAAAGGTTAATATCACTTTGATAGTCAAAACCCAAAAGTAATGTAAACTTCACTTCATTCTTTAGATCTTCTAATTGAGTATTCGTCTATATAAGATATCATTATGTGTGGGTGGAAATCACATATTCAGCCCAAACAATGCTAAAGGGAACTGAATTCATTTTTATTTAATGTCAACAAGAAAAACATGATCTTAGAAATAAAACTCCACCATATGAAAACCTCATGGAATCAACTTTTCCCACCTAATATTATTTGGAATAACCAAATAAATCATGAATAACTTTTCAATTAAATTCATGTACATAATATGTTGTCCATTTGAGGATTCTTTGTATTCTATTTCCGTCTATAATATGTGTCACTTTTCTCACTAGGATACTTGGAACAATGGTTAATATCTTACATAGTATCTGGCCTTGAAGTTGCCAAGTGTAATAAACCTTTTATTAGCTTCTATAGTTCCCTTGGGTCAACATCCCTTACCTGTTTATAATTTATAAACCTAATTCCTATAGAAATTGGTGTAGGGACAGACCTTGAATCCACCATGTCAAATTTTTTAATATATCATTTTTATAATTGTCTCGATATAAAAAATTATAATAATTTTACTTGGAAAATATCAATCTAATAAAGAATGTTATCTCACCATGAATAACTATTTCAAAAGGATTCGTCATTTATTTTTAAAATTCATCAAAAACACGTTCATTGTTTCTAGAAAAAATAATGTTATCTAAATGAATGGTCTTAATGATAAATACCTCAATAATTTATTTAATGTAGATATTTCCCCCTTTCTAAAATTAAATTTCATCCTGTAGGTTTCATTCATAGAATACAAAGATCATGGATATTGATTTGTCCCATATCAATACTTATTTAAGCTAAAAGAAATTACCATATTTTTTGTTTAAGAAAACATATTTTTATGAAATATATACATCATTTTACAAATCAATGTTTAGGGGGGTTAACCTAATATACATTTGAAATATCTTATAGTGCCTTTGAGCATAAATGGAAAGAAAAATTCTTAAAATTTAAAGTCTTAAATGTTGTGAAAATCATTCATTAATGTCAAATCCTTCAACTTGTGAATATCTATTACACACCAATATTCCATTATTTCTTACTACTCTACCTTTTTTCATTCAATTTATTTTGGAACATGCAATGTTTTGAAGTAATTTTATTTTCTATGGGCTAGGGTAATAATTCCCAAGTCTCATTATTTTATAATAGATCTACCTCATCATTAATTGCATCAATCCACTCTTGAAATTCCATTTCTTCTTATACATATTTTTAATTAACTTGGGGTAATAATGATATATGAGAGTTTATCCTCTAATTTTTTCTAGTTTGAATCTATTGTCTATGGTTTCCAATGATTTTTTAATCATGAACTCTTCTACTCAACCTACTATTATGTGAACATGATTCTTATCCACATTTCAAATTTTCATGATAAAAAAATTATCCTAGAAAATCCTTATTATTCTCATTATTTTTTGAAGCATCACATTGTTCTTTCAGCAAAAAATATTCTTTTCCATCAAATCTATTACAATCATTCCGAAGAGATTTCTATTTTTTATGTATTCCATAACATTCAAATCATCAATATCAATAATATTCCTTATATTTTTATGTCATATTTATATCATCTTACATTTGGTTGATAAACAAAGAATATACCTTCAATACCTCTGCTTTTAAAATTTTCTATATTTTAACCTTTAACATTGATAAATATAGGGCTTCCAAAAACTCTCATATACTTAAAACTTGGAGATTTATTGTATTACATCTCATTAGAATACATATCATAAATTTACATATAAATACAAAGAATTTTTATATGAATTGAAACTCCTAAGGTTTTTATCTAGAAAAAATGAGATGTGTCATGGTCTAACCACATAGTTTGAGCCATCTCCACAAGGATTCTTCTATTTTGTTAGGCCGCACCATTTCATTGTTGTGGGTGTGTCCCACTAAGTTCATGATGAATTAAATAAATTTCAAGAGACGATTAAAAAATACATTGGTATACTCAACAATATTATCAGTTCTAATATTCATTAAAGAGTAATCAACCTCTTTTTCTGCACTTCTCTTAAAACTTTTAAACAATATTAAAGCCTCTAATTTATGTTTCATAAGTATGTGAAATGTGAGTTAATTAATCAATAATATGTATAAGGTTCATATCAAATTATCTGGATTAATTAATTATAGGCCCTTAAATGTTATTGTGAATAAACACCAAAGGATAAGTAGTTAGTATTTCATCCTTCTTATGTAGAGTATTCACAATATTTCCCTTTGACAAATAGAACACATCAAACATGTTTCTATTTTCAACTTAATATCATTAAAAAAATATTTTTCCTATAAATAATATTACAAAATATACTTTTTCCATCATCACTAAGTCTTCAATGCCACAATTTATTTACTTTTTTCATGCTTAAATAACTTGAATTTCTAGCATTAAAAATCTAAAAAAATTAAATCTCATTCATTGTACTATTGTCCAAATATATCCATATTTTAAACTCATTAAAATAACTTATATTTTGGAAATATAACTTCATTTATATCCTCAAATTACTAAGACAGACTATGAATATTGTGTTTCACTCCTTAAATATATAATATAATTTATGATTTTAATTGATATATACAGTTGCATGTTGATCCAAACCCCTTTATTTTGAGTGATCAAACTTTTACAATGGAAATTTAGTGTTATATAAAATTGTAAAATTACTTGAGAAGATTCAGATCTCGTATTATGTGAAAGAAACAACTTCTATCCAAATTCATAGGAGATTATTATTTGGATGCTTTGTTGGAAGATTTAGAAACTATATCTTTTTCATTGAATTTATGCATCTTAATACAATACTGAACAACACAATCTATTGATAATATTTAATATAATAGTGTAAAAAGATACCCTATTTCATGATAACCATGTTTCTCGCATAATTCAAAAATTTCATCCAATGGTTGAAATCTATTTTCAATTTTCAATTTTCAATTTAGATTTTAATTCCTATATCTGGATTATTATATTATTAGATATATAAATCCCTTTAATTTCTATCTTCAGAATCATCAATACTCATAATTTATTGGTAATTAAACCAAAAAATCACTTCCATGTGCCCGAACCCTCCAAAGTTCTAGAAATAACCACAAAAATCATATTTTCTTTTATAAAAACCATGTTCTACAGAACTATGGTAATGTCTTTCAACATTCTTCCAAAAATTATTTTTGAATACATTATTAAAACAAAAAAAATGGTGGAATCCTGACTCATTCTCCTTCATATACATCTTCTTTCCATCTCTTTTTTCCTTCACCATTTGTTGATATTTTTTCTTTCAAGTAGATTCACATTGAATTTCCAAAATCTAAGAAATCACCTAAATTTTTTAAAAACATGATCTTCCAAATTGGATTATTCTTATTTAAAATAAAAAAATTTGTATCATTTTTTCTATTTGTTTATGTATACATATTTCTGATTTCTATTGGCCTCATATTTACTCATGATTTCCACAACATCATACCTAGACTTCTTTATGTTTGACAAGAATTTTTCATGATCTTTTTCCACACACTTCAATTTTCTTATTCTTTGTAAAATCCCAAAATCCATTTATTTTTATTTCACTCCTTCCATCATAACTCTTGAATTCATAAAGTAAATAATTATATTTTTCTTTTTTCAACTTCATTTTCAACAATTATTTTTATTCAATTTGAAGAGATTCATTACTTGTAGAATATTGATTTTTCTTATTTGGATTTTTATCACTTTTTCCAACATAGGGATATTTTGGAGACACTCCTTGATTTTTATATTCATTAATAATTAAATTCTAATTTTTTAGTTGTGTCCAACTTCACTATTAATTTAACTATTGATTTTCTATTTATTAAACTATGTATTGAAAATTTTTTCATCAATGTATCTTGATATATCTATTTACTCTTCCACATCACTAATATAACTACATTCAAATTTAGATAAAAATTTCCTTTTATAATCTTTTGAAAAAATTTATTCTTACCTTTAGAAGATACCAATTTTTCTTCCAACATCATTGATGTCATATTAAAGACAGTCCTAAAAAATTATCCTTCAATGTCAATAAATATATCATTATTAAATTATGATAGATTGTAGAAAAATTTCCAACTCATCGAAAACCAAATAATATTAATAGTGATTTAAAATAAATCCATTCATTTCTTATTATTATATTTCAAGATATTTCGGGCATAATTTTATCAAAAATATGACTCCAATTGATATCATATTCATAATAATCAATAAATTCTTCATCAACTTTTATATTATACATCTATATTTTTATGCGTTAAAAGATATTTGTTCTTTAACATTACACTTCTTCTTGAGAAAACAATCTTTCCTAATCTCGTAGGAAATTATAATTATTTGAAAATATTCTAGAGAAATTGATTTTGGATCCTTGTATTTAAGAAAATGAACTTTAGGCTCAAACATATATGGAAATTTATGGAGTGTTTTCTCAGCCAATGTATTATCTTTTAATTTTTCTCCATAATTTATGATAGTACTCACAATATCATTAACTATTTGGTATAATTTAACTATAGTTTTAGCTTATTTAATATTCAGGTCTTTATATTTCAACCTCTAGATCTATAACATATCATTCTTTTCCTTCTTATTAACTTCATATATATTCACAAGTTCATCCCAAATTTCATTGGCTATCTTGAAACCTCTCACTTCGATAGATTTTTTCTTATATAATGATGATATTACATCACTCCTAGAATGAACTTAATTCTAAATATTCCTTTTATCAATTTTTTTATTATTGTATTCTTATCCTGAATTGGAAACACATTAGTGGCATCCTCTACAACATCTAATCTAATTAAAATAATATAATGAAACATTTTATCCTTCCATATATAATAATTTTGTTTCATCATATGTGGTAATCCTCTAATTTGTCCCATAATTTTTATTCTTCATTTTATACACCATAAATCCAATTACATGTATTACAAAAAAGAGAATCATCTTCTCAAATGACAAATAGAATATCACTGTAAAAGAGTGATTCCTCTAATACAACTTGAAAATAAACTTCTTGGATCTATGAGGAATTTCTAAGAAGGGTGGTGAATCAATAATTCCATGTATATTATGTTATATTTTTAATCTACCATTTTCAAATGTTAAACTGAATCTTGATCACTATTTAATAAAAGTACACACACATAAGAATTATAAAATATATTTATAAGGTTCATGCATCAAAACTAGAAGTCTATTCTTTGTAATCATATAGATTCCACCGAGATCATATGACCCACTAGTTTCAACATGTCGGTACAGTGAGAAACTTTTATCATTAAACTCATACTATATCAGGTCTCCTAGCTATGATATATTTTCCGAAACTGAAACAATGATACATGATTTGATATTAATTAGAATATGTACTTTTAAATATGGCCTTCAATTATTGATGTACTGATTATCTTCATCCTTTTCAACCAGTAGAAATTCATGAAGAATCTATTTGATCTAATCCAATATCCGCAGTAACCTATTCTTGTTCCATAATTCATCCCCTTCTCTTATTTTCTCTATTTTTCTTTATTCAAATCTTCTCACACCATTCGAATTTTACAGAAATGTTTTAACTTGAAATCCAAATTTAAATTCAAACCCCCAAGTAATTTTAATTCTTCTTTCTTGGTCATACTTCGGATCATTGTTCAGTAATATCTGAATCATCCAGTTTTAAATTTTAATTATTTTATATAGAAATTACCTCCAAATTACTCAAATTAATCAATGTCATCACATCTCTTCAAAATTTCCCATAAATCACTTCAACATAGTTGTTATTGGATTTAAAACATAACATGTTATTTTCCAACATTTTTTCACATCATCCACAATATGATATGGTTTGGTAAAGGTTTTATGGTGTAGAGGGCATGAAATCCCCAGAACCACTAAAATCTAGCCAAACTATCTTTACAGTGTGGTATTCTCACTATGTTTTAGTAAATCATTCATTCTCTTTATTATGGTGTCATATAAGAGCTTTGGTATGATGTTCATGAGATTTAAAAAACCATAGTAATTATACCGAACTACTCTTTAGAGTGGACCTTCACTACTGTTTGGAAGTCATATAATTTCCAATCACACTAAAAATTGATCTATCCACCTCTATGGAATGATAAATAACTATGGTAAAGATTAATATTTATTATTCACTTTTATGGTGTGGAAACTTGTTTTTCGACATAGTCTTACCTACTACAATATATTAATAATAATTATGACATGGAAACCTACTCCTTCTCCCAATTCTACTAAAATCATGAATTCCTTTAATTATATATAGACAATATAAACATTTAAAATATATTCATATAATTTGTTCTTAGAATATGATTTTTTTCATTGAAAAAAAAAATCCATCCTACTTAACCATATCTTCTTCTCTAAGACTATACTCCAAAAAATCACAAAAACCATCAAATAACATCTTGGGATCAATAGGTTTTATGCTCTCAATATTTCATGTGATCATCATGTATGCTACGTTTGTTTAGGTTATCTTAGTTATTGAAGCACCAAATTTCATCCTTATCTTCAACATGGATTGGATTGTGAACCTTAATCTTGAGATTGAATCCTACCATCAAATGATTTAGTTTCTATCTCATATTGGAAAAATTCAGGTATTCCAGGGTGAGTGGGATTCAAATTTTGGTAGAGTGGGTAAAATTATATTAGTTGGTGTCTCTTTCCTATCAATTTTTTGTGATAATTTTTGGTTTTGATGATTGGGGTTCAGATGGGAAACATTTGTTGGTGGTGGATTAGTTCCCTGATGTCTTCCATGATGATTTCTATGAGTTTGTACCCCAGTAGGGGGTGAACTACACTATCTAACATCTCTTGGTAATTGAAACTATATCAATTATATATTATTTAATTTCCCCTACTATGTCTATTATGTTAAAGTATCAGTTAGAGGATCTTGAGAGAAAGGGATTCATTCGAGAAAGAATTTCATCATGGGAAACATTGTTGATATTTACAATGAAAGAAGACAAAAGCCTCCAAATTATAATTGACTATGAGAAGACCATTGTGATGATGATAGATAATACATACATGTTTCTTAAAATCAATGATTTTTATATTAAATCATTGAATCCTGATGGTTTTGAATGATTTAATTGAGGTTGGGGTACCACCAGTTGAGGGTAAGGGGGAAGAGATTCCAAATATCACCTTTTGGGATGATATAGGAATTTCAAGTATTTGTTTATGAGGATTGGTCTCACTAATTCACCTAAAAATATAATTATCTTGAGTAACCAAATTTTCTATCAGAATATTGACTCCTTCATGGTGGTGTTCATAGATGATATCTTGGTTTACTCTTAGATGAAGGTGGAATATGAAGGTCATTTTTATATAATTTTATGATCCCAAAATGGAACATTTTCTTTATAAGAAATCAGTATGAATTACAATTTTACATCCTAGAAATGAAATTCATGGGCCCCTTAGTGTATGAAAGAGTAATTTACATTGAACTGGTGAAGATCCATGCAATGATATCTTAGTAGATACCCAATAATATATTCAATATCTATAGTTTCTTGGGCATATCGTGGTATTACAAGTATTTATTAAATGATTTATCTAATAAAATGTATCCTCTGACATATCTAACCAAAAAGTGTGTGAATTAGAAATAGAGTTAAAATATCAAAGAGTATTTTGAGGAGTTAAAATTGAAGTTTACTTTAGATCTTGTCTTGATAATTCTTGATCTCATTATGGGTTACATTGTATACATAAATATTTTTGGCATGGTATTGGGGTGTGTATTGATATGTTATGACTATATGGATGACCAGGGATCCCATCATTTGAACCCACATTAAAACAATTACCCACTCATGATCTTGAATTGGTGGACATTATTCATTCTCCAAAAACACGGTACTAATACATTTTTAATGATATGTTCATAGTATATTTTAATCAAAAAATTTAATGTATATATTTACCTTGATAGATTTGAATCATAAATAAATGTGATCTGTAGAATACTTATAGATTTTTTTAATAAGGATTATGCTCTAGGGATGGTAAATGTGGTAGCTAATTCCTTCAGCAAAATACTAACAACCTATGTAATGAAATATTAGAGGGGATCATAGCGTGTAATGAGATTCTTTATTGAGATTCATCTTTTAGTGGAAGAGGAGGGTCAATGGGTTCCCCTGAATTATGTCTAGATTAACTCCTAGTATGATCACTAGATTCAACTTAGGAAAGAAGAAAACCCTAACTATCAATGGTCATATGAAGCTTAAATAGTGGGGAGACCTTGAGTAATTTGTCTCTATCTACTAATAATGTCTTCTATTTTTGGAATAATTTAATAGTACCTTTAGATTTGAGGAAGGACATAATTCTTTCTAGTCACCACTGTAGCTGGGTATTCCATACAAGGACTACCAAGATGTCATATAATCAGAAACATTGATATTGGTATCATCAGATGAAATTAATAATCAATAATTTTGAATCTTAATTCCTCACTTGTCAGAGAATCAAATCTTAGAACAAGAAGCCTTGTTGGATGCTAATACCTCTCCCTATCTCTGTGTAGAAATACAATGAGATCATCATGGATTTCATTATGGAATTATTTTATTATTTTAGCAGGGAAGATTGTATATGGGAAATAATCAATTGAATAATAAAATTTGATAATTCTATTCCCATCATAGAGACAATGAAATTTAATGTCCTTAGGTGACATTAAAGCCACAAAGTTGTTCATATTCATAGTTTATCTTAAATGATTATTTCAAACTGAGAATCATGATTAATGTCCTATTTTTGAATGGGTCCTCAGAAGGACCCAGACCCCCAGTTGAATTTTTGGATAGATTACTATCCATAGATAATGACCAAATGGAGTTGTAAAACATGATTATTTAAGATCTTTTTCAAGATTACATAAATATCTTTGATGGATTATGGTATAATAATTTATCATTGGAAGAGTTCCTTCATAATAAAATCAGTCAATCCTTGTTAAAGATATCTCCAATCAATGACTTGGATGGATGTTCATATTAGTCCCCTCTACATTTATTTATGTTTGGAGAGACAAAATTGATGCGACCAATGATTATTTAGGATTAATTTACCAATCTCACATTAAATCCCCATATGTATGGTCATCATAGTCCCATAAATGTTGTTTTTAGTTATGATAGAGTTAATTTTTTGGGATCGATTATTGTTTAAGTGACAATGAAAAAGGTTTACCTGATTTAAAAAATGTTCTACAATGGCTCAGTGTCTCCAGAAATCATATTTTAACACTAAAAATCAATCAATAGACTTAATAATTGGTTATTGGGTGTTTCTTAAAGTTTATCCTATTATAATACACCATCAATTGAGAAAGGTTGTTAAGATGAGTTCATGTATCTTGTGATATTTTAGATTTTGGAACATCCAATAAAGTGGTATACCATCTATCCATACAAATATATATGGATTCTATTATGAATTTTTTTCATGACTCCCATATGAAGAAGTAGAATATACACCCATCTGACATAACATGGTGGGATGGTGTTGAACTAGAGGTTTGTTCCTCGAGGGTTGAGTAGTACTTTCATATTTTAAATCATCTATTCATGATTTTGTAAGGTAAATTTGTTCCCTTAGGCTATGAAATATGAATGTATGGTTGGAATAAACATTTGAATTAGGTATGAGGGGGAATTGGAGAGAGAGTAAAAGCCTAATAATTTTATTGATGTGAATCCATGGGAATGTTATTGGGGAAACACAGTATTAAGGGAAGAATTTGTATAAAATTCAAATAATGGGTTTGTATTCTATTTAAATAATTATCTAGTTTTAGTTATTTTTATAGTATCATGGATTTATAGTCTAAAAACCTGGAATATGATGAAAGAATTCATTTTAGCCTAGCTATCACATAGTTAGTAATTATTGTGAACCAAACCATTAAAATTGTGGTAAGGTCTTCCCATTAATTTTTTATGGCCTTTACATTATTATTCAAATTGTATTGGAGCCTCTATGTAATTAGGTATAAGGTTAGTTTTCAATATATGGTTTTGATTATATTTCATTAGCTGGTAGCCATTATTTATAATTTTTATCATGTCTCACAATTTGATAAATACTTTATCCTCTATGTATTAGAGACTTCTTTTTACTTGGTGCTTCTACTATCCAAAAGAGACCTCCTTCTTTGTTTTTGTTGTGATTTCTCTAGTGTTTTGGTATAATTCACCATGTCATGTATGGTTTCTATTTTATTTATCCTTTATCTTTTATTTTCATCCATATTTTTAAATTTCTAATTTGTTTATATTACCATAATAGCAATGTAGTGTTGATCCCAGGGTTTTGGTTGGAGGTTTTATGAGTTTATTTATATTTTCGGCTAGCATGGACCCATCTTCATCAATCCTTACAGTATTTTGTGAAGGTGATGTCATTTCATCACATTCCAGGTAGCATTCTCTACATATCTGGATCATTCCTTGAGAATAGTCTAGTTATTGATTTTTTTCTAATGGTTTTATTGATTTATTGGGATTAAATTGTCTTAATCAGGTATATTTTACATGTGATTATCATTGTGATTTTTTATATTTGTTGAAATGATTTTTTCTTATGGATTATCCTTTGAAAATCTGTTTTATGCTTTTAAACAATTTGATAATTATTTTTCAAGAAAGATCATTCCTTAAATTGGGATTTCAAATATATTTTGAAAAATGATTTTTTGGGAAATTCATTTCTAAGTCGTGGGTTGTTGTGATCATTAAGGATATGATTATGGGTGTCTCATGGTAGACCATGGGTGTGTGATTTTAATATATGGGATTACCAATCCTATGTCATGTAAAATTCAAGTGGCATTTCTAGGGAGTCCTTGATAGGACTTATTTCTTACTACTGGATTAGGATCACATAGTTTAGCCAGTGTTTTATTAAAAATACATAGTCACCTATATCCTGTAAGTCAATGCTCCCCCATGTTGGGCATATATTCTCACCATATTATGTATTACTATTATTTTATGACTATTTTTTGTTTGATTTTGATTACATCATTTTTCTCTTCCTACCCAAAGTTTTATTCCATGTATTCACTTTCTATGTTATTAATTTTCATGCATTTCTTAATGAAACCCAAAGGATTTATAAAAAAGTATTCAAATAAATGATTTACCTAACAATGTTTTTAGAGTATAACTATTGGGACAGATTATGAAATGAGATATATAGAATCCTTTGGGCAAAGTACTATGTTTTTTCTCACACCATTCATATGGTTTTGGTAATCTGCATAATTGGTATTTTCTGAGATAGGTAAAGGTAAATGTGCTAATTGTTATATTAGGGACTCTTGATAATTATTTTATCTTACATGGTATGATTTTAGTGGTAACCAAGGGACATATAAAGATAGTTTGATTGGTAAATCCATGATCCCCTACTTTTGGTATTTTTTATATTAGTTAAGTATTGTATATCTTGACCCCATAAATATTTTGAATATCATGTTTTTGTCTGTTGTGTTTGGTAATTCCTACTTTAGTTACATTATTTCATATAATAATATTTTATGGTTATTCTATTACTTCATATACATTATTTGGCATGATTTATATGGTGGAAAAGTTTCATTTTTTAGTGTATACATCTAACCCATGGATGGATTATGATGGATTTATAGGAAAAATTATTTATTTGTTCAATTGTATTTAGAAGGTGAAAAATTTCCCAAAGAGTTAGCAATGACACCCTGACACTAGTCACCTGTCTATGGTTATTGGGATGTAACCATGGGCCTCGTGGTGTGCCAACCATGGTGACATCATAGGTTGACCCAGGATGGATCATTACCTTTAGGGAATCAACATGGCTATGGTGAAAATGTCACAAGTTTTTGTGAGTAAATAATTTTCGAAAAAAACTGAATATGCTTCATGGTAAAAAAGTTATGGTGATGATAATTTTTGTGTGCATGAAAGGACAAATGATGTGGTAATTAATATAAAGCCCCAAATTTATAATTTAATATAATGTCTTTTGAATAATCCATTCATGGTTGTTAAATAAATGGATCATATGGTTTTGGTTTTAAAATTATTTTTGTGTTAGTTTTTATGCATACATTTATTGTATTCCATTACATAACTATCTTCTAATTGATATAGTGTATATTTTTATCAGTTTTTCATTGAAATACAATGATTAAATCCCCCCCATTTTTTATTTTTACGAAATTTATATCATTTTTATATTTTAGGTATTTATTTAAATTCCTATAACAATGGTTTTATTTATTGTTTTTATGTGTTTTTTTATTTTTAAGAATTAATTTAACAAGATATGTTTTCATTTTTTCCCTGAAAAGTCGTTTTTGGACTTCAAATGCATAAAAAATGAGTTAGGTCTGGTTTTTTTGACTTTCAAATATTTTTAAGACTTCTATTAATTTCCTCTGACATCCATTTATTTTGTATTACTTTCATTTTAACTCATAATACATGATAATTCTATAATAATTTCAAACATTCCATATGAAAGTCATTGAGGTTACAATGACCTTTGTGATTTTTTATGACTTTTGAGAGTTCTCGTAATTCATTTGTTGTTGGTAAGACTTTTTCTATTTCCTATGTCTTTTTATTTAATGAGTTTTTATTAATGTATAATACCTAAAATACTTTTAAGGGTTACCATAATTAATTTCTCAAGAATATTGTATGAAATCCCATCTCTTATAACATTTTTTTCAAACTCATAAGACTTAAAATTATTATGAAAATATTTTCTTCCCATGTAGGACTTGCGTTATAATTTCATATGAATTTTAAAAACCCAAAGAAAATTTGAAATTGAAACCTGAACGGATATGAGTTTTATTTCATGTTAAATTTATTTTCATACCAAATAATATTCCTTCCAAATTATGTCTTTCTATTGGATTTAAGTCTTACAATTTGAATGAGCTCTTCCTGTATGTATTTTTACATTGTCGAATATCTAGAACTGGATATTTCCTAAATAAAAATTTAATCCAAATTCGCATATCTATCAACATTACCCCATTTAATTGTAAGAAGAATAGTTGAGGGCATGGGACTAATAAAAGGAGAGTGAGATCCATATCCACATGATTATTTACTTTTTCTAAGTCAATCATTCACATGAAGAAGAAATTATTTCTTCTTCCACATGGAGATAATATTAAAGTTTAATACAAGAATGCATGTTTCCATGATTCTATTCAGAATATTTAATCATTTAAAAAACATTTCACTTTTTTAGAAATATATAAAATCCATGAATCCAGCTTAGGAGGAAAAGATGAAAAATGCGTCTCGAGGATTTCCTATAGAATACTATAGATTTGGGTAGTTTTAAAATAAGACATAATAAGTATAATGGGATTTTATTTATCGATGAACGACTAAATTCTCAAGAAGTTTTTATAGTTGATAAAAAAGTACATTTCCCATTTTTATTGTTCAATATTTATTGTATCGTTAAATATTTTCTAAGGAAACTATTTTTATTGAATGAAGTGGCTAATTTTCTTTCATGAACCATTTTTATTCTAACCAGTATTTAATGCCTTATAAATATATTTAATAAAACAATTGATATCACTATTTACATTTATTTGGGATGTTATTTCATTTTAGCATAGTGATTTAAATTATGTTTAATTGATTGGATTCCTTCAAGTAGTTGAATCACTTATATATGAGGATAAATAATCAAATCAAGGTCTTGGTGTGATTTTAAAGAAGAATTAGGTGAATAATTTGATGTCAGAATTTATTTAATGAGGGATTTGATGAGGTAATTCAATTGAATAATGAATATGGAAGTGTATAATGGTCAAACAATTAGCACTAATGTTGCTTCTTGAAACTGGTTTCACACTCCATTTCAATCCAATTTTCCATTTCATTCAAAACATTCAATCCTTAAATTGTTATAACTTAATTATTATTTTTCTTTTACACTTTACATATAAACATAAAATCACCAAATTTATTTTTATTTTGTCAAAAATAAAAAGAAACTGACATTTTTTAAGTTTATCATACACCCACCTCAATAGTCATCTCTAGGAACCATGATATTCATTATTTAGGGAATAGAGTTTTATAAGGGATTGAATGAAGAAATTTCCTCACATTAAAATAACATACTAATATGTATGAAAATAAAATTTTGATAAAATTGATTATTATTTTTAAATCTGTTTAGTGTCATAATGTTGGAAGGAATTCCAATATCTAGTCATTTCAATGACAATAATACGATGAAAAGTTAGTTAGAATTATTAATAGTATGTTTTGAGAATCTTGAGTGTGAACATGTGTTACCTTCATCACTCTATGAATCATGGGATGTTATGGTTAGTATTTTAAGTATATTATGTAGAAAAGATAGACTTAGTGTTTTCAGAAATTATATATCTAATTTCAAATGAGTAGATTTTGTGGATGGAGATCCAAAATTCTATCTGAAACACTAATACTGTGTAATTTAGGGGATGATAAATCACATATAAAATATAATAGAATGAAAATTTATATAGAAATAAGATCTAGAGTACCTTAACTGATGGTTCTCTCATGTGTTGTAATTTTGGAAAGAAAGTCTATCTAATGAAAAATAATAGTAAGAGAATAATAAATTCAATAAATTCATCTAACAGTCCTATTTTAGTAGATATGATAGGTATGTTGTTAAGTACCACAAGATTACATATGCATTAGATTATAGAATCTAAAGGCCATTTTCATTTTATATATATGGGAGGATGTTAAAAAATTATATTTAGAGAATTTTAGACAAGGTGTGTCTTGAGAATGATGAAGCTCTAGATATTTTGGGAAATGGTGATGCCTCCATCCAGACCAATAATTGAATCAAATTGAGATTATAATGAGTGAAATACATAATAAGGATATGGATGAACTTGATTATGGTAAGATGATTGAATAATATAGGTTTATGTTTAACCTTTGTGAAGGAATCATGAAATTCGCAATTGTATCAATGGTATTTACTAAAGGATTGAAGACAGAACATTATACCTAATGGGGGTTTTAAAAGGTGAATATAATAAAGGAAAAGAAACATTAACAATGTTTTGGAATGAATTACTTGGTCACCTACGTGATAAGGCGTTAAAAATACCAGCTATTACAATATTTCTAAAAATCATAATCATTGAGTATGAAACATGTAAATAATTCAGTGTTGTGTTGAAACATAATATTTCATTCAAAATTTAAAGTAAGACACCAAAGGACGGAAAGTTAGAATAGGTTCATACAGATTTGTGGGGGTGAATCTAGTTTATACACAATTAAGTTAACTATATTATTCTATCCTCATTGATTATATGACATGTAATATTTGGGTGTTAATTATCATGAAGAAGTTAAAATTATTTGAAACATTAGTCATATATCATGGTGGAAAAGGTGAATGGAAGAAAACCGAAAATTTTGATGTCAACTAATGATTGAAAAATGAATGATGGAAATTATATTGGGTCTAATGGTGTAAAGGCATAGGGTTTTAGAATAATATACCAAGTACATCAGAAAAAAATAGTGTATTGAAGAGGATGAATTGACAATTTATATCGAAGTAATGGTGTGTGATAATTCATGTTCTTTTTCCCTTTGAGTTTTTAATAGAAGTCATGAATTGTGCGGCCTACATGGTGGAAAAAAATCTATTATATTCATTTGGGTATGAACATCAAAAAATATCATTTTTCCAAATAAGATTTGAAATTTATCATCTGAAAGTATTTTCATTACTTTTCTATAATAACATTAATTCCAAGAAAATGGATAATTTTGAGGATCTCTCCTTTGTATGTTTCTTTATAGAGTATGGTACTGATGGACATTGATATTGGCTCTAGTATAACAAATTGAAAAAGTTTTCTAGAATCCATAATGTATTATTAAATTAGGATATCTTAAGGAAATATCATAACCAAGTTGATGATGGTGATGAGATCAAAAAATCAACACACGCTGAGGTTTGTCAGCATAGAGATCTAGATAATTTGGATTTTTGGAAAATTTTATAGATTATGTATATTATAGAAAAAATATAATCTAATAAAGGAGTTAAATGTTGAATTAACTTTCTAATAGTGTATGAAAGTCCAAATGTAATGGAAATATGTGTCGCTGTAAAATAACATGAAATATTTTCAGAAGGAGATGTTCAAGAAGTAATGGTTTTGAAAGAAGCATAGCAGCAATGTAAGTTTTACAGGACTACTAGGATTTGGTGTCTACTGTAGAGATACAAAATATACTTACACTATTTGATTCTATTGTATTGTAGAGATCATGAAATCATGGAACGGAAAATATGACTGAATGACTCATGATAGTAGGCAATATACATGAGGGAAGAAATGGATTCCTTTTATATTTCCTAATCTTTGGAGAAAATTGAATGACCAATTGAGAGAATAGTACTTCATAATAATTTTTTTATCTAGTTTATGTGGATAAATATGATATAATATAGTATAAGGATATACTTATTTTTCAAATTTGTTTAATAAAGGGAATTATATATTTTTTATAGATTATTTATCTGGTTATTAAACAAAAGACTATTCAGATGGTCCTTGGCATGGCTTTCACTGAAGGTTTAAATATTGAGTAGTTAGATGTTGAGACCTAACTTCTTCAAAGAGACATATATGATGAGATATATGTGGAGCATTATATGAGTTTCAGGGATAATTGGAACGAATACCTTATCTGGAAGATAAATAAAATCCATTGTGGTTAGAAGAAAACACCAAGCGAATGGAATAGAATGTTCAATTCCTATAATGAAAAATAGATGTTCTCATGAGTAATGATTATTATTGTTATTTTTAGAAGTTTTAAAATGATGATATTTTATTGTATAACATATATACGCTGATGATGGTGTTATTGATAGTCTCATAATGGAAATAATTGGTTAGTTTCAAGTTACATTTCCTATAGGTTTTGAGATGATGTATCTTAGTCTAAAAAAAATTAATTTTATATATATAGATCACAAGAGTTTTAAATTTGAAAAACATTGTTCCTAACTCAATTTGAATACATATTATAGGTTTTGAAACAGTTTTGGATGAGTGATTTGAAACGGATTACCACATTCCTGGTTAAACATCTTACATTTAGAAAATGGAAGGAATCTATGTCAAATGTTGTGGTTTAGTACATAGAAAACGATATTTTTACATAGATTATAAGAATATTGATGTATATTGAGGATTTTATATAATAAAACATTGTGAATATTGTTATTGTTGTTACAAATTTAATGGATAATCCTAGAAGAGAACACATGGAGATGGTAAAGCGGATCCTATAGTATATCAATGTTTATAATGTTTGTCTCTCTATTTAAACATGGTCAAAATATTATAGTGATGTGTTGATTAAAATATTGGGGAATCTTTGACACTCAAAATCGTAAATTGGGATATGTTTTTAATTTTGATGGTATATTGGTGAGTTTTATTTCAAAACATCAACTAGTAGTTTCAATTTCTATAATGGAAGTTGAGTATGTTCCACTAATGACAGCTAGTAAGTAGTTTATTTTAATGAAAGTGGTGTTAGAAGATCTTGAAATAAGTCATGGGGTTTTTAAAATTATTCAATGATTTAAAAATGACATTAAAAATTTAAAATAATTTTATTTTTAATTCCTACAAAAATAATATTTTTCTAAAATATCACATCATTTATATGTTATTAGGGGATAAAGTTTTAGATATATAAAGTTAAATGGAGAATCAAATCAATAAAATTTATGACTAAGGTAATAATATATAATATGATAAGGTTTTTTCTCATATTTGGGCTATGATAACTAGAATCCTGGTTGGGAACCATGCTATTGAATAGAATTTTTGACATTGGAAGAGGTTTTAAGGATGCTAATAGAGGATTTGGTGGTGAATCCTAAAAATGATTCTCAAGGGAGACATCGTTACATTAAGCCAAGATTAAATAATTTCATAACTAAGTGATTGGAACATATAGAAGGATTAATTTTGGAATTCCAATTTATAATGATCAGATTGAGACAGTGTAGTGGAATTAACCAATTTCTGAAAGTTGGGGTGTAGGAAAACATGATGCTGGGATTCAGTTACTGGAAATCAAAAGTCGACATGATTGGTATAAAGGGGTAAATTCTGAGATGAGAAGGATTTATGTGATGGGAAACATAGAATATATGTTAGGGTAACATAAAAATTCAAGTATGGGTTATTATAAATTTCTGAGGGATACATAAGATTTCTTCATAATATTATGTTGGTGTAAACTCATGGAGTTTTTGAATGCATTCATTTCTTATATTAAGTAGAAGATACAGTTTTTGATGCCTTTTTCATGGTTATGGAAACTCATTAATGTTAGATTCAAGTTGTAATACTATCATATAATATCAAAAGTTAGTGAAACTAGTTACAATAGTTTGTCTCTAATATTTTTGTTTTGTGGAGTCATTTTTTGTGATAATTGTTCATCATATTAATAATATTTTGTTCCTTTAAAAAAATTATTATAGTGTCCCTCCATAGAGTAGGACCAACTCATAACAAGGTAAATATTTTTTTTATTTTTTTCCATTATAAATTTCATTCATTTCCTTTTATAAATCCTTTTTTATTGTTATTGTGGATAATGGTATAGTGGCTTAGGTAAAAACATTCTTTAATCATTTAATACATTGTGTTTTTAGGTACATTCTGATTTACTTGATCTATTTCATTATTCCCATAGTTTATATTCTGGATGATATCATCTGGTCCGGTATTTCATCAAACCCCAGCACTATCTACCGAATGTTAAAACACATTGAAAATCAACATATATTTTCACCAAAGACAATAAAATCCATAATTAAAACTCAAAACTAAAAATGATCACTAATATATAACCAAAAATTAAAAAACATTTACTTTGTAGTCAATTCAATTTTCGAAAATAACAAAATTCTCCCTTAAATTAATTCCCCAATGAAAAGGGACATTACAGTCTCCTCGCCAATCAACATCTCATCCCTAAGAAGACCAGGGAGAATCTTACTCAAGACTAACTACCTCACTAAATTCTGAATTCATAACTAATTTTCTAATACATCTATCAAATAATTACACACTCATGATACACATCATCAAAAAATCATTCCAAATAAATATATTCACCATAATTTCAATACCTACGAGATATTTTAATAGATAAGGAAATAATTTTCTTCCAAAATAATAATCTAAAAGAACTCACTAAATAAAAAAATTATTATTTCATAACTAATTCTATAAGTAGTATATTAAACTATCTTTTATACCATCAATTATTAACTTCTATACTCAGCCAAACCATAAAATTCTATAATGACATAATATACACAAAACATGTTAACAACCAAAAGGAAAACATTTCTATTGATGCATAAATATTTAAACCAGGAAAACCAATTCATAACCCAAGGTTCCTATTTCAGTTTGGGGTGACAATATTATGTTGATTTAAGGTATTCCTACTACCATAATTTAAATAATCTAAATTTATCTTACTATAGGAACTCACTAGATCCATATGTGAATTCCATGCAACTCAATTTCAATTTTTTTTAATATTTCCCCCCATAACTCTTCTTTTTTTGAAAATTTAGTTTCCTTTAAAATATTACATGTATATTACCTATTTAAAATAATATAATTTAAAAGGTCCATTCCGATTGAATTTATTTTCAGAAAACACCTCCAATTTATTACATGAAATCATAAAATAGTTTTTAAACAAAATTAGTTTCATTATGAAACGAAATCAAAATTTATACATTATAGAGTCTAGGATTTTTGTAGAATAGACTGGTATTAAAATATAGTTCTAATATAAAACATTCTCTATTTATATACAATAAATGTTGAAATAATATTCCCTTCTTTGTAAATATAATGTATTCTAAATATTTACACACTATATTCCATTACATCTCAATGTCTTGTCTAATGTATTATAATAGAAACGAAATTTCTTTTTAATCATCAAATTGCCAGAATCATGACTGAGTTATTGCCTATTATAAAGAATATTTATAATAGAACAGTGATATGTTTCATATTACTACTCCTATATGGAATGACCCTTCACATAATTCCTCATGTGAAATGAAACTAAAATCAAATAAGAATTGAAGGAATCCATGCATAGTATGTTTGGTTATATATGTTAAATAGATAACAATTATCAAGCATATAAGAAAAATATAATAGGAAATAACAACAATAATCATTATTAGAGCATATGGAGAAACAAGTATCACAAAAATATATAGAATATTAAATACTATAACAAGTTTCATGCTTTTCAATGTATCAAAAATTAAGAACATCTAGTATTATAAGATATAAGAATCTAAATAGGTAATAGATCATGAATAACAATGTCATAAAAAATAAAATATATATTATCACTATATGTCATTTGAATAAATACAAAATTATGAAAAATCATGATATCAGTAGGAATCTGTAGACTATTCACAACTTAACGAATCAACTAAGGATTTATATTTTCTAAGAAAGCACTAATATATAAAATTAAAAAAATTATTTAATTATTATTGATGATTTGTTTAAAAAATCCTAAATTTATTCTAACAATCATATAATTAAACACATATAAGAACATTACATTCCATTTTATCCTACCAATTCCCACATATCACTGTATATTCTTGATTCATGAATTGATAAGGAATTTTGATCCAAACTAATCCAAATAAAATTATCATGTTTCATTATTCAGTGATTGATACTATTAAAAAATCCATCACCCAACCCAATGGTACCAACTCATAACTAATAATATCTTGGTAACTTTATCTTACCCCATAAATAGGTCAATCATGAATTTTTATAGGTTAAATATCTAGTACTGATTATCCTATATCGAATATATAAAAAATATCAAATCTATTAAAAAAGACATTACTCAAATAGCATTTGTAGTTAACCTAACTCAGATACTCAGACGATGAATGTTCATAGACTGTACTACACTAAGAGTTTTCCCTGATCTCTAAGGCATATCTATTAGGGTTTTGGGTTTTAGAATGCCAATCATGAATGATTTTCCTCCTTGTGTTCCATGTTTTTGGTATTTTTTTAGAATAATGTTTCAGGTTAAGCTTGTACCTAGACAAAAAAATAACACTTACATTGATTGAATTCAACGCAACAAAAAATTAAAGAACAACATGAAAAGTAGGAAAATGATATGAAATTTCAAATTCCATGAAAATCCCTATCTATCCCTTCACGCCTATGAACTGTGTATTTTAAATAATAAAGCATTAACACCCACTATATGTCATCACTAAGACATTGAAGGATATATCAAACACAAACTCTTCTCCTAACTTGATATGCCATGAGTGGACTCTCTCATGGAACTGATCTGACTCATCCATATATCAAAATCTCCCAAAATTAAACATTTCCCTCATTCATGAAAATGATATAAATTAGATAATTACGACTCTATATGAATGAAATATAAACCAAATTGTGTGAAAATAAATGAGAAAATAGATCATATATGTTGAAATGTCCCCATGGGGATTAAGAAATGTTAAATAAAAAATAATATGGTTATATGACTAAAGAGTAATCCAAACACATGCCACGAACATTAATTATACTATACAACTACATTTTATGAAAAAAAATTCATCCAAATAATAAAAAAAATTTTTTTTATCAAATATAATTTATAAATTAAATCACTAATTTACCACCTCACTAACCCAACCATTACCTATCAACTAATGAAAAATATTAACCAAGGATAAGTATGGATCAATAGATTATATTTCCCATATGTAATAGTGAGAGGAAGATCTTCATTTGGAATACATGATAATATAATCAAGATATAAAGTAATTTTAGAATATATTTGGAACATATAACATTAGATTCCATAACGTTGTTAACATATTCTATAATTCTAAATATGGGTTAATGTATGGTTGAATCAATTCTTGGCCATAGTCCAAAATAAAAATAAATTGGTGTTACTCAGTCAAAATTTTGTTATGATAAATAACCCATACATATAAAAAAACACCCCATTATGGATGTTATATAATTATGTGTAATTATATATAATTTATAAGAATGATTTATTATAATTTGAATCCTATAAATAATATAAGAACATAATTACATACTTTACATTTTTTGAATATAGAGTTTTGATTCAAGAAGTCATAATATAAATAATTAACCCATTAAATCAAAATTAAACATATAATATTGAGGATTTATTCATTTTTATGTATTATTTCATCAAATAACATCTTTCCAAGATGTTTAAAAACAATACAATGCATAGGTTCTTTCAAAATACCCTTGAAATCCATTAATAAGATTATAAAAATTCTATTGGAAATAATTTTATTTACACTTATGATAATATATGATCTAACATTATCATTACTTATCGAAATAAGAACTAAACCAGTTCTAATCCTATTCTAGTAATTCATTTAAGGGTTTGAGACCACCTTCTAAATTCACACCAATCATATGGAATGAAAATAATTAAATTATTTTCCTAAAACATCGCACAGGCTGACCAGGGTCATCTCACATGAGGATATGTTTCTATTGTTCACCTTATCTAATTCACCTAAACTACTTCCTTTTTTTATTTTATTAAAACATTTAAATTGAGAAGATAAATTAAATAAATAAAATTTATACTAACAAGAAATGAAATAATGCGATTAAAAAGAAAGAACATAGACTTTTTGGTTTGGTGGGTTCCATAATTCTCAGTTTTTGTGTTTAATTTTTTAGATCTCATACAAGAAATTACTATTATTTTACATAGTGGTGTGAAATTTTTAATTCATTTAGAAATCTTAATTCCACCTCATATTATAATCAGTGATGATAACACACCTTAATTGAGAGTGTGACATCATTTAGGACATGTCCACACCATATTCCATTTTATCCACTAAATGGCCAAACTCAATCATATGAAGATCTTATATAGGGTATAATGGAGGTAAAAGACATTATAAAAGTATATAAATTAAATTTAGTTTAGTTTCATGGTTGAAAATCACCACACTCATGCACTTCACTCCTTCTCACAACAAACATAATCTATCTTATGAATTTATGTGTAGAGTGAATGAAAGACACCAGTTTCCTTCCTTAGAGACATAGGTTATAACATATATATTTTATGGTAAGTGGTCACTATGGATTAAAATAATAAAAATAAAATAAATAAATTAAATAAAAATTAATGTAATTAGGGAAGAGCGAGAAAAAACAATACAAATAAAATAAAAATAAAATACATGAGATAAGAAGATTAAAAATGGAATAATATGAGAACGAGATAAATGGGAATATAAGTATAAGAAGAATAAAATAAAATAAAATAAAATAAATAAATATAAATTATATGGAATAAAGAAATTATAAGAAGACTAATTATAAGACAAATCGGTCTCTATGAAAGTGTTTTATAAAAAGAATTCATATGTTATTAAAAATTAAACTAAAATTAAATAAGAATATTAAAAAAATGAAGAATATTAAAAAAAATAAATGAATATTTAAAGGTAGCATCATCGGTGGGAGCAGGATATCAATCCAATGGTTGGTAGAAACTCATTTCTCAAGGGTAAATCCCCTCTTATTTATAAAGGGTGTGTCCTTATTTATATCCATTAGTGAAGATAAATAAATAATCAATAATCAAAACTCATATTGAATAAGGATATTTAGAATATCTAAATATAATCCTCCAACAATCATGGTCTTTCTAAAATCACAACATGGACCGAGATTAGGCATGGGAAGTCTATTTTGTATATGCGTAGGTTTATGAGTACTTGGAGACATGGTAAGATGAAGGTGGAATGACATAGCTCGACTAACCTTTACAATGGTTAGGTGAATCAATATTTTTAAGCATGCATGGAAATGACTTCATCAAAATGTGGATCAATGAGGTCCAAAGAGGTTAGTAATACTATTCAAGTTGGTCTAAACCCTCAAAATAGGCCAAAAAAACTCGGTCTTGGGTAATACCATGGTTGGCCATGTGTTTTCATGGTGAAGCCACAGTGAGTAGATGGTGTCAAGGGGTGGGGAGTAGAAGAGCTTGGTATCTCAGAGTAACCTAGCAAGGGAGCATGAGACAGAGTTATTTTACAAAAAAAAGTGAATAGTAACTTAAAAATTTTTACCGCACATTAAAACACTAGCTGAATTAGGGATCCCATATAATGAAAATAATGGGATGTCCATCCAAAACCACCTATAGTGTCCATGGCCTCCCTTATAAAACTTGATAACATATACTAGGTGAACCATGTTGTCCACATGGACCTTTAGTTCCTCTATGCTCCTCCCACCTGTGATTGATCCCCCCCAAGACACCTCTTCATGGGCCAGATTCCCCGGGTTGTTTACCTATTGTCCTTGCTCATGGGTGACTTCCCAGTGGCCATCATGGGCTTCTATCCCCTTTTGGGTTGGATATGTGGCTAGCTTCTACTTGTTCAGGGTTTTCTAGACTAATTATTATTTTTTAGTACCTTAAAATTATGAAAAATATATTGAAATATCTTTAAATTTTCTGTGATCAATTTCTGTGTCCAAAATTATATATAAATTAAAAATTCATCACCACTTTATCCATTTGAATAAACTTTAATTATTTATTGATAAAGGACCACTTTTGAATAAAACATTGAATTTTTTATCCATTTACAAAGAAATTCTTTTAAAAATATTCATATTTGATTAAAACCATTCATGAAATTATTGTGTGTAAAATACCCCAACCCATAAACCATGATTTTTCTCATGAATAAAATATCAACAAGGAATTTAGATGGCCCCAATGTTACCAATATTCAAATAAAAAATTTAAAAAATATTACATTTTTCAATGTCATATCAAAATTTCAAAAATACACATAAAATACCAATTTAATTAATCAATTTTAAAAGAAAAAATCAATTTAATTACTTTGTTATTTCTTTTTTGAATTTTTTTTTGAAACTCCATACATTGTTTCAAGTTATTTAGTTCATTATTATTAAAAATTCCAAATCATGATTTACCTCTGTTTAGACTTTTCTCTAATCACTCATAATAAAAATAATGTAGAGTTATTCTTATATTATTAGAACATCCTCCTTATACATAATCTTGTGAGTAAACTAAATTCTCCTCATTGTAATGAAAAAATGAACATTGAATCATGAGGAATTTCAATAATGGTTGAAATGTATCTAAGGCTTACGGTTGGTAGGAATTGATGTTAAATTATTTTTCAATGAGGATTTTTATCTCTTAAGTATAAGGAATTATATTAGGAAATAACATTGTAATGAACTTATTCCATTCAAATTATAACAACTCCCGCATTCCCCAAACTAAAATCAAGGATATGATCAATGTAGAATACATTGAATGATTTGTTTACCCTCTTGGATTTTTGTATAATATAATAATTTCTTTTTCTTTTCCAATGTACTTATTTAGGAATACTATTCTTAGAAAAAACCTCATATGTACTGCCTAACCACATACGATAATATTCATTGGTCATGTAACTGTGACTTCTTATTCTTCTATGTCACCACCCATTATTTTCATTTTTTTGTTCTTTTTGTCATTTTTTCATTTTTTATGTTTGAGAAACCTTAAATAGTACAATTAATATAAACTATTCTCAATTACTATATGTATCACCCCTATATATATTGATTACAATTTCAAAAATCCCTTTCTCCATGAACCCCTTCACCAACACACTTCAACATGAAAACATCATGAAAGTTATAAGAGTAATGTATAAATAAATAAAAAATAATAAAGCATGGATCATTCCTAAAAATAGAATACAAGGTTTATATGGTCTAAACTAGGATTGATGTAATGGATACATTTTAACGATAATGAATTTTTAAATGATTCCCAAACAATTTTAAATGTGTTTTAGTATAGTCTTAGCTATGATATGTTCAAATCCAAGTTCTAGTATGTGGAATTCTCCATGATCACTCAAGAAATATGATCAACAATAAAAGGAAGTAAATCGTCTAGAAGAATTGTCTGTAATGGGATTTAAAACATTTTATAATCACTCCATGCTTGAATTATAATAATAAATCAATTCAAGTCAATTTTAGAAATTAAAATCTTTAGAAATGATAAGGAAATTTCATTTACAATAATCAATTAATTCCCTCAAATCCTAATTTCTCATTTTTATATCCATGATTTACATTAATCCTATAATTATTCATTTTATTCAAGAAATATCTTTATCATTGAACCCTAGAATTTGGTATCATAAGATGCCTAAGAAACACATGTCTCATAAAGAAGTCAAGTAAAAAATTTCCAAATTAAGAACATGGATCATGTCATTTCATTTCAGAGATGATACGATGGAGTTGGATTCAGGGAAAACAAATAATAAAAATTATATTTAAGGTCCTATAATTTATATGTAGGGATAAGTATTGGTATTATCCCTTAATTGGGTGATGTTTTTTAATAAATCAAGAAATTCTTACCTGTTGTTGTCTAGAGAATTTTGGTGGTCGGAGATTATTTGATTTGAACCACCACAAGAGGATTTTCCGACCTTGTACATCTTCCTTCTTAGTGAGGAATTACCTACAGATATAGTACACTAGAACCATACACTTAATAATTATGTGTAGCTTTCAATATAGGGGATAATTAACTTAGTATAATCCTATTCCTTGGTTTCTACGTCTGAAGACAGTTCCTTATTTTCCAATGGTGGAATAAAATATATTGCATGAATTGATCATTTAAATAGAAATTAAAAATGTTTTTCACCAGAACAAAATTTAAATTTGAGTTATTAAAAATAAATATCTCCCTTTCAATGTGATAATCCTCTATTCTGATTTTATAATTCTCAATAACATGGATAATATCGTGGACATCCTCTAATTTAGGATCAATAATGTAAGGGAGATCCATTTATTCCTCAATAGGTGAATTTTCAATTTCCTTATATTTCTCTAAAGAAAATATATGATTAAAATAGTTAAAAAATTTCAAAATAATATGGATGATATTCTAATATGGAATAATAAACTCGTTAAACAATGAGTTCAAGAAAGGATCATATCCTTGGGTATGTTGTAGTTCAATTATTTATTTAGAGATAAGTGCCTCTTGTATGTGAGTAATGGTGGATGGAGTTATGTAGTTTGGATATTCCATCCTTTCTTAAAATTACACCACATTGGTTGTTTCATATTCTTCAATGGCTATAAATATCTTAATTAAGTGTGAATTCTTTAATATTTTTTCTAGAAGACATTATTTCATTTCATCGTATACCTAGTTACTCCAAAATTGATTTGATTATTTTCCCATATTCTAATCAAAATGGTAGTCTTCATCTCCACTATCAAACTATTCCTGGTATTATTGGATTTGGATCCTCAAATTTTTGGGTTGTCGATACTACATGAGTGTGGAAAAAACGCCTTGTATTTCTTCTATGAAATTGGGGAAAACTAGTGGCTCTTCCTTCATTGCCTTGAATCATTTATTGTTAGTTCAGAGTTCTTCGACCATGCCCATAAAATCTTAAGGAGACATGAATATCTCTATATCTCTTTTATTCTACTTGACCATTTTCATAGATTCATCATGCCTTTATTGGAGGTCCTCCATATTATAGTTGATATCTTATTCTTCAAACTATGGGTAATTTTCATTGAATTAAAAAATAACCATTTTAAAATGTCATGTGAATAGAATTTTTTATGGTGTTTTTAAAAAATGAAGCATTATATATTTTAAAAAAGAAAAAAAATCGAACATTATTTTTTTCCCCACAAACAATGCCAGTTCTGAATGAGTGCCTATCGTATGGTGCGGAAAAAGAAAATTTCTTTACCAAATGTAGCATACAGGCTTAGCAGGGTAGTCTCACTTTAGGATATTTCTTAGTTATTCGTTTACATAGTCTAATTCACCGAATATACTTCTTTTGGGTTATTTTTATTATTTTTTGAATATAATAGATTTGTGAAGATAAATTAAATTCTAAAATATATATTAACATTAAATGAATTAATGGGATTAGAAAATAAATAACTTGGCCTTTGTGGTTTCGTTTATGGGTTCAAAAATTCTCCTAGGGTGTGTTTAAATCTAGTTTGATAATTCAATTTTGTGACCTCATGCATGAATTACTATTCTTTTATATAGTGGTGTGAAATTTAAAATTTGTTTGGAAATATTTATTCCACCAACGCACATAATCTAGGTAGATGTCACACTTAAATTGAGACTGTTATATCATCACAGAACTATCTATATCATATTCAATTTCATCCACTAAATAGGTCAACTCCATCAAATGATGATATTTTATTTATGGGAAAGGAGTTAAAATAGTTAATAATATTATTGAAAATATTTTGAGGTCAGTTTCATTGTTATAAATCACCACACTCGTGCAATTTTCTATTTGACACCACTAACAGAATAAAACTTATGAATTTAGGTGTATTATGAAAGGAAAACACAAGATACCTCCCCTAACCCAACCCTCAAGTTTTCCCCTCATTTTTTAGGGTAAGTGAATAATGTGTATAGAAAGAAGAGAAACTGAAGATGTGAAGGAGAAGAAAGAAATGAAACAAAAATAAAACATATAAAATAAATAATTTATAAAATAAGATATGAAAGTGAGAAACAGGATAATAATGATAATAGGAATAAACCAAAATAAAGTAAAGTAAATTAAATATAAAATATATTAACTGAATACATTAGAATAAGAATAATATGAAGAAGAATAAGAAGAAGACAAATGGGTGTGTAAATAACTTATATAAAAAAATCAATCTATTATTGAAAAGTAAATGAAAATTAATTAAGAAAAAAATTGAATAAAATTTTAAATAAAATAATTCATAATGGAAACATACTCAACCATTAAAGGATCTTTCTCTTGTGTCTCTAGAAAACTCCTTTCTCAAGTGGCGAGCCCCTCTTATTTATACATAGTGTATATTTCTTCGTATCCTATGGTCAAGATCTCCAAATATTCATATTTTAGATCTATGTTGGAATAAGGATATTTAGAATATCTTAATTCAACCCTCCAATAATATTAGGATTTAAAAACTACAGTTTGGATTGAGCGTGGGTGTGGGAAACCTCATTATTACACTAGTGCAGAAAATTGTTTTTATGAAGGTTATTTTTTATTTTTGATGTCCGATTTTGGCTAACATTATTATAGGAGATGTTATAAACATTTTTTATTACGTCGGTTATTTTAAAAGCGACTTAAAAAACAGAAATTTGAAGTGTTTTCATGTTAGTTGATAAAAAACCATTGTGGAAAATGCTTCAGAGTCATTTTTTATTACATCGGTTATTTAATAACTGATGTGGTATATACTCTTTCACGTCAATTATTATATAACCAATGTCAGAAATCACTCCTCTGAAGCGTTTTTCATATCGGTTATTTTCATAACCAATGGGATAAACCCGTCTTCCAATAGGTTGAAAACGTCAATTAAATATTAAACGATGTGAAAACTTATCTACTATATCATTTATAAAATAACCAACGTAAAAAAACATATCATTTCCATTTTATTACATTGGTTATGAAATAACCGACCTAAAAAACCATTCCCATGCATTTATTACGTTAGTTTTCAAATAACTAACGTTAAAACTAATCCCAATGCATTTTTTAAGTCGGTTATAAAATAATCGACCTAAAAACAATTTTTTTAAATACAACTAATCAACCACTGCTATGACCTACCTAGAGACCTGAAACAGACCAAAAACATACAAAAAACAGACCAAAAAGATACCAGAACCCCCACATGCCCTTGGACTTCCCCCCAACCCCAAGACAGCCCCCAAAACCTTGGACAAACCAACACTCTTGGACACCCCCACCCCCTGGTCAGCACACCCCCTCCCTTTGAAAGCCATCCCACACCCCTAGACCCCCCCACCCCGGGACACCCCCTGGACATCCCCCAACTCCACAGGACATACCTCCCACCATCCCACCCCCACCGCTCTGGAAAGCCCGCACCATAACCCTGGTCCCACCCGCACCCCACTGAACAGCCCCGACCACACCCCTGGACACCCCCCCCCACCCCACTAGACACCCCCAGACCACAAACAGATCAAAACCAGACCAGAACCCCCCCCCCCCCCACACCCCACTCCACCCCACTAGAAAACCCCCACCACACCCCTGGACACCCCCCACGCACCTAGACCACATCCCCTGGATAGCCATCCACACCCCAGGAAAATGCCCACCCAGCCCTCCCACATCCCTAGAACCCCCCCCCCCTAGACAGCACTACCCCACCCCTGGACAGCCATCCCACACCCCTAGAAACCCCCCCCCCCCACCAACCCACCCCACTGGACAACACAACCACACCCCTAGACATCCCCCACTCATTTGGACATCCCTCCCACCCTCTTAGACACCCTCCCACCCCCACACCATAGGACATCCCCCACCACACCCATGGTCCCACCCCCACCACCCTAGATAGCCCCCACCACACCCTAGACACCCCCTACCCCACTAGACACCCCCAGACCAAAAACAGACCAAGACCTGAGCAGAACCCAACCACAACCTCCCACTCCACTGGACATCCCACACCACACCCATGGACCTCCACCCCAACCACCTCGATAGCCCCTCAACCCCTTGGACAACCCACCCCCCCCCCCAACCCTTTTAGAGACCCTCGCCCCCTAGACACCACTCCCACACACCTAGACAGCCCTCCTTCACCCCTAGAACCCCCTCCCTCCACCCCTCTGGACACCCTCACCCCTGTACAACACTCCCACACCCCTGGAAATCCTTCCCACACCCATAGAACCCCCCCCACCCACTGCAATGGACACACCCCACCCCTGGACACCCCATGGACATCCCCCCACTCGCAGGGACATCCCTCCCACCATCTTGGACACCCTCCCACCCCAAACCCACTGGAATACCCCCACCACACCCATGGTCCCACCCTCACCCCTAGGACAGCCCCCACCACACCCTTGGACACCGACCCACCCCACTAGAAATCCCCAGACCAAAAACATACCAAAACCCAACAAAAACTAGACTAGACCCCCCCCCCCCACTGGATAGCCCCCACCACACCCCTGGACCCCCCCCCCCCCCCCACACACACACACTGCCCTGGACTGCCCCCCCTGGATAGCCCCCACGGCACTGGACAACCCCACACCCTTCTGGACACCTCCACCCCCTAGGCAGCACTCCCACACCCTTGGAAATCCCTCCCACACCACTAGAATCCCCCACCCTCCTGACCACCCCATCCCGTGGATAGCATCCCACACCCCTAGACAACCTTACCACACCCCTAGCCCCCACACCCCCTCTAGACACCCCCACACCCCTAGACACCCCCTAGAAATCCCCCCACTCACCTGGACATCCCTACCACCCTCTTGGACACCCTTTCACACCCCCCCCCCAAACTAGACAGCCCCCACCACACCCCTAAACACCCCACCCCACCCCACTAGACACCCCTAGACCAAAACATCGACCAAAAATAGACCAGACCCCACCCCACTAGACAGCCCCACCACACCCCTGGACACCCCCCCTGAATTCACCCCAGGACATCCCCCCACAACCCTAGACAACCCCCACCCTCATGGACAGCCCCACCCCCTGGACATCACTCCCACACCCCTGGACAACCCCCTCACCCCACAGGACACCTCACACCCCAGGACACCTTTAGAAATCCCCCTACTCCCCTAAACAGTCCTCCCACCCTCCTGAAAATTCTCCCCCCTAGACTTCCCCCCCACCATCCCCATAAACACCCCCACCCACCCCCCCTGGACAGCCCTCCCACACCCCTGGAAGGTTCCATCACCCCACAATACACCCCCACACCCCTAGACCCCACCTGGATATCCCCCCACTCCCCTAGAAATCCCTCCCAACCTCCTGGAAATTCTCCCACCCCCTGGACTGCTCCCCTCACTCTCATCGACACCCAGGACACCCCCCACCCCACCGAAAATCCCTCCCACACCCCTGGATGCCCCCACCCCACTGGACACCCCCCCACACACCCTTGGAACCCCTCCCCCCCAAACTACAATTTATACCATAAAAACCATCATATGTAGACCAAAACATGAAGTAGAGTGAAATTAAAAATTCACATATATAACATTCAAAACGTACAATGTCAACTTAAAAAAAACTAAATCCAACCTAAACGAATACCAAATACACCATTGAAATGACAATATTCATAATTACATTTTACACTACAAAAAAACTAAAATTCAATCAAACCTGTAAAATAATTTTACCATTCCACTTGTGTGTGTTTGACATCCTGAGCACTATAGGGTTGAAGGTCGTCAAATAGATACAAATTAATTAGATATTAGTTAATGAGTATAATGAATAAATCATATGAAATATTATGGAAATTTTTAAATAGAAATATTACCAGGTCAATGTTCACAACTGTTTTAGTTGTAATTATTTCATACATAAATCTTCACGTATAATATCCTCATTCGAGGATTCCCTGTTTCTCACAACAATTTTGGTTTAATGAGTGTAAATTCAATATAATATTTTTTTTAATAAATAAAAAACTAAAAATTATAAATGGATATATACCTTTACATTTACATATTTGATATTCACACTACTTTTCTTTGTGTATTTTCAAAAGTAGACCCATCCCCTGTTTGAAAATAATACGAATGTGATAAATTTTAAATTCATTATAATATATTGATATATTGATAAATTTAAACATACTTTTCCAACATTTTCTTACAACTTTCCTACACATCGCCACAGACAGAGCATATCCAATAATGTTTTTCTACCTTGATAAAAAAACACATAACATCAAATGATCACTGATTAATGAAAAATTAAGGTTAGTGTTTTTTATGTTAAAATATAATGAATTCATTGAGATAGATGTGTTTCATACCTCTCACAAAAAGGCATCATCCTACATTGTGTGACTATATTCTGTTCAAATATTTGAGCAATATAAAGCATTCATTTTTCCCCATCCAATGCATGTGCTTATGGGGAAATCCAATGTGGGTCCATGAATCCATTTACATCTGTCCGATCATTATTATCAAAAAGTATATAAAGATACCTAATAAAAAATAGGTTTAAGTATACATTTTTAAAAAATATAACATAGGGAAAATGTGTTAAGACTTACATGGTAAAAATTTCACCACGTTACTGCCCAACTTATCTCCAGTAACAAGCTCCATGATATCAGTTTTCACAATCACCACAGTTATTGCATGTCCACAAACATGATCTTCCATTGGAAACACATAATGATCTGCCATCAAATTTGAATATATTTACAATCTCTCAAGACAACTATAATCTATAACTGATGTCATAGCCATTTGTCTTGGGTGTTGTCTATACATTATTTCATTACCTTTGAAGTATTCCTGTAAAAATAAATAAAAAATATATTAGTTTTCAAATGATAAAACAGCTTTAGTAAAAAATAAAATAGAAGATATAAAATACACACCTCTATGGTAATGAGTCACAAATGTCTGGATGGCCAAATTAAAAAATGGCATATACTATGTCCAACTGTTGTTACCTCATCTGTAGGTAATTGTACTCGAGCTAATCTATATATAATATCCTATACAGTGACCCTATGATTTTCTACCTCTAATTTTTTATGATGAATTGTATCTTCTATACATTATACCATCCCATATGAAACTATATTATGTTGATGATCATCAACATAAAACTCACAATAAGTATTATGCTACAGAGGAAGAGTATGATAAAAAATGGGGCCCGCAAGATGAGGTGGGGGAGTTGGAGCTACTAGAGGACATGGAGGATAAATAATGGGGTCTTTAGTGGGAGGTGGATGAGTGGGAGCTACATTCTGAAATTGTATTTACATGTCTGGAAACATATACTCTATTTATGCTCTAATATTTTCATCCATCATTGCATTAATATGATGACCTTCAGACTCCAAGGATTAATTTTTTTATAAACACCCTAAACGGAAGAAGTTTAAGAACGTGGAAACAATTTTATTACTAATATACTTGTCATATATCCTCGTACACAGCCAGGATGTTTGAGAATTCCCAATGCTGCAGATGAAATATCATGCCTCCGAACAATTGTAAATACACCCTGTGAGCTCTACTCCTCAATATAATCCTATATTAATTAATTGAACATTTCATTAATGATTGAAATTATATGAAGAATATAGTTAACTTAAATAAATAAAATATATATCTTACAATCCTCTCATGTATGATTCTCAAATCTTCCAAAAGATATTTCCCTTTGTTTCCCTTCTAAGATCTCTTCCATTTTTCATGTCTTGATGGAGGGGATGGAGGGGACATCTCTCTAGTTTTTGAAGACTCAGCTCTTAGTTTTTGTAATTTTTCCACCATAATGTGTTCTTCCAGTAATGTATACCCTCCCCGAGATAAACTATGAGGGTATACATTTTCAGATTAGATCTCCTAAGGATATTTCCTTGTTTTCTGTAAATTAAGAATAATAAATCATTAAGAAACTATTAATAAGATCATTTATATAAGAAATATTATTAAAGTTTACATTGCCCTTAAAAAAATGAATCTTTTCTTTTACATTCAACAAAATTTTTACATGTGTCTTCATCTCTGAAATGATATATATGACTTGGATTGTCATGACTCCTATGACCAAAAATGAAATCATATAAGAGGGTTGATTTGAAATCCCTCCATCTTCTGGAATCCATCGATAAGCATTTCTTCATGACTCCTCCAGTGTCAGGAATATCAAATGACATCAGATAAAAAAGTGGTTAAACATATTATATATATAGAAACATTTAAAGAATATGCAAAAAATAGCAAAAATATCTTACCAAAATCATCTCCCACAACTGAGAGATTATCGCTTTGTCCACACTTCTCCAGTATTCATTAAAAATGTGTACTTTTCTCTTACCCTGAGTTGATAAAAACTCATAAAATCATTTTCATATACACCTCTAGGAATATCAATTTCATCAAACTCAATTATTTTCCTCTGATCCATTGTATGGGAAAGTGATAATTTTGGTAAATGTGTGCACCCATGTTTACAAACTCTTGAACTCTTTGTCATAATGGGAGCACATGTGGATGATTGGGGAACATCAAGAAGAGCATGTGAATGTTCCTCCCAGAGGTATGACCAATATTTTCTTCTCCAAAATCATGTGGTTGATCAACTGATTGATCTTTCATTATATTTCAAATATAAAAAACAAACATTTGTTCAGAAATATACAAATTCAAATATTACAAAGCAAATGTAAAAAAGAAAATAGAAAATTGTACTAAGTTACGTAATAGTAAACATTATTAATATGGTAATTATTTTAAACAATGGTAAATATAGTAAATATGGTAATGATGGTTAACATGGTAAAACTGGTATACCTGGTAAACATGGTAAACATGGTAAAGTAATTTTCATTGAAAAAAATAATAGATATATAATTTATGTAATGGTGAACATGATAAAGTAAACTAAACAAAATTAAATCAAACACAAAATTATACTTATTTGTTCTACTAAATGATTCAATAAAGAAAAACTTACAATATCTAAAATTTTATGAAAATAAAAAATGTAAACCAGAAATAAACAAATGTAACCTGTAATTTGAGGAATGTAAAAATGGATTGTATTCCCAAATTCCTTCGTCATGATTGTTCCTTATGGCACAAAACATGTCTTCAACATTTTCATCATTATGTTCTGTTAATCATTCCATGGAAGTAGGGATCTCACATAAATCAGTATCTTCAAAAAGTTCATCCTCACACACATATTGTTTTTCCCTTGTAAAATAACAACCCACTGCATATCTGATTGATCTACTATATATAAAATTTGTTTAACATGTGTTTCCATTATAAAACAATTAGATGTGACTTCAAATCTGTTTAGATTAAAAAATGTCATTCCAAATTCATCATGTTTGACACTGTTGTTAATGATAAAAAATTTATAGTTAAAAATAGGAACTTTAATTTTAAAGTAATCAACCTCCCATATTTCATCAGTTGCTCCATAATATGAACTTGATGCAGAAATTGGGTGTTTGTCTTTAGCACTCGAAAAATTAATTGCTTCTACAAACCCCAATACATCACTATTCTGAACTACACTTCTGTTGTACTGAGCTTTTGTATGAAATGTATAGCCCTTAATGTCATAACTAAACCATGTTATCACATTTAAACACGGACCACCCAATACCCAGTTTAATGTCTCTGATACATCTAATCTACCAAGAAAGGTCTTTTAAACAATGAAAAAAATGTTTTTATGTGCTCATTCAGAATACACATTTCATTCTTCTTTGGATGACACTGTTTCAACTCGTTAATATGCAATGTCATATACTGTTGATAATCAACTATGTTATTCAAGATATATAATTCTAAATTCTTCATCTATTTTGCTAATAATGGTTTGACATTCAAGCCATGAATCCCCTTTCCCTCATTATTAACTCATTCATATAGATGTGGAGGCAAACCTATGTGTTGCACTGTAGCCATGTAGCACATAAAATACTCTACAACCTCCTCAGAAATATAATTTTCAATCATGGAGGCTTCAGGTCAATATGGAATCTTAACATACCCCTTCAATATTTTCATATACCTTTAAAAAGGATACATCTAATGAATATATACAGGTCCACAAAGCATTATTTCTCTACCCATATGAATTATTAAATACACCATTATATCAAGAACAGTTGGAGGAAAATACATTTCCAATTGAAAATGTATACAAATTGTATCCTTTTCCAAAATATTCAAAGCATTCACATCAATCACTTTATTAAAAATTGAATTGAAAAAATAACATAACATCATTAGAGTCCTTCTAACACGGATGGTCAATATTCCACTCAATGCAACTGGTATAAGTAGTTGCATCATGACATGAAAATCATGAGATTTCATACCAATCAACTTCAAGTCCTTCAATGAGACAAAAATTTTGACATTTGAAGAATAACCTTGAGGCACTTTCATATCATGAAGACAGCGAAAAAATCTAATTTTCTCCCTCTTGGATAATGTTTTACAAGTCGGGGGAGGAAATGTTTGTCTTCCATTAGGAGTGGGAGATAACTCCAAATGTATTCCCATTGACAGTATGCCTATTCTTTCATTCAACCCATCTTTTGTATTTCATTTAATATCTAACAACGTTCCAATAAAACTATCAAAGATATTATTTTCCACGTGCATGACATCTATATTATGTTTAACATCATGATATCTCCAATAGGGTAGCTCAAAAAATTGGCATTTTCTTCCAAATATGTCTATCGTTACCAGATTTCTGTGTCTTTCCCAAAATCACATCATGGTTTTCCACCCTCTCAATATAAAGATCAGGGGATAAAGGTTTTGGAGAAATATCAAAATATTTTGATCAATTGAATGCCTTTTTGTTCTTTTATAAGAGTGATTCATAGGAAAAAAATTTTGATAACCCATGTACAATGTTTTCCTCCCATGATGCAATTGACAATTTGAAATCTTTTGTTAAAAAATTGGACATGATTTATTCCCTTTAACACTATATCCTCAAAAATTTCCATATGCTGGGAAGTCATTTATAGTGAAAATAAGCACTGCATGTTGTTGATAAAATTCTATTTTATTTGAATCATACACCGTAATACCGTCCGCCCATTAAAATTTCAAATCATCAATCAATGGTGACAAGAAAACATCAATATCATTGTAGGGTTACTTCGGACCAGATATCAATATACTTAACATGATATATTATCACTTCATAAAAACATTAATAGAGAGGTTGTAAATTAAAAATAAAGCAGGCTATGAACTATGTGTGCTATTGAGGGTTCGGTATGGATTCATTCCATCTGTGCAGAACCCTAGTCTGAGATTTGTTTTTTCATTTCCAAATGTAGGTTATTTCTCATCAGTTTTCTTCCATTGTGGGAAATCTGCTGGATGACGTATTTTTCCATCACATATCCACTCATCAGCATACCATATTATCCTGTTTTCATAATGTGAAATAGAAAATAAATGTTTCAAATGATGAATTATTGGAAGATAACTAAATATATTAGAAGGGATCCTTAAAATATCTACATCAGCATGTGATTTTATTTCACCTTATACTGTTATGTCCCACATTTAGGACACTCTGACAGAAATTCATATTCACTCCTATATACCATACAATCATTCAGAAATGCATGTATTTTCTTGTATCCAAATCCCCTCAGGCATAATATTTTCTTGTCCTTATAATGTGAATCTGGAAGATCGTTATCTTTTGGAAGAATGTCTTTCATCAATTATAGCAGCTCAATAAAACTTTTGACCTTCCATCCATTTTTTGCGTTCAGGTTAATCAATCATAACACTACTGACAAAAACATAAAATCTGTACAACCCGGATATAATTGTTTTTCAGCATCACCATATAGACGTGAAACTGTTGGTTCTATCTCAATTTGTTCTTCTACAATATCGAGAATCATTTCTTCAATTCCATCGTAGTTACCATCTTGTGAATCTCCATCATTATTATATATGAAATTCCGTCTAGTTTCATCATGCCAAATCCACAGGATGTAACTCAGATTAAAACCATGACAAATCAGATGACCATTTATCTCTCTGCTTTTTAACATCTTCATATTCATTCATTTCAGGAATTGTTAGAAAAAATATCAATGCTTGGAACATTTTGATCAGAAAATTCCAAAAAGGCATCAACACCTTCCTCATATTCCTTACTCATTCGATGTTCCATAATCCAACTTCAACTATTTATTACCTATATTAAATAACAAAATTATACATCTTTTTAAAATAAGACAAATATATGTTTATATGAAAAATAACATAATTTGAATGTAAAATAATATTGAAATATAAAAAAAATCTATGTGTATTTAAAAAAATATGCTTGAAAATGATTTTAAAAAGAAAATATAGTTAGATATCACAGTTTTATATTCATCTTGGATCCTTTCTTCTTAAGGTTCACAGAGAATACATCCTGGTGCAACTGGATACAAAATTACCCCTTCTGAAAAAATAAATATGATGTATAAATATTAAAAAATGTATACATTCAATACATAAAATTACATATATCCCAACGGTTTGAAACCTCAAGACACCCCCCCTAGACACCCCCCTAACCCCCTAGACACCACCCCACCCCCTTAGACACCACCCCCACCCCTTGGACACCCCTACGCCCTTGGACAACACTCCACCCCCTAAGACACCCCCTGGAAACCACCACCCCCTTGGATAGCCCCCCTCCCCCTCCCCTCTGGACAGCCCCCACCCCCTGGGCAACACCCACCCCTTTCAACAGCCACCCCCACCCCTTTTTACACCCCCACACATCCTAGACCCCACCCACCACCCCCACCACGTTGGACACCCCCAAGCCTCTAGAAATCCCCCCTGGACATCCACTCAAACCCTCCGGACAGGCCCCACCCCCTTGGACATCCCCCCCTACACCCCACCCCCTTGGACCCACCCCCCCCCCACACACACACACAAACACACCAATGGACTCCACCCCCCTCCACACAGTACCTCTATAGACATCCTAGACACCCCCTACCCTCTAAGTAGCCCCCAAAACCCTCTAGAGAGCCCTCCACCCCTCCGGACAGCCCCACCCTCTCGACATCCCCCCAACCCCTCGACAACACCTACCCCCTTGGACATGACACTCACCACCCTGGACACCACCCCCATCCCTAGGACACCAATATCCCCTTGGACAGCCCCCTCACCCCCCTAGACACCACCCCCCATAGACACCCCCAACCCCTTGGACATCCCCCACACACCCTAGACACCACCCCCACCCCCTTTGACATCCCCCACACCCCCTTGGACACCCCCAACCCCCATGGATAGCCCCCGCATCCCCCTGGAAATCACCCCCACCCCCTTTGACAAACCTTGGACACCCCCACCCCACTGGATAGCCCACCATATCCCCCTGGACACCCCCGCCCACATGAACATCCCCCACCCCCTTGGAAACCCCTTGTACGCACACACACACATGATAAAACACACAAAAATTGGAAAATTGCATTATATCACATCGATATGTTTATTTTACAAGAAAATAATTTATCACGGTATAAATGAACACTATGAAACATACCATGATAGCAAGAACAATGAAAAATAACATCTTAGAAAATTAGCTTAGGGCATCGTAGAAAAAAAAATAAAAATGAGTCGTGTGAGGCTATCTTGATTTTAGTGAGTCGACCTGATATATTTGATGATAATAAATATGAATAATGCTATTGGGAAAATGCGGTTATGTGGCACGAATTCGAAGAATCATTTCTAGGTTCTCAGTGCAAGAGAGACGAGTCACAGGTCCCCCGATCGAAGAAAACAGAATGAGGGAATATGAGGTGTGATAAATCATTTAAAATATTTATCACATCAGTTATTTAATAACTTACATGGTAAAAAGTTCGTTAAAATTTTTATAAAATCAGTTATTTATTAACCGATTTAGCATAAAATTTTTCATGTCATTTATAAAATAACTGATGTGATAAATGTACCTTTATCACTTCGGTTCTTTTGATAACTGACGTGATAAATTGCTAAAATTAGATTTATCACGTCGGTTTTTTTATAACTGACATGATAAAGCACCAAGAATTCTTTTACTAGGACTTTTATTTTATAACTGACATGATAAAGCACTCCAGATTCTATTTTCATTTCGGATATACAATAACCGATGTAAAAAAGCTAATCTTTGTATATTTTACGTCCGTTATTTTATAACCGCTGTAAAAAAATTTGATCCTGATTGATATATCACATATGTTATAAAATAACCAACGTGGTTAATTGATTTTTAATGTTTTCTCATCGGTTATATAGAACATACGTGAAAAATGTTGGCGTGTTAAAATTTTTTTCTACTACTGTTATGTGAATGGGATCATGGGGAATTGCTGACATCGTTGGGGAAATATGGAACATCATAACACGACTGTTATTCAAAGTGTCCAGTAAAATAATGTTCCTCAAGAATGAATTGCATTTTATTATTCTAAATGTGGATCACTGAGGTAGACTAAGATGCAAAAGATCATTCATGGTGGTCCAAACCCTTGATAGAGGCCAACAAGATGAAGCTCGAGATCTCCCATGGTCGACCACAGATTTTTCCCAGTGAAGCAATGAAGATTTGCTGGCATCAATTCATAGAATGAAGTGAAGCATGGATTCTAGGGGAATATAAATGTGATAACATTAATATAATATGGAATATATTCATTCTTCATAAAAATGGATATTTACATAAAAATGGTGTCCAATATCAAGAAATTGGATGGGTGAGTGCTAATAATTAAAAGCATAGAATCTTCATTCAAGGATACTTACAATGGTTATTGGATCCCACATAACACTTTCACACATTGGTTTTATGCACTCCACAACCCATACATGCCTTTTGTCCCACAAGTCTCCTCCCATATCGGATTAATCCCCCATGGACCATCTCGTCACATTTATGATTCCCTCATATGATCACCTCATGGTCGGGCGCATACTGGCCTTCCTAGTGTCCAACATTGATAGCCAGCCCCTTGTGGGCCAGCTATGTGGATGACTGCTACCGGTTGAGGGACGTCCATCCATGGAATTATATTTTCAGTACCTAAATTTTTTGAAAAAATGGAATTAAATATCAAAATTCAAAGATTAATTTCTCAAGTCCATATGAATTCTTCATTGAAAAATCATCAAAATTATATCAATTTGAATCAACATTAATTAATTATTCCTAAAAATCCACTTTTCAATATAACATACTATTTAATGTGAATTTACATTTAAATTAATTTAAATTTATTGAATGTTGATTAGAAATCTGTATATAATTCGTGTGTGTGTGTGTCACCTAAAAAAAATTATTGTGATATATCTCCATCAACAAAATCTCTATAAAGCCCTAATAAATGTTTATCCAATTTTTGTTACTTAAGGAAACCAATGAATAATTTACTATAATCGGAAAATATAAAAAATAATTGAAAATTTGAGAAAATTTCCCCTTAGTTCCATCCAATACCCATATAAAATATTCTAATCATCTTTTAGATTCATCTAAAAATCATAAATAACCATGAATAAATTATCATAATGTCTTTAATCACCAAAATAGTTATAGACGAATAAAAAATGATCTATCTCAATTTTATTTATCAATAATAAGATAATAATCTCCATTTTGGATGAGTTACACCATGCTCTAGTAGAATTATTTTTCAATACCTAACCTATGTGATGATAAATCAAATAAAATAGGGGAGAGGAGGAAGATATATAAGGATTATATTATATTAAGAATGAAAATCATTCATTCAATTATCTGTCAACCAAGAGGAAAAAATATAGGGAAGAGGAAAATAATTGGATCTCCAAGAGAGTCTCTCAGATGGGATGGGGTGAGTGAGATATATGTTAGAAAAATGATGGAAAATTGAATTGGATTAAATATTCCATGAAAATTTTTAAAACAACACCTGAAGCTAGTGGGTTCCCAATTTGAGCCATCAGGTACTCGATGGCACCACCATGCCCCTAATCCCTCAACCAATCTCATCGGGTGCCTGATGGATCCCACTAGGTTTGTAGTCCCATATATAGTTGTAAAAATATTGGTTTCACTAATTCATTCTTGTAATGACATCTGGAAAATATACTTTAAATTAAGCCATTTCCAAATTCCCCCAATTATTACTCCTTAAACATCGAGATCCACTAACAAAACTCAAAATAAAAAATGGCCCATAATCGAAACCCAAAAATTCAAAAATACCATAATTTTCATCACATTAATTTATAAAATAACCTAATTAAATATTTAATTATTTCACCAAGGTCATGGGTCATCGAATAGTACTTCTATGATCATGTTTCTTGATGATGGTACAAAATAGAAATTAAAAGGCTTTTGTCTATATTAAGAATAAAAGAGGTCATGTAGAGTCTACACCACCTTTCAAGATGGGGAATGGAACATAAAACGATGTTCAATGTTTCCATTATTGAAAATATATAATTTAAACATGGAACTAACAAGAATAAACATAAAGGTACAAGAAACTCCATGGTGAGTCCATGTTTGGTATTAATGATATGTAGTTTAATTATTATATTTAGAAGGTTATATGATACCAATAATACAGTGCATAGATATATATGTATATATGAGTTCAAAATTTGATAAGGGTGGTGTTTATATCCCGACATATGTATTAATGTGATAAATTAAATGGTTGTTACATCAAGGAGGTGGTTATATTGTACAACTAAAAAGATCTTGTGGATCCAAATAAATAATGCTCATTTTTTATATTTCTTCCCTATAATGTGACAATATGAGTGATTTAAGGTAATTTTTGTTACAAATATATTTTATTCTTATTTTGACACACATGGTTATGATTGATTCAATTAAGTGAAATGGGTTAAAGGTAATAAATGAATAAAAAATTTATAGGATAAAGTATTTTTTCCATGTTATTAATTAAAATATTAGGGACATGATCCCACCACTCTACAGTGGAATATTTTTAACCATGAAATATTATTTTCAACATAATTCCCCAAATAAATAGGAAATCCATATTATATTTTGGTGTAAATATTCGATTTATTATATATTCCCACTAAAAAAATAATTATGTGCTTTTCCTTGATAGATGAATTTTATTAATTAGAAATATATTTTAGATAAAATGAATTTTATAATAGGATAGTGGTGGTATGTTGAGTCTAGTAGAAGATCACAATGTAATAAATAAATGATTATTACATCATTAATCAATGTGAATGAAACTTTATATTGTAAAGATTTTAGGGTGTGTTAGTAATGACTGATCATAATGTAAAGAGTTAAATTTAAACCTTTCCCCAAATTATCTTAAAAGAAAAATTTTATAGAATGGTTTTAGGATGATTTTGATGAACCAAAAAACTATTTTATGTAAAAAACATAAGATATTAAAATCATAACATTTGATGTTTTGAAGTAAAAATGTTTGAACACTCTATTTAAAAAGTAGAACGTCAAGATTATGAATCATATATCACCATTATTCAAATAGTATTTCTTCATAGATTATACCCGTTGAGGTAGTTAAGTGATATTGTTTATTAGATGGATATATATATATATATATGTGGGTGGGTGGGTGGGTGGGTGGGTGTGTGAAAGTAATTACATAGAGATGTAATGAGTTTAATAGATCCTTAAATGTGTAGCAACCATAAGACCTATTTGGTGGTCTATATTATGGGATATAATTATATGGGTTCTTACATATGGTATTTTTAGTATTGTTAATGAAATTGAAGAATATAAAAAGTAAAATGTTATATAAAATGATTTCCAACTATATCATTCATTCATATTAGAAAAATATATTTCACAAATTACAATTATGATTTTCCACATAAGGTATAAATATGATTTATAACTAGTTTATGGTCATCATATCATATTATAGGGTTTTATATAATGTGAAAATTATCCTATATTGGGTTTTATTATAGAGGTAAATAATTTCTTCATGAGTCATGAATGGATTTTGTGTCTCTCAAATGACCCACGACATATACCTCTTGGATTGTCATACACTATGTCTTAAGTGTAATAATGCTTCATGTTTTATGTTGAATTCTCATAATTGATGTGTAAAACATACCTACTGTTTTAATATTAATATTTTTATACCATTATAATGCCAATCTTGAGGATGGTCTAATATAGGGTGGTTGGGTATGTCATTCATTATGTCATTATTTGAGGTTTAACCAAGATGGGGGGGGGGGGGGGGTTCCCCTTTTATTATGATGGATCACATTATCCCTTTATTGAGATAAACTAAGGAACTATATGGGAAAACCAATATGTGTTTCATGTGATGTGTTTATCAATTTTGGTGTGGGGAATTTGTTGTATCTATTCATCTAGGTGGATGACTTGTGATGTCTCCATCCATTGGGTAAATCCATACTTAGAGAAACAAGGATATATATAGACTATACGGGATTGACATAATTAATGTCTTCTGGTATTTAGATGTATTTTAAAAAGGGATTATATGATTATTCATACCTATATATGATATAGGTGGTGGACATATTTTTGGGGATGCATTTTTTTATAAAGATCACACTAAATATTTTAATATCTCGAGAAGCATGAATGTCTTTCTAGAGGTTTTCCATTTTTTACAATTATGGATTTCATAATTTAGACTTATGGAAAACTCTAAAAATTCATTTAGTGTTAAACATATTGGTTATGGGAATATAGATTAAATTTTTTTAGAATGTTTTTGTACAAAATTTTAAGAGCTTCCCTAAAATATTTTTGGCTTATATAAAAAATGGATTTATTTTAAAATTATTTATTTATGATGTTTAATGAGGTGAAAATTAGTGAATAAATTTATTAAGGGAATTTTGAAAGATATACTAAATAAATTATTAATATGGTTTGAGAAGTTGGTTCATATGATATGACATAAGCTGAAAATATTCCTTGAATATAAGGCCATAGTAAAACTTTGATACTCTAAGAAATATATACTGAAGGTCATTCACTGATGTGGTGGTTTAACCTATGTCATGGTTTGAGATAGATTAACCCATTCATAGTTATTCTAACTATGAAATAGTTTTATTCACGGTAATTTATGAATTATTTGATAATTCATAGTGATTTATTATATCACATACTATAAGTATCATATTTGTATTGATCATCATGTGATTATTATTTGAGTAGTCTCAATGTCTAAATAAATTATTTAAAAAATAATTAATTGATCACTGAAAATTAGAAAATGTAACAAACCATTTCCCTATTATGCAATGTTTTATAAAATTCTCTTTGATTGGAAAACAATTGATAAATGTTTTGTTTATAAGGAGTTCCCTTGGATGAACTATATAAGTATGATCATTTTTTTTGGGGAATTGTGAGTAAATTATTAAAATTATTAAATGTAAAATCTCTTTCTCTCTCTATAACACAAAGGATCTTGAAAACCATTAGTAATAGGGAATCCTTCCTAAGAATTGAGAGATTCATACAGTATAAGAATTCCATATGAGTAAGGTGTTAATTATATAGTTCTCAATTATATTTATCAAATTCATGTCAAGTATTTTGGACATACAGGATCAATAGAGAAAAATTATTACTCCTTCATTTATTACATTCAGAATAAATAAATGGATTTCTCTAATGGTAAAATTATTTTTGGATGAATATTTCTAATTTTCCAGGTAAAATCATCACCTCTAAATCATAACACTAAACAATAATTTACACACATTCCCAACATGGGATAAATGAATGGTTTATAAACCATGCTCCCATGACATGTATAACTACAATCATTAAAACTTTGCCCTTTTTCTATTATAATTTTTGATCACTATCATACATTATAATAATTGGTTTCTCGGAAAAAAAATTGTATTTTGCATATCTAAACAACTCCAAACCATAATCATATAAAAAAAGTGAACAGCTTGAAGTATCCATGTAATTTTAAAAATTTTATTTCTAATTAAACTCATTGGTTTTAATTTAACTTCTTCCACCAATATGAAAATATATTTTAAAATTTTATGAAATTTTAAATAGATTTTATACTTATATAAATCAAAAAATAATAATTTCTTTTTCTAAAACTAGGGTTGTTATAGATATATGGTGAAATTTTCATTCTTATTGATGGGGTTATAAATATAACACTTTCGGTCTATTATATGGATGTTAATTTGATGGATAAAAATTATTCTATCCCGCCATATTTATAGAATATTTGTATAGGTCACAATAATAATACTAAAATACAAAAAATATATGCAATGGGTTCCATAGACTTGTTCTATTATGAGTCAACTGATGTATGTTAATCTTGTTAATATTTGGGTTTTCTAGAAATACATTTTATGGAAAATTAGGGAGATAGAGAGAGGGAAAAAATTATTAGAACAATTATATTTGAATGTATGAATATTTTTCAATAATAGATTTTATGGTGTTCGTTCCTACTTCTAAAAACACCTTCTAATTATTCTAGTAGGAATGAACATGTTTTTCTTATTATGATGATGTATTAGTAAATTTATAAATTTATAAACATTTAAAATTATGTAATGAATTAAATAATAAAATGTATCAAACCCCTAAAATTGTATTAAGGGGTAAATAAATAATCCTTGAGTTTTTTTAATATCACATGGGTATAAAATAATATCATGAATCACAACTCATAGAAAACCACAATTGTGTGTTGTATTTTAAAATAGGAATCAAAATGTACTGAATATGTTTTGAATGATGATGAGTCATGTTGACCAACCTCTTCTCTTTTATGGTTATACTATATAACAATTTATATTTACATGAAATTATATTTTATTGAATTCAATGGAAAATATACCATTTGAAACTAATTTCATAATATATTTGGTTTTTTAATGTTCTATACACTAATTCCCTATATCGTAGATAGTGATTAGGATATATCAATTTGTAATATATATATATAACACAATGAGAAGAATTTCAATATATGATAACATCAGGGTGATTTTTTACATCATTCAATGTAATCTAAAATTTTCCTTATCTTTTACATTATTAAATGATGATTTTATTACTATTGACATTTATTAGAACAGTTGAACATTTCAATGAGTTTATGAATAACGAATTTAAACATTATAATATATAATTTTCATAAGATTAATCATCCATTAAAGATATATAAGTCACAAAAAACCAATATTCACATTAGTTAATTAAAAAGATAAATAAAGGGGGCCTCATAGATTCATTATAGGAAAAATAGATCAATGTGACACTTTTTCACATATCTATCATCCTTTATTTCAGCACCAACCAAGAAGCTGTAATATCTTGCTAGGTGAGTGATAAAAAATCGTTATAAAATGTTTAGTGATTTCATAATAAATGGATTACCTTAGGAAGAAGTAACTCATTTATTATTATGGTAAAGTCACATCTTCTTCAATATAAAAGGATTCTGTAATGAGTTCCACCTCCAAGGGCACTCAGTGAGTGCATTCCAAATATAATGTTCACCCCCACCCCCACACCAACCCCCATGATGGACTATCATCTAAATATTGAGGTGAGAGGCTTTTGGGTTCTAGCTCTAAGATCTTCATTAATGGAGTATATGGGTCACTTGTTTTCCTAAAAGGATTATTAGATGAATTATAGGATTTTCATACCCAACAAATCAGACCATTACCTCTTGATCTTCCCTACATGATGATGTTTTTTATTTATGTGGTTAATCATCTATTTATATCCTTACATTATATTTCCTCTATCAATTTCCCCCTCCCCCCTATAGAACACTATGTGGATGATAGTTTTCGGATACCTCTAGATGCTACTGAGTTAAGACCCACCCTCCCAATCACAATCACATTTTCTAAAATTAACCCATATCCTTGAATCCAATCACATTTCTATCTCATCTCCCTTCAGTTCTCTAGAAACAATAGAAGGTGTTTCATATATCCCACCTGACTTGAAGAGAACATAGTCTAAAATTCCTATTATTTCACCACATAAATATAGTTTAATTTTAAGTTTCTTAATGTCTAAGTCAGTAACCAATGGTGAGATTCCATATTCTATGAAGTCAAAATATAAGGCCACAATGACCCTTATCTCTATATAATCATTCTCTCCATATTCCTTTCAAACACTAGGGGACTAAATGGCCTTATGAAATTTTAATAAATCTACACATATGTTAAGAATAATAATGTATCCACCATGAATATTCTATAAAATAAACATAGTTTTCTTTTATAAATTCCTTAATGGAAAATATTAATATATGAAATTTCGTTCATGTATTACCTACTAATGACCACATAAAGATCATTTATATGGAGAACACTTCATTGGAAATTATTAATTGTTCCTCCCAAAACATAAATATCAAGGGGACTTATCTCAATCCCGCTATACTTCTTACTTTTTTTATAAAATATGTGAAATAAGGGACTAATAATATCACTAGGAATCCCAATTGGCATTCAGTTTTGTCCCACTTTATTGGTTTATTAGAGGTTATTTCAATACTATTCTTGATAAAACTGAAAAAAAATAATTGGTTTTTGTTACTCTAGTATGGCCATTTATGATTTTAATAATTTATTATATATAAAAAATCAATTGAACATGGGGTTCTCAAGTGACAAGTACACCTAGTGTAATAAAAAATAAAGAAGTCATATGATATTTAGTTTTCATGAAAAATGACTGTCTAACATCCTTGGGATTTCATAACTCCCACACACCTCAGTCACCCATTTGAACATTCCCTTGTCAGACAACTCTCCACTCTTGTGCACTATAGAAGAACCTAGTGGATAATCACAATGTTTTTATCATGCAAGATGTATATTTAAGAAGAGGATTTCATATAAAAGGCCCTCCAATCCTAATACATCACCACACATGACCAACCTTAGGAAATCCTCAAATGAAATATTAGATGTATTATAGTTTATCTTTAGGAATGGTATAATATCATAAACTCTTGTATAATTTAATTAAAGATATATAAATGGATATAATGTTTTTGGATTGAATTTTATAATAATCCTAGAAATTTTCAACTTTTTTGGATTTGGTAGCTAAGAAAATGGAAGTAATAGAATGTTGTTGTAGGGAAAAAAAATTTTGAAAGGTCTCGGATTAAGTGGTATAGATAATATGATTAAAACACCACCTAAAATATTTCCGACATTAAATAAGACCTGTAAATTGGAAACCGTAATATTTAGGTAGTGTATGGATCCATTAGATGTGATATTAGTATCATAGGTCCTTTTTTGTATGATGGTTTTCCATTAATCTAGAGGAAGTAATCCCAGAGAGGATTACTATGAGACATTCATTATTACTCTTCCATGTTCAATTAAAGACCATTCTAAGGTTACCGTCAATCAATATCTTCTTTAGAGAAAAATATTCCCCTCTTAATAAAAGTGATCTATCCTATTTATTTCATCCAATTATGTCCTATAAATATTTGTAGTATCTCATATAAAGTTCTTGTAAAGATCATCAATGACATGTTCATCCGTCTCCTCCTCTAGTTGGTTTTGGGGGTGCAACATGGATTTATCAAAAAAAATCATCCAAGTTTGCATTTTACTATCCTATGAAATTACTCATGTCCTCAATAAAATGTTTTTGGGTGAGAACATTATAGTGAAGGTTTATATTGAAATATACTACCCTTTAATAGAACATTATTATCAATTTGATGTCGTACCAAGGTTTCATAGAGTGGTTTTGTGACCTATGTTTTAGCTGTTTCTATTCCTCGTGATTTTCATTAAAACTAATGGGGAGGAAAATCATTTTATTCAAATCGAATAGAGGGTTCTGCCAATGAAACTATATAAATAGTAGTTTATTAATCCTATCTCAAGACACACACTAAAAAAATATCTTCAGTGTGATTTTAAATAGCTTAGTTTTCCCCTAAAAATTAAAGTAAATTCTCTCAGAGTCAGTGACAAATTATTTATAGATTATTTTTTTTATTTTTTAGAAATGGAAGACATAGATCAATCTTGGGTTTCATAGATACTCTGAATGAATATTGAAAATGAATTGGGTAACATGACATCTCCCAAAAAATTAGTGTCTACATATCAATATATTACTCAGCCAGTCGGATATTGATGATCAATGAATAACATGGATCAGAAAGATGAAGCATACCCATGGATTATCCATGATATTTCCTATCTACTGGTTGGATCGAGATCTGATACTTTTATTACCTGGTTAACAGAATCATAGATAACATCCCCAAATAGAAAATTTGTATTTTATTTTTTGGAGGGATTATTACTCTCATCAATTTTGTTTTATGGTTGATACGAATAAACATTCCTTCCATTATCATATTTTTCTAGGGGGTTCTTCATAAAGTTAAAAATTATCTCACCTCTCTCATGTGAGACTCACAACATGAGGGTACATTCCAATTTTTTATCGACAACCACCTAGAGAAACCCTTCGATGAATGTGGTATTTGTATAAGGATCCCATATGAATACACGAAATCCATGATTTATATACTATTTTGGGTTATTATTATTAGTGGTTCCCTACCAGATGGATTCATAAATAACATATATGGAAAAACTCATAAAGAGATTCTCTATGTTCACCCCCTTCTTCCTTGTTGTTTAAAATCAACCAAGGACAACTCAAATTCATCCATTAGCATTTTTTGTTTTTTTCAGAGACCTTGGTGAGTGGGTGGTTCCCTAACATCACCCACCATGGTAGGAGGGTATGGTGGGGGTTATTGTATGATTCGTTTCAAACATGACACCTACCACCATACCTATGTATATAGGGCCATAACATCTTCCCTCATTCATCAATGCCTTTCCCAGAGAGCTCTTGTTATTGAGAGGGTTCCATTAAGAGCTCTATGTGAAAGGAAATGAGAGCTTTGGGAGGGGTATCTACTAAATATTTATCCATATTGAATTTAATTTTCCTTCCCTTCATCTCTCATTGTGATCTGAGAATCAAAAAATCATTATTAGTGCTATTTTGGGTGGAATGGAAGTGAGTAATAGTTTTTTTATACTGATTGTAAAATTCAGGTTTCTAATAATTGTTTTTTGAAGGAATGTTATTAAATTTTGTGTCAAGGTGATTCCTACAATATAAACAGAATCCAACACATAGGTAAAAAGAGATATGTAGAATTAGTGAATTTTTTTTCATTGTCCGGGTGCTACAGTATGCCCTTTTCAATGAAAAAGGTATTGTTCCAATTCTAGTAAAATTTTCGACAAGATTCAAGTAGCTTCCCTAACATTACATATTATCACCATGTAATCTCTACGACATTGTATTATCATGGATTGCGACACCAATTTGGTCATATCTCGATCATTTAGTGTCTAATTTTGATTATACCAAAGTCAATTCCATTACTGTTTAACATTCTCTAAAGAATAGTGAGATTTGTTTTTATAGATTCTACAACAATATTTACATTATTGGGATTCAATGTTTGATCCATCCTTTTGAGGGAAGATCATGTTTAATTCTTCAAACTAATGCATTTGGAAGTCTCGAATTGGTGTTCTCCGGAAAGATACGGATATATTTTACCACATTGAGTAAAAGGGATTCAACCCTGACATTGCCAAAGATACAGAGTGGAAAATGATGAATAAGAAGATTATAGGTCAAATATAATAATGGGTCAATAAAAATGTCCACCTACATGTGTCATTAAATACTGGAACATATGAAATTTGGATGAAGATGGAAAATACATACCAATCAATGGCCTCATAGAACAAGAACCTCTGGTTGAAGTGCTAGATGAGTCATAGTAAACATTACAGAAGCTATATTTCCTAACACACAAGTGAGTTCATTGTACAGGTAAAACAATTGATGGTTTTAGGTAAGACCCTGCGTGATGAAGAGTAGGAAAACCACATTGACACTCCAGAAATCTTATTCAACAACTCAATTCCAGGAAGAAAAATTACCATTGGAATGGTGAAACATGAACTGTCCAATGTGGAGGACTAAAGGAAGGTTGGGATTTACTACAATAAGCAGGATCTTATCCTATATAAGTGAGGGAGATAACATGGAGGGGATCGATGGGAAGGATATGGAGTATGAAATAATATCATCGGATATTCCATAAAGTAAATGATTCCATTATAAAAATTCACTCATTTTGGCATGGAGGGAAACATGATTAATTTCTATAAAAGGTTTCAACAACAAAAAATCTTATGTTGCAACTACTAATGAAGAAATGGATATTCATATGATAGAATTACTAGAGATTTTTTTCTTTGCTCCTTTGAAAAAGAAGATATATGATTTCATACATCAGGAAAGGAAATAGAATGGGTGGTTGATACTTTAGCATCACACCACATCACTCAACATCATGATTATTTCATGATTTATTAAGATGGTGACTTTTGTGAATTCAAAATGGGGAAAAGTAATTTGGAGTATATTGTTGGCATGTGTGATAACTAACTCACAATGAATGTTGGATACACAATCATATTGAAGAATTATTAAAATGTTCCAAGCCTTCGATTCAACCTATTATTAGGAATATAATATTTTCAAAAATGATATGAAAACATCATCATTAATGGATCATGGATGATGATGAAATGATCCATCGTCATCTTTTGAGGATTGATATGTGTAAAATTATACTAAATTCAAGTGAAATATTGTACAGGAGGCCTCAAAATAGTGAAATGAGATACATCCTTCAATATGTAGCAATGGAGAATCATCCACGTGAGTGAAAGAGGGTTATCTACCCTGATGAAGATGATTAAGTACATCAATTTTCATAATGACATCTCACTTGATCCTTGAAATTACTTCTTGTATGGGAGGTATCATAGAGCCTTATTCAATAACGGTTTATCAAGGAGATTTGAGTTGTTATATCTGGTCTAATCTGATGTATTCATAACCAAGGAGGTGGATTCATAGGGAGGTAAGAAAATATTTCATATACATTATTATTGAAAAATATTGAAGGGTGTTAGTGTTAATATTCTAGAAAAATGAACAAGAACTGGAATATTTCAAGATGTTCTGTGCCATGGTAGAGGGTGAAACTAAAAGTAATATAAATTTCCTTTATTCAGAAATGGAAGGAGAGTACACATCAAGGTAATTTGATGCCTATAATAGGATTCGGGGAATACAACATGAGAGGAAGGGCCCATACACCCCACAACAAAAGAGAGCGGTGGAAAGGATGAATAATACCATTATGGAGAAGGGCATAAGAATGATGAGTTTCCATAAGCTACCTAAGATATTATGGGGAGAAGCTATCCCGGTTTCATAATACCTATATAAACTATCAACATTGGTCCCACTAAATATTTGTAGTCTACAAATGATATAGTTTGTTATATATCCCACTTACTTTAATAAAATAGTATTCAATTAATTTGAAGTTTCACATGATTCTAAAGAGATTAGGAAGAAACTAGAAGGGAGATCTACTGCATGAATATTCATTGGTTATGGAGATGAGATGTTTAGATACACGCTTTGGGACCTAAAGGATAAGAAGTTGATCATAATCAGAGATATTTTGTTCTATAAGGACCCTATGATCGAAGGATTTATAAATACTATAGTTTATAAATGGAATGTGTCAAGAAATAAATACATGATCCAACACGTCTACCAGAACTACCTATCAATGAAGTGAAGGAGGTGTAATAATGTTGATTTAGAATAGAAAAGGATGAATTTTAGGAGGATGCTGTTTAAGGGGAGACTTGATACTCTCTGCAAAAATATTATGAACTATCATAATAGATAGGTAATGTTGAGCCTACCGAACAGAAAATTTCACAGCTTCAAAGATATTCATGAAGAAGGATGACGTTAATAATACATTCAAATTTAGTGAACCTATTCCTGACTGATGAGGGGGATCCATTTGGATATCAAGAATTATTCTCTCATTTGGACAAATTCATGTGGATGAATGAAATGGAGGATGATATGGAGTCTATGAAAAATAGTCAGACACATGATATGGTGAAACCACCCAAATGTAAAAAAGACACTAATGTACAAATGGGCGTACAAGAAGTAGAAGGAAGGAAATAAAAATGAGGTTAATCAAAAATCTCAATTAGTATCCAATGTATTATTTTAGAGGAAAGGATTTTAATTTCATGAGATATTTTCACCTATGGTGAATACATCTTCAATACTAGAAATTTTCATATTAGTGTCTAGATTATACTTAGAACCTAAAAATATGGAAATAAATAAATATTTTCCTTGTGTTGATCTATATAAGGATATCTATATTAATTAGCCTAAAGTTCTTGAGGTTATCGGACATGAAAACCTCATCTTAAAATTGAATAAGCTCCTGTATGGAATGAAACAAACTCTATGATATTGGTACAATAATTTTAACTATTTCATGGGGATTCATGGCTATAAGCAAACACATAAAGACTAGTGTGTTTAAATATATATATTTCAAGATGGAATTTTTTCTTCACTTCTAATTTATGTTGATGATATGTTGATCATTGAGAATATGCATCAATGATCAGCCAGTTTAAGAAGGAGTTATCCATGTCTTTTTATATGATTGATATGGTAGAAGAACAATGGATTTTGGGGATTTATATTATTTATGATAGAAAGAGGAAATTGTTATGTCTATCTATATAGAAGTTTGTTGATTTAGTTTAGAATGATTTCAACCTGGACAAAACCAAACCAGTGAGCATTCCTCTTCCCATCCATTTGAAGCTGAGCAAGAGATCATGTCTATTATCAAATCAAGAAATTGACGTGATGAAGATGATACCATACACCTAAAGAGTTGTAATGTTGATGTATGCTATGGTGATTATAAGACCATATGTTTCCAATGTAGTGGCGATCATGATCTGATTTCTCACCAATCCCAGGAACCATCCCTGGGATATAGTCAAATGGAATATGAGGTACCTTAAAGGTACTTCAAAACTATGTTTTCACATTGGGGGAGTTGAACCTCTTTGGGAGGTATATGAAGCTGTTGATATTGATGGTGATCATGATAGTAGTATGTATACATTAGGATTCATCTATAAATTCTATGGAGGATTTTTATGATGGAATCCAAGGCTGGAAAAGTATGTTGTTTTACACATGGTAGAATTATAGTACATTGTTTCTTCAAAATATTTAAATGAGATTTTATGGCTAAATATTTTTCTCCAATGACTAAGATTTATCTAGAAGAAGGGAATGGTTCATTACAATAGTCAATGTTCTTTAGAAATGACAAATAACACAATGTACCATTCCCGAATGAAGCATATTCATTGTAATTAGATACCTGATGTTATTTATTGATAGCTACTACGACTTGTGAATACCCACATGAAGGATAATCCATTGGAGAAATTGAAAAAGGTTGTTTCTTGAAAGAAGTTTGAATTTTGTATATTCTTCATAAGATAGTAGTTAGAGGAAAAGAGTTAATGGATTTTTATGGATACCTTGGTAGGTGGATGGTGCACCAACTCCACCCACAATGGTAGGTGGGGATTGGTTGGGGTTGTTGGGGGAGTTGTGCCAATGATGAGACCGCCCATCATTCATATTTACTAAGGTCCATGGGATATTATCGAATTCATTTGTTCTAATCCAAGAGATCTCTTATTTTTTGGAGAGATCCTTGGAGATCTCCATGTGAGTAAATCTGTGAGGTGTGGGTTTGAATCTTGTAATTCTTTATCCAAGTTGGAATAAAGGCTACTTTTTCTTGACTCATCTCTCTTCATGATCAGTGAATCACAACAATATTCTCATTGCCTTATTGAATAAGGGTAAGTCATATTCTAGAAAAAAATGTTTGGGGTCCTCATTTTTTCCCATATTTTTTGAATCTATATATCAACATAAAAAATGGAGAATTAGTATCATATCCTATCCAATAAAAGTCTTATTAAAGATCAGGGATACTTTTTTTTGAAAATATTCATCTGGTCAAGGAGGAAGACCCCTACTATTTCACCTAGTCTATCTTTGGATCATTTAGTATGAATGAGTATCTTATTAAAAAACATGATCATTAATTGATTAATTTTTTGGGTAATTTTTATTGGGATAATTCCATTTTCATGAATTATAAAAAAAAATCAATATAATTAAAACATTGTTCTCATGGACTATTCTATTCAACCCAAATATGGCCCCATGGCTTAAAAATGTCACAACAGCACCCAACATCATACAGATATATAATTTCATCTGTTTTGAGTGCAGACTATGATTTTTTCATATAGTTTTTTCAAGGTGATTGTAAAGGAATAAACATCATTATTTTATTATTTTTTATTTTACTGTATATATGGTTCAATGATATGTGGTTATATTTTAATCTAGGAACCATCCAGAAGGTGTCACATACTATTGGATGCTAGGATATCTAGGATCATTGTAATTATTTATGAGACCATGTAGTAGTTGATAACTCCCATTTCCAATAAAATGAGATTATATCTTTGTTTGATGGTATAGTTCTCCTCTCCTTTGATAAATTCTATATCTATTCTTTGTGGAGTTGGTTTTTTAACAACATTAGCCCCTTAAACACCTAGTTGTTGGTATTTCCATTCAGTGGGTTCAATAGATGCCGCAATAATATAGATAAAAAATTAACACTAATGGAACATGATTGAATGAGATTATTCATGGATAGGGAATTATATATGAATCCCATAGTTCAGTGATATTTTTCTATATTTCACATTATAGGGAAGGAAATCATCTATGAGCTAATCTGAATTCATTTTTTAGTAATCTCATAATCTGAACTGATAGAATCATCCCACTCTCAATGTTGGAGTCTGAATATACCTTTCTTTTGTAATACAATAAATGTATCACCCTAACTGACTTGCCCATTCCTATAATTTCTGAGAATAAAAAATTCATCTTTATCAAAATGTGTTGATTCATCATACAAGGTTCGATGGAAATAAGGTAGAGAGTATCCGGGCTGCTAAAGTAAAGTCATCCTTACCCATTATTATATTCTCATCCATAGGATCTATAGCACTAAATATTAATTCTATTGTGGTTGGGAAATCTCTTGGCCTTCATCACATGAGACCACCTAGAGATCAAGTTACATCATTCGTTCAACATTTTCTTTTAAAAAAAAATTAACCATGTAGTCATTCTATCCGTATTTCTGATGATCAGGGTTGGGATTTATATTCATAATGAATTTATACATGTTTTATGTTATGTAAACCCATATAGGGTGTCATAATAATCTCAAGGATTGAAGAATTATTCATATTATGATAAAATTGATTGTTTGAGGAATATATGAAACATGTGAAGGTATATGATGATATTATTGATAATAATATAACTATTTCTATAAATAATGAATCTAGTCATTGATATAGTCATTTTGGGTAGTGATAATAGATATAAATTTATGTGATATGCCTAAGTCATTATTTTTAAGTCAAAGGATTGTATCATTGTGATGATATGGTGAAATCTTTTACTGTGTCATAAAAAAAATATTTGTTTTCAGTATAATTCTTAGAGAGATAAAGAGATATTTGTAACTATAATTGAAATATGGATAGTATTATGTGCTTGTATGGATGAAATAACATTAATAAATTACATCATGACCACTAATATATGATAAAAATGGTATAATATAATTTTTTGATTTTTTTCCAGCATTATAGGCTAAGAATATATCATTGATAGTGACATGGGACAACATTGTATGTGGTATAATAATTTCCAAAAACATATAAATAGTCCATTTATTTATATAATTGTCAGAAAGAATATTCATAATTATTTATTTTTTATACAATAAAAATTTATATTCTCAATTTTAAATTGCATCTTTTAAATATTATATCATCCATTTACAATATTTCATCACAAATATGAAATAAGATTTAATTTAATTATAACAAAATCAATTATTATTATAATTCCAAAGTAAAAAAATAATATAATAATTCTTCAATATTTTAATTTTAAAAATATTTTCATTTAATGTTCCTCTTATGTAATGATATACAGATGGTTTGAATTTGGGTTATACATCCCACTGGTGTGAGAATTTAGGCTTTGATCAAGAAAATTGGGGGTTTGATAACTATATCACCATAGATGTTTATTGATAAAATTTTTGTTTTATAAAATTTTAATTAATCACATGAAATGATATTAGTATACCTTATATATGTGATGGATATGGATATGTGTTGATCTTGATAGTTATGTTTTATTGTTAATAGAAAACATTAATATTTACTTGCTTATGAGCTATAATTTTACATCATTAAAACATGATGGTGTGATTTAAGACATGAGGTACAAATGATAAAACCGTAAATGTATTTATACATATATGGAATTAAAATAATGCCCATCTGGAAATGGTGAGATATTTAATACCCCATTAAAAATAGAATGGTTTTTGATTCTTTCCAATGAAAACACTCATCAATTCGATGACCATAAAAATTAGTGGGTTATTCCAAATTCTAGTACTCATAGATTATCTTGTGTAAGATAAAGATAATATAGATGACCGTATCCTTTTAGTGTATATAAATGATTTGAACTTGGGGAAACACTTAAGTGGGTGACCGTAATTATTATGTATCTTGAGACATATATTAAGTATAATTAATAAGATCAATTTGAAAAATATAATATCTACTCACCTATATAATCTATATAATTAACTTCCCTAATAGATAAGTGTTTCTAAAAAAATATAACTAATGTATTAGTGAAACATAGATCTCAAACCACTAATAAAAAAGATTTAATGGGTACTTATTTTATTTTCAGTATGATAAACTAAAATACATATTTAATAATTTTTCAAAAACATGATACTCACATTTTGAATATATATTTTAAGATTATAATTGAATTAAATATAAACTTTATGAAATTTATATCTATGTAAAATTTGTTGTATAACCATATTGATTGGTATTATAACATGATAAATTTTTTCATTTATAAATTGAAACATTATATAAATAAATAATTAATTATTATAAAAATTTATTTTTCTAATTATGAAGACTGGGTATTAAATACAGGTTGTGGATCACACATATGTGATAATGTATAGAAAATCAATAATATATGTAAATTTTATAATGTTTATGTATATATATGTGTTGTAAAAGGAGAAACGGATATTGTTTTAACTGTAGGCACATATGACCACTAAAAATATTTTAGGGTAAAGTAGAATCATCTAGAGGGATACCAAATTTAATTTTCCATCAGTTTCAAGGGATAACATGTAAATCACTTCACAAAATCAACCCTATAATATCTTAGTGATAATCTTTCACATTTGATATATAATTAATGTAAAACTAGAACTGCCTCAATCTTGGGATTCCTTTTATCAAAATCAATTATCTATATTTTATGATTGTAGTTTCCATTGAGAATAAAAATAATGAAAACCCTACTTATATGAATACAATCTCCATGAATCATTAAAATATATTATTATAAATTTTATTTCTAGAATGGTAGGTTCATGATCTTCACACTATTTTATATCGATCATAATAAGGATCTCTTGTTCCCTATACATTTTTGGGATGGGGATAGGTGAATTATATCTCTATAATTGAGTTAATTCTTGAGATATGTTATTTTTGATATATTCTCATCCAAAATCTAAAATTAAATTATTTGGAATATATAATTAGGCTTAAACAATGGTAATTTGACAATGACCCCTTATCAATATGCTTATTATCAGTAATCCATATGTCAAATAATAATAATAAAATTTTTATTTTAAAGAATTTTTTTATTTAAATATCATTCCATAAATGGAATTATTGGAGGGATGGATCCAAAGGATGGAACCCACTCATAATGGGGGTCTACATTAAAATTAGAACCCTCAATTTTTGATGGGGGTAAGCAGCTAGTTCCTATAATAGTGGAAGACCCACACTCGGTATGGGGGCTAGGAGAGATGGAAAACCCCCCTCATAAGGGGGTTAGTGGAATGATCTAAACCCCAACTCATCAGTGGGGTCAGTGGAATTATTTGAAACCCAACATGATGCAAGGGTTGGTAGAGAAGGAATGTCGCCACTCATTGTGAGGGTATGATATGGAAGATAACCCATGATTGAAATGGGGTATGGAGGTAGATTAAGACGCTCTCTTGGCGAAGAGGTTACCAGTGAAAACAACATCATTGTGGGGATGCACAGTGTAGGCATAGATAATAGCAAAAAATGACAGTAGATGGGACCTTTAGCAATTGGGGACATGGCTGATTGTGGTGGCAGTGTTGAAGTAGTGGCAGCCTGCTCTTCCTATGGTTTCTTTTGGGGGTGTGAAATATGGAAATGTAACTATTCTCATTATATTTGGATTAGGTTTATGAATTTGTTCATTGGGTCTATGAGCCGTCATTCGGTCATTGGGATTTTTTTGTCATTGTAGCTTGTAATGGGGTTTTTCTTTTCCCTGTAAAAAAAGGGGTCTTTATGTTTCTAATTTTAATTTAAGGGAATCTCTATAGTTTTTTTCAAATTAATATTGATATAAATTATATTATTTAAATATAAAATTTTCATTCTTTCATTAACTCGACCTATTTATCCTCCCATTAAATTTATCAAACCATAAATAATAAAATATATATTCAAATAAAAATTGTTCATTCAATAAATAAATTAATAAAAATTCACTAAACTCAAGAATAAATATTTATTTCTTTATTGGCTTAAATAAATAATTATTTATTCCATTTTATTCATTAATCTTATGAATAAATTATCATTTATTTATTACCATGTGAATAATATTAAAATGAGATAAAATTAAACTCAAATATAGGAAAATTGAAAATTCCATGAATGAACTTTTGTGACCATTTTGAAAAGAATAATTATTTCTCCAGAAATCATGAATAATATCAATTATTAATATTAAATTAAATATAATTTAATCTAAATTTGGATACACATGGTGTCTAAACTTTAAGGATTATTTCTTAGTGTAATTAGACGATCTTACCTAATATCAAAGATCAATATCTAGAAATATATCATGAAACCCTCTGTGAATGTTGTTAGTGTCTTAGAAAAAATACTACTAGATTTACTGTTCAATATATTCCCTTTTCTACTAATATATCATTAAGGTGGATGTATTCTAGTTTCATCACCCTATATGCTTGATTTATAAGACTAGACTTCCTAAAATTAATGTATTTATAATATAACCATTCCATGTATTTAAACAAATAGTTCAATTTCAATCAATGAACTAGTGATATCTTCTTAAAATAACTTAAAAGGGATAAATCATTTCTTTATGTATTCAATTAGTCTAAAATAACTCCTAACATTCCCAATGTATTCTACCTCATCATGATCATATGTTTTTTCAGTTTTTATCCTTGTATCATGTATGAAATTCATGATATACATTAATAATAATATCATCCCTAAATATTAGTACACACATTCCCATATAGTAATATCCAGTGATGCATAAAACATATGGAATTATTATTGATGGTTCTCCCCTCATTACCAACCTTCTTAGAGATCACCAAGTGAAAAATTCATTAGAATAAATCATAATTTATTATGAGAATCCAACACTTAATTATCAAAAATAATCTATATTCCATCATAAATATGTATATAGACCAAAAACATATGTTTAATAATATTATCATATACTATCTAGGTTCTAATTATAGTAGGGAACGATTACAACTCTTAAATTTAATAAATACTATATAGGAATTAGAAAAATTAATATTATGCATAAGAAAAATAATTATGTGATATTATATTTACTGATATTCTAGTAAAAATGTATAAATTCAGTTAGCTCTAGAGAACCCACACTAAAAAACTCCCTGTTAGACTATAGAAAAACACTAACAATTTTTTTTTTAAAATCTGACATGATAAATCATGATTCTATTGAGTAAAATGTTAATTAAATGGGATTCCCATACATTTTCCATGGAGATTCTTTATAATACATCCTCAACTCATTAAATTTAAATTTAAAGAAAATGATATTCCAAAGTATATAACTTTTTTCATATATCTTTGACATGACTTAATTTTTATTATTAATGGTAATATATAATCAAAATACATATTGTGATTGTATTGTTTTTTCTGGACAAAATTACGTGACGTTGAACAAATGATTTCTTAAATAACATCTTAAGAATCAATTAATATGGATATATATATATGGCTACCAATACCTTTAACAAACATAACTTTCTAAATTTCTTATCCTCTCTATGATTCCTGACCACATTTTTTATTTGTAAAAATATCTTCATTTTGCTTTGAAAACTACCATTCAGACTTCTCCAATTATCAATAACTCCTCCTTCACACTTTATTAAGTATGTATGATAATACTAACTCCTACAATATGTAGTTATCATGGTGTTGTTTGATATTTTCTCAACAATCTCTACTCATATGTAATATAAAATTTTGGTGGATATCATGGAATATTTCATAAATAGAAATACATAATCATATGGTACTCTGTTCCTCATTTCAATCTCTTATTATGTATTAACACATCACTTTAAAGAGATATCTTCCACGCGACTTAGGAAATAAATCTATCCTGAATTGTCTTTCTGTTTATATTAAAAACATTGTCATTTTATGTACTATGAAATCATTTAACAATCCCTATAGATTAATCATGATATATCTTGATCCTTGTATCTTAGGTATTAACTTTAATTCATTGATAGAGACCAATTTTTTTATCAAAATCTTAAACTAATTATAATACTAATCTCAATTTTTAGTATATTATTAAAAAATATTAATTAAAAACTATAATTCTCCCGATAACCTCTTATAAAAAAGGATTATATTGTATCCAAATAAAATAAAAAGCTCATATGGATTTACAAAATGAATATTTCATGATCTTGATGCATAATTTAAACCATAAATCGATCTATTCACTTCCATAACTTAACTAGAATCCATTGGTGATACAAACCCTTTTTGTTGTTTCATATAGACTTATTACAAAAGTATTCATTAAAAATGGTAATACTGAAATATATTTTATAAGTTTTGTGATCATAAAATGTTTCTATGGAAATTAAAATTCAAATTGAAACAACATAGTGGCACATCAAAATTTTTTATCTTAGTATATTTCCTCACATATCTTGAAACACTAAACCCCCAACTTTGCCTTATAGGTACCAATTTTCAATCCTTTTCTAGTTTCTTCATGAGTACAAAATAATTCCTTTGCACCAACAGGAACAATTATTATATGGAATCTATTTATGAGTTAACACCAACATTAACATTTTCTTGTTTCTTAATTTACTACTTCCTTGTAATGATATGTATTTATTATTCTTACTAAATAATATATCACCTTACATGGTGAATATGAAACCACCTCTTTTGAATTATATTTCCAATTTAAAAATTTTCTCTAAAATAACTCCTCCCAAAAAGTCTCATATATTTTATGTTCCTATGTTTACTCAGGTGTATTTGTGGACTTGATTTCATTAAATTAAATTTGTATCCCACTATATCAAATAGATTGGTATCACCTCTTATAGAAATATAGTCTCTCACATGAAAAATAATTTCCTATATATGGGATCACTATATCCTATGTATAATTTTGGGTAATAAACTAAGATTCCCTTATTGTTAATTAATGTTAAGTTATTTCTAAAATAAGTGTTAACAAACAGTGTAATACCCCAAGCTTCCACATTACTCTTCTCTTTGAATAATACAGTAGTGTGTGTTGTATGCATCTTCGAGTTCTAACACACACCACAACTGATCAAACTAGCCGTTATGAATAGTAATACCTAATTTTTGAAATTTTATAAATTTTATCTTTCAAAATGGAATTCATTTTTGGATTCGTAATATCGAAATTATCTTAGGGTGATTTTTTTTATTTTTCTAAAGACTTTCAATTTTTGATGAATAGTGAAAAACACTGAGTTATAGTTTAAAACCGAATTCTTATTTAAATAATTATTTATTTTATTAAAATTTAATTAAGGTCAAAATAGATACATAATAACTATATAAGTTCAATTTAATTCATTGAAGTTAGTTTAGAATAATTTTGGTTATATAAAATGTTTATTGAACTTTTCACCGTTTTTACCCACCTCCTAGGATAAATGGGAAATTCACCTAAAACATAAATTTACCACTTCTGGGAGTGGAATTTCAAAAATCTGGGATACAAGGTTAATATCAAGGAGTAAAATGTGGTTTAATAAGATAGAAACAATTTTTGGTGAATAGTAACTTTTTACTTTTATTTACCACGGTTAAAAGTAAATAGGGTAATTAAGTGAAAAATTATATTAATATTACCCTAACACATTTTCTAATTTTATTTGACAAGTGCATATTGACCCAAAACAACCTTAGGAAGAAACTATTATCATATAGGTACACTTGGATTAGATTACGACATTTATTATTATTTAATTCAAAGAAGAGTTAAAAGAGTTAAAATCAATGTTTAATTAATAAAACATTTTTAATATAGGGTTATAAATAAGATAAATTAGATTGTAAATATTAATTAGAAATCTAAAAAGATTTTCCACATAATTCTATTTTATTTATAATTTTTAGACAATAAATAATTTAATTTATTTATCACACAATATTGATGTAGTAATTACCAAATTAATGAAATATTAAAATAATTGATATTCTTAATATCCAAATAAATGTAATTTGAGAATTTTTATGAATTCCACTAACATTAATGGATACTATGACATATTAGTATTGATTTAATTATCTTTTTTTTTAAGTAATAGTCTTTTTATCCTTTTTACAAAAATCAAATTCCAAATAGTGTCAAAATTGACATAAAGAGTTTTTAAAACTAATATTATATTAATAATTTATATTCTTTTTCTAAAAATAGACGGTTCAGCCAAAGGACATGTCTCATGATAGGTGTATCATTAATGGACCACTTGGTGGTCTCATGAAAGTTTATAGTATGTTTTTTAAAAATATAATATAAAAATGAAAAGAGGCATGTTAAATGTCAAACTAATTAACTAAGAGTTGAAACTAAATGATTAGGTTAATAATGTGACACAAGCCTATCTAAAACCTATTGGTTGAGTTTTTTTCGACCTATACCCCACCTTCACCTCTACATAATCCACTTTTTAGCCATTAGAAAACGAATACGGATTTGGTATAAAATAATATTTCTAGCTTTTCCAAAGGAGCCCCTCACCCATCTTATAAAAGGGCACTCCCCCTTCCCACTAATTCACACCTTCAAAGCCATTTTGATCAGCCAAACTCTGCCCAAATATCCTCCAAACTCCTCTAAAATAATCATAGAGTCCTTTGTTTTATCATAAATCCAACCTATGGATCCCTTTTGATCAAATCAAAAGGAAGAACCAGAAGAAGAGGTATCGTTTTCACCACCCTCTTCCAAGTTCCTTTCTTCCTCAAGTTCTTCATTCTTTGTTATTTCCATTATAAAATAATAACTCTAGTATATTCTATATACATTGATGTTATTATAAATATGGTATAACCATATTCAGTATTCCATCCATCTTTTGAATGACATTTCACCATACGTGTGTACGTACGGCTTAACGTCTCCACGTCGTGGTGTAATTGTTATTGAAAACTTTAATATTTGGATGGTTATGATCATGATGTGCAATTGATGCAAATAATAAATATAAAAAGATAATGATTCTGTATATATGATATACCATCCAATTATATATTATTTTAATATCAAAAGAATGATATTGTCGCTTGTGTGTACGTACGGACTACCGTCTCCACGAACGTGATGAGATTCATTCCCCATTGTATCCATTCAAGTATAATTTTCATTTGATGATTAAAAATAATGTTTAAGGACTTGATATCATTTTATATATGAATAATATACAACCTATACATAACAAACATGGCTTACATAACAAAGAATATAAAATAAAACGATTAAGTTAACACCCGAAACGACGATAATATTAAAATATTATTAAAAAAGAAATATTAAAAGAACTTATATGATATCATATTAATGTATATGATTCTTTTATAATTTAATAACAATTAATTCACCATTATATAGGAGTTTACCTACCCTCGACAAAGGAAAAGTACAAGGTAAGGGTTTATTTCACAATCTCTTCATTATCCGAGGTTGTTTATACGAAATTATCTACTGGGACCTCTTTATCATCCATATCCATGTTTCTTAAAAATTTATTTCAAAAAATTCATACTATTTTACAGAATATGGGTTAATGTCATTTATACCCATGTTTGACTTTTTATAAGATGTTTATAATGGAATATTTCTGTCGTTTTCCAAACAAGGTCCATTTTATCCATTTCGAAAGAATTAAGGTAAGAATGAATTTTTTTAACTTATACGGTGGGTGAGGATATTTTCCAACATTATAAAATCGTCGAATCTTCCCTTACAAGATTATAAGAATATTTTTAAATAAAATGCTTTCTATTATAGTTAAGTGACTTTTAAATGATTTCAAGAAAAGAGATATTTCTCTAAAATAGTTTTGATTGCATCTATGTCAACATCCTTTGATGGATTTTATGTTTATTTGACGTTGATCTATTATGATACAAAACATCAATATTCTATTGAAGGTTTTGTTATATGATTGACTGCAGATGTGTTATTTATATACCATTCATGGTTTATGGAGAAATTATTGACACTTCATATGCTAGTTTTAATACGAATGTTTATGTTATGTTTAAACATATTCATATAAGGAATTCATTGGACTTAATACGTGACAGTTGCAGCCTTCTATAGCTCCTCGATTCATCAGTAGGTCTCATGAGACAAAATAGTTTTTTGTCACGAGGCCTTGACAAAATCTTATTTGTAGTCTTCGCACGAGGCCTTCGCTACGTGGTTATGATAGTCAGGAATTATGCATTCCATCATTATGAAAGTGGTTATTGATATTGCGTGTGATTATTTGATTAGTAGAATATCCATGTGAATAATTAATTGGAATTATTTCATTTAATTTCTACATTATTATGCTTAAATAGAAGATTAAAAGTCTTTTGGTTTAGTTACACATTTTCTTAAATGTTTATGCTTATTTAAGAAAGTTTCTGCTATATTGTTATCCATACTGGGCATCTGAGCTCACCGTTTTCTATGTTTTGTTTTTCCCAGGATTTGAAGAAGTATTTTATTAATGACTAGTAGGGATAGTATAAGGGGATATGATTGCGGAGACAAGATGTTTTTTTAGTTTTCACTTTATGATGTAGTGTAAACTTTATGAATGTATCTGGTGACTCCAAGGATACTAAACTAATCGATCTTTGAAGACGTGATCTTTTGTGATCATGCCATTGTTATGTAATAATGCACCTACTCTGGGTAACTAGGGTCGTGGTGTTACAGTTGCTATCAGAGAAATTTTTGTACAAACATTGGAAGCTAGATTTAGATAAACTCTAATTAGAGGACATAGACCTAAGATAGACTTTGAGGATTAGTATAGAAGATCTTCATAGAATTTCGGTATTGTAGAGATATTGTGAGTTTTCCGAGAAATACATCCCTATCTAGTTACGAGCAGGTAGAGGTTGCTCTGGAACAGATATACCTGGGGGTAAAACCTGAAAACACCTCTTTGAGCTAGACTCGAATGGGAACTGGTGAATGATAACGGGCATTGCTGGACACTTGGTTACGACAATACCGGGGGATAGACTTAGGATAATTCTCATTTTCATTACAATACATTATGAAGGGTTTATGATTATACACTTCCTCAATGAAATTTTTTTTTTATGATTATGGATTATATCCATAAATAGATCGATTTATGTTAAGTGTTTTACAAGTATGGAATTATGTATTTTGATTCATAAACTGATCTAATTTATGCCATTGTTTAGAAATGGAACCTAGTGTATGAAATGGAAACCGTATCAATGCACGAACTCCTTGTATGGATTTCCCTCCTACTCAAGATATTTATAGTGGAGCTGGTGATGCAACTGGTGTTGATCAGCTAATCACCATACTGAGACATCTCACTCAAGTTATGAATAATACCCTTACCCATATGGAGCACCCTGCTACGCAGCATGGAGGATCAATGTTAAATCACTTCATGAGTCTGCGACAACCAACATTCAATGGGAGTACAAATCCATTAGTAGCTGAGCAATAGATAAGTTCCCTAGAAAAAATATTTCATCCCCCGGGAGGTAGTGAAATGGAAAAAGTTATCATGGAAGTTTATCGCCTCACTGGAGATGCTGATCAATACTGGTCATTGACTCAAAACACAGTGGAAGATGATGAAGTATCAAATATGGAATGGTGGGAGTTTACGGATCTTTTCATAGAAAAATAATTTCCTCATGACCATTGAGCAGATATGGAAAGGCAATTTCTGAGTCTGATACAAAAGGAGGATGATAATGTCATAAAGTATGAGGCTAAATTTACAAGGTTAGAAAGGTATGCTGTAGATTATATATGTAACCAAATAAGTAAGATTAATCGTTTCTTTGATGGGTTGAAACCATTTCTTCATCGATCCATTGTCTGAAAATCCTTCTAATTGTACGATTACATTGTCTCATGTGCTATCAAGACAGAAAATGAATTCTCTAAGTCTTATGACATTAAAGTAAAGAAATAGAAGATGAGATCTGCTGATCAATCTGGAAATTGAAATAAGGGGAATAAGGTAAATGTTGAATATCCATCCTGCAGTAAATGTGGGAAGAAACACCCTGGTACTTGCTTAAAAGGAATGGGAGTCTGTTACAAGTGTGGTGAAAAAGGCCACCAATCTAATGATTGCAACCGAAAGAGAGTTTATGTCAATGTGGAATGATGTAATTTTAGAGAGATGTGATATTATGAAAATGAATTTCCTAAGCGTCAGGGGAAATTACCTTAGAAAAGGTCAAGGGATCAAGGATAGGCTTATGCTATCACTACTGTTGAGGTAGAAGCTCTAAAAGACGTGGTGGCAGGTAATTTAATGGTTTCCCCATGTTTGGAAAATGCTTTATTTGATTCTGGATCATTGCAATGTTTCATATCTTCCAATTTTTCTAAGAAAATTAGATATTTCCAATTTGATTTAACATAGGATTTGTTAGTTAAAAATCCTAAGCGAAGTATCATTGCAACAACGTTTTGTGAATCAGTCCCCATTAGAGCCCATAAATTTCCTTTATCCGCTGATCTCATCGCCATACCTATGATTGAGTTTAATATAATCCATGGTATGGATTGGATATCCGACCATGATTTGAATATTTATTGTAAGAAGAAGGAGGTTACGATTTTTGATGATGATGATAAGTAACACCTTATCATTAGAGAAAAATCATCACCACCTAATTCTTATCTAGATCCACCACCAGTAGCTCAACAAAATTCAATTATTGGGGAGGAGGAGAATGAAATGATTGTGGGTGAGGAAAGGAATGTTCAAATAGAGGATGTACCTATTGTGAAAGAATATGTAGATGTGTTTTTGAAAGATTTACCTGGACATCCTTTAGAACAAGAAGTTGACTTTTCCATTGATTTAATTCCTGGATCAAGGCCTATATCAAAGACCCCTTATAGAATGGCCACTGTGGAATTAGTGGAACTAAAGAAATAACTAGAGGAATTGAGTTATAAGGTTTTTATTCGCCCTAGTGTTTCTTTATGGGGATCCCCTGTCCTTTTTGTTAAGAAGAAATATGGATCTATGAGGTTATGTATCTAATACAGGGAAATCAATGATATAATAATAAAGAAAAAGTTTCCCCTATCTCGCAATGATGATTTATTCAACCAACTTCATGGAGATAAAAACTTTTCAAAAATTGACCTTCGATCTGGATACCATCATTTTTGTAGGAAGAAGGAAGACATTCCGAAGACAGAATTTCAAACAAGGTACGTGCATTATGAGTTTACATTAATGCCTTTTGGATTGACTAATGCACCCTCTGTATTAATGGATCTAATTAATAGTGTTTTTTAGGAATACCTCGATGATTTTCTGGTGGTATTTATTGATTATATCTAGTTATACACCAAAAGATACTAAGATCATTAAAATCACTTTCGCATTATCCTAAAAACTCTTAGAATACATGAATTATATAGAAAGTTTAGCAAGTGTGAATTATGGCTTCAAGAGATTTCTTTTCTTGACCATATTATCTCCAAAGATGGAATCTCTTTTGATCCTTCTATGAAAAGATCAATCCATGAATGTTTAGTGCCCACGAGTATAACTGAGGTACATGGTTTTATTGGTTTCGTAGGTTATTATCGACGTTTCGTCTAGAATTTTTCCTGATTTGCTAACCCATTAACAAAGATCACGCGTAAAGGGGTTAAATTTGTTTGGAAAAAAGTGTGTGAAGAATGATTTGAAGAACTGAATAGAAGATTATTCAATTATCCTATATTGAATCTACCATCAGGGAATGATTGATTCGTTATTTATAGTGATGCGTCAAATAAAGGACTTGGTTGTTTCCTTATGATGCATGATAGAGTTATTGCCTATGCATCACGATATCTGAAAATTCATGAGAAAAACTATCCTACTCATGTACTTGAGTTAGCTGCTGTAATATTTTCTTTGAAGACATGAAGACATTATCTCTATGGTGAAAATGAGAGATTTATACTGATCACAAGAGTTTGAAGTATATTTTCTCACAGAAAAAACTCAACATGAGGAAAAGGATATGGCTTCAACTACTCAAGGATTATGATGGAACGATACACTACCACCCAAGGAAGGAAAATAACATGGAAGATGCATTGAGTAGAAAGGATCATGGAGTTTTGAACAAGATGAGAGTGGAAAAAGATCCTATATACATGGATCTAGTAAAGATGGATATGGGAATAACCATGGAAGGTGAAACATGAATACTTTTTCAAATGGTTGCCAATCCATCTTTACTAGAAATGATAAAGAGTTCTCAGATCGATGATGAAGAGTTTCAAAAGATGATTAAAGCTATGAATGATTGGATATTGAGTGACTTTGTGTATGAAGATGGAATTTTGATGTTTGGGAAGAGACTTTGTGTTCCCAATATACCTGATCAAAAAAGAGAATTGTTGAATGATGCTCATAGTTTCAATTTCATTATACACCCTAAGAGCACCAAAATGTATAGAGATTTTAAGGAACATTTTTTGTGGGACAACATGAAGAGGGAGATTGCAGATTTTGTGTCCAGATGTATGGTTTCTCAACAAGTGAAAGCTAGAAGGAAACATCCTAGAGAAGTTTTGCAACCTATTCCTATACGTGAGTGAAAATGGGATAATATAATGATGGACTTTGTCATGGGACTACCAAAGACTCCAAGAAAGAAAGCTGCAATATGGGTCATTGTAGATTTTTTTACCATGTCAGCACATTTTCTAGCTATAAGGCCAGATTTACCGCTTGAACGTCTAGAAAGACAATATATTAATGAAGTTGTGAGACTTCATGGAGTACCCCACTCGATTATTTCGGATCCTGATCCCCGTTTTACATCAAGATTCGGGAAAAGTATTCAGAAAGACCTAGATATTGAACATCGTTTGAGCACTGCTTACCACCCCCAAACTGATGGACAATCAGAACGGACTATTCAAACCTAAGAAGACATGTTGATATTGTGCTCACTTGACTTTTAGGGTAAGTGGGATCAATATATTCCTCTAGTGAAATTTTCCAATAACAATAGCTTCCATTCAAGTATTCGAATTGCTCCATATGAAGCGTTATACGGAAAGAGATGTCGCACACCAACATTTTGGGATGAAAATGGTGAAAAAAACTTGTAGTCCCAGAAATGGTGGAGGAAACGATGGAAAATGTGAAGGTAATCCAAACCCACATCAAAGCATCTCAAAGTAGGTAGAAGAGCTATGCCAATAACAGAACGAAGGATTTGGAATTTCAGGTGGGGGATCATGTTTTTTGAAGGTATCTCCATGGAAGGGAGTTATACATTTTGGTAAGAAGGGTAAATTGATTCCCAGGTACATATGACCTTTTAGAATTCTATAACGAATTTGGGATCTAGCTTACCGTTTGGCAATGCCGCCAAGTCTCTCCAAAGTTCACGATGTGTTCCACGTCTCACTGTTGAGAAAATACATGCCTGACCCGACGCATGTACTCACCTGTGAGGAATTTGACCTGGAATCTGATCTATATTATTGTGAAGAGCCTACCAGGATTTTTGATACAGTAGAACAAGTGCTGAGAAACCGGACAACTCGTCTGATAAAAGTTCTATGGAGAAACCATAAGATGGAAGAGGTGGCATGGGAACTTGAGGAACATATGATGAAGAACCACCCGATTCTTTTTATGATGTAATATTCTATAAATTTCGAGGACGAATGTATTTTAAGGAGGGGAGAATGTAACACCTCATGTTTCAATGATACGCTTCTCTTTGAATAATACAGTAGTGTGTGTTGTACGCAACATCGAGTTCTAACACACACCCCAACCAATCAAATTAGCTGTTATGACTAGTAATACCTACTATTTAAAATTTTATACCTTTTATCTTTCAAAATTTACTTCATTTTTTGATTTGTAATATCGAAATTAGCCTAAGGTGAATTATTTGTATTTTTATGAAAACATTCCATTTTTGATGAATAGTGAAAAACACTGAGTTATAGTTTAAAATCGAATTTTTATTTAAACAATTATTTATTTTATTTAAATTTAATTAAGGTAGAAGTAGATACATAATACCTATATATTTTCAATGTAATTCACTGAAGTTATTTTAGAATATTTTTGGATATATAAAACTTTTATTGAACTTTTCACCGTCTTTTACCCACCTCCTAGGAGAATTTTGAAATTCACGTAAAACATAATTTTACCGCTTCTGTGAGTGGAATTTAGAAAATATGAGAGACATGGTTAATATAAAGGAATAAAATGTGGTTCAATAGGATTAAAATATTTTTTGGTGAATACTAACTTTTTACTTTTATTTACAACGGTTAAAAGTAATTAGGTTAATTAAAGGTAAAAATGATATTAATATTACCCTAACACATTTCCTAATTCTATTGGACAAGTTTATCTCGATCAAAAACAACCTTAGGAATAAAATATTATCATTTAGGTCCACTTGGATTAGATTAGGTCATTTATTATTATTTAATTCAAAGAAGAGTTAATAGAGTTAAAATCAATGTTTAATTACTAAATTTTTTTAATATATGGTTATACATAATATAAATTCGATTGTAAATATTAATTACAAATATAAAAATATTTCCTACGTAATGGTATTTTATTTATAATTTTTAGACATTATATTATTTAATTTATTTATGACACAATGGTGATGCAGTAATTACTGAATTAATTAAATATTAAAATAATTGATATTATAAATATAAAAATAATTTTAATTTGAGACTTTTTATGAATTACACTATTATTCTAGGATAATATGACATGTTAAGATTTAGTTAATTAAATTTGATCGAAGTAATCATGTTGTTATGATTTTCACAAAAATCAAATTCTAAATAGTGTCAAAATTGACATAAAAGAGTTTTTAAAACAAATATTATATTAATAAATGATATTATTTTCCTAAAAATCTACGGTTCGGCCAAAGGATGTGTATCGTGATTGGTGTATCATTAATGGACAACTTGGGGGTCTATTGGAAGATTATAGTAAATTTATTAACCATATAATATAAAAATATAAAGAGACATCGTAAATGTCAAACTAATTAACTAAGAGTTAAATTTAAACGATTAGGTTAATAATGTGACCCAAACCTATCTAAAACCAATTGGTTGAGTTTTTTTTTACCTATCCCCACATTAACCTTTAAATAATCCACTCTGGAGCCATTATAAATAGAATATGGATTTATTATAAAATAATATTTCTATCTTTTCCAAAGGAGCCCCTCACCCCTCTTAGAAAAGGTCACTCCCCCTTCTCACTAATTTACTCCTTCAAAGCCATTATTCACGGCCAATCACTGCACAATTGTCCTCCCAACTTCCCTCACTTCAACCTAGTGGCCTTATTTTGATTGAAAATCCAACCTATGGTTCCCTTTTGATCAAATCAAAAAGAAGAACCCGAAGAGGAGGTAACGGTTTCACCACCCACTTCCAAGTTCCTTTCTTCTTCAACTTCTTCTTTCTATGTTATTTCCATTATAAAATAATATCTCCAGTATCATCTATATACTGTGATGTTATTATAAAGAGGTTACAACCATATTCAGTATTCTTTCCATCCTTTGAATGACATGTCACCATACGTGCGTATGTACGGCTTACCATCTCCACGTCGTGGTGTAATTGTTATTCAAAACATTATTATTTGTATGGGTAAGATCATGATGTATAATTGATGTAAATAATAAATATAACACGATAATGATTCTATATATATGATATACCATCCAATTATATATTATTTTAATATCAAAAGAATGATATTTTCCCTTGTGCGTACGTACGGACTACCGTCTCCACGAACGCGATGAGATTCATTCCTCATCGTATCCATTCAAGTATAGTTGTGATTTTATGATTAAAAATAATGTTTAAGGACATGATATCATTCTGTATATGAAGAATATACAACCAATCCATAACAAACATGACTTACATAACAAAGAATATAAAAGAAAACGAGTAAGTTAACACCTGAAACGACGATAATACTAAAATATTATTAAAAATGAAATATTAAAAGATCATATATGATATCATATTATTGTATATTGTTCTTGTATAATTTAATAACAATTATTTCACTATTATACAGGAGGATAACCTACCCTTGACCAAGGAAAATTACAAGGTAAGAGTTTATTTCACAATCTCTTCAATATCTGAGGTTGTTTATACGTAATTATCTACTGGGACTTCATTATCATCCACATCAATGTTTCTTAAAAATGTATTTCAAAACATTAATACTATTTTACAGAATATGGGTTAATGTCATTTATACCCTTGTTTGGATTTTTATAAAATGTGTATAAAGGAATCTTTCCGTCATTTTCCAAATAATGACCTTTTTAACCTTTTCGACAGAATTAAGGTAAGAATGTCATTTTTTAACTTATATGGCGGGTGCGGCTATTTTCTGCCATTATGAAATCGTCGAAGATTCCCTTAAAAGCTTATAAGAATATTTATAAATTTAATGATTTATTTTATAATTATGTGACTATTAAATGATTTTAAAAAATATATATTTCTCTCAAATAGTATTGATTTCATCTATATCAACATCCTTTGATGGATTTTATGTTTATTTGAAGTTTATTTATTATGATACAAAACTTCCATATTTTATCAAAGGTTTTGTGATATGTTTGAATGTGGATGTGTTATTTTTATACCATTCATGGTTTAGGGAGAAACTATTGACATTTCGTGTGCTATTTTTAATACGAATGTTTATTTAATGTTTAAACCTGTTCGTATGAGGAATGTATTGGACTTAATAAGTGACGGGTGGAGCCCTCTATAGCTCCATGATGCATAGGTAGGTATCATGAGACAAACTAGTGTCTTGGAATGAAGACTTGACAAAATCTTATTTGTAGTCTTGGCACGAGGCCTTGGCTATGTGGTTTTGATAGACTGGCATTATGCATTCCATTATTATAAAAGTGGTTATTGATATTGCATGAGATTATTTTATTAGTAGAATATCCAGGTGGATAAGTAAATTTGTTTATTTTATTTTATTTCTTCCATATTATACTTAAGTTAAAGTTTGAATGGATTTTTTTTAGTTATACATTGCCTTAAATGTTTATACATATTTAAGAAAGTTTTCGCTATATTGTTATCCTTACTGGGCATCTGAGCTCACCCATTTCTATGTTTTATTTTTGATAGGATGTGAAGAAGTATTTTATGAATGACCTCTAGGGATAGTATAATGGGATATGACTGTGGAGACAAGATGTTGTTGTAGTTTTCACTTTATGATGTAATCTAAACATTATGAATGTATCTAGTGACTCCATGTCTACTAAACTAATCGGTCATTCGAGACATGATATTTTGTGATCATGACAATGTTATATAATAATGCATCGACTCTGGGCAACTAGGGTCAGGTCCTTACAAACAGTTTTTATCTAAACACGTTAATAAACAACTTAATGGATTTTTTTATATTATAATATATAAGATAACCATTTTTCATTATAGTATCATACAGTTATGTGCTAACACTATTATTTTCAAATCTTGTCCTATAAGTAATAAGGGATTACTTGATATAATTATTAGACTCATCACTAGTACTCCTTAAACCAGTTCCAAAAATATGATTTGTATATGGAAATGTTAATTTATAAAAAGATCTACACTATATTTTTAGATATTTGTGAATTCTTTGTTAAAATACTCTCCTAGTAACCTACCCAAGGATTATAATCTATCTTAACATGTATCTTCATTAATTCACTTCCATATTTCATAAATATCCTAAACTATTATCATTGATTAAATGATTTTACCTAATTCATATACTTAAAATACTTCACATGTATCTTGATGAATTGCTTCTTTTCAATTTTTACCATTAAAACCGATAATTTCAAGATTGATTTTTTTTTAAAACAAGTTAATATATATGGATAATTATTAAGAGTTCTCATTCTATAGAGTCTGAAATCTTTATAGGTATATTCTGGAATATAGCTTTTAGTTTCATTTGACCAAGAATTACATTTAAATAAATGTTTATTCTTTCACTCATATATTTTATATTCATTATTAATTTTAAATATTTTCACATTTTTTATTCAAATATTTATTTAAGTATTATTTACTTTAAATACATTCATTTCATTAATGAAATAACATCCCATTATGTTCAGATCCATACACTGAGATAAATGTTTTGGGAATACTCAATAATTTTTTTACAATAATAATTCCACTTGGAAACATGAAGCTTTGATCTTCAGATATTTTAGTTATGAGTCTAACCCCATTAGAGACTTGAAATTTCACCATACTATCTATAATATTTATATTTTCCATAGTTTCTGTACTTGAATACTAACATGTATGAACCATTTCATATTTAATAAAAAATAAGTGAAATAGAAAAATTATATGCACTGATGAATATACCTAAATATGAAGCTACAAATTTTTTCCTCTTTAATTCATTATCATACCCTTTATAGTGACCTTTCTTACCATATAGAAAGAGAATAAATTCTGGTTCATTAGTGACCCTCTTTTCCATATGTTTAATTTATATCCATTGTAAAGGAACCATTGACTAAAAACATTGCATGCGCTTTTCAACCATGTTATTCACATTCTTCATCATAATGAGTGAGATAACACGTTCCAACCAATCCTTATCAACTTAGTGAATAGTTGTAACAAGATTATTGAGTGGATTCTACATACTATTAATTTTAATGTTCATAAATAATATGAATAATATAGGTGTTAAAGATGTAAATTTGGTATTAATGGATAATTTCTTATCCATATTGAATCTCAACATCCCTGACAGATAGATATACATTGATATCTTCTTTACAGGATCACTAGAAAAGTTTCAATCTCCCAGTTTACACCTATATAGTTAAGTGATAATCTCATTTATCTTTTGACACTATTTATCCATTTTGAGTTCTAATAGATGACTCAACAATGTGGATTTGTCCATATCTTAACTATGTTTCTCGATCTCAATCGAAATTATTGATAATACATTGAAAAACACATTTGATCCATCCTCCATGTATCCTATATAGACTTCATATTCACCATCAATTGCTCACTAATGTGGATGATTATTAATAGGGGATTATAAAACATATTTATTAGGTTATTATCATTATATGATGAGAAATAACCAATTCCAATTCTTTATGTTTGTGTTGATGAGTATATTTTATTTATCTAATATTGGTCACAATGATTTTGAAATTAAATTTTCTATTTTCTATATTAACATAAATCGTATTATTATTACTTTTTCTTGACTACGGGTTATGATGTAATTAATGAATGAAATAATTAGTCACCCACTACATTAACAAATCATAATATCCTTCATTTTTTGATTCAAAATAACTATTCTCTCGTATATTCTAGTGGAAAGGATAGATATTTCCTATCATATAGACCAAACTGTGGCTTACCAAATTATTCTATATTATTTTGGTAGGATTTTAAAAGAAAACTTCATTAATTCATGACTCCTTGATCTATTGAGTGGACATACTTTTCCTAAAATATTCAACCCATATTTCCAAAACTCATGCCTCCTTGTTAAAAAATCCTTAGGGAGAAAACCACCATTGAGGTTAATTTGGTTATGTAAGAACACGAATTTTATTATAACTCCTTGAACATTTAAAGTGTTCGGAATAGGGATATATCAATACATTAAACAATGGTTATACTATGACTGATATGATTATCGGTGTTTTCTGACATAATATTTTGATTAATGAGTTTTTTAAAGAATATAAAAAATGTTCTTCATGTTATTCTTCAAATGAATGTTAATATTATGTGAATTTTAAAAAATTTATCGAATATGGCTGATAAAATATTTTATGCACATACTAGTATGAGATATCTTATTTTATATTTTTATTCCTATTAATTACATTATGCTAAAACTTAAATAAGTAATTAATTAAAAATGATAAATTATATCTTATTCCTTTTATTATATTTTATCTCATAATTTTTCATAAATTTTTTACTTTATATGATCACGTTTAATTAAAAAAATAAATTAATAGTTCTTGGAATAAATAATTAAATAAAAATTAATTGATCTAATAATATTTGTATGTGATATGATCATATGATTTTATATATTTATTGGTTTATAGAGTGAAGACAACCAATCCATGACCATAGGGAATATTACTCAGCCTAAAATTGGATTGAGTTATTATATTTATTTATTCCCATGTTTGTATCCTTAGTTGTAATATACTTTTCATAGATCCTAAACTATCTACTCTAGTTGGTATCACTAACTAATACAAATTCCAACTCATGTGTAATGTGGGTAACCAAGAGTTTGGGGTTACATCAAATAAAACATTGACACACAGTCTCCTGCATAATAATGGAGGTTGGTATTATACATAGGTCCTCATATTTAACATAATAATAAATATCATATTAATCATTATAATAAATTATTAAATTAAATAATCAAATTTATTATATACACAGGTCAGTAAAATCTCATAATCAATCACAACATTCAATGACAATTCATCTTGAATTGTTATCATTCATTTCATTTGGTTCTAATTAAGTTAAATTGATTAGAATTAATAAATTTATTGATTAATTAATTAATACCGTATCTTAATATTCTACACATAAGTGTGTATGAGAAATAATAATCACATATATAATAATTTAAAATAATTTAATTATATTTTATTATATTTCAAAAATATTTAAGTATGTGGCATGTACACTAGAGGCCACACAACATGTACATTTTGTGTTAAATTAAATCATTTTATAGAATCTAATACATAGATGAGGTGTATAATCACTCTACATGTGATGCAACACACATGTGTTATGATCATTGATAAGTAATGTAAACAAACATAGAATTTTTCATATATGTAAAATAATGATATACATAGTGTGTAGTTTTATGGGTCAATTCTCATAGTCTTTTTGGTATGTAAGGCACAAAAAACACTATAAATATAATTGATGTGTACTTATAATAATTTATATGAAGTGCATGGCATGAGAAATGACTATTATATCTTGTATAATAATGGAATTCCTGACACATGTTGTTTTAAGAGTGTAGACCCACATGAAATGTTGAAATTCACTAGATACATACATGGTGTGATCAACACATGAAACAAAATAAGCACATCCAGTTTTACTACATGTAGTTATTTATCTCTATTTTTAGTAGGAAAATCTAGGGTCTAGGTGGGAAAAACAAAAAAAAATTAAAATTAAAAAAATTAACAAAATGTTGTTGGGTAAAGAGGTATACCTGGGATCCACACCATACCTATCCTAGGCCTAACCCAGAACCTATTCTCTACACACCCCCAGCTAAATTTGAGTGTGGTTAGACACAAGCCTATGATAGTTCAATTTCCCAATATTGGTCGCCTTACACAGTACCAGATAACCATCCCCAATAGGAAACATGTTAGTTGGTAAGTAAGTATAGGTCGGCGCCACACGACACTTATCCTAGGTCCAACCAACCACTTAAAACTGCATACCCCGAGCTTAATTCAAGATTATCTTGACATGACCCTATTCCAGTTCCTTTTCCATGTAATTTTTTCTGTACATGGTACCAAATATTCAAAAAACACTAACCATATAAATTTTTTGGGTTGAAATGTGTTACACAGGATGTACAAGACACATGATGTAGTTATGGTCTAGCCACATTGCTTAGTTTGCAGTCAATGTGTAGTGTGTAATGATGTTTTATATTTACCAAATGGATCTATGAAAATTACATGAAATCTAAACCATGTATGCTTTCGCTACATGTATTCCATCTATACAGCCTGTAATCCCTATCAATTTTCACAACGTTCTAGTTTTCAGTACATGAACTATAATGATACCACATACTAAACCACACAACTAGTTTAGATTTATGAGACTGTGTCAATGGGTGGTCAACTAAGAATACAAGACATGAAATTAACTAACACACATCATGTACCCATGTAATGTAGCCCATAAACTTAGAGCCTCTGGATGGATTCTTTAATCATTTTTCATGCATTTTGTATTTTTCTAGCCTAAAAAACTCAAATTAATGTGATTAAAAAAATATTAATATGAAAACTAATAAAACAAAACGTGAAATTGATCAAATATATATAAAAATATTTATCGATTTTAGTGATGTTTTTTCATTACTCTTGAAGTTTTTGAGTCGTAGAGGAAGTATCAATTAGTATCCCAATTTTGATTTTTCAATAGATACTATCTCATTTAATTGAACAAATAAACAAGAAATCTTCTAAATATGATCACTCACATTTAAATTACAATTAATTTTAATCTATAATTACAATAAAATTAGGAATTCCATGGATCAAAATCTGTTTCGACTATTTTTTTCATTGTAATTATTATTGGGAATTCAAAAATGGAATCCTTTAGTTGTATCAACATTTTATCCATTAATCTCTAAATGATGTTATTAAATATTTGGGTGTAGGAATGGTTGGTTCAAATTCACCACACCATTCTCAATAAATCATTAAATTATTCTCTTATTTGGTCTATTTCCTTGAGTGAGGATATGAGGGTATTTCTTCTCAAATTTAGAGATAATTCATTATAGATTTAATTATTAATAACAAGTATCATCCATTCCATAAAATGATAAAATTTTAATATATAAATTGAAGTAAAATTTTAATAATTCCAAAATTTATGAGTCAATAAGGTTTCCGTATGACTTTTCCATTCCTTCATGTTTGGGGAGATTGTTGAGTCAATAATGTTTCCTTATTTCTCTATCATTCCTTAATGTTTTGAAAATCACAAACACCTTATCTTAAGGAAAATTTCATTTACCCTATGCTTTCCTATTATAAGGAAATTTTCCATTCCCAAGGAAATTTATCCTTACCATGTTATTCATTGTTCATATTATGTCTATGTAGAAAACTCAGTTTCATATCCAAAACCTCACACTCTTATAAATACTTTGATATAGGGCATTCGGATTTCAGGATCCAAATTCAGGTTCCGAATTATCTAAATTCTAGTTCTGAATATTCTATGATCATACTCCGAATTCATTTGAATTCAAACCCCAAACGTTCTGAGTTCAGACTCCGAGTTCTCTGAATTCAGACTCCGAACTCTCTGAAGTTCAGATTCCGAATTCTTAAGAATTCAGACTCCGAACTTGGTAAGTTCAGAATCCAAATTCCTATGAGTTTAGACTCCAAATATCCTTGAAATTCAGACTCCAGAATTCTATAGAATTCATGTTCTGAATTCCATTAATGATAGAATCCAAATATCTATGTGATGTAGACACTGAATTGTTTTTTGGTTAGACTCTGAACTTCCATTTTTCCTTTCATTCTGAAAAATTAATTTGGTCAAGAAAACATATTTTTTCTTACACATGTTTTGGTTATAAAACTATGTCGTGAATCCAGTTACTAACTAACCGTTTTTTGACTGACACATGTACAAGTCCCCCCGAAATTAAAGTAAAAATATGACCATTAGATGAGAGAGACAACCTTTGAAGCTATGCCAACAAATAGGAGCTCATTTGAAAGAGCTCAACACTATTATACAAATCTATGGATTATATGATACTAAATTGATTTATGGAGAGTGACTTTCATGATTTTTGTGTACTAAACATTTTGTTCATAATTGCTTTGTGTGACTCTGAATGTTGTTGAGTACATTCAAGGGCTTCCAGAGATAGAAAGACATAGTTTTCGACTATATTAAAGTTCGAGGGCTTGCAGGGATAGTAAGACAGAATCTGATCTTTCTATCAAGGCCTTACCCTCGTGTGGGTAAGACAAACTTTCCTGAATTTATAAATCAATAGACCATTATCTAAGGTTGTTGGATACCCTTCTCTTTGGGTTAAAATATTTACTACTTGTTACTTTTATTATTTCATGTTTTCCACTGATTTTTTTTAGGAATGTATAACTATGTTATTCTTTCTTATACTTTTATACTCTGATTTTGTTATCTACTATATATGCTTTAAGGTAGAATCGTTATCTTTGTAAAATGTTGTTAAGTCTCTTTTTTGTAATAACATTTTCGGAATTACTTTCTCAGAATTACATTTCCAGAATAAAGTATGTTTGTAGAACTAATACTTTTTGTTAATTTATCTTGTTTAACATTTTTAATCAATGCCAACTTTAAAAGTTCTAAAGGAAATTTTTAAAACATAAAATTCAACCCCCCCTCTCTTGTATATTGTGAATCTACATCATCATTTTTATCCTACAGTGGGTATTATAGGAGAATATCATACTTCATACCAACCTAACAATTGGTATCAGAAGAGGTCTCTGAAATACTTATATTTACATATATGTTTTCTTTCTCATGTTTTTCATTGATCTATATTTTTTGTGCTTAGGATATTTTTATCCTTGTTTACAAACATTTATTACTAACAAGTATCTGTGGAAATATTTTGTTTAAGATGTTAGGAATGAAAGTTGGTTCCATAGACAACTTAAATCCTACAAGACCACCGATTTTTGATTTGAATAATTAAGAATATTGGAGAGATCATATGAAGACATTTTTTTATCAATACTTGGGTGGACAACTTTGTAATGCTTACTGGAGATTACATGATTCTTGATAAGAATGTTAGAAATTTTACTAATCAAGAGAAGTATGAATATCAACTTAACTATAAGGTATGAAATACTATGTTCTGTTCCATGACCAGGAATATATATAACCATATTTCTTCTTGTAAAACCACAAATTCTATTTGGAAGAATCTTGAAGCTAAACATTTTGGTACTTAAAATGTTATTGAAACTATAAGGGCTTTACTTAGAGCTGAGTAACATAGTTTTTTATATCCTTATGGAGAACCTATTTGTATGGTGCAACAAATATTTATGACTATCTTCAATAGCTTATAATCCATGGGTGAAAACTATTTGGGTGATGAGGCCCTTGTAGACAAGATCATAGACGTCATGCCTAATGATTTGAAATCAAAGAGAACAGCTATTGATGAGAGTAGGAAAGACTCACAGTTTTCTCTTGATGAGATTTTTGGTACTCTTCATCAAAATGAGACTAGAATGAAGAGGGATGCTGATAATGATAAGAAGATGAAAGTAAATGGAAGTGTTACTTTTACAACTACTTCAAATCATATGAAATCCAAGACTCCTAAGAGAGATACATGATTTAAATAAAAGAAGGTCAATATTCAATCCAAATCTAGTGAAAGATAACATTATGAGAATGAACTGGCTAATCTTGCTCGAAGGATGAAAAAGTTAATTGGGAAGAAATACATTCCGTATAAATACAAGCAGAAAAAAAAGAAAGATAATAAAGACTCTGAAGTCAACTGTTATGAATGAAAAAGAGCTGGACATATAAGGCTTGATTTTCCTATGCTTAAGAGAAATGATAGAATGGAAAATCATTTTGAGATTAATAGAAAGATGTAATAAAAAACTAAAGTAAAGATTTTTTTGAATGATAATGACACCTGGAGTTCCAGTGGTGGAGACTCTTCCGATGAATCCTCAGATTACGAATCTTCTAGACAGAAGAATCGTGGTCTAATAGCCAAATTACCTATTGAAAATCATTATTTAATGGCGTAGGTACACAATGCTGAATCAATTACCAATGTATCCTTGAATGCTATTTATAGTGATATTAATTACTATGAATCCTTGTATGTAGAATATTCTTCTAAGGAAGATAATACTTTAGCTACCTATGACGAAGTGTCTAGGATTTCTATGTTTCCTGAGAATGAAAATTATAAATTCAAGAGAAAGCTTGATAAGGAAAATTCTAGGATTTTTATTCTTACAAAGGAAATATCGTATCATTCTAAGGAACATGATAATAAAACCCATGATTTTGAAATAATTTAAAAAAAACCTTGAGGAAGTTAATTATGGGAACTGTAAACTTACTAAGGATCTAGAAAATGTAGTTTCTAAGAAAAATGTTTTCGAGCCTAACTCTAGTGCTAAAACTAATGTTTTGGAATATAATAACATAATTATTAGACTAATTTTAGAAATATTTTCCATGAGGAAGTGTTTGTAAAATTTTACCTTAGGGAAGGAAAACATTGATAAGCTGTATTCCCAAATTTGACTTCTAATGAATAATTCTGGTCTTTTTTATACAAGTTCAAAACCAATTTTTTGTAAAAATTATTTTTTTCCTCGAAGTGATCCATTCTACACTAAGTGTTAGTATGGTAGAAATTGGGAAAAAACATTGTTCCGTAATCAAAACCCAATATTTAGGTTTTCATAAAGCTTGTTTCTCTAAGAAAATGTGGATACCTAAAATTTTGCATTCTGAAGTATCCAGATCCAGGAATGTTTGGATTCCGAAAGCCTAACTCTTTTATATTAAAGAAAATAAATAATGTACCAACATAAATACATGGTACATGGATAGTGGATGTTCATAGCATATGACTGGTAATAAAAACTTCTTTGAGAATATTATCAAGATGAAAGGAGGAAATGTAACTTTCAGAGATAATGATAAGGGTGAAATTATTGTTATAGGTAACATTGTTCATCTTGGAAAACATTGTTTTCAAATGTTTTATTTTTTAAGGGTCTTAAGCACAACCTCATTATCATAATTCAATTATGTGATGAAGGTTACCTTGTGAATTTTAGGAATTACAAGTTGTTAGTACACAATTCCATGTAAGAGTTTATTCTTTCTTCCAATAGGCAAGAGAATGTTTACACACTAAACATAGAAGACCATAGGAGCCAAGACCTTCCTTGACTTGGTACAATCGAAGATCATTCATGGTTGTGGCATAGATGGTTATGACACTATAACCTAATGAACATATGTAAACTCTCTATGAAAAGACTAGTTAAGGATATACCAAAGCATAGATTTGATTCTATAGAAGTTTGTGATCCATATCAATATGGCCAGCAACATAAATCAAGTTTTAAATCAGTTGGTGAAGTCTCGACCACTGATGAATTACAGTTAGTGCATATGGATATTTTTTGACCAACACAAACTGGATGCATTGGAGGAAAATATGATGAATTTCTCTTTGTTGATGGATACACTAGATTTATGTGGGTATATTATATAGAAAAGAATTATGAATATTTTTTTAATTCAAAAGTTTTATAGTCCAATTTAAAAATGAGTAAAATATTCCTTTGATAACTATTCATAGTAATCATGGAGGTGAATTTCAAAATTCTGATTTTGAAACCTTTTGTAGTAGAAAAGAATTACTCATAAATTCTCAGCACCCAGAACACCTCAACAAAATGGTGTTGTTGAAAGAAGAAATAGAATTTTTCAAGAAATAACAAGAACCATGTTGAGTGAATATTCTATTGCCAAATTAAATATGGAAAAAGTTGTATGTACTGCTTGTTATACATTAAATAGTTGTTTGATTGGACATTTTCTTAATAAAACTCCTTATGACTTATGGAATGGTTGGAAACCTAGACTTTCATACTTCACAGTTTTTGGTTGCAAGGTATTAATTTTGAATACTAAATATAATTTACAATATTTCACACCAAAATCAGATGAAGGAATTTTCTTAGGCTACTCCACAACTACTAAGGCTTATAGATTTTTTAACAAAAATACATGTACTATTGAAGAAACAGTTCATGTAAAATTTGATGAAACTGATCATTTTGTTTTTAAACAACCTCATACAACATCTTCAGTTTTGTTTTTAAAAACTGATTATCATCCTTTGATAGAAGATCCTTCTGATGATGAAAATGTTCAAGAAAATATTCCTGAATCATTTACCTCAGAAGGATTTCTACCAATGTTGATGAACAGGTTTTAAGAAACCGAAATCAGTTGTTTCTAATGAACCATCCTAGTGATAGTATCGTTGGTGATGTAAATTAACCAGTAAGGACTAATAGTTCCTTAATAAATAAAGTTGAGCATCTACCATTCCTTTCCCAATTAGATCCAAAAATCACTGATTAAGCTTTAGGTGATAATGATTGGATAAAATGTATGCATGATGAGCTAAATGAATTCGAAATGAATAAAGTATGGACCTTGGTTGGAAGACCTAAGGAAACATCTGTTATTGGAGTAAAATGAGTCTTTAGAAATAAGTGTGATGAAAATGGAATCATAGTAAAAAATAAATCTTGGTTTGTTGCTAAGGGATATAATCAACAAGAAGTAATAGACTATGAAGAAAACTATTCTCTTGTAGCCAGACTTGAATCTCTTCATATTCTACATGACTTTGCAGTATTCTTAAAATATAAACCTTTTAAAATGGATGTTAAATGTTCTTTCCTTAATGGGTTTGTTCAAGATGATGTTTTTGTTAAACAACCTCTGAGTTTTGAAGATACAAAACATCCTGAACATGTTTACCAACTTACTAAAGCCTTCTATAGACTCAAACAAGACCCTCAAGCATAGTATGATAGACTTACACGATTTTTGCTTCAAAATAATTATGTTAAAGGAAATGCTAATCCAACCCTTTTTATAAATAAAGATAAGAAAAATGTTTTCATTGTTCAAATTTATGTTGATGACATTATATTTATTTCAACTTAGTAATATTTAACTGAATCCTTTGCATATCTAATGAAATCTGAGTATGAAATGAGTATGATGGGTGAGTTAACATTTTTCCTTGGTTTTAAAATTTCTCAAAAACCAGAAGGAATCTATTTATCCCAACATATGTATATTAAATACATTCTTAAAAAGTATGGATATAAAAACACAAAGAGTATAAGTACTCCCATTGGTACCTCAAATTCACATGATCATGATGAAGTTGGGAAACCAGTAGATCAATCATCTTTTAGAGGAATGATAGGAAGTCTACTTCACTTGATAGCTTGTCATCCAGACATATTGTTTTTAGTATGCTTATGTGCAAGATATCAGTCCAACCCTAAGGAATCTCTTTTAAAGGTAGTGAAAATGATTTTTCGCAACTTAAAGGGAACCATGGATCTTGGACTCTTTTATACTTCTAGAAATGATTTTGTTTTAAAAAGTTTTTTCGATGTTGATTTTGGTGGATATAGAATGGATAAAAAAAGTACATCCAGAACTTATCATTTCTTAGGACATTCATTACTTTCTTGGTCTTTCAAAAAGAAACACATAGTAGCACTTTCCACTGCTAAAGCTGAATATGTATCAGATGGAAGTTGTTGTGCTCAGGTGTTGTGGAGGCAACACACACTCACAAAATATGGTATGATTTTTACTAAAACACAATTTCTGTGTGATAACACTAGTTCCATTTCCTTAAGTAAAAACCATGATCATCACCCTCATGGAAAACTCTTAGATATTAGGCCTCACTTTCTTAGAGATCACACACTAAAAGGGGATAACATTCTTCAATTTATCGGAACACAATATCAACTTTCTGATATTTTCACAATATCTTTACCCTCTGATGGATTTGAATACATTAAATAGATGTTGGTAATGATAACAGTAATGTAATATTGCATATTAAATTCTTTTTTAAACCTATCTCCTTATAGTAAGGAACTCATCTTCGTATGGGGAGTACATTTGTTTCCTTTTTTTCTAAAATATTTCATAGTCTAAAATTTTTCATAGTCTAATTTTATTTCGTAGTCTTAAAATATTCATAATAAATATTTTCGTATATAAAATTTTCAAAATAGAGATTTCTGTACATCAAAAAAAAAAATTAATGAAGATGTTTGTAGTTCACAAATTTTCATAATGAAGATGTTTTTAGTTCAAAATGTTTCGTAATGATGATTTTTTAACTTCAAAATATTTTTTAATGCTGATTTTCAAAAATTTTGTAATGAAGATATTCTAAATTTTCATAACGAACATTTTCCAAATTTTTATAATTGAGATTTTCTAAATTTTTGTAATGAAGATTTTCTATATTTACATAATGAATATATTTTTTAAATTTTCATATTTAATATTTTCTAATTTTTCGTAATAATGTTTTTCTAAGTAATTGTAATCAAAATATTCAGAATCCAAAGTTCTTCAAAAAGAATTTTCCTCAATACGAATAATCTTCCTAGAAATTTGAAAGGTATGTTTCCTTTCATAAATTTTTTTAATAATATTTTACTTGTTGGTTATTTCATATGTTTTTTAATTTTTACTATTCTCTTTTTCTTATATCCGAATGTTTTTAAAAAGAACTCAAAAAACAGATTCTATCAAAATTTCCTTCCAGCTATCATCTCAACCGAGAGATCTGATCATAAGGTTTCTCAACCATTGGATTGGGTATCGAAGCTGAACTATCACCCCAATCACTAATATAAAGTCCCACTGATGGTTGTCCCACATCGAGATTGATGATTTCTCATCCTTAAGCCCTACCCTCCAACATAAGACTATTCCAGATTTTCAAGGATTCCTCATCTCAGAATTTCTGTCGAAGTATCTCCCCAGAAAGACATGCCAACTGTCAAGAAATTTTCTAAATGGAATATTTACATAGAAAGGTTGGTACATCCAAATTTCATTTCTAAGAATGATTCTATCATCTCGAAGAAGATCAATATAAATGGTAATGAGGGTGTTTTCATATCGAAACCAGGAGCTCAGGATCTGGTATATCCCGAGTTGTTGGTAAAATTATATGAGCCAGTAAGTTTTTTCAAGGAATAAAAAAAGATAAATTATCTTTCAAGATCTATGGGAAGACATATTTTATTTCTTACACCAAGGTAGCCAGTTTGATTGGAGTTCCTTATGAAGCAGAAGCTGAATTTTGATCTCATAAGCTGCCGGATGTTCATGGAATCATTTTTATGGTGAAGGCAATGTATTGCATTGGTCTTTTAGATGTAAATACTCTGAATATTTTTTACCTATCTTCAAATTTTCGGAATATTGAATTATGGGTTTAAGGATTCATCATTCTATGAAAAGGGGAAAATGATACTTTCATGAAGAGTGACATGTATATCCTGGATTTCATTTAAAACCTAAGGAAGATAAATTTGGTTAAACATCTTCTGATTACAATTGATAATATAATTAATGGAAATATGAAGGATCAGATTATTATGTATCCAGCCATTCTATCAAAGATGATTGTTCAGTGTTTAGAGTCCTTGAAAAAACCTTGTAGTTCTATGCCATCAAATAGCAGAGTTATGCTGGTAAGTGATGATACTCTAAGAAAGATGAATGTTGTATTTTCTAAATAATCTGAAGAATTTTATGAGTTTCTTGGGGAGGAGGCAGAAGCCTTATCGAAGAAATATGATGTTGTTGAGTCCTATAAGAAGGGAGGAAGGAAGAGGAAGATGGAAGAAGTAGAAGCGAATGAAAATACCCTAGATGCTTTGGAATTCCAATCCGTACCACCAAAACCTAAGAAGCCAAAAAATAATAACTGAATTAGGTAGTATCTAAATGGAGAGAAGGATAAAATAAAAGAAGGGGATCCTAGCTTTGGTTTGGATCCTTCTAAAGAAAAATCATTAAAGTGAAAGCTACTGATGAGCTTTAAAAGAAAGAAAAAAAATGAAACAAAATAAGAAGATGATTGAAGTAGAGATTGTGTATTCTATTGTGAAGGATGTTGAGAAATCCTCTAAGAAAATTATGGTACCACAATCCTTCTTATTAGAAGCTTTACTCGAGACACTGGGAAAGAAATTTGTGACTCTGGAAAAAATTAATGAATAATTAGTGGAGAAAGAAGAAGTGGAAGAAAAAGAAAGTGATGATATTGAAGATCTCATTAAGAAAATATAATATTTTTATGAGAAAGAAATTCCATTGGAGAAGCTTTAAATCCATACTTATGAAGCTGAGCCTTAAAATCATGTTACCCTTGGGAACGATGATAATGGTGAAGATGATAAGGTTGACGAAAACGTGAATAAGCTATCTGAAGAAGAATGTTCTAATCATGATTTCATTCACCCAGAGGATGCTGAGGCACGAGCTGAGAAGGAAGTTGTAGATGAATATAAAATTGTTCATCTCTCTGATAGTGAACATGAATCCCCTAACCAAGAGCAATCCATTCTGAATGTTGATAAGGGAAAATGGGTCGTTGTTGATACACCAAGTAAATATATGGTTAAGAAGAAAGATGTTTGTGGTTCTTCAAAGAGGAACGTTGCGGGTATAGATAAAGAACCCTCACCAAGTAATGTTTCAGATTCAAAATCATCATCTCTTGGACATTATTTCGTAGTTTAATCATTGAAGAAGGGTGTTTTCACTATTCCAATATTTCCTAGAATAGACACCAGATGTCAGATTCTTCAGCATTCATTAAGTCAGAACTCGGATTCAGTATCCATGGGGATGGATAAGTGTGTAATGATTGAAGAAGATTTCAAATCATTTTTCATAAACTACAACGCCCACAAAAGTTATTTCAAGAAAATGACTAGTACGTCAAGAAAAATTATAGAAGACATGAGAATTACTAACAAGTTTCAAGAATGTTTCAAGGATTCATTTGACACTGAAGATGTGAAGATAAAGGATCTCACAAACAGTTTTGAGGAAAAGTTGTCTCTCGAACAGAATTCCAGGATGCGAGAAGTAAACGATCTGAATGGAAAGTTGTATTCAGTTTCTCAGAGTTGGAAAAGGGAAAGGGATATCAGGATTGACATAGAATAAAAGATTATCATGAAGGAAGAACCCTTGAAGGCTCAAGATGATATTATTAATACTCAGGAAGAAAAAATCAAATCCATAGAGAAGAAAATAGAGGATCAGGATTTGATTCTCAAACGAGTAGAGGATGATCACAAGGAGATCAAGAAGCTCAAAACTATTGTGAAGTAGTTGATGTTGATGGAGAAGGAAGGATAATGTTACTCAATTCCTATCTTTAGTTATCTTCCTTCCCTATACAAATTTTTCCAATCCTAATGAAATTTTTGGGTTGGTCATTATATATTTTGTTGTCTAGTATTAATATTTCAGGTACCTTATTTTCTTTTCCTTTCCCTTTAATCCTTTTTTAAAATCACAAAGGGGGAGAAAGGAAAAAATAATACTATGTAAAGAATAAATTTCCCTAAGTAATGGGAATTTCATCTAAGGGGGAGTTATTATCCAAAAAGATTTCTGTATATAATAAAATGCTAAGCCTCAATCCGGAAATCCAGAATATGATCCGTAGTGTGTCCAAAGGCTAAGGGGAGTTAGTCGTATTCATATTTTCTCATTTTTAAGGGATATAAGTTTTATTTAAAAGTCCACAAAATTTATAAGTCCATATATTTTTTCGTAAGGATGATTGTGATTTTCAAAAAGGGGGAAGTTATTGGGTAAATAAGGCTTCCTTATGACATTTCCATTCCTTCATGTTTTGGGATATTGTTGATTCAATAATGTATCCTAATTAATCTACCATTCCTTCATGTTTTTAAAATCCAATACACCTTATCTTAAGGAAAATTTCATTTAAACTATACTTTACATTCATAAGAAAATTTTCCTTCCCCAAGGAAATTTATCCTTACCATATTATTCATTGTTCATATTATGTCTAAGTAGAAAACTCAGTTTCGTATCCAAAACCTCAGGCTCTTATAAATACTTAGATATAGAGCATTCTATTTTCAAGATCCGAATTTAGGTTTTAAATTCACTAGATTCAAGTTCTGAATTTTCTATGTTCAAACACCAAATTCATCTTAATTCAGTCTCTCAACTTTTTGATTTCAGACTCCAAGTTCTCTAAATTCAGACTCCAAACATTCTAAAGTTCAGATTCTGAATTCTTATGAATTCAGACTCCAAACATTGTATGTTCAAACTCTGAATTCTTATGAATTTAGACTCCGAATTTCCTTGAAAGTTAGAATCCGGAATTCTATATAATTTAGGTTCCGAATTCCTTTAATTATAGAATCCGAATATCTATGTGTTATAGACACCGAATGGTTTTTTGGATACCCTCTAAACATTCATTTTTCCTTATATTCTGAAAAATGAATTTTTTCAAGCAACCATATTTTTTCTTACTCATGTTCTTTTATAAAACAATTTCATTCATTCAGTTACTAACTAATCGTTGATTGAGTGACACGTGTAAATTTACCTCCGAAACTCAAGGAAAAATATTATTGTTGGAGGAGGTTGCTGACCGTTAAAGTTGTGCCTATAAATAAGATCTCCTTTTAACGAGCTCGAAACTGTATTATGACTCTAGATATTACATGCTTCTAAAGTGATTTCAAGAGAGTGACTTTCATACTTTGAGTGTACTGAACATCTTATTCAGAATTGCTTCATGCGACTCCGAATGTTGCTGAGTAATTCGAGGGCTTCCGAGGATAGGAAGATATTGGTGCTAACTACTTTGAAGTTCTAGGGCTTGCGGGGACAGCAAAAAAAACTCTGATCTTCGTATCATGGACTTACCTTGGTGTGGGTAAGCCAGACATTCTTGAATGTATAAATCTATGGACCTTTATCAAAGGTTGTTGGCTACCCTTCAATTTGGGTTAAAATATTTACTACATACTTGCATTGTTTCAAGTTTTTTGTTGCATTTTTATTATTGAAGAATGTATAACTTTCTTATACATTCTTATAATTGTATACTCGGATTTAGTGAAATTCTATATGCTTTCAGGTAGAATCATTATCATTGTAAACTTTTGTTATCTTTCCTTTCTGGAATTACTTTTTTTGAATTACATTCTCTGAATCACATTTTTGAAGTCAAGAAAGTTTGTAGAACTGAGATGTTCTGTGAATTTATCTTGTTTAACATTGTTAAACATTTACAACCTTCAAATTTACAATGGAATTTTTAAAATATACAATTCACCCTCCCCCCCTTTTATATTGAGAATTTGCATCATCATTTCGATCATTTAGTTGGTATTATAGGAGAATATCATACTCTATACAAACCTAACAACAATGTCTCTTTATCATTTTTGTATATAAAGTAATCTCGAACACTAATAATAATAATATTATTATTATTTATCAGATATGTATTTATTTAAATAACATTTATTAACTAAATAAATATGTATTTTTTAAAATATTTTTAGTAAATATATAATTTCTTTCATACCATTTACATCAACATTTTATCTTCCCATGGTATTCATTGAACCTTGAAAAATTAATTATTTATTCAAATAAATATTATTCATCTGATGAATAATTAAATATAATATTCACTAATCTCTTGAATAAATATTTCTATCTTCACATAACTAAAAAATAGTCATAATAAATTATTAACCACACTTTGTAAAATATACATAGTTATTTATTACCATATAAATAATTTTAATATGTTATAAAATTCAACTAACATATTCTAATCTAAAATATCTCATGATTAAATTTACGAAAAAAAAACTAACTTCAATAGTAATTATTTTAAACATCAAGAATAATATCTATTCTTACTATTAATTTCATTAGATTTTAATGGAATTATAGAAATTCATACTGACTCACCCTCGAAGATTAGTATCTATAAACACATCAAGTCACCCATAATAAGATACAACATTGTGGGCATATGTTTTCATGGATTTCATTTATACATAAAAGTACAGAATTCATGATATACGTTAATCATAATCATTAGACTATGGAAAAACTAGCGTTCACATACAGTAATTCCCAAGAATAAATTTAAAATATTAAATTCCTATTGGAGTGTATTTCCTTGCGATGTCCCTTATATGCGATTACCAAGAAAAAACATTATAATAATATATCCTACTGTCTTATGATCCCATAACAGCTAATTGTCAAACATAAATTATGTCTAATCAGATAGAATTATCGAGACCGTAGTAAATAATTTAAATAATATTTTCATAGAATATTTAGGTTTTCAATATAATGAAGATCATTTATAACCCTTAAATGAAATAAATACTCCAACGACAATAACAAATTAATGGTATGTATAATAATAATAATGATAATATGTTAAAAAATTTATTAGTATATTGCTAATCAAAAATACAATACCATCTTGTTCTAGATAGCTAACCCCCCCATTGTAACTTATCAATGGATTGGTTGCATAATTATATTGTTGTTAATATGTTATGTACATGAATTATCTTTTAGTTATTATTTGGATAATAAAGGATATTCTTTAATTATCAAGATATTTTTTTATATACATGAATAAAATATTTTATGTAATTGAGAGTGAATTTTATGGTTTATAAATTCTATACATATATATTATAGTACATGAATTATAATATAACAAGGTTTAAATTATTTATTCTAATACCACCAACCATTGTAATTGTTACCTTGTTTATATAAGGATGAAATGCATTTAATATTCTGGGATAAAATATTATTAGAGCTGTTTTATTATGAATAATTTGGTATATTTGATTCCTTTATATTAAAAAATTTGATTTATTTTAATTAAAACATTTAAAAGTTGTGATAATTATTAATTAAAACCATTTATTGATGATTTTAATCCTTATGGTTACGTGTTTTGTGATGAGACACATTTTTGAATTATTTGAAATTTAAAGGTATAAAAAATGAAGTATAGATTCATATTAAAAGTATTACCCAATGGATTATATTATATTAAGTTCTAAAAAACAAGAGCAAAGAGTTTATTGATTATATAAGAGGTCATAGAATTGTTTCCTAACGCATCCCTCCTATGTATTCATCAATGTAAGTGCGTATCTGAAAGAAGGAATTATTCCTTGTTTTGAATGATTCAATAAATTATGGGTTTATCAAACCATCATATAACCATATATCATTATTCTCCAAAGAATATATCTATTTAATTAAATTAAACTTCATCTGGGGTAATTTTAATGATTCTTTAAGAGATATGGATTGGAAAAATCCTAATATTTATTTTATGAGAAGATGGGGTTGCAATTTTAATGTGAAAAATACTTTTTGAGATTAATCATACTTTAAATATAAATATATTCCTATTTGTAAGATATTTATATAATATCTTGACACGGATTCCACTAAACAGTGCCCCAATCTCGTGGTTCGCAAGACCTCAGGTTTGCCTCCCCATTTGGAAGAGGCTTCCGAGTAATAGCGAGGAACTAGGTTGTGCTTGTAGGGAGACAATTCCATTATTTCAGAGTGTCACATAGTGGAGTAAACATTTTAATAATTAGATAATTAATATAATAAACCATATAAAAAATATATACAACCTATAAATTTTACAAGAAATAATAAAAAATGATATCATATACAATATGATGATCTATACATGTCTCTACAAATCAGGGAAACATGAATCCAAGAATGTAGTAAAAAAATGTATCAAAAGGTAAAAGTATAAAAAATAGGACTATATATATATATTATCCTAATCCTAGGTCGGTTCTATCTTATCGTGTTACTATTCAATGATCATATCAAGCATCATCTAGTGGGCAGGTTCCCTAGTCCCTACCTTCATCTATGGGTTATTTCTGGATACCCAATGGTATCATGAACAGTATATGAGGTAACAATCTGTAGTCTAACATAGAATGTTACTTTAACAAGTCTACTAAAATTTATATAAATATATGTAGTGTGTAATATATCACAACTTTATAAGTAATTAATGTAAAGTGTATAAGGAAGATATAACCATGTTCAGTCTAACATGTGTGATCAGATACCCATACTTGGGATATCTAGAAAGCATAGAGAAATACCCACAATGGCCATGCTACGTAATAAATTTTATAACATCCACATCAGCCTATGTTATGTAATTCAGTTTCAAACTATGAAGGTCTAGATCGATGGTATAGAAGAAAAAGGCATCCCTATTGAATCCTAGTTAGATCTCAATAAAAACACGATGAAGACATTGGAGCTATCCAAGGATCATGTTAAAAGTGCATGTCTAATATGAGTGCGTGGAAGAAGGCTCCAAGGGGTATAAAGCTCTATGGAATCCTACGGAATCAGGATCCAATGAGTAAAGAAGTCCAAGGAATCTTCTTCCACATACATGTACCATGGAGTAGAAATGTCCATGGAATCCTACATAATCCATATATATTCATCTCATCTAAGGAATCCACTACCATATTCAATTTATCTACCATTTCATTCTTAATTTAATAAATATCCCAATTCTATGAGTTCTTATAACACATTTCCACAATTTCTATAAAATCCTTTTAAACATTCATCCAATTAAACATCATGTAATCTAATGGAAATATGTAATAACCTTCTCCAAATAATTCATTAAATTATCATTAAATTTATGAAGTCTTTCCAAAATAGTGGAAATATCACATGAAGCCAATGAGGTGGTAAAAATTGAAATGATAAAATGTCACACCCCATGGGTGGACTAGGTTGGGGATAACAACCCCAAACCATCACACTGGAATTTACTGGGAAACCTAATTGGTTCCAAATAAGTTTTTCAAAAAAATATAATTAATTTTAGGGGAATTTCGATAATTATGTTATGCGTAACAATAGAAAAAATTTTATAAAGAACAAAACCTTGAGGTAAAGGTATATACCACTTACCTTAGCATCTTAGTATAACACCCATCTAGTACTGACCTCTAATTCAATCTATATTAGAAGAGAAATGGTGAATGGGAACAAATCATAGAAATATTTCGCATAAAATTTCTCCAAAATAACTCTATCGATATAAAGTCAAATAAATAAAGTTGTAAGAGTAATTTAGAACATATTAGTGTGGATACAATGAGAAAAAGGTTGTACTAATCTTTGTCTATAGGATTAATTGGGAGAAAACCATATGATTTGGGCATCATATGAGCTCCTAAGGAAAAGGCATTGCCTACGAGAAGAAGGAGGAGAAAGAAATAAGGTTATAATATATTTTATGATAATAATGTTCATTTCTCACATTTTAGCTAAATCATAGGGTTTGGTCACATAAATAGGAAAATTGTGCATCAATTGTGATCCAATATCTATCTCATACTGGAACCTCACACGATCATCGCATATGGTTAGAAAAACTATGTGATGACCATGCAATAATCCTCTTCTAAAAGTTATCCATTCCACCACATATGAATGAACCCTAGCCTATACGGTTTCCTAAAACTGTGTGACCACCTACATCCCATTGGAAAATCTAGCATGCTTAATCCGAACCATGGATCTTGGATTGCACGATTTCTCATGACCATGGGGGGCATCGTTTTTTCTCCAAAATCTGAGATCTGAGCTCAGAATAAGCCCTAGAAAATACTAAAAACCCCATGATCTTATTATTCAATCTCATTTGGTATAAACCAAGTAGATAAACAGAAAATAAAAATATTTCTACCTCATAGGAAACCATAGATCTTACAATATTCCCCAATAAAAATTTCATCACTAAATTTCCCTTCCAAGAGTGGTTAACAAACACCAAATAATTAATACTTCCAAAAAAGAACGTACATTGTCCTCACACTCCCATGTATCATTAAATATATGGTCCTACTACCATATATCACATAGAATATGAAATAAAATGCATTATATAAAATTTGTTCTCATGTTAGTGATATGAACAGGGTGCTTCATTATGGATGCATCTACCTGTAGATCATCTGCATCCTACTATAGAGTGTGAGATGAGTTTGGGTGATAATAACATAGCTTGATACATGGAAGATATCATGAATGGCTTGGTACCTCTAAGGTAACTTCAACAGATTGTCTACCGTCCAGACCCTCTATAATCTCAAATTCCCTGACATATCATGGTGAAATCTAACCTTTTCTCTTGAGACGTCAATTTACCAGTCATTGTGGGATAAGTTAATGACCTAATACACAAACTCAAACTCTATAGGTTGTATATGGTGATTAGTGTAGGATTTGTAACTTGATTTTGTAATTTTCAAATCCTTTTTAATCATCTGGACCTGCTCTAATGACCCTTACATGAGACATGGTCCGAGTAAATATACCTATCCTACCTCTAACATGTACAAAGTTGATCAAAATGCCTTCCATAAAAATATTCCAAAGGCAGCATCTTTATAGTAAATTGGTAGCTATTGTTGTATATAAACCCACCCACGAGTATATTTCTCTACCATAAACCCCCAAAATCAAGGAGGCATTCTCTAAGAATGTATTCAATCACCTAAATTGTGTTCTCTAATTGACCATCAGTTTGAGGGCGGTTTGCCATACATTGAATCAAATATTTACACAAATACCTCTAGAAACTCTAATTTAAATGAGACTTGAGCCTATTTTACCTATCTAATACTTTGTTCTGGATAACCCTATGACTTCATACTATCTCATGGATATACAATCTCCCAAGCTCATCTATTTAGAATGTGTCCCAAATAGGTAGGAAATGAGTGAACTTCAGGAACCTATCTATAACGACCCATACATCATCAATACCTTAAGGTGACCTAGATAATAATGTAATGAAATCCATCATAATATCTTCCCATTTTCAGTTAGGAATATAAAACTACTAAAAATTCCCAAGTGGTCTCTGGTGTTCTTCCTTTATCTTTTGACAAGTGTAACCCCTCATGTTAAAACAATATACCTCAGGTTTCATCCCCGACCAACAATATTAGAGACATAAATTAGGATACATCTTGGTAATGTCGATATGTACTAACTTGACTATGGCATGAATATCCTACATAAACTCCTCAAACATTTCTTTAGGACCCCAAAACGTGATCATAAATACACAGAATTTATTCAACACCAATAGTCTAAATAAGATGTGGGTCCTCAACTTCCACACTCTCCCAAAAGACATGGCCCTATGAATAAAATAACTATATCATCCTCACTGTAACTAGAAGATTAGAATTATCTTAAAGGAATGTGATAAAAGAATACCCTTTCAATATTAAAACTCTATGTGTCTCTATGATAATAAGGAAATAAGTAGCCACTCTGTGCTAACATCCTAAACTACTTGTATCTGATTTATCATTACTAGTAAATTAGTATATAATTTGACCCTTCTGGTCATGTAGGAATTCTAAAATTCTAAATACTATAGTCACCCAACCCACATTCATTGCCTCAAATTCATCTCACACTATATAAATATGTACTTGATGATTTTTTTGTTCATGTACACCAAAAAATTCTCTCCAAGTAATTAGAGCCTCCAACAGTGCAAGGATTGTATCATAGTGGATAACTTGAGATCATGTATCGAGTAACAACTCTCATGTGCTCTCAACAGTCGAGACCAAAATTCCATGACTCACTCATCCTACATTAAAACTACTCAAGGCCCGATTCTTGGTGCATCACAGTATATGGTATAAATTCCATCTGGCTCTGGAAGAATCAGGATCAATGCAGAAGTCAATCTCTATTTCATCTCCTGAAATGATATCTTGTAGTTATCAAACCGTACAAATGTCAAACCCTTCTTAGTCAATCCTATAATATGAATGTTTTCTTGAGGAACATGTATTTGGTAATAACCCGATCACAAATCAATTTTCTGAAAACCTGAGATCCTTAGAGCTGGTTGATGAGATTATCTTTTTGTGGTAAGTGATATCAGTTCTTCACTTTAAAATGGTTCAATTATTGACAATACGTACATATGTTGATGTTACCATAATCCATTTTCAAACAAATAACCACCAACACCCATGGATAAGAACTCAGTCATATAAATCACTTTGAAATAAAATATATTACATACTTCTTAACAATAGGAAACTTCATAGTATCCATTCTATTAGGAGGAATAGATTTTGGTGAATCCCCTAACACTAGCACAGTAGAGAACACCACCTCTCTATCTAGAGGTAATAAAAAATTCAACTGGGAAAACAACCTAGAAATGATCAACCAATGGAGGAAAATCTTCTTGACATGATCCCTGGTAATCTATATATAAACTATAAATCTGGGATATCATTCCACACATTCCATAATGCTCTGGTCTATCTCGGATCAACTGGACATCCAATTCACCCATTTGAATAATAACTCCAACCTCTGGGTATGTAAATGTCAGTATATTGTGATATAAATCAATAGGGGGTCGATAAGAGACTACCTAGTTCATCACAATTATTATGTGAAACCTATCATCTTTAACAAAAAAGGATCACATACTAAGCGACACCTAATGATCTCGAATGGGCTCTCCTCGAACTGGCGTTCAACCTCTTTTTGGATTCCCAATGGAGTATCCAAAGTCCAAACACCCTTAGAATATCATATTATGATCCCTAGGATCTCTATAATAGGTACATATATAAGACTTTGAGAATAATCTCTATCAAAAATATAATATACAATCATAGAGGATACTATGGTCACACCTCTCACCATATATGGACTAACACTCTTCTCCTCAAGGTTAGGTAGTACAAAATATATCTGGAATAAACTGTGGCCCTCGGAAATAACCTCACTACTCAGAACGATCCCACTCTATTGTCCAAGTAGAAATGGTGCCTACCTACCTCAACCACGACCATGAACATAGCTTGAATGATCATCACTACTCCAACCCCATGCCTTACATGAAGCTATGAATATTTTATTTAAAAATTGGAATGGGATTCAATCCCCTTCTACTGACTACTAGAGGGAATGTCATGTCGAAACAATGCATGTTTCCAATCCGTAAAAAATCTTGGTAGTCAAATGGATCCCTATCTCATAGATTCCTCATATTTCCTCATCTTTCACATTAATGAAATAATATTGAATTACCATCACTAACTAACTATATGGTATTTCCCACATTAGAAGCCTCAAGTTGGTGATTCCTTCCAATTAAATCTGATCCACTAGGATGAGAGACTAAATTTTCCTACACTATTCCCATGTCATTCCTTAGGTTCCACTCATTAATAATAATTTATTCACTATCTCTATAATAGTCATTAACCTAGACATTCTGACCAAAGATCGACTGACATGCATGATACCATTCATGATGTGCTTCACCCTAAATGGCTTATCAGTAAGATAAATCAATTAAAAATGAGTAAGTTCTATAAATCCTTCAGAAAATTACATAATATTTATTATGGTATACTCCAGATAAATGAAATCACCAAACCTTTTAGCCCTCAGGTTCTCAGGAAATATGTTATCTTAATGCTGGGATCGGGAATCCCTCTAATCTAAACATCAAACCATATCATCCCAGTTTAAATCATCCCACAAGAACATAGGTAATCCCCTTGTCATATATGTATTGATCTTCACTCTACTCTCAATAGGTTTCTCATGATACTCAAAAATTTAAAATATACACTCAAGGAATAGCTCAATATCTGTTGGACTACCATCCCCCAAAAACAAGGGCAGATGCTACTATTGAAACACACGTGTCTGCTCTACCATATACAAGGTAGGCTACGAGGTTACCTAAATGGCCAGTATAAAGTGAACAATCTCCTCGTGGAATAATTCTTCATCACCCATAATCATTGTAACCATTAGTGCCTCAACAGGCACTATAGGAGGATCTACTCCTAGCCTATGACACATCACCTCAAAAGGTTGGTCATCACCACCATGCTCGCACAACACTGGAGGTCTTCCTGGCAGAATATAATTACAATTCCAAGCACTTGCCTCAGAAAAAAATTTGATAGAAAAAACATATCACAGATAAAAACATTTGATAGGTAAATTCCTTCCTATAACCATACAACACCCATCTGTCTACTCCTAAATATAGGACTAGCTAAAGAAAACAATATAAAATGTACCAGAGACACTGTCTATTGGCCACAATAAATTTGGCTCTAGGTCTAGTTCTCTATTACGTATTTTTAAATTCATTTTAAATTCATATTTATATCACAATTCTCTTGAACTGTCGAACCAAATGGGTAGCCACATTCAATCCATAAGGGATCACACACCTCATGAACCAAAATATGGAATCCATTTAATTCAAACCCTTGCATATTCTAGTTAATGTGGCCAATGGTTTATGACTCAACATTCTATAGTTGAATTACTCTGATGTCTCTTCTAGATTAAGTAGAAAAATACAATTAAGGTTATAGTAGGCACTCTAAGTACCAATTATATATCCCAATAACCTATTTAAATTTTCATTCAAAAAACATTAATATCACTCATGGGATACATAATTAGTGTCATACATTAAAGTAATTCATGTTATACGTCATGAAATAATGCAAGGAAAGTGAATTCTATTAACTTCCTAAAATTATGCATGAGATGGAATTCCCTAATCTCATTTGAGCAACTATCAAAATCAAAAATCATAATTAACATAAAACCACTAGCGCATCACCCAATGGTATAATCACGTCAACTGTAATATGTTATGTCCAAAAAAGACGCTCTATTTAAAAAAAAATTAATTTTTCATATACATTGGATATTTACCCCCAACAACAACTCATTTCCAAATTATAATACATTACTAATCCCATTATATTTTCTCAAAACAGTACTATAACCATGAAAGAAAGTACATTGATATTATAGTGTAATATCCAGAACTGGATTCCACTAAAGGTAGCCTCAAGGCAGTGGGTCACATGGACTCAAGTGTGCCCCCAATACATCAGAAGTGTCTGACTAGCAATGAGCGACTAGGGTGTGCCTGTGGGGAGACTATTCCCCCATGTCAAACTATCACAAGGTGGTGTAAACATATCAATCAATTTTTGAAGAGTATAATAATTCACTAGTAAAGATAAAATCATGGATATTGTACAATAAATTAGATATAAAAATAAATCATATACAATATAATGATCATGTCAGGTCCCTAAAATTATGAAAATTGGTATACGAGCATCTAATACAATATATAAATCAAAAAGTACATAAATACCAAAAGAGTACTATCAATAGATATCATCACAAACCTAGCTTAGTCTGGTGCTCCCCTAATCCTAAGAATTCATGATATCAAGCATCATAGAGTGGGTGAATTCCTTGGTCCCCACTTTCACACATGAAGTATGTTCAAGTATCCAATGGAATCTCAAATAGTATTTGAGATAACACTTAGTATTCCAACACAAGTGGTGTTTATAAAATGTCTAGACTATATTATATAAATAGACTAATTGTTAATATATAGATGATATATAGGTAATCAATGTAAAGTGTATAAGTTAGATGCAGCCCAGTCTAGTCTAACAGCTATGCTCAGAAACCCATACTAGGGATATCTATAATGAAAATAAATATATTCAGAATGAACACACTTTTTAATCATGTGAATAACATCCATATTGGCCTATGCCATGTAATCTTTTTTTAGGCCACAATGACCTTGATCAATGGTATATAATACCACGAATCCTCATCGAGTTGCTCGATCATCACAATTGGAACACTATAAATTCTTGGGTGGATTCCATGTATCATGTCCACCAAGAAGGTCCATTGCATATCCTAGTAGTTCATATCCAGTGGGTAAAAAGGACCAATGTATCTTATGGAATCGGGATCTATGGTGTAAACTTGTTCATGGAATTCTCTACTATGAACAAATCATTGGAGTAGAAATGTCATCGGTGTCTTATTAAATCAAAATCCATGGAGCTCATACAATGAGTCCCCAACCATAATAAATTTATCAATCATTTCATTCATCATTTCATAGAAACTCCCATTGTTTTAGTTCTTCCAAAATCATTTCCAAAATATCTATGAAATCTATTTAAATAATCAACCAATTAAACATTATTTAATCATATGGAAAAGCGGTATAACCTTACCCTAATCACTCACTTTATTCTCAATCATTTTATCAAGCCTCTAAAATCTATTGGTGTTCTCAAAAAAACCCAATGAGGGGTTAAAAATAGGAAAGATATGAAGCACACCCTATAGGTGACTTAGGTTAGGGATTATATCCTCCAGCCAACCCAAAGTCACCATGTGGGAAACCTAAATTGATCCAAATAGTGTATCCAATAAATTTAATCAATTTTATGGGAAATTAAAAAATCTCTAGCATGTGAAAAAGGGGTAACATTGATTAATAAAACTAAACCATAAGGGAAATGTATAGACCACCTACATTTGGTCTGTAATAAAACATTCATCCAGTACTGACATCTGATTCGGTTGAAATCATAAGAAAAATGAATAATGGATGAAAATCACAGAAATAGAGGATATTATAGTGCACCAAAATAAATTCATTAAATTTAATTAAAATAAATAATGGAGAAAAGTGGAATGCATATATTAGAGCAACAGATCAGATGAGACAAACAAGGATTGAATCTGATTACAGATGATAAAATTTGTAAAAAAGCCTGTGATTTGGGCTTGGAAGGAGTTCCCAAGGACAAGGTGTAATTCTTTGGATGATGGAGGGGAATTAAATAATGTAATAAAATATTTTGAGGGAAAAAGTAATTTCAAACATATTAAATAGATTATGCAGTTTGAATGTGGGGTTGGACCAATCATTCTCCAACGATGTTCCCTTCTCTATCTCATGGGGGAACCTTTCATGGTCATGGAGCACAGCTAGAAAAATCATGCACCGACAACAAACTAAGACTATACTAAAAGTAGAATATCCCCTCGCACGGGTGTACAACCTAGGATTCTTAGTTACCTCAAACCGTGTGGGATATGGTATCCCATTGTCTAACCCTTTATGGTTAATATTAACCATATATTTTGGGTCACACAGTTTTTCCTAACAATGAATCCTTGATGTTTTTTCTAAAATGATGGGATCTAGGCTTCGAAAAATACCCACACACCCCTGAAACTCCCATGATATCATTATTCACCCTCATTATGTCAAAACCAAGAAGATAATCTGAAAATAATAATATTTGAACCTCGTAGGAATTCTCATGATCGTACAATTATAATGAAACATAGGTTTATTATTTTCAAGATGTTACTGGGAAATGTGTTTAAAAAAATTGTATATTTATTTAAAAATAATTACTTTGTTAAGGAATTTGTTCGGGAAAAATTGAACGTAGTGAATTTTAAGTCCAATAAATATAATCTCTCATGATATCGAATTTGAGATGGTACCATAATATTTTATTTATATTTAATTGACTTAAATAATATAAGAATAATAATTTCCTATTAATATTTTTGAGGAACAATATTCATTATGGAAAATAATAATGGATTTTAGTTTATTTAAGATGAAGAAAATTCATACCTAGAAGCTATAAAGTGTTCAGTTTTAATGTAATTTTCAGATACAATGTAATCTAGAATGGATTTCATTTACACAAATATAGTTTCAAACGTATTTCATCCAACTAAAGAAATTATGGCAATATGGTGTTACTATTTTTTTCAAAATAAAACAACCATGGCTTATAGAGAGTTAACCTATGATACATACATAATGTATATCAATATTTATATTCATAATTTAAATCTATAAGAGGGTGATAGTATGATATGATTAGATGGGTTTTATTATAATAAATGGTTCCACTAATTTATAAATATTAAACAATAAATTCATGAATTAAATCAATATTCTTGTAGATAAAAAATGTATATAGAAATAAAAAAGTTTTATTTCATCAAAAAAAATAATACATATGCCTATAAGAGATCTTTGGGAATTTTTTTAATTTTTATGATGTTTTATGTGGATAAAATTCTACTCATATAAAATGATAACCTAATTTTAAATATATATTGTATAATATAGGAAAATTAATATCAATTAAATATAATTTTTTAAAATCATGAATAATGGGTATAATGATCTGTAGTGATATATATATATATATATATATGATGTTTCTCAGTTTGAGAAAGACATAAATATTGTTAAATTATTTAAAAATATTAATATAGGGGACTCCAATATGGGGTATATAATAATTTTAAATAGTGTGAATCCTAATTAGGACCAACATCCTTATAATGAGAAATAAATTTGACATAGGAATGAAATTCCTTATTCATTATAAATATGATCAACCATGCCCTTAATATTGTGCACATGACCAAATGTCTTGTATTCTTTATGGTTAAAAACTAAATTCCAATTAAATATTGGTGAAATTTATTAGATTACTATTATGAATATCCATAATTAATTGAGAAATACTCATAATTTATTATTGATTTTCAATAATGAAGACGATTTAATTGTAAAGGGATAAGTTGATGATAGTTTCCAAACTAAAGAGGATAATTATAGATATCAATTGCAATGTCTCAACCTAGATTACCTAAGTTTCACATCAACGATGATCACAACATGACCTCAGGTACTCCCCCTCTTAAGCTAGACATTGTCAATTAGAAACTTGGTCATAACATAATCATGGACATACATTTCCCTCTAAAACAATGTTTGTGGTCCACACCTAAATCTACAAAAAAATCACCATGAATCTTCCATATCATATGAATCTTAAAACCAATGGATAAAAAACTAGAAGCCATAAGAGCACTGGAAATATAGAATAGAAAGCAAAAAAACACTTTATATGATACATCAATACAAAAAAGATCAGCAGTTGGTAGGAATGTAGTAACTTGAATCGTATATAAAAAATAAAATATTGCACATTAGCCAATACATTCTAGACCATAACATAAAGTAAACTACTCTATATCCTAGTGTAACTAACGTAATAATCAGTTTATTCTCCTAGAATCCACAACATACTAGACATATATGTCATATATATTTTTATGTGATACTCTTTTCATAAGAATCAACAACAATATCAATCCCCATTCATCAAAACACACATTTTGTACAAAGGTAGGGGTGAGTTCAACGATCCAATAAGAAACCATGATGCCTCAACAATTCTAATTATTATTTTGATCAAGTGTATGATCATGAGATATATTTAACAATGTATCATACTGTTCATGAAACACACCCACCTGGAAACATAACACAGAATGAGCATACAAGCATACCTGATTCAGTGTCATCTTATAATCCACATTGTACCAAAACATGAATAACACTGATTATTGTGCCATGCTAGAATACACTGCATTCAGAAACCTAAACAATACATTCATTGGTGCTATTTTGTAATCCACTATATACCACAACCCAAAAAATACCTACTCTAGTGAAATATGAAAATCTTTTCATCACATACTTTGATCCAAACCATACCTGATGATGTTGGGTAGGATGTCTTACCAAGTCTCATATCATACAGAATGTATGACCATATCTTCTCACTGAGGGAGGTTACATCACAAACCAAATACTACCCCCTCTCTCAAGGTAGGTAAATCCATCAATTACTCACAAAACATCACCACAATGACCTTATATCACTCATTGTGGTCCCAATACCAATATCGTATCCCATTCTAGTTATATCTCTCATGACCGGCCTAATATCAAAAAAAACCCAAATCTTCTAAAATAATTCATGGTCGACCATCCCATCCCACTCTTGGAATGGACCCTTCTATAACCACCATTATAACACTTAGGGTACGGCCCAATATCATGTATGCTAGGGTATCATTTATCCCCTGGAAATTTGGTCAAAATATATCAACCATATAAAGTTAAATCGTCAAGACCCAATCAAACATTTACATATATCTACAATCCCAAGTATATAATTATTCCCACATAGGATATATCAAACAGGGCACCCAACCCATCTCATAGATCACAAACTCATCACTAAGAACTAGCTACTCAGGACCTAGTCTAATACATAAAGAAAGTACCAGAGTCCCTAAAAACTATCTCCACTATCTAGGGGAAACTATTTCCATCTAGACCAACCCACTAAATTTATAACACTAGAAATCTTATCATGGGTCTATACATACATGTAATGTATCACCATGAAAAATAAGTTCTCACTATGCTACCCACACAACATACATCATCACATAGTTTGAAGCACATTAATAAATCAAAATAAATGTCACATAAGAAGAAATATTTCTTTGGAAAACACGGAATTGCCAACATGTGGTCAAAAAACCCAAATAAAATCAAATATGTTATTCTATCTTCCTCTAAAATCATGTAAAAGTCCCCTTCACAATAATTACCAAAATGTCAACATGTGTCACTTTTCCCATGCGAGACCCTCGGGAATAATTTCATCACAGTATCATTAGTAAACATGGATTTCAATTTTTAAATACAATTTCAAAATCGTTTCTTAAATCACATATATCCCATGCAATTTTATTTATCTATAACCCTTTTCTATAAAAATCAATAATTAAATCAATTTTTACATCTCAAAAATGAAAAAACACCTCCTAAAAATCCATAAAGAGATCCATTGATGCCCATTCGACCAAGGTTCCATCATACCCCTGTTTATAAATCTATACAGTCTATGTTGACAGTTAGGCTTATTTGAACCCATCCTAACCTTATTGGGAACCGATCATATAAATCATGAAATTAAACAGGAATATAATACAAATGAGTCCACAAAAAAATTATAATACAATATGAGACTCATATAAATTCAAGTCCCCCAACTCATCCCATGAAAATAGCTCACCCCAGGCTCATACTAGCCACTATTAAGCCCAAAAAAATTTCAACCATAAATGATGTCAGTTTAATTAATTAAATATAAAGAAACAAAATCCCAATTTTTCTTAATCGGTTCCAAACTCACTAGGAAACCGTATTTTTCCTAATTGTAAGTGACAATGTGTGATCCACTCCGGATACACCTCATACCTAAGCCACAGAAAATCCCCCAATCATATTATTTATTAAATGGAATATCTCACCCAAATTCATTGAAAACATTAAATAATTTGAAATTATGGAATAACACATGTCAAATGATGAGTGTAGGATAGAATATGACCTCCTAAGATGTCATTAACAAGCCACAAGTGAGATCCGAATCAATCATAATGTTTTCTTCCATTTTCTATAGAAATGTTTTATCAAAACCTTCTCCAATATAATGTAGAATCCGTGAAGGATAGTGATTGGAATAATGGGAGAAGGATGATGAGATCATACCTTCATTCATCAAGTCTAAATATAAAGAATCCACTCAAAACCAAGTGGAAGGGATGTGGGTCCATCCTCCCCTTGTTCGTATGAATATTTGAGTTGAAAACCCAAGGAGGGTGTATAATTAACAACCCCTTTGCTTTTTTTAAACACAACCTGGATGGTTCATGGAATAAACCTATGTCCATTTCTAGAAGACCACCATGAAGAGACTCCCTATCCCCTACCCATGACTTTTAAGGCATGAACTGTAGGTTCACCAAATGAATAGTCTATTGCTGCTATAATAATCATTCCTACTACCTAGTCTATCGTTGAAAACCTATCGAACACCAAAGACACCCAAAAAATTGTAAAACCCATACAAAAACACAGTAAAAGGGTGTTAAAAATTTAAAATTTGGAATTTGAGTCCCAATTCTAAAAATGAAACCCTCGCCAATTGAATAAATTCAAATTACCTTAAGAATTTTCAACATATAACAATGCGGTTAGTTGAATGAACTACACCATAATTCTTATCCTCTTCAAAAAAATATGGAATTCCTCTTTTCATTAAAAATTTCATACCTCAGAGAATCATTCACTATCTACTGTTATAATTCCATCTTCAATGTTGAACTCTCTTTTGTTGAATAACTCTAAACACTAATCTTATATAAACCATTTTTTCTTAAAAATCATCAGTTGGATCCTTAACCAAAGTCAGCTGAATTCTTAATGAATCTCCTAACATTGTTTCCATCTCACTACTTCCAACATCATAGGATTACACCTATCAACCCTCTACTATCTAACTTACCCAAAGGTTCTTAACAACAAATTTTGATGCTTCACCACTTCATCAATGTTTGATACCTTGATCCAAGAAGCATCACCACATTATACAAATACACACAATGTGGTCTAACTTCTTTAATAAGTGTAATTACCCAATTGGTTCCTCAAGAAAACACATCCATCATTATACTCTACCATGGGCACTAATACACTTCTAAAATGGATCACCCTCATATCACAACAATTCCAAACCTAATCCCAATGATATCACACCAAATATAACCAAAAAACCCTATACTATCACCATATGTGAACTTTATCAAACATGCAAACTATGTCCCTGGGTGTGGTCTATCTCTTCACTGGTATCATGTTGTTATTTCAATGATCCTCCAACCCATATCAATATATCCTAACCCTTTCATCGTTAAGGTTGTTCACCCATGGCCGATATGGAGCTCCCATCCAAATGAGTATCTTTATCATCTCCTCACTAAACCAACAAATGGATATCCATAGTTCAAATATCCTCAATTAATATGAGTAATGACTAGAAATGACCACCCAACTCCCACTAGATGTTCAACAGAAAACAATAGTTACCAACCACCATGTTGTTTCTCAAAAACACCCGGCAATCCCAAAACATTTAAGTGTCAACATTTGATTCATACCTAGGCTTATAATTCAACCCAAAAACAATTCCCTACCCCAAATGGATCATTCTAACAAGTCATTATCCCCACCATAGAAATCATATACCAAAAGACAAATTCAATCGTTACTAACTGCATACACAAAAAACACATTCAAAATAATTTCACATAAAGACCATTAAAACACACATCAAGGTGTCTAAAAAATGAATGATCATAAACGTATTTTGATAAATGATCTCAATATCCAAATACGTGACCCCACCCACCCACCCACCCCCCATAATATTCACCGACAAAGCATCATGACATACTCATCGATTACACAAAAAAACATCGACCACTTCCAAAAACCCAACAAAACCATGAAACCCAATTGACATAGGCACCATTTTATTTCCATGAACTACACCAAAAAAGAAACACACACCCAAAAACATAAAAAGGTTGTTTCCAAAAAAAACATGGATAATAATCTGAGCACACAATTCAAACATCTCATCCACTCTATATCAAAACACAAAAGACTAAGAAGATCGATTAATGTAGGAATCCTTCAATTATTTCAAAAAATTGTTCAAATATGTTCATACACACCAAAACTCAGATGAATTTTCCAAAACACCCCATTACATCCAATGTTTTTTTTAAAAAAACTAAAAAATGAAAAAATCATTGGAATAGAAAGTCATATTCCTAAAAACTAGTCCCATTTCCATGTCCATTTTTAAATCATTTTCACAAAGAAACTATTTTACTCAGCTTTTATAAAAAACATAAAATCCCAAACATTTAAAATTAATTTGACCCATGATCTATTTATTTAAAACCACCATAAAAAATTGATTCATACACACCGCATTCCACAAAAATATTTTTCCTTTCAAAATAGTTCTATTCTAAAAAATTCACACCTCATAAAAACCATTTCCCTATGGTGTCCAAGAAACACATAGTAATCGTAATCAATCAATAAGGACACTCATATCTATAATAATGTTATAAAACCTCATTAAATATGTGATAAAACACCATTTATATTATTATTTTATTCGACTAATGTGTATTTATTCATGGAAATATTCCAAATAACAAAACCTACTGGAATGTGTATCAAGCCCTAGGTATTCCACTATCATGATACATGAATAATTCATTGACTTATAGTCGATCCATATAACACATCATGAGATCCATCAATCCATCATGGGATTATCTATCTAAAAAACACCTCAAACATTTTAGAGTTCCAAATCCCATAATTGGAGTTACACTAGAAACACCAGTTTCATCTTATGGAATACTGGAAAGACATGAACTCAACCTACCTCTGAAGTCCCAACATCCAAAATACACAAATAACTAAAATATCACATCCCAATACATACTCTGATGCCATTTTGAAACACCCCATCCTATATTTCCAAAATGATTCATGTGAAGGGTCCCATACATGACCTAATTTTTGCCTCCCCATATGCTGGATGTTGATAACTCGAGGCAAGGACCAAACACAGTCCTGGGGAGACTAATCCCTAGAAAACAAAGCCTATGGTCTATGACCCAACCTATAGAAAATACATCAGGATCATTATATTTAATTGATATCCCAAAAACATTAGAACAATATACAGGGATCAAAATTGACCCCCATGGTACAGAATAAAAAGTACCAAAATAGTAAATATGATGAATCAATTAAAAACAATGCAGTAGTAGGTAAGCATGAAATAGTATTCATCATATATAAAAAATAAAAAATAGCAGCACACTCTTCAATACATGATGGACCATAACTAAATGTAAACTACACCATCCCATGGACCATGTCATATAATCATCATTCCTTGTCCATCGACTCCTCAAACTACTTACCATGATCTTTAATTCTAGATTCATTTGATACATAAATCCTGGTATAAAAAAACGGTAACCCTTATACATCGAAACTCAGGTCATGTACATGGGTAGTTGGTGAGTCCAATGACCATGTAAGAATCCCCTATTCCTTAAAATGTATTGACTATTGTTATGATCAATGGAATATTTATAAAAGACATATAATAATTTGTAGTGGTTTTCATAAAAACACTCCAAAAAAATAACACACAATGCATATACAATAATACCTTCTTTGTCTCCATGATAGAATCCACTATGTACCATATCTTAAATAATACCTACTTCAACACCATTCCATAATCGATCATGTACCACTATATAAATAACAGTCAGTGTAGCTACATTTTAGAATCCACCACATAACATATCCTGATCAGTACCTACATTAGATTCATGTTAGAATCCAATCCTTATGAACTAAAATCGAACCCATAACTAAATATGCTTGGTTGGGTGTCCAATAGAATATCATCTCACACCATGTGTATGAACATCCCTTCTCACTACGGGATGCTACATCACCAAATAGATATTACCAACTCTCTAAAGTCATAGAAATACATTTGAAACCCAAAATACATCACCAAATAGGCCCTATCTCACTCATGGTTGTTTCACATATGATCTTGCATATAGATACAATTTTTTCACTCATGATTGACCCAATATCTAACTACTACCCATGTATTCTCACCAATGGCATGTTGAAAAAGGCCATATCACTCATAGAAAGACCCATTACACAACCACTACCCAATTACTCAAGGTATCACCCAATATCATGAAACCTAGGATCCCATTATTTCTAGGGAATTCCTTCTAGTCTATCTAACTCAATCAAGTCTAGGAATTAGGATTTTATCCAACAATAACATCCATTACCTATCACTAGTACACCATTAGGAACATATAAGAAATAGGAAATTGTGCATGATACCTATCCCACAGATCAGCAAGTCATCAATATGATAAAACTACTCAAAAACTAATCTAATATACAAAAATAACTACTATGGTCCTTTAGACCCATATCCACCATCAAGGGTCCAAAATAACCCTTTAAAGCAACCCTCTACTTTGATACCACAAGAAATGTTCTGAATGTGCTATACACATATGACATGCATCTTTGTGAAAAACAAAATCTCACAATTATTCAGAGACAACACACATCATAATAAAATAATCATTACATCAGGCAATCTCAACAAGTGGTATAAACAAAGCACTCATGCTTCATAAAATGGAGAATTACCCAGAATCGGTCAAATAGACCAAAATGAGGTCAAACAATCCCTTTCATATTAATTTAAAAACTAATTCAAAATCCACTTTCCCAGTCATTAAAAATAATGTAATCACATTCCATTTTACCAACATCGGGAATGTGGCTGACATCCTATTAAAATGTCTTTAGAAATATCCCATTTCCATTTTCATGTGAAAATTACAAACATATTCCCAAATCACCTCTCCCCCTTGAAATTAAATTTATCCAAAATCCATTTTTAATATTTATTTTATAAAATAAATTTGTTTTTACTCTTTGAAGACAAATACACAGCTCCAAACAATCCATATGGAGAGCTAATGTCCCCCATTAGATCAAGAAACCACCATGAAACCCTTTAGCTAGTTGTATATTCCATTATGACAATTATATTAAAGTTATATCACCCCAAAAGTATGGGTAATAGTTCAAAAATTAATGAAAATATACAATAATATAAAAATAATGATGGAACACAAACATAAAGTAACTAATGGAACAATATACTCAAATAAATTCAAGACACCTATCCTCAACCTATGACCATAGCTCATCCAAAGCATGTGTTTCCTCCACTGAGGAAAATAACACATTATTTACCCACAAACACCATTAAATTAATTATTTAATAATTTAAAAAAATATAATAGTATTATAATAATCAATTTCATACTTCTTAGGAATCCCTATGACACCAAAACCCTGAGTGATGATAGGTGATTCACTCCCAAAGACCCCACAGTCCTACGCCTCACAAAATACACAAATAATATTTTCAATTTAACTATAAATTTCAAATAAATTATCTAAATCCATATATAAATTGAAATGGATTCATACCTCAAGTTAAATGATGAAAATAATCTAGAATATGTTTTCTATGGATTTCCTCTATGAGAAATAGGAGAACACCACATCAGGAGTAACAATTTATTTATTCTCCAATAAAATTTATCATTTGAACACTTTCCAATCTGAATCAAAATAAATAAAGAATGAATAAGATAATATATTGATAAAAAGGAGGAGATCCTACATAAATTAGACACAAATATCCACCATGTATCCACCTAGATCCAAGGGGAATGAAGGTATAATGCTTCAACCTCCCCTTGTTCATAGGTTAATCTAAGAAGAAGACCCAAGGTGGGATTCTAATTTTAAACCCCATAGTTTATATTTAAAAACACATCCCACAGGGTTCATGTAATGAGCCTATGTAAACATAATTGTTTCCCCCAATAAGTGAACACTTACATGTCATGTTTCCTGAAAAGTGAAGTGGCATGACACCAGATTTTCTCGGATGCGGTGAAGCATGAAATTTTGGAGAAGGGAATTTACACGTCATGTAAACACATTACATGATGTCATGTTTTATGAATAATATTTCTAATGATATTTGAAGAGATTCATAGAACCTAAAAATTAAATTATTACATTGTGTGTAAATCGTTACATGTCATGTAAAGAGTCGAGATGAGTTTTAAAATTCCAGATACATCTTATACTAAATTTTGGACAAAATCTATGGCATGAGACCTATCCTTGACCACCTTTATACCAACTCTTAATGATATTAACTAATAAAGGATAAAATTTGGATCCAATAAAAATAGTGTGTGCCTACTATTGTTGGGTGATCAGATCCAATGATGAAAGCATAGAGAAAGAAGTTTCAAATATGAAGGTCCCTCCCCGATTACAACTCTTTTCTGTTTTGCTTTCTTTTTTCTTGTATCCTTCCCTATAGTTATCCCATCACCAGGATGGGGGGGATATACCCTCCTTGTGATAATTTTAAATCAAATAATGGTGAATATTTTATTATATTGATTTATTCTTATTATATTCATGTACTTATTTTGTCTCAAATTATTCTTCAATATCCAATTCCTTTGTTTAACTTTTATAAGGACCATTGATAATTGAATGAAAAAAGGAACATAAAAATATTTCAACTAACAACCCTAAAAGATATATGACCAATTTTTAATGTAGGGGAAGTCATGATTAAATATGGTATCAAAACAAATTGATTTGGCAAACCCCTAAATTAACGGACTAAGGGAAATAAGGGATTGTCGTGTCATGTATGGGATACCATGACCATTGGATCATCCTCATTTAGAATCCTACACAAATCATGAATTAATCAATTTAGTTCCTAAAATACTATTTCACCCAAAACCTAGAATTACAAAACCCAAATGCACATAAAAAATTTGGCTTCAAACAAATCAATCAATCTAATTTCTGTTCGTGTTTCATTTTCACCAAATAAATCAAAATTAATTTTTTCTTACCTCTTTCATAAAATAAATAACATTAAATATTTTGAAAATATAATCACACTAACTGATAATCTCTCTGGTTTCTACCCTAACATACATCATTAGTCATTTTAATTAGTTGGTTGCATCCATTGAGTTTTATTAATTTTTATTTTGTATTGGCCTGTAGGGAATTAATGATGCTCTCTGGACCTTTCATGACTATCCAAACAATAGGGACACCACAAAATTCATAAAAATGTAAAACAACATTTTAAAGGAATTAAAACTCTTTTACTCCCATTTCTAGTATTGATACTCAAAAAACCCCTCACCAAATTATAAAAATTCATATTCCCTTGGGAATTTACAACTCATGACAATGTTATTAATTACATCAATATTGATTTTTTCCTTAATAGTGGAGTGATTAAATGGAAGAGTTATAAGAATCCTATAATATTTAATTTAAAATTTAATTTAACTATATCATTTCATTAGATGTTTAAAAAAAATCTATTTGGATCAAGAATTTTATTATTAAATTAGGATTAGTTTTTATTGTTACAAAATTCATATTTATATTTTTTGAAAAAATGGAGCTATTGTTTAGTTATTGGAAACCCAATATCACTAAAGAACAAAACACATTCTTCAAAATTATTATCTAATCAACATAATTATTATCATGATAAATATAAATTTTTTCAAGTATATAAAAAGGATATTTTAGTAAATCCTGTTTTAAAACCATTAAATAAAAAACATAATAAGGATGTAATTTCTGTGGGTGTTAGATATATTGCTGAGTGGATCTAATATATTTGGTTTTTTTGAACCAAAAAAATAATTTTTGTGATGTAATTATAAAGACTATGTGATGTATCATGGTTTTTATTAATAATGGACATTTTAGTATTTTAATTTCTTCAGGTTTGATGAGATGTGACATGTATTTTAATTATAAATAACTTCTTAAATGAAAACTACATGTTTTCCAAAAGCAATTTTTATCACAAAAAGGAAATTATTATGGATGTATGTTAATATTAGTTTATAAAGTGGTTAATATGGACATATAGAGTTCACTCATGAGACACTGGTGTGTATTTTTTCTAGAAAAGTCCATTATTGTATACCACCATGAATTGCATACATAATTTTATTAACATACATTGGTTTGAGCTAAATAAGAAATGATAAAAAAACAGAGTTATGAATTTTCTTATTTTGATTGGTTTTAAGAAGATATTCCCTAAATCCATGTTGAATTATGATTCATGTAGCTAAATAATATCCTATTATATGTGGTTATAATAATTTGTGGAATATTATTTCATGTCACTACCCATTCTAATTGTATATTATGATTTGGTTGCATCATATGTTTTCAATAGGCTTGAGGAAAATCTATCATCAAGTGTATTCTTAAGTGGAGACTTGATCATAAATTGGTGATAACATAGTATTATATGTATTAATTCATATCATAGGGATAAATTTCCCAAAACAAGTTATGGGATTACAATTTATGAAAACCGAATGTTATGAATTAATGTTCATATATCTACAATAATCAACTATAATTAATTAACAATTTCATGAAATTTAATTGATGATAGATTAAAGGATGAGAGTTTCATGTTATGTAACTAAATCTATTAGTCATGCCATTTTAAATGGAACAAGTAAATTCTTGACAAGGTTTCAGTGCTCATGAAGAATCCCCATGTCCTATATAATGGTTACCTAGCATCCATGTATAGGTTTGAATTTCCATGCTATCTTCCTGGATGAATTTCTACCCATAATTAAACATTACCCTCCTTACATTCTATAATTCCTATATACTAGTTTATTTCATGAATAAATTGGAGTTCTTATCCAATGGTTTTCAGAAATTAATGGAAATCAAACGATACATCTTAGAGGGAAAAAATGTGTGGTTGTTCTTAGGTTTCTATAATTAAACATAGAAACAGTAGTGGTAATCAAGGGTGAAAAATTCCACTTTTATATTCTCCATATTATAACATATTGATATTGTTGATGATAGTGTTGGAATTAAAAGGGTTTGCTTCCACTTCCATGTTCATAAGAAGAACTCCCAAACCTTAATAGAGGTATGAGAGCCTTATTATTCAACAGATCAACATGTTTCATTAACTATTTTTTGAAGAACAAGTTAAAACATAATTGGATCATTTCATCAAAAATTGTGTTATATGAAGAGGTAATATGAGGTGGTACTACATGAGAAAATGATAATAATTAACAAAATCTCAATAGAGACACTTAAGATCTGATTATGTGAGAACATATACTTTATGGGCTCATCAATTTATTTTATTTGTTAACAAAGTATTTATTATGCAATCATGAAATTATGTTATATGATAATGTGTTCTAAAGACCTTACCTCTTATTATCATTATTCTATAATTTAATATGTACTTTGTCTTGACATATCGTTATTCTAAAAACATAATATAGAGTTTAATCATAATCATACATTATATGATAATTTATCAAACATACTTAGTCAATAAAAACTGAGAATCAGATGTATCTACTTATAATTTTGACATGAGACAACATGACCAAATAAGTTCTTATAGAAATTACATCATAAGTATAACAACCTTAATCTTTATTTCATATTTAAACATGATTTATTCCATAAAAATGAAATTAATACATATCAAAAGATCGATAGGTCTAGTTTCATTGGAAATTATGTACATTAAATAACAACTTAACACATTAAAAGAAACACCTTTATTGAAAATATATTTTACATTACCACAATATTCCTTCCTACTTAACACTTAATTGGATAACCTGAGGACATACATGAAAAAGGGGTGAGCTGTAAATCCCAGTAAGGGAATAAACATGGAGTAACATGAGGATGAAAATAAATGTTAAAATAGAAAAATAAAAGGATAATAATAGGAAAATTAATAAAAATTCATGATCTACCATGATAATCATAAAATGGGGAATGAGAAATCAATATGAACATGATATTAGCAGGAGTCAAGGCTCATTGCACATGGATGAGCATGAGTCAAAGCTCATTGCACATGGAGAATCATGATTCAAGACCCATTTCTCATAAAATAGAGTTATTCTACACTAATTTCAAATAACATATCATGATAATAAAATTTTCCTAATGCATTGGAGAGCTATCAGGGTGCACCCTTCATAATCATTTCATTTTGATGCTTATGTGTGCCTCATAGTTCATACAACATGTGTTCATTAATCATCGTAATTTATTTCCCGATAATGGATATTTTGAATACATACACATATATCCACACACAAAATGTATATGATCATAAAGGTGAATACCCATGATAGAGAAATGGGTATGGTGTTCACTAAAAAAGGATTTTAGCATGGAAAATAATGGTATAATTAAGGCTGAAAAATAGCGTCATATCAAAATTCATACAATTAGTGGATGGTAGGGATTGGGGTCTCTAATAATTTATTAATTAAATCGTTAATAATAGGTATATGAAAATAAATTACACAAAATATATAATTGTAAATATAAGTTATATCATAATAGAGTGTCTCGAAATAAGCAGAGAGAACAAAAGATCTCTTACGAAATTTCATCATGGTAACATGTGTGCATAAAGGATTATAGGGGGCTTAATTAGAGTTAAAGGAAGCTATCCTCATTTATAAATTTAATGGATAGTGTGGGAATAATTTAATTTCATATTCTAACATATGAAAATGGAATTAAAAAAGCATAATTTAAATGAAGTGCATGAATGGAAATGAGAAGAGATAAACCTCTTATAGAATTTCAGCATTGTAATGGTTTAGGTAATGGTCCAAATGAGGGGAAATAAATTATCCCTCATAAAAATAATGTCAATTTTATATTAAGGTGGTAATTATAAATTAATTTAAATATAATCAATTGAAATCAATAGATCTAATATCAATGAAGGTGCTTGAATTCCCAGCAGAGGAGAGAAATCCCTTACTTTTCTATGCGACTCCAATGGCAAAGAATAGGATTTTTGGGAGCTTGGGGGAACCATGGGAGAACACTAAGGAGTATAGAGAATATTTTGGACGATATAAATGAAGTTCTAGTGAATAGAAATTGGATCTTGGGTGTGTATATATAGGAAATGAGTTGGATTTCGTTATCATTTTGGTTTTGGATGCTTCATAATAAAATATTCAAAACCAAAAACCATTAAATGGTTTTACCCAATTTTATTGAAAATGGGATTGGATTAAATTATTATATAAGGAAAACGTGTATCATATTAAAATTATTCTCTTAAATTTATGGAGCTGAGTCACACTCTCATGGAAATGATTTTAAAATCATAAAATAGATTATAAGTCATGGAGTATCCACTCTAGCTTTATAAATTAGATAAAATAATCTTAAAATTAAATTATATAAAATTAAAAACATATATTTGCCTAAATATAACTTTAATAGTATTTATTACATCATTATTGGGAAATTATGATTCTATAAAACACATCATGTAATTATACAATATTTAATTTTTGCCAAACATTTTGACTGCCTCAGAAAACAATGAAAAATTAACCATTGGATATTTTCAACATACTGATTTCAAAAATAATATTCATTTTATCTAAATAATTTTATAAATATGTTAATTTTTACTTTTAAATTAAAAACTGGCTTATTGAAAACTGATGGGATTTGACAAAAATAGTTTCCAAACCCTAATAAATATTATATTTTACTTCATAAAAACTATTTGAAAATATAATTTTAAAAAATTAATTTAATATTAATATATTATTAAAATATTTTTTATTTCAAAAATCCATTAATTCTTAAAAATATATTTCTTTATTAAAAATTAATATTAACCAAAAATGTGAATAGTACATTAAAAATCATTTAAAATGTAACAATATGGGATGAAAATATATACATTATTATTGGTAAATATTATTATTTATTGGGTGTTGATACGTATCCATTTATCACACCGTCATAATCCTGATGAGTAAGGTGTGTGATGGTTGGGCATTCATGGGGTCGTTAGGTAAACATTGTTTAGGTCATGATCAATGAACTTGAAATTATCACATAAAGAGGTTTCTATCATGATTAAGATGTTAGATCTCAGATTTTTCTTGGCCTAGGGGAAAGCCCAGAAATGTTATCGTCCTTAGATGCTCTGATTAATGGGATTCATAGGGAGTGATCCTACTAGATGAGGCCATCACATCCTTTGTCTGTTCAAAATGGGTTTTTTAAAACACCATATTTATACTAGTTATCTAATCATTATACAACAACTATATTATCAATGGTAAACATACCTAACAATCATTTCAAATCCAATTAGATATAATGAAATATTTTAATTTTTTTCTATATCCATAATAAATTTAGCTAAAACAAAACAATGTGAATTAGATTCATAAATTTCTAAGTCGTTACAACCTTCCCCCCTTAATAATTTTTACCCATTAATTTCGCTTTTACCAGACTAAAAGATATGAGGGTAACTCTACTTCATCCCCTCCCCTAGTTCCCATGTTTCTTCATCAAAGGTTTGGTTTCTCCACAACATATTGATGAGGGGAATTATCTTATTTCATAGAACTTTTTCTAAACGATCTAATAACTTCACTAGATACTCCTCATTGAAGATGAAATTATCGAATGGTACCACCTCAAGATTTAGTACATGTGATGGGTCAGGTATGTACTTTCCTAAGAGGGGCATAATGAATACGTTGTGTACTTATGACAAGATCGGTTGGAGTACTAGCGGATAGGCCACTACTTAGATGGGATCAAGGATTCCAAAAGGGCTGATGTACATTGGACTAATCTTAACATAATCCCCGAATACTGTCACTCTCTTCCATGGAGATATGTGGAGGAATAACATGTCTCCCGCATCAAACTCTAGGTCTCACCAATGATTGTTAGCATTGCTCTTTTTTCGACACTAAGCTACATTGATGTGTTGTTGAATGGTTTTACCCTTATCAAAATTTTCATTGACCATTTTAGGAACATAATGTTTTCATTCTCCAACATCATCCCAAAATTCTATTATTTTTCACCACATTAGATAATGGGTTTCATAAGGATCCATTTGGATGCTCTATAGGAAACTGTTTTTGTAAGAGAACCCCACCAAAAGAAGATATTGGTCTCATTTTCCTCGGATGTCCATTGCGAAATCTCTCAACATTTCTTCAAGTTTTTTTATAGTCTGGTTATATTATCTATCATTTTGAGGTTGATAAGACATACTTAAATTCAGCTCAGTGTTTAGAGCATGTTGGAGACTTTTCCAAAACATATAGCTGAGTCTTGGATCATGATCAAAAATAAATAAATTTTTAAAGGATTTATGAGTTTACATTATTTATGATTCCCAAAAAACTCTACTTCTTGACTAAGAATATTGGATCCTTCCCGATTCTCATCAATGATATAATTTATGGTTCTTTTCTATAGAGAGAATATTCCACAATTCCCACTTTCCTAGGATGGTACTGGATTGATCTGTCGTAATCGTCGATGAGATCTAACCCTCTTCTTTGATGCAAATTCCTAACATGATGTGTGAATATATGTTTGTGACTTTTGTGAAGTATATATGATTAAAACTTCTCCCTATAGAGATAATTCCACCATATTTTTGATGCAAATATCACAACAACTCACTCCATATCATGCATTCAATGGTTTTTATTTTTAATTTTATACTACCGTGAGGAATTAGAAATGAATTTGTAATTTTGTTTCAACACACATCCTAATACATTCATTAAAGAATCAATGAAAATCAAGAAAGGATCCTTACTTTTGGGTTGGGTCAGCATAGGGTTAGTGAAACTCCTCATGTTCAACTCCATAAAGCATTCTTCACATTCACCTTTCTAAGAAAATATGACTACTTTTCGAGTTATCTTGTTAAGAAGGTTTGAAAATAAAGATTCATTTCTAAAAAGTTTGCGATAATATCTACCTCACCCCTAAAAGATAATGATATTTGTCACATATTTTGGACTCGGACATCCCTCAATTATTTGTTTCTTAGAAGGATCTACAAATATCCCATTTCTTGTCATGATATTCCCCAATAGTGAGTCTTCATTCAACCATAAATCACATTTTCTATAATTTTAATAGTGATTATCCATTCTCAAGGTCTTTAGAATAGTGTTCAAATGCTCCTCATGGTCCTCCATGGTTTGGAGTATATTATATCATCTTCTATAAAGACTACCACAAATTTTCCAATGTAATCCTTATTGAATCTAACCATCGTATCCAAGAGTATTGTTATAGAATTAGTGAGTTTGAACGGAATCACTATGAACTCATAGTCCATGTACCTTGGAGGAAAACCAGTATTGGGGATATCCTCCTTCATCACACTTACATGGTAATATCCTAACCGCAGATCCACCTTAGAGAATTCTTCTCCTCCACGTAGCTAATCAAACAAGTCGAAATTTTTTTTGAAAAGGATACATACTCTTTATCATGATTTTTTTGAGTTCACGATAATCAAAACAAAGGAACATTGACCCATCATTTTTCATGATGAAGAGTGTTGGTGCACCCCATGGTGAATCAAATTGGTGTATAAACCCTTTATCCATATTCATCTGTAATTGTTTCTTTAGATCATCATGTTCCATAATAAACATTCTATATTGAGACTTGGATATCATAAACACTACTTTTATAAGATCATTTGAAAATTCCGCCTCTCGGCTTGGGGAAGACCAATAAATTCCGTAGGGAACATATCATTGTATTCCTTCACAATATGCAAGTATTTGAGAATGGTTCATTACTTAAACTCAATCATTTGAGCTAGATATGACTCCTCATAGGAAAATAATATCCATTCTTGTGATGATGGATTTAAAGAAGATTCATCCTCTTCATGGTGCTTGTCTAGAATCCGGGGTGGATTTTCAATATGTTGAGTGATTTACTTCTTGTGAAAATTTATAATTACTCTATATATGGAAATCCAAACCTACCCAGAATTGAATCAAAATCTACCAAGGTAAGTATGATAAGTTTCTTTGGTAAATTCAATCCAAAAATTGTGATAGTGGAGGATTTATGTTCATATTATGCAACCATTGACCTATTTTCTGTCTTCACTAACATGTCCACTTCTATTCTTTATGGTAGTGTTTTGAATAGTTCAACTAAACATTCGTGATATAAAGGAAGGCATAGAACTATGGATCATAACACTACCTTTCAATTTTTGAAATTGGTTCTACAATATCCATGATAGTATTTGGGATGATTATATTGAAACAATAAAACACATAAAGGGGAATCCAATGATGATAAAGAGAAAACTTATTAATTACATTTATTCCCTTAACATATGGATTTATAAGTATCAATATATCTTAACCATTTTTCATTTACAAACAAACATTCTTCTAGGCATTTTTTCTGCATTAATAATGTTTTGTATTGAGATAATTAATTTAATAAATCATATCCCCTAGTATGGTAAAACTATGTTCATAGTTAGACCTTCTTTCATGTACCATGCTACCCTGAGTCATGCCTGAAATACCATTTCTGTGTTATTACTCCTATGTACATATTACAGAACCACATCCACTTGTAGTCTCGAGACAATGATTTATTTTAATTATAAACCAATTACAATATACATACAAAAATTTTGGGATTTTTTCTTATACATAGACATAACCCTAATTGTTTTAAATAGGATTCTCAAATAATAATAAAAAAATAACTAAACCTATCCTATGATATAAACTATAACAACACTGATCATTATTTCATATTTAAACATAAATTATTACATAAAATTTCACTTAATACTTCTCTGAAGATCGAGAGGAATATTTTATTTTGTAAATCATGTACATTAAATAAAAAATTAAAACATTAAAAGAAACATCTTCATTGAAAAAAAATTACATGACCACTACAATACTTTATACTTAACATTTTAAGGGATAACCTGAGCACATACATAAGAAAGGGGTGTGCTATAAATACCAATAAGGGAATAAACATAGTGTAACATGAAGAAGACAATACATGATATAAATTAGACATATCATAGGATCATAAATGGATTATGAACATAAATTAATGATTTATCATGATAATAATAACATGGGAAATGTGGAAACAACATACAACATGATATTTTCATCGGTCAAGGATCATTGCACATCGAAGAACATGAGAAAAATCTATTTGCACATGGAGGATCATGAGTCAATAGAAATTTCACATGAAGGTTTATAAGGTAAACCCCATTTCAAATTAATTATCATGATACTAAACAATACCATATTCATTGTAGCGCTATCAGGGAACAACCTTCATAATCATTTCATTTTCATGCTAATGTTTTCCCTAGAGATCATACATCATAGATTCATTAATCATCATACATTATTCCTTGGACATGGAAATGTGGAATAAATACACATAACTACACAATCAATAATAAATGTGCGTAAATATGAATACCATTGATGGAAAATTGGGTATGGTATTCACTACACAATGATTTTGTCATGGAAAATCATTGTGCAATTTCGACAACATAATCTTGTCATATAAAAATTGATAAAATGATTTACTGTGAGGGAAAGGAGGTTCTTTATTTATTTATAAATGAAATGTATTATATGTGGGATATGTATTTACATTCCCCATCATATGTAAAGTTAAATGGAAGGTGTAACATAATACTGAGTTTTCATGTAAAAGGAGAAAGAAAAAGAGACCTTCTGAAATTTCGGCAGGGTATCGAGTGTACATAAAGAATCATATTGGGTATTAATGATAGTGAATTGAAGATATCAAAATTGATACATAAAATGGAGTAAAATAAAATCATGTAACACCATATCCCAAAATATGAAAATGGATTTGGAGAATAATAATGTAAAATATGTTCTTGAATAGGGATGTTAAAAGAGATATCCCTTACGAAATTTAAGCATAGTAACGTCTTAGGTAAGGGTTCAAATGAGGGGGAAAATGTAACTCTTACAAATTAAAAAATTGGACTATAAGGTAATTATTATAAATGAATGTAAATATAATAAATATAAATAAATTGCACTAATCTCAATGAAGGTGCTTGAATACAAAGGAGAAAATGGAAATACTATACTTGGATGTGTTACTACCAAGGTTTATGAGAGGCTTCCTGTGATATTGGGGGTTCCTTGGGAGAAATCTAGTTGGTAGAGAGAAGAATTTGGATGAGTTACAAGGTGTTTTAGTGAATATAAATGGGATCTTGGGTGGGTTTATTTTGGAAAGTTGGTGTATTTCTTTTTATTATGTTTTTGGACACTTCATAACAAAATATTCCCAACCAAAAACCATCCAATTCATTTGGCCTATGGATTCAAGATAATGGGGGTATAATAGAGTATTTTATAAGGACAAGGGAGAAATATAATAAAATAATTCCCCTACTTATGTAGAGGTGAGTCACTCTCTCAAGGAAAATATTTTAAAAACATAAAATTTATTATAATCCCTAGAGGATTCACTCTATCTAAATAAAATATATAAAATTAAAAAAATTACATTATTTTAACCAAAAAACATATATTTGGTAGAATATGCCTTTTATATTATTTATTACATAATTAATGAGGCATTTTTATGTCATAAAACACACCATATATTTATACAATATTTTATTTTTACCCAAAAATTGATATATGTTAGAAAATTATGAAAAATTACCCATTGGATAATTTCAAAATTATGATTCAAAAAAACTATATATATATTTTATCTAAATAAATTTTTAAATATGTGAATATTTTCATTTAAAATAAAATTTTTTTTACAGTTGACTGGTTTTGACCAAAACAGTTTTGAAACCCTAATAAAAATTACATTTGACTTCATAAATATTATATGATCATTCTTTTTTTAAAATGTAATTTAATAATAATATTTTATTTAAATATTATTTTTTTCAAAAATCAATTAATTAATCCAAATATATTTATTAATTCAATCTAAGTGTTAATAAAAAAATATTCTTTGGGATTTAAAATCGTTTATAGTGTAGCAATAATTGGATGAAAATATGTTAATTATTCTATGTTCATATTCTAATTTCTTGGGTCTTGATACATAAACCTTTCTCACACCAACATAATCCCTAAGAGTATGGTTTGTGATGGTGGGACATTCTTGGGGCCATTCGGTGAACATGGTTTGGTTCATGATCCAGATAAGCTTGAACTTCACCAATAAACGGTTTCTCTTATGCTTAAGATGTTGGATATCATCTTCGGATTGGTCTAGAGAAAATCACAGAAATGTTATCTCCCTTGGAATCATTGATAAATGGGATTCATAGGAAATGAACATACTAGTTGAGGCCATCACATCCATTGTCGGTCCCAAATGGATTTTTTGAAACCCCATATTTATACTAGTCATGTGATCATCACTCATTGACTATATTATCAATGTGTACAAATATATAAAAGTAATTTATAATCCAATTAGATATAATTAAATATGCGCATGTGTTTTTGATATCCATAAGGCATTTAATTAATTAAAAAGAAATGTAATTTTATTCATAAATATTCAGGTCATTACAACCTTCCTCCCTTAAGAAATTTCTCTCTCGAAATTTCCTTTTACAACATCAAAAAAAATGATGGTAACTCTACTTCATCACCTCCTCTAGTTCCCATATTGCTTCTTCAAACTTGTGGTTTCCCCAGAACACTTGGACGAAGGGGAATTATCTTATTTTGTAGAACATTTTCTCTATTATATAAGACCATCTCCAACTTGTCCCCATAAGAAAGGTAATTATCCAATGGTACCACCTATGGATTGAGTACAAGTGATGGGTCTGGTATGTACTTTATTAAGAGGTACATAAGGAATACATCGGGTACTTAAGACATGATCGGGGGGTTCTAGCTGAAAGGCCACTACTCTGATGCAATAAAGGATCTCAAAAGGTCTGATTTACCTTAAATAAGCTTTGCCTTCTTCCCAAATTTTGTGAATGTCTTCCATGGAGATATGCAGAGGAATAACATGTCTCCAACATCAGACTCAAGGTCTCGGCGATGATTGTTACCTTATATCTTTTTTCAAATATGAGAATATTTGATGTGCTATTGTATGTTCTTATCCATATCCTCCATTTCTTCAACCATTTTAGGACCGACCCCAACATCATCCCATCATGTTGGTGTTCTGCACCTCTTCCCATACATGGCCTCATAGAGATCCATTTGGATTCTAAAGTAGAAGCTGTTTTCGTAAGAGAACTCCACCAAAGGAAGATGTTGGTACCATATGCCTTTCAATTACCTTGGTACATCTCTATACATGTCCTCAAGTGTTTGGATAAAATGATAAGATAGGTCATCAGTTTGAGGGTGATAATCCATACTGAAATTCAGCTCATTTTTATGAGCATGTTGGGGACCATTCCAAAACATACAGGTGAATCTTAGATCTCAATCGAACCCAATCATTTTTAAAGGATTTATGATGTTACAATATTTATTATTTCCTTTTCCACATAATTCATGTCTAATAATATAATATCCTTCTTGATTCTTATAAATGATAGAAATGTTGGGTCCATTCTACATAGAGCACATTCTACCTTTTTTGCATTCCCAGGATGGTAGTTGATTGATCAGTTGTAATCCCTAAGGAGCTACAACCATATTCTCTGGTTCATATTAAAAATATTTATGTGTGAATATATATTTGAGAATTTTGTGATACTTATATATTTAAGACTTTTCCCCAATGAGATAATTCTGCCGGATTTTTAATGCCAATATCATAGCTTTTAAATTCAGATCAAGTATGTGATAGTTTTGATTTTTATCTTTCAACGACCATGAGGTGTAGGAAATGGATTTGTAATTTATAATCTTCACACATCCCAATCCCTTCTTTATATAATCACTAAAAATATGGAAAATTTCCCCACTTTTGGGTAGTGTGAGTAAAGGGGCAGCGACCAGCCTCTTTTTTAAACTCCATGAAGCTTTCTTCAAAATCATATGTCCATGAAAATTTGACTCCCTTCAGAGTTATCTTGGTCATAGGGTTAGAAAATCATGAGAATTTTCTCAACAATTACACCATTTTCTACCTTCACCAACATCTCTAATTCCATTTTTGTGGTGGTGTTTGAATGGTTCTTCTAAAAAATTTTGTTAAAAAGGAATGCATAGAACTATAGATGATAACTCCACCATTCACTTTTTGATTCTAGTTCAACTCTATCCAAGATAGACATAGGGAGGATTATATACAAACTATTAAATTCAAAAAGGGAAATCCAATGATGATAAATGGAATGCATATAAATTACATTTATTTCATTAATATATGGATTTCTAAGCCTCAATCTATGTTATCCATGACCAATTTCCTAACATACATTCCTATGGGAATTTTTTTCCCTTAATAATTATTCGTATTGAACTTATAAATTTAGCAAATAATATCCCCTGTGAGTTTCAAACTAGGTGCAAATTAAGGAATGTTTTCATTTATCAAGTTTCCTCGAGTAAAGCCCGGAATACCTTGTTGGAGTTGTTACTCCTAGGTACATATGTTCTACAACCACGTCCACCATTAGTATCCAGACAATGGTTTATTTTCCTTATAAACCAATTACACTATACTTACCAAATATTAGATATTTATTCTTATACTTTGTCTTAAACCTAAGGCTTTTTACTAGTGTTCTCAATTCCTAATCCCAAAAATAACTAAATCTATCCTATGATACCAAGTATAACATCCCTTCTCTTTAATTAATTTTTAAATAATATTTATTACATAACATTTCACTTAAAACATCTTAGAAGATCAATAGGTATAGTGTATTTGGGGAATTAAGTAAATTACATAAAAAATTAAAACATGAAAAACAAAAACTTTATTGAAAACTTATTTTACATGACCAGAGAATTTCATTATACTTAACACTCGATGGGATAACACGATGACATATATTAGAAATGGGTGATCTATAAAGCCCAATAAGGTAATAAATATGGAATAACATGATGAATACAATAACCATTAGAAAATACACGTATAAAAGGATAATAAAAGGAATATGAATATAAAGTAATGATTTATCATGATAATCATAATATGGGAAATGTGTAAACAACATACTACATGATATTAGCGTGAGTCAAGGCTCATTTCACATGAAGAAGCATGAGTCAATGCTCCATGAACATGGAGGAGAATGACTAAACACCCATTTAACATGAATTATCATGATACAACAACCATTTCTCATGAGGTATCATGATTATAAACATTACCCAATTCATTGGAGCACTATCAGGGCCCAACCATCATAATCATTTCATTTTCATGCTAAAGTGTTCCCCATAGACTATACAACAAGGATTCATTAACCAAAATAATTTCTTCCAAATATCAAGGAAATGATGAATATACACACATAGATCATCAATAAATATTTATATGAACACAAAGGTGATTACTCATGAAAGATAAATGGGTATGGTATTCACTACATAGTGATTTTGGCCTGGAAAATCGTGGTGAAATTTCAGTAGCGTAACGTCATATGGAAATTCCTAAAATTGGTTGATGAGAGTGAAAGTGGTATCTCATAGTTTAGAAATGAAATTTATAGTAATAGGGATATGGAAGGAAATTCCCCAACTCATTCAATTATAATTTGAAGGTTTAACATAATATAGAGTTTCTAAGTAAGAGTAGAAGGTAAAAGATCCCTTATAAAATTTCAGCATGGTAACGAGTGTACATAAAGGATCACTAGTGGATTAATGATAGTGAAAGTAAGATCTCCAAATTTATAAATAAAATTGATATTAAGGGAATCATGTAACTTCATATCCCATAATGTGAAAATGGAAATAAAGAAGCATAATATAAAATAAGTTCCTGAAGGGAAATGATAAAAGAGATATCCTTTACAGAATTTCAGCTTAGTGATGGATTAGGAATGTGTTCAAATAAGGGGGAATAAATTGAAGGTTTCGGGTGCAGCGGAAGCGCGTGGGTGGATGTGCCCACTTGGATTTTTGTCATTAGCAATGATCAATCCGGGATCAATATGACGATAAACGGCAGTCTCCATGGATTGAATCACAGAAAAAGACAATGAAGATGGTTTGTCCTAGAACCACAAACAATGATTATTACAGGTTGATTATAATTAATTTAATTAATTATAAAGAAATACCTTTTGGGTGTTCTTTCTTCGTTGATGTTCTTGATCACATTGTCGATGTGATCTGTCGTTGCATTGCAGAATCCAAGTATAGACTCCATCTAGCGTTGATCCACATGGGTACCTCGTATCTCTGGACGTCGCCAAAGGATTCTCCGGGTGCTAGTGTGGAGAAGCTTTTTCTTGTGTTGTCCTCTTTAGATCGTCTTGGTCCGATGGAAGAGGATCTCTCTTGGTCTTGAGAGCGTTCTTGGAGGAAGAGGTTCTTTCGACCTTGAAAGAATTCTCCAGAGATATTGGGCACAACGATTCTCTTGTGTAGGAAAATAGTTGGGGTTGTGAGGATATTTATAATCAAGTTTCAGGTTGTAGAGTTATGACAATAAATAAACACGTTACACGTTTCATTTATTTCATTAACTCTTATAGAAAACCCCCATGTCAAATAATTAATTCATTGACATGCGCTCACGCTGATTATAATAAATATCATTTAATAAAATGATATTATATCCTCAAAATCCCGACTGGAAACACTACACAACGTGTAATAATAAATACACAACGTGTACTTGTTTTTCATTGAAAACTACATGGCGTGTAGATTAAATGTACACGGCGTGTATTTCTTGTTTTCATTTATTCATTTCCTTTCCATGATAAAACTACACAATGTGTACATTTAAGAATACACGGCGTGTACTTGTTTTATTTTATTTTTCCTCCATCATTTAAAACAACTTAGGCTTCCTTGAATAATTATTAAACCATGTCCGGGAGTAATCTTTATTCAACTTGAGATACTTGGATGCACATTGTTTGTGACTCTCTAGGCCTCTTTCTCGTTGGCATTAGGCGGGCTTGGCTAAAGTGCAGGATTACTTTCTAGCAACTGGTCAAGGCACCCAAGAGAAAGAAGATGACGCCGCATTGAAGTATCACCTCATACGAATTCTTAATGTGTAATTTAATCCCTTTGTCTCAATATCTCATCAAGCAGGTTTCATGGCAGTGTCATAAACCTATATGATTGATCTGTCATTGTTTGACTACATGAAATAAACTCGTCATTTAAACCATGGCCATGGAATTTAATGTGACAGTTCAATTTCAATCAAAGGGCCGAGATATCAACATCCATAAATAGAAGGGACAAATCCTTCATCGACTTATCCACTAACAACATGTCACTCGTGACGCACCCAATGTACCCTACATTCCGCCAACTATCTGTGTGACGATTTTCGTCAGTAAATCTAAGTGCGCGAGTCATGACATGAGTTAATGATAATCTTCCAGTATAAGGACCATTACACACGCTTGTAGATAGAAATATCTGATGACACCAAGACATTCGGAATTACTACTGGTGGGTCTGTTCTCATAATCTCCCATCTTGGAGATTGCCAAGTGTGAACTCCATGAGAGAGAGTCTCTTCTTCTTATGAGTACTCCCACAAGCCGGTCTGTATAATATGTGTCCTATCATAGTATTTCATTCAACTGGTGAACATTATTTAAGAATATTGTTATATCATTTCAAGGTTCTCATCATAGTGGGGATCTTCTATGACCTTATTAATGCAACAAATATTCCTGGACATTAGTATATTATAGTCATTCAAAACAATGAAAGATATATAATAAGTGAAAGTTCATGTAATCAAAGTAAAAAACAGTTGGTTCTAAGGACACCAACCCTTACAAACTCCCACTTGGACTAGAGCCAACTGCCTACGACTTTTAGTCCGCTAGACCTCACATGATAATCATGTTTCTGCTGAGTCAAGGCTTTAGTCAATGGGTCTGCCACGTTGTCTTCCGTGGAAATACTACTCACTGCAACTTCACCTCTCTGAGAAAAATCCCTCAAGGGATGATACTTCTGAAGTATGTGCTTTGTCCGCTGATGTGACCTTGTCTCTTTTGCAAGTTCCACCACTACAGTATTATCACAATAGAGTGTGGTAGGATCTTTACTTCTCGGTACAACATCCAGCTCTTGGATGGAGCTTCGCGTCTATACTACTTCTTTAGCTTCCTTAGAAGCTGCAATATACTCAGACTCCGCTTTAGAATTTTCCACCACACTTTGTTTTGAACTCTTCCAGCTCACTGCACCTCCATTAAAACTAAAGATGTATCCAGTCTGCGACTTCATGTCATATTGATCAGTCTAGAAACTAGCATCTACATGTCCTCTGATGACTAGTTCCTCATCTCCTCCATAAACTAGGAACATATCCTTAGTACGCCTCAGATACTTAAAGATAGTCTTGACTTCCATTCAATGGCGGTCTCCTAGATCAGCTTGATATCTGCCTACTGCACTTAATGCGTAAGAAACACCTAGCCTCGTACATAGCATATCATACATGACTGACCCAATCGCGGATGTGTAAGGGATCCTTTCCATCCTCTTTCTTTCTTCATGTGTCTGAGGACACATTTTCTTGGAAAGATGAATGCCATGTGACATTGAAAACAATCCCCTCTTGGACTATTCCATACTGAATCTCTTCAGTATCATGTCAATGTATGTACTTTGACTCAGGACCTGCATTCTCATAGATCTATGATGATGGATCTTGATTCCAAGAATATATGATGCCTCGCCCAAGACTTTGATAGAGAATCATTTATGCAACCATGCCTTAACTGATTGTAAGACATGTACTTCATTTCCAATTAGCAATATGTCATCAAGATATACTATTAGGAAAATCACTGCACTTCCACTAAACCTTTTGTAGACACAAGGCTCCCATTCGTTCTTAACAAAGCCAAATTCTGTAACATCTTCATCAAAACAAATGTTCCCTGACCTTGATGCTTGCTTTAATCCATAAATGGATTTATGCAACTTGCATACCTTGTTGGCATCCATTGGAGTCACAAACCCTTCAGGTTGTGTCATGTAGACATCATCCTGGCGGTTCCCGTTAAGGAATGCTATTTTGACATCCATTTTCTAAATTTCATAGTCATGGTAAGCAGTAATGGCCAATAGGATTTTGATGGATTTCAGCATCGCAACCGGTGAAAAGGTTTCATCATAGTCAATTCCTTGACGTTGTATAAAACCTTTTGCAACCAGTCATTCCTTATAGGTGCTGACTTTCCCCTCGATGTCCAGTTTCTTCTTGAATACCCATTTATTACCAATAGGCTTTACCTCAACTGGAGGATCTACCAAAATCCAGACTTGGTTTTGGTACATAGAATCCATTTCAGAATTCATGGCCTCATTCCACTTGGCAATGTCTGTGCCTTCAACTACTTCTTTGTAGGTAAGAGGATCATTATTTTCATCCAATAATGAGTCACCATCCTCGGCGACAAGAAAACCATATCGTTCTGTTACTCTCACCTTTCTAATTCTCCTACGTAGTTCATGTGTCTCTGGAATAGATTGTTCTTCCACGAGGCTTTGTGGAATTTGTTCTTGTACCAACTCATGTGTATCTTGAGCCTTGACTTCATCGTAGTCTATCTAACTCCCAATATCTCTTTTGGAGATGTGCTCCCTCTCAAGAAATATGTTGTGTCTTACCACTGTAACCTTTTTGTCTGGGGGGTTGTATAGGTAATATCCCCTTGTTTCCTTGGGATATCCTATAATGATACACTTTGTGCCTCGGGGCGCAAGTTTGTTACCTGAAGAGGCCTTAACAAATGCTTCGCTACCCCACACATGTAAATTAGATAACATGGATTTGTGTCCACTCCATAACTCGTATGGAATAACATTTATCGATTTAGTTGGTACTTGGTTTAGTATGTGTGATATTGTTTGTAATGAATATCCCCAAAAGGATAATGGAAGACTCTCATGACTCATAATTGATCTCACCATGTCAAACAGGGTGTCGTTCCTCCTTTCACTTACACCATTCCACTACGGTGTGTAAAGAAGAGTGAGTTGAGATAGAATCCCAAACTCCCGTAATAAATAAATGAAGTCCTGATTATGATATTCTCCTCCTCTGTCTGAGCATAGTTTCTTAATATTCTTACCAAGATGGTTCTCAAATTCATTCTTGTATTCTTTGAACCGATCAAAAGAATCTGACTTATACCTCATTAAATAGACATATCCATATCTACTAAAATCATTAGTAAAAGTTATGAAGTACGAGAACGCACCCTTTGCTTCAACAGGAAATGGTCCACACACATCTGTGTGAACTAATTATAGAAGATCTTTAGCTCTTTCACCTTTCCCACTAAATGGGGATTTGGTCATTTTGCCTTGTAGACATGCATGACATACACCAAGTGGTTTTAGTTTGAAAGAATTTAAATACCCATCTGGATGTAATTTTGTCAAATTTTTCTCATTTACATGACCTAGCTAGTGATGCCAAATTTGGGTGTGGTATGAGTTATGTGAATTAACGTTGTTATTGATTGCCATTACTTGGTTTGTGTAGTCTAACACATAAATTCTGTTATATAAATGTGCCCTACCAAAACAAATTCTATCTTTATAAAAATAGCAACATCCACTTCCAAACATGAAGATGAATCCATCAGTATCTAATTTAGATACTGAAATAATGTTTTTGGTAATAGAAGGCACATAGTAACAACCCTTTAACACCAAGATCATTCCAGTTAGTAATGTGAGGTGGTAGTCTCTGACAGCTACAGCAACAAGTCTGGCTCCGTTGGCTGCTTGTAGATCTACCTCCCCTCGATCAATCTTCATGAATCTACTTGGTTCCTGTTTTTTTATACAGATGTGAGCACCACAAGTAGTATTTAATACCCAATTAGTAGAAATAGATAGATTTCATTCGATAACAAACGCACCTGAAGCTTCCCCTTCCTTCCTTGGCTGGGTGCAGTTTTTCTTCTAGTGGCCCTTCTTGCCACATGCGAAACAAAAAACATCTTATTCCTTTTCCTCCCCTTTGATCTTCCTTTTCTTGGAAGTCCTTGAAGAAGTTTTGGACTTAAATCTCTTCGCCTTCCATTTCCTTTTATTCACCATAAGGAAAGAAGGCTTTCCACGCTTCATGTCATTGTCCACATGGCAAATAAGGATAAGAAGATCAGATAGAGACTTCTCAATGTTATTCATGTTGAAATTAACAACAAAGTTTGAGAAGCTCTGGGGGAGTGATGCAAGAATGTGATCGATACCCAGTTCTTTGGGGATTTTAAAACCTAGAACCTCAAATAACTCAATGTAGCCAATGAGATTGACTACATGAGGCCCGGCTAGGAAACCCTCTCCAATCTTGCTCTGGAATAGATCCTTGGAGATCTCAAACCATTCCTGTCTTACTCTCTCCTGGTAGAGACCACGGAGATGCTCGATCATGCTATAGGCATCCATGTCTTCATGAGACTTCATGAGCTCACTAGACATTGATGATAGCATCAAACATTGAACGTCGGGTGCATCGTTCAGATGTTGATCATATACTAGAAAATATTCATCACTCACCCCTGGGGTAGGGGAATTAGGAAGTGGGGACTCCAGCACGTAAAAAATTCGTTCATGGCGTAGGATAACCCGAAGGCGCCTAAACAATTCTTGAAGGTTACTACCGGTGGGGATGTTGTCTTTATCCAGAATTGATCACAGAGAAAATGTTGTTGATGAGTTTTTCATCTTTATTCTACAATTTAATATAGCATATTTATTATTTTATTTATTTGATTACATTTTTATGAGAAATAATAAATTAATTAATTCTACCACTATTTTATCAAGTCCCAATGTCCCTCACCATTGAACTCAGAATGTCCAGTTTCTTTGACATTCTATTGGAAAGGATCCATATTTCCCTTTGCATAACCCCAAAAAGGGTTGGTCATGCTATTTGAATGTATTTAGGTAGGCAGGTCATTGCCAACTATGTGCTTACACTTCCTTAATCTGTTGAGTGGACTCCCCAATCCTGAAATCCTGACTTGGATTCCCTCGTCTCTTACCTCCAACATTACACCATGTCAAGAAAGGGCTACTTCTCTTGATGTAATATGGTTAAGTCAACCCGAAACATTTAATAAGGGCTTACTTTATAAAAGTTAGTTTCCCAACAAGGGTTGGTCAAACACATAGTTTTATTGAGTCTTGCCCTTAATCAGGTAATGGAAGGATTGGTCTGAATTAATATGTTATGGAGGGATTTTATTCCGTTATGCGTAGTTTCACATTATCACATGCTTTTTAATATTAAGTGATTCTTACAAAAGTGATTAACCATGTTCTGATAATGTTTACGCATAATGCAGTTTTTATCTTATTCCATCTTTTCATGCTTGTTCATTTTATTAATTATGTAACCGCGAAAACACATACATAAGAAATAAACCATGCAATCAGACAGAAATAAAATAAGATGGCATGATCATGAGCTTCTATGGGTCTGCTTATCTAGCGGTTTTGATAAGATAACTCTGACCTAGGGAAAACACCTTGAACCTGTTGGTTCATGTTTTGCAGCTCCCACCTGTCCACCTTTGTATCTTCTTTCATTGGTTTCACCTCGGCTTCGGGATTTGAACCGTCTCCTCTGGCTTGGGAGATCCTCCATTACATGGGTTTACATTAAAGAAACCATGGGCACGCATTCCCTTTATTTTATTGTAAGAAGGCTCACAGGCCAACAAATTTAAATTAAATAAATTTAAATGAATCCATACACATACAAAGGTTCTTTGGTCTAGCTCATGATCATCCACAGCATGCAACGACATTTACACATATTTAGAATTAAAATTCTTTTAACCGTTCTTTCATTTAAGGTAAGTCGCGTTTGAATTTAATTAATTATTATCTTATAATTAATTAATTTATTATCTTAAATTCCTTTATGAATTTACTTGAGATTATTCTCATCCATATTCCGTGTACGGGTCTTTGTACATTGGGGGAAACCTGGTAAAATTCCATTTTTGTAAAGTACATGGCGTGTAGTTTATAATTACACGGCGTGTATTTATTTTCACCCTTTATCCAAAGTACATGTTGGGGCTTTGGTGTATTTTCGTTACTTTGGAATTTTTTGAGTACACGATGTGTAGATAAATCATACACGGCGTGTACTTCCTTGTTACGTGGTAACCGGCCTGACGATCCTGTGTATGTGGTGTGCGGCTTATTCTTGTACACGGTTTCACCTGGGCCGAAACGGACTACACAACATGTTGCTCCAACATACACATCGTGTATTCTTGTTTCCACACGCCGTTCAATTCTGGTAAACACGGTGTGATTAATACTTAGGCATATTCAATTCACACGGTGTGGTCTGGCAGACCAGTGCCGGTTCGTTGAACCTAAGTACACGACGTGTAGTTTTAATTACATGTCGTGTAATCCCGCGTTGTACAGTCAGAAAGAGCGGCTCCTCAGGATGAGTTACTCATTTTTAATTTAATCAAAATTAAAATTAAAAGGTCGTTTCTGTGATATGAATCGAGAAACGAAGGAGGAAGAACATATCTCATTTATTTTGATTTATAGAACGATTTATTTTGAATTGAATAAAAAATAAATGCGTAAATTATCAATGAAAATTAAATAACTATAATCAACATTGTAACCTCGCTCTGATACCATTTGAAGGTTCCGGGAGCAGCGGAAGTGCATGGGTGGATGGGCCCACTTGGATTTTTGTCATTAGCAATGATCAATCCGTGATCAATACGATGATAAACACCAGTCTCTATGGATCGAATCACAGAAAAAGACAAAGAAGATGGTTTGTCCTGGAACCACAAACAAGGATCGTTACATGTTGATTATAATTAATTAAATTATTTATAAAGAAATACCTTTTGGGTGTTCTTTCTTCGTTGATGTTCTTGAGCACGTTTTCGATGTGATCTGTCGTTGCGTCGCAGAATCCATGTGTAGACTCCCTCTAGCGGTGATCCACATGTGTAACTCATATCTCCGGTCGTCGCCAAAGGATTATCCGGGTGCTATCGTGGAGAATCCTTTTCTTGCATTGTCCGCCTTAGATCGTCTTTATCCGATGGAAGAGGATCTCTCTCGGTCATGAGAGCGTTCTTGGAGGAAGAGGTTCTTTCAGCCTTGAATGAATTCTCCAGAGATGTTGTGAACAACTATTCTCTTGTATAGGAAAAGAGTTGGGGTTGTGAGGATATTTATAATCAAGTTTGAGGTTGTAGAGTTATGAAAATAAATAAAAGTGTTACATGTTTAATTTATTTCATTAACTCTTATGGAAAACCCCCATGTCGAATAATTAATTCCTTGACATGTGCTCATGCTGATTATAATAAATATCATTTAATAAAATGATATTATATCGTCAAAATCCTGACTGGAAAAACTACATGGCCTGTAATAATAAATACTCGGCATGTACTTGTTTTTCCTTGAAAACTATACGGCATGTACATTAAATGTACACGGAGTGTATATCTTATTTTCATTTATTCATTTCCTTTTGAAAATAAAACTACACAACGTGTACATTTAATAATACACGGCGTGTACTTGATTTATTTTATTTTTCCTCTATCATTTAAAACAACTTAGGCTTCCTTGAATAATTATTAAACCACGTATGGGAATAATCTTTATTCAACTTGAGATACTTGGATACACTTCGTGTCTGACCCTCTAGGCCTCTTTCTCATTGCCATTAGGTGGGCTTTCCTAAATTCCAAGATTACTGTTTAGCAATGGGTCAAGGCACCCAAGAGAAAGAAGTTGACACCGCATTGACATATCACCTCATACGAACGCTTACTGTGTAATTTAATCCCATTCTCTCAATATATCATCAAGAAGGTTTCATGGAAGTGTCATAAACCTATATTCTTGATCTGTCATTATTGGACTACCTGAAATAAACTCGTCATTTACACCATGTCCATGGAATTTAATGCGCATTTCTATTTCAATCAAAGGGCCAAGATATCAACTTCCATTAATAGAAGGGAAAATCTTTCATCGACTTATCCATTAAAAACATGTCACTCGTGACACACCCAATATACCTTACTTTCCGCCAACTGTCTGTGTGACGGTTTTCGTCAGTAAATCTAAGTGTGCGAGTCATGACATGAGTTAATGATAATCTTCCAGTCTATGGACCATTACACACGCTTGTAGATAGCAATATCTGATGACACCAAGACATGCGAAATTACTACTGGTGATTCTACTATCATAATCTCCCATCTTGGAGATTACCAAGTGCGAACTCCATGAGAGAGAGTCTCATCTTCTTACGAGTACTCGCACATGACGGTCTGTATACTATGTGTCCTATCATATTATTTCATCCAACTGCAGAACTTTATTTAAGAATATTTTTATAGAATTTCAATGTTTTCATCATAGCGGGGATCTTCTATGACCTTATTAATACAACAAATATTCCCTGACATTATTATATTATAGTCATGCAGAACAATGAAAAATATATAATAAGTGAACATTCATGTAATCAAAGTACAAAACAGTTGGTTCTGAGGACACCAACCCTTACATAAATAATACCTCATTAAAATAAAATCAATTTGAATAAAATGTAGTGGTTATAAATGAATGGAAATATAATTAATTGAAATCAGGAAAACTAATCTCAAAGATAGTGCATGAACTCAAAGGAGATGAGAGAAATCCTTTACCTGGATTTGTGACTCCAAAGGCTTAGGCTAGGCTTATTGGGAGCTTGGGGGTGCCCTGAGAGGACTCTAGGGAGTATAGTTCAGAGTTTGGATGGTTTTAATAGTGTTTGAGTGGATAGAAATGGGATATTGGGTGGGTTTATATAGAAAATGAGGGGGATTTCTTTATTATTTTGGTTTTGGACACTTCATAATAAATTATTCAAAACCACAAACCATCCAAATATTTTTACCCATAGTTTTTGGAAAATGGGAATGAAATACATTATTTTAAAAATTAAAGTGCTGAACATATAAAAATTACTCCCTTGCTTTTGTGGAGGTGTGTCACACTCACAAGGAAAAAGATTTAATAACATAAAATTTATTTTAAGTCTTATAGGATTCACTCTAGCTATATAAAATAAATAAAATTGATTTAAAATTTAATTATTTTAAATTAAAAAACATATAACTGGCTGAATATATATTTTAATGTATCTATTACATCATTATTAGTCCATTATGATGTCATTAAGCACACCATATATTTATACAATATTAAATTTTTACATAAAAAATTGAATGTCTCAAGAAATTAGATAAAATTCACCATTGGAAAATTTCAATATCCTTTTTCAACAAATAATAGTCATTTTATCAAGATTATTTTTTTAATTTTTTAATTTTTTCTTTTAAAATAAAAACCAACTTTTTTAAAAAAAATTGACAGGTTTCAAAAAAAAATGTATCCAAACCATAATAAAAATTACATTAGAGTTCATAAACATTATATGATCATTTACATTAAAAAATTAATTTAATAATAATATTCTTTAAAATTATTATATATTTTATAAATCCATTAATTCGTCAAAATATTTTTCTTAAGAGAATCTGAATATTAACTACAAATTCAATTTGTGCATTATAACTAATTTACAGCGTAATAATAATCAGATGAAAATATGTTCATTGTTATATATATATATATTCTTATTTCTAGTGTGTTTATACATATCCCTTTATCACACCATCATTATCCCTAAGAGTAAGATGCACAATGGTGCAGATTTCATGGGGCCATTTTGTCAACTTCGTTTGGGTCATAATCTTGATGAGCTTGAACTTCTCCCGTAAACTGTTTCTCTAATGCTTAATTTGATTGATCTCAGCTTCGGATTGGTCTAGGGAAAATACATAAAATGTTATCTCCCTCATCAAATCCAACAAATTGGCTTCGTAGGGAACTATCATACTATTTTAGGTCATCACTTCCATTATCTATCCCAAATGGGTTACTTAAACCCACTTATTTATACTAGTCATATGATTACTATTAAATGACTATATTTTCAATGGTAAAGATACATAATTGTTAATTAAAAGCAAACTAGATATAATAAAATATTTTAATATTTTTTCTATATCTGTAATACATTTAATTAAATCAAAATAAAGGTAATTTTATTCATAAATTTTTTGGTCGTTATAATAAGACAACATAATGTGGGGTTCAACATTAATAATATTTTAAAATTTAACATATTATCAATTTAATATCTAAAAATAAACTAAATGAAATTAATTTTTATCTTCTTTTTCTTAATGTTTATATATTTTTAATTAATGATAAGCGTTGGTAATTGTAAAATGATAATTTTCTGAGATAAATTAAATATAAAAAGCATATACTACATTTTCATGTTTTGGAAGATAAAATAACTATTTATTTATTTGTTATATTATTTTAGAATATTCATGATTATAATATGTTTCTAAATTATTAATATTTATAATGGTTGATTTATGAGAAAAAATTATTATGTGATATAGAGTATTATATTACATTGTAATATCCCAGCCAATGTTCCAATTAACCTGTTCCATGAGCCAATGAGTTACATGGCCTCAAGTATGCTTCCCTCTATGATAGAGGTTACTGACTAGAAGTGATTGTGTAAAGTTTGTATGATAGGGAGACTATATCCTCTTATCAGAGTGTCACAATTTATATAAAAATAAATATAAAACATTATAATAATAATATAAACATACACTAAAATGACACTTGACTGGTAACCCACAGTGGTGGAAAGACGATAAAACAGATTTTCTAAATAAACTATGGAGTTGTAAATAATAGACCAACTAATTAATAATATCAAAAGACATAAGGAAATCTCACATATATGATAATATGAAAAGATTAATAAGGGAAGGAATACATAACATGTTATAAAAAAAGTGTGAAAGGAACAAGAATTGTTCCACCAGAATGTCAAACATACGCTAATTATTTTTCTCTGATGCCCCAAAAATAATTAAGGAATATCAAGAATCTATAGTAGGTTTCATTCCATTATCGACTACTATAGAATAGTGATCTTCATAGGTACCAATGGTAGCATCGGTAAGGTGTGAGATAAAATCCCAGTTGATAACTCCCAATGGTGACTATATTTAATCAATGTAGTTTACATAAAAAGCAATAGTTTCATGAATATAGAATAATCAATCCTGATGAATAAATTAATACAATCCCACATGGGTTACTATAGGAATCCAAGAAGCTTTACATCCTTTATCATAGGCTAGAATTATTTCATAATTATTCATTATATATACTAATAATATAAATATACTAGAGTTATAAATTAAATCCACCTCTATGTTTTATGTACTTGAAAATGAAAGTAGTCATTTACATAGAATACTATGTTCTAGCTGGACTGGGGCATAACTTAGTTATCTATAACAACTCTAAACAAGTTTATAAGATACAATATAGGGTACAATCCTTACATCTCGTAATAAAATAGATACATCATGCTCATCACCTAATATTGTGGGTGTGTCATAATGAAAACACCTGGAATAAGGGACGTGATGTGTAGTCCCCATCCTCAAAATTGTGTCAATGGTGTGAGACATCATACTCAACACCCAATTTAAGGTAGCGTGAAATGTCATTCCCAACAGGTCCCTTATCATCATCCCACAACCTATATCAGGTTATAATTATATTTATTATAATATCCATGAGGAATTACCTCACATTAATTTTATTAGTTAAGCACCAATATACACACTACATTTAAATTCATATAATTAACTCAATAAAGCATTTAATGATTAGTGTGGCATTTCCAACCTATATATTTAATTTCAATTAAACAATTTAATTCATTTAAGGATCGAAAACCAACATGAACAATCCATTCAATTTAATACATTCCATTTAATCGATCAAAACATGGAGAATAAATTTCAAAATTCAATGAGGCAGTAAGAAGGTTCCATTTTTTAATTAGGGAACTAACTACATCGTATATTACATTTATATGTTAGTACAAAAGGATTGGAGTTTCATTGGTTTCAATAAAAAAAATATAAATGATGTAAATTAAATTTGAAACCCACCACAAACTCATAAATGGTGTTATTGGAATTTAATCAATTAATTATAAAGCGTAAATTAAAGACATTACACACAAAGGGTTTCAATGATCCAGATCGAAATCCTCTAACAACTAAACAAAAATCCCCAGGGGTATAACAATAGGAGAAAATCAGTATTAAATTTAGTAAGGGATTTCTAATAAATGAATGGGAAAGGAGAACATGTGTAATAATGGTGTCGCTATGAAAAGAACTTTCCTTTCTAGTGAAACAAATAGACCCCCTACATTAGGGTTGTTTATGACTCTTCATCAGATAGAAGCGTCGGATTTCAAGAGAATCGGATAAATTGAAGAAACAGTCAAACACTATGAAAATAGGAAAAAAATATTTATACAAAATAGTGTAATATATATGAGAATGATTGTAGAATATAAGCAAGATGACTTAAGATCATACCTCTACCAATCCAGCACTTCCTTTGGAACTCAATATGGACTTTGGATCGTAAAGATATTAAATTAACTAGGATGATGAAGACAAGAGCTTTCCATAAGAGAAAACAAGGGACTCCATTAGATAATGAGGCAAAGGAATATGAGGCTTAGAAATTAGGTTCAGTAAGGTAAAATTTTTCATTTCACCCTAAAAAATAGGGGTACATGGTTTGGCTGCATGGTTTGGAAAAATGTGAAAAAACCATTATTAGGACTCTACTAAAGGGAGACTACACACAATTAAGGTGAACTATTTCCCTAACCAAGAAAACCCATTTTTAAATCATATATAAAATATTTTTTATATAATTTATGGTCCAGTTACCCAAGTCACATAATTTCAGACAAACCATATAGCCCTTATTTCCCACAAGTTTCCCAATACAGTTAGTACAAACAATTTGTTAATAATACAACCTAACCTGATTTCACATTTCATAGAGATACGAGCTCCTAACAAGACCAATATTCTCTTAAAACAATCCTTAGGACATAGTGCACAATTACCAAAATTTAACCAATCATTCATATTAAAAATTACTGAGTTGTAATTATATAAAAAGATAGGTCGTTACAACCTCACCTATTCAAGAAAACTCGTCTTTGAGTTAGACTTATGAGGGTAAAGAGAGATCATTATAGAATAGCTCTGCAAACAAAGCTCATATATCAACTTCCCACCCCTAAGTCTCATGTTGTACTCTATCTTTCTTACCTAGAACTCATACCCACAGAACTAATCAGCCTCATAGTGCCTTCATGCTCCAAACATCGATACGAACAGGATGCTCTTAAAAATAAGAATCAACAACATACTCAACCTCATCAGGATGAAATACATTTAATGGGTATGGATAATACCAAAAAAGCTGAGATATGTGAATGGAACCATTCAAAGATCATTATCTTTGAGGAAGTTTTATATAATTATCCACTAATCTAATTCTATTGACAATATCATAAGGGTTCAAAAACCCATAGTAAGACCTTACCCTACCTTTAAATATGTATATGGACCAACCTAGGAAGGACTCCTAAAAAACACGATCTCCATCCTCAAACCCAAGAGGTCATGAATATCTGTTGGCATTTGAATGTTGTCTGGACTGAGCATTCATCATGCACTTTCTATTCAAATAAACATATTCTATAGTCTCTTTAATTATATTTGGTCCAAGAAAGGTACCAACTGAACCTATAGCCAACAAATAGGTGAATAGTAAGGCCTTGAATAGAAGTCTTTATACGGATATATATTGATTGTAGCGTAAAATTTGTTATTATAAGCGAACTCAACTAGGGGTATATGTTTCTCCTTGGAACCCCTAAAATCATGTACACGTGCATTCATCATTTCCATTAACTACAAAATCATATTCTTTATCTATAAATTTGTTTGAGGTTGATGGGATATGCTTAGAAGAACATGTGCGCCCATTTCCTTCTGCAACACCTTCCATAATCATGACATAAGAAAAGATTATTTGTCAAAAATGATGGAATTATGATCACAATGAAGACAAAAGACCTCCTAGACATATAGCCTCTATAGATCATCTATTGATAAGGTCTCTAATATAGGTAAGAAATGTGAAACCTTCATAAAAATATCAACAACAACCCACACTGTATCATTACATAAAGGTAATCTGGGTAAACCAATCACAAAATCAATAGAAACACCATCCCACATCCACCCAGGAATATATAATGGATATAAAATACCAACCATATGTTGATGTTCTACCTTCACCTATGACAGGAAGAACCCCATGTTATAAGTCATGAAATCTATCATTTCATAACAAAATGCCTTTTAAATAAAAATAACTCTTAATAAATCATGGTGACACTAAAATGAACTTACCATGATGAGCCATGAAATTCCCAAGCCAGGTCATCTTTTATATATGTTGGGACCCATAGACTCCTATGGATGAATAACGTTTTCTTAATATTCATGGCCCAACCTAATGATAAATCATCATATGAAACTGTATCCCGTTATAGAATACTATTGGGACTAGATATTTGGCTCATTCTCACACATTCTAGTAGAGTTGGGGTCACAGTTAAGGTTGTGGGGATAGTCTAATCATGTGACTCCTAAACCTAAATATGCGTCTTAGAGAACAATTCCATGTGCTTCCATTCACCACTAGCCTCCCGAACTACCTGAGTCTATGTATTTTTGGCTCAAAGCATCATCTATAACATTACATTTCCCAGGCTTATAAGCATGTTTGGAATAAAATGGAAAAAGGTACTCAACCCACCAATGTTTCACTTGATTTAGATCACTCTGTATAAAGATGTACTTGAGACTTTAAAGATCAATGTATACCACAAAACACGATCTGAGTAGATAGTGTATACAAAATCATAGAGAATGAACTAAAATAGATAGATAATGTTCAAGTGTTAGGTAATTACATTTGTTAGGCCTCAACTAACAAGTCCCTTATGTGGCGACTTGCTCGTCCTACATCAGGATAGCTCCCAAACCAATACACGATGTTTCAGAGTAAACTATGTATCTCCTTCATGTAATAATAAGAATCAATATCAATAATGAAGATAAGAATCCCTTAAACTTCTAAAAGGATTCTTCAAAATATTCAAACCATGTTAATTTCACCCCATTCATTAGCATTCCCATAAGCATCACTATAATCCATGAGAAATATTGAATAATGCGTTTTTAATACCCAGTTGTCGCAAAGAAAATCCAACTATCCAATAGGTTATCGGGCTTCTCCCTGGAAACTATAGCTCCCAATTTCTCCTCGTCTATTGAAACTCCTAACTTCGTGATGATAAAACTCAGTAAGTGGTCTTTTTATATCAAAAATTAGAATTTAATAAGCCCATTATAGAGTTGATTCTCTCTCACGATATTCAGAACGATTGTTATATGGTTGGAATGGTTGTTTTTGGAGTGTGACAAAACTAATATGGCATCAAAAAATAATTCTGTGAGTGAACCTATATATGTGTTGAAAGCCAGATACATCATATTCATGATTACTACAGGTGGGTTTGGGAGACAGAACATAATGAATAGGTACTCACATAGACAATACCTTCTCCTAAAAGTTATGATATGTATGTCATATGACCAGACACACACCTGATGATAGCCCAACCTCAAATATATCTTTGAAAACACTATCTCTCAAATGATATGATCAACTATGTTATTTATTTGAGTGAATGGATACAGATTCATTACCATTTCTAGTTCAAATGATATTAATCCATGAAAATCCTGATGGTTTCATCATATATATTAGAAAAGGGACTAGTGAATCCCAATAAGAAGTGTGTGGGTGTATAATTTCTACAGACTCTAGATCCCCCAATTTTTTCTTGAGCTCTATAATCTCCATCGGTTTCATCCTATAAGGATGAATGGTCAATGGTGTTTCTCTTGGAAATAGATCAATAGTAAAATCTACCTATAGCATTGGATGTCTCCTTATACATTCATCTAGGGAGAGGTCCCAAAAATAATCTACATCATGATAATAAAAATTAGTTTATAACCCCTGATCATCTAGAAAAATACAGGTGATCTGAGCTATCAGATTACATAGTCACTGTTTCATGGGTCCATCATGAGTCGCATGAACATCCCAATCTCTCTTATATATGTTCCTACCTCCCTTTAGTGATGTAAATGTTACCCTCTAATGATGGTTTTCTATATGGGCACGATAGGGAACTAACTAGTGCAACCCGATGATTACATCAAAGCCCTCCATTTTAAGTAAGACTGGATTCCATGCAAAGAGGTATCCACCTATATCAAGGGGGTAAAAAAATAAACTAGGATACATTCTCTGATCATATACCTAACAGGATTTCAAGAATCATCTTTCCATAAAATTTTTTCATTTTGGTGACCAGACTCTCAATTAATGCCTCAGATGTAAAAGAGTGAGACATTCATATTTTAAATAAAGCAGACACTAATGTGGAGGCTAGTAGACGGTTTCCTTGAAATTTAGAAGGCTTGAAACTCTGATCCTATAGAATAGGATTCACTACATGTAAATGTCTTCTACCATATCCCTGATTCACATCCTGATTACCCTAATGAAGCCCATTATACTTTCACTAGGAATCAACATTCTTACTATTTTTTCCTCGACTATCACCTTAGCCGGAGTGGGATGTGGTATTCTAGATACCAATATAGAAAGATACGATTGGATTTTCTGTAGAACAGGGGTTAAGATTAGATTCATGCTCTAATTTCATTAATGTAAATGATGTGATGAAGTAATAGATATGCCCCATTCTTTCACAACCTTACTATTATACTTAATTCCATAAAAATAGTGGTTAAAATTTCCTGACTTCCCAAACTAGTTATATATCAAACAAATTGAATGATGAATTTGAATTCTATTGCCCCTAATAAAAACCATGATGCGGTGTTTGATCCTTCATAAATAACCACTCATAGATTTGGCTGTTGAACCACCCTGAGTCACACCATCTGCTTCCTCAAATTCTATACATTAATAAGGGATTGGTTGAAATATCAGATATGGTAATCAAATGAATAACATTGTGCTTTGGTGGGATTTTGTGTACCATCTCATCATGGAATATCCATACATTAAAAAGATCATCTCCCACTAGAGTTGTTGTGAGCAATTGGAACTTAGAAATGTTAGGAGAATACTCTATGATAGACATAGATCTATGATGCAGGTTCATAAACTCTATATCACAGTTTTCCCTGAGAGATAATGGAAATTAGTAGTTGTATAATATTGTTTGTAAATAAACCCAAACCATCTTACCATTCATTTCTTTTTGTGCAATTACATCACACCATTATTCATCTAAATCAAGTGTCATATATGCAACAATCTTGACCCACCACTCCTGTGGCATCTCTATATGAGAGAATATTGAAAGAATAGCTTCTATAATTGACTCAATAGAATGTGTTCCCCAATCAAAAAATGTAATTGGACTCTACTACTAGAACATCTGAGTCACCCCACTATGTTAGGTGCAAGTTAATCAATTCATTTCATAAATTTCATATTGAAAAAGAAACCCTAACTGAACTAGGAATCGGATCCCATATTAGTAAAATCTAGAGCTACCATTGGTATATCTATAATATAAATCACTAGTAGCTCAAAGACCACTGAAATTGATGAATGTTCATCACCTATGTTAAGGCATATGACTGGGGGATGTAATGGAGGCATGATGCTACAATTCAAAATGCACACCTCAGGAGAGATCTTGAAAACTGAAAAGATTGTAGATATGAAAATAGGATATGTACATAGAATTAATATAGAAGGATGATACCACTCTGCATATTACGGAATCTAGGACCATGTTATATAGAAAGTACATAATAGGGAATAAGACCTAAGATACACCCCAACTACCCACTAATAATGCTAGTTCATGGTCCATGTCTTTCATCATAAGTATAAGATGGATCGTCTCAAATTAAAAGTCATAATTAGTTTACATTTTTTCATTTAATTATTTAATTATATTCAAATGGATGAAATAGTTAGAACATAATTTTTTATCCATGAGGTCCCATACACCTCATGAACTGGAATATAGAATCCACTTAATCCACATAATAAAATGTTCCATCCCCTACAACCAATGGTTTGTGGATCAATGTTCCATAACTGACTACTTAAGGTTTCTACTTTAACCTATACAAGAAAACATTGTTAGGATTAGGTACGAACATTATGTTCCAATTATGTTTTCTCAATCCTACATGTAATGTTAGCACAATTATATAAGTTATCAAGGCACTTATAATACGCAATAGGAAAATTCACACTGAAAATAAATGTGGTATGGAAAAATGCATGGCATATTACTCGTATTGTACCTTTCATGAAACATGTAATGCAATTCCATATTTTCATTGGGCCAAGGTCAAAGAAATCTCATTTCAAACATATTAGTAACAATAATATCACTATTCATGTGCTTCACCCAATAGTGAATCCCTATAAACCATAACAAGAATAATTAGTAAAAAAAAATTCCCATCTATGTAATTTTTTATTCCACTATATATGGTCTAGTTATGTCAAGGAAAAGGGACATTTCCAAATTCATTTAAATCATAGTCACATGTATAATACCCTAGTTGGAAGACAATAGAAAAAAGAGAAACTTATGATATCACATTGTTATGTCCTCATTTGAGGTTCACATAACTCATGCCTCAAGTTGGTGGTTCACATGGACATAAGCATGTCTCCCCATATGCCATAGGATACCTACTAGTAGCGAGGTGTAAAGGTGGTATGGTGGGGAGACTATATCCTCTTATCAGAGGGGTACAATGGATATTAAAATAAACATTCAATAAATGATTCATAATATAAGTAGACACTAAAATGACATTGGACTAGTAACCCACCATGGTGGAAAGTAGATACATCAGAATTAACAGATAAAATTCAGTGGTTTAAAAAACTGAAAAATTGAACAATAATATCAAAATACACTAGGTAGTGTCATATAAATGATTTCATGAGATGTAAATATGAAAATGGGAATAGGGGAAAGGCATACACAACATGGTATACAAACATACAAAAATAAAAAAACTACTCCACTAGAATCTTGAGCATATGCACGGCCTATTTCACCTATACTTTATCTATATGTTAATTATATTAAGAATATGAAGCTAGGCTATTGGACTTTTCTATTACTATAGAAAAGTAATCTACTTAGGTACGAAATGAAGCCTGAGTAATGTGTGACATAAAATCCCACTATTCCGCCACCAATGGTGTTTAGATGTAATCCACACTATGTACATATCCAGACAATGGTCTTCATGTATATAGAATAGTCAATAATACTGAATTAATAAATGTCAGCCACCTAAAATTCCTATAAGAAAATTGGAATCTCATCCTATGTTGGTTCAAGATAGAATGAGGTTCTAATTAGTCACCATAAATAATGTAATAATATATATATATGTTATATATTTAATCCACCTATATAATTCTATGTACGTGTGGATATAAGGAGTCATATACCTGGAATTCTAGTTGCTGGTATGACTTGGGTGTAACTCAGTTATATGTAACCAATATATAGGATCATATAAGCTCCAACTTGGTTTACAAGCCCTACATGTCATAATGAGTGATAGACGTCATGATCGTCACCCGAGATGGTTGGTTTGTCATCATGGAAGAACGTAAAACAAGGGAGGTGGTGAATCATGACCCCAACGAAATAGTGTTAATGGTGTGAGTCATCAGGCTCAACACTTGATGTAAGGTATCCTAAAATGTATTGCTTATCCGAATCCTTACCATAATCCCACAACATATATCAAATAATAATAATATTTATAATAAAATCCATGAATAATTATATCTCATTCATTGTATTAGTCAATACCAACTAAAAATAAGGGATTAAAATTTAGATATTGAATTGGATAAACCATGACCCAATTGGTATGGTCTTACCACCCCTTATAAGTATTTCAATTAAACCATTTAAATAATTTAATGATTTCATACCACCATGAACACTCCATTCCATTTAATACATGCCATTTAATCTATCAAAAACTAGAAATTTAAATTCAAAATTCAATGAGGCACTTAAAAGGATCCATTGTCAAGTAGGCAGCTACATACATGGTAAACACTATTTAGAAGTCATACCAAGATCATAGAAGGTGCCTTGGGTTAAATAAACAAACATATAAATGATGGAAACTGAATTTACAACCCATGTTGAACACTTTGGAGGTGTACTGGTCATTTAATCCTTTAACTATAAAGGGGATATTTAATCCTGCACACCCAAGGGTGTAAATTATTAAAGTAAATATCCTCTAACTACTAAATGAAAATCCTTGGGAGTATATCAATAGTATAAAATCAATTTAAAATTAAATAAAATGTTTATATAAAATGCATGGTAAATTTTGGCAGGCGGAACAATAGCACGACTATAAAAAACATGTCTCTTTTTAATGAAAAAAACTAGACCACCTACATTTGGTCCATTGACAAATACTCATCCATTTTCAACCTTATATTTGAAGTAGATTGGGATAAATAAATGATATTTTCCAACACCTAGAAAATTGGGAAAAAGAGATAACACCTAAATAGTGAAACAAATTTGAAGATAAAATTAGAATATAAGATTACAACTTAACATTGTGCCTCTAGATATCCAGTACTTCATTTGAAACATGATTTGAAATCATATCGTAGAGTTATTGAAATTTCTATCTTCAGGATGATTGAAAATCATGGGAGGAAGAAATAATGTACCCCACTAGAGATTGAGGAAAATTTTTATGAGACATACAAATTAGGTTCATTAAGGGAAAATTAGACATTTCAACCTAAATAAAGGGTGCACATTTTGGCCACACTATTTTCCAAAACCCTGAACAAGACATTCTCGTCCCACTACCAAAGGATGGACACCACATAGTTATGGATCCTAGTTTCCCTAACCATGAAAAATCATGAAAAATCATGAAAAAATAATTTTTCCAAGATTCCTAAAGTATGCCATTTCCATGAACATCAGGTTGAATGGTTGTAGGAAAAATATACATCCCCTAATACTAACAATATTCCCCGCACGGTTAGTGCTAACCTTGTGGTAACCATGAAGCATATCCTATTTTCCCATTTCGCTAAGATCTGGGCTCCAAACAATCCCTAAATTCTTCTGAAATAATCCTTATATCATAGATCACGTTTACCAATATTTTACCAAGGATTTAAATAGAAAAAATAAATGATACCTACTCCATGAAAATATGGGTCGTTACATACATTCATGAGGAAATATTCTTAATAATTATTTTTAAACTACATTTACCTTTGTTTTTTATTATCATCATGATATTGAAAATATATATCAAAAATATTTTGTTCATACAAGGTTTTATGTTTATTATTAGTTAATTTTGTCTTCAGTAATATCTATATAGGGAGAGGGTGTTATGGTGGGACTAAACACTGATCTAGGGGCTTTATCCTTTTTATAGAAAAGTGAGAGGCTGGATATATATCACTATAGGATTACTCATGTAGAGATTTTTAATCTCATATAAGTCTAAATATTTACATTAATAGTGCATGTACATTATTTTTGAGATTCGTTTAAATATTTTTGAATACATTTGATTTAAATTTTTTAGGTGATGAATAAAGAATTATGTGTTTTATAAAGACTTACACACTAATATGGTTTTAGTATATTAATTTTATGGTTAGAATATGGATTGCAAAACTAAATTGTTAGAATCGTAGATATATAATGGAAATAACTTATGATAATATGGTGATATTAAAAGAAAATACCCAAATACTAAGTGTGATATTCCATCAAAATTAATTCTTTTCAAGAACTCATCCATTCCATATGGTTGGCCGAAAATAGATAGGTGCCCATGGATTTCCTTTTATAAGGAAAGCAGGTAATTAGGTGACCCTAATGGTTAGGTTCCTTGTTCCTAGAATCATCTTTATTAAATAATTAAATGGTAAACCCAAATGGTTTGGATAATAGAGTAATAGAGATGAGTTAATCCATGAGATGGATTTCAAAAAATGTTACCCACACTAATATCTAAGAATTATTTACAAGTAAAAACTAGTTTAATCCATTGTGAAATATGGTTCATGTATCACTAAATAGATATGATGCATGAAGTAATAATTTTTAGTTGGTGTAATTTTAATAAAATTCATTTTTAAATGAATATATATCATGATAAACATATGATAAAAGTTTTGTGGTAGAAAAATGCAATCAACATTAACAAGATTGATCCTGATATCAAATATACATAAGTTAAAATGATGTTGTAGTAATTTCTATAACTAGTATCATAATTTGAGATTAGTTCTCAAGAATGAGGGAAAATTATGGGAGTTAAACAACCAATTTCAAAGAAGAAAGTGACTGCTAAAGGAGTTCAGCAATCATATATATATTTCTATGATGGTAAACTAGTGGATTCAAAGTAAATCACTACCATCTTTCTTGTATCTATGGAATCAAATTTTTAAAAATAACATGAGACAATAAATTCCTATAAAATGATAAATAATCATAAAAATATTTATCAATAAAAATCTAGGCAAGAAAACTATGAGGTGTGCATGTCTATTTCGTTGTAAAAGATTGGAAGGAACCTCAATCTTAATTTAAATACTCAATAATATTGGGTATGAAATCTATTTAAAGAGGTTTGGTTTACCTCTTAGTGATGATTAGGATAAATATTTAATTTAATAGTAATTTTTGAAAAGGTTTTAATTTTTTATTGTGAATTATAATATGAATAAATTAAATAAATGATTATCTTATCTCCTCAATACATTAATGATAACTATGTATGACATTGGCAGTCCCAGATCAGCTGACATTATGTTTGTACATAAGGATATGGGTTAGACTTTTGGATAAAGAGAGAAGAAAATATGTGATGTATAGTGCACACTCTAACCTAAACTAAAGGATTGGAATGAATGGAAATATTTCTATTTTGGAAAACATATCCATTTTAAATGAAAATTGTCGGAATAATTCATAGTTTACTAGAAATACCATGGAGAGTCTACTTCATGAATCAATGTTAGTATATATTAATTTTTATGTTTTAAAATTTGATATGATACAAAATATATGTTTTAAAAAAAAATTAAATATAAAAGTGTTCAAAATTGAAGGAAGATTTTTATCTTGTAACATAATGTATTTATTTAGGTAATAGACTATGTAGTTGCTACATTAAGGACTTGGATTAAAGGAACACTTCAAGATAAGACGAATCTTTTAAGAATTTGTATAGCATGTCTCTTTTTTCTCTAAATATGCCCTCAAAAACAATTATTTTTAAAATAAATTGGATTGTGTTTGTGATACACATGGTTTAAGGTTATTCTAAAAAATATATCTTGCATTTAAATAAAAAAATATAAAAATGTGTTTTACCTGGGGTAAAGTGTATGTAGATAAATATAAGAGAATATGATTCCACCACCAATAGTGTCATGTTTGGTAAAATATTATTTTATAAAAGACTTCTAACCACATAGAATTCCATATATGATATTAAAATAATATATTATTTTCTAAATATTCCTACTAAAAGAGAATAATGGTTATTTTCTAGAAGTAGTTTTTTCTTCATATGATATCCTAAAACGATATAGTTCATATGCGGTTAGTGGGTGTATGTTTGGGCTTTCCAAGTTCAAAGTTATGAAATAAAATACAATAATGATCGAAGATATTAGTGGATTTTACATGATATCCGAAAATTATTAGAAAATAACAATAATGAAATAATATAATAGTAATATTCGTTTCCATAACATAGTGACTTACACATGATATCCTAAAGGAGTTTAGGATATTCTACTAAGGATAAATTTAATTTTTTTCACTAGTTATTAAAATATTTCATGGGAAATGTTTTATGTGAAAGGTTCCAAGGATGATAATGATGAATACTCAATATTTATAAGTAGAAAAAAGAGTTTCTGACATTTTTAAATGTGATATTATAGTGGAAATGAGATTGATTATGATTAAATAGTTGGAAATTTGGAATATGATTCCTAAATCTCACCATTATTAAAACTAGATTCTATAATATGTATTACACCCTATAGATTTTAATAGGATATTTTTTTCATATAGTCACATAAAGATGTGGTAGAAATAACATATGGATGTATTGATTTTAATAAAACTCTCTAAAGTGACGTAAACCTTTTATTGATATTGTTTTTTGTGATATATCATATCATAGTCAGATGCTTAAGTATAATTTTTTTAAGAATTCATAAAAGAGATTAAGAATATTAAAATGTATCATACGAATTGAAATCTCTAATTTATCATTCCTTCACATTGGTTTCATATATATCTATCATGATGTTTTATAATAATTGACCTCTCGAAGAATGACTTCTAGTGATCCATAACTCATGTTCATCATGAACTATAATAGTTTATGACGAAAAGTTATGGTCAACATGGCTAGGATTCATTCATGAGACGTGGGATGTGAATATGTGGCTCCAAATTTTCTTTTAATTCCATATAGGTTACAATGTATACCACATCGACAATATATATTTTTTATACTAGGGATGCATTATTCATATAAGAGTCCCCACTACCAATGGTTTTTGAGATTCCTTCAATGATAACCTCTAAACATTGATATCCTTCTTACACAAGCAATTGAGGCTTAGATAATCATGGGTGGTAGGGTATTTTTATGATTATATCATTATATTGAACTCAACCAAGATAGTATTTTTCCTCTTGTATGACGAGTATCACATTTGGTCCCTAGATTAAGATAGAATGAGTAAATTTATTCTCATTCATAGAATCATTTTTATGAGGGTCATGGGATGTACTCATATACTAAATTAATGACATATTTTGTTTTAATTGGCCTAGTTACTCTATACATAGAGAATCGAGAAAATTTAGGGAGACACATAGAATTCAAATACACCATTTCCCATGGTCACTCGATGTATGGGACAAAGGGAACATATAAAAATGTTTTTTAGCCTAATATTAGGATAATCAACTTGAGTGTAGAGATACATGAATTTGATAGATATAATGCTAGATCCCTTCCTTGTTTAGGTAGCAATAATGAATTCCTAGAGTCCCCCATTTTCCTACATTTATGAATTAACTGATTCATTTTTATTTTCAATGTTATAAAAGGTTCATGAGGTAGAAAATTGTTTTTTCTTAAATGTGGATTGAGTTTAAATCATAGAGATTCTTAAATAGTGTTTTAGAGTTTTATCTAAAAGTGTTTTGGATGTGATTTTCCCACGGTATTGAAGTCAATGTAATAAAATGAGCAGTTAATCATAGTTTTATAAATGATTTTGTATGATATAAAAAAAATTTGGATATGATTTATAACGATATAATATATAATACAATACATGGTGTAGTTGTACAAAGGATTTCAGGTTTTAATGAAAGTGGGAGATTTAACAAGATATGAATTAATACTTCTTGACATATGATGTATGGGGATATATCATATCTTTTGATATATGTATATCATAATTCATGGAATAATATTCCTTGTCACTACCCATTCCAATCATATGGTGTAATTAGTGGCACATTATAGGTTATCATTAAGATTAAGGGTATGTTATCATTAGGAATAATATTAAGTGGATACTTGAACATATGTTTGTTATATGACAGTATAGTATGAATACAATTCATATATTTAAACTATATTTCCTCTAAAAAATCTTGGCCTTGGGGTTTTCTATATCTAAATATCATGTTTAAATTTTCATGTTCTTGGTCAAAGTGAAATTCTCAAGAGGGGGGTGAGGTGACCTTCAAATATTAAAATTTATATCGTTGGAATTTATAAATATAAATCCTCTAAATTTAAAATTTTCCCCAATTTATAAATAAATTTGGTATCTATAATTTGATAAATTATAATAGTTTATCAAATAATATTTCAAATAATCATTAAAACAACTGAAATTATTTATCTTTGAAAAAAAAATGTATACTAAACATAATATTTATATATATCACTTGTAAATGTAATGTATAAAAAAAATTATAAATATAGTTTCAAATATGCAATTTAAAATTAAAAGTTATAATTTTATTAATAAAATCTTACATCAATAAATTAAGAAAAAATATCACACCATTGAAATTAGAATGTCGTTAGATCTAAGATGGAGCTTAGTCTTCTCTACTAGACTGTAATCCACTACCAATCACATTTATCTAAACCTAATAAATAAATCCATAACCTAGATTGGGCCTATATGAAAAAAAATGCACACATATAAATACATACTATAAAAGTCCACTTATATATTAATACATGGGTTAACAGATTTAATAAATTAAGAGAAACAGTGTTAGAGTAATCCTCAATGTAGTATGTGATAAGTGATCAGTAAACGTACAATAAGAAATAAGCATAAATTAAAATATAAAATAGATGTAGTGAGAAAAGAAATTATTCAATGATTAATTATGATCAATATTTTATTTAATATAAATTTATTAGAAATTTTATCCTTCATTTTTAATTTTATAGTATGTTATGTAATGAAATTTGCAGTTAGTTTGTCCTACTTATGAGAGTTTGAAATTTTTTTCTGAAAACAGAGTTTTGAGAAAGAGTGTAATTTTTTAATAAAACAGTATTACAATACTTAAATCGTATATTATTTAATGACGGATAATTATATGTATCTAAAGATCCTTCTTTAACAAGTGTTCCTTGAGTAATGATCATTCTTAGACAGAAATATCATATGTAATCTGACAAATCCATCAAATGTCAAAACTAGTAACATGGTTTTTAGATCCTTATCCAAATGAGCTTTGTCACTCATGGTCAATGTACTGTCACTCTATAATAGATTAACTATTTCATATATAATATTATTTTCTTAGTGCATTATCTTTATCACTTAGATAAATATTTTGTTCGACATGGTCGGTTGAAGCGTCTTCAATTTTTCTCTTAATCTCAACATGTGTTCAATTATAATCTATCCTGGGTTTGCTTTAACTGTTAACTTGTGGTCACTTGAATTATTTCATATAATTACTTGTAAAGTTCATAATGTGGTTTAGTGAATTAATTCAATTAGTCTCTTGGAAAATTCATTGTACTATTGATCAAATTCCTTTAGGTTATGGCTTGGAAATTTCAACATTTGCTTCCTTCAAGTCTTCATGAAATCAATACACTATAACATTTGGTTGATTAAAATCTCATTATGGTAGATCCAATACTATGAAAAAATTTATCTGATTATTATGGACTCTTAATGTGGTATGTATTTTTTTCTTCATGTAGTCACTTTACGTAATGTGCAGTAGCTTCTATACTTATCCAAATTTCACATTTTTTATTGAAAAATACATTACTTTCATAAAAAACATAATTAGTTATAACCATAAGAAACATTACTTGATTTCATTAAAATAATTAATTTCTTTACTAGTCCAAAAATATCCCCCTTTTTATGTTCATGAATCATAAAAATATAAAATCTCAATGTAATGCATATGTTTTTTAAAAAAAATATTATCAAATTTGTTCTAAATAAAAAAATTGTATGGATTTTCATGTAAATTTTGTCCCCTTTTTAGGATAATCCAAAGGATGATGAAGAAAAAATTTAATTTACAATAAAACTAATCCAAATATGAACTAATAATAAAATTAATCAATATAATAATAAATTTTATTCATTTCGAGGAAATGTAATACAAAATAGAAATGGAAAATTTGATAATATAATTAGAATATAAATAAGATTACATATATCTAGGGGATTTGAGAGCAACATGATATTTTCATTTGTCCTAATTTGATTTGGAGGTAAGTTTAGAAGTTAGAAATGGTTTATAGTAGGAAGGTTAAATAATGAAAACTCCTCTAGAAACTGGTTTGAAATATTAAACAGGCACATGGGTGTTTTTTGAGGCAAGTAAGGAATAAGTAGAGGTTGATTCGACAATAAGAATGGGAATGTAAACGGGGTAAATAATGGAAATTTTATAGGTATAGAGATATGTCTATACCATGTTAGTGAAATCCTTCAAGGATAGTTATCCTTTCTCTATAATAGAGAAATATGGATTTCCTAGTTAATAGAGATCTCCAATAGAGGCACTATCACCTTTAATATCTCAACATGAGATTTTAAATCTGGGGTCAAATGAGTAATCCAATAGTCTCTATATAGATATCTAAAAATGGTATTCACATCCATCTTAGGGAGGATATTGATCAAATAATAATCAATTTCCCTCTAGATCACTTCTATATCCATTCCAACTTATTGAGCTATGTTTCTAACTAACTCTGGGGTTTTACCAATAGTATTCTAAATACCAAAAAGTATCATTTCTCTTCTCTTAGATAAATCATATAAAAATACTTTCATTTTATTTTTTTCATGTTTTATAAAGATAATATTATAAAAGTAAACAAAAATTTTAGGAGGATAATGTGAAATAGGAGGAGACGATTTTTCTTTTGATAAGTAGGGTTTCCATGTTGTATTCAATTATCTATAATGATGATTAAACATCATATAATTCAGGTCAGCTGATAATGATCGTACTTTTACTCAAAAAATGTGAATCTCTTGATTTATAAGATCAATTGTAAGAAAAAACCTAGGATAAATGTCAGATACAATAAAAGAAACAATATTATATCTTTATTCTTCACTGGTAGCTTTAACTGATGTTCTAAATCTCATAAATATTTTTTTATATACTTTCATCCAATCATCAATGAATGTAACTAAATATTCTTTATAAACCAAAAAAGATATTGAAGATTGGTGAGATTATAACATCCCAGGCATCTCATATATTAACATTACATCATTTTTGTAGAACATTCAATACATTACACAAACACCAAGCCAAATACTATATTTGTTTAATGACATTGAATACATTGAAAAATAAAAATTTAACTATAAGTGAGGTACATCATCTCCCACTAGGTTCTCTAGGACAAGAACCCTTATTAGAAACATCATAAATAATACATATCATTTTAATTTAGGGAAAGGAAACCTAAGAAAGGGTGAGCTCAGATGCTCAGTAAGCGTGAACAAGGGAGATATGTTAGCATTATCATGAGCGTAAAGGTTTAAAACATGATCAAAACACTATATGATCACACCCTGTATATCAAATATCACAATCAAGAGTCATGGAATAAATATTGGTGGTTATTTTGACATGAATAATAGGGGAATCAAGAATAGAATCCAAGAATACATAATATATGAATAAAATATGGAATTGAGGTAGACACATAAACATTTACTATGATTTTCATAGTAGTCAAGAAACACTGCCAAAGCTATTTTTGTATAATGGGTTCACTCCCCAATCTATCATAGATTGTATGGTTCACTCCAAATATCATATTAGTATACAAAGTCATTCACCAAATCGGGTTCACTCCATATTCCATCCATGAATATCTTATGAGATCTAAATTTTTACCTATTGCAAAACAGGGAGATATAGGTCCCACCCATCAGAAAAAAAAAAGAATACATATTTGTACCATATGATTATAAACAATACCCATATCATAACCCATGAAATGAAATGGGTATCATATAAAATTCAAAATATCATAACCAATGGAAAATAGGGAGGTTTAATTATCATTTCCTAAAATCATAACCCATGAAAAGAAGCAGGATATGTAAACATCATTCCATCAAAACATAAACCATTAAAGATAGAATATGAATGTTATTAGCAGATGATACTCATGGTAGAAATAGTTTACAATAAAATATTTCATCTTTAATGGAATATGTTTTTGAATGATCTTTTAAAAAACATTTCTTGAATAAAATATTATTTTTACTTTGAAAAATGATTTTTAAAAGATAATACATTTTAAAAATATTCTTCCATGAAACCAAATTTTAATAAATATAAATTAATCTTTAAAATATTTTGAAAATATATTTATATGAATATATCCTTGATATTTATAAATAAAAATTTGAAACAACTATTGGTCTTGGTGGAATATAATTTCATCCATGCTATACATGTTTAAACTAATATTCCTTTCATATTATTAGTAGAGGTCGAAAGAACCTTGGTCAGAAGACGAAAATAAGATTAATTTTTAAAATATTTTTTAAAAATGAAAAAAATGATATAAATTCCATTAAAAATTCATGGTAAAAAATTTTGGAAATCATTTTAGAAAACATTTTCATAGAGAATAATTATTTTAGATCGAAGAGAAAAATATTCTCATGTTTTCTTAAAAACATTTTCATAATTATATTATGAACCAAAGAGTGATAAAATATTAATATTACATTGATAATTAATCAATAACCATACTAAAAGATGATTAATGAGTTTTGGTGAGATATGGGTCATAATATTTCTTCAATATAAGCATATTTGTATATAATCATAATAAATGATGAGATTACAGAAATATACTCTTACTACTTTTGTAACGTTAAGTCATTATCTCCCTGAGTGAATAACATTACATGAAATTCAACATATCATGAGGACGAAAAAATTCATGATACAAAATTTCAAGGGCCCTTTATACCCCCCATTCGGAATATATGTTTAAAACATAACGTGTATCTCAATGAAGACAAATTGAGACAAAATATTCCTTACTACTTTGGTAGAGTTTTAACTGTAGCCCCATGAAAGAGATATTCTAAAATGAATATGAAAATACAAATTATTATATGTAGTATAATCATAAAGTACATTTCTAGGTATTATATACACAACATAGATGGATGAGTTACTGAATATTTCTTGTGTCTTCAAAAAGTAAAAAATGAGAAGTAAATTCCTTACCAAAAGACTTGAATCTCATCACACTCATTCAAACCTCCTTTAAAATAAAAATAAATAAGTATAAATATATAAAATAACTATATTAATACATATAATACTATATTTTATTTACTTATGACTTTATATTAATATTTTATTATAAATTCCATGTTAATGTTACGTTTCGGTAAATAACCTCATTGTTTTTTGTAAAAGTTTTGATTTGCTATATTACTGATCATCGTAATTTAATAATTATTTCATCATATCTAGAATAATTACCAATATATAAATTTGATATATATATATATATATAATATAAAAATATATATAAATAGGAAATGAAATACACCATTCATGGAGATGGTAGGTTGTACATATGCATGAACATTGTTTCCATTTTCTTCACAGATTGAATGAATGAAAAGTATATGATATATTATAATTAAAGAATAATTTTTATTTAATATATATCACATATTTTATTAATACCATACTTAATACATTCCATGTGAAACATGAATGAATCACATTGCTTTGTGAGGCGGTAGTCTACCATACATATGAATGACTTTATCATATTCCCAAAAAATGGAAGCCCTTACTTTAAGTGTGATATAAAAATTATAGAATAGTAAAAACGTGATAAAAATATTAAATATAATATATAAACTATAAATCCATCATTATTCTCAAAATTTAATAGTGGTAATTAATGAATAAATTACATCGGTTCACAAGGTTGTAGTCTTCCATTCACATGAATGATGATTTTGTATCCCATTTGAAGGAAGTGTGTGAATTTTTTGGTTATCACCTTTAAATAAAATCTTCTATTTATATTTCTGTTTCTTATTTAATTATAAAATAATGATATAAAAATAATTTAAGGGGTTTAATGAAGAAATAAAACAAAAACCATTGTTGGTGAGCGCTACATATTTTTCGGCATCTTCTTATAGTTTGCAAAATGGAAATACTTGGTTAGATTCATGGCCAAATTTATTATTATATGATTAGGGTATTGAATTTTTTTAGTTCATTTTGGTAGTTTCTAGATAATCCAAAGTGAATTAGAGGTGTAAATAGATTAGGATAGGTGGTGGCCTTTGGTAAGGGAGGTGAGTGTCAAACTTGTCAATACCAAAGAACTAAACACTATTGGGAGGAATCCCTTAAATAATGTGCCTGAAATAATGAAAAAAATTTGATAAATGAGGGTTTTTTTGAGTAAATATGTACATAAACTAGTTTTTTAAAAATTTTAGGTACATTTTCACAATAATTTTTATGTTTAACCACTAAGTAATTTGGTTTTTACCTTAATCTCTCTAATTTGTTTAAATTTATTTTATTAATCTCTTTGGTAAAATATTAATTTTACTTTATTAAAAATAAATTATTATAATTAAAATTATGTAATCCATTTTTAAAAATTCTAATTATATAAATGGATGAATTTAATTTAAAATTAATCCTATATATGGGATGAAACAACAAGTTTTTAATGTGAAAATGTTCAAAATTTCGAAATATTTTTATATCTAGTTTAAATGTGAAATTGGTTCCAAAAAAATAATATTGTTTAATTAATTTATAATTTAACTAATTATAGTTTAAAACAAAATAAAAATATATATCAACTGTATAAATAAATTTGATGAAAAGGTAGTTTTCAATTAAAATGATTCATTTCCCACTATTCACCCCAAAAATTGAAATATTTTAAAAAACCCCCATAAATTCACTCTATGATAATTTATACATTATGAATTAAAACATTATGTAGATTTTATCAAATTGAGTTTCTAAAACTATCCAAATTCATTTTATTATCGTTTATAAAAGTCATAAAAATTAACTTTTGGGAAAATAGTATTTTCCAAACATAAAAATACATTCCGAGAAAATTTGTATGTTATTATAAATATGTTTTCCTTACAATAAAAAATTAAAAAAAAAATATTTATTATTTTTTACTATTAATATTACATATTTTAATAGTTATTTTATAATAATATTATTTAAATAATTATAATAATAAAATCCGGTTTCCCAGAAACTCAGTGTTGTATATAATGTAAGGTAACATACTATTTCATTTAAGGAGAGATTATGTTTGGGTATCATATAAAAATATTAAATTAGTGTACTATGCAACAAAAGGCATCAAATAAATTTAACATATTTGAAAAAAAATGGTTCATAAAAACTCTGGGTGTTATAGAGAGGGTGCAGTTGGTTCAGTATGTGAAGACCATTAAAGAATATATTTCATATTAGGGTTTTTCTCTCTAATAAGATACACCCTAATATCTTACTCAACATATTATATATTTATAATTGATTCACATAGAACATATTCTTAATAATGAAGATCAAGAAAATTTTCCCCCAAATTCATCTTGTTTTATATTAAGATTTTTAGTTTTCTTTTATGCGGTAAGCCTAAAACTATCTTCGAATACATATTATAGTATTTTATTAGACACACAATTAGGTAAAACTATACTCTTGGAAAAGGGTTCAATAATTTCATTAATATTAGTATGTTCTACAATAGATTCCTCATGATCGTTGGATAAAATAGAGATGGAAGGTCCACCATTTTCAGGTAGACAACCCTCACTATGGTCATCATAAAAAGAATCCAAAGAGAATTTATCACTCTTAGAGGATAATTAAAATTAAATAGGCCATGTAGTAATTCCAATCACTAAAATTTAAATCAATTTATTATATAAATGAGTCATATTCTCAGAAAGAATATCATTTTCATGGATTTCATCACTTACATCATCTAAACTAAACTCCTCATCCTTGGTTTTAGATTGTATCTCAATAAGAGATTATGAAGCTTCAATATCATTATCATTATAATCTTAAAATATTTCCTTTGAAGGTAGTGAAATATGAGGTTCAAAAGTTCTATGACATAAACTGAACCAATGATCCCCTCTTGGAAAGTGGAAGGCCATGCCATGACTACACCATCTCACCTCTATAGGTCAGGGGTTGGAAAAAAGTGTTGAAAGTCATAAATAGACAGGGAGATCTTTTTCTAAAGGACTTGTATGAATTCACAGATCTATCTCCATATAGATGTATAAAGGAATAATATTAAATTATTATAACATTTAGATAAAAAATCATACATGTAACGATATCTAGGGAAGACAATGTAGTGTCATAGAGTAAACAAAAATGAATGGGAGAAAATACACACCCACCTACAATAGATATCCCAACCAGAAAAAACTAAAAAATAAATACATTGAGAGTATGGCTCCTGATCTTAAAGGCTTGACTACCATACATGGTCAAATACACTTAATTATCATTGTGCTCCTCTAAAATCACTAATGATATTCCCATCATCTGCATAAAACATGATACATGTGGGAAATTACCATGCAGGGGAGAGTATATACATACCCAATAGGTCACCCCGAACACTAGAGGGGTAAATCTGAGACATTAGAGATGTATTCTTATCATCCCAGAGAAATAGGTAAATGAACCCTTCAATAATGTTATATATGAATATATAAGGGATACTAATGAGACTGGAAGGGGATATCTGTCTCATAGCCCGGATCAAGATGATGAGTCTGGAAAAAATATGAAAATTCCTATTAATGATTTCCACAATCTCTTATGTTTATCCAACTAATCTGTGAGAAGGGTTCTGACCACTCCATAGCTCCATGGACTGATAGGTTATAATATCCAGTGATATAATACATATTCCCTTTTATGATAGGGATATAGAATATCTATATTTGAGAATAGAATTTAGGGGACCCACACCTTGGTAAAATTGGGGAGTACCATCTCCAAGCATAGAGGACCCGCTCCATCATATGATAGGGGAGTACTACCTCTTTATTTGTATATAATTTATATAGAAGACGAACCATTGAATTATAGGAGAGTATTTTCTATCTGGATAGAGAACCTGCACTGTGGTGTGATAGGGGAGTGTCACCTTTGCACATATATAATTGGTATGGAAGACACGAAACCTAATGTGAGATGGGAGTATCATCTCTATGGATATATTACTTACACCATGTTAGGATATTGAAATACAAAATTTGTATCTATATATCATGTATGGAGGACCAACGACCTAATGAGGTTGTGAAGTATCATCTACTTGGATTTAGGACCTTCTCCCATGTATGATTGGGAAGTTCCCCACTCCCTGTAATATGTCCAATGATACTTCCTAATCACATAAATCATCATGAAAAACCTAAAGAATCATCATGATTAGAACATCACATATCATATCAGAAAACCCACTACAAAGTCCACCATCGGGTTCTACATGAGAAAACACTTAGGATGGGTTACTGGAAATCTAGAATATATTTCAAAATGAAAGAGAAACGATAGGTAAATGTGTTATAAATAAGTTCATGGTGTTTAAGGTGGGTCACATAGTATGTGACCTCAACTGTATTCTTATTCATGTCCCTTCCAATAAATAAATTTGATGTCCATGTAGTATTACAAAACATGTAATGGTACTGAAGGCGTGTCTCATCTACCAGGGGATTAATCGTGCTCTCCAGGCCATGTCGATGAAATTGGAGCTCATTACCACATAAATTGGACATGTTTCAGTATACATAATTTCCAATGAGACACATAATGTGCTATGTTCTGGCTGGAACTCAGCTTGGGTAATATTCCCAAGACCATGTAATTTATGAAGTACACAATTTATGTCATGCTATACATGCCTTGTGGGGCTGCATGGTATCATTGGCCTATACCCTGTTTACACACCGAGTCATACATTTTGGGTTCACAAGGCATTTGATTCCTTAAAATGATGTGTGATATTGAACTCCAACATGAACCCTTATCCACCATAGTAATCAAAACTATACTACGTGTGATCATCATAGTAAATTCCATGTACATCTGTATTTTCCAGAAAGTTTGGATCTTCACGTGTTCTCCAAATACATTTCTCTCGCACTATAGAATCTACTTATTGAACACTCAAAATGAGGGTAATTGCCTCTATTAATTGATTCATTCCCTCTTTTGGTCAGAAAAAAAATCCATTGATCCGCAGAAATCCTGCACGAAACGAGATGTGTCGCCCATCATTGTCGCTGGGTCCCAAAACCCAAATCCATGGGAATAAGCACCCATATCACATAAAAACCCTCTATCCATATAAAAAGCACCATATCAATCATTTTTGACCCAATATCTAGGAATTTGGGGGTCTTATCACACTCGTAACTACCAAACATAGTCAAACCATGGATGTGTAGGCCAAGGGTTAAGAACATGAAGAATGGTTGGTGAAAATCACTAGAAAAATGGTGGTGAACATCATTTCCCAAGAGTTATTTGACAAAAATTTAGAACTGACAAATCCAAGGTGATATCATATCCTGAAAAATATAACTAGTGAATAAAAAACTGTTCTTCAAATGGGCTCATTCAATGGGAATGAAAATGCAGAGTCAATAGAATATTTCAATCCATGCTTCAAATACTTAATCATTGTGGAGTAAAAACACAATTTATGAGACCAACCTAAATTATGAATAAATTTTTTGTCAATAACACATTCACAAGTTATGGGAATGATCTATTGTGTTTGTGGTCTATCAATTCCCATTTAGAAGATAATCGAGCATCATCCAATATTGGATTTCCAACAATGGTCATTTGAGATCATCTCAAGAACCTCTCTGGGTTATCTGGCTAAGACTATAAAATATTCATAGTTATATATAATGTATTATATTTAGATCATTTAAATTAATGTAAGTAAATAAATCATTTATTTTAATTTAAATGCACCCGCAACGAGTTCCTCATTTGAACATCTAGTGTCGACTAACTTTAGGTCATACCTAGGGTAAACCCTATATCCTAGATCCAACTGTAGTCTGATATTTTTTATTTTCGAATATAATCTAGATATATTCCATTATTTATGAAAAATAATGTCAGTCTGAAATAAAATTTATTTAATATTTTTGAAAAATTAATTCATAGCTAACCGTGCATCGGTATCTCATGCCATATCGGTTCCTCGATCTAACAATATTTCATATCATATCTAACATTATTACATGGGAAAAACATAGTCTCTAAATTATTCCCTCTAACAATAATATCAAACCTATAAATAAAAAATAAAATAAAAAGGTAGGGATATTGAGCCCACATCTGACTCTCTTACTCATGGGAGCTCTCCTACATACTTTCATGCACCCATGGAACACAAACAAATGGAATGGTCCATTGATGTTGGATCCTCTCCTTTTGTTCCTTGTTCATCATCAGGTACTTTGTGAAGGTGTATTTATCATTGATGTAAATATCACCACATTCAATAATGTATGTATGATCATTAACATATCTCCTTAGTTGTGACACATTGAAAACATCATGCACCTGCTCCAACTGTGGGGGTATGGTGAGGCAGTAAGAAAACTCAACAACCCTCTATAGGATCTCAAGTAACCTGATAAACCATATGGATAACTTTATTACCTGGAATAACCTCTAAAATAATCATCTCGGGGAGACTCTGTGAAAACATGGTCCTACTACGTGAACTCCAATGTCTAATGTCATTAATTTAAATATGATTTACACTCTCTCTGGGATGTCCTCATCTACTTTTAGATCTCTTAGACCATCTTCATCATCACATGCACTATACTAGCCCACTACGATATGTCTCACAAATATTTTTCAATCATTATAGTGACCATCAGAGTATCTTTTATAGGGCCTTGGGAGGTGTCACATCGATAGAAGAGTGATAACTATTATTATAAGAATCCTATACAAAAGGTAAGTAATCATCCAAACTTTCGTTGAAGTCTAACATGTAATCCCTCAGCATATCCTCTATGACATGGATAGTTCGCTCAATCCTATCATCTGTCTAGGGGTGAGAATGTGTACTCATTTTTAAATATGTCCTGAATGAATTTTTTAGGACTCACCAAAATTAGGAAGTTAACTATGCATCACAGTCAAATACAATCATCAAGGGAACCCCAGGGAGGTGTACGATATCCTGAATGTAAAACGGCCTCAATCTATTTAACAATATTTGCTCTATAATAGAAAGAAAGTGTGTCATCTTAGTGAATCATTCATCTATTTCCAAGATGGTATCATGTCCTCTCACTATTCATGGAATCCCTATCACAAATTCCACATATATGATGTCTCATTTCCACTATGGGATATCAAGAGGATACATAAAACCAATAAGAAACTGTTCTTAGCCTTCACCTACTAGCATGTGAGACACCAAGAGATGAACATAGAAACACTACACCTAATTCCTACCTATTGGAAATACTATTGATGGTCCATGTACATGTTCTACATACCAAGATGTACAGTCAAAGGACAAGTGTGAAACTCCCTCATAACCACCTCTCTCATGACTATGGAAACCACAATTTGTCTTTAGAAAATGATGACGTGATTCCCTCCAATAGAGAAACTATATCGTAAATATTAATAGGAAATCTATTCATGAATATCCCCAGAGTCTATGTCCCTCAAATGAGCCTCCCTTATACACTATATAAGTGGAGGAGTCAATACTATCGATTAAAAAAAAGTTTCACCCTCTTCCTCAAGCTGGGTTGGCTCTTGCAAGGATAAATGCTAAGATTCCTCCTCTATCATATGATAATGGGATTTATTTATATGGTAATATTCCAACATGCTACCCTTCCTAGGATTATAGACTATTTCAATGTTGTAGTCTGGTAGGAGCGTGCACCATCACCTCAATCTCAGTTTCAGATCTCCCTGTGTGGAGACATGAATGCGACATTGATGGTTAGAGTAAACAAAAAAAACATTATCCCTAAAAATAGTGTCTCTATTAGATGTACACATATTTGATCACTACTTACCTCTACATCAACATGATGCTCCAAAGGAATCATAAAACACTATGTACACCATTCCCTTTTCTGGTAGTCTCAAAACCTGATCACTCATCAACCTCAGCCTTAACTCCTCAATGGCTCCTTGACACAGCTCAGTCTTGTTAAATGACTTCTCTTTCCAGGGAATCATGTTCATATGAGTCAAAATAATAGATAATTCCACCACAAACATCATGTGGTACCCCTAAAATCTAATAAAATTATTCCTCTAAACACACTCTTCTGTGCCTCCCACAAATGAACTATATAAATATTCACAAGGTCCACAGTTAATCCATGCACAAAACTGACATCCCCCCAAAAGTGATCCTCATAGATCTAGAACTTTTAATTAAGGAGCATTACATAAAGCTGGTTCCCCAAAATAATTCTAGGACCATCCTCAACTGATCAACATTCTCTTCCCCTAATGAGTTGTATATGATTTTTTAATCAATGAATAAAACCAAAAATTGGTCCATGTATAGAGGGAAGATCTAGTTTAGAAAAGATATATTCATAGTGTGGTAATTCATCACTCTTAAAGTCATCACTAGGAACTCATGTTTCCTATATCAAAAGCAGAATGCCAGCTTCTAAATATCAACCACATAAACTGTTAAATGATGGTAGCCAAACCATATGATGACCATTAAAAACCATCTCATTCCTTGTATGTTATCATAGAGTTCATAAATCCTCTACAAGGGGTATTAGTTCATTATTGTGGCTTGGTTCATGTGATAATAATCAACACGAATCCACAAGTTATCATCCACCCTTTTCATGAACAAGAATGGAGCTTCCTAGGGGGACACACTGGGCCTAATAAAACCCTTCTCAAAAAGGTCATCCAATTATACCTTTAGCTCTCGAACCATAGTAGGGGCCTTCCTATATGATGAAAAAGTTATATGAGAAGTGTCAGGGTGACTATAGATGAAAAAATCCATCTCTCACCTCATAGGTAGTCCTATAACATCCCTAGGGAATATTTCCATATAGTATTCCATGATTGAAGGGACCTGAATTCTTAATGAACCCTTTATGAAAACAGTTAAACTCACCAACTAATCGGTGATGGGTTGCTTATTCCTACTCAAAGAACCACACTCTCTGCCATGAGATATATCTCAACCAAAAAACAGAATCTCATCCAATATGTATAAAGGAATCTTTATCATATGCGGTAATCGTTGATCTAGGATCGATGCATTGACATCATTTCCATACCAAATATTACATTATGTGGTTTCGTCATGATGAACAATATGTGATGGTTCAGTGTGCAGTGGAAGTGTGTGGAGGTGGGAGATATATTGAAATTTTTTTAATAATAGTTTCCCAAAAACAAGATCAAGGATCTTTCATGTTTAATTAATAATTATTTTATTTAATATTTGGATAAATAAATACCTGGGTTTAGGAACATTGTTTTTTAGTGAATGTTGATCATCAGAAAAGACTCTTTTCAGATTACCTTCATTTCACTGTGAGGGTCCAAGGATCGAATCCCTTTAACTATGAACCATACAGGACCCTATGATCTCAAAGAAACACAAATCTATGTTTGGGTTCAAGTATAGTCTGTTGTATATATTATGTTGTTTCTAATTGATAACTCATTATTCAGTCCTGAAAAAATATACCTTTCTCTTCACATTCTTGAGGGGGGAGAGATGGAGGATTTGAAAGTGAATTTGTCATGTGAAATAATTCACCATTCTAGTTTTTTTGGATTCTCTATACCATAAAAATACCCATCTATTTATAGAGTTAGGATTTATGTTAAAATATTATTTAATTGTATATCATCCATTAAATAAAATTTATTACCTTTAATAAACTCCATGCCATATAATAATAATTTTATTATTATTACATTGTGGTGTGTTCCAATTTGTGTATGAAAAAATATTATATAACGGCCTTGATAATTAGTATTTGTCACCAGATAGTTTCTAGGTCCATTAAAACTCCTATATAATTTATTGAACAATATAAGAATATTTTATTTATAAATAAATATTTTATTCACAATCCCGAGAATAAAAATCTATCTAATTTATGTGATCAATATAAATTGAATAAAAATATTCCTTGGACATGAGAATAATATGTATACCATTAATTAAACTCAAATAAAATTTAATAGATATCAACTTAAACAATTATTATGTGATTCCCAAGGTTTCATTGTCATTGGAATTTAAGGGGATTGCCTAAAGTCCAATATTACTATAAAACAAAAGGTCTAGGAACCCAAGAGAAATAATTTATTGTCACAACAATGATAACCACATATGAATGCTCACTGTATAATATAGTACCTTTTTCATAATATCTCATAACGAAGGTTTCACATCTATGTCACCAACCTATATGCTTGATATCTATTTCGTGACTTAATAAAATAAATACATCATTAAACCATGTCCATCGACATTAAAGAGATGGTTTTATTCCAATAAAAGGGCTAACATATCAGTTTACCCAAAGATGAAAGGGAAGAATACACCCTTGACTTATTCTTTAATGAAATGTCACTCATGGCACACCCAACATATCCAATTTATCAATGAATTTTTATCGTCGTGGTTTAAAAAATAAATCATCGTTTGTGAGTTGTAAAATTCATTAATAATCATATTAAAGTATAATTACCATCACACAAACTCATTGATAAGAATATCAAATGGAACCAAAACATGTAGAATTCCTACTAGCGTCTATGTTCTCACAATCTCCCAATATAAGGATTACCATGAGGCAGCATAATTAGAAAAACCATCGTCTTATTACAAGTAATATCACATAACATTATATGTACTATGTGTACTATTATAGTATGTTATCATACTACAGAACATTATTTGAGAATACCATCTTAACACTTCAAGGATCTCATCATACGAGGGGACTACTATAACCTTATCAGTGTTGTGAAAACTCTAGAATATTATTACATTATAGTCATGAGTAAAAACAAACAATATATAATAATAAGTTCTATTAATATTAAATACATTGAATATTTATGAAATCATAGTGAAAATAGATTTTACTAGGATACAATCTCCAACAAAATCCCAGTTGGACTAGATCCATCTCTTACATCCTTCACTCCCCTAGACCACACATGATAGTCATGTTTTTGGAGAGTCCATGATTTAGTCCAGGTGTCTGCCACGTTATCATCCATGGAAATACTAATCACTACAACTTCACCTCTATATGAAAAATATCTCAATTAATGATATTCCCGATGTATGTTCTTCATCCATACAAGTGACCTTGACTCGTTTGAATGATCCAGCTCATCAGTATTTTCATAATACAGTGTTATAGGATCTTCAATAATAGATAGCATATCATTTTATGGAATGAAGTTGTGCATCCATCCTACTTTATTAGCTACCTCAAAAGTCACAATATATTCGGAATCTATAATATAATCCACAACCATATCCTTCGTTGAGTTATTCCATGTCACAGAACCTCTATTAAATGTGAATATTTATCTCATTTATGATTTCATGTAAACTTGATAAATTCAGAAACTAGAATCTACATATCCTATAATGAATAGTTAATCATCTACTGAATAAACAATGAACATAACCTTAGTGTGCCTCTGATACATAATGAAAAACATTATTTCCATCCAATGGTGGTCACCTAGATCACCTTGATATCTTCCTACCACACTCAATGCATAGGTTACATTTATCCTAGTAAATATAATAGCATAAATGACTGACCCATTCACCAATGTGTATAGAATCATTTCCATTATATTTCTTTTCTAATGTGTCTTAGGAGACCTTTTCCTACAATGATGAATTCCATGTGTTTCTTGAAATAGTCCCCTCTTGGATTGTTAAATATTTATATCTTTAGTGTCTTGTCAATGTGTGTACTTTGACATAGGCTAAGAGACCTCTTAGATCTATCACGATGGATCTTGTTCCCAAGAATATTTTCCACCTCCCCCAATTCCATCATAGATAATCACTTATTAAACCTTGACTTAACAAACTCTAAGACGGGTATTTCATTTCCAATGAGTTATAAGTATTAAACATATGTTATTAATAAAATTACCACACTCCCACTAAACTGGATATAGACACATGGATCACACTCATTCTTTATGAAACCAAATTCTTTTATCACCACATAAAAATGGTTGTTCCCTGACAAGGATGATTTATTTAATTCAATAATGGATCTTTGAAACTTTCATACCTTGTTTTCATCATTTGGATTCAAAAACTATTTGGGATGTGTCCTATAGACATCTTTTTGAAGGTTCCAATTAGAGAATTAATTATTGAAATCCTTTTTCTAAATCTCATAGTCATGGAAATCCAAATTGTAATGTTTAATTATGATGCATGTTAGAATATAAACAAGTGAAAAGGTTTCATTGTGGTCAATTCCTTTATGTTTTTTAACCCCTTATGCCACCAGTCAAACCTTATAGGTACTAAATTTTCCTTTAATTTCGATTTTTTTCTGAAATGCCTATTTGAATTTAATGGTATTTACATCTATGGGAGGTTCTACCAAATACAGACTTGGTTTTGGAGCATGTAATCCTTTTACGAATTCCAATTTTCATTCTATTTACAAACATCTATTCCCCTTACTACTACATTATAGGTTATAGGATAAATATTATTAAATAATAGTTATTCCCCATCCTCAGTGGTTATAAAACCATATAGTTCTGGTAATCTATCCTCTATAGTACTCCAACATAGTAATTTTTTATGGTGAATAATTTATTCTTCCATAGGGATTTTTGGAATTAGTTCCTATGCTAACTCATGGGTATCTTGACCCAAATTATCATAAATGTCTGTTTCACTCCCACTATCTCTTTTGGAGAAAAGATCCTTCTTATGAAATATGGGAAATCTGTCAACCAAAACCTTTTTCTATGATGGGTTGTATAGGTAGTATCCCATTTTTTCTTTGGGATATCCTATAAAGATACCCATTTTCTCTCAGGGTGAAATCTTTGAACTTAAAGAGTCCATAACAAATGCTTTTCAAGCCTAAACATGTATGTAAGACAATATGGGCTTCCTTCTATTCCATAATTTGTATGATATTGTTTTAGTTTCATTTGTTTTCAATTAGTTTAGTATTTATATTATCGTTTATACTGTGTATCCCCAAATGGATAATGGAAGACTCACGTGGCTCCTCATTGATCTCACCATTTTTAACAATGTTAAGTTCCTCCTTTCACTTACTCCTTTCCACTATGGTGTAAAAGGCGGAGTGAGTTGACATAAAATCTTGAATTCAAGTAAATAATAAATGATCCCATGATTAAGATATTCTCCACCACAATTTGAGTGAATTTTCATAATCTTCTTATGAAGATGGTTTTCAGATTCATTATTGTATTCCTTGAATTTATAAAAAGAATCTAACTTATACCTCATTAAATAAACATATCCACATATATGAAAATCATTAGTAAATGTTATGATGTATGAGTACCCACCACATGCTTCAATTATAAATGGTCCACACACATTGATATGAACTAATTCAAGAAGAGAATTATCCCATCTACATTTACCACTTAATGGGGTTTGGGCCATTTTTCCTCATAAACATGTTTCACATACACCAAGCAATTTTAGATCAAAAGAATATAAATATATATCTATATGTAATTTAGTCAAGTGATTTTTTATTACATTAGATAGCCGATGATTCCAATGTTTTGTGTGGTATGATTCATGTGATGTAACTTCATTATCGATTTCCATTATTTGTTTTATGTAATCCAATACAAAAATAACATTATTTAAATTCTGCATACCATATAAATGATATATCTATAAAAGAAGAAACATTTATTCCCATGTTTGAAAATAATGCCTTCTTTGTCAAGTCTAGATATAGAAATAATCATTTATTTAATTGAAGGTTCGTAATAATAACCATTTAAAGCCAAGACCATTCGAGTTGGAAATGTGAGGTCATAGTCTCCAATGGATATAGCAGCATATTTATCTCTGTACTCTTCTCATTGATCTACCAATCATCATTAAAAATTTCAAAGTATATTTGGTTCCTATAATTGAATATATATATATGTGAGAAACCCATTATTTATCTAATACCCTATTTTTTGAGACATATAAACTAAACTGGACAACAAATTCACATGAATATTCCCATTTCTTCAATGGATGGGTGCATTTTTTCTTTTAGTGGCCCTTCATTCCACATGTTAAACAAAAAATATCATATTCTCTAGAAAAACCCTTGATATTACTCTTCTTGGAAGGGAGTCATGATGTTTTATGTTTAAATCTCTTTCCATTCCCTTTCTGTTTTTCACCATATGGAATGATGGTATTTCATGCTTCATATCCTTTTCTATTGGGAGAGTATGGGTAAGAATATATGGAAGAGACTTATCAATTTTGTTCAAATTAAAATTGAAAAAAACATTGGAGAATATAGAAGGGATCAATTCTAGAATGAGTTTGGATCCTAGTCCTTTAGGGAGTTTAACTCATAGAACCTCTAAGCACTCAATTTAGCTAATGAGCTTGACTACGTGAGGCCCTTCTTGGACACCATCTCTGAGATTTTTCTAATAGAGCTCCTCAGAAATCTAAAATTTTTCTATTCTATATCTTTCCTAGTAAATTCCACATAAGGGCTAATGAATTATATACACATCCATGTTTTTTGGAGACTTCATTAGTTCACTAGAAATTGATAAAATCATCAGACATTGAAATTTGACTACATCTCTCAAATTTTATCCATAGACAAGGAACTCTTTATATCTCACCTATTTAGTGTGCGGATCAGCATTTATAATTATTGAATTTATGATTTATATTCATTTCATAGCACAACCCGAATTATTCTAAAACACACTTAGAAGTTACTTCTACTTAAGATGTTATGTTTCTCTAATATTGATAATAGGGATATTTGGGATGATGAACCTATAATATTAATCTAAAATTAAAAATATTATATTATTAGTAACTTTATTGTAATTCCCCGACTCTAGTTACAAAGAGTTGGTACAATAATACATAACATTGGCATGATCACAAGGAAATCATCTCTTGAAAGACCGATTAGTTTAGTATTTTTGGAAACAAGATTCATGCATAAGTTCAACTTTGCAACTTTTAAAGAAATTCAACATGAATTTATTCCATTTGAAACATCCAAGCCTCCTAGATTATTCCTGTAATTCACTCATTACTAACATCATCATATCCTGCGAAAATGAAATAAGAAATAGGTCAGCTCAAACGCTCAGTAAGGGTAAGAAATACAACGGAAGATAACACAAATATTAATCATGGTGAATAATTGAAACCACTTGCCTTTACCAATAAAAACATGAATACTTTTATGGAAGGAAAATGAGCTGAGTAAATAATTCCATAATAAAACATAATCATGGGTATTCTACTAGTCAAATGACCACATGAACCATCAATATTATTTTCATAATGAGGTAATTTATAATTCCAGAAATTCTGAAACATTTTGTCCAGGCCTCAGCCAAGACGTCTAAAAATGATTAAGGCATCGGCCAATTCCATGTCTAGTTGTCTCATGAGACATACTGATGCATTGAGGAGCTATAACGGGCTCACCCATCACTTACTAAGTCCAATACATTCCTCATATGAAAAGGTTGAAATATAACATAAAAATTCGTATTAAAACTTGCATATGAAATGTCAATAATTTAACCATAAACCACAAATGGTATAAAAATAGCACATCCATAGTCCAAAATATCACAAAACCTTCAATACATTATGGAAGTTTTGTATCATAATAAATCAACTTCAAATATACTTCAAATCCATAAAAGGATGATGACATCAATGAAATCAAAACCTTTTTTTAGAGAAATATCACATTATATTTTGAAATCATTTAAGAGTCACATAATTATAAATAAAACATTTATTTTGTAAATATTCTTTTATTCTTGTAAGGGAATCATTGAAAATGTTTTAACAGCATAAAATATCTACACCCTCCGTATAAGTTAATAATCCTTCTAATCTTAATTTTGTCGAAAAGGTCATAAAGTACCTTGTTTGGAAAACGATGGAAAGATTCATTTCAAAACATATATGGTTAAATAAGGTTATTAATTACATTACCCCTTTATCTAGAACAAAATGTTTTGAAATTCATTTTTAAGAAACAGGGATGTGGATGAAAAAGAGGTCCCAGTATATAATTACGTCAAGACAACCTCGGATAATAATGAGAATGTAGAATTAACCCTTACATTATACTTTTCCTTGGTCTATGGTAGGTTAACATACTTTATTATAATGCCCCGACCCCAGTTACCCAGAGTCGGTGCATTATTGCATAACATTTCCATGATCACAAAAGATCAAGTCTCGAAAGACCGTTTAGTTTAGTAGCCTTGGAAACATTAGATACATTCATAAATGTTACATTACATCATAAAGTAAAACAAAACTACAAAAACATCTTGTCTTCTTATCCCCTCATACTATCCCTACAAGTCATTCATAATATACTTCTTCACATCTTGGAAAAATTAAAACATTGGAAGGGGTGAGCTCAGATGTTCAGTAAGGATAACAATACTGCCGAAGTTTTCATAAGTAAACATTTACATTTAAGGCAATGTTTAACTAAAAAAATCCTTTTTAAACATGAACTTCAGCATAATATGGAAAAAATAATATTAAATAATTCCATTTACTTACTCACTTGGATATTCTACTAGTCAAATAATCTCATGCAATATCAATAACCACTTTCATAATGATGGAATGCATAATGCCAGACTATCATAACCACGTAGCCAAGTAGTCGTGCCAAGACCACAAATATGATTTTGTCAAGGCCTCGTGCCAAGAAACTATTTTTTCTCATTAGACCTACAGATGCATCGAGGATCTGTAGCGGGATCCACCCGTCACTTATTAAGTCCAATTCATTCCTCATATGAATAGGTTTAATCATATCATAAACCATAACATAATCGTATCACATAAAACATGCATAATGGAATCATAAAATTTCCACATTTCATTCACAATATATCAATACAACGCATTGATATAATAAAAACACTTTCAAAACCATTTTCAATACCAAAATAAAAGAAAGTTAAAACATTCTATTTATTTTTCAATAAAAAAAAGTTATAGCTTGTAGAGGAAGCCGAAACACAAATAATGGTCACTGCGGCGGAGAAGTCTTTATCGCCACATGCGTAAGACAAAAACATTCCTTTTGCCATTTAGTAAAACTCTTTGTAAAAAAAATATTCCATTTTGAATACAAGTCAATGTCAAAGGGGTTTATACACTGTATAAAAGAAAGTTGTGTATAAAACAAAATATGCCTCAATGAAAGGAGATTGTGACGAAGACCCTTAAAAAGATCATTTTTTTAAATAAAGTATATATATTATGTGTATTCACTATAAGTACACATAAATAAAGTAAAAATACAAGATAGGACATAATAATATCATTACATAATTTTAAAGTAGGAGATTAACCCAAAGAATAGAAATTGGGTTAAGAAGTTCCCTTACCTCGTGTCCGAATTCACTCGACCGTTCTTTGATCTTCTTAATAATAAACTAGAGTTAATTTATAATTTCTTAAGATCATTTTTCAAGTTTATTATTCATTTTATATCACTTATTACCATGTTATGAACATTATTTAATTATTTATGTTAATAACGGTCGTTTTGACGATCTTAGGTACTTGAGTCAAAAATAATCTTCTTATAATTACACTTTGTTAATGTGGTAATATATCCATTATATCCATAATTATATTCATGATGTATATATCATATACATCATATATATCCAGTATATACATACATTTATAATATTACATAACATTTAGAGGTAAGAAATGAAATGCACCATTCATGGAGACGGTAAGCCGTACGTACGCATGAATGCTACTTTCATTTCTATTTCGTATTTAATTTAATGAAGTTATAATTATATAATGGTATAATATAATTCAAGTATAATATAATGTATAATACCATTTACTCCATCCTTTATACATCCCACATATGTCATTAACGATTCAAATCACTTTGAGGGGGTGGTAGTCCACACTTCCAAAAATGAAATTATCGCGTTTACCCATAATGGAAATCATAAAGTATGCCACAAATGAGAAATACAGAATCATAAGGAAAAAATAAACATAATATATATATAATATATGAAAATATTTTCATCAAAATGGCCACCATTAGAGGTGTTAATAGAATATTGAACAATCATCGTTTCGTGAGGCAGTATTTCGCCACCCACAGAAAAAGTATGTTCTTTAACCATTAGACGAAGGTGTGTGTAATTGTAAACCAAATCCATATCATAACAAAATCCTAGTATATTTTAGATACTGGTTTTGTTACAAAATAAATGAATAAAAAGAGTTTAAGGGGTTGGAGAAGCAAAATAAAATAAAACAACATTAGAGAATACATTACCATAAAATCGGGTAACTCTTTTTGATTTGAGCCAAAGGATTCCTTGGGAAGACTTATGCCAAAAGTGAGGCTTCTATGAGTAAGTGATGGAAGTTGGGAGAGTATTTGGGCAGAGGTTGGACGAGCCAAATGGCTTGTAAGGTGTGAGTAAGGTGGTAGTGGTGGGGTCCTTTTATAAGAGGAGTGAAGGGGCACTCTTGGAATGATTGAAATGTTACTTTATTATGAAATGCTTTTTCGGATTCTAAAGGTCCCACACTTATATTTTTCTAGGGAAAGTTGATAGGGGTTCGAAATATACTCATCAGATAGGTTTTTGTACAAGTGTAAGTCTTAGATTGTACATTATCTTTTCATTTTATTTAAATCGTTAATTAATGAGGTAATCACTACATCATCATGGTGTCATAAATTATTTAATTTATTTAATGTATAAATATTATAAAACAAATATCATGATGTAGGAAATCTTTTTATATTTCTAATAAATATTTATAGTCAAAAATATGACTTTTATAACCCCATTTAAAAATTGTTTTAGTAAAACAACTCTTGTTTGTGACATTTTTATTTTAACATTAAATAAAAAGTTTTTAATGTCATTTTCCTACCAAAGTGACTCCATGGGGTCCCCAAGTTGACCCATGGATTTTCTTTGTCGGCCATGACTCATCCAATAGGGGTAGGACAAGTGTAAAGTTATTTTCATATTTTTATAATATAATTTTTACCTTAAATTTCACTAATTACCTTTAATCGCGATTAATTAAACTTAAAAGTTTCTATTCACCATAAAATTATTTTAATCCCATTGAACCACATTTTACTTCCTAATGACAACCATGTATGTCGGATTTTTGAAAATCAAAACACATAATGGTAATGTTTCATTTAAACAAAAAATCAGTTTTTTAACTATGACTTAGTGGTTTCACTATTCATCAAAAATTGAAGTTTTTCAGAACAATGCCAAAATTTCACCCTAAGATATAATTGATATTCCGAATTCAAAAATGATGTCTATTTTAAAAAATTCCACACATATAATTTTCATTAATTAATTTTATAATTAATTCCTGCTGTCACAACAAATAGCGTGTTTTTAAGAAACAAAATATATCAAAAGATTGACAATTGTTTATGTCCAATTTCAAAGTGAAATTAATTCTAATGACCACCATTGGATAAAATGGTAAAAATATATTCTAATTATAATTTAAAACCACTAAATAGTATACTTTATAACAATAAATTATTTTTATTAAAAATGCTGTTTTTAAGTATTTTTCACTATTCATAAAAAATTGGAAGTTCTCAGAAAAATACCAAAAATTCAACATAGGCTAATTTCGATATTCAGAATCTAAAAACGAAGTCCATTTGGAAAGATGAAATTTTAAAAATTAGGTATTACTATTCATAATGGCTACTTTGATTGGTTTTGGCGTGTGTTAGAACCTCAAACTTGCTTACAATGCAAGCTATTGCATTATTGAAAGAGAAGCGTATCATAGAAGCTCGGGGTATTACATTCTCCCCTCCTTCAATAAATTGCATCCTCGCAATTTGAAATTTTTCATTGAAAATAAAATGTTGAAAATAGAAAATACCTTTGTGGAAAACCCACATCGGAAATAAGGTTAATAAAAATATAACTTTAAAAGAAAGAAAGATAAGTATAAAGGTCACCCGAGATAGCCCATACTAGGATTCTATGAAAATATGGATATGGGAAAAAAATCAAACCATCAAGTTCTGATGGAGAGTTGTAGAAAACTGGATTACGAGAAAGTTAACCATAAGAAAATCACAAACTTGTGATTGGTTAAATGATTATTAAGTCCCCAGTTGGAAATGTTAATCGACAACGTTTTTGTTTTTGGTTACCTTTTATAAAGTTGAGGAATTTATTTAATAGATTTTCTAAGAACGTAAGGAAATATACATAATTTTCGTGTAGAGTTTCATAAATGTTTACCACAAACCCATCTTTCACTCCAATGGTAACAGAACTCAAAAATATTCTATTTATCCTAATTGTATAATGTTCTAAATATTACCACATACCATTTAGATTAGGAAAACTATTTTGTAATAACCAAGGACATCCTATAGGCTAGTGGTATGTAATAAAGGCCTATCGCACTATGGTTGTGGGTTCGATTCCTACAGCTTTGTCCGACACGACGGGTTATCCCCCAAGCTGCAGGTTGTCCTTTTCCTAAAACTATAGTATTATAATATTCCAAAAATAATCATCAGAAATTTTTTTTAACCTTAAATAACACTATCCAAGGTTCAACTAAATCCATTCCAACCTATATAGTTTTCCAAAATACCTCTCTCCAGACTTCCTCTAAAAGGTCTCTAAATTACAAAATCAATTGTAACATCAGATTCCCCAAACAAATTAATGTTTCTCTTATTGTCACATACTAAAAATACAATTACCTTCATCATACTAAAACCATAATGAAAAAAACAAGTATTGCAGTACAATCCTTATCTATATCACATTATTATTATAACCCGAATATAATCCTTGAGTCCAAAAGCACCAATACATTAATTATTCCACTTCAAATTTAGTAACAGCATAAGATTTCCCTTGATCCATTGGACTTTTCTGAGGTAAGTTTCCCTGATGCTTAGAACATTAATTTGCATAATGCCCCATTTCCCTACAATTGTATCATTCAACATTGATAGCCTCTTTCTTTCCCTTGCAATCACGAGCCTGGTGACATTTTTCCCCACATTTATAAAAAACTCCCATTCCTTTTAGGCAAGTACCAGGGTGATTATTCCCACAATTATCACATAATGGAAAATCCTTCTTTCCCTTTTTCCCTTTATCCATCTCTTGTTCCATTGTTCTCTTCTTCTCTTGCTTTGATTTATTGTCATACGATTTAGAGAATTCCTTTTCTGTCTTTATAGCACATGAGACAATATCTTCATATGAGGAGAATGATTGTGAGACTAAGGCTTTACGGAGAAACGGTTTTAACCCATCAAAGAAAAGATCAATCTTACTTCTTGGGTTACGTATATAATCTGATGCATGCCTCGCTAACCGTGTAATGTTAGACTCATACTTTGCGACATTCTCATCCTCCTTCTGCCTCAGACTCAGAAATTGTCTTTCCATATCTGCTCTATGGTCACGGGAAAAGTACTTTTCTAAGAAAATCTATTTTAACTCCCTCCGTTCCATATTCGATACTTCATTATCTTCCTTTTTATTTTGAATCAATGACCACCATTGATCAGAATATCCAGTGAGGTGGTAAACTGCCATGATAACCTTTTCCCTTTCACTACTCCCCAAGGCATGAAATATTTTCTCTAAAGAGTTTATCCATTTCTCAGCTACTAATGGATTTTTACCCCCATTAAATGTTGGTGGTTATTGCCTCATGAAACGATCTAACATTGATCCTCCAAATTGCGGATCAGGGTGCTTCATACGAGTAAGGTTATTATTCATAACCTGAGTGAGTTGTCCCAGTATGGTAATAAGTTGATCCGCACCAGTTGTATCTCTAGATCCACAATAATTATCTTGAGCAGGAGGGCAATCCCTACACGGAGTGCCTGCATTGATACGATTTCCATTCCTTCCACTAGGCGCCATTTCTAAACAATGGAATAAACTATATTAGTTTATGAATCAAAATACATAATTCCATAATTATAAAATACTTAACATAAAATGATTTATTTATGGATATAATCCATAATCATAAAAAAAAATCTTTGAGGAAGTATATACTCATAACCCTTCATAGTGTTTTGTATAGAAAATGCGAATTATCCTAAGCATATCCCCCGGGAGTGTCGTAACCAAGAGTGCAGCAAGGACCGTTGTCGTGCACCAGTTGTCGTTTGAGTCTATCTCAAAGCGGTGTTTTCGGGTTTTACCCCTAGGTACATCTGGGCCTGAGCCGCCTCTACCTGCTCGTATCCAGACAGGGATGTATTACTCGAAAAACTCACAACATCTCTATAATACCAAAATTCTAGGATGTTCTTCTATGCTAATCCTCAAAGTCTATCTTTGGGATATGTTATCTAATCAGTGTTTATCTAAATCCAGCTTCCAACGTTAGTACTAAACTACCTCTGATACCAACTGTAACACCCCGACCCCAGTTACCCAGAGTCGGTGCATTATTGCGTATCATTGGCATGATCACAAAAGTTCAAGTCTTGAAAGACCGTTTAGTTTAGTAGCCTTAGAAACACTAGATACATTCATAAAAGTTACATTACATCATAAAGTAAAACAAAACTACAAAAACATATTGTCTTAATATCCCCTCATTTTATCCCTGCAATTCATTCATAATATACTACTTCACATCCTAGAAAAATTAAAACATTGGAAGGGGTGAGCTCAGATGCTCAGTAAGGATAACAATATTGCGGAAGCTTTCATAAATAAACATTAACATTTAAGGCAATGTACAACTAAAACAAAAGCCATTTTAAACTTGAACTTCAGCATAATATGGAAAAAATAAAATTAAATAATTCCATTTACTTACTCACATGGATATTCTACTAGTCAAATAATCTCATGCAATATCAATAACCACTTTCATAATGATGGAATGCATAATGCCAGACTATCATAACCACGTAGCAAAGGCCTCGTGCCAAGACCACAAATAAGATTTTGTCAAGGCCTCGTGCCAAGACACTAGTTTGTCTCATGAGACCTACCGATGCATCGAGGAGCTGTAGCAGGCTCCACCTGTCACTTAATAATACTAATGCATTCCTCATATGAATAGGTTTAAACATATTATAAACCATAACACAATAGTATCACATAAAACATGCATAAAGGAAACATAAAATTTAAACATTTCAATTACAAGATATCAATACAACACATTGACATAATAAAAACACTTTCAAACCATTTTCAATACCAAAATAAAAGAAAGTTGAAACATTGTATTTATTTTTCATTAAAAAAAGTTATGGCTTGTAGAGGAAGCCGAAACATAAATAATGGTCACGGCAGCGGAGAAGTCATTGTCGCCGCATACGTGTGACAAAAACCTTCCTTTTGTCTATTAGTAAAATTCTTTGTAAAAAAATATTCTTTTTTGAATAAAAGTCAAAGTTAAAGGGGTTTATACACCGTATAAAAGAAAGTTGTGTATAAAACAAAATATGCCTCAATGAAAGGAGATTGAGACGAAGACCCTTACAAAGATCATTTTTTTAAATAAAGTAGATCAATTATGTGTATTCACAATAATTAAACATAAATAAATTACAAATACAAGATATGACATAATAATATCATGACATAATTTGAAAGATGGAAATTAACCAAAAGAATAGAAATTGGGTTAAAAAGTTCCCTTACCTCGTGTCCGAATTCACTCGACCGTTCTTTGATCTCCTGAATAATAAACTACAGTTAATTTATAATTTCCTAAGAACCTTTGTCAAGTTTATTATTCATTTTATATCACTTATTACCATGTTATGAACATTATGTAATTATTTATGTTAATAACAGTTGTGTTGATGATCTTAGGTAATTGAGTCAAAAATAAACTTCTTATAATTACACTTTGTTCATGTGGTAATATATACATTATATCCGTAATTATATTCATGATGTATATATCATATAAATCATATATATCCAGTATATACATTCATTTATAATATTACATAACATTTAGAGGTAAGAAATGAAATGCACCGTTCATGGAGACGGTAAGCCGTACGTACGCATGAACGCTACTTTAATTTCTATTTCGTATTTAATGGAATGAAGTTTGAATTATATAAAGGTATAATATAATTCCAGTATAATATAATTTATAATACCATTTACTCCATCCTTTATACATCCCATATATGGCATTAACGATTCAAATCACTTTGAGGGGGCGGTAGTCCGCACTTCCTAAAATGAAATTATCGTGTTTACCCATAATGGAAATCATAAATTATGCCACAAATGATAAATACAGAAGCATAATGAAAACATAAAAATAATATATATATCATATATGAAAATGGTGTCATAAAAATGGCCACCATTAGAGGTGTTAAAAGAATGTTGAACAATCATCGTTTCGTGAGGCAGTATTTCACCACCCAAAGAAACAGTATGTTATTTAACCATTAGACGAAGGTGTGTGTAAGTGTAAACAAAATAATTATCATAAAAACATCCTATTATATTGTATATACTTTTGTTGTTACAAAATAATGTAATAAAAAGAGTTTAAGGGGTTGGAGATGCAAAATAAAACAAAACATCATTAGAGAAGATATTACCTTAAAATCGGGTAACTCTTTTTGATTTGAGCCAAAGGCTTCCTTGGGAAGACTTTTTCAAAAAGTGAGTCTTCTAAGAGTAAGGGAGGGAATTTGGGAGAGTATTTCGAGAGCGTTTGGCTGAGCCAAATGGCTTTTATGGTGTGAGTAAGGTGGTAGTGGTGGGGGGCCTTTTATAAGAGTAGAGAAGGGGCACTCTTGGAAAGATTGAAATGTTACTTTATTATGAAATGCGTTTTTGGATTCTAAAGGTCCCAAACATATATATTTCTAGTATAACGTGATAAGGGTTATAAATCTACTCATCCAATAGGCTTTTGACAAGTGTAAGTCTTAGATTTTACATTATCTTTTCATTTTATTTAAATCGTTAATTAATGAGGTAATCAGTGCATCATCATGGTGTCATAAATAATTTAATTTATTTAATGTCAAAAAATTATAAAAAAATCTCATGATGTAGGAAGTATTTTTAGCGTTCTAATTAATATTTATTGTCAAAAATATGACTCGTATAACCCCATTTAAAAATTGTATTAGTAAAACAACTCTTTTTTGTGACATTTTTATTTTAACATTAAATAAAAAGTTTGTAATGTCATTTTCTTACCAAAGTGGCTCCATGGGGTCCCCAAGTTGACACATGGATTGTATTGGTCGGCCATGACTCATCCAATAGGGGTAGGACAAGTGTAAATTTATTTTCATATTTTTATAATATCATTTTTACCTTAAATTTCACTAATTACCTTTAATCGCGATTAATTAAACTTAAAAGTTACTATTCACCAAAAAAATTATTTTAATCCCATTGAACCACATTTTACTTCCTAATGACAACCATGTATTTTGGATTTTTGAAAATCAAAACACAGAAGTGGTAATGTTTCATTTAAACGAAAAATCAGTTTTTTAACTACCACTTAGTGGTTTCACTATTCATCAAAAAATGAAGTTTCTCAGAACGATGCCAAAATTTCACCCTATGCTATAATTGATATTCTGAATTCAAAAATGATGTCTATTTTAAAAAATTCCAAACATATAATTTTCATTAATTAATTTTATAATTAATTCCCGCTGTCACAACAAATAGCATGTTTTTAAGAAACAAAATATATCAAAAGATTGACAATTTTTTATGTCCAATTTCAAAGTGAAATTATTTCTAATGACCACCATTGGATAAAATGGTAAAAATTTATTCTAATTATAATTTAAAACCACTAAATAGTATAATTTATCACTAAAAATTATTTTGATTAAAAAAGTTGATTATAAGTATTTTTCACTATTCATAAAAAATTGGATTTTCTCAGAAAAATACCAAAAATTCAACATAGGCTAATTTTGATATTCCGAATCTAAAAACGAAGTCCATTTGGAAAGATAAAATTTTAATAATTAGGTATTACTATTCATAACGGCTACTTTGATTGGTTGTGGCATGTGTTAGAACCTCGAACTTGCGTACAATGCAGGCTAATGCATTATTGAAAGAGAAGCGTATCGTAGAAGCTCGGGGTGTTACATTTATAATGGTGAAATAATTTTTATTAATTTATACAAGAATCATATATTTTAATATGATATCATATATGATCTTTTAACATTGCTTTGTTAATAATATCTTAGTTTTATTGTCATTCCGGGTGTTAACTGATTCATTTTTATTTATAGGCTTTGTTAATTAAGTAATGTTTGTTATGGAAAGGATGTATATTAATCATATTCAGAATAATATTAAATCCTTAGGCATTATTTTTAATCATATAATAAAAATTAGTCTCTAATGGAAACGATGGTGAACGAATCTCATCATGTTCGTGGAGACAGTAATTTGTACGTACGCACAAGCGACAATATCATTCTTTTGATATTAAAATAATATATAATTGGATGTTATATCATATATAAAGAATCATAATCATTTTATAATTATTTTTTACATCAATTATACATCATTATTATACCCATCCAAATAATAATGTATTGAATAACAATTACCCCATGACGTGGAGACGGAAAGCTATATGTACGCACTTATGGTGACATGTCATTCAAAGGATGGATAGAATAATGAATATTGTTGTACCATATTTATAATAAAATCACTTCATATAGAAGATACTATAGTTATTGTTTTAGAATGGAAACAACAAATAATGAACAGGTGGAAGAAGAAAGGAACTTGAAAGAGGTGATGAAATATTTACCTCTTCTTTGGGTTCTTCCTTTTTATTTGATCAAAAAGGCTCATTAGGTTGGCTTTATGACTTAAGGAAGGCCTATATGATGAAGGTAGGACAATTGGGAGGATATTTTCTTAGAGTATAGCCAAGCCAAATGGCTTTGAAGGTGTGAATTTGAGAGAAGGGTAAGTGCCCTTTTATAAGAGGGGTGAGGGGAACCATAGGAAATGATTGAAATATTATTTTATAATAAAATAATTATCGGTTTCTAATTTCTCCAAAATGAATTATTTAAAGTATAAGGTTGTATGGGTCAATAACAACTCAACCAATTGGTTTTAGATAGGTTTGGGTCACTATATTAACCTTATCTTCATGATTTTACTCTTAGTTAAATAGATTTACATTTATTTTGTCTCTTTGTATTTTTATATTATATGGTTAATAAACATACTATAAAATTAAAAGTATACCCCAAGTTGTTCTTTAATGACATATATAATAGTATTTAAGCCCATTTTCCCAACCTCATATTTTTAGGAATAGAATACCAATTTATAATATATTATTTGTTTTAAAAACTCTTTTATGTCAATTTTGACACAATTGGGTATTTTGTTTTTGATAAATTCATAACAGCATAAGTACTTCGAAAAAAAATAATTTAATCAACTATAAGATGTCATATTAACCTTGAAAATTATTGTAATTCATAAAAGGTCTCAAATTACATTTATTTGGATATTTATAAAATCATTTATTTTAATATTTCATTAATAAGGTAATTACTGCATCATCATTGTGTCATAAATAAATTAAATTTTTTTAATGTATAAAAAATATAAATAAAATAACATTATGTAGGAAACAGTTTTTTATTTCTAATGATTATTTATAGTCTAAAAGATGACTTATATAACCCAATGTAAAAATTGATTTACTAAAAGATATTTGTTTATGTCATTTTTTCCTTTACTTTCAGTTAATTAAATTAAAGTGTCATTATCATTCATAAGTGGCTCCATGGGGTCCCAAAATTGACCCAAGGATGCCCATGGTTGGCCATTACTCATCCAATAAGGTTAGGACAAGTGTTATTGTAATTTGCATTATTATAATATTCATTTTACCTTGAATTACACTATTTTCCTTTAACCGTGGTAAATAAAAGTCAGATGTTACTATCCACCAAAAATTATTTTCATATTATTGAACCAAATTTAACTTACTGATATCAACCATGACTCTCGGATTTGTGAAATTCAATTCATAGAAGCAGTAAAATTATGTTTTATGCAAATTTGTAAATGCTTCTAGGAGATGGGTAAAAGAAGGTTAAAAGTTAAATGAATTTCTATATATCTAAAATTATTATAAACTACCTCCAATTAATAAAATTTAACTTATATAGGTATTATGTATCTATTTTGACCTAAAATAAATTTAAATAAAATATATTATTATTTAAATAAAATGTTGGTTTTAAACTATAACTCAGTGTTCTTCACTATTCATCAAATGTTGAATGTTTTGAGAAAAATATCAAAAATTAACCCTGAGTTAATTTTGAAATTATGAATTCAAAAATGGATTCCATTTTACCAATTTCAAATCATATAAGTTTAATTAATTAATTTAAATTTAATTCCCGATGACAAAACCAAAAGGCGTATTTTTAAGAAATAATAACTATCAAAACATTGACACTTGTTTATGTCCAATTTCAAAGTGAAATTACTTTCAATGACCTTAATTGGAATAAATGGTAAAAATTTAATCTAATTATACTTCAAAACCATTAAAATTTATAATTCAACACTATAAATTATTTTGATTAAAAAAGTTAATTTCAGTTAAAATATAGTATTTTTCACTATTCACCCAAATATGAAAGTTATCAGAAAAACAAAAAAATTGTATTAAAACTAAATTATGTTGTCCCAATTATAAAGAAGAAGTTTATTTTGTTAAATTTAATATACATAAAAGATTCATATATTAGATTTTTAAAGGGTTCTCCATTAAAAGGCGGTAAAATTTCATTTTTTGAAAAATACTTCTTTTATCTAAAAAATGAATTTGTTCATAAATTATGTCTAAGAAACTCATAATATGGATTCCAAAATTATAAGGATTATATAAAGTTAAAATTTTAGTTAATACTATTAATAACTTCTTTTGAACTGCTAGTTTGGTAAGTCGTGGTGCGCTTGAACTCAGTGTTGCGTGTAGTGCAAGTTATTGAATTACTTTGAGGAAAAATAATGTACTATGAAATATTGGGGTGTTACATTCTTCCCCCCTTAAATAAATTGAGTCCTTTCAATTTTAAATTGTTCTTTGAAAATAAATTGATGAAAATATAAAATACCTTTGTGCGAAAACCCACATAAAAAATTGGTTTAATAAAATTCAGTCTTACTAAGAGGAAAAGGGGAATGAAAAAAGTAACCACCAAATCATTATCTTGATTAGGAGAACAGTGGTGGAAATTAAAGACACATAATTGGATGGAAAATGTGAATATTTATAGGGAGTTATTGATGTCATCAGTAACAAAAAAATTATAGAATTGAGGACCTCAAAGCCATTAATCTATGATGATTTAAAATATCATCGATTCAACAAAACATAATGTATTAGGATAACAAATTTTTTGTTTAAAGATCCCTTACCTAAATTTTAAGAATTAATTTCATCATAGAATAATAGAAGAAAAAAATATATAATTAACAAGTATAGTTCCATACTTTAACTAATTTATACCACAAACACATTTTCACTCTAAAAGATAATAGAACATAAAAAATATTCTCTTTATCCTATTTGTATAGGGTTCTAAAAAAATAAATTTATAATTCATCTACCATACATTTTAAAAAACTACATTATTCAATCCAGGACATCACGTGGGCCAGTAGTAGGTGATACACCCTTGTCGCCCATCGGTTGTGGGTTCAAGCCTCACGGCCTTGCCAGTCGCGACGGGTTGCCGCCTGACCTCGAGGTTGTCCATTTTATTTTAATACAAAAATAATTTCAAACTAGAATTATCCAAAATAATTCTGTCTAAACTCACAGTCCAAAATTTATAAGGAAGGTAAACATAATTAAGATCCTTTTTCCACGTAATAAATATGAAGACCATTATCATGTATTCTTTTAAAACACTGCAACATCCTGAATTATCATAAAACCTTATTGATTATATTCATGATCCCTTATTCCTTATAGAATACTGGATATACTCCTTCTATCCAAAAATTTTGTAAACTCCAACAATGATGCAATATACAAATCATTAATCAGTTTCAAGGTAGTCAAGAATATCCAATATAATTTATCCATATCAATCATGTATTATTCCAAAATCACTACCTTGGTATCAGAACCATATTTTGGTTTATCTTTCTATCAATAATATATTTTTCCAAAAAATTACCCAGCTATTGAGTCACTATTCTTGGTTCCACACAATCTCAAGTCCTTAATGAAATACTACTGCAGTACAATCCTTATATACAATATAATACTTATAACAGGTACATCATTAATACAATACTCAAATGACACAATACATTAATAACAGCATAAAAAATATAATCATTCCTCTTCATCTTCAGTAGTATCATAACTTTATTATTATCCAATCGCAACATTTGGGGTATACTCTGATGATTTGGACATTTATTCGCGTAGTGTCCCAACTCCTGGAAGATGAAGCATTGTACATTTAAAGCTTTTTTCTTATCCTTGAAATCACGTACATGGTGTCCTTTTTCTCCACACTTATAACAAACTCTCATTACCTTGAAGCATTTTCCCATGTGATTCGTTCCATAGTTATCATATATGGGAAAAACATTCTTTTCCCACTTCCATTTATCCATCTTTCTCTCTTCCATCCTTTTCCTCTCTTGCTTCCCTTCAAATCCATAAGACTCTGATAATTCATTACTTATCTTATTAACACATGACACTATTTCTTCATATGTTGAGAATACATGGGATAATATTTCCCTTCTAAATGTTTGATTAATATGATGAAATATATGATCCTTCTTTCTCTTTGGATCATACATATTACTAGTGTTCACATTCCTTCTACTAGGTGCTATTTCTATACAATGGCATACAATAGGTCAGTTTATAAATTGCAATGAATAATTCCAAACTGGTAAAATACCTAACATAAATTGAACATTTTATGGATATAATCCATAATAATAAAAATATTTTCATTGAGGGGGTATATACATTTAAATCATTCATAATGATTTGTAAGAAAAATTATAACTATCCCCATAAATTCCCCTGGGAGTGTCGTAACTAAGAGAGTAGTAAGGCTAGTTGTCATGCACCAGTTCCCGTTCAAATCTAGCTCAAAGCGGTGTTTTTGGGTTTTTCCCCTAAGTACATGTGTGTCAAAGCTGCCTCTATCTACTTGTTTCTAGACAGGGATGTATTTTCTTAGAAAACTCACAAAATCTCTAGAGTACCAAAATTCTAGGAAGTTCTTCTATACTAATCCTAAAAGTCTATCTTAGGGCTATATCCTCTAATCAAAGTTCATCTATATCTTGTTTCCAAGGTTTGTATTAAACATCCTCTTATACCAACTGTAACGCTCGGACCCTAGATACCTTGAGTCGGTGCATTATTATATAGCATTGACATGATCACAAAGAAATAATGTCTCGAAAGACCAATCAGTTTAATATTATTTGATAAAAGATTCATACATAAGTTTAGCTTTACAACTTGAAAAGAAATACAACATGAATTTATTCCATTAGAAACATCCAAGACTCCTAGATTATGCCTACAAGTCACTCATAACTAACTTCTTCATATCCTTTGAAAATTAAATATAAGAAATGGGTGAGCTCAAATGCTCAAAAAGGGTAAGAAATACAGTGGAAGAAAACATAAATATTAACCATGGTGAATAATTAAAACCACATGAATTTTTCAATAATAATCATGAATACTTTTATGGCATGAATATGAGATGATTAAATAATACCATAATAAAACATAATCAAGGGTATTATTCTAGTCCAATGACTATATGAACCATCAATATTATTTTCATAATGAGGTAATGTATAATGTCGGGCATTCTGAAGCATTTTGCCAAGGCCTCTTCCAAGACATCTAAAAATGATTAAGGCCTCAGCCAAAACCATATATCAAATTGGGAAAAGCCTCATCCAATTCCACATCTAGTTGTCTCATGAGACCTATTGATGCAACGAGAAGCTATAGCGAGATCCACCTGTCACTTACTAAGTCCAATACATTCCTCGTATGAATATAACATAAACATTCATATTAAAAATATCATAAAAAATGTCAATAGTTTAACCACAATCCAATAATGGTATAAAAATAGCACATCCATAGTCAAACATATCACAAAACCTTCGATACATTATGGATGTTTTGTATCATAATAAATAAACATCAAATAAAGTTAAAATTCATCAAAGGATGTTGACCTAGATGAAATCAAAACCTTTTTTACAGAAATATCACTTTATAATTTGAAATCTTTTAAGAGTCACATAATTATTAATAAAAAATTTGTTTTGAAAATATTATTATAAGCTTGTAAGGGATGCTTTGACAATGTTATAGTAGCGGAAAATAGTCACACCCACCATATATGTTAAAAAAACATTCATATATTAATATTTTCGAAAGGTCATAAAGTTCCTTGTTTGGAAAATGACGGAAAGATTCCTCTAAAAACATGTAAGGTTAAATAAGGTTATAAAATACTTTACCCCTTTATCTAGTAAAAAATGTTTTGAAATACATTTTTAAGAAACATGGATGTTGATGATAAAGAGGTCTCAATAGATACTTACTTAAAAACATCCTCGGATAATAAAGAGATTGTAGAATTAACCCTTACCTTGTAATTTTCCTTGGTCGAGTGTAGGTTAACCTCCTATATAATGGTGAAATAATTGTTAGTAATTTATACAATAATCATATACCTTAATATTATATCATATATGATCTTTTAATATTGATTTGTTAATAATATCATAGTGTTATCATCGTTTCAGGTGTTAACAGATTCATTTTACTTTATATGCTTTGTTATGTAAGTAATGTTAATTATGGATAGGATGTATCTTATTCATATTTAGAATGATATTAAGTCATTAAAAATTATTTTTAATCATGTAATGAAAATTAGTCTTCAATGGATACGATGGCGAATGAATCTCATCACATTCAAGGAGACGGTAACTCGTACGTACGCACGAGAGATAATATCATTTTTTGAAATTAAAATAATATATAATTGGATGTTATATCATATATAAAGATTAATTATCATTTTATATTTATTATTTAAATTAATTACATATCATTATTATACCCATCAAAATAATAATTTATTGAATAATAATTACACCACGACGTGGAGACGGTAAGCCTTACGTATGCACGTATGGTGACATGTCATTCAAAGGATGGATATAATAATGAATATTTATGTACCATATATATAATAACACCATATTATATATAAGATACTGGAGTTATTATTTTATAATGTAAACAACATTGAAAGAAGAAGTGGAAGAAGAAAGGAACGTGAAAGAGGTGATGAAATATTTATCTCTTCTTTGGGTTATTTCTTTTGATTTGATCAAAAGGGCTCCATAAGTTGGCTTTCTGACTAATTTAAGGCCTCTAGGATGAAGGTAGGTTAGTTGGGTTGATATTTTAATAGGTTTTGTCAATTCCAAAATGTTTGAAGGTGTGAATTCTAGAGAAGCGGAAGTTCCCTTTTTGAAGAGGGGTCAGGGGCACCTTAAGAAAAGATTGAAATATTATTTTATAATAAACTAATTTTCGGATTGTAATAGCATGAAAATGAATTATTTAAAGGATAAGGTGTGGATGGGCCGATAAACTCTCAACCAATTGGTTTTAGATAGGTTTGGGTCTCTATATTAACTTTATCTTCTAGATTTAACTCTTACTTAAATAGATTGACATTTACCATGTCTCTTTGTATTTTTATATTATATGGTTGATAAACATACTATAAAATTCCAATAGAACCCCAAGTGGTTCATTAATTACATATATAATATTATTTAAGCCATTTATATTAACCTTAGATTTTTAGGAATAGAATACTATTTATTAATATAATATTTGTTTTAAAAACACTTTTATGTAAATTTTGACACTATTTGGTATTTTGTTTTTTCTAAATTTATAACAGAATTATTTCATTGAAAAAAAATTCATTTAATCAACTATATAATGTCATATTAACCTATTAAATTAGTGGAATTCACAAAAAGTATCAAATTATATTTATTTGCATATTTATAATATCAATTATTTTAATATTTCATTAATAAGGTAATTACTGCATAACCATTCTGTCATAAGTAAATTATAATATTTAATGTATAAAAACTATAAATAAGATACCATTATATGGTAAATTTTTTTGTATTTATAATTAATACTTATAGTCTCAAATATGACTTATATTACCCTATGTAAAAATTGATTTACTAAAAGATATTTGTTTATGTCATTTTTGCCTATACTTTATGTTAATTAAAATAAAGTGCCATTATAATTCATAAGTGACTCCATGGGGCCTCCGAATAGACCCAAGGATGACCATGGTCGGCTATGACTCATAAAATAAGGTTAGGACTAGTGTTAAGGTAATTTCTTATTTTTATAATATTCTGTTTACCTTAAATTACCCTATTTACCTTTAACTGCGGTAAATAAAAGTCAAATGTTATTATTCACCAAAAATAATTTTAATCATATTGAACCACCTTTTACATACTCATATCAACCCTGTCTCTCTTAATTTTGAAATTCAATTCGGAGAAGCAATAAAATTATGTTTTATGCAAATTTCCAAATGCTCCTAGTAGGTGGGTAAAAGACGGTAAAAAGTTCGATAAAATTTTTATATATCTAAAATTATTATAAACAGACACCAATGAATTACATTGAACTAATATAGGTATTGTGTATCTATTTTGACCTAAAATAAATTTAAATAAAATAATCAATTATTTAAATAAAAATTCGGTTTTAAACAATAACATGGTGTTTTCACTATTCATCAAAAATTGAAAATTTTCAGAAAAATACCAAAAATTCACCCTACAATAATTTTGATATTATGAATTCAAAAATGAATTCTATTTTTACATTTTCAATACATATAAGTTTAATTAATTAATTTAAAATGAATTCCCGTTGTCAAAACCAAAACACGTATTTAAAAAAAATATCAAAATATTTACACTTGTTTATGTCCAATTTCAATGTGAAATTACATAAAATTACCATAATTGGATTAAATGGTAAAAATATAATCTAATTATACTTCCAAACCATTAAAATTTATAATTCAACAATATAAAGTATATTGATTAAAGAAGTTATTTTCAGTTAAAATATTGTATTTTTCAATATTCACCCAAAATGAATGTTATCAGAAAAACACCAAAAAAAATTTAAAACTAAGGTATTATGTCCCAATTATAAAGAAGAAGTTTATTTTGTAAAATTTGTTATTTAAAAGTTTCAAATATTGTATTTTAAAATGGTTCACCCTCAAATGGCATTAAAATTTCATTTTATAAAAAATACTTATTTTATCTAAACAAATGAATTTGTTCTTATATTATTTCTAAGAAACTCATAATATGGATTCTAAAATTATAAGGATTATATAAAGATCAAAATTCATTTAATACTATTCATAACTGCTTTTGAACGGGTAGTTTGGTATGTCATGGTGCGCTTGAACTCAGTGTTGCCTGTAGTGCAAGTTAATGAATTATATTGAAGAAATAATGTACTATGAATTCTTAGGGTGTTACATTTATTGATACAAAAAAGGCGAGATATGATAAATAAAATGTTTATTTATTTATTTTCAAAATCTCCCAATTTTTTATCATATCTTAATACCCTTAACCATTGAACTCAGAATGTATAGATACTTTAACGTTCTAGTGGAATGTATACCCATTACATTTCAAAATGATCAATGGATTTTACATTAAAATCATAATAAAATAATTTGGTAAGAGTTCTCGATGACCATGGACATACAGCTCCTTGATCCATCAATTTGGTTCCCCTATCTTGAAATCCTGACTTAGATTTCCACAACAGTTGCCTCAATATTTTTGTAGAAAAAACTTTTTCCAATAAACTCAATATAATTTTGTTTAAATAAACCCTTAACTATCATGAAATGTACCTCATAAAAGTATATTTCTAGACTTTTATCGTGTAATACACTTGGTTCTATGGTTTCATTATCAATCATATAATGGAAGGCTTAGTCTAACATAAAATTTAATTGAGGGATTTAAATTTATTATGAATAAATTACATATTTTTTATCCTTTTTAGGTCGTGTTAATATTTAGTGGATGTTAATTATTGATTAACCACATTGGTTAGAACATTTATGCATAATTAATTTATTTAATTTCCAACTTTTCACATTAATTCATTTTTTAATGTGATCACTACCTCGTATCCATAAAATAAATAATTGCATATATAGGAATATTTAATTAATTAAATGGCCATTTATTGAGCTTTATCTAATGGTTGATTTAATTAGACAACCTTAAACCAACCTTATACCATATGGAAATTAATCTTATTTCTAATCATCATATGAGTTAGAGAATTCCTTCATTCCACCTCTATATCACCTGGTTTGGAATCATTATAGTTATATCTAGAACCACCTCCACACACCTTGGGATACTACATTAATTATAAATTTTTATTACTCTTGTACAGGTGAGGGGAAACAAAGTATTGTTTTAATGGGATTTCTTAAATATCCTATGACATGTAGGTATTACATAAAAATGGAGGGAGGTGTGGCTCGTTGGGAATCATTTAATTTAATATTAAATAATTGTAAAATTGAGCAATAAATTAAATTAAAACATACAACACAGACCAAAGTCTTTGTTACTCTCATTAACAATCATACATATAACCAATATGCAAATGTAAATGGATAGAATTCATTTATTTTTTCTTTCTTTAATTATTTAAAATATACACGTGCTTATTAAATGCATAATAAATTAATTATTTAATTCCCTGTCATTTAAATGATCATTCAATATTATTTTGAGATACCCATATTTAATATTATTAATGTAAAATAAACAAGAGAACCAATAATAACATTTTAATTACAATAAATTAATTTATTATTTAAAATTCCTTCCATTATTAATTTTTCAAACATTTAATAGAGTTCCAATCAAAAAATAAGGTTTTAATTTTGAAATTCTCAAAATTTAACATAATTTTATTTTTTCTATTAATAGGTTACTACACAAGGTGTACATCCAGCAATACATCACGCTCCTCGGTGTCCATATATACATTTCACATGTGTGGGGTTTCAACGTGTTACGTTAGCCGAACAACATGGCATGTACATGCTAGTTATACACATTATATCCACTTTTTTGTTGCATTGTTTTACATTCAACATGTGGTATGTAATAGAATAACCTCATGTAATTAACAATGAGGTGTATCTAGATACAATTTTATTGGGTATACGACATGTGCTCTGACTTCACATTGTATAACCTAAATTTACCAGCCAATGACTTAGTAAACCTTGATAGAATCTTTAGTAATTCCTCATTCGGTCTAAAACCATTACAAAAATGAACTCTAAAGGAACAGGATTAATTTTTGGATAACATGCTAGTGGAAAAATTATTAAATATTGAATGAAATTAAATTTAAATTGAACCAAAATTTCACATAGATAAAAAATTCAGTTAATAAATATAAATTTAAATGTGACTGATCTGATCCCATGTGATTGTTATGGGTATAGTGGAAGCATACAAAAGTGGAATATATATTAAAATAGTTTGTAATAATAAATTATTGAAACCAATAGTGAGGAACTTGCAATTCATATTCGTCATTAATTTATTTAATATTTTAAACAATAAATACATAGTCTTAGAAACATTTCTCATTTGTGAATGTGAATCATCTGAAAATACCCTTTCAGATTACCTTTATTGCACTATGAAGATCCATGGATATAATATCTCTATTGTCGATCCACACGTTCTCTTATAATATACAAGAAAAACCATTCGATATACAAGGGAATGAATGGTGATTCAAATGTCTTGTGTTGTTCATTCTTGGTAACTCATTCATCGGTGTTGAAGAAATATCTGATGAACATATTATTCTTGAGATGGAGAGAGGAGGATTTGAGATAGATTTCATTGTGTGGAAAAATAATTTATTCTCAATTTTATGTTTTCTCTATACAATATACATAGCTATATATTTATAGAGTTAGAATTTAGGTTATAATATTATTAAATTTGATATCATCCATTAAATTACATTTATTAAATTTAGTAAACCTCATTCCACATAATAATTATTATATTATTAAAAAAAATTTGTAAGTGCTTACATTCACAATAAAAAATATTATTTTATGGTCTTGTAAACTAATATTTTTCACTAGATCAATGTTGGTCTGTTTGAAATCCTGTAGATTTTTTTAAACAAATGGGTAAATATTTTATTCACAAAATAGAGAATAAATATTTATTAAAATATTCAATAAATTAAATACATATTTTATTCTCATTGTGATTAATATTGATTTATATAATTTATGTGATCAATATTTTCTGAATAAAAAAATTCTTCATACAAGATATTAATATTTATTCCATTAATTAAACTAAAATAAAATTTAAATTAGATCAACATAAACACATAGTGTGTTTCCCTCTATGATTATTTCACATTAGAATTAGGCAGTCTTGACTATAGTCCATGATTACTATCTAGAAACAGGTCAAGGCAGCCAAGAGAAAAAACTTAATGTCACTACATCAACAACCACATATGAATTCTCATTCTATAATATAATCCCTTTTGTATAATACCTCACCAGGAAAGTTTAACATATGTGTCACCAACCTATAAGATCAATATGTCTTTCATTAACTATCTGAAATAAAAATGTTGTTACACCATGGCCATTGAAATTAATGCGAGGGTTCTATTACAATTAAAGGGCTAAGATATCATCTTCTATATATATATGGACGTGAAAATTCCTTCCAAAACATATTCATTAACAACATGTCACTTGTGACGCACCCAACATATCCAACTTATCTATGAACTGTTATTAGTATGCATTATGTATTAAAACTAAGTATGTGAGTTGTAACATGAATTAATTATAAAATTAATGTATAAGGACCATCACAGATGCTCATATATAGGAATATATGATGACACTAAAACATGTAGAATTCCTATTAGGGGTTCTATTCTTAATAGCTCTTGTCTTAGTAACTACCAAATGTGAACTTCAGGAGAATAATCCTCATCTACATACAAGTACTATCACTTGATACTCTATGTAATATGTGTCCCATTATAGTAAATTATCTAATGTAGAACATTATTTGAGGATATGATCACAGAACATCAAGTTTCTCATCAAAGAGGGGAACTGTTATGACTTTATCAATGTGATGTATACTCTAGGACATTATTAAATTAGAGTCTTGATAAAAAACATATAATAATAAGTTTTATTAATATTAAATAAACTGAATATACATCTAGTCAACATATATATTTTTTTTCTAGAACACCAACTCAAATAATTGGTTCCAAACGAAAATCTATCCCCCAATATATTCTCACACTATGAAAAGATAAATGTTATTGAAGAAGCATTCTCTATAGAATGTTGAGGCCAAATATAGAGGGATAAAGTATCTACTGGGAGATCCAACTCTCTCACTATGAGTAAGGAGATTAAGTAATGACTCACACCTTTGTTTACTAATATCGAAAAATAGTAAAACAAACATAGATTGTGTCTTTAATCATATCATGATCTACCATGTCATAATACTCTAAAGCCAACAGATACCCATGACCTCAACCACTAGTTCCTTGAACCTATCCTAGGCCTTCTAGTTGTGGTGGAATATGTATCTCATAACATCTTCCACCACCATTACCTCCTCCGCTTAGTGTGCCACATTCTCCTCGTCTAGCTTCACCTTCATGTAGGTTGCCTAGGTCATGCCTAGAAGAACCTTGATCATGGCTCTACATTTGTCATGGTAGTCCATCCATTGTCTTCCTACCCTTCATAGAATGTATGTTTGAGAAATCATGTTTCATGTAAAATTTCTTTTAACATGCATATAATCTCCCTTCTATGGGATAAATTGGTCCTCTGCATTGTCCCTATACCACATGACCATGTTCCTATGAATATGCACGGATATGCCTCTAATGCCTTGACACTAATCATATAAAAGCCATTCAAAAGGACTCAGTCCTGTGATGCCTACTAATAACTTCATCTATGTGTTACCCCTTAGATAAGAATCTCTCTGTCATAAGAACACTATCTTTCACTCCATCATTTGTGGGATTGCCCAAGGTTACCACACATGGATGGATGTATTTGCGGAAACCCTGCCCAAACATCCATGCATGAAAGTAACCATCTTGAATCATATTGAGGGACTATAACATAAGGTTAGTGAACCTCATAGTATACTCATAAACTGTCATCCCTCCAAACTGTAATTCCTACAGGTCGTGAATCAAAATAGATCATAAGCATGACATGTATTACACCTCATGAAACATCTAATAAAAGTTATACCATGAGAGTGGTGACTTATCATGTGTCTTAATGACTAAGATCCACTACCACCAAGATACTCCATGCAAAAAAGACTAGTTTCTAGTGGAACTATCTGTTCAGTTATTTTCCTTAAATGTGTGAAAAATTGAGTCATTGACTCCATCCAATTATACACTACTTGGGGATATTGCTAAACACATTACCTCAGCAATATCTGGTCCGGGAACTCACAGATTATTCTAAGCCTACATGCATTCTCTTCTTTCTCTACTAGAATAATCTACTACATTAACGGTGTGGTAATAATTACATACCCACATAATGGAATGATCTTATGATATGGAACCTTAAATGAGGTTTTATCACTCATCATATCATCAACACAATACTGAATTGGTAACCTGGATGGTTGTCTTCATAGAGGCATCAATAAAATTCATCAGGACATACTATGTTCAAATGAGCATATATATATATGGGAAGCTAACTCAAGAATGAAATTAAAATTACTTAATCCTATATGATGCATTTACTAATGTTACCTATAACCAATGTATTGGTATTCCATGATGAAAAGTAAGTAGTCAAAGTCCTGTTGAATGGATACATTGACTACCACACTAACACTAGATTCCCTAGACAGAAAACTACACTCAAGACACTTTGACATTGCTCCCCTAAGTTCTTAACCAAACATCTTGAGAGGAAAGATCCAATCACACTCCTAAGGTAGAACCACCTCTAATACCAATCTATCATGACATGGTCCACATGGGACTACCTAGATAGTGGAAGGATGAGCTGCAACTACCCCATGCCCACATCCATAATCTAGGGGATGGTGACATATCACTGTAAGGCATAATTATAATGTGAGGTGTTTTTCTAATGTACATTTACTCATTCACACAACAATATCTATACATAAGTGTAGATGACTAATAATTAAATTCTGTCACAACCTCTATGGAATACAAAAAAGTGTGATGGGGTAAACTAAAACCAAATGGAAATAATGAACACCCACTGAGAAAAGATTTCCCATCCAAGAAACAACTAGAAATAAAAGAAAATGAAATTCTAGCTACATGTCTCCAATACCAGACCACCATACATCGTAAAATGCACCAGAGTATCACTATGATCCTCTTAAATCATCATTGATTTGTCCTACATCTGCATAATACATGACACAAGTTGGAAAATCCCTGGAATGTGTGAGTATGTACATGCCTAATATGACATCCTGAAAATGGATGGGGAAATATGAGGCATGATAAAAGTACACATTTCATCCAAATGGATGAGGGAAACAAAAACCAACAATAATGGTATATCTGATCATATAAGAAACCCAAATGAGAGATAAATGTGATCTTAATCTTACAACCTTACTCAAGAAAATGAGTTTTCCAAAAGTTCTCAAAGGCCCATCAATGATAGCCACCATCTCATGTGTCAATCCAAAGAATCCTTGAAGAGGGTCTACACCTTGCCATAGATCCATATCCCGATGGGGAATATTCTCAAAAATTTATAATACCCACACCCTTGTATATAAGGAAAGTAGAATATCTATATCTGATCACAAAATATTGAGGACCCACACCACGGTGTGATAGGGGAGTACCTTCTCCATGGATAAAGGAACCACACTAAAGTGTGGTAGGGTAGTACAACCTCTATATCTATAAAATAAGTATGGAGGACCAATGCTCTAGCGAGAAATGGGAGATATATCCCTATGGAGAGTGGAACCATTCCCTAGAGTTAGAGGGGATTGTATCTTATGCATTAGTAATACAACTATAATGGACTCACACCTCAATGAAACATGGGAGTACCTTCTTCGTGGATAGGGGAATTGTGTCTTGATATGACATGGGACTTCCACTTTTATATCTATAAATTATGTATGGTGGAACTTGTCATAAATTGTTTATGGGAGTATCATATCTGTGGAAAGAGTACCCACACCCAGGTATGATAGGGAAGTATTTACCCTACCTACAATCTCTCCAATGATCCTTTACAAACACTACCATTATCATGAATCACCAAAATAAGTGTCACATGAAAACCATATCACATTGTATCTCAAAAGACACTAAATAAACATTCCTAATGCTATATATGGAAAAATAATTTTGTTAAGCTATACCTTGTCCAAAATCCAAGTAAAAATGATGGAGATACGAGAGGTTAAATTTTCGGAAAGAGGTACATGGATTGTACGGTGGGTCACATGAAATTTTTCTCACCTAACCTCCTAGTTGTTTCATTACTAGCGCAAGGATTCGTAGTCCATGTAGCAGTACCTTACATGTAATGGTAGTACATGGCATGTCTAGACCACTAAGGGGGACTTCTTGTGCTCTCATGGTCATTTCCATGTATTTTGATATTGTTCATGTGTAAAATACCAATGTTCCAATACATGTTGTGTCTCAAAAAACACACGGTATGTTAGGGTTAGGCCAATACTCCTCATGTGTGGTCTTCCGATGACCGCATACTCTCTATTGTACATGGCATATGCCCTGCCATACATGATGTGTGGGTACACATGGGATCCTAGGCGTGTACACTCTATACGCACCGATTCATATTGTTAGTTATACAATGGAATGTGGTCCCTCTACATTTCATTTGATAACTAACTCAATCAAAAACTAATGATTCCATATATATCATAACTATGTGATATGTGTTTATCAGAGTACACACTGTGCAAATTAGGGTTTTCTTGAAATTCTAGATCTTGATGTGTTTACTAGATCCATTGCTCTGTCACAAAATCCCCCTGCTGACCACACAAAAATGATTTCAATCACCTCCAACTGTTGATTCCAACCATCCATTGTCCAGAAATCAAAATCCATTAATCCACATGAATCTTGCATGCCACCCAATGCACCACCTACCATTAAAACTCACTCTAAGATCATATATTCATGCAAATAAACCAACATAACCTACAAAAAACCTCAATCCATCTACTAGTCGCCATCTAGATGATTATTCTCCAAACTTACATGATTTAAGGGTTTTGATCACACTCAAAACCACCCAAAAATGTTGAATTATGGCCATATAGGCCAACAATGAAGAACAAGAATAATGGTGGTAGAAAATCACTATAAAAACTCTAATAAACATCATTTTCCAAGAGTTATCATCTGACGATGGAAAATCAGTTAATTTAGGGTGATATCATGGCATTATAAAAACGAGTAAAGACATTATTCATCAACAAGGGTCAAGCGATGAGTAAAAAAACATAGAATCAAAATAATCATTCAGTCCATGTTTCATAGATTTTATATAAGGGCCGGAAAACCATAATTTATGTTACCCACTTCGATTACTGATGGATTATTAGTAAATAACATGTTCTTCTATGATGGAGAATATTTGATGCATTTGATGCCTATCTATTCACCATGAAAATATTAGAGGGAATTGTTCGATATCTATCTAATAATGAAGGTCGTTAGAGATCCTATCAAGAACACCCAATGGTTATAATACTATCACTAGAGAAACATCATAGTGACATACTTATATAAGATTATATTTATGTCATTTAAATTAAAATAAATTAATTAATCATTTATTTCAATTTAAATGCACCCTCCAGTGGCTACCTCATTCTACCTTCTAATGATAACCAACATTAGGTCATGATTATAATAAACGCCCTATTCAATATTCAATCGTGGTCCCAAATTTTTTATATATGACTCTATTCATTATATATTCCATTATTTATAAAAAATGATGGTGTATGTTATAAAAAATATTTAGTTTTTGTATGAAATTAATTTTAAGATTACTAATCCTCGAAATCACACATCATAGAATCACCAGGATCCAAATATATTTCATTATATCATTTAAAGTATTACATGGTATGAAAAGAGTCTAATAGTCTAATGGAAATAGCCTTTAGTATAATATATTTCTATATCAGCTGACTCATGTGAGATGTTTTTTTTCTTTCTAAGATCTTACATCTTGGGCATTCAGATCCACTATATTCTCTTATATTTCAGCAGTCAAATAGACTTTAAATTATTCAGAATAGTATTAACCAACTTCAAATACATTTATTCGTATCAATAATTTATCATTATGTCTCATAGGTTTTTTCATTAGATTAAAATTTTCATATATCTTTCCATTTACATTATCCTATATTTTCTTCCATGGATTCCAATTAATCCTTTTCTTCTTAAAATGATCATGATTCAAATAACCACAAACAGAGGCAATTTTTGTTTCCTCCCCCTAAGGATAAATAAATTTTAAATAAAAATTAGCTAAAACAAACTTAGGGTATTATGGTGAATTAAAATTGGAGGAGGGTTTAAACCATTCAATCTTGTACCTCATCAGATACCTTGGAATGATAATATGCACACCAGTATTCATTAATTATAGAAAGAATACATTATTATGTGATAGGTATAAAATTATTCTTCCATTGGGAAGATTAAATGTAGGATAAACATTATAAATATATCACATTCACCATCCATATCTGTAACAGTCTCTCTTCAAGGAGTTCCATCATCAGTCTTCTCAAGAAGATAATTTTCATACTCTAAAGTCACATGACCCATAGATTAATTACTCTTGAATTCCTCAAAAACCTCTTTTTTAAGAAACAAAAGTATTTCCCAAATCTTGGAAGAAAATATGAAAAAAAAATTAATTTATTGATATCCTAATGACATTATTCTTATCACCCATTTCTATTCTCATATTCAAATAGAAATCCTTCACTAACCATAGAAAAAATGGTTATTTTTCTTCATTAAACTAAGAACTATAAGATTTAAATTGAGAAGGATTAATTTTTATAAACCATGTTGAATTTACCTCCATTTCATTAAAGGAATATCAATCTCAATGATGCATATTGATGGGATAAAGGAAGGTGAACCTACAAGAGATTAAAACATGAAAGGGTGCTTCTTCCAAACCATATTCAACTGAGATTCGATGTTCAAAATGATTATGATCAATTTATGAAAAATATAAAAATAAAAGGATTTGAAATTGAAGGGGTCTAAGGTTTTGAGATAGAAAAATGATTCTAATTCTGATTTTTTCATATTTTTAAATCCGTTATTTATTTCAATTATAGAACCTAGGAAAAGTATACATATTTATATTAAAATTTTATTAGATTCGATTGGTTTCTAGAGGTCCTTGTGAAGTGTCCTATGGTATCTTGACTAAACATGATCCATGGGATAATTTGTGGAATCATTGTAGCATGACATACAACATGAGTAAATCTTCATAATATATGGGGATATTACTAAAACATGACATACTACACAATAAATAATTATTGCATATTTCTACGGCATGGTATCTTTCTGTACCATGTGTATTTTTCCTAAAACCACATAAGCCTTATAGTTATTTGGAACCATTAAAAAAATTAACAACCACTTTATCCTTAAAGTAATAAAATAAAATTAATAGTGATTAATCATTCTTAGCTCATGTCAGATATAGTTTAATCATACATTGTTCAATGGTTTTGTAAAAATATCAGAAATATAATGTTTAGTACCAATGAAATAGATAGTGATATCACCTTAATAAAAATAATCTCATTTGAAGTGTCATATTTTATTAATGTGTTCAATATTTTAATGAGATATAGTATTTCTAGAAATTTTATTCACACTTGTATTTTCAATATTTGTAGGGAAATGTTTAAATTGATAAACTTGGTCTAGTAATGGGTGTAAAAATTTATATATGACTCTTATAACATTATTATTGGGATCTCAGTTATGAATAAGAAAATCATAATTATAAAATTTATCAAATAATTATTTCCTTTCTAAAAAATGACCTTAATCAAAAAAATTGTATTTATCTATATTTTGTTACAAGTAATAATATATTATGCTATAAGAATACATTCTTCATGAAAATGATTTTTGATTGTCATATATGTGAGTCAAATGAATTATTTTATACCATTTTTGGAAGTTTTATTTTAAAAAAATAACTTCATTTTTGAAATTATTATGTCAAAATTATCATATGGTGAAATTTTTGGATTTTTCCAGAAAGGTTGATTTTCAGAACAAAAGTGAAAAATATTGATTTTGAAAACTCTATCACTTTTAAAATTTTATAATGATATTAGAATAACATAAAATCTTATTAAATGTTGTTAATATAACACATGTATGTTTCATAAGAAATATAATGTATTTAGAAATATTATTTTGAACTTATATATATATTTTAATATTTTGGAGATCTAAGTAATGTATTTATTCCAATATAAACATTTTTCGGTTCTTATATCATAATCATGAATTCACTTGCTTATTCGTGTTTTTAAAATAAATTCAATGGAAAATAATTCTCCATTGATTTTTTATAATCAAATTATTTTCATTTTAGTCAACATTACACCTCATTGTTTTGTAAAATCATTTTATGCTTAAAACAATCATTTATATAAAATTAGTTTCTGTTGAATTTTTGGAAAAAATATTTTAAATAATTTTTACCACCTTTTGAAATTGAATAATATAAAAAAATTTCTAATTAAAAATAAAAAATAATAATATTATTTAATTTCAACTAATTGTTTTTCCTAATAAATAGTAATTGAGGTAAAAAATCATTACAATGATAATTGTTAAAATGGTTTAAAAGGTGTAAAGCTGAAAGGATAATAGTTTAAATGACTTAAAAGAATGTCTATATTATATTGGTTGATCATATTTATACCATATCACTCTAATATTGAAATTTGTGATAGTTATTATTCATTTACATGAGTAATACATAAAATATATAATAATATTTCCATGTATTTACATGATTGTCACCCACCTCACTTATAATATGGATCCCCTTATCTACACTTATTCACACCATTTATGAAACATACATCATCAAAGACATGCCAAAATGACTATATTATTCCCCATCATTATTTATCTTCTTTTATGACCCAAATACCATCCTAATAAGGGTCATTGTTTATGGTAATAGATATCTGTAATATAAGACGTAATTGTCTTACCCGACCCTTTCTAAGTTTCTTTCATCTTCAAATTCCTATAAATATATTGTATACATCATAACATAATGAATCAAATATAATTATTTTATTTAAATGTTATTATGATTATGGTACAACCATTTTCCACCTCCTTTACATCAAATTGGAAATTAATGTATCGCTTGAGCATACGTGTGGACTACCACCTCTTTGAAGTGTTGTGATTGATTTTCCATCACCACCTAAAATTGATGGATGTGATTATATATTTAAAAATTATAACTTATATTTATGATATAATTATAAATTTATAATGATAAAAAAATTATCTTTCATTCCTTTCATTCATAAGAAAATCAAAACAATGTTCATATGTGTGTACAGACAGCCATCTGCATAAACTGTGTTATTAATTTTTCTATATCAACATTTTATTGAAAATTATAAATATTTATATAATGAGTATATATTATATTTATATCATTTTTAAAATTCTCTAGATGATTTATCATTAATAATTTATTAGGGACAACAATTACTAAGTCAAAACATACGTAAAAACAATTTTTTTAACACCACAAATGATGATAACAATGAATGACAGTCAATAAACAGGTGAAAATGTGATATAATTAAACCATGTATAGTATAATAAATATTAATATGATTTTGTTATATAAGTATAAAAAATTTAAATTTATTATATTTTTGGTTAAAAGAACCTACGAATCAAATAATACTTAATGTAAGGGTTCATTCTACAATATCATTTAGTTTAGGTATTTTTTATGTTTAAATTTCTATTAAAGGAAATTATACACAAATTCTATTTTAAAATACATCTATTTTATACTCCTACTTATATAAATTTACATTAAATTTTCCCTTTAATTTTACTCTCATTTTTACATAACACAATTATCAAAAAATTGAAGAAAAGATGTCCTTAGTTCTTCTTTGGTTGATAAATTTTTTATTATATGTCAAGGATTATTAAAGAAAATTTAAAATGATATTTTTTATGATAAAATGATTACCTAAAGTCATTTTCATCCATATTTTACTTTATTTTAAAATTTTAAAAAGGTTCTTCTTGTTGTTTTCTGAAGGAGTTACTTTTGACTTTTTACCATATGATTGAATGTAGTATTTTTTTATCCATATAAATGGTTATTTTTGTCTCATGTATTCAATGAAAGGATTGAATGTTACTTTAGAGTTACCTTTATATATTTGAACATATTTTTATGATTCCTATAACTAAATTTAGATATTATCCGATGATATCATCCACATTATTTCTTTATATGTATTATGATCATAATTGTTTATTTATTAATTGAGGAAAATATTAAAAAAATTATGTTAGTTTTCAATAAAAATGATTATGTTGATTATGTATTGAATTGTATTTTATTTATTTTATATGATGAATTCATTTGACATATTACAAGATGTGTGGGTGTTGTTATATTACCTATATGTATCAATATGTTTCATGTGAAAAACATTTTCGGGTTTTTTGGATTTGTACATACCTTTATATATATAATTTCCTCTCACATGGCCTTGCTGTTAATATTATGATGTTTGATAATATGTATTCTATAATTATGAAACTATAAATTAGAATACATGTGACTATTTATGTTTTTACATCATCTATAAATTTATCCACTTTTATGATATTAGTTATTTGAAATATATTATTATTGTTTATCTATACCACATTACCCATTATTTACTTATTCTATGATAGCTTATGTTGTATGGTCTCCCTTTCTGAACATATGAGATCACCCGTTATTATGTTTTCCTTTATCGAAGATAATAATAAGGTATATATGATTTATTTTAAGGATATTTCTTAAGAAATAATAAATTTATCACTATAATATTAATTTATATTTCAAGTTTTGAAATGTAATGAAAAATAATCTATGTATCTTATCTCAAAATACTATTAAACTATAAAATTCATTAGGATATGATCTCTTATATCATATTAATATTTAATAAGATAAACATCATCTCTAGATTAATATATTCTTGGTGTTACACAAGAGAGAGCATTCCTTGTATTTTAAATACCTACTTCAAAAATTAGCCTTTGTGTAATGATCACTCTCATACTGATAGATCTTAACCACCCAGACCAGTCCATTAAATGCCAAAACTAGCCATTGGGTGTTTTGAACATTAACCTCAGTTACATTTTCATTCTCTATTTATGTAGAGTCACACTATGGTATCTTCACACTATCATGTTGTATCTGACTTTGTTATGGTGGTATCTTTAACACATATAGAAATATCTAGTTATGTACAGTCCGTCAAATATCTCCATACTTTAACTTGTACTCAATAAGAGGATTATTTGATTCTGTCTCAAGATAAATTTAACTTTAAATGCGTCACCTCTTGGAATCTTTTGGGGAGTTTCATAGAAATTAGAAAGCATGGTTCTAAAATTCCTACATGTTGTCTCTTGAAAACTTCATCATGTGGTCACTCCAATTCCTTCATGTTTTTCATTGGAAAGTTAATCGTATTTTCACTTCAAGGAATCAAGTGGACAATCCACTACATCATACAGTTGATCAGCTCCTTCTTGTGGAAGCTCTAATAGTTGGACATGTTTTATATGACTTCCAGGGTTGATTCATGTAGTAGGTAATATTTCTTCAGGCAGTCACTTTAGATAACTTGTGGTAGCTTCCATACATTTCCAATTTTCACATTTTTTCAAAAAAAATAATTTACTATCACAAAACACATAATTCACTAAAACCATGATAAAAATGATTTTAGATCATTAAAATAAGGAATTTTTGGACTAATCCAACACATGTACATTCAACCATCAACTATCATTACATAATTATTTCATGAAATGACATGAATGAGAGATTATGTCCAATATTTACATGTAATGTAAATAAATCTATTAATAATGAATTTATGAAACATATAATAAAATTATTGAAATGTTTTCCTGGATCAAGGAGTGTACATGTAGTTTATATAAATGTGACGAAGACCATATGAATTTATTTATCTTTCTTTACAATTCTTATGGATGAATCTATACCCTCTATAAAATCTCTCTCTCTATTTATTCATTATTTCATAGATACTAGAATATCCATCAAAGGAGTTAGATATATAATCTAGAAGGTTTTGGAGATTATTATAAACCCAAGGAAACACCTCATAGGTAAGAGTTGTTGGATTGTTCCAGGGAGATCATTATTAAGCATAGAATATGATGAAGTGGGAGAGTGAGAAATGGTATGATTTTATGTAATTAAAATTATAACTTGTTGAAATTATTGATGATAGATCAATTGTTACAATGGTTTTCTTCCGTGGACAATTTAATAAGATAAACTCATAGAACCCATCAATTTTTTAAACCAACTATAATGTTCGGATACAAAATAGATGATTAGGATTATACTAGTTCAAGTAGTAGTTTTTCCATAATCAATATGATATCTGTCCTCTAGTATAACATTTATGGCATTAAATCCCTCGATTCACTTAGACTATAAAAATGCATGGCCAATATTTTTTGAGTATAATTTTATGTTCTAATATACTTAGATAAATTAAAATTGACCTATTCATATAAAATATTTAGTCTCTTTTAGTGAATCAAGAATACATGGTGTGAGATATACAAGAATTAATTATTCTGTATTTTATGGTCATGCATTATGTTTTAGATAAATGGATTATATGAGTATTCATATGATATATGGAGATACATCTAGTGATCATATCCATGCATAGAAACATGTGTTTTATAAAAATTATACCTAATGACTTTGTTAATTGATAAGAAATGTTGTTTTTCAAGATAAAATTCATTACTTATGATTATGAATTATAAATTCATAATAATTTTCAATTCTATAAAGTCAAGAAGGAATATATATATATTTTTGGAATGAATATTTTTTTTGGAATAAAATTTTGGTTCATAATAATATAGATTATATGGAAAATTCATCCAAAAGTGTGTTTATATTATTTCAGAAGTTATTAATAAATTTTCTTACAGATTGTGAGTCTCTAGTTAAAGTGGGGTATTGAATGTTATACATTATAAATCCCCATATCACAGTAAATGATATGGGATATATCTCTTTATATTATTAATATATAAAATAACATGATATAGATTCAGGGGATATCATTTGGGTGTATTTATACTCAATTCCATATAAGTTACCAATAACTTCAACTTCAATATCTTTGTATATTGATTTTTTATAATGTATATTTTAATTGAAATGTTAAAGGGTCATATCATTATATGATTAATGAGGTTGAAAATATAATATATATTTTTCATATAGAAAATCATTTCTTGGGTATTTTTGAAAAAATAAAATCTCAAGATCCCCTATCATATAAAAGATATCTTTAAAAGGGACGTCATGGATTCATTATAAGAGATGATAGGAAAAAATTTCACTCGTAAGAATTTCTATTTTCCTTTCTTTCCTCATTAACCAAGAGGAGGTAGATAAATATTATGGAGAAAATAATTTTCCTACAAAACAAAATTTTCAATGTTAGTGGATTGACTTTGGAAGTAGAAACCCATTGGTTATTTCTAAATATTAGTCATTAACCATATGTTTCTAAATATTATTACATAATATGTATGTTCTTAAAAAAAATTATTCATTTATATTATCCTTCTTATGAGAGATCATGCTTCGAGTTTCATATTTTTTCTATACATTTTAACTTATTTAATGTTATTATTTTCATTTTTATTAATGAATAAATTAATTGTATGACTTCATCTTTGTTATGTACTAAATTAGATCTGTTACCTATTGTGGGATATTCTATAAAAATAGGGTGATTTTTTATGACCCGTTGAGGTAAATTGTTTTATAGATATATATATATATATAATGTTTTTCTAGAAAAAAATTTCTTTTATAAGAAAATAGTGCAGAAAACTAAATATTTGGGAACTTCAATACCAATATGAGGTCAGAGTGCCTAGAGTGGTTGAGTTGGTTCCATGAAAAGATAGTTACTAATAAACAAACTCTAAATATAAATGAACTAACATGTTCAACATGAAATCATTTTTGGCTTAAGTGACATATATTTATTATACAAATTAATGATAACTTTTTTGTCATAAATGATGAGCTAGACACCTATGATGAAGTTATTTTATGTTTTCAATCTTGGAAATAGCTTATATCTATACATGATTAGAATGAATAAATGTACACCATCCAAGATTGAAATTTACCCAATTATTAAATACCATTAGGGTGAAAATTGTCTTTCAAAAGTAATAAGTACATTGATGCTATAGTATTTTCCTTTATGACATGATTGGTTGAAAAATGTTTATTGAAAATTCATGTGATTTACAATGAAAATGGATTTTTATTTATTATTAAGTTTAAATTCATTAGGGTTATATTTTCCACAATAACATTTTATGCTCATGATATATATCATATAGATGTCCATATATATTTCCTCAATAGAAACTTTGTTGATTAAGTGTATATAACACAACTCGAGGATTTTATAAATTCAATGAATGATATAAAGGTTTTTAATATATATAAATATATTTATGGACATAATAATGATTCCAAAATTTGCATTTTTTCTTTAATGAACCAATCAAGTAGATAGGATTCATCAAGGGCGAATATAAGGAATATTTATATATCATATTTGTTAGATTAATTGTCATTATAGTATTAAATTTTAGTGATATACAAATCATTAGAAATGAAATTCATAATATAAAATCAATAAAAGCTTGTATTAGGAAAATATAATCAATGAAAGGTTGTACATATTTTCCATATGTATAATGTATGATAATATATAATGATATTTCAAATAGGCTTCTCAAACTATATTAGGGTACATATATTGGTAAAATATAGAATTTTTTCTAGATAAATAATTCTTAGAGAGGACATATACTAATTGTTCACCGAAAAAAGATTCAATGGATCAATAGATTTAATCTAAATAAAGAATGAAAATTAATATAGGTAACACCATATTTATTTACTATATGATCTATCATGTATATCATTTTATTTAATCACCAATACGTGTCACATGCTTTAATCATGACATGTATACTCCAATATGATCATAGTAAATGGTATGTAATTTCGATTAAAAATATTAAAATGTTCCTTGAATGGATTAATGATCTGTTCTTAATATATAAATTTAAAGGATAAATTTTATATGGGTTCATAATAATGTTTCCATTAAAATTGGTAATTATCACAATTTTTGTTTTTGTATTACCTGAATACAATCGTTGTTAATGGGAGTATTTTAAAGTAACTAGTTATTGCTAAATCTATAGCTAAATCATAATATATAAGTAAATTTATAATATAAATGGATTTTATTTTTATTAGGATTTTCATTATCAAACATTAGGTTATCCCATGTTTTATAGATCTCCTTGAACATTTTTTAGATAACAGTGGCGAAGTTTCACAAGTTATGAAACCAAGATGTCACTCAAAATTAAAAAATATCATCTAGGGATATAATTTCTTTTTTAATATAGAATAATATATATATTTATGAATATGAAATGTTTCTATGAATAATAATTTCACAATACCTCTAATCAAACCATTGTCATTTTACTTTCATTAGTGTCATACATGATCTTTTGGAATTATATTAAAGGGATATTGGTTCTAACACTAGTGCGAGTGTTGGAAATTGTGTTATTGTGATAAATAATTGGATGGTTTTTTAGATTAATGGATGTTTCATGAACTTTTTCTATTTACATATAATTATATATTCATTATTTATCACTACTTCATGTTTTTATACTTTGAAATACTGTACCATTATAATAATAATTTTGGCACTAAAGTACAATTTTTATCCCTAGCTAATAATCATCGAAGAGGTATTTTCATGTGAGGTTAGCAAGAGAAATTCTGGTATATATTTAGTTATAAAAATTCCTCTCATATATTGTTGACTAGTCCTATCAAATTTTATATGGATAAACTTGAGAAATACAAAAATTATGTTTCATTTATGGCTTTAGTGTTTCTATAGTGGGTTGTAATTCAAGTATCCTTTGAATTATAGGTTCAAGTTAACACGTCATGAAACATTTCATACAATTAATCCCATCATACACTTTTTTTAATTTGATCAAAATATATTATTGTTGTGTATGTTAATTTTCAGTGTTTTTACAATAATCAATGTTGTATCAGGAATTATCAACCTAAAAGATAGGTTATAAATCATTCTTTTTATTTATGTTATACTAAGAGGGTACGTAGTTATTCATAACACATTGAATGTATCAATATGTTCAGTTACATTAGAGTTGAGTGACATGGGGCAGGAATGATCCATGTCTTGTGTTTATACATGATAGTCTAATAGAAAAATATAACTCAGTGTCCGGTTTTTAAAATCATTTTCTTAAAAATTTCATCTAAAAAGTGATGAGGGAAACATTAAACATTATTTTATTATAAAACCTATGATAAAATTTCAATAGAATAACCATTAACTTCATTTTTCTATAAATCTAAAATTTATTGTAACAAAAATAACCTTACATAGAATATATTTTAAAGGTATTGGAAAAATTAATTTAAATTTTATTGGAAATAGATTTAAAAATTGTTTAAAAAATAAAAAAAACCTTAAATCCCTCATTTTATTTAAAAAATTTAATCCTTTTCTCTATCTACCATCAATGACAACCGACTACACTTGACGATGCTAGATCTTGAACTTTTAATCAATTATCATCATATTTTCCCATTTTTTCTCCTCAATATTCAATAATTATTACTTTATTCACAATTCTCAATATTATTTAGTCCATGAAAATCCAATTTTGGTGACCCACAACCATTGTTCAAAATTTTTTTAGTTATTTTTTCTAATTCATTTTTTACAAATTTTTTCTTTAGTTTTTTAGTGTTTGAACTATTCCCATTAACATTAGAGAAATTTGATAGAATTCCGGATTTTATTTTTTATTTTTGAATAAAAATTAATTAATTTTTAGTTATATGTTTAAATCATTCAGTTATTTCTTTATATGAGTTTTTTATCAATTAAAATTTTTTGTTAATTTTGTTTATATTTATAAATTTTTTGTGATTATGAATTTTTTTAATATAATTTGTTTTTGGTTGTAAAAATTTTCATTTTTAGTTATTTTTATTTATAAATATTATGTCAATATAATTTATTTATGTTTGAAATAATTTTTTTCAACAATTTCTTTTCATTTATAAATTTTTCTTGTCAATATAAAAACTTTTGATTGATTTTTTTATAACTTGTTTTTCATTTTTAAATTTGTTTTAAGATGTAAATTATTTTTTAAATATTTATGCATGATTAAATTACCTATTTTTTTATATGCATAACCACTTGTATATAAAATTTTAAATTATGTGTTTTGATCATTATATATGATAGTGTGTTAAGATCAAACAGCTATAAAAAAATGTTCAATTGATTGTTTTGATGATTTTATTATGATTAAAAGTTATCTTTTTATATATTTTTTTAAATTTTAATATGTTTTAAAATCGTGAACTTTTATACTATGATATTATGTAACTAATGGATCATAAATAGATAAATTTATGAAAAACCATTGATAAATGTGAACAAATAGTTGATGATTTCATGGAATTTTCTAAATTAAATATTCTAAAAAAGATAATATTTGTGGTACATGCGTGAATTGTTTGAATATGAGAATGTAATATTTCAAATAAATCAAGGATCATTTGGTTTTATATTGTTTTATTAATAATTATACATATTGGATCTAGAATAGTGAAATAATAGAAAACTGAACAACTAATGTTGATGAAAACATTCAACATGAAATAGTGGAAAATATTTTAGATCTAACACATGATGTAGGAATTGAAACCACAAAAAAAGAATTATTGAATAATTATATGGAGATTCTGAGAAAAAACTACTCTTAGGTTATAGTAAGTTTAAAAAAATTATCAATAGTTATGAGATTAGTTAACTTGAAGTGAAGAAATGGTTGGGGTGAAAAACAAAATTCTATATTTATTAAAATTCTAAAAGATGTACTTCTAGAAGGAAATGGGCTTCTGGATTCCAATTATGATGTAATGTAAATATTTTTCCCAATTGGTTCATGGTATAAAAAGATACATACTTTACCCAAGGATTGCATTTCTTATAGGAAGGAATATGAATTTTTATCAAAATTTTCTAAATATGGGACATCATGATATAATATAGAAGAAAAAATGAAACTCTAATTCATTCTCGGGTACCAAAATTAAACCTCTTAAAAAATTTGATACTTTCCAATGATTCATTTTTTATTGGGTCTATTTTCAAATTCAAAATAAGAAAAAGGGTTAATATGGCATACAAATGAGTGAATCTTTGATGGAAACTTACTTCATCCTAACAATTTACTTCATCAGAAGAGATTTGATAAAAAAAATTCAAATTCTGGAAGGAATTGAAGAAAGCTCGTGGTGGGACTATAAATTGATTTAATAAATCTACAAGATATCTTGAGTAGCGAATAAATTTCATTTCATATTTTTTAGTAGTTTACAAAATTCCCCCACTTATATGTTTGAGGAAAAAATATTTTATGATGAGAAAAATTAGTTCTATATAAAAACATCCAGGAAACAATATTGTTCAGTATTTTCACTATTATTTGATGACTTGAAAATTCTATTGGAGATTGGTGTTAAATTTTTTTATACATGTAGGAAATATTATTTTCTATTTTTTTATTATAATTTTCACTATAAATGATTCTAATGCATATAGAAACTTATTGGGATACATTTTTAAGGGAAATAAATCATGTCTAGTTTGTGATGTAGAGACTTCACATTAACAATTAATGAATTGAATAAATACATTGTTCATGGGTCATTACTATTTTTTGAATTTATCTTCCCAATAATAATTTAATGTATGATTTAATTGATTACAGGAAAATAATCTCCCCACACAACCATTATTATCTGACGAATATTATGACCAGATTAGAAATATTAATTTCACATTTATAAAGAAAGCATGTTTTGATCATCAAAACGATATATAGAAGAAAAATAAAATCTTATTCAAACTACCTTTTTATATAGTTTTTGGGAAAACATATAACATTGATGTTATTCATGTTGAGAAAAATAAATTTGATGTTTTGATTGGAAATTTATTAAATTTAAAAGAAAAGAACGAAGAAGGAATGCATGTTATATTATACTTGATATCCATGTAAATACATTTGGGATTATCTCCCACTATGAAAGGAAACAAACTATATTTACCTCCAGTTTATCACACATCTAGAAAGAGTGACATGATTATATTTTTTTCAAAATATTTATGGTGTTAAAGTAACCGATGGGTATTCATTAAATGTTAAGAATTTAGTGTCATTTAAATATTTTAAATTATTAGATATGAAATATCATTACTATCTAGTATTTATGCAACAATTTTTATATGTTATACTATGTGTTATATTTATGATACATTCATGGAATTCTATCATCATGTTATGTTGTTTTTTCAAATTGGTTTTTAAAAACAATCATTGAACCAAATAAGATATATGTGTTGGAAAAAAATTCTTTGTAATTTTTCCACTATAAATGTATTTCTAACAATTTTTTTTTGATATAATTATCCATCTAGTGATTCATTTGGAGTATTAGATAAGAATATTTAGTCCTATTAATTTATGTTTGATTTATTAGTTTCAAATATATATGAAAATATTTAAGGGATATGATAAAAATCTATATCGAATAGAGGCCTCTATTTTCCAAAAGTATATATCATATGTGGTGGTTGAGTTTGGTGCTAATTATTTTTATGAAGTGGGGAATTTTTCTTTCCATATATCTCAACATTTTTTACTTTATAGTGAAGATAGATGGATTCTTGGATTAAAGTTAAAGATTATTCCATGTGATGCAGTGATTAAGGTGTATTTATGCATTTTTAACAACCCTGATGATGTTCAACCATATATATCATAATATTTTTCTAGATTAAGGTTCTGATATTAGAAAATAAACCAAAATTGGTTGGTTATTGAACATAATAATTCTTTTGTTTCATAGTTTAAAGAGAAAGTCCACACAGATTTATCTCCATCTAAAACATTGAAATGATTGGAAGGGGGAAATCTTTTAATGTTATCACATGGTTTGTTTTTGATATAAATGGTTACACATTTTATAAAAAAATATGGATGATAAGAGTAATATTAAAAAAATTAGGGTAATGGTCATCAATGAAGCACTTAATTCTTCCAATTTAAAATATATAAACAATATTTTGCATCAGTGAAATATTTTGGAGTTGTTGAGTATGTATTGGAAATTTATGATTCCAATTTTCATGTAACTATTTTTTGTGTAATTGGTTGGATAGTAAAATTGTGGTAATTCATGATGATTATCTATTTATAATTGTTGATTTGAACAATTTATATTCAAATAGGAACCATTTATCAAGAAAACGCATGAAAAGAAAATGTTTTATGTCATTAACCCATTGAATGATCAGTGCTTCATCTTTTCCCATGGGAAAAGAATTTCTTTGGGTGATGATGAAGATATTATTCTAAGGGATTTATGTGAGGTTTCTTCATCAATCACTTAACTTCATGTTGAAAAAAATTACTATAATTTAGACATGGATCATTCTATATAAAATGATCATTTTAAATGGATATGAGAAAACACTAAATTACTCTCCCAATTATTCTGGTAGTTTCTTATATTTTATTTATATTATAAAATTTAAATGTGTTAAAATATATTTTTATATTTGGATGTCTAATAATATTTATATATTGACTATTTAAATGATTTAAAGGCTGGGTTTTATATTCAGTATTTATGGTTATACATATTTTTACTGAAAAAATCTGGCGTACAATATTATTTTTTGATTAATTTTATACATAAAAAACACTATATTGTAATTATGATATTTAAATTAATAAATTTTTATCATTTTTGTCAATTTAGAATTAATTTTTCTCTTTAATAGTTCAAGTACATATTAGATGTTAAATAATCATGACATCATTATTTGTTTGTTGAAAATATCACATGTGTGATGCTATTTTTTTACTGACATATTTTTCATTTCATTTTCCTTAATTGTTAACATTTATAATAAAATTAACATATAGAGAATATAATTACAAAGTCCATTTAAATGAAATAAACAGTGTTAATGGAAAATTTACCATGTTATTTTTTTCATATTATTATATATTCAATAATTAAATAATTTAATGGAAGTAAAATTTTAGTTTTTTAAAAATTATTTGAAGTACTATTGGTAAACCTCCTATGGTAGAGTCTTATTCTTTTATAAGAAATATAATTCCTAGATTTGGAATATGTGGTATTACAAGTTTATTACAACATACAATTTCACATGGAGTGAAGGGGATCCATATTAATTTTGATGATGGTAATAACACAAATGGTCCATATATAATGCAGTTTAAGAGTTATATCTCCATGCATACCTGTTATTGGATTAATATTTTATATCATAATTATAAGTTAATCGAAAATATGATGAAAGAGATGTTAGGGGATTCCCTGATTGTAAAATATCTCAACTAATTTATTTTTATCTCATTAATTAAATATTATATATTTTATATATCTAATTTTTAATGAATTAAATTATAAGTGACAACTTCATTTCATAAAATAAAAGAAATTAGGAAAAGATGTATATATTTAGAAATGGTACCATAGATATATTTAAAAAAATTGACAAGAAATTTTGATTTTGGGATGTTACAGAATGAAAACTCATACCTCAAGAATAGGATTTTAGATGTTGAGACATGGAGCAGATTCTTCTCCAATTAGCATGATGAGGCATTCATGGTATAATAATTATTCTATATTGTGAAAGTATTTATATAATTTTTTATAAAATAATAGTTTATATTAATGTAATTGGACTCCATTGGGTGTCATTATGTGATCTAGTTATAGAAAGTATAGTGTACTATATTATCACATTGAGGGTATCATTTACTAGTGGAGAGAATTATTACAGATAAGTGCGATGCATTAAGAGATAAATCATGTAATAGTTTTGAAGAGTTCTAGTGCATTAATTATTTTACATCAACTCACAATGAAAAAAATTGAAAAAAGGGGGAAGGAAAAATGAAAAGTTTCTCATAGATCAATCTAAAGAAGTATTTGAAAAAATTGTAAGAAGTTATTTTTTATTTGTCTTGAATGTTTATATTTTTTAAAATTAAAAACTCTAATATATAATTTCAATTTATCATTTATAGATGAAATTTGAGATAATGAAACATACTAGGCTTTTATACTTGAGTGTAGGAATTAAATTTTTGCTACTACATTGGAAAATACAAAACACTACAATGACATACAAGAATCTGAGGTAGGTGTTAGCATGGGGACATTTTTTTGTCTCTCCAAATTAAGAAGTTGAGGGATTCATAAATGGATTACTTAAAAGATGAGGTGGATTAACTAAAACAGTCCATGAGTGATCAATATAAATCAGTATTCTATGTAATTTTTTAATAAATAATGATATAATCATATCATGTTCCATCTTCCTACACAGATCGTCCACCTCATCATTGGTAACCAACTACATAATTTGATCTATATACTAGAGATCCTCTTGTATATATTGTGTTGTATTGATTCATACATATTTTTGGAAATTTTTTACATACCAAACCATTGAATATTTTTAGTTAAGGGTATCATTATATGATATTATTGATCCAAATTCTCTAATGTGATTTCCTATAAAGGAGGTTACATGAGTTGGAGATTATGTGGGTCATTTTTTACTCTATCTGGATAGCCATCTTTATCATCTATTATACAATATATTCATCTTTTTTAAATATTATGTAAATTTGATTGAAAATTGTATATATATTTTTATTATATATATTTTATATAAGAGTATCTAAAATTGAAAAAAATAGTAAATAAGAAATAAAAGATTTAGGGACTAACAACTTCATATAAATTTGAGATTATTGATGGGATAAAAATATTTTTCAAGATTTTTTATTTCTTGTCAAATATTTATGAGTTTATAATTATTGTTGATATATGTGTAATATATTATTTATATATTATATTAAATATATATTATGTATCTTGTTTTTTATGAGGTCATCATAACTAAATTATATTTATTTTCTATGTATGTAAATTTATGTTTCAATTTATATTTCATTAAATAAATTTGATTCAATTGACTTAATTTATTTCTCATTTCATTAGGTTTATTCGCACTCTTTTAATTTAAAATGAGACCACTACTATTAAGGGTTTTATGGATCAAGATTATATTTATATTCCTATGAAGTATCTAAAAAATAACTATAGTGTAAGATACCATCTTTTTCTGGTTACCTAACACTTTTAGTTTTCATTGAAACATTTTTGTTTCGGTTTTCCTTCATCTATGGATGTTGGTGGCAGAGTTCCATTTGAGGATGGAGTTCTTTTTCTCGGTGAAATAAACTAATGTTTAGGGTTTTTTTTGTAATTATTGGACTTTAGGTTAAACATGTTAAGTTATTATGAGGGTTATCCATATTTTGGACGAATTTGAAGGTGGTTTGATATTTTCCTATTGGAACTACATTGAGAGATATCTTCTAGAAATTTACACACCATGAACATATTAAATTATGCATAAAATTCTCTAGGTAGATGTCGTGAAAATTTTCATGGAATGAAATGAATACACACAATGAAATTGGTCCACACCATGTAATCTATGATCGGGGTTCATTTAACCCATGGGGTGTATTTTTTAGAGTAACTCCAAAATTGAGAAATACACCATGTAAAAGGGTGACAAGTGATGAATTTTTCTAGATCAGAAGTTTTAAATCATGTTGTTCAATAGATTAATTCTTTTTATGTTGTGAAGCATACTCCCTCATAACCTTGGGTGACTCCATTAGATTTTAGAGTGATTTATTCCCTTATGGATATCTTCAATAGGTGTTTAAAATCATGTGAATTTATTTTCTTTGGTTTCCCTCTCTCTTCCACTTGTTCTCCATTATCATGGTAAAATACCATGACCAACATTGTTCCAGGTTTGGATCATGTGTAAACTAAGATTATTTTAAGGATATATTGAAACTTTATTCCTTGTTGGCATTTCCCATTGGAAAAATTTATTTGATAACAGTATAAAGGTAGCTGGTACAAAATAATTCCATATGGTCTATTTATATTTGACTATGTATGTGAAATAATTTTTTTATGCTAACACAATGTGATTGTTAACAAACAAGATAATGGGTAATAATAATAATGTGTTTAGAATTCTCCTTTTACCCATTTGGAATCAATGGTTTTAAGACCAATCTTGCTACTACACATAGGGTGAGTCTACCCTTGATTTATAATGAACGGGAAAATTTGTTAAAATATTTTAAACATGACATAAGACCTTAGGTGATTTCCTGTGATAGATACGTCTTGGAAAATGAGTTAATTAATTATTGAAAATGATGATGAAGATTGGAAATTAATGGGTGTGAAAATTTTCATGGAAGTGGATTATGATATAATTCAATGAATAAATAGAAAACTGAAAGACAAATGGAAGTTAGAATAATTAACCATTTTGTCTTATGATATGATGTTATGTTATGGAATTCCAATCACTGTGACTTGTGTTGTGATTGATGATGAAATGCTTATATAAAGGGTTCCTCCTAGATAATTAAATGATTATACAAAGAGATCGACTTGAATACTGAAATGATTATATAAAGTGATTGGACTAGATTCAAAAATTCATATATAAAGGGATTTTCAAAAATACAAAATTTCTAATATATAGGGTTTTGTCTGGTTATGTTGAAATTCTTATATAAAGGAATTTTCCTGGTGATGTTGTAATGCTTAGAGGGATTTACCCAGTTATGTGATTTTTTCATGGACTTTTGGTTATAATTGGCATGTTTGTACCATATGATTAGAGATATTTTAACATGGTTCCAAATATGATTGAATGTTATATAGTATTAAATGTTAATTAATACACATTTTTATCACATTATTTCATACTCATGATATTGGGAAGGTATTTTTATACATAGTTCTATCAACCTACTATTGTTTACTCACACCATATTTGGGATGCAATTTAGTACCCAATAATATTATAGTGATACGTGTTTCGACATAGAAAATGGACCATGTTGTTGATTATTGCTTACTGGATGGGTTAAAAGTTGGAGATGGGACCGACATGGGGTTTAGGACCAGGGTATTTTTAGTTTTTTGTGTCATCAAGGACATTTACTTATATAAATTTCATTTTTACATTTAGATACATTCTTGACTGACATTATATTATTTATTTTTTAATTTACTTTCTTCGTCCATAAGCTTCTAGTTTTATGAAATATTGTTCTATCTATTTCCATTACTTTGATATTTTATTATTTATACAATATCATAACTCTATAATTTAGGGTACTATCTCCCCACTACATAACTAGACCCCCACTACTAGTTAGTAGCATCTTGCATATAGGGAGTAATTCATGAAGTCCAGTAACCAATTAAATTTTTCCATGTGAGATAGTTCCAAATATAGAGACGTTACAAAGTGGATTTAGAGGGAAAGGTTGTTATTTTATGTTAATATAAAATTTACGATATATAAAATCGTGAATAATATGTGTTGGGACTTTTTAATGAGAGATTTAATGAGTTTAGCTAACCCTTTTTTGGGGGGAAATTTCAGTACCCATCTATGCGATTGGTGTTCATGATTCTTGATTGTTATGGTTGATGTCATTTCACAATGAGTGATTCATATGTCATGTGATCTTATTATTTCTTGAGATTTATACACATTGTCTGTTATAGGATGAGTCAATTATGGATTCATAATGATCTGAACATAGATATATATCTTGGAATGCATTGTCCATGATAGATACATATTTATTGTATGAGGTATATTTTCTACGTGGAATGTGGAAAGAGATACCTATTGTAGATGATAAATGAAATGATAGAACAATTATTTCATGTTAATTCACATATTAATAATTTTTTAGTAAGTCTATAATCTAGTTGTTTTCTGATTTTTTTCACCAATTAATTTTAAGCATGTTGGAATATAATGTTTTATGGAGTGTGTTTGTATTATAGGGAAAATACATCATCATCATCATTGAGTTGAGAATCAATAGAGAGAAAATTATCACATTCCTATTGTATCTATACCATAGATTCCTATAAATCCTAAGGATGAGATAAAAGTTCATATTTTCAATTAATTCTTAAGGATAATGGGATCTATAGAAAGGGAACCAGTTTGAATCGTGTCTTTGATGTGAGAGATAAAAAGAGTGTTTTATCTATAGCATCCACCTACCTTAATTAGGGATGGAGGCCCCTAGACAGAAGAATTCTGGAATGATTTAGTCTATATAATATTCAATAATATTGAGAGTCCAATTTATAGGAGGGTGAATCTTGCAACTTATTTTCATTTTTGCACTAGCCAAGAATTAGTGGGACATTGTAGAAAAAGATAGAAAGAAAGAGAAGTTATCCTGGAGGATCTTAAAGAAAATGTTTCTATGTAAATTCTATCATGAAATTATTAGGGATGAAAATAATCACATGTTCATGAAACTAACACAGAATATAACATCAGTGATGGACTACACTGGATGTTTCACTGACATACAGTTCTTTGAACCATCTTTAGCTACAAATTACATCACTAGTGATTGTTTTTTTCTTGAGTAACTTTTTAATCCTGATGAATTAAGATCACATAATAGAAGTTAATATGAGAGTCCATGAGAAACATCTACTCTATTATATTAGGGGTAACTTGTATCACTTCTCATAGTGGAAATAAGTTCCATTATAACATATTTCATTATTGATTATGAGGTTAGATCCATCAAGGAAATGGGATTCCATCTTCGAACCAAGTTCTATTGTAGTGCTTTCAGTGTGGAATGTTTGGGAACATGAAACCATATTTTCCATACCCTAATATGGAGTGTTAGGTTTTTGTTTGGTCGGGTCTCCTGTAGAGTTTTTTACGGTCATTACATTGTAGAGAAGTGGAAGGGGATCAATACTAATACTACAGTCTAGGAAGGACACAACTACCCCTCATCAAACTGTTAACTAGGGATCCACTAGATGTCCTGGTCGAGATGAGGGACAAGGTAACCTAGTGAAAGAGAAGTTATACTAGGTAGAGGGAATAGAATAGGGGAGTCATTATAAAGCCTAGGGAATAGGTTCAAGATTGTCAAAAATATACTGGAACACCATTTTTCAAGCACCGCTTCTCCTCCCGACTCTAAGATCTACTTATTTTCCAAGAGTTATCATGGAAATCTTTGGTGACGATGTATCTCCACAGTATCTCCGGATTCTTTGACTTATCTCATTTCTTATTTTACTCTCCTTTTTTATGTTCACCTTTTTACCAATGGTTCTTTCTTCCTTGGGGTTTCTTCTCCACTCTGGTTCCTGATATTGTGGGATTTATTCCAAGGCTCTTTTGGTCTTCCTAATGATGGTTGGTTGTTGTGGAAGAGCTAAGAATCTAAAACCATGATATAACCTCACATTCATTTGTGCCTCTCTATGTTGGATTAGGATTGGTGGTAATAAAGAGGTTTTGAGCTATGTGCTTTACCGGCTGATGCATTTCCATGTGCTACTATAATCTACATAATTTTATTAAGGCGGATTTTGGTTTTTTAATTCATCATTGATTGATTTGTTCGAAGTCTTCTTCTTCTCAATTCCTTTCTTTAACCTCACATTCCAATGTGCCTCTCCCAGTCAGGTCTAGAGAAGTGGAAATTATGAAGGTTTGGTATGTGTGGTTCAGCATCCATTGGTGATCCATGCTCGAAATTATTCAGTATTATCTTGTAAAGGTGTTTAAAATTTTTCAATATTTTTTTGGTGTTTCTTCCTCAAAGATAGTGGTGATCTTTTATTCTATTTTTGGATGAGAGATCGACCTGTTTGATGATTTTTTGTGAATATACTGATCTATGTAACTTATTTACATGTTTGGTTTTCTCATTTTGTGTTCTTTATCCGTGTATTCTAGTCTTGGATATTTTCCATGGGTGGTGGTGGTTCTAATGGTTTTGGGAATATGACGGTCTGGTTCAACGGTGTAACAATAACTAGTATATTGCTGGGGAGAATGTTTTTAGCAGTGGTTCAATGATGGATCATATGTATAATAGTACAGTTCAAGGTCGTTGATCGTTTTCATAGGTTTAGGATTGTGTGATTCATTTTCTATGGAACTGGTTTTCCTTCTTTTGGAATTGGTTTACTTTTCATTTTTGTATACTTGAATGTATGGGTTGAAGGTGAAATAATGGTGTGTTTACTATGTTTTTGAAACCCTATCTTACCCAATGGTATGAGACATGAGGATTTAGTGGATCAAGGAAGTGATGGTGGATTTTGGATTAAATTTTAATTTTTAATCTACAATTTTGTTTATGTCTCTGTTTCAACTCAACCAATAAGTGAAAATTTGAAAATCAAAAAAGTTAATTTCTAGTTCATAAGTACAATTATTTTTTCATCAACCATTTTTTATATATAATTATCTAATTCATTTATATTGTTTAAATTTTAATATATTTTGGGATTGGTTTTGGAATTCTTAGATGGTGTCTTGACCATTTATACACCAATAGGAGTCCGGTCAACAAATATCAAATGTCGCAAGGCATGTTATCCAATATTGGTGGTTTCCATTTATTTTGGGTGCTATATGTGATTGAAATAGAAGGATTCAATTTGATTATTTTTATGTGTTTTATATTTTTATACAATGATCATATATACTGTTATCAGAGACAATTTTCCTTTTTATTTCCAGAGAGATGCATCTATTTTCACCTGGGTGAGTGGGATCTTCAAGATGGTCATGCATGACCGATTCAATGCAGATTAGATTCTCTCATGTATCAAAAGGAATGTTTTTTTCTTGTTGATGGTAGAATATATCATGATAATTTTCCTAAAATGGTATTACATTTTCACAATGTATTTCTTATTTATTTTTATAGCTTACCACTTGAGCGGGATATTGTGTTACTTATCGAGTTTATAGCATAAGTATAGATAGTTTTAATTAAACCTTATTGGATGGAACTCATATAGATTCAATAATAGAATGTTCAGTTAGAAAATATGAAATATAAGGGTTTAATGAGGCCTAGTACATCACCATGGGTTTCCCAAGTTCATTTCTAGAAGAAGGATTATGGGACTTTTCATTTCTGTGTGGGTTATCAGATATTTTACTACATGTTGGTGAAGAATTGGTATACCATTCCATACATTGATGATCTATTCAATTAACTAATAGGTTTCAAGATATTCATCATGATCTATTTAAGATGAGGATATACCTAGTTTAAGGTGAGACTGTCAGACATACCTCAAAATTAAAAGCAGGTATGGCTTGTATGAGTTTATATTTATACCATTTGGTTTGATGAATGCATTGTTTCTATTAATTCCCTTGATGAGTTGGATCACTCACCCATTCTTGATTAATTTTTTAGTGTTTTTTTTTGGATGAAATATTAGTGTACTCCCATTAAACATATGACCATTCCCATATTTTTTTCACCAATTTGAAGACATTTAGAGAGATTCATCTTTAATCCAGGATAACAAACTACAGTTTCTATATTGATAATGTTCCATTATTTTGTTATTCATCTCAATGGATAGAGAGTCAGTTGACCCAGACATTATTGCATCTTTTGCATCTAGAAAGTGTTCATATAATTTCTTCAAAAAAAAAATTTTTATGGGTTTTACGGGTTATTATTGTTATTTTATCTTGGAATTGTCTCTTATGGAAGAATTGGTGTCCCAGGTAACCAAGAATGGAGTAAAGTTTGTTAGGTCAGATTCTTATTAGAGTGTTTTTATGGATCTAAAGGGCATGAAATCCTCATCACTATTCATAACATTAACTATGAAGGGTATGGCATATATTGTGTTCTGTGACACAACTACAGTTGGACTATGAGTGGTTATAATGTGGGTGGTATGTGTGGTTGCTTATGGATCTAGAAATCTAAGACCACATGAGATGAATTTTCATACTCATGATCTAGAGTTTACAGAAATGGTAGACACCATATTATTCTGGAGACACTATATTTTGGGTGACTAGTTTGTGGTGTACATAGAGAATAAGATCCTCAGGTACATCTTTTCTCAGTGAGACCAAAAACTCATATAAAGGATTTGGGTCAAGTGTTTTCTATCTTTCGACATTGAATTAGCTTATACAATGGGAAATGGAAAAATCATTTCCAATTCCTTGAGCTTGAAGATTATTTTTAAAGGTTAGGGTTGGAGCCTCATTTATTATTAAAGAAAAGCAGAGACCTCCTTAACTGGGTAGATGGAGACCCATTACATAGCCCAAAGGCCTAGTGGGAATTTAACCCATTACATGGCCTGTAGGCCCAAATTTTTGGCCCAAGGCCCATTTTTTAAATAGTATTACTATTGTACCCACCTAATACATTTCCAAAAGGTACCCCCACTGCTACAGTACTCTGCTGCCGCTACATTACCCATCGTTGCTATAGTGTTGTTGCTTATACAGCACTACTACAGTACCTACACTCAATGGGTATTGAACTCCCATTTTCCATGTACTATTACAACGTGCTTACCAGTAAGACAAATCAATTTAGAGATGTTATCTAACCTAAAGTGATTATATTTGAGAGATAGTTAGTATGGTGGGAATATTTAATCCAGATGGTCTCTCTATTGTGTGAACTCATTTCTTTATCCTGGACATTGTTGGGTTCCTATAGGCATGTATGAGTAGATTATGAAAGAGTTTCATGTTTCAACATCGGCGATACATTTGGGGATAACAAATATGAATCCGGATATTCATAAATAGTACTAGTTTACAGGAATGAAGAAGGAGGTAGAAGTCTTTATGGGGATATGTTTCACCTATCAGCAAGTGAAGGTAGGGCATCAAAGGCCTTCTAGGCTCTTATAGACTCTTCCTATTCTAAAGTTAAAATGGGATGACGTCACTATGGATATTGTGACAGGATTAAAAAATACACATTATAATAATGATATATTATGGGTCATCATAGATCGACTAATGAAGTTCACCCACTTATTAAATATTTGGGATACATTAACAATTGAATAACTTGGAAGTCATTATGTGAATAAGTTAGGATTGTTTTATTGTTTTTTGAGGAGTGTCATTTCTAATTGAGATCCTTGTTTAACATCTTGATTATATAAAGGTCTTCAAAAGGATCTAGAATTGTAGATTCCTCTGAGCATGGATTATCATCATTAGACTAAAGTACAATCTTAAGAACTATTCATATTCTCTAACGTATGTTAATAGAATGTGTTTTTATTTCAAGTGTTTATGTGAGTGACTTTAGAACCCCTGGAGTTATCTTATAATAAAATCTTCCAAACAACCATCCAAATGGAACCTTTAGAGGATTTTTGTGGAAATTCATGTTTTTTTCCTCTTTTTTTGGTTAGATGCTGGTGAGTCAGCACTTGTTGGACCTAGAATAATGCAAGAGAAATCTGAGCAGGTTCAGCTGATCAGGAGGCGGTTGGTGAACACTCAGAGCAGGTTGAAATCCTACACTAACCAGTAGATATGACAACTGCTTTTTTAGTTTGGTCAACATATTTTTTTTGGGGGTCACATAGTTTGGGAAAATGCCATCTCGGAAAATAGCGACCACTAGTACCTATGTTTGTCAGGTCTTTTGAGAGAGTGGAAAGGTTCTGTCCAATGGTGTACCAATTATCCCTTCCACAATGCTACAGTTCCCTGAATGATGTGTTTCATGTGTCACAAATTCATAAATTTCATATTGTCTCTTCTCATACGGTATTAATTGATGGAATATATCTTGGTGTCGATGTTCCCTTTCAGTATCATCAAATAAAAATTTGGGACTGTAATGATAGGTATCTCTAGGGAAAGGTCTTACATCTTGTTTGACTACAACGACAGCATGGGCGTCATCAAGAGGAGACCTGGGATAGGGAATAAGATATGAAATCATAGTGCCAATACTTGTTTAGTGAGTCCCCATGCTTACCCATGGATTATCCAGATGATGAGATGTAATGTGGTGGGGATGTTGGAAGATCTCATCTTTTTTCAGGTACAAAACTTTTTGAGTATTCATTGAACCTATATTGTTTGGGTTTTCCATTTTCATTGAACCTTGAGAGCCAAGTTCATTTTGAGGACGGGAATTATTTTCTATGGAAAATTAAATAATGTTTTTGGATGTAAATTTCGTTGAATTAATGGATTCTTGTTTAAATGGGTTAGTGGATTATAATGGTTTTCTATAGTTTTTATGTATTAACATGTGGTTCATGGTTTTCCTATAAAAATTGGGATGAGAGTTTTCTGTTGGACATTTACATATAATGAATATATTACACGACATGTTTCTATCACTAAGAAGAATTTTTGAACTGGTTTAGGGCATGAAATGAATATATGTTATGAAACATGTTCAATTCATGTAATGTTTTATTGGGTTTATTTTAACTTGATGTGGTGCATTTTTTATGTAACTCATATATTAAGAAATACACTGTCTGAAAGGATTATATGCCAGGAATTTCTTAGGCTTAGTGGTTTTAAATCTACATCGTGTGTTTGATTCATTCTCCATCTATCCAACAACATTCTCCTTATAAACTAGGGAAACTCTTGGATATTTTGGAGTGTTTTATTCCATTATAAATATATCAATTAAGGTTTTAATATATTGTGAGTTTTTTCTCTTTGTTTCCCCCTATTATTCTCTATTTCAGCATTATCATGGTGAAATACCTTTACCATATTAAACCAGGTTTGGATCTTGTGTGATCTTGGATAATCCATGTTATCCCCTCCCCTTAATTCCTCACCGATGTTTCCCATTTTGAGAGTCTCTTCTATAATAGGTAAATATTTTTTGTGTAAAGAAATTCCTTATAGTATTTTTCTATTTTTTTATGATTGTGTACTAATATGTGATTGTTCCAACACAATGTGGGTATTTACAAAAAGAATAATGGTTAATGACAATCATGTGTTTAGAATACACATTTTTTCCGTTTATACCCAATGTAATTGAGACTTATCTTACTGCTACGCATAGGGTGAGTCTACCCTTGATTGATAATGAACTAGATAATGGCTAGAAATATTCTTATCATGACCTAGGAACTTAGGTTATTTCTTATTATAGATTCACCTTTGAAAATTTATTAATTTATTATTGAAATGGTTGATGATGATTTGTTATTAATGGGTGTACAAACATTCATTTATACAGATAAAGATATAATTCAATAAATGAATCGGTAATTCAATGAAAATTATAATCAGCAGAATTATCCTTTTTATCTTATGATATGATGTCATGTTATTGAATTATAGTTTTTATGACTTATGTTGTGATTGATGCTGAAATTATTATACAAATGGATCTTTTAGGATGTTTAAATACTTATATAAAGAGTATGGATCATATGATGTAATGGTTATATAAAGGGCCTGTCTAGGATGTTGAAATACTTATATAAAGGGATTTTCTTGGATGTTAAAAATCATATATAGTGTTCATTAACTTTTTACTCCAAAATGCTTATATAAAAGGATTTACCTTGTGATGTTGTAATGTTTATATTGTCTGACCCAATTATATGATTATGACATGGACTTTTGGTTATGTTTGGAACGGTTTTGTTACTTGATTAGATATATTTTAGCACGGTGCCAAATCAGGTTGATTATTATATTATGTTAATTTTTTAATAAATACAATTGTATGTCCATTTATTTCATGCACTTATTATCATACTGGTTTTGTTTATTCATAGTGGTGTTGGCCTATGTAGTTTTACTCAAACCCTATTTAATTCAACATTTGTTACATGAGAGGATATCATGGATATGGGTTTGGACAATAGAAAATGACCTTGTTGATTGTTTCTTAATCGATGGTTTGGATCGCGGAGATGGGACTAACATGGGTTTGGGATAGGTTTTTTTTATTTATTTGTGTAAGCATGATCTTTTATCAATATTACATTCATTTTACATTTAGATACATTCCATCCTCACATTAATTTTTTTTATTTTATTCACATTGTTCATCTTTTACCATTCATTTTTATGATGTACTATTTCTATTGTTTCCATCACATTGATATTTGATTATTTTTACCATATTTAAACTCTATAAAAAAGGTATAGTATCCCAACTATATTCTATTTACCCCTACTACTAGTTGGCATCCTCTGACATTCGAAGAGGCATGCTTGAGGTCCAATGACCACCCTTGTTAGGCTACTTGAGATAGTGTTATATCGATGGAATTTACACTACAGTTACATAAATATATGGTAGATTATAATAAAAAAAATATTGGGAAATTTATATTTCATTCCTTGATGGGTAATAAGACTAAGAAAAAAATGAACTATTCTTTATTATAATTTCATTAACTGTGTAACGCCCCGACCCCAGCTGCCCAGAGTCGGTGCATTACTTCGTAACATTGGCTTGATCACAAGAAAGATCAAATCTCGAAAGACCGATTAGTTTAGTAGCCTTGGAAACACTAGATATAATCATAAAGTTTTACATTACATTTCAATGTGAAAAACTACAACAACAACAAAGTCTTCATATCCACACTATTAACCCCTCATAATATCCCTGCAAGTCAATCATAATTTACTTCTTCACTACCTGGGAAAATAAAACATAGAAAAGGGGTGAGCTCAAATGCCCAGTAAGGATAACAATATAGCGGAACATTCAAAATAAGCGTAAACATTTAAGGCAATGAATTACTAAAACAAAAGCCTTTTAAACTTGAACTTCAACATAGTATGGAAAAAGTAAAATGAAATAATGCCATTTACTTGTTCACATGGATATTCTACTAATCGAATAATCACATGCAAAATCAATAACCACTTTCATAATGTTGGAATGCATAATGCCAGACTATCATAACCACATAGCCAAGGCCTCGTGCCAAGACTACAAATAAGATTTTGTCAAGGCCTTGTGCCATGACACTAGTTTGTCTCATGAGACCTACTGATGCATCGAGGAGCTATAGCGGGCTCCACCCGTCACATATTAAGTCTAATGCATTCCCATATGAAAAGGTTTAAACATAACATAAACATTCATATTAAAACTAGCATATGAAATGTCAATACTTTCACCATAAACTATGAATGGTATAAAAATAGCACATCCACAGTCAAACATATCACAAAACCTTCAATACAATATAGAAGTTTTTTATCATAATAAATCAACTTCAAATAATCTTAAAATCCATCAAAGGATGTTGACATAGATGAAATCAAAATTCTTTTTAAAGAAATATCTCCTTTTATTTTGAAATAATTTAAGATCCATATAAAATAAAACATTTTCATTGAAAATATTCTTATAAGCTTGTAAGGGAAGCTTTGAAGATTTTATAACGGCGAAAAATAGCCGCACCCGCCGTATAAGTTAAAAAAACATTCTTACCTCAATTCTGTCGAAAAGGTTAAAAAGGACCTTGTTTTGAAAACGACGGAAAGATTCCTTTATAAACCTCTTATAAAAAGTCAAACAAGGGTATAAATGACTTTAACCCATATTATTGTAAATAGTAAAAATGTTTTGAAATACATTTTTAAGAAACATGGATGTGGATGATAAAGATATCCCAGTAGATTATTAGGTATAAACAACCTCGGATAATGAAGAGATTGTGAAATAACCCTTACCTTGTACTTTTCCTTGGTTGGGGTAGGTTAACCTCCTGTATAATGGTGAAATAATTGTTATTAAATTATAAAAGAATCATATACATTAATATGATATCATATATGAACTTTTTAATATTGATTTGATAATATCTTAGTATTATCGTCGTTTCGTGTGTTAACTTACTCATTTTCTTTTATATGTTTTGTTACATAAGTCATGTTTGTTGTATCTTATTCATATCCAGAATGATATCAAGTCCTTCAACATCATTTTTAAATCATTAAATGATAATTATACTTGAATCGATACGATGGAGAATGAATCTCATCGCGTTCGTGGAGACGGTAGTCCGTACGTACGCACGAACGCTACTTCCATTTAATTTTTATTTTAAAAGAATCGAATACAAATGATACATAGGTATATTACTATTCCAATATAATATAATATTTTATATATGTTACTTAAGTTCATTAACACCATCCTTTATACGTTCCATGTGTGGTATGAACGAGTCATATCATTTTAAGGGGGCGGTAGTCCGCACTTCCTCAAATGAAATTATCTTATGTATATACAACATGAAACTAATAATGGTATGAAATAAAATGGAATTACAGAAGCTTATATATAAAATATATATCATTAATATCATATTTAATTACAGTTCCATCATAATGGCCACCATGAGAGGCGGTAAGATGTATTTGAACAATCATCGTTTCGTGAGGCGTTAGTTTGCCATCCACAGAAACATTATGTTCATCATCCATTAGATGGAGTTGTGTGTATGTGTAGTTTGAATCCTTCTTATAACAAAATCCTAGTATATTGAGGATACTGGTGTTGTTACAAAAGAAAGGAAATAAAAAGATTTTGGGGGTTGGAGAAGCAAAATAAATGAAAATAATTTAAGAGAAATCGTTACCTTTAATTTAGGTAACTCACTTTGGTTGGAACCAAAGGACTTCTTGGAATGCTTTCTGCCTAAGGGTAAGCTTCAAGGAGGAGGAGAGGGATGTGGGGAGCTTAGTTGGGCAGAGTTTGGACGAGCCAAGTGGCTTGAGAGGTGTGAGGAATGAGTAGAAGTGGTCTCCTTTTATAAGGGAGAGGAGGGGCTCTTTAGGAAAGAGTGAAAGTATTACTTTATAATATAATTATATTCGGTTTATAATGGTCCAAAAATCAATGAGGTCGAAGCTAAGATGACTCATATTCTAAATAACATCAACCAATAATAATTGGACAGGTTTTAGATAATATTTTAATCATTATAATATTATTTATTTCAATGATTTATTAATGAGGTAAACATTGCATCATTATTGTGTCATTAATAATTTAACTTATTTGATGTCTAAAAATTATAAATAAAATATCATCATGTAGGAAATCGTTTTAGCTTTCTAATGAATATTTATAATCGAAAATCCAACATGTATAACCCTATGTAAAAATTGTTCTTCTAAAAGATGTAAGCTTATGCCATTTTTATTTTTATTTTAACTTTATTAATATAATGTGTCCCTACCACATACAAGTGGATCCAAGGGGTACCCAAATTGACCCAAGGATGCCCATGGTCGGGTATGTGTCCACCAATAAGGTTAGGACACGTTTTAGGGTAATTTTATATTATTATAATATTATTTTTTAACCCTTATTTACCGGATTTACCCTTTAACCATGGTAAATAAAATATTTACCACAGTAACTATTCAAAATGTCTAAAAATAAAAGTTACCTATTTACACAATTTGAACATCCTGATTCCAAATATTGAATCCATTTTCCTAAATTCAAAACACAGAAGTGGCAGAAATTAATTTAAAATTAATTCCCGCTGTCAAAACAAAAGCGTGTTTTTAAGAGATAATAACTATAAAAAGATTGACACTTGTTTATGTTCCGTTTAATTGTAAAATTATGTCCAATGACCAACATTATATTAAATGGTAAAAATATATTCTAAATATACTTTAAAACCACTCAAATTCACAATTTATCACTATTAATTATTTTGATTAAAAAAGTTGTTTTTAATTAAAATTTAGTAATTTTCACTATTCATCAAAATATAAAAGTTATCCGAAAAGTACCAAAATTTCACCCTAGGCTAATTTCAATATTCCGAATCCAAAAATGAAGTCCATTTTGAAATATAAAATATATATGATTTCAAAAAGTAGGTATTACTATTCACAACGGCTAGTTTAATTAGTTGTGGTGTGTGTTAGAACTCGAGGTTGCGTACAACACACGCTATCGATTATTCGAAGGGAAACGTACCGTGGAAGTTTGGGGTGTTACATTCTCCCCTCCTTCAAATAATTGCATCCTCGCAATTTCTAGGGTATTACTGCATAAAAAGACTTGGGTGGTTCTTCATCATAAGTTCCTCGGGTTCCCACGTTGCCTCTTCCATCTTATGATTTCTCCACAAAACTTTTACCAGACGCGTCGTCCGGTTTCTCAGTACTTGTTCTCTTGTATCAAGAATCTTGACGGGCTCTTCACAATAAGACAGATCGGGTTCTAGTTCTAATTCCTCATAGGTGAGTACATGCGTTGGGTCAGGCATGTATTTTCTCAACAGAGATACGTGGAACACATCGTGAACTTTGGAAAGACTTGGCGGCATTGCCAATCGGTAAGCTACAGCCCCAATTCGTTCTAGAATTTCGAAAGGTCCGATGTACCTGGGACTCAATTTACCTTTCTTTCCAAAACGTATGACTCCCTTCCATGGAGATACCTTTAGGAAAACATGATTACCGACTTGAAATTCCAAATCCTTCCTTCGATTATCGGCATAGCTCTTCTGCCTACTTTGAGCTGCTTTGATGTGATTTTGGATTACTTTCACCTTTTCCACCGTTTCCTCCACCAGCTCTGGGCCTACAAGTTTTCTTTCACCAACGTCATCCCAAGAGGTTGGTGTACGACATCTCTTTCCGTATAACGCTTCATATGGTGCCATCTGTATACTCGAATGGAAGCTATTGTTATAGGAAAATTCTACCAGTGGTAAATATTGATCCCACATACCCTGAAAGTCAAGTGAGCAAGATCTCAACATGTCTTCTAAGGTTTGAATAGTCCGTTCTGATTGTCCGTCTGTCTGAGGGTGGTAAGCAGTGCTCAAATGAAGTTCAGTATCCAGGGATTTCTGAAGACTTTTCCAAAATCTTGAAGTAAAACGGGTATCACGATCAGAAACAATCGATAGGGGTACTCCATGAAGTCTCACAACTTCATTAATGTATAGTCTTGCTAGACGTTTCAGGGGTAGATCTTCTCTTATAGCAAGAAAATGTGCTGACTTGGTAAGACGATCAACAATAACCCATATTGCATCGTTCCTTCTAGGAGTCTTTGGTAGCCCCATAACAAAGTCCATCGTAATATTGTCCCATTACCACTCCGGTATGGGAAGAGGTTGCATGACTCCACCAGGCTGTTGCCTTCCAGCTTTCACTTGTTGACAAACCATACATCTTGACACAAAATCAGCAATCTCCCTCTTCATGTTGTCCCACCAAAAATGTTCCTTCAAATCTCTATACATTTTGGTGCTCCCATGGTATATAGAGAAATTGGAACTATGAGCATCATCCAGCAATTCCCTTTTTAGATCAGGTAAATCGGGAACACAAAGTCTCTTCCCGAATTTCAAAATTCCATCTTCATACACAAAGTCTCTCAATCTCCCATCATTCACAGCTTTAATCTTCTTCTGAAATTCTTCATCATTGGTCTGAGAACTCTTAACCCTTTCTAGTAAAGATGGTTTGGAAACCATTTGAAAAAGCATTGATGTTTCACCTTCCCTGGTTATTCCCATGTCCATCTTCACTAGATCCATGAAAATTGGATCCCTTTCAATTATCATATTGTTCAAAACTCCATGGTCTTTTCTACTCAAAGCATCTGCCACCTTGTTTGCCTTCCCCGGGTGGTAGTGTATCGTACAATCATAGTCCTTGAGTAATTCAAGCCATCTCCTTTGCCTCATGTTGAGTTCTTTTTGTGAGAAAATATACTTCAAACTCTTGTGATCAGTATAAATCTCACATTTTTCACCATAGAGGTAGTGCATCCATATCTTCAAAGCAAAGATCACAGCTGCTAACTCAAGATCATGAGTAGGATAGTTTTGTTCATGAATTTTCAACTGTCGTGATGCATAGGCAATAACTCTATCATTCTGCATAAGGACACAGCCAAGTCCTTTCTTCGATGCATCACTATAAATAACGAACCCAACATTCCCCGATGGTAGAGTCAATATAGGATCATTGACTAATCTTCTCTTCAGTTCTTCAAAACATTCTTCACATTCTTTTGTCCAAACAAATTTAACCCCTTTACGTGTGAGCTTCGTTAATGGGTTAGCCAATCGGGCAAAATTCTGGACGAAACGTCGATAATAACCTGCCAAACCAATAAAACTGCGTACCTCAGTTATACTCGTAGGTGCTGGCCATTCTTGGATTGCCTTGGTCTTAGAAGGATCAACAGAGATTCCATCTTTTGAGACAATATGGCCAAGAAAAGAAATCTCCTAAAGCCAGAATTCACACTTGCTAAACTTCCCATATAATTCATGCCTCCTCAGAGTCTTCAAGATAATGCGCAAGTGATTTTCATGATCGTCGTAGGTTTTGGAGTATACCAAGATATCATCAATAAATACCACCACAAATTCATCGAGATACTCCTTGAAAACTCTATTCATCAGATCCATGAATACAGAGGGTGCATTAGTCAATCCAAACGGCATTACAGTAAACTCGTAATGCCCGTACCTGGTTCGAAATGCTGTCTTCAGAATGTCTTCCTTCTTTACACACAACTGATGGTATCCAGATCGAAGGTCAATCTTTGAAAAGTATTGAGCTCCATGCAGTTGGTCAAATAAATCATCAATACGAGGTAGGGGATACTTGTTCTTTATCGTTATAGCATTGATCTCCCTGTAGTCGATACATAACCTCATAGATCCATCTTTCTTTTTAACAAAAAGAACAGGGGCTCCCCATGGAGAAACACTAGGGAGAATAAATCCCTTATTACTCAATTCCTCTAGTTTTTTCTTTAATTCGACTAACTCTACAGTGGCCATTCTATAAGGGGTCTTCGATATAGGCCTTGATCCAGGAATCAAATCAATGGAAAACTCAACTTCTCGTTCTGGAGGATGTCCAGGTAAATCTTCCGGAAATACATCTACAAATTCTTTCACAACAGGTACATCCTCTATTTGAACATTCCTTTCCTCACCGATAGTTATTTCATTCTCTTCCTCCCCAATAATTGAATTACGTTGAGCTACTGGGGGTGGATCTAAATAAGAATTAGGTGGTGACAATTCTGCTCTAAAAATAAGGTGTTCCTTATCATTATCATCATGAATCGTAACCTCTTTCTTCTTACAATAAATCTTCGCATCATAGTCCGAAAGCCAGTCCATACTGAGGATTATATCAAACTCAATCATAGGTATGACGATGAGATCAGCAGATAAAGAAAATTTATGTGCTCTAATGGGGACTGATTCACAAAACTTTGTTGCAACGATACTTCCCTTAGGAGTTTTGACTGACAACTCCCTTATTAAATCAAATTGGAAATATCTAATTTTCTTAGCAAACTGTGAAGATATGAAACAATGCGATGATCCAGAATCAAATAATGCATTTGCTAAACTAGAGGAAACCATTAAATTACCTGCCACCACGTCTTTCGGAGCTTCTACCTCAGCAGTAGTGATAGCATAAGCCTGGCCTTGATCCCTTGGCCTTTTCTGAGGTAAGTTCTCCTGACGCTTAGGACATGCATTTGCATAATGCCCCATCTCCCTGCAATTGTAGCACTGAACGTTGGTAGCTTCCTTCTTCCCCTTGCAATCATGAGCTTGGTGGCCTTTTTCACCACACTTGTAACAGACTCCCATTCCCTTCAAGCAAGTACCGAGGTGTTTCTTCCCGCATTTACCACAAGATGGATATTCAACCTTTCCTTTCTTCCCCTTATTTCCATTCCCAGATTGATCAGTAGGTCTCTTCTTCTCTTTCTTTGCTTTAAAGTCATAAGACTTAGAGAATTCCTTTTCGGTCTTGATAGCACATGAGACAATGTCTTCGTACGATGAAAAGGATTGTGAGACTAATTCTCGACGGAGAAATGGTTTTAACCCATCAAAGAAACGATCAATCTTACTTCTTGGGTTGCGAATATAATCTCCAGCATACCTCGCTAACCTTGTAATGTTAGCCTCATACTTTGTGACATTCTCATCCTCCTTTTGTCTCAGACTCAGAAATTGCCTTTCCATATCTGCTCGATGGTCGCGAGGGAAGTATTTTTCTAAAAACAGATCTTTGAACTCCCTCCATTCCATATTTGATACTTCATCATCTTCCTTCATATTTTGAATCAATGACCACCATTGATCAGAATCTCCAGTGAGGCGGTAAACTGCCATGATAACTTTTTCCCTTTCACTGCTCCCCAAAGCCTGAAATATTTTCTCTAGGGAATTTATCCATTGCTCAGCTACTAAGGGATTTGTACTCCCATTGAACGTTGGTGGTTGTTGCCTCATGAATCGATCTAACATTGATCCTCCACGCTGCGGATCAGGGTGCTCCATACGGGTAAGGTTATTATTCATAACCTGAGTAAGTTGTCCCAGTATGGTGAATAGCTGATCAGCACCAGTTGCATCACCAGCCCCACTATAATTATCTTGAGCAGGAGGGCAATCCCTACATGGAGTGCGTGCATTGATACGGTTTCCATTTCTTCCACTAGGCGCCATTTCTAAACAATGGCATAAACTAGATCAGTTTATGAATCAAAATACATAATCCCATACTTATAAAACACTTAACATAAATTGAACTATTTATGGATATAATCCATAATCATAAAAATGTTTTCTTTGAGAAAGTATATACTCATAAACCCTTCATAATGATTTGTAACGAAAATGAGAGTTATCCTAAGCATATCCCCCGGGAGTGTCGTAACCAAGAGTGCAGCAAGGTCCGTTGTCGTGCACCAGTTCCCGTTCGAGTCTAGCTCAAAGCGGTGTTTTCGGGTTTTACCCCTGGGTACATCTGTTCCAGAGCCGCCTCTACCTGCTCGTATCCAGACAGGGATGTATTGCTCGGAAAACTCACAAAATCTCTACAATACCAAAATTCTAGGAAGTTCTTCTATACTAATCCTCAAAGTTCATCTTAGGTCTACGTGCTCTAATCAGAGTTTATCTAAATCTAGTTTCCATGGTTTGTACTAAACTTCCTCTGATACCAACTGTAACGCCCCGACCCCAACTGCCCAGAGTCGGTGCATTACTTCGTAACATTGGCATGATCACAAGAAAGATCAAATCTCGAAAGACCGATTAGTTTAGTAGCCTTGGAAACACTAGATATAATCATAAAGTTTTACATTACATTTCAAAGTGAAAAACTACAACAACAACAAAGTCTTCATATCCACACTATTAACCCCTCATAATATCCCTGCAAGTCAATCATAATTTACTTCTTCACTACCTGGGAAAATAAAACATAGAAAAGGGGTGAGCTCAAATGCCCAGTAAGGATAACAATATAGCGGAACATTCAAAATAAGCGTAAACATTTAAGGCAATGAATTACTAAAACAAAAGCCTTTCAAACTTGAACTTCAACATAGTATGGCAAAAGTAAAATGAAATAATGCCATTTACTTGTTCACATGGATATTCTACTAATCGAATAATCACATGCAAAATCAATAACCACTTTCATAATGTTGGAATGCATAATTCCAGACTATCATAACCACATAGCCAAGGCCTCGTGCCAAGACTACAAATAAGATTTTGTCAAGGCCTTGTGCCAAGACACTAGTTTGTCTCATGAGACCTACCGATGCATCGAGGAGCTATAGCGGGCTCCACCCGTCACATATTAAGTCCAATGCATTCCCATATGAAAAGGTTTAAACATAACATAAACATTCATATTAAAACTAGCATATGAAATGTCAATAATTTCACCATAAACTATGAATGGTATAAAAATAGCACATCCACAGTCAAACATATCACAAAACATTCAATACAATATAGAAGTTTTTTATCATAATAAATCAACTTCAAATAATCTTAAAATCCATCAAAGGATGTTGACATAGATGAAATCAAAATTCTTTTTAAAGAAATATCTCCCTTTATTTTGAAATAATTTAAGATCCATATAAAATAAAACATTTTCTTTGAAAATATTCTTATAAGCTTGTAAGGGAAGCTTTGAAGATTTTATAACGGCGGAAAATAGCCGCACCCGCCGTATAAGTTAAAAAAAACATTCTTACCTCAATTCTGTCGAAAAGGTTAAAAAGGACCTTGTTTTGAAAACGACGGAAATATTCCTTTATAAACCTCTTATAAAAAGTCAAACAATGGTATAAATGACTTTAACCCATATTCTTGTAAATAGTAAAAATGTTTTGAAATACATTTTTATGAAACATGGATGTGGATGATAAAGATATCCCAGTAGATTATTACGTATAAACAACCTCGGATAATGAAGAGATTGTGAAATAACCCTTACCTTGTACTTTTCCTTGGTTGGGGTAGGTTAACCTCCTGTATAATGGTGAAATAATTGTTATTAAATTATAAAAGAATCATATACATTAATATGATTTCATATATGATCTTTTAATATTGATTTGATAATATCTTAGTATTATCGTCGTTTCGTGTGTTAACTTACTCATTTTCTTTTATATGTTTTGTTACATAAGTCATGTTTGTTGTATCTTATTCATATCCAGAATGATATCAAGTCCTTAAAAATCATTTTTAAATCATTAAATGATAATTATACTTGAATGGATACGATGGAGAATGAATCTCATCGCGTTCGTGGAGACGGTAGTCCGTACGTACGCACGAACGCTACTTCCATTTAATTTTTATTTTAAAAGAATCGAATCCAAATGATACATAGGTATATTACTATTCCAGTATAATATAATATTTTATATATGTTACTTATGTTCATTAACACCATCCTTTATACGTTCCATGTGTGGTATGAACGAGTCATATCATTTTAAGGGGGCGGTAGTCCGCACTTCCTCAAATGAAATTATCGTATGTATATACAACATGAAACGAATAATGGTATGAAATAAAATGGAATTACAGAAGCTTATATATAAAATATATATCATTAATATCATATTTAATTACATTTCCATCATAATGGCCACCATGAGAGGCGGTAAGATGTATTTGAACAATCATCGTTTCGTGAGGCGTTAGTTTGCCATCCACAGAAACATTATGTTCATCATCCATTAGATGAAGTTGTGTGTATGTGTAGTTTGAATCCTTCTTATAACAACATCCTAGTATATTGAGGATACTGGAGTTGTTACAAAAGAAAGGAAATAAAAAGAGTTTGGGGGTTGGAGAAGCAAAATAAATGAAAATAATTTAAGAGAAATCGTTACCTTTAATTTAGGTAACTCACTTTGGTTGGAACCAATGGACTTCTTGGAATGCTTTATGCCTAAGGGTAAGCTTCAAGGAGGAGTAGAGGGATGTGGGGAGCTTAGTTGGGCAGCTTTTGGACGAGCCAAGTGGCTTGAGAGGTGTGAGGAATGAGTAGAAGTGGTCACCTTTTATAAGGGAGAGGAGGGGCTCTTTAGGAAAGAGTGAAAGTATTACTTTATAATATAATTATATTCGGTTTATAATGGTCCAAAAATTATTGAGGTCGACGATAAGATGACTCATATTCTAAATAACATCAAACAATAAGAATTGGACAGGTTTTAGATAATATTTTAATCATTATAATATTATTTATTTCAATGATTTATTAATGAGGTAAACATTGCATCATTATTGTGTCATTAATAATTTAACTTATTTGATGTCTAAAAATTATAAATAAAATATCATCATGTAGGAAATCTTTTTAGCTTTCTAATGAATATTTATAATCGAAAATCCAACATGTATAACCCTATGTAAAAATTGTTCTTCTAAAGGATGTAAGCTTATGCCATTTTTATTTTTATTTTAACTTTATTAATATAATGTGTCCCTACCACATACAAGTGGCTCCAAGGGGTCCCCAAATTGACCCAAGGATTCCCATGGTCGGTTATGTGTCCACAAATAAGGTTAGGACACGTTTTAGGGTAATTTTATATTATTATAATATTATTTTTTAACCCTTATTTACCGGATTTACCCTTTAACCATGGTAAATAAAATATTTACCACAGTAACTATTCAAAATGTCTAAAAATAAAAGTTACCTATTTACACAATTTGAACATCCTGATTCCAAATATGGAATCCATTTTCCTAAATTCAAAACACAGAAGTGGCAGAAATTAATTTAAAATTAATTCCCGCTGTCAAAACAAAAGCGTGTTTTTAAGAGATAATAACCATAAAAAGATTGACACTAGTTTATGTTCGGTTTAATTGTAAAATTATGTCCAATGACCAACATTATATTAATGGTAAAAATATATTCTAAATATACTTTAAAACCACTCAAATTCACAATTTATCACTATTAATTATTTTGATTAAAAAAGTTGTTTTTAATTAAAATTTAGTAATTTTCACTATTCATCAAAATATAAAAGTTATCCGAAAAGTACCAAAATTTCACCCTAGGCTAATTTCAATATTCCGAATCCAAAAATGAAGTCCATTTTGAAATATAAAATATATATGATTTCAAAAATTAGGTATTACTATTCACAACGGCTAGTTTAATTAGTTGTGGTGTGTGTTAGAACTCGAGGTTGCGTACAACACACGCTATCGATTATTCGAAGGGAAACGTACCGTGGAAGTTTGGGGTGTTACAAACTGTGAAAATTTGATATTTTAGTGTTCATTGGATGTTATGTGTATTCTTCCCTCCATTAATTAAAATTACATTGGTTTTTCTCTTTATTAGTTGGAGTTCATAAAACCATTAGAAAATTGTTAAAAAGTAGGTTTTATTATTTTTATATGCTCATTATTATTAAATTTTTTTAATACAATTTTTTTTGTTGATATATGAAAATATAGACTATAGAGAATTTTTAATGATGATCACTTTTTGAAATAGGAGCTAAATAAATTCAAATGCATTAAATCATTGGGAAATAATTTTAATATTTAAAAAATATTTATTTTTTATTTTGTATTTTTTGGTTTTAATTTTCATTTTATGTCCCATAACCATTGTTTCCTAATAAAAATGAATGGTTGGAATATGGTTATTATGTTTTAATATTCAGGTCTGAGATCATCATATATAGGGGGATGAATAAATTTGACAATGTTAGTTATATTAATTATTTCAACTTTAATATAAAAACACATTGTTTTTAAAACCTATTACATTCAATTTTGTTTTTGATTTTTAATGATGTTGATTTATATAAAAATAAAAAGAATACCCATCTTTATAGTGTGTTTGAAAACTAATTTTTAGGTATGGTTGAAGTGTAAATTTCATGTAGGTCTATTATAATTAAACATTAAAAAATGAGTATTTGGATATTAATTTTCTACTTTATGCTTTTTTACTTGAAATCATTTTCAATTGTTATTAGTACATGTATTTTAATATATTTTATAATATAAAAATTCACATCGGTTCCTAAAAAACTGAATTGGAATAATAAATAAAGGGTTTTGTACATCGGTTTCGAGTAAAAACAGACATCGAAAGATGTTTTCCACATCTTTTTTTCAGTGAAGAAATATTAAAAATTAATGGTTTGTGTATGATCATCATATGAACATATATATAGGAATAAAAAAAACATAAAAAAATCTATATTGTAGAATCAATGCATAAATAAATTTTATAAATAGTGTACCTTGAAATCACCAATGGAAGCAATCTTCTTCTTTCTCAATAAAGGATAATTCTTTATGAAGATCATATTCTAGTGAAAAAAAATCACAATACCTCTGAGGGGGTACAATTTCCAATGGATCCTCTATTTTTTTGTGAAGATTACAGGATGCTAAAGGGTTCCTAGTACCTTCATCTTAGAAGATGAACAATAATATAGTAAAAAGATAGAAATAGGAGGCTTTCTCACAATTTTATGTCTACAATAGGAGGGATCACATCCTTTTACATATTCATCTATGACACATTTCATTAAACGAAAATTTGTTATCTATATTAATATACCCATGTACCTTTATTTTCATTATTCAATGAATCCTATTCAAACTGAGGTCACATCAATTAATCTTTTCAATACAGATTTTAACTAGTAATAAAGAATTTTGGGAGAAATAAATATATATCAACTATATATATATATATTATTTCATTTATTTAATACATGAATTATAATACATGAATCAAATTCATGTAATTAAATATACACTTTATATATAATATAATATTATATATATATATATATATTTGTTCATATCTAAATGTCTCCCACTTTAACTAAAATCTAATAAGGACTTTAGGTGTAACTTTAGAAAAAAATTTAATCCATGCAGACTCTTTTGGGAAAGATTTTTCATCTAACTATTTTAATTTTTAACAAACACTTTTCCAAAAAAATTATCCATGTCCAAGGGAATAATATTTTGACCATATTATCTTAAAAATTATTGGAAAAACTATGAAATATCAATTTCATAGATGTAAGTAAAGAGTTCCCTCTATCAAAGTGCATGTGCTACTCAAGCTGCTGAGGTGTCTAGTGTGATCTCCATCAAACATAGTGATATCTCTATAAAAATATTTCCACAAAAATATGTATCATATTCACCATACATATCTTATATAATCCCTTTCCATAATATCCAGCAGCCACTAGAAATGGAACATGTCAATCTAGTATAGGAATATTATCATTTTCTTGATTCTATGTAAAACTAACCAGGTGGATGAATAAATCACATAGCATTAATCTATCTGATAAGAACATCACATGTAACTTTTCCATGTCCTTGAACACATCATTCATGAAACAAATAATCATGGCTATTAATTTCCTCATTCAAATTCAATCAAGGTTCAGTTGATTTTCTTGTCATGTAAGTGGATAAATCCCATCTTGGTTTTACTCCAATCGACGACATGATTATCAACATATGCAACCACCAACATATTATCTAGGATAAAATATGTTGAATTATTTAATTAGGTTATCAATGTATGAAGGTTATCATGTTAGGTGTCTTCCTAACATCATGTATGAAGGATTTATAATAAGAATACACCCCTAGGTACATCTTTGATAATATGACATTCCATGAGATGTACTCTAAAGATTAGTCCATGTCATAAGTCATTACTTATTACCTAAAAAATCTATCCTCCAATATCTTTTATAAAACCATCTATAATGTATATAAGAATCTTTTCAAGATAACCTTTACATATCATCAAAACCCATTATACTCCATGATGATCATTGGTTAAGGAAAACTAATTCTTTGTACTTTGAGGGGATATTTATCATTCAATCATTCATGTAAAATATATTGTAGTGAACATGAGATAATAATAAATAGATATTTTCTTTATTTTAATGGCATGATACATTTAAAACCATTACAACCAATATTTTCAAAATATATAACATGACCCTTGTGTGGTTTTTGCAATAATGGATTCATTTTTTAAGCATTACACCCATATGGAATTTCCACTACATCCCAATTAAACAATCTCATAAAATAATCCCACAAAACACTCAGTGAGTGAAATTTATGAGGTAAGATAATTTGATTAATGGTGATACATATGAATTTTATTCATTAATTTCAACCCTTTTAATGTATATTCAAAATCCAAAAATTCATAACATCAGCTGTTATATTGTTATATTATGTTGTCTAATTAGAAACCTTTCTAAATATATCATCATCATCCTAGGAACCCTTTCCATAAAACCTTAATATTAAAACTTTTATAAGTAATGTAACTATTTACACTATCACATTACTGGAACATCCAAAACACTTTTATGATAAAGTGATATTAGGTTTTTATAGTAACAGATGTAACTATTTGCATTGTTCTTCACCACTATACCCTAAACACATTCAAGATAAATTGATAACACTTTTTTATATTAACTAATATAACACTAAAAAGTTTCCTTTACCATTACACCCTAAACTATATTTGGATAAAATTTTAACTACTTAGACTATTGAGTAGTATAATCCTTTAAAGAATAGTGTTGTTAACTTGTTATGATAACTAAATTTAACTGTTTTCATTTTTCATTACCATTATGTCATTTACACTTGTTGGATATTAATTGAATTAAAATTTCTCATAGTAAATAATTTATCTATTTACATTTATTAATTCTATCACATCATAAAAATACTTTTATGATATAATGTGGAACTCACCTTATTATGATGACTAAATTTTATTTTATTTATTTATTTATCAGTATAGACCCTAAATGTTTTACGAAATTAAGTGCAGAATCACTATAATCTTATACTAGTATAATCCTTTAGTTAATAGTAATTTTCACATTCACATGGTAACTAATTGTAACTATTTACATTTTCTATTATTATCACATATCCTAACTTTTTATGATATAATGTAAATAACAACTTAAACTGAATGTTGGAAAAAAATTATCTTTTTACTTTGTACATATAAAATTTAATACATACTCACAATATCATCATAGTCATCATAGTATCTTCAAAATAAATTTCTATGATTCAGCACAATCTATTTTTTGTTTTATCAAATAACATTTATTTCCTTTAAGTATGAATATGAAACAAATAATCTAATGTTTTCAAATCATAAATTGTATTCTAAGTGTTTGAATGTTTTCATTTTGTAGCGAATATTTATTAAACAATCTCATCTATGGAAAGTGGGATTAAATTTACTCATATTTTAAGAAATCTCTAGATAAAAACTTTTTTCCTGGATAAACTCTTTTACCCTAATATTCCTCACAAAACATGTTATATAAATCCAATGAATCATAAATCATGTGTAAACATTTAATGATCTCATAAAACCCCATTGATTATCGAATATACTCTCTTATAAAATAGGAGAAGTGATAAGAAGATACACATCTTTTACATGTATTTATCCAATTGTGACACATTTCTTTACATTTAAATTCTCAATGTAATAACTATTAACTTCATCTCATTATTATAAACTACATGTTGAATCAATTCTTACTTTGATTTTTAACTCATTCATATTTACAAAACATTATAAAATATGAATTTGGTATAATATACCCTTAAAAAATTTAATAATTAATTTCTATAAAAGCTTTTCCTAACATATATACATTTCATGGAGTTTCAAAGACTCCATCAAGTATATCACTGATAATTCAATTATATTGAGTTATCAATATTTGTTTTCTAGTTGTCCAAGGTTTCAATGACCTTTATTTTCTACTTGATGAAGCATTATTGAAGTCTTCAACATACTTTTATTATTATGGTTCGAACATTTACCCACTTGTATTATCTATATACTGCTAGAATCCAGACATTATATACCCAGTTCATCCATTCTCAAATCTTTGAGAATATCGGGTAAATATTATCATTGAATTCAATCATATTGTCATAACATTTCTATAAATGATAATAGGATAAATCCCCTAACTATAACAATCCATTTTAGTCTCACATTTTAGTATTGTTATAAAATTAATCTAATAATAAACCATATGTCAAAAAATCCATCTCATTTAATTTAATCAACCGTTTTTTACATGCACTTCTCAAGAGATAAATGATATATTGTACATATATTATTATGATCTTAACTAGGATTGAAGAATCCAAGTCATCAATATAGAAAATATTTTTCTACATTACTTGAAAAAAAATCTTCAAATATTTTCATAATTAAACCCTTTTATATATTTACAAAACATTATAAAATATATTGTTTCCATCATATATCTATCCACAAAAGAGAATTGATTTCTAAAACAAATAATGACCTAGGAAAAATTTTAGTCTCACCAAGTAATAAACATATTTGGTCGTATTGAATATATATTGACATACCCAATCATATTGAGTATATGAGACTAAAATCATTGATGTACCCAATAATATTTAATACATGAGTGGAAAATAATATTCCTTTTGTAATTATTCATCTTATGTATTTGAAACCTTAGTATAATCATTTCAAGCTTCCAAAAGAATCTAGAATCAATTGTTGAATAATTAAAATAGTTGGTTACTCAAGAACACTTGTAACACATAGAATATTTATAAATAACATTTATAAAGTCACCTAATTATAGAGTATTTTAAACATTTCATTTTTAAGTGTTAATTAAAAAAATTAGCTTGGTGATGATGATGATATATCTACAACATAAGTTTTTTATCAAATGAATATCTTGTATGATATATTTTCATTAAGGAAACTTATTGAATGATATCTAACTAAAATTTATTTCCCCATATAATATATCCATTTAGTGAGACAAGTTCCATATTTCACTAATAAAATGACCCCACTATTGTGTGAAACTCACCGCTTAGTAATTTAGGTTGGGTATCATCCCAATCCAAAAAGTTGTTTTTTGATAATTAATTGGATAACCATTTATCCAAATCCATCAAATGGATTCACTAAATTTTATTCATCTAGTATCCCAACCATTGGGGTTTCCCTGCTAAGCGTAATCCAAAGAAACCCTCAAAAATAAGATAATACAAAAAATTCTATGGGAACCCCACTATGTTGTGAAAATACCCGTTAAATAATATTGAGTCAGTCATTCCTTTCATTCTATAAAAATGATAATCCATGAGAACATTTCTACTGTGTGAAAATACCAGTTAGTATAATCAAGGTCTTGAAAATTATTTCTATGGAAGGAATCTAACACTTTGTTTTTAAGGGGATTTATTTTTTTAGTCTCTCCAATTTATTAAACACCATATGAATATTAAATTCATTAATATTGCATCCTGGTTAATAATTATATTCTAATTTCCTGTTCTCTTTTTGTGTACAAATGATTATAATGATTTATTTTGGGAATTTGCATTCCAACCACAAAATTATTGTGTTACCACCACATTAATATGTAACTCTTTACACAACCCACATGTCTATGATAGTCACCCCAAGATAGATGTTAAGTACATTCATACATATCAAAATGCATCATATGCACAAGGTATATAATGCTTCATGTGAAGGCATAGAATTATATGAGATTGATAAGGTCCACATGAGTAATTCTAGAGTGATATATAGCCAACTCAATTCACTTTCTAAGACAAGAAAATCTTCCATGAACATAGGTGGCCCGACCCCAAGTGCCTCAACCCAATGAGACTTTACTCATGATAGAATTAAATTCAGGAAAATTCTAACACCAAATATGTAAAGACACTGACCCCAGTTTTCTAGATCTAGTGCCTTATATTAATAAATTGTATTAATTATAAGAAATTTTAATCCTTGAGGAATGAATAGTTTAGTATTTTTGGAAAACAATATACAAAAATATGTTCAACATTATAACTTGAAATGAAATAAAAAATAGAAATTTCATTGGAAATATCTTTGAATCCCAGATTATCCTTGCAAGTCATTCATTATATTCATCTTCATAACCTAGGTAAAATAAAACATATGAATTTGGTGAACTCAAATGATCGGTATGGGTATGTAATACAACATAATTTATCATAAAAATAAACATTAACCATGGTGAACAACTAAAAACACATGCCTTTAATGATATACTTGAGAATAATATGGTATGAATGAAAGATGATTAAATAAAGCCATATAAAAGGTCATAATAAAATGAAAAAATAACTAATTATATTATATTAGTCAAATAATCATATATTTTATCAATTACTAATACCATAATGAGGGAATACATAATTCTAGACATCTGAAACATGTTTTCAAGGCCTTGGCCAAGATGTCTAAAAATACTAACGTAAGGCCTCATCCAAAACCCAGTTCTGTTTTGTCTCATGAGACCTATGGATGCATCGATGGGATATAGAGGGCCTCACCCATCACATTATAAGTCTAATTAATTGCTCATATAAAATGGGATAAACATAAGAAACATGATCATAGGAAATAATTTTCCCTAATCTATACAAATAAACACAAACTATTCTGAGTAGTATGGTTAATTGTATTAAGATAGAATTTCCTTAGTGAAATTGATCATAAACCATTTAATATAATATGTTAGAGGATAAATAAAATATATTAATCTCATCAATAAATTAAATTCATCATTAGTATTGAAATAGACAAAAATACTCTAATTAAATCATCAAAGAATTTTCGAGAGAAATGAACTTTTACAATGAAAAGAAGATTTATTTTAGAAAAACCTTTGAATAAAACCATAAAAACTAAGTTAGATTTTTCATGATAAAATATTTTATTTTATTAAATTATGGTGGATTAAAATATATTATATAGTGTGCATGAAAATAGGTAAGGATTTTGGAAGTCACTTGAATCATCCTTGATTGTCGTGTAGAATTGAGAAAGATATTTATAGAACATTTAACTCACCATAAAATAGATAATTATTCTGATTGGTAAACATATATATAACATTAAATCTGAATTTATAATAATTATTAATAATTTAATTTTTATTATTAGAGACAAAGAGTAAACTGAATGAAAATTGAGGTTCAGGTAGAAAACCCTTACCTTATGTCTGAACATCTTCTGCAATTGACCTTAATTTCCAGGATAATCAAATTGAATCCATTATTTTTTAAATAATAACCATATATACATTTATTTTATTAATTATATTTTTATATTTTTGATTTATTTCCTTATTTATAAGTTATTTGATATAATTTTGTCGTTATGGAGTGTTCATTTCCTTCATTTCCTGATTGGTTCCCTTAATTATAAGTAATGGAGTTCATTTAAAATTTTTATAATTATACGAAATTGTAATATCATGTTTATAATGAGAATAATGAATTTTAAATCATCATATATAACATATGTTAACATATTATGAGTATTAGTCATCAGATAATACATTTACTGATAATCATTCTGATTATTATGGTGGTTATTCATCATAACAAACTAATTTTGTTTTATCATTTAGAATTATGTAAATTTGATAATTACATAATCTAAAAAGGGTTATACTATATGTTTGAAAATATTTCACAATAATTAGAATTGTTACAATAAAATAATTGAAGAACAATTTTATGAATGAAACATCGTCGTCCACAAAGGATGAAAATTGGCACCTCCAGGATGATGATTTTGTTTGTAAAATAATGGAGGGAGAGTAAAGAGATTGATAATGACTATTAAAATAACATGATATAGTAATATTATATTCATGATACTATTGTTATAATGGTAAATTGTACATAATAGGTAATTAGATGATAATTAATGAATGGAACTTGAAATGAAAATAAATGAAAAGGGAAGGAGATTTTACCTCTTGAATACTCCACCGTGATAATATCATTAAGGGAAGGGATTTTGGTATTTTGGAAAGACCAAGAGATCTTGGATTTTAGGAGATACAAGGTAATATTATTTTTTAAATATTAGTCAATCTTCAAATATAGAGAGGTGTGAGAGGAAGAGGGGTGATGGGTGGTATTTATAGGGGAGGAGAGGAGGGTTTTTCTATTATTTTAATCATTTTATAATATTTTTGCTCAAGACTTTGAATAATCTTAATTCCTGTTACTAAAAACAGAAATAAGTTCATTTTATTTTGAACCAATGTCCATTATCATCAACCATGACTCATGCATGATGAATAAACTCAATTATTTAGTATATTTCATAAATTATTGAATTTCACTATTCACCTGAATTTCATGTGTTTCAAAAAAATCATCTAAAAAAACCCTAACCATTTTTTGACATATAGAGTTAAAAAATAAACTCTATTTTATCAAAATAATTTTCCAAATATGAAAAATTTAATTTTTTATTATAATAATTATTTTCATGAAAAAATATATTCTTTAAAATTAAAACTGATTTTATAACCCCCAGAAAATTAACTTAGGTATCATTAAATTATCCAAAAATCATAATGAAACAAATATTGATTTAGGAATACATTTTATTAAATTTTATTTTATTTTTAATAAATTTATTAATTATAAAATTGTAATTAAATATTTTTACTCACAAATATACCAACACTTAATTATTAATTTTTAAAATATTCTATTTCATTTATAATGTTCTTAAAGGTTATTTATACTTACATGGGTGAGGTTATTATTCATAAGGGACATATTACTATTTATAATTGTATATTAATATTTATAAGGGTCATGTTACCATTCACCAAAAATGTAAGATGATCCTATCAGACTTTAAATTTCTTATTGAAGGCAACTATGTATGTTAGTTTTTGAAATTCAAAATATAGAAGCTGAAAAGTCGTTCTTATTGGCTTTGTAATAACTATATTGTTTAAATAATAACAAAGTGTTGTTTCTTAGGGACTTATTGTTTCATTTATTCTATATTAAATTTATTTTTAATTCCTTTGGGAGTCACATTCTTCCCACATTACAAAACTTTCATAAAAAAAATACCAGAATGTTACCTCATAAAAATATTTGGGTAGTTCATCACAATAATATCCCCAGGATCCCATGTCGCCTCTTTAATTTTATGATTTTTCCAAATTACCTTTACTAGTTGAGATTTTTTATTCCTCAACACTTGTTCTTTAGTCTCCAGAATCCAGATAGGCTCTTCACAGTTAGATAAGTCAGGTTCTAATTATATACCTTCAGAAGTGAGGGCATGCATTGGATATGACATGTAATTTATAAATAATGAGACATGAGACACCTTGTATACCATAGAAATGCATGGCATCATTTTCAAATGATAATCCATAGCTCCAATTATCTTTAGAATTTTAAAAGGACCAATATACATGGGAAGAGTTTCTCCTTCTTCCCCAATATTATAACACCCTTACATGGAGATACAATCAAAAAATGTGATCTCCCACTTGAAATTCAAAATACATTCTTTGATTGTTAGTATTGTTCTTTTTCCTATGTTGAGATTCATTTATGTAGATTTGAATTTTCTTTACAATTTTTAGTGTTTCCCATATAATCTCTAGTCCTAGAAGATTCCTTTCAGCAACTCTATCTGAACATGTCAGTGTATGACATCTCCTTCCATATAATGCATCTTATGGTTCCATTTGAATACGAGAATAGAAATTATTATTGTAGGTAAAACCCGCTATAAGTAAATACTGATAACACATACCTAGAATGTCAATTTAACCTGATCTCAACATGTCTTCTAATGTTCGGATCATCCTTTCACATTTCCCATCAGTTTGAGGGTGATAACATTACTCAAATGAAATTCTGTATCCAAATATTTTTGATGAATTTTCAAGAATGTTGATGTGAATCATGGATCACAATTAGACATGATTGATAGAGGTTCTCCATGAAGTCTCTCAAGTTCATTGTTATAGAGTCTTGTAAGGTGATCTAGTTGTAAATCACCCATTATAGAGAGGAAATGTGATGGTTTCATAAGTCAATAAATAATTACACATATTTCATAATTTTTTCAAGGAGTCATGGGTAATAAAGTGAAAAAAATACATGGTTACGTCAATCAATTTATATGTAGGAATAGGTAGAGGTTGTGTGACTTCTCTTGGATGTTGTCATTCGGCATTCACTTTCTGACAGACTAAAAAACATGATACATAATCAACCATTTCCTACATCATGTTGTCACAATAGAAATGTTCCTTCAAATCACTATAAATTTTATTTCTATCAAGGAGTATAGAGAAATTTGATCTATGTTAATCACCCAATAACTCCCTTTTATACTCGGGTATAGAGGGAACACGTATCCTCTTCCCAAATTTATGAATTATATCCTCACACATGAAGTCAGCTAACATCCCTTCATTCACACCATTAATTTTCTTTTGAAGATTCTAATTATCAGACTGAGAAATTTTAATCCCTTATAATAAATATGGTTGGGAGACCAATTTAAAAATTACTAATGTTTCACCTTCATTTATTATTATCATATTCATATTTACTAGATCCATAAACATAGGATCCTTTACAATTATAATTTAAAAGAACTATATTATCTTTCCTGTTCAATGAAGAAGCTACTATATTTTCATTTCATGGGTGGTAGTATATTAAACAAACATAATCCATGAGTAGATTGATTCATTGACTTTTCAGTATTTTTAGTTCTTTCAATGATAATATTTAATTTAAACTCATGTGATTCATATATATATATCACACATTTCTCTATAGAGATAGTGTCTCCATAATTTTAGAGAAATTATTATAGCTGAAACTCAAGATCATGAGTTGGATAGTTCTATTCATGAATTTTTAACAACCTTGATGCATAGGAAATAACTCTATCATTCTGCACAAGGACACAACCATGTTTGATTTTTGATGCATCACTATAAATTAAAAATCCACCATTTCTTAATTATAGAGTAACGATTAGAGCATTCACTAATATCCTCTTAAATTCTCAAAAATAATCATCATATTCTTGTGTCCATGTGAAAAAACCCCCAATTTGAGTAATCTTGGTTAACGGGTTGGATAATTAGGTGATGTTCTGAAAGATCCTTTAATAATAACCTATTAAATATATAAAAATATACACATTGGTTATGTTTACGGGAGTAGGCCATTCCTAAGTTTCCATTATCCTTACTAGATTAACTAATATTCTATTCTTACAAAAAATATGGCCATGAAAAGATAATAATTTAATCAAAAATTCACATATTCGGAACATCCCTTATAATTCATTTCTTCTATGAGTTTTCAGAATAATCCTCATGTTATTATAATGGTCTTCATAACTTTTGGAGTATACTAGGATATAATCATTTAAGACAACCAAAAAGTCATCATGATATTCCTTGAAAACACTATTAATTATATTTTTGAAAATAAACGTTACATTAGTCCTTCCAAAAGGAATTACTAATAACTTTTAAAGCTCATGTCTGGTTCAAAATGATGTCTTCAGAATATCTTCCTTCCTCACACGCAACTGATGATATCCAAATCAAAGTTAAATCATAAAAAAATATTGGGCTTCATGAATTGGATCAAACAAATCATCAATGTGAGTAATAGGATACATGTTCTTTATAATAATATCATTTATCTCCATGTATTCAATGCATAGCCTTATAGATCCATATTTCTTCTTAAAGAAAAGAACATGGTCTTCCCATGGGGAAACACTAGGGAGAATAAATCCTTTATCAATCAATTCCTATAGTTGTTTATTTAGTTCTACAAACTCCATGGTGTCAATTCTATAAGGATTATTCTATATAGATCTTGAACCATGAATTAAGTCATTAGTGAACTCAACTTCTTTCTCGGGATGATACCTATGCAAATCCTCTAGAAACACATCAACATATTCTTGTACAATATGTACATACTCAATTTGAAGATTCATTTCCTCCCTAGTAGATATAGATTCTTCATCCTCCAAATAATTTCATTCATTATAGTTACTATGGATGGATCGAGATAAGAATAAAATGATGAGGTTTATCCTCTAAAGATGAGGGATTCTACATCATTCTCAAAAATTGTAACATCATTCTTCTTTAAAAGTATTTTTGAATGATAATTTTGAAGCCAATTAATACTAAGAATTGTATCAAATTCAATCTTGGTTATAATGATACGGTCAACAACTAAATCACAGTAATGTGTCATAAGGGCGTCTAATTGACACATCATTATTGTTATGATCTTTCCCTTAGGATTTTTTACTCAACACTCCATTATTAAATCAAATTCGAAATGCCTAATTTTTTAAAAAAACTAAGAAGATATAAAATAATATGATGATATAGAATCAAATAAAGAATTTTCTATTTTTGAGGAAAATATTAAAATTCATCCCACCACAGCCTTAGGAATATCAACTTCTACAGTGGTGATGACATAAGCATGGACTTTCACCCTTAGCCTTCTCTAGGGAATTTCCCTTGAAGAATCGTTATTTCCCTTGAAATCATGAGATTAGTGGCCTCTTTCTCCAAATTTTCTTAGACTCATTTTCTTTTTAAGTAGGTTGTGGGTTGTATCTTTCAACTAGTATCTCATTTTGTAAAACACCCCTTTTTATTCTTCCCTTTATCCTTTCTTTCCTCTTCCACCCTATTATTATATTTTTTCCTCTAAAGTCATATGACAAAGAGAATTATTTCTCTATCTTGTTATCACATGAGACTATATCTTCATATGGTGAGTATTTTCGGGATACCAGTGCCCTTCATAGAAGTGGTTTAAAACTAGGAAAAAAATCGGTCAATCTTGATCTAGGATTACATATGTAATCTGTGATGTGCCATGCTAACCTTAAAAATTTGGATTTATACTTTGCAACAATTTCATCTTATTTTAGTTTTATACTCAAGATTTTTCTCTCCATATATTCCTGGGGTTCTCAAGGAAAATATTTTCCTATGAATATTTCCTTAAAGTACCACCTTTCCATTTCATCTATTTCATCCTCCTCCGTCATGTTTTCAATTTATAACCACCACTGATCTGCATCTCCCAATAGAAGATAATATTGCATGAAAACATTCTCCCTTTTTTACATACCTATAGGATAATTATCATCTCTAAATAACTTATCCACTGCTCCCGTATGAATGGTTTCATAGTCCCATTGGATGATGGGGGTTTTTGTCTCATAAATCGGTCTAACATTACTCATCCATGTTGTGGATCAGGGTACTCAATATGGGTGAGGTTATTATTCATAACCTAAGTAAAAAATCCTAGTATAGTTATAAGTTTCTTAGTACTAGTTGCAGATCCAGAACCAACATCATTATCTTACATAGAGGAAAATACCTACTTGAGATACATGATTTAATGCAGTTTCAATTCCATCTACTAGATGCCATTTCTAAACGATGGCATACACTAAATTAGGTTATGAATCATACTACACAATATCAACTAGAAGAATACTTAACATAAATTGGAATCATATTAATACCTAATCCCATATTCATAAACATGTTTTCTTTGAAAAATATAATTACTTTCAAATCATTCATTATGGTTGGTAAAGAATATATGAATTACCCTAATAATATCCCCAAGAGTGTCAAACTAGGTGCATACTAAGGTTCACTGTCATATACTAGGTTACTCTAGGTCAGGCCCTAAACACCTTGTCAGAGTTCATACTCATAGGTACGTCTATGCTAGAACCACGCCCACTTGTAATATATAGATAATGAATGTTTTTATAGTAATATCAACATAATCTATTCCTTACCAAAATTCTAGGTTCTTATTTTTTGTTTATACTCAATTTCTATCTTAGGGTTTTGTTCCCTAATCTACATTTACCAATCCTAGTTTGCACGTTTTCTACTAAAATTCTTATGAAACCAACTGTAAGTACCCCGATATCAGTTTCCTAGTGTCGTTCCTTATATTAATACATTATCATGATTAAAAGAAATTTGTATCACAATGAAATGAATACATTAGTAGTTTTGGAAAACATGATACTAACATAAGTTTAACATTACAATATCAAATGAAATACATTATTGTAATTCCATTGGAAACATCTATGACTCCAAGATTATCCCTATAAATACATCATAATATTCATTTTCACAACTAGGGGAAAATAAAACATAAGAAATTGGTGAGATCATATTATCATTATGGTTAAGTAATAAAATGGAATTTATCATAAAAGTAAGCACTAGGACTGCTGAGCAACCAAAAAGACATGCCTTCAAAAATGTAATTGAGAATAATATAGAATGAATGAAAGATGATTATACAATGATCATAAGAGAATTAAACATAAAAATTGATATTATACTAGTTGAAAAATCTCAAGTTTTATCAATTAATAACACCATGATGAGGGAATTCATAATGCGGGTTATCGGAAACCTGTTTTAAATTCCTCTTCCAAGACATCTGAAAATATTGGGTTAAGGCCTCATCTGAATCCCAATTTTGTTTTGTCTCATTATACCTATCGATGCATGAAGGGGCTATAATAGGCCCCACCTATAATATGATAATTTCAATTCATTTCTCATATGAAAGGGGATAAACATAAATAATATGAACATATGAAATAACTTTCCCCAATTTGTACACAAAAACACTAACTATTCTGAGTAGTATGGTGAATGTTATCAAGACAGAACATCCACATTAAAACAGATCATATAACATTTATGTCAATATGGTAGATTATAAAAATATTATATTATCCTCAATAAGATAGAAAATTCAATATAGGTGTTGAAATAGAAAAAAATAATCTACTAAAATAATCAAGGAATTTTAGGGAAAACTATAATTTTACTTTGAAAAAGAAGAGTTCTTTTGGAATAATATTTTCATAAAACCATAAATTAACTATGGTAGTTTCTCCATTATAAAATGAGTGGTTTTATAAAAACAATGGTGTTACAAAAAATATTATATATTTTTCTAGAAAAAAGGTATGAATATAAAAACTTCCCTTCAATCGGGATTGTTTATCGGGAATAATTGAGAAAGATATTCCTAAAACATATGACTCCCTGTAAAATAAAGAAGGATTATTATTAGTAAATATATATATATATATATATAATTCACCCAGAATTTATAATCATAATTCATAATTTAATTGGTATTAATAGAGATAAATAGTAACCCAAAATAAAATGGTGGTTCTGGTAGAAAACCCTTACCTTAGGTCTGAACGTGTTCTGCACTTGAAATTAACATCCAAGATAATCAATGTAAATCCATTAATTAATTAATTTATTAACCCATCTAAATATATTTTATTCATTATATTTTTATTAATTTCATTTATTTCCATATTAATATGTTATATGTGAAGGTTCTGGGTGCAGCGGAAGCGCGTTGTAAGGTTTGGCCCATCTTTAATTTTAGCGTTAAATGACGTTCAATCTGAGATCCATCATGATATAAAATGTCGGATCTTCAGAATATAATTAAGAACAAAAAATAAAAGAAGATTCCTAGAACCATTGAGATAGGATCGTCATATGTTGGTTATAATTAATTTAATTAATTCATAAGAATTACCTCGGTGGAATTATTTCTTTATTGGAGTCTCCAGTCACGATCTTGTGATCTGTCGTTGCGTCATAGAATCCAATTATTGGATTCCTCTAACGGTGATCCACACATGCTCCACGTATCTCTGGACGTCACCGAAGGGATTTCTGGGTGCTATCGGGGAAGAACCTTCGCTTGCGATGTCCGTCTTCGACTGCCTTGATCCGGTGGAGGATCTCGCTCTCGTAACATGAAAGTGTTCTTGGTGGAAAGGGAATTCACTCTTGGCTTGAGAGTATTTTTGAAAACTGTTGTGCACAACAATGGCTCTATGTCTATGAGAATATTGTAATTGGGATTATAATACTTAGAATAATAAAATGAATTAATTTCCTAAAATCATTTAATCATTTCATATAATTCTTAGTAATACCCCATGTCCTAATAATGATAGTTGACCATCATTATTACTTGACATGTGCCCAACATATTACATTTAATATCATTTAATTTAATAAACAATATTTTCTCACGAATATCAAAAATACAAACCACCCGGTATGTATATAAATATACACGGCGTGAACATTTATTTTTCCATTTTATTTATTTCCTCCACCATATTTATTAGACCAAGAGTAATGTCTATTTATTTCGTAAATAAATGTAACTGTATTACTCGCTAATAAATATATATTATTTTTCCCATGATATATTATCTCGAATAACTAGTGTCGAAATAAATGTGATCAGGAATCCATAAATAATTATTAAACCACAGTCATGAATAATATTTATTTAACATGTTAAATTAATATTTAACTGAGATACAAGGACACACATAGTCTGTGACCCTCTAGTCCTCTTTCTCAGTGGAATTAGGTGGAGCCTACCTAAAGTCCAAGGTGAGCATCTAGAACATGCCCAGGAACCCATAGAGGAATAACTTAATTCCGCAATGATGTGTCACCTCCTACGAACGCTTACTATGTAATATAATCCCTTTGTCTCGATATCTCCAATCAAGTGGGTTTCATGCTAGTGCCATCAACCCATGTGCTCGATTATTCTTTCTTTGACTTCCCAAAATTGAACTCGCCCATTCCTTACTATGGGTATGGATTTATTTAGGCTATATCGATTCCATCAAATGGCCTGAGATATCTACTTCCGTTATGGAACAAAAGGGACAAATCCTTTCTTGCATTATCTATTAATGTAGTATTACTCATGACACACCCAACATATCCTACCTCACTGTGAACAGTGTTCCGTCACAGTTTTCGTCAATAAATCTAAGTGAGTGAGTTGTAATACCCATTAATAATAATCTTAAAGTCTAAGGACCAATACACACGTCCAGAGATAGGAACATCCAATGAAACTATGAAATGTGGATTTCCTACTGGGGGGTATCATTCTCATAATATCCTCCTGGATATTACCAAGGGTGCACAACATGAGAAGGTGACTCAAAGTTTTATGATTCCTCAACCCTAATGGCCTGTATTATTAGTGTCCCTCAAATAATATCATCCGGCCATAGAACATATATTCAAGAACAGTGTTATAGAACTTCTGGGTTCTCATCATAGCAGGGATCCGATATGACCCATTAATGCAACAACTGTCCTTAGGACATTATCACATGCATTGTCACGTAGAAGAACAATCAAGATGTGATAAGGCATTTATTATTGAATAAAGTACAAATTTGTTGGTTCTAGGCCACCAACTAAAACAGACTCCCACTTGGACTAGAGCCAACTACTAACAACCTTTACACTGCTAGCTCTCACATAATATTCATGCTTCTGCTGAGATAGTCCTTTAGTCATGGGGTCCACCACGTTCTCTTCTGTGGATACTCTGCTCACTGCAACTTCACCCCTTTGATAGAAATCCCTCAAGAGGTGATACTTCCGGAGTATGTGCTTTGTCTGTTGATGTGACCTTGGTTCTTTTCCAAGAGCCACTGCTGCTGTATTATCACAATACAATGTAATGGTATCTTTACTGCTATGCACCACATCAAGCACCTGGACAATGTTCTGAATCTAGATGGCTTCTTTGGCTGCATCAGAAGCCACTATATACTCAAAATCCACAGGAGAATCGGCAACAACTGGCTGCTTTGAACTCTTCCATCTCACAGCTCCTCCATTGAGACAGAAAACATATCCAGACTGTGACTTCAGATCATTTTGATCTGTCTGTAAACCAGCATCATCATACCCTCTTATGACAAGCTCCTCGTCTCTTCCATACACCTAGAACATATCCTTATTTCTTCTGAGATAATTAAGAATAGTCATAACAGCAGTCCAATGAAGTTCTCTTGGATATTCCTGATATCTTCCTACCATGCTCAGTGCATAGGCAACATCAAGCCCGGTACATAACATGGCATAAATTATGGATCCTATAGCTGAAGCGTATGAGATCTTACTCATCATATCTATCTCATGTTGTGTCTGGGGACACATTTTCATAAAAATATGTAAGCCATGTGACACTGGAACCTACCCCCTCTTGGATTTTTCCATACTAAATCTCTTTAGTATATGGTCAATGCATGTACCCTGACTTATTCCAAGAAGCCTCTTGGATCTGTCATGAATGATCTTAATCCCTAGAATATAGGCTGCTTCTCCTAATTCCTTCATGGAGAAACACTTTTTCAACAAGTCCTTAACTGACTGTAAGGCTGGTACGTCGTTTCCAATAAGAAATATTTCATCAATATATACCTCTAGGATGACGACCACATTCCCATGAAACCGCTTATAAACACATGGCTCAAATTTGTTCTTAGTAAAACCAAATTCCTTTATGTCATCATCAAATCGAATATTCCAGGACATGAATTCTTGATTCAATCCATAAATGGATTTTTGCAACTTGCAAACCGGTTTGGCTTCACCTGGTGTCACAAACCCTTCTGGTTGTATCATATAGACATCTTCCTGAAGGTTACCGTTATGGAATGTTGTTTTGACATCCATCTACCAAATCTCATAGTCATGGTAAGCTGCTATGGAAAGTATGATTCTTATAGATTTAAACATGGAAACTGGTGAGAAGGGTTCATCATAGTCAATTCTTTGACGCTGTTTGAATCCTTTAGCCACTTGCCTTGCTTTATAGGTTCTAACTTGACATTCCATGTCTAGCTTTCTTTTGAATACCCATTTTCATCCAACAGGCTTTACATCAACTGCCTCATCGACCAAAACCCAAACATGGTTCTGATACTTTGAATCCATCTCAGAATTCATAGCTTCTTTCCATCTTGCAGCTTCGGAGCTTTCTACTACTTCCTTGTAGGAGAGAGGTTCATCATTGTCCAACAATAATGATTCACCATCCTCAGTGACTAGGAAACCAAATCTCTCTGGTTCCCTTACCTCTCTTGATCTCCTACGCAGTACTTGTGTTTCTGGAACCTCTTCCACGGGGACCTATGGAACTTGTTCCTGTACCGACTCTTGTGTATCAGGATCATCAACTTCATCCAAGTCGATCTTTCTCCCACTATCCTTCTTGAGGATGTGCTCCCTCTCAAGAAAGACGGCTTGTCTGGCAACATTCACTTTCATGTATTGAGGGTTATATAGGTAATATCCTTTCGTTTCCTTGGGATACCCTATAAAGATACACTTCGTGCCCCGAGGTGCTAGTTTGTTGCCTGAGAAGGCCTTAACAAATGCCTCACATCCCCATACACATGTGTGTGAAAAAGTGGTTATCCTTCCATTCCATAACTCGGATGGAATTCCTTTTTCTGCCTTAGTTGGTACTCGGTTTAATGTGTATGATGTAGTTTGTAATGCATATCCCCAAAAGGATAATGGAAGATCCGCATGACTCATCATCGGCCTCACCATGTCCAAAAAGGTGCGGTTCCTCCTTTCACTAACACCATTCCACTGTGGTGTATAAGGAGGAGTGAGCTAGTATAGAATCCCAGACTCCCGTAGAAGATCGATAAACTATTGGTTCCGATATTCTCCACCTCAATCTGATTGAAGCTTCTTTATCTTCTTACCAAGCTGAATCTCTACTTCATTCTTGAATTCCTTAAATTACTCTAAGGTATCTGACTTATACCTCATTAAGTAGACATATCCATATCTACTCAAATCATCTTTAAAAGTAATGATGTAAAAATATCCACCTCTAGCTTCTACTGGAAATGGTCCACACACATCCGTGTGTACCAATCCTAGAAGCTCTGTGGCCCTTTCACCTTGTCCACCAAAAGGCGGCTTGGTCATTTTTCCTTGTAAACAAGCATGACAACTATCAAGTGGTTTTAGCTCAGTAGAGTCTAAATAGCCATCTTGGAAGAGCTTTGCCAAGCGCTTCTCGTTTACATGACCAAGGCGGTGATGCCATAACTGGGTGATGTATGAGTCATGTGAGTTTGTTTCTTTTTTGATTCCCAACACTTTGTTTTCACAATTTAGTACATACAAAACATTATTCAAATGTGCCATACCATAACATATGTTGTTCTTATAAAAGAGACAACCCTTATTTCTGAACATGAAAATAAATCCATACATATACAAACAAGATACAGAAATTATTTTCTTGGTAACACTAGTCACATAATAACATTTTGTAAAACCAAAATCATACCAGTTGGCAATGAGAGGTGGTAGTCGCCAATATCCTATACAGCCTGCCTTGCACCATTGGCAGCTCGAAGATCCACCTCTCCTCTGGTGATCTTTCTAAATCTACATGGTTCATGCATTTGAATACAGATTTGAGCCCCACAACCTATATCTAATACCCAATGTGTAGAAATAGAAATTTTTCACTCGATAACGAATGAACCTTTAGCATCCCCACGCTTCTAGGTGGAGTTCCTCTTCTAGTGGCCTGGCTTGCCACATGAAAAACACACCACCTCTCGTTCCTTACCCTACCTCTAGATCTTCCCCTTCTTGGAGGGACGGTGCTCGGGGGCTTCTGACTGTTTATAAGTCTGTGGCCCCTTTGCCTTGTCCTTCCTTTTCTTGTTCACCATAAGGACTGCGGGTTTGTCATGCCCCATGTCCTTGTCAACCTGGAGAATCAATGTCAGAAGCTCTGACATACTCTTCTCATTTCTGCTCATGTTATAGTTGACAGTGAAGCTAGAGAAGGTCATGGACAGTGATGATAGGATGAGATCTGTACGCAACTCATCTGGGAATTTAATCCCTATGATGTCTAGGAATTCAATGTAGCCAATATGCTTGAATACATGAGGCCCACCTGGCGCAAACTCTCCATGCTTCGTGGTAAACAACTCATCGGAGATCTCATACCTCTCCTATCTCTCCTTCTCTTGGTATAGATCTTTAAGGTGAGACATCATGTTATACACGTCCATGTTTTCATGTTGCTTCAAGAGATCATTAGACATGGATGATAACATGAAACACTGGACATCTGTGGCATCATCCATGGGTTTCATGAAGTTAGATAATTCCTCATCACTAGCCTCTTTCCAAGGCGCAACTGGAATAGGCTCTTCCCGCACATACAATTTCCATTTGTGGCGAAGGACGACGCGTAAACGCCTCTGGCACTCTTGGAAATTGGTGCCGGTGAGAAGGTTTTCTTTTTCTAGTATGGTGTGCATTGATATGTTTGGAATCATTTTCTTTCTGTTTCTACAAATTATGATGAGCAATGGTTTAGTACTTTATTACAAAAATTGAGACAAATAAATAAATTAATACTTATTTGTCTCCCACTATTTTATCGAAATCCAATAGCCCTCACCATTGACATCAAAATATTCTGTTGCATGAATATTCTAGTAGAAAGGATCCGTATTTCCCTTCTCATTACCCCAACCATGGTTGGTCAAGCAACTTGAAGGGTTTTAGGTAGGCATTCCAAATGCCATCTGCATTAACTCACAACTCCTTGATCCGCTGAGTGGACTCCCCAATCCTGAAATCCTTTTTGGATTTCCTCAACCTTTGCCTCTTGGTCACACCATGTCCTGATGTGGCAGTCAAACCTTGATGCGAAACAAGTCAAGTAAACCCAAAACCTTGAATTATAATTCCCGGATAATTGAAAGCACCCCAACTAGGGTTGGTCATGCACTTTGAATTATGGTTTGATTATAACCAAGATTATGGAATGCTATGTCGACTTAATATTTATTTTGAGGGATTTTATCTTTATACGTAAATTTCCATTTTATTATTTTTTATTTCATGCTTGTTAATATTATGTTCGATATACTTAAGTGATTAACCATGTCTAAGATAATATTTATGTATAAGCCAGTTTTATTTTAGTTCCATCTTGCATGCTCGTTTAATTCATTAATTGTGTGATCGTGAAAACATAACCACAATAAATAAACCATGCATCTAACAGAAATAAAATAAATGGTATGATCATGAGCTTTTCTATTGAATAGTTTATCTAGCAGTTGATAAACTAACCCAAGACCTAGGGGAGAAACACCTTGAATCTTTCGGGTTCATGTTTACAGCTTTCCACCTGCCCACATTTGTATTTCCTTGGATTGGTTTCACCTAGGCTCATGACTTGAGCCGCCTCCACTAGCTTGGGAGCTCCATCCATTACATATGCATTTATCTCACACGTAGGTGAGGGGTAAAAGGGGTTTTTACATAAAATAATCCTTGGGCACGCAGGCCCTACATATTAATGAGGAGATGGCTCAGAGGCCAACAAATTTAATTTAAATAAATAAATTAAATGAAACCATTCACATACAAAGGTCTCGGTCTAGATCATGATCATCTATACATGCAATGATATTTACGCATAAATAAAACTAGGATTCAATTATTTAATCGTTCTTGTTTAAGATAAATCACACTCGGAGCAATTAATTATCTTTAATTAATCAATCATTTTATTTTAAATACTTTTTCTGAATTTCCTTGAGATTCTCATCCATCATTATTTTAAACAAATAAATTCATTTATAATTATCCTTGTACGTATCTTGTACCATAGAGGAAACCCGGTGTATTCCAATTTATTACGCAGATGTTAAATTAAACACATATATATAAAACACTTATCACGTGTTGTGCCTCAGCTTTACGCCTGCACCATGGTACACATCTCAAGGGTTTGTATAATATAATAATAAATTTTAATAAATCTGTGTAATTTGGGTGAGTACACAGTGTTTAGTTTTGACTACATGACATGTACTTTTCTTCACCGTCCATCCGAAGTACACGCCTAGGGACATGGCGTGTTAATGTACTTCAGAAATTTTCGGAGTACATGGCGTGTTATTTTGGACACATGCCATGTAGTTTCCGTGTTACACGGTTTCCAGACAGGCAAGCTGTGTACGTGGTACACAATCCAACCCGAACCCGAAGGGACTACACACTATGTTCATTGGACCACACGGCGTGTAATCCGGAAACCGTGTTCCACCTGTTTCTGGTCAACACACGGTGTCATAAATGACTTCAATACACTGCCTGATTTGGCGGATCGGTCAATGCATTGAACCTAGACTATATAGCGTGTACTTCCAAATACACATCGTGTATTCTGGTGTTGTACGACCAGAAATGTTTGGATCCTCCGGATGAGTTGCTCTATTTTATTTTAATCAAAATTAAAAGAAAGATTTTATTCTATGAGGTGAATGAGAAATGAGGGAGGAGGTACAGATCTCGACATTCAGATTTCTATAACAATTAAACATGAATTGAAATAACTAAATTATTAAATGTGTAAATCACCAACAAAAAAGTAAATAATTATAATCAACAATATGACCCCTATGATACCACTTGAAGGTTTCAAGCACAGCAGAAGCGTGTTGTAAGGTTTGGCCCATCTTTAATTTTAGCGTTAAACAACGTTCAATCCGAGATCTGTCACAATATAAAATGACGGATCATTGGAATAGAATGAAGAAAAAAATGAAAAGAAGAGTCCTAGAACCATTGAGACGGGATATTCATATGTTGGTTATAATTAATTTAATTAATTCATAAGAATTACTTCGGTGGAATTCTTTCTTCGTTGGAGTCTCCGGTCACGATCCTATGATCTGTCGTTGCATTGTAGAATCCAAGTATAGGATTCCTTTAGCGGTGATCCACACGTGCTCCACGTATCTCTGAACTTCGCCGAAGGGATCTCCAGGTGATAGTGCGGAAGAACCTTCGCTTGCGATGTCCACCTTCGACCGCCTTGATCCGGTGGAGGATCTCACTCTCATAACTTGAAAGCATTCTTGGTGGAAAGGGAATTCTCTCTTGGCTTGAGAGTATTTCCAAAAACCGTTGTGCACAAAAATGGATCTGTGTCTATGAGAATAATGTAATTGGGATTATAATACTTGGAATAATAAAATGAATTAATTGCCTGAAAGCAATTAATCAATTAATTTAATTCTTATTAATACCCCATGTCTTAATAATTACAGTTGACCATCATTATTACATGACATGTGCCCAACATATTACATTTAATATCATTTAATTAAATAAAAAATATTTTCTCAGGAATCCCGAAAAAACAAACTACACGGCGTGTATATAAATATACACGGCGTGTACTTTTATTTTTCCATTTTATTTATTTCATCCACCATATTTATTAGACATTTAGTAATGGATATTTATTTCTTAAATAAATGTAACTGCATTACTTGCTAATAAATATATATTATTTCACCCCCAATATATTCTCTTAAATAACTTGTGTCAAAATAAATGCGATCAGGAATCCTTAAATAATTATTAAACCATAGTCGGGAATAAAATTTATTTAAGTTGTTAAATTAATATTTAACTGAGATACATGGACACACTTAGTGTGTGACCCTCTAGGCCACTTTCTCAGTGGCATTAGGAAGAGCCTGCCTAAAGTCCAAGGTTAGCGTCTAGCAACATGCCAAGGAACCCATAGAGAAAGAATTTAATGCCGCAATGATGTGTCACCTCCTATGAACGCTTACCGTATAATATAATCCCTTTGTCTCGATATCTCCAATCAAGGGGTTGCTTTCTTGTGCCATCAACCCATGTGCTCGATTATTCTTTCTTTGATTCCCGGAATTGATCTCGCCCATACCTTACCATGGCTATGGATTTATTTAGGCTATATCAATTCCATAAAATGGCATGGGATATCTACTTCCATTATGAAACAGAAGGGACAAATCCTTTCTCGCATTATCTACTAATGCAGTATTACTCGTGACGCACCCAACATATCCTAACTCACTGCGAACAGTGTGTCGTCATAGTTTTCATCATTACATCTAAGTGCGCGAGTTGTAATACCCATTAATAATAATCTTAAAGTCTAAGGACCAATACACACGTCCGTAGATAGGAACATCCAATGACATTATGAAATGTGGATTTCCTTCTGGCAGGTCTCGTTCTCATAATATCCTCCTGGATATTACCAAGGGTTCACACCATGAGAAGGTGCCTCAATGTTTTATGAGTCCTCACCCCTAATGGCATGTATTATTTGTGCCCCTCAAATAATATCATCCGGCCATAGAAAATATATTCAAGAACAGTGTTATGGAACTTCCGGGTTCTCATCATAGCAGGGATCAACTATGACCCATTAATGTAACAGCTGTCCTTAAGACATTATCACATGTATTGTCATGTAGAAGAACAATCAATATGTGATAAGGCATTTATTAATGAATAAAGTACAAATTATTTGGTTATAGGCCACCAACTCCAACAATATGATTGATTTTCATCGTTCTAGAGTGTTTTTTTCCTTGATTTCATGATTATTTTGCTTGTTTATAAGTATTAGAGTTCATTTAAAATTGGTATAGTAATCCAGAATTGGAATTGTTTGTTTTTAATTAGAATACATATGTGTAAATGGTTATATATAATTTTTTTACATATTATGATGATGAATCATTAGATAATAAATTTAGTGATAATCATTTATATTATTATGGCGGTTATTGATCATAACGAACTCATTTTGTTTTATCATTTAGTATTATGTAAATATGATACTTCCATAAAATAAAAATGTTTATATTTAACATTATAAAATATTTATCAACCATTAAAATGGTTTCTGGAACATATTTTAAGAACAATTTGATGAATGAATCTTCTTCGCCCACAACGGTTATAAATTGGCACCTCCTAGACATGGATTTCTGTATAAAATAAAAGTGGGAGAGTTAGGATATTGATAAGGGTTATTATATTAATATGATATAATTCTAGTATATATAAAATACTAGAGTTTTGATGATCAATGGCACATAGGTGGTAAGGAGAGGAAAATAAATGAACAGAACATGAAATTAAAACAAATGAAAAAGGAATTAGATTTTAAATCTTGAATACACCTCCATGAGAATTTAATTAATGGAAGGGGTTTTCTTATTTTGATTTTATTAAGAGCTCCTGGATGTGGGGAGAGACTAGGGAAGACTATTTGGGATTAATTATTAATGGATCAAAGCTTGGGTGGTGTGAGAGGAATAGGGGGTGAGGGGTGGTATTTATAGTGGAGGAGATGAGGGTTTTTTTTATTATTTTAATCATTGGTCTATTATTGTTTCTCGAAAATATGGATAATCTTCATTATTGTGACAAAAAATAAAAATAAGTGAACGTTACTGTCATCCAATTTCCATTTACATCATCCATGTCTCATGCCTGATGCAGAAATTTATTTATTTAGTATATTTCATAAATTATCGAATTTCTCTATTCACCAAAAATTCAAGTATTTTAGAAAAAAAATCCCCAAAATTCACCCTAACCATTTTTCTATGTGTATAATTAAATATAAACTCAATTTTTAAAAATAATTTTATATATAATAAATATTTATTTTTTTATTAAAATCATCATTTACTATAAAAGTATAGTCTTCAAAATTAAAACTATTTCTATAACACCCTAAAAAATTAAAATATATATTTTAAAATTATCCTAAAAAAAGGAAAAAACATTGATTTTGGAATAATTTCTATTAAAATTAATTTTCTTTTAAATAAATTTATTAATTATATTATTTTAATTTAATATTTATTAATTAAAAAAATACCAACACTTAATTATTAATGTTTAAAATATTCTATCTCATTTATAAGGATCCTAACATTTATTTATACTAACATGGGTGAGGTTACTATTCATAAGGTTACATTACAATTCATAAGCTTCAAGTTACAATACAAAAAAAAATTAGTTGATCATATCAGACTCTAAATATCTTACTGAACACAATTGTGTATCTTAGTTTTTTAAAATTCAAAACACAAAAGTGAAAATATTTTGTTTAATGGCTAAGTTGTAAAAATATTTTTTAAATAATAAAATAATGTTGTTTCATATGGAATATTTTTTTCATGAATTGTATATTAAATTTAGTTTTAAATCCTTAGGGTGTTACATAATATGGACAAACTCTACACAACAACTACTCTTAATCTAAAAACTAAATTATAAACTGAGGTCAAAGAAGATGAAAAATATATTTTATGATATCAAACCTTTAATGATATCAAGGATCTATGCTATAATAATTTCATTATATAGTCATTCATATTGTAAACAGTTTATAACAATGAATAAAACAAAAAATAACCATTAAATAAATGAACTATTAAAATATTTAAAAATGAGATAAGCATTTGTAAACTATATATAAATAAATGATAATTATCAATTATCATGACTGTAATAATTTTATATTATTTTCAATATAAACTATTTCACAATTTATATTAAATGAAATTTATATAATATTTCACGAATTATTAAAATTTTGTAATTCAATATATATTATATAAATATTTTATGTAGTCTAAATATCATATATGTTGGAATTTATAACCTCTGTATAAATCTCATTTTATGAATTTTAAATAAACAATTTATTTATATATCATAAATCATGTCATTTATTTTTTAAAAAGATATTTAAAAAAGATATTTATCAAATTACCATAATCATTTTATAGTCAATTAATGTATAAGTCATTTTTATAAATTTATAAAAAAAATCAAGATATATTTTTCATTATTTATAACCTATTTATAAATAATATAATTCAATTGAAAACTAAATTCTCTTGATTAAAATAAACACTTTATTATTTTAATAAAAAATTATAATATATATGAACTTTTAATATTTTATTTTCAAATGTGAAAAGTCTCATTTTAATATTAAAACGTATTTTTAATAATTCAATAATCCTATTGATTCATCAATAAATTATACACACTAATACCATTGGTGGGTTTTGTATGATTGTCATATGATTATATTTAAAAAAAAAAGACAACCTAAACACATGCATGTCTATATTTTAGAGTCAATGCATAAATAAAATATATAAATAGTGTAGCTGGAAATTGTCAACGACAATAGACTTCTTCTTTCTCAGTGAAGGAGAATTCTTATGGAAGATCATGTAACAGTAAACCTAAATCCTTACCTTTATGTGGGGGGTTATACCAACCAATGGATCTATGATTTTACCTAGAGGATACCGTAAAGTTGAAGGGGTGTTAGCACCATCATCTCTGATGACGAACTATAGTACGGGAAGAAGAGTGAAATGAGAGGCTTGCTAATAATTAATAATCTACAACCGGATGGATAAAATTCCTTTATATATTCATCCATGATTCATTTTAGTAAATGAATTTATATCATCAATATTAATATATCCATATACATTTATTGTCATAATATGTCAAATCATATTCAACGAGCGTTCATGCCAATTAGTCCATTCATAATTGATTATAAGTGATAATAAATCTATTTGGAATAAGTAAATATATATCGTATATATATATTTATATCATCACATTGATTTTAAAAAATTCATTAAAATACATGAAAAAAATTCTTGTAATGTAACATGAATTATATATATATAATATCATGTATATATATATATATATTAGTTAATATTAATTATTTTAGAAAGAATTTCTTTGTGGGTTATATTATAGAATTGACATGGAAAGGGAGATTTTTTTTATTTTTTCACATCAATAAAACCATAAAACTGACATGGAAAGTAGTTTTAACATCTTTTAAATTGAAACATTTATTATAGTACCTTTTAGTATAAGTTATCGATGTCATGTTGTTTTTAAATCAAACATTGAAACTATTATTTTAAATGTCATCATTATCAACGCCGATTAATAACCAACATTCAAAAATTAAAGAAAACAACATTAAAATATGTTTTTCTACTACGAATTTAATGGATAATAATAATATGATTATGTATACATATATGTGATATGATCAAATCAAATCTTATAATGGGCATAGCAAGATTATGCAGTAGATTCATAATCAACATCACTAACATAAAATATAAAAATTAGTTACACAAACGATTGCATTAAATTTAGAATTATTTTTCCAATGGTTTTAGATATTTTTAATTAAATAGACGCTTCAATGTGACATTTACATTAATTAAAATATTTAATAATAAATAGAAAATATATTTAAATAATTAAATTATTTAAGTCATTACACACTCATTATTAATATATATACATTTATAAATGTTGGTGGTATTTTCATATAAAGTTAAAAAAAGTCATACATCCCAAATCGTGATTTTTTTTATACATCGGATTTATATAAATATTTATAAAGAAAATAAATTATTCATTTTTGTAACACCCCGAGCTTCTACGATACGCTTATCTTTCAATAATGCAATAGCTTGCATTGTACGCAAGTTCGAGGTTCTAACACACGCCACAACCAATCAAGGTAGCCGTTATGAATAGTAATACCTAATTTTAAAAAATTTATCTTTCCAAATGGACTTCGTTTTTAGATTCATAATTTCAAAATTAGCCTATGTTGAATTATTGGTATTTTTCTGAGAACTTCAAATTTTTTATCAATAGTGAAAAATACATAAAAACAAAGTTTTTAATTAAAATAATTTATAGTGATAAATTATACTATTTAGTGGTTTTAAATTATAATTAGAATATATTTTTACCATTTTATCCAATGGTGGTCATTGTAATTAATTTTACATTGAAATTGGACATAAACAATTGTCAATCTTTTGATATATTTTGTTTCTTAAAAACACGCTATTTGTTGTGATAGCGGGATTTAATTATAAAATTAATTAATGAAAATTATAAGTTTGGAATTTTTAAAATAGACATCATTTTTGAATTCGGAATATCAATTATAGCTTAGGGTGAAATTTTGGCATTGTTCTGAAAAACATAAATTTTGATGAATAGTGAAACCACTAAGTGGTAGTTAAAAAACTGATTTTTCATTTAAATCAAACATTACCACTTCTGTGTTTTGATTATCAAAAATCCAACATACATGGTTGTCATTAGTAATTAAAATGTGGTTCAATGGGATTAAAATCAATTTTTGGTGAATAGTAACTTTTAAGTTTAATTAGTCGCGATTAAAGGTAATTAGTGAAATTTAAGGTAAAAATGATATTATAAAAAAATGAAAATTCCTTTACACCTATCCTACCCCTATTGGATGAGTCATGGCCGACCACGACAATCCATGGGTCAACTTGGGGACCCCATGGAGCCACTTTGGTAGGAAAATGACATTAAAAACTTTTTATTTAATGTTAAAATAAAACTGTCACAAACAAGAGTTCTTTTGCTAAAACAATTTTTAAATGGGGTTATACAAGTAATATTTTTGACTATAAATATTAATTATAAAGTTAAAAAGATTTCATAAATCATGAGATTTTTTTATAATTTCTAGACATTAAATAAATTAAATTATTTATGACACCATGATGATGCAGTGATTACATCATTAATTAACGATTTAAATAAAATGAAAAGATAATGTAAAATCTAAGACATAAACTTGTCCAAAACCTATTGTATGAGTATATTTCGAACCCTTATCACCATATCCTCGAAATATATAAGTTTTGGACCTTTAGAATCCGAAAAAGCATTTAATAATAATGTAACATTTCAATCTTTCCAAAAGACCCCCTTCTCTCCTCTTATAAAAGGCCCCAACCATTACCACATTACTCACACCTTCCAAGCCATTTGGCTTGGCCAAACTCTGCCCAAATACTCTCCCAACATCCCTCCCCTACTCCTAGAAGCCTCACTTTTGGCATAAGTCTTTACAAGGAAGCCTTTGGCTCAAATCAAAAAAAGTTACCCGATTTTAAGGTAATGTCTTCTATAATGTTGTTTTGTTTTATTTTGCTTCTCCAACCCATTAAACTCTTTTTATTCCTTTATTTTGTAACAAAAACAGTATCTAAAATATACTAGGATCTTGTTATGATATGTATTTGGTTTAAACTTACACACACCTTCGTCTAATGGTTAAAGAACATATTGTTTCTGTGGGTGGTGAAATACTGCCTCACGAAACGATGATTGTTCAATATTCTTTTTACACCTCTAGTGATGGCCATTTTGATGAAACTATATTCATATATGATATATATATTAATTTTATGTTTTCCTTATGCTTCTGTATTTCTCATTTGTGGTATACTTTATGATTTCTATTATGGGTAAACGCGATAATTTCATTTTAGCAAGTACGGACTACCGCCCCCTCAAAGGGATTTGAATCGTTAATGCCATATGTGGATGCATGAAGGATGGAGTAAATGGTATTATAGATTATATTATACTGTAATTATATTATACCTTTATATAATTATAACTTAATTCCATTAAATACGAAATATAAATGAAAGTAGCGTTCATGCGTACGTACGGCTTACCGTCTCCATGAACGGTGGATTTCATTTCTTACCTCTAAATGTTATGTAATATCATAAATGAATGGATATACTGGATATATATGATTTATATGATATATAAATCATTAATATAATTATGGATATAATGGATATATTACCACATGAACAAAGTGTAATTATAAGAAGTTCATTTTTGACTCAAGTACCTAAGATCTTCAAAAGGACCGTTATTAACATAAATAATTAAATAATGTTCATAACATGGTAATAAGTGGTATAAAATGAATAATAAACTTGAAAAAGGTTCTTAAGAAATTATAAATTAACTCTAGTTTTTTATTCAGGAGATCAAAGAACGGTCGAGTGAATTCGGACACAAGGTAAGGGAACTTCTTAACCCAATTTCTATTCTTTGGGTTAATCTCCTACTTTCAAATTATGTCATGCTATTATTATTTCCTATATTGTATTTTTACTTTATTTATGTATAATTATAGTGAATACACATAATAGATCTAATTTATTTTAAAAAATTGATCTTTGTAAGGGTCTTCGTCTCAATCTCCTTTCATTGAGGCATATTTTGTTTTATACACAACATTCTTTTATATGGTGTATAAACACCGTTGACATTGACTTTTATTCAAAAAGGAATCTTTGTTTACAAATCATTTTACTAAATTACAAAAGGAATGTTTTTGTCTTACGTATTCGGTGACAACGACTTCTCCACTGCCGTGGCCATTATTTGTGTTTTGGCTTCCTCTACAAGCCATAACATTTATTTAATGAAAAATAAATACAAAGTTTTAACTTTATTTTATTTTGGTATTGAAAAGGTTTTTGAAATTGTTTTTATTATATCAATGTGTTGTATTGATATCTTGTGATTGAAATTTGGAAATTTTATGTTTCCTTTATGCATGTTTTATGTGATACGATTATGTTATGGTTTATGATATGTTTAAACCTATTCATATAAGGACTGAATTGGACTTAATAAGTGACGGGTGGAGCCCGCTACAGCTTCTCGATGCATCGGTAGGTCTCATGAGACAAAAAAGTGTCTTGGCACGAGGCCTTGACAATATCTTATTTGTGGTCTTGCCACGAGGCCTTGGCTGCGTGGTTATGATAGTCTGGCATTATGCATTCCATCATTATGAAAGTGGTTATTGATATTGCATGAGATTATTCGACAAGTAGAATATCCATGTGAGTAAGTAAATGGAATTATTTAATTTCATTTTTTCCATATTATGCTGAAGTTCAAGTTTAAAAAGGCTTTTGTTTTAGTTATACATTTCCTTAAACCGGGCAGCATGGGAACCGGCTACCCTCAAACCGGCTTTTTGAAAATCTATAAAAAAATGATTATCGGTTAATGTTTATTTATGAGAGCTTCTGCAATATTGTTATCCTTACTGAGCATCTGAGCTCACCCCTTCCAATGTTTTAATTTTTCCAGGATGTGAAGAATTATATTATGAATGACTTGCAGGGATAGTATGAGGGGATATGAAGACAAGATTTTTTTTGTAGTTTTGTTTTACATTATGATGTAATGTATCATTTATGAATGTATCTAGTGTTTCCAAGGCTACTAAACTAAACGGTCTTTCAAAACTTGATCTTTTGTGACCATGCTCATGTTACGCAATAATGCACCGACTCTGGGTAACTGGGGTCGAGGCGTTACAGTTGGTATCAGAGGCAGTTTAGTACTAACCTTCAAAGGTAGATTTATATATACTCTGATTAGAGCACATATCCCAAAGATAGACTTTGAGGATTAGCATAGAAGAACTTCCTAGAATTTTGGTATTATAGAGATGTTGTGAGTTTCCCGAGCAATACATCTCTTTCTGGATACGAGCAGGTAGAGGCAGCTCTGGCATAGATGTACCTAGAGATAAAACCCAAAAACACCGCTTTGAGCAAGACTCGAATGGGAACTGGTGCATGACAACGGGCCTTGCTGCACTCTTGGTTACGACACTCCCAGGGGATATGCTTAGGATAATTCTCATTTTCTTTACAAACCACTATGAAGGGTTATGAGTATATACTTCCTCAAAGAAAACATTTTTATGGATTATATCCATAAATAGTTCAATTTATGTTAAGTATTTTACAAGAATAGACTTATGTATTTTGATTCATAAACGAATCTAGTTTATGCCATTGTTTAGAAATGGAGCCTAGTGGAAGGAATGGAAACTGTATCAATGCACACACTCTATGTAGGGATTTCCCTCCTTCTCAAGATAATTATTGTGGAGCTGGAGATACAACTGGTTCTGATCAACTTATTACCATACTGGGACAACTCACTCAGGTTATGAATAATAACCTTACTCATATGGAGCACCTTGATCTGCAACGTGGAGGATCAATGTTAGATTGTTTCATGAGGCAACAACCACCAACATTTAATGGGGGTACAAATCCATTAGTAGCTGAGCAATGGATAAACTCCTTAGAGAAAATATTTCACGCCTTGGGGAGTAGTGAAAGGGAAAAGGTCATCATGGCAGTTTACCACCTCACTGGAGATGCTGATCAATGGTGGTCATTGATTCAAAATACAAAGGAAGATGATGAAGTATCGAATATGGAATGGAGGGAGTTCAAAGAGCATTTCATAGAAAAGTACTTTCCCCGTGACCATAGAGGAGACATGGACAGACAATTTCTGAGTCTGAGGCAGAAGGAGGATGAGAATGTCGCAAAGTATGAGTCTAGCTTTACACAGTTAGCGAGGCATGCATCAGATTATATATGTAACCCAAGAAGTAAGATTGATCGTTTATTTGATGGGCTAAAACTGTTTCTTCGTCGAGCCTTAGTCTCACAATCCTTCTCGTCATACGAAGATATTGTCTCATGTTCTATCAAGACAGAAATGGAATTCTCTAAATCTTATGACAATAAAGTAAAGCAAGAGAAGAATATAATGGGGGAACAAGAGATAGATAAAGGGAAAAAGGGAAAGAAGGATTTTCCATTATGTGATAATTGTGGGAAGAATCACCCTGGTACTTGCCTAAAAGGAATGGGAGTTTGTTATAAATGTGGGGGAAAAGGTCACCGGGCTCGTGATTGCAAGGGAAAGAAAGAGGCTATCAATGTTGAATGCTACAATTGTAGGGAAATGGGGCATTGTCCAAATAAAAGTCTTAAGCGTCAGGGAAACTTATCTCAGAAAAGCCCAAGGGATCAAGGAAAATATTTTGTTGTTACTACATTTGAAGTGGAATAATTAATGAATTGGTGCTTTTGGACTCAAGGATTATATTCTGGTTATAATAATAATGTGATATATAAAAGGATTGTACTGCAGTACTTGTTTTTTTTCATTAAGGTTTTAATATGATGAAGGTAATCATATTTTTAGTATGTGACAATAAGAGAAACATTACTTTGTTTGGGGAATCTGATGTTACAATTGATTATAGAATTTAGAGACCTTTTAGAGAAAGTCTGGACAGAGGTATTTTGGAAAACTATATAGGTTCGAATGGATTTAGTTGAACCTTGGATAGTGTGATTTAAGGTTAAAAAAAATTCTGAAGATTATTTTTGGTATATTATAATACTATAGTTTTTGGAAAAGGACAACCTGCAGGTTAGGGGATAACTTGTCGCGTCGGACAGAGCTGCAGGAATCGAACCCACAACCATAGTGCGACATGCCTTTATTACCTACCACTAGCCTACAGGGAGTCCCTCGTTATTACAAAATAGTTTTCCTAATCTAAATGGTATGTGGTAATATTTATAACATTATGCAATTAGGATAAATAGAATATTTTTGAGTTCTGTTACCATTGGAGTGAAAGATGGGTTTGTGGTAAAAATTTATGAAAGTCTACAGGACAAGTAATTATATTTCCTTACGTTCTTAGAAAATCTCTTAAATAAATTCCTCAACTTTATAAAAGGTAACTTAAATCAAAAACGTTGTCTGTTAACTTTTCCAACTGGGGATTCATTGACCATTTAACCAATCACAATTTTGTGATTTTCTTGTGGTTAACTTTATCCTAATCCAGTTTTCTACAACTCTCCATCAGACCTTGATGGTTTGTTTTTCTTCCATATCCATATTTTCATAGAATCCTAGTATGGGTTATCTCGGGTGACCTTTGTACTTATATTTCATTCTTTTAATGTTATATTTTTATTAACCTTATTTTTGATGTGGGTTTTCCACAAAGGTATTTTCTATTTTCAACCTTTTATTTTCAATGAAAAATTTCAAATAACAAGGATGCAATTTATTGAAAGAGGGGAGAATGTAACACCCCGAGCTTCTACGATACGCTTCTCTTTCAATAATGCAATATCTTGCATTGTACGCAAGTTCGAGGTTCTAACACAAGCCACAACCAACCAAAGTAGCCGTTATGAATAGTAATACCTAATTTTTAAAATTTTATCTTTCCAAATAGACTTCGTTTTTAGATTCGGAATATCGAAATTAGCCTATGTTGAATTTTTTGGTATTTTTCTGAGAACTTCCAATTTTTTATGAATAGTGAAAAATACTTAAAAACAACTTTTTAATCAAAATACTTTATAGGGATAAATTATAATATTGAGTAGTTTTAAATTATTATTAGAATATATTTTTACCATTTTATCCAATGGTGGTCATTATAATTATTTTCACATTGAAATTGGACATAAACATTTATCAATGTTTTGATATATTTTGTTTCATAAAAACGCGCTATTTGTTGTGACAGTGGGAATTAATTATAAAACTAATTAAAGAAAATTATATGTTTGTATTTTTTAAAATAGACATTATTTTTGAATTCGGAATAACAATTATAGATTAGAGTGAAATTTTGGCATTGTTCTGAAAAACTTCAATTTTTGATGAATAGTGAACCACTAAGTGGTAGTTAAAAAACTGATTTTTCGTTTAAATGAAACATTACCACTTTTGTGTTTTTATTTTCAAAAATATGACATACATGGTTGTCATTAGGAAGTAAAATGTGGTTCAATGGGATTAAAATAATTTTTTGGTGAATAGTAACTTTTATGTTTAATTAATCGCGATTAAAGGTAATTAGTGAAATTTAAGGTAAAAATGATATTATAAAAATATGAAAATACCTTTAAACTTTTCCTATCCCTATTGGATGAGTCATGGACGACCAAGAAAATCCATGGGTCAACTTGGGGACCCCATGGAGCCACTTTGGTGGGAAAATGACACTAAAAACTATTTATTTAATGTTAAAATAAAAATGTCACAAACAAGAGTTGTTTTACTAAAAAAAAATTAAATGGGGTTATACAAGTCATATTTTTTACTATAAATATTCATTAGTAATCTATAAATATTTCCTACATCATGATATTTGTTTTATAATTTTTATACATTAAATAAATTAAATTATTTATGACACCATGATGATGTAGTGATTACCTCAATAATTAACGATTTAAATAAAATGAAAAGATAATGTAAAATCTAAAACTTACACTTGTCAAAAACCTATTGGATGAGTATATTTATAACCATTATCACCTTATACTCGAAATATATAAGTTTGGGTCCTTTAGAATCCGAAAAATCATTTCCTAATAAAGAAACATTTCAATCTTTCCAAGAGTTCCCCTTCTCTCCTCTTATAAAAGGCCCCCACCACTACCACCTTACTCACACCTTCAAAGCCATTTGGATCATCCAACCTCTGCCAAAATACTATCCCAACTTCCCTACCTTACTCATAGAAGCCTCACGTTTGGCAGAAGTCTTCCCAAGGAAGTCTTTGGCTCTAATCAAATAGAGTTACCCGATTTTAAGGTAATGTCTTCTCTAATGTTGTTTGTTTTATTTTTCTTCTCCAACCCCTTAAACTCATTTTATTCCATTATTTTGTAACAATACCATTATCTAAAATATACTAGGATGTTTTTATGATAAGTATTTGGTTTACACTTACACACACCTTCGTCTAATGGTTAAAGAACATACCATTTCTGTGGGTGGTGAAATACTGCCTCACAAAATGATGATTGTTCAATATTCTTTTAACACCTCTAATGGTGGCCATTTTGATGACACTATTTTCATATATGATATATATATTATGTTTATGTTTTCCTTATGCTTCTATATTTCTCATTTGTGGCATACATTATGATTTCCATTATGGGTAAACGCGATAATATCATTATAAGAAGTGTGGACTACCGCCCCCTCAAAGTGATTTGAATCGTTAATGCCATATGTGGGATGTATAAATGATAGAGTAAATGGTATAACACATTATATTATACTGTAATTAAATTATACCTTTATATAATTATAACTTCATTCCATTAAATACGAAATAGAAATGAAAGTAGCGTTCATGCGTACGTACGGCTTACCGTCTCCATGAACGGTGCATTTCATTTCGTACATCTAATTGTTATGTAATATTATAAATGAATGTATATACTAGATATATATGATGTATATGATATATAAAACATGAATATAATTATGGATATAATGGATATATTACCACATGAACAAAGTGTAATTATAAGAAGTTATTTTTGACTAAAGTACCTAAGATTGTCAAAACGACCGTTATTAACATAAATAATTACAAAATGTTCATAACATGGTAATAAGTGATATAAAATGAATAATAAACTGTAAAAACTTTCTTAGGAAATTATAAAATAACTCTAGTTTATTATTCAGGAGATCAAAGAACGGTCGAGTGAATTCGAACACGAGGTAAGGGAACTTCTTAACCCAATTTCCATTCTTTGGGTTAATCTCCTACTTTAAAATTATGTCATGATATTATTATGTCCTATCTTGTATTTGTAGTTTATTTATGTGTAATATAAGTAAATACACATAATATATCTACATTATTTAAAAAAAATGATCTTTGTAAGGGTCTTCGTCTCAATCTCCTTTCATTAAGGGATATTTTGTTTTATACACAACTTTCTTTTATACGGTGTATACACCCCCTTTGACTTTGACTTTTATTCAAAAAAGAATCTTTTTTACAAATCGTTTTACTAAATGACAAAATGAAAGTTTTTGTCTTACGTATGTGGTGACAATGACTTCTCCGCCACTGTGACCATTATTTGTGTTTCGGCTTCCTCTACAAGCCATAACATTTTTTTAATGAAAAATATATACAAAGTTTTAACTTTCTTTTATTTTGGTATTGAAAATGGTTTTGAAAGTGTTTTTATTATATCAATGTACTATATTGATATCTTGTGATTAGAAATGTGGAAATTTTATGTTTCCGTTATGCATGTTTTATGTGATACGATTATGTTATGGTTTATGATATGTTTAAACCTATTCATATGAAGAATGCATTGGACATAATAAGTGATGGGTGGAGCCCGCTACAGCTCCTCGATGCATCGGTAGGTCTCACGAGACAAACTAGTGTCTTGGCACGAGGCCTTCACAAAATCTTATTTGTGGTCTTGGCACGAGGCCTTGGCTATGTGGTTATGATAGTCTGGCATTATGCATTCCATCATTATGAAAGTGGTTATTGATATTTCATGAGATTATTCGACTAGTAGAATATCTATGTGAGTAAGTAAATGGAATTATTTAATTTTATTTTTTCCATATTATGCTGAAGTTCAAGTTTAAAAAGGCTTTTTTTAGTTATACATTGCCTTAAATGTTAATGTTTATTTATGAAATCTTCCGCAATATTGTTATCCTTACTGAGCATCTGAGCTCACCACTTCCAATGTTTTAATTTTTCCAGGATGTGAAAAAGTATATTACGAATGACTTGTAGGGAGAGTATGAGGGGATATGAAGACAAGATGTTTTTGTAGTTTTGTTTTACTTTATGATGTAATGTAACATTTATGAATGTATCTAGTGTTTCCAAGACTACTAAACTATATGGTCTTTCGAGACATGATCTTTTGGGATCATGCCAATGTTACGCAATAATGCACCGACTCTGGGTAACTGGGGTCGGGGCGTTACAATTTTTCACATGAATGGTTATTGTTCAACCAATCATTTTTAATATGTGTAATGACTAATTAACTAAATTTAAAATTATTAATTATTATTGTCAAATATTTTTCTAAAGAAGCCCCTAAAAAGAGTCACACTATGTCACACCCTAACTCCATAAATTATTTTTTTTTATTATATATTGTTTTTTGTTAGCCTTTCCACGGTGCAGGGTGAGCGTTAGTCTTATATTTTTGTCGTTTAATGTTTTTTTGGGGGGTTTCAGACTAGTGTGCTGGCACCGCATGGTCGGTTGTAGCCACGCGGTCTGTCCACATACCTGTGTAGTTATCTAGTGTTTAAAATAAATAAAATTTTGTAAAAAATAAAGTGTGTTAAATGTTTGCGCCATGATAATAAAAATATTATTGTTGTGTAGATAATAATATTATTATTAATGAAAGTGTTATTATATTCATTAATATGTTTTAATGATAATTGGTTGTTAAAAGTGTTTTCAGTTTTTTTTATGAGTAAATTGTGATTACAGAAATTGTTAATGTTATATTATTAGTATTATTATTGTTGTTGTTGTTAATTATTTTTAAAAGAAAAATGGAATGAATAAGATTATTATTTTTATTCTCCTTACTTTTATTATGATTATAATTATGTTATTTATAATAATAATATTATTATGATTATTATTATTCTAATAATGATATTGCTAATCTAATAAATTGAAAAAAATTCAAAAAAAATCTAAAAAACACTAGAATTGAAGCGACCCTATGTTTTTCCTTCCTGCCTTTCTCATGCGCCATGCCCAGCCCTGCTCGTGCCCTGGCTTCGTCGTCCCGACCCTGCCCTCCATTTGTGGCATTTGTACTCCCCTTCGCCCCTCGCCTGCACTGGCATCGCCACCCCTGTCTGCAACCGCTCCTCCGTCCTGCTTTGTTGAGCCACCCACGCCTCATGCTCCCGGGCTCTACCTCTCCGCTCCCTTGGCTCCTGTGCGTACTGCCCGAATGCCCCCTCTAGCCCCGGCTCTCGCCTCCTGCTCGGCCTCGAGCTCATATGCCACCTTCCCGCAACACCGCTCGCCCCTCACTTGTGTTGGCCGCCCGCAGTGCCACCCCCTGTCTGGCGACCAGTAGCGGTGAGACACCTCCTGCACCCATCTTTGGTTTCCCCCCTTGGCATGACACACGAGCATCAGCCCAATCTTCCACTTCGGCCAGCAACGAACATCACCCTCAGTTACCCTCTTCCCATGCTCTTCACTCTTCCTTGCTCCTTTGACCCGCAGCAAGCCGACAACATCCTCCCTTCCCCCTCCGGTGATGCAGTTTTTTCTTCAGTGTGTATACTTCCTACCATTGAAGTTTCAATGTGTTTGCACGCCTCCAAGGTAGATGTTTCCCTCTCTTCCCATCCCAATTCAATCCAAATAAAGTTTGGTGGATCTAATTATTGTTTTGGCATGATTCACACCACTGTTATGGCTTTGATTAACTTATGTTGGTGTTGTTTTGATAGAACATTTTTTCCTAAAATATCTTTTGATTTATTTTCTTGTTTATACTTATGTTGTTTATGCTAATTTCATGTGGTTAAATTTTAATTGGTCTTTAATAGTGAAGTTGGATGATTTGTGTGTTGTTTTCCCTTATAATTATTGTGTTAAAATGGTGGGGTTGTAATTCGGGCTCTTTTGTGATGCAATAGTGATTTTTGTGGTGTGATTTGTAAGTTGTTTGAGAAAGATTTATGGGTTTCTAAAATGGTCCGGGGTGTGTTTTGGATATAAATATTTTTAGGTGTCATTTCATTATGTGTTATGATTTATGCATTTTTTTATGTGAGTCCTTGGTACATTTGGTCATGCTTTGGTCCTTCCGCATTAATTGTTTTTGGGTATTGTTTAATTATTGTAGGGTGTTGCTCTAATGTGGCCATGAATCCCATCACTGGGTTCGAAAAGGGTGTCTCTGGTCATGTCGGACAGTGCTCTGTCTGTCGCACCCGAAGGCGAAGTGATTCAGATTTCTTCGGATTGTTCGCCTGTATTTGCATTGCACACCTTGTTTTACCACATGTTTTGGGTTCGTTCTGTTTTATCTGCACCGGTTTCAAGGTAGTTTTTACTCTGTTTATTCTTTTGGATTATTTTTAAGATATTGTTTCAGTGTTTTTAGATTCATTTCATTGTTTCAGTGAATTGGCATGGTTTTTCCATGTTATTGTGATCGTCGGCAAGTGGCACTAACTTGTGCGCAAGTTGGGACATACCACATCGTCTTCGTAACCGGGCTACGAGTCGAGGTAGGTCCCCCCATTGCACTCACCTTTAAATTTAGAATTTATTAATTTCTTGATATTTTATTAACTTTAATAAATTTTAAATAATATAAGGTAATTAATTTATAAATGATTATTTGGTGTAAAAAAAGCTGTTTATTTTATACAGGACACTTGAAACATTTTCTTGACGAGCGGACACCCAGTAGTGAATGAATGCATGTTTGTCCTTTTAATATAATTCACAGAATTTTAAATGTAGTTCTCGTTTTAAAGATAAATGATTTCTTCTAAGCAAGTGATTTGGGTTCTCTTGAGAAATGAGATTTTTCTTTAAAGTTGGTGAAGGCTCGTTTGGCACTTTAATAAAATAAATTATTATGGAAGAACTCACATTGGAGTTAATCATGGGTGATCGTTGGTGTGTGTTGATTGTGTGAGTTGTGTGTGATATTTGTGCCTCGTGGCTAATTAATTTATATTGTGGAAGCACCCCTTTTTATTGCATGTGTTGACATGGGAACCTGGCATAGTGAGTGAATCTTCGGAGAACGATTACTGCACTAGTATAGATTATGCACTGGCTAGTGGCCCCATAGCAAGGGAATACTGGGTTATTGCTGCTATGGGGATTCGGCCCCTCAGTTAGGCCATGTAGGGCTATGCCGGGTGTTAGGGAATTATTACGACATCGAGAGTAGGCATGCCTTCAGGATGGGTCAAATGTATAGTATGTTCTGGATTTTTCACGATCTCCTAGGTTTGAACCATGATTCTTTTAGTCTTTATTTGTATGTGGCAGACGATTGAGAGGTCTAGTTCAGTATCTGGACCATTTTTTCCACTTCTTTTCCATTTCCTTTAGTGTGTTGGGTGTGTTGTGTGTGGTTTTCCGTTTGACTAGCAACTAAAATTTGAATTTCTAAATTTCCCACATAAATGTTTAAAATTCTATAAACATGTTTCATTCAAACATTAAACGTGTTTATAAATTAATAAGGGCAACAGACAGATACATGTTTTTGAAATTAAAGTGTGTGTGAAAACTAATATTTTATATAATTTAGTTCAAAACATTAATTGGTAGATTATTTATTTAAAGGTAGTGCATTGGGAATAGATATTGGGCTAGCATACCGAGTTGTAATACTCACACCTATAGTTCTTTTCTGTTGTTAGTGTTTGTGCAGGCTACAACATGGGTGCATTCTCCCTGGGTGACGTTTGGTCGTGAGATGGAGAGTGACCCGCAAGGTCACATGGAGGTAGTGGTTGTCTCTTTAGGTTAGTTTTATTTTATTTTGTTCGTGATTAGTTGCATTACTCTGTTTATTTATTTTGCGTTGATCTATTCTATTTCTGCTACTTTATTTATTTTTACTGGGTGAAATTGTTCCCACAGCCTCTGTTGATTCCATGGCACTTGTCGCCAACCAGGGAGGATTGGGAACGCCTCTCGAGCCATGTCACGGATCGGCTTAGGCGACGGGTTCAGGGTCGACCCGTGTTGGTTTGTGAGAAAATGGTATCAGAGGAGGTTGGCCCTTTGCGGACCTCGATTTTCAGAGTGCCCTTTGTTATTTGGGATGTCCAGTAGATGGAGATTAGGACTATCGGGGCTCAGGAGGTAGGTTACGGTTTGGTGCCTGATCACCACCGCTCGCGACGAGACATGAGTTACAAGGGGTAGTCTGGGATTTGAGTCTTTTGTCATTTGTTATTTTGGATTGAGGGATGAAAATGGGAGCGAATCGGTTCACGTTGCAGCCTCGTGTGGGGTGGTGACCCATGTGGAGTCCATGTGCTCAGTTTAAGGTCATCTTAGGGTTATGCCTTACTTGGGGCATGGCTCAACACCATGTCACCGGGTTAGGCACAAACACTATCCCCTCATTCCGATAGTTTATAGTTGGTTGTGTTTCATTTTGAACTCGGTCGATGTGAGTGTGTGTTGAAAAAGAAAGTGATTTTGAAATGAAAAATAGGGTTTCTTCCAAATTGTTTTTGAAATTACGAAAGTGGGTTTTTAAAGAGAAGGTGTATCGGTTAGGAAAAAAACTTGGTATGGGTTTGGATTTGGTAATAAAAAGAAGTGTTTGAACCTTGACACTCTTAATTTAGGGTCACACATATGTGGGTATGTACGGAGAGTGCGCGGGGGAACTCGTTCGCAGATTATGTGAGCGAGATTGAATGGACCCAATGTGACGGTTCATAAGGTTCCATAGGTGAGTTTTAAAATTTCAAAGAAATAATGTTTTATTCTGAAAAATGATTTATGCTTGTATTTATATATGTTTGGCTCCTGGGCCTATTTTCCTTGGCTTGTGTTGATTCTTTGATTTAGTTTTGGATTGATGAACAGTTTCGATGGTGTTTCCTTGTTATGAGTGTGCCCCCCAGGAAGCCTCCAAAAGTTGTAAATAATTTATACCCAGTTGAAAGTTATTTTTGTGTTTTGCATGCTTATCGAGGTAGTCAAAGTCTGTTAGAGGCAGTATTGTAGTTCAGAAAGATAGTGTGTCTTCGGGTTGTTGGGAACTCCCAAGGTAGTTAAGGTTCAAACCATCCTAGAGTTAGTTGAGGGTTCAGTTCGGGGTTAGTAAAGATGAAATGTCTCATCGTTGTTAGAGTTTTGGGTGTGATTAATGATGGTTGACTTCCGTGAAGGTTCCCCACCTGGAAAGTAGTGCGGGTCGGTGGAACTTGTCTCCAAGAAACTATCCTCGTCAGTACCGGCTCCTAGTTCATTGGACCGCCCTCGTGTGTGCCACCAGTATGGCATGTCCAGACATTCTAAGTCACCATGTTTCATCCCTTTGAAAACATACAAACATCGTGGTTGTTTGAAACATCAAACTTAAGGAGTTAGAGACCAGAAGATGAAAATGCCTGATTGTGAGGCAGGAGACGCTTCAGCCATTAGGGCCCCAGCCACAGGTCTTGCGGTGAAGCTCGCACACAGTCAGGAGTTTCCGAAGGTGTGTGGAACTTCGGTCCGGATAATGTTTTCTGCTTTGGGATGGAAATATCTAAAATTTCTTTGATCTATTATCGTCGATGTGGTAATCTCGTCCTTTATGTGGTGGCATGATGAGTGCGTTCTCCCACGATCCAAGAGTTCTTATCAGCTCTCAGTGTGGTTTTTAAATTGAACGATCTCATTTAATGGTTTGGTCTGTGAATGAATTGACCTATTCTGATTTTGAGTTGGTCTCAATTGTGTTTGTTAAGGGGATGTTTGTTTTGTGAAATTGATGGGAGGTGTTGAGTTAATTCTTTATCCTTAAGTTTCTGGGTCATTTTGTAACAATTTTTTTGTCAAATACACAGGGGTGTTGTTCGCTACAGGTGGGGAAAATGAATGAGTTTTGTTTGGGAGTTCCCACATTTCCCCCAGGGGTGGTGTGTTCGGGATTCAAGGGTTTCTATATTAGTGAATTCATCTTGTGGGTAGAACCCTCATCTGTTCTCCCCTCAACTACAGGCAGTGTTGGTTCTTAAGTTGGTCAGTTGTGACGTGTGTTGGTAATGGTCACCCCGATCCTCTCGGTTTCTTTTGGTTTCGTCTGGTCATGGACTCCAGTTGTGTCAATTGTTGGATTGGTGACTATCTTGGGGTAGAAATTTTTATGGTGGGGAGATTTGTCACACCCCAACTCCTTAAATTATTTTACTTTATTATCTATTGGTTTTTTTAGCCATTCCAAGGTGTGGGGAAGGTGTGAGTCTAATATTTTTAGCGTTTAATGTTTTCTGGGGAGTTTTGGACTACGATGCGGGCACCGCATGGTCAGTTGTAGCTGCGCGGTCTGTCCACATACCTGTGCAGTTATCTAGTGTTTAAAATAAATAAGATTTTATAAAAAATATATTGTGTTAAATGTTTGTTCCATGATAATAAACATATTATTTTTGGGTAGATAATAATATTTTTATTATTGAAAGTGTTATTATTTTCATTAATATATTTTAATGTTAATTGGTTGTTGAAGTGTTTTTAGTTTTTTTTATGATTAAATTTTGATTAAGTAAATTGTTAATGTTATATTATTATTATTATTTCTAATGTTATTAATTTTTTTAAAAGAAAAATAAAATGAATAAGATTATTATTTTTATTCTCCTTAATTTTATTATGATTATAATTATGTTATTTATAATAATAATATTATTATTATTATTATTGTAATAATTATATTTCTAATATAATAAAATGAAAAAAAAATGAAAAGAAAAATAAAAAAAATCTGGAAAACCCTAGAGTAGAAGCAACCATATATTTTTTCCCTCTTGCCTTTCTCCTTTTCCGTGCCCAACCCTGCTCACACCCTGGCATCATTGTCCCGACACTGCCCTCCATCCATGACGCTTCCACTCCACTTCGCCTCTCGCCTACTCCGGCCTTTCCACCCCTGTCTGCAGCCGCTCCTCCCTCCTGCTTCATCGAGCCAACCACGCCTCATGCTCCCAACCTCTGCCTCTCGACTCCCTTGGCTTCTCGGCGCAGTGCCCGAACGCCCCCTCCTGCCCAGGCTCTTGCCTCCTGCTCGGCATCGAGCGCATGCGCCGCCTTCCCACCACACCGCTCGCCCCTCCCTTGTGTCGGACGCCTGCAGCACCGCCCCCTATCTGGCAACCAGTAGCGGCGAGACCACCCCTACACCCTTCTTTTGTTTTTACCCTTGGGAAGACCCACCGGGATGAGCCCACTCTTCCGCTCCGGCCAGTGCCAAACAGCTCCCTCGGTTGCCCCCTTACCATGTTCTGCACTCCTCCTTGCTCCTTTGACCCGCAGCAAGCCGACAACATCCTCTCTTCCCCCTCTGGTGATTCATTTTGTTCCTCGGTGTGTATACTTCCTACCATTGAAGTTTAATTTTGTTTGCACGCCTCCAAGGTAGATGTTTCCCTTTCTTCTCATCCCAATTTAATCCAAATAACTTTTTACGAATCTAATTATTTTTGGGAAGGATTCGCACCACTATTATGGCTTTGATTAACTTATGTTGGTGTTTTTGCAATAGAACATTTTTTCAAAAAATATTATGCTAATTGCCTATGGTTAAATGTTAATTGGTCATTAATAGTGAAGTAGGATGATTTGTGTGTTGTTTTCTCTTATAATTATTGTGTTAAAATGGTGTGGTTGTAATTCGGGCTCTTTTGTGAAGCAATAGTCATTTTTATGGTATGAATTGTAAGTTGTTTGAGAAAGATTTATGGGTTTCAAAAATGGGCCAGGGTGTGTTTTGGATATAAATCATTTTAGGTCTCATTTCATTGTGTGTTATGACATGTGCAATTTATTTACATGAGTCCTTGGAACTTTTGGTCATGCTTTGGTCCTTCTGCATTAATTGTTTTTGGATATAGTTTAATTTTTGTAGGGTGTTGCTCCGACGTGGCGGTGAATCCACTCACTGGGTTCACAAAGGGTGTCTCGGGTCACATCGGACCGCACTCCGTCCAGCGCCGCCGAAGGCAATGTGATTCAGATTTCATTGGATTTATCACCTTTATTTGTGGGGCACACCTTGTTTTACCACATGTTTTGGGTTCGTTTCATTTCGTCTGCACCAGTTTCAAGGTGGTTTTTCCTGTGTTTATTCTTTGGGATTATTTTTAAGACAGTGTTTCTATGTTTTTAGATTATTTGGATTATTGCAGTTCATTGGAATGGTTTTTTTGTGTTATTGCGATCGTCGGAAAGTGGTGCGTACTTGTGCACAAGTTTGGACATACCGCATCGTCGTCGTAACCTTGCTGCGAGTCGAGGTAGGTCCCCCACTGCACTCGCCTTTAAATTTAGAATATATTAATTTCTTGATATTTTATTAATTTTAATAAATTTGAAATAACATAATATAATTAATTTTTAAATGATTATTTGGTGTAAAAAAGAGTCGTTTATTTTATTCACGACACTTGGAACATTTTCTTGACGAGCGGACACCTAGTAGTGAAAGAATCATCATTTGGACTTCAAACATATTTCAGGGAGTTTTAAATGTAGTTATGGTTTTAAAGATAAATGATTTCTTTTGAACAAGTGATTTGGGTTTTCTTGAGAAATGAGATTTTTCTTTAGAGTTGGTGAAGGCCCGTTTGGCACTTTAATATAATAAATTATTTTGGAAAAACTCACATTGCATTTACTCATGGGTGATCATTGGTGTGCGTTGATTGCGTGAGTTGTGTGTGATATTTGTGCCTCATGACTAATTAATTTATATTGTGGACTCGCCCCTTTTTATTGTATGTATTGACATGGGAACCTGACATAGTGAGTGAATATTTTGAGATCGATTGGTGCACTAGTTTAGATTACGCACTGGCTAGTGGCCCCATAGTAGTGGAATACCGGGTTACTGCTTCTATGGGGATTGGGCCCCTTGGTTAGGCCTTGTAGGGCTATACTGGATGTTGGGGAATTATTACGTCATCGAGAGTAGGCAAGCCTTCCAGATGAGTAAAATGTATAATATGTTATGGATTGTTCATGATCTCCTTGGTTCGACCCATGTTTCATTTAGTGTTTATTTGTATGTGGCGGATGATTGAGAGGTCTGGTTCGGTATCTGTCCCATGTGTGACACTTCTTTTCCATTTCCATTATTGTGTGTCACGTGTTGTGTGTGGTTTTCCCTTTGACTAGCAACTAAAATTTGAATTTCTGAATTGCACGCAGAAATGTTCTAAAATTCTATACACATGTTCCATTCAAACATTAAACTTGTTTATAAATTAAAAAGGGAAATGGACTGATACTTGTTTTAGAAATTAAAGTGTGTGAGAAAACTAATATTTTATAAAATTTTGTTCAAACTTGGAATTGGTAGATTCTTTATTTAAAGATTGTGATTTGGGAATAGATATCGGGCTAGCCTACTGAGTTTTAATACTCATGCCTATAGTTCTTTTCTGTCTTTAGTGTTTTTACATGCTACAGCTTGGGTTCGTTCTCCTTGGGAAAAGTTTGGTCATTAGTTGTAGAGTGTATTGTGGGGTCACACGGAGATAGTGGTTGTCTCTTTCAGTTAGTTTTATTTTCTTTTGTTCTTGTTTAGTTACTTTACTCTGTTTTTTTATTTTGCGCTGCTCTATTCTATTTCTGCTGATTTATTTTTTTTACTGGGAGAAATCATTACCACGGCCTCTGTTGATGCCCTGGTGCTTTTTGCTAGCCTGGGAGGATCAGGAACGCCTCTTGGTCCATGTGGCGGACCGGCTCGGGCGACTGGTTCAGGGTCGACCCAGGTTGGTTCGTGACACGCTAAATTTTTCAACCAGTATTATTGGAAATGAAGAAAATTTTTATTACAATCATCTCCAATTGTACTTCTAAGAAACATAAAGACATTTCATGTGTCATTGGATGTATATAAACCTCCATAAACATTATACAATAAATTTATAATGTAATAGGTGGAGGTTTGATAGATAGGGTTTCACAATGAGTTAAGACTGAGAGGAGAAATATTATTTTTTGTGTTCCTATATATATGAAGAATGATCAGTCTCTTTAAAAGTAAAAATGTAACCATTAATGTTTATGATGTAAATCCAAATAATAGAATTCACCAAATTAATTCAAACTCATACCTTAATGTTGATATAGTTTAACTTCACATGCTCTTGCACAACGAAAAAACCTAAAATAATGTGATTATAATTTCATTTCACACAAAAAATCACATATATTTATCTCTATGTCTAATTTTTATATTTATAAATTATCTATTATTTTTAATTAAATATATAATATTTATTTTAGATAATTGTGGCAACATATTTTTTTATCTAATTCAGTTTGTTATTATTCAATTAAATATATCAATTGTCAAACAAATAATCAATGTGAAACCACCATTTAACTAAATAGCTTTAAAACTCATTTGTTTGGTGATCCTTAATTTACATAGAAAATGTTCTTTTTGTGATCCTTTTAAAATTTTCACAGTATTAGAATTATTTTAATAATTGTGTTCATAATAATAAGCAATGGATGATATTAAACAATAAGTTTTACGAAATAATGATATAAATTTCAAGCACGACCCAATTAATAATTAAACATTAATAATTATTCATGTTTAAGGATTAAACAAAAATATTATTACCAAAAATACCTAAAATCAGGCTTATCAGGGCATGTACCTCCTCTAACCCATTTACATATATAATTTCACCCCTGAGGTGGAGGGGGTTGGGTCTTGGGTTTATGCATCCCCAAGTGCATGTGTGATTTTCATTATATTAATCCTATGCCCATGACTAGTTGTAATTATTATTATAGTGATAATGATATATATATTTTATAAAATTTTATAATAATCATTATCATAAGATTATTTTAATGTTATGGGTGTTTAATGGGCTTGACCCAGGCAGTGGTGGCCAAGCCCACATAAATCGGGTCTAAAAATGTGTAGTTAATTTTGGACCACAATTAATGTAGGCTCTGAACAATTGGGTCTGGTCTATTATTATTTTTAAGTAAACTGATCTATCTTCCACCCCACATATGAAATAAAAATAAAAAATAATTTAAAAAACACTAAATAGTATTGAATATTACATATTAGAAAAATTATATATATAACATAATTGTTAATATATATATATATATACTCATCAAATTGTTAATATTTTGTTTTTCATCAAAAAACATTATATTAAATTTTAACAACATTAAATACACCCACGTTTATATATAGCATGTGGTCCAACCTACATATTTTGAGATAAGTCTGTATAAGCCCACATGTTATTTTCCTTGACCATATAATCCCATTTAAAATGAGGATCATATATATCTAATATATCTCCCCTAGAAATTTGTTTTAGACAATAAAGAACCCTTATTTAAGACAGTTTCTTATTAATGAAAATAGGTTGACTGCCCTGAAATTTTTGGAACTTGAAACCTAATACATTTAATTTTCATAATTTTAATTTTTTTATGATGTGTTTATTTTTAATACTCATTAATCAAACATTACCCTTTTATATTTTTAAATAACATTTTATTTTCCAATCCTGGTTAAATTCCCATTTATAATTTCAAAATCCAAAATTCATTTTCATAGTTAAAATGAATTAATCTAAAATTTGATAAAAATATTTTATAATTTTATTATCATTTAAAATATATAGTTTCTGAATTATAAATAATTAATTTAATCATGTTATTTTTTAGAATTTATAAATAAATCTAATTTCTACTTTACACCAAAAAATGAAACACAAAATAAATAAATAATTCTTCTAATTTTACTGCTATTTAAAAATATTTAGTTAATTAATTAATACTAATTAATATAATTTTGTTTAAATTGAAGGAGCTTCAAAAAGTCTTGATGGGGGGAGTCTTTACAAAATTTTCCACTAGTCTCCCCATAACCATTCTTTTTTAATACTTTCTTCTACCTTTTTCGATTACGATTGAAACCTAAAATTGATAAATTTAATCGTTAATTTTTGTACATCAACATTATTGACTAAAAAAATGTGATTCCACCTCACTTCCATATAATATAATCATTTAATTATTTTAATCAACCAATCGTCTCAATGATGAAAATATTTTATGTTATATATAGTGAAAATGTTTTTAGTCATTGTTTCACATATTTAAACTAATAATTGTATCATTCTATCATTTCTTATGATAAATATTAATATATTAAAATAAAATAATAAAATATTTTAATTATTGAATTTTTTGTAATTTTGTTAATGTATGTGTATGTATATATTATTTTATAAATTCATATTTATAATGGATAAATATTTTAAATATTTTATACATTATTTTATAATTGTAAATATTATAATAACATTATGAAAATTTGATTACATAACACTTTAACTATTTTTAACATTATATTTTGTTTTCCCATTATACTCAATCATTTCCATATAGATCGTATAATATGATTTTTACATCTTTAAATAAACTACCCATGTAATTTCAATAACACTTCCACAAAACATTTCATCTTGTAAACATATAACATAAAATGTGTGAGATATATTACATGTTAAAACACGTTTTCCTCCTTACTCAAGATTTTAATGGTTCTCTAAATTTGACTTACAGCCTTCAAAATCATTCCAATTAAAATTCCCCATAAATTTTAGGATATAAAACTATATATTTTGAAACAAAAACAAACATTATCATGTGAGATTCTCATATCTTATTGTCATAAGTATCATGTGGTAGTTTAACGATTCAACCAAAAAGATCTATAAATGGAACTACAAAAGTGATTAAGGATAACAACATTCATCGGTTGAAAGGGAAGTCATAGAGAATTCACCCAAACCACTATATAGGGGGAGTCCATCCACTTATATTGGATTATAGACCATCTCAATAAGAAAAATTTCAAGACATAATGGATTGAGCTGATCAAGAAAAAATGATAAAAAAGAACCTCTTTGACAAACATGATAGGGTCAATTCAAGGGATAAGTAGACCAAAAACAACCTTTTACTTCAACCTCTAATTATTATTGAACTACTTATCAAAATCATTCATTGGATTCTGTCATCATCCAAATATAGAAATTAAAGAAAATTGATGAGAAAAAATTGCATGATTCAGATCAATGATATGAAACTAAATATTAATGTAATAGAATTAAAATTATTATATAATATGTGGTCTATAACCGAAATTCACAAGTTATAAATGATATTTAATTTAAAATATAAAATTTAGATTAAAATTATATGGTATTAGAGTTTATATTCAGTTAATATTATCGGTTTTGAGGGGGATGGTGTCCCTTTTTCAATATATATATGGGGGGATATCCCTTATTTTTTACAAGATTACATATTATGAGACAACCAATGTTTTCATGAAATATTTGGGGACTCAAGACTCACATTTGTTTGGTGTCTGAATAATCTGCCGACAAAAAATAAACACCCATAACTTACACAGTAAAGGAAAATATCCAGAGCCACCTAATAAAAATGAACCCAGGTACATGATTTATTGGTAACATAGAAGAAAAAATACACATAACTCACTTCACTACAACACACATGAACAATCAAGATAGTATCTTTTAAAGGATTATGATTAACAGAAACATGGTGAAAGGAAAAAACATAAGTATTTTACTTGGTTTGGAGTGAATACTACTCCATGTTGGGATAACTACAATACATTTATTAAAAGGATAGAAGTGATTACAATTTCAAATAACCATTATCAAAAAATTCCACCAATACACCACATATATTATATCACAACCAATAAAATAGATTTCACCCCCTTTCATTTTTTGGAGAGAGTATGCCTAATTGGATTTGATCTTCATGGGAATCATTTACCTCTATCAGAGACTTCCACAACCTTAAATACCCCTTTTATTAAACAGTTTATTCATCCATAAACTCAATTAGTTTTCCCTTATGTACCCTTATGAATAACCCCTACACATCACTCATGAATGGTGAGAACCCTTACATAACATAAGAAATATATTTTAAATATCCTTATCATTAACCTATATTCATGTCTTTTTTCTTCCACACTTTTCCCTTTTAGATTCATTAGTGTAAATTTCAATTAATGTTGTTTAGATATTTGGCTTCCAATTTATGTATTTTCTACCTTCTTGATATTGGTCATTTTTTTCCACAATCTTTATTAGACTTTTGGAAATTATAGATCCAAAATAACTTATTCTATAAGATCCAGTTACCTAGATATAGCATGGTTTTAATAATCCTAATGTAACATCCACACCCTGATCTACTATAAGCAGTTATTGGGTATGGTATGATACATCACCTCATGTGTTCCTCATCATAATGCAGAGACTATTGACTATCATCTTAGGTCTAAGATGTGATAATGAAGAGGCTATAACCTTATATCATAGTAGAAATAACAACAAAAATAACCAAATATCTTTCACAATAATATATAACCATGCTAATTTGAAGAATAAATAAATAAATAGAATCCATCGACAATAAATAATGAATTGCAGTATAATTTCATATAATAAACTAACTTCCCACTAGACTGGACAAAATAAAAAATAAAAGAAGGAACCAAATACCCTGAGGCACTAATGTTTGAGTTAGTGCTCTAAAACTAACATCTATGTAAATTATGTTCACTTGTATTCATGAACTTGAGTAATTATAAAATATCTTATTAGATTATGGTTGTACTTATGTTTAACATAGTGTGTGATAATTTCCTAATTGTACCTTTTTCACTAAAATGTTATAGCATTTTCCATCTCTGATAACAATCTAAAAGATTCATCATAGTGTTCTTAAATATTAGTTCTATAGTCAGATGGTATCATTTTGTGGGACATAAATAATATAGGTTATCATGGGTGGATACTCATAGGACACTAAGACACTTTATTATTATGTATTATCGTGATAATATTTATCATATACGATTATGAGAACATATCCTTCCAATAAAAAATCCATATTTGTACTTGTCATTGGACATTCATCATTCTGTAATTTTCTAATAATATTTAGACTTTAATATTATTATTAGTACATTTCATGAGTCACACACTTAGATGTATTGAAGAAAACTATGATGAAATATGCTCATTTTGAGGTAGGATACACTGGGTGTATCACGAGGGAGGTTATATTAAAGAATATTTTTTGAAAATATTTATCCGTTAACTACTATATAAACTAATATACGAATGGTTTGGAACTATTGGTATAATCCCTAAAACTATTGGAATAGACTATACCAATGGTTTGATGAACCCATGGGTGATTTTCCATCAAGATAAACCAATACTAACTACTCTAAAACCTAAATTATTTTGAAATACATATACCAACGTTTTAGTCAAACAAATTGTATAGGTATTATATTGAAAAAAAAACATTTACTGCTGAATTTTTACCCCATGACCTTCCAATTATTTTACAAATACATGACCACTCTGCTAAAACGACACTGATGATCACATATACATAAATCAATATGTGTATATATAAAAATATTTATCAATTTTGAAATATTTATTATTATTATTATAGGTAAATATGTTGTCACCCATACCAATGGTTTTACCAAGCAATTGGTATTGGTGGTTGTAAATTGCACTTCTACCAATAGTTTTGTCAAACTGTTGGTATAGGTGAAACCAATGCCAATATTTCTTAAAACCATTCATATAATAATTCAAAAAACATACCTAATCCAATGGATTTCCAAACCATTTTTATCATTCCATTGGAATTTTTCAAATTTATAGTAGTTCTTCTGTTCTCTAAACGAAGTTTATAACTGATTCCCTTTGATATTGACTAAAATACCTGATTAAGTCCCTGACCATTACTATATTGTTGGAAAGTGTATTTATGGATGGTCAAAGAAATATATATTTATCCCATAGGTTGATGAAACTAGCATGGAAACCAGTTGATTTTAGATATTAATATAAAGAGATTATATTACACAGTTTACATTCATATGAGTTTACATGTCATTGTGATATTAACATCTTCCTCTATGAGAGTTTTGGTTTATTCATAGATGGAAACCTTGTACTTCGGGATTTTTGGCCTAGTACCACTGAGAAAGGGGCTTAGAGTTTCCTACACTAAGTATATTGGTATCCTCATTTAAATTACATATGATATTAACATGTTGTATAGATACTAATCCCACACATAGTTTAATAATTATTCATTTTATTTTAATCCCAAATATCCAATCCATAATTATTGGGGAGAATATATATGTGAGTTGAATATTTAATAAATACATATTCACTAGGTATTTATTCAACTTCATGAATAGTAATATATATTTATTCTAGATTATTCCCATGATAATTAAATATTTACTTTTTCTGTTACATAAATATTTAATAAATATCTATTCTCTTACTTTAGTGAATATAATATTTATGTATTTATTAGAAAATAATGAAGTCCCATTTAATTATTTATTTAATGAGTCATTATTCATGGTCATATAACAATTAAAGAGGGTTGGATAACCGAGTATAGTGGTTTAGGGAGAAATTTCATTTTTAATATTATTTGAATAATAATTAATTAATTTATTCGAGAAAACTAATATTATTTTTATCCATGAGTAGTGCATGTCATGTAAATACTAATAATTCATTTTTTATTTTGACATTTGTTCATTGGGGATTAAGAAAAATTATAAGGTGCCTGATAAATTGATTATTTTCAAAACCTAACACCATTTATACAAGGTTGTGACATTCTCCAAGTGTGAGATCCACATTCTTTCATTGTGCATAACAATTTCTATAGAGGATTACTTCAATACCTAGAGAAAACTCACCTAGAATTCACTAAAGAATGTATATATATTATCCCCCTCCACCAGAGTGAGTCCATTCTAACTTGAAGGATTCGTTTGTGATCAACATCGATCATCAAAGTTGATTGATCCATCTGTGTAAGCACTTAAATAGTTCTATGAAAATTATTAGGGGTTCATGGAGAACATGTGCATCACCACTAAAATGAATCCACCATTTATTACTCTAATACAGTAATAGTACAACAAGAGTGGTCTACTAATTCATCGACATTGAAGAAGGTATTCAGTGAAAGTTATTTCTTTAATTAAATAAATTATCTATAATTTATATGTGGAAAGTATCCTCTCTTTTTAGTTTTGGGATCTTGTCAGTTAATCATTGTATTAATTTTATGATTCATGATTGTTTTTCATCATGTACATCACATATTATTCATAGATTTTGAAAAAAAACATGTTGGTTACAAACCACCCATCACTTCTATTTGCTCGAAACCATCAAGTAGTATGAAAGGGGTAACATAATAATTTATAAATATTTTTTATCCATTGATAGATTATAAAAAAAATATTAGTTTTTCACTTATTTTTTCATTATTTAATACAGCAATTAATTGACATGTTCTTGGGATACTAATATGCTTTGTATATGTTTTTTATCATCTTAAGTAGAATACGAATATATGAAGAATGATCATATATAAAGTTGGGGGAAAATGTGGATCCTGACCTATGGCCAAAGATACATTTCATGTGAATGACAGTAAATTTCATTAACTCAAGTTAACTGGACTTGTTAATGCTGGGGAATACATGACACATCGAGTTGTAATAAGACATGGAGAATTTAATGCATATCATGTGTCAATTGATCCATCCTATAGTATGTTTTGTTGGACCACACAATGTGTAGAGGGTGTACTTGTCATATATTATACATGGTTTTGCGATGATATTTGTGTTAACTTTGTAGTCACATACATGGAAAAGACCATGTCATACTAACAGGTTGTTTCTTTAATGAGATAGATATTGTGTAGCTAGCGTACATGAAATTTGATACATTCATCCCAACATCTAAAATACAAGTTAAGTTATCTAGTGGGTTTCATGGACACAAATAAATTGAAACACACAATGTGTATCATGCTAGTGAATATCATGTAACCCATATGAGATACAAGATGAGTCCTTATCATTTAAAATAGATATATAATAATTGAAAAACAAAAAATATGGATTTTTAGTATTCATTTTCTAGCCTCCAAAAGAATAATAGAATTAAATTATCTAAATAATAATTAATTACATCATTAAAAAAAATTTACACTATCTTTATATTATTTCATGACTATTTAATAAGGTTTACATAATTAAAAAATTCTCAATTAATTCCATGTAATTACATACAATTACTGTTCAAACCATTTATTTTCCATGTTTCATTTATGATGAGTGTCTCCAAGAGACACTAAATTGTCATTAGGATAAATTTAATTGATTAATTAATTAATTAATTGAATTAATTCATGCGTGTTTGTCTTAATTACAATAAACTAATTAAATTGAGTTCTAGTTGGTTCACTTTGTCATATTCATTGAATGAATGTGGATGACCAAGAGCATAGAAGAGACTATCTATTTAACCAGTTTATTTAATTTATTATTATCACATTGTTCTTATAAAAATTTAATAAATTATATATAGGTATTTGAGTCATTCATCTCCAATCATTATTTTTCTCCCCACGTTCCAATGATTTATCTTATATAAACCCCTTTTAAACAATCATTTGGTTCCTCTCACATATGTGTGAGTAAAATTATGTAATAGATGGATATCCTTAGTGATTGGATTTGATTCAAGTTTAGAGCAAATGTGAATCCAAATTTAAGACATGAAAAATAGCTTAGGTGGAATAATGTTACTCAAACCACACATGGTTCAATGAGTTAATTTTCTAGGTTTAGGGGTTTGATTATCATATTCTATAAGAACCAACCATTAGAGAAGCTCAGGGTCATTATATTTTATTTATTTTATTTTTATCTATTTCATAATTAATAATTTATGTATCTTTAAATCACTAAACTAATTAATTAATATGCATACAATAATGAATCAAAATAAATATTATAATATCAGTATAAATTTCTAGAAATTTCTAATCACTTGTATAAAATACACTTAATAATAAAAAAAAGTGTAAAAAAATTAAATGGGTTGTTTACACAAAAATATAAAAATCCCTCTAATTAAATATTAATTCAGTATATAATTCCACTAACTCAGTTATAATTGAACCATATTTCAAAGTACTTACTCGAACCAAGTTAGTGTGCTTTCAATTATCGGGGAATTTTAACATGAGTTCTTCGGTTGAGTTAACAAAGTTAACATCAAGGGTTTATTGTACAATAATTTCTTAGTTAAATTAAGAGTAATAATGTTGTGAAAATATTTATATAATATTTCATATTAGGGAAGTCTACTCAATAGGTCTAGGAGTCACATGTTAGTGTAGGTGGAAAGATATACCAACCTAAAATCCATCAAATAACATGTTAGACCCATGTATGGGTTATCAAAAGGGGAATATAGATCATTTCCACTATAATATCCATGTTAGGGGATATTCAAAAACTAATGTTGAGGGATATTAGGTTTTAATAAAATAATGGGGGATTAATAAATTTAAAATTTATTATCTATTTTTTTAATCAAGATAAAGTACTACAATTCTGGTTTTATTTATTATAAAAATGGAAAACTGGAAAACATCAACTATATCAGTGTGATTCATTATATAAAATGAAAACCCTCTAACTAACTCAAATTTCCATGAATGGTATAGAATTTTATGTGTTATACTACACCATGAAAGGAAATTATATTTTCTGGAAAACCTTATTCATAACGTGCATAGAAAAATGATAGTGAAGAAGAATTATGTCTATATATTAAATTTTTTTATTATGATAATGTTTTCCAATGTTTCATTCTCATTTCCATGTATAGTGTGATTTTATAGAAACATAGGGGTATGGATCTGTGTATAATCATGTCCCAACATCACAATAATTGTTGATAAAAGGAGAGATAAGATAAATATGAAATCACCAATGTATTGTTCACATGCAGGATTGGAGATTCGATACCAGCTTTTCCTGATGCTATCAAGATGGTTAACTATATTGAGTGCATGGGTATATTAGAATTTAATACCCCTGATGAGCTACAAAAATATCTTATTTTGTCTACACCTCCAATGAGTTTATCCGGTTTCATTATCAATTATATTATGATAAATAATAAAAGGTATCTATTAGGACTCATTATATTGTGTCTCTATGTTGATAGGGGTATAAATTGTAAAAACCCTATAGTTCCTTTGGAAAATAAGTAGAAGGGATCAAGACTCATTCCAATTATAAGGATATAGAGTGCTATCTTTAAAATAAAGGTAAAATCCAAATATAGTAAAAGTAAAAGTATGTAGCATGTTTTGTATTGGGAAGTCTAGGATACTGTGAGAAAAACTAAAACTAGTTAAAGATGAAAATATAATCTTTTGTTTAAATCATTATCTAGTGAAATATTTCTTTATCTGCAAATTGGATAATAGATATCGCTGGTGGAACTCACATATGTATTCAAATACAGGCACTCAGTATTTTGTAATATTTATATAGGAGAGGAGAATTTATGAGATTTTAATGGTGTGAGGTTAGTTAACATATCCATTGACTACTAACACCTACCATTTCCAATTAGAATGTTCTTTATTTTTAAAGAATTTAATTATGTACCAACTGTTACATAAAACATAATATCTATATCTTACCAAGATATAGATGGTTTTATTTCCATATTTGGAAATAAAATTTGTTTCTTTTATAATGATGATAAATGTTATCATATGTAAAATTTAAATAATGGTCCTTTTATAAAATATTATAATAACCAAGTATAGAAAATTGAAAAATTCCAATATCGTATATCTTATTTCACACCCAACTATGGAATCACCATCTTGGTCATTTAAATGATTTGTTATTGAAAAATACCGATCATGATTTCCACATTAATACTTTTGAGGTAAAAACTATTTCCATATGCCACACTGGTGTATAAGAAAAAATTACTAATCCAAATTTTGGTGGAAAAGGTGAAAGTGCTATGAAGCTTTTATGGTCAGTACAAACTAATGTGTGTAGACGATTTCTAGTAGAAACTATAGGTGGTTATTCTAAAATAATTTCTTTTATTAATGAATTAAGTAGATATTGATCTATCTAATTAATTTGTTATAATTCAAAAAAAATACAATCTCTAGTAATTTAATAGTTGTGTTGAGAATCAACTTTTTAAGAAGATAAATAAACATTGATATGGTCGAAGTGGTGAGAACCTTAACCAACAATTTATCACCTTCCTATGGGAGTGTGGGGTTTTATCTTAACCCAATCCTCCCTATACACCAATATTAAATGGTATCACTGATTGTAGAAATTCTACCTTTCATAAAATTGAATGGTCATTGAAGATCCGTGAAATTCGTTCATTATCCTTTTAGGGATATTCCTTACACAATGTAACATACACACTACACTATGTACCATCTAAAAAGGTATATATTATTCCTTTTGAGTAATGGAATTGAAGGAGACATGTTTTTTTACATAATCATGTATAGGGTTGTGAGGAGTTTCTTAAAAAAACTCTATAAATAAACTAACTCCTCGTGGTAAAAAATTTATCTTTACAGGGTATACTAAATAAACAAGAGGATAATATCTATAAAACCCCTCATACAAGAAGGAAAATGTCACAAAACTATCCATTTTTCTTAAGAGGGCACACATCCTCAAGAATTATAGTGGTATAAATATTGGAATTGATAAATTTGATGCTCAAGGTAGAAAAGAGTATATACAGGGATAGGTTTTATAGGTCCTTGTGGTTGATTTTTTTAAAAAAATACAAGTACTACAAAGGATCACTGAAGAGGTTAGAGAACATAAAAGATATGGTTTTTTAGTCATTGAATATGGTTACTCATTATTGATCGAAACTAATGATCATATCTCAAATAAAGAGGTATTAGAAACATTATAAGCTACTAGATGGAATGAATAAATGAATTTTGATATGGATTCCATGTTTAAGAACTAATTCAGTGTTTTGGTTAATCCACTAGTTGATGTAAATAATTTTTAATGGAAATGGATATTCAACATTAAAATAGACATGAAAGGTAAATTTAGTACGTATAATGAAACTTAATTGGATAATGTGCTTAAACAACATCATGAAATTAACTATGATGGGACCTCTTCCCCAGTTTCTAAGTTTAAATCCATCAGAATTATAAATTCTATAGTAGTTTTCCATGACTATAGGATTTGGTAGATGGATATCAAAACAACATTCATTAATAGAAACATTCATTAATATGGATATTTGGCACAACCTAAAGGGTATGTGGCTCTAGGAAATTTCAATAACATATAAAATTTGTAAAGATTCATTTATTTGTTAAATTAGTCCTATTGTTCATTGAAAATTTCATCCAATGAATACAAAAGAGAATTTAGTTACATAAAGAAAAAAAATTTGTCCATGGTTTTATAGGTTTTTTAGTAGGGGTGTGTTCATATTCCTAGAGTATATGTGGATGAAATATTACTTATTAGAAACAATGTACAAATCTTATAGTAATTTAAGTATTAGTAAAAAAAATTATTCCCTATGAATAACATAGATGAACTAACATATATCCTAGGGATCAGGACCATTCATGATAGATTCAAATGGATACCTAGACTACGTCAAAGTATATATATTGACAACATGATAAATATATTTAGTATAAAATAGCGAAGAGGGAATTGGTTCTAATGTAACATTGTAATAATCTATACCATAGTATCCTAGATCCATTGGTCACTTCATTACAATGGCCCTATATACAAACAACCACAACCCAAAGTACTGAATGGTTCTATTGTCCTGGTAAACTAGATACATTCTTAAATCCCACTATAAATTTGAAAACATAAAATAAAATATAGTATTTTCCTTTGGAACATCATTGTAATATCTATAATATACATTAATATCATTTATAGTCCACTTCACAATATCTCATGGAAAAGAAAAATTAGAAATGGGTGAGCTTATATGATCATTAATGGAAAGCTTCTTTTAGAAGCTAAATTAGGTAGAAATAATATGGTAGAAATAAATTTTGATCAATTTATGTCATATAAATAAGAAAAAGATCATAAAAATTATCCATGGATATCATAGATATTCTATTAATCACATAGAAATCAATAACTGATTTTATAATAATGGAATTCATAATACCATACATATTAAACTTACCAAAAATGCCTTATACCAAGGCATATTACATAAATAAGTAAGGACCCAGCCAAATACCAAAAATGTTTTATCTCATGAGATAGATTGATTAATCAAGGGGATATATAATTTCAGCCCCCACCCATAACATAATAATTATAATGTGTTCATCATGTGAATAAATAAAAAAACTTAATCAAAATGCTTTAATAATCAATAACTATCTATATTGAAAGAATTAACTTAGGAAAATTCAATAAGTTTCTCATTCAAACTGATTATAAACCATCCCAAAAATTATGGTGTATACTATTCTTAGATAAGTCCTCAATAAATAAAAATATTCATTGATGTACATTTACATATATGTGAATATATTTAAAAATATCTTTGGTAATTTTCATGAGGAAAATACCATTTTCACTTTGAAATCACTTATTCTAATTATAAAAAGTTGAAAAATATTAAGAAAAAAAATCATTTGGAAAGAACTGTGGAAAATTTTAAAGGAATAATAAATTTATTTATTGGATAAAATGGTGAAAATTTTAGTCATACCATGTACGTTAAAACAAAATTTTCTACAATATTTTAGGTAAAAATAAAAAAGGACCTCATTCCAAAAATTTGGAAACAAATACTTTTAAGAATTATTATAAAAATTAAATCATGTGTAAACATTACTTTAATAAAAAATATTAGAACATTAAAATCATTCATTAAAATATTTTAAATATAATATGGATATGAAATAAAAGCTTTTCCAACTAAATGGAAATAAAATTCATTTTTCCTTAAAAATATTATTCGAGTCTCTTGAGTACCTAAAAATAGAATAAGTGAAGAATAACATGTAATTTAATGAATTAACTAGAGTATAAAAAATATATTAGGATTAATATAGAAATATCCAATATCCTCCCAATGGAAACTTAATCATAAACAAAGATTAATAATTATAGATTGTGAAATAAACTCTTAAAAATTTTATAATCTCAGAATCAAAATCTTAGGAATGAGAGAACCTTATAGATATTTGTAAATCGCATAAATTTTCATGAAAATATTCATAAAATAAATTTATGGGAATTATATACCCCATAATAAATTGAAACAAGGGGTGAAATGGTATATGTCTCACAGAAATAAAAGTGAGGCGAGAAACCCTTACCCCAGTTCTAAATTTGATTTATAAGTCATTTTGTCATTATATATAATAAATTTAAATTTATTATATTTATTAATTATTACCATATAAATAATATTAATATCATATTTTATCCACTTAAAATATTTTAATACTAATTTATTAATAATTAATTATTAAAATCTTCTTTTCTATGTGTAAATAGTCATGTTTTTTATTTGAGTTTCAATTTGGTAGTTTCGATCCTTGTATATTGATCATGGTTACCTAATATCAAGAATTTTAATCATGATATAAATATAATAAATTTAATTATATATATATAGTCATCCATTTTATTAGGACTTGAAAAAAAATAATCACATCACTTCATGGAGGTGGTGGTCTACATGTACACACAAGAGACACTATCATTTTATAATAGGTAGAAGGATAAGAAGTTAGATGATATATTTAATTTATATAACCATTGTGTTTTAATAAATATCATATATACTCATTAGTTGCATCATTATAACCATCATAGTAAAATGGCGATGAAAAATGATTTACACCACTATCTAATGACAATAAGTTTTACGTATGCACAATATATGTTTTACATTTCCATAGGATGGAAAACATATAGAACATGGTTCCACCATAATAGTAATAAAATATTATTATATTTAATACACTTGATTTATTATTTTATTATTTTTTCAAAATATTTATATGATGTACAAAAAGAAATAAATTTGAAGGAGTTGGTAAAAATAATCACCTCTTTTTTAATAGACTTACTTTAAATCCATTCGTAATGACCCTTCGAATGGTATTTTAAAAAAAATACTTATCATTAATTTAAATGGAATTTGATAAAATAATTTGTTAATTTTTTTATTCTAGGGTGCTCATTTTTTTATTAAATATGAGAGAGGTGGTGTGCCCTTTTATAAGTGGGGGAGGGAGACACATGAAATTTTTGAAAATATTAAATTAAATTAATTTATTAATAATGAAAAATGGATTACAATCAGATATTTAAAAATATGAGATGATATAGTGTCAATATATAGACATAATATATGATTTATACATATTTTAAGTCATTCTATCCAATATCACTTTAGTTTACCCCCTGAAAAACATGTTTTAACATTAATCGAGCTAATAGATTTTCAAGATTTGTAATATTCATTATGACAAAAAAATAAATTTACCTTATTAAAAAATATAAAATATTATTATTAAAAATATTAAATCCTTTCTTCAATATGAAATTTCTACTTTTTTATACATTCATTTTTATATAAACTTGTAAGACGTGATGAAAAAAAAATTTCTAAAAAATGATTTTTTAAGTCTTAAAGTATTTTTAGACCATGATCAAGTATAACATTGATAAAAATGTATAAATTGAATTATTTTTCATGAAAATGAATTAATTAAATTTATATACTAATTCAAATCGAAATTGGTCATTTAAAATACAATAAATGGAAACAAGGATTTCATAAAAAATCATTATTTTCACCATTCAAAAAAATATACTTTTCTAGAAATTTTCAAAAATTCACCCTAATATAAATTTTTTATGATGATTTGAATAAATTATATATTTTTTATAAAACTTAATTCATAAAATTCGTATAAATTAATTATAAAATATGTACACAAAATGAAATAAAACCAATTTTTGAAGAAAATATTTTTTTGAAGACTAAATTGAATTTACTAAAAACATAGTACTAATTTATTATAAAATAATTTATAGATATATATTAAATGAATAATTTATATATATTTTTAATATTGTGTTTAAAATTATTCAAACTCATCAATCCAACATCTAGGTTATAAAGGTATATTATATCGTAGTTCTTTTAGACTCAAGGTTGCATATAAAGCAAGCTATCAAAGAAATTAAATTTATTAAAAGGGAAATATATCAAAAATATTTATGGTATCACATTATACTATGACTATAATAATTTTTCACTTAAAATTATATCACTCTATTACAAACCACTGATGATACTTCTTACATATCATATCCTTAATCTCCCATTTAGTTTCCTAAAATTTATTGTTTTTTAATAAAAATTAGACTTGGTGACTTGTCATGTTACATATCTATTTCTCTTGAAGATCTATATTCTCCACTGGTTATTACTTATAAGATATATATTTTTCTAATGTTATAGCCAATGAGTTTAGTAAATGTTAATAGTTAGGTATGTACTTCTTCATGAGAGATGCATGGAACACATCATGAACATGAGAAATATTTGGTGGATGCTACAATCGATAAGCTGCCATCCCGATGTGATCATGAATTTTAGGGGTACTAATATATATAGAGCTTAACATGTCCTACAAAATATCATAACCATCTACCATGGATATATTCATAGGAATATCTTTTCACCAACGTCAAACTCTATATCTTGTCTATGATTATTAGAATAAGTTTACTATTAACTCTAAGCTGCTCTAGGGTGATGCTAGATGGATATAGCCTTATCTTCAATTTCCATAGATAAATAAAGTCCCAAAAGCAATAAATATCTAACTTCAACCCAACATAATGGAGTTCCACCCTTGTTTTCATAAAATACTTCATAAGTATCCATCTAAATACTCAAGTGAAAGCTATTGTTGAAAGGAAATTCTACAAAAGTAATACGATTATCCCAACCTATTTTTAAATCCCTAGAGAATGATATTAACATATCTTCAAGTGTTTAAAGGGTCCCATTAGACTTACCATCTATCTGAGAATGATAATAAATTCTAAAAATCAACTCTATATCTAGATCCAACTGAAGTCTTTTCCAAAACAACGAGGAAAACCGCAGATCCAGATCAGATACAATTAAGAGTTGTACACAATGAAATATCGACACTACCTTAATGAATAAACAAGTATGTTGATCAATATAGAAATATTCACCAATGGAAATAAAATGTTCTGGTTTTATATGGTTATTTACAACAACCTGAATAACATTATGTCCTTTTGATGTTTTGGGGATTCTGACAATGAAATCCATGGTGATTTTTTCGCATTTTCAAACAAGTGTGAGTAATGTTCACAAAATCACCTAAAATTTATATATCTTAGAATTATCTTGATCACATTATAGGAATCAAGATAAATACTCTATAATATCCTTTTTCTTATTATCCCAACAGAAATACTCTTTTAGATCTCTACGCATGATCATACTTTTGGGATGAGTATATAAAAATTATTTATGAGCCACATATAGCTACTCCTTTTCAATTATTTTATTTATAGTAAATATATGTGTTTTGGGAAACTTATCATTTGATCAAGATAATGTAATATCATTAGGAACACTTCTAACCTTCTTATGTAATTCCACATCTTACCCTTACACCATCATATTCTCCTCATGGTTGGATTGATGGATATTCATCATAGAAAGATATGTTATATCCCATTTAATCATGCACTCAATATCCATATTCTATAAATCAATAAATATTGGATCTCTTTAAATACTCATCCTGGAAAAGCTATCATGGTATTTCTATATAAGATAATCGACCACCTTGTTTTCCTTCATTGGGTGGTAATTTATTAAACAATCAAAATCTTGGATCAACTCCAGCTATACTCTCTATAAAATATTCAAATATTTCTATGTAAATATATATTTAATTATTTAATGATCAGTATATATATCACAACTTTCACTATAGAGATAATTCCTCTATATCTTTAATGAAAAAATTACTGCATCTATTCTAAATCAGGAGTCAGGTAATTTTCTCCAGAATTTTTAATTGGAGAGAGGAATATAATAACACCGTGTCATTATGAACGAGGATACATCCTACTCCCACCATTTATGCATCACTGTAGATCAAAAATCCTTCCCCACTATACGATAGTGTAATAATAGGTTTCTTGACCAACATTATCTTCAATTATTTGAAAAAATTATCATATTCATCTATCTATAAGAACATAACACACTTTCATGTAATCATAGTGAGTAAATTATATAGTCATGATAATTCTCTCACAAGTAATCGGAAGTATCTACCTAGTCTATGGAAACTGTATATCTCAGTTACCATGGGTTGTCTACTCTATGTCTCAATAACTTCTATCTTTAAAGGATCCACTAATATACGCTCACTTCAGATTTTATAATCCAAGAATAAATCATTATGGAGCCAAAATTCACACTTGATAAATTCAGTATACAAGTTATCCTTCATTAGTGTATTCAACAAAATTCCCAAATTTTCTCCAGGGTCTTACATGTACATAGAATATATAATAATAACATCTATATAAAATACCATGAAATTATTAAGGCAATATCTAAAGACTGTATTCATTATTTCCATGATGATTGTAAGCGTTTTTTAAGTCTAAATGGTATTACTATAAATTTATATTGATCATACCTTGTATTAAAAAATGTATTAGGTATATCCTTATTCTTGAACATTAGTCGATGATATCCATATCAAATATCAATCATTAAAGTTTATATATCTCCATGTAATTAGTCAAATAGATTATAGGTATGTGGTTTAAAATACTTATTCTTAATAATGACCATGTAATGTCCATGATATTTAATAAAAATATGAATTTACCCATATTTTTTCTTAACGAAAATAATAGGTTCACCCTATAGATTGGTATAAAGAAAATCAAATCACTTATCTTGATAACCTTAGTGTTTCTTCTCTAATATATGCAACTCAATCGGGGTTGTTGTATATAGAGACTTTGAAATATTCAAAACACCAAGCATGAGTTATATTAAAAATATAACTTCATTATTTGGGGGGGGGGGATGTTAAGAATTTATATTAGAAATACATCATCATATTCCTGAATAATAAAAAATCAATTTTGAGTCTCTCCCATTCAATTTTAGAAAGAAACTCCTTATAAATAGTTAGAAAAAATCATATAATGGAATTGGTTGACATTGGTTGTTCTGATTTATCATTTCACTGAAAGGGGATTGTAAGTTGATTTGGAATATAGAATGTAAATTACCTTAATTTAAAATTGAAATGGGATCTACACCAAGAGATCCAATATATAGCTAAAATTAAATAAAATTCAACTAGAGAATGAATAAAATGATTTATAGGAAGCACATTCCCACAAAAATCTAACAAAGTGGAGCTATAGACATGAGATGTGTTCATCTTATCATTAGTATTTTCCACTACTAACTCAACATTAAATCCTTGAGGTGGTGATGTGATTCCCTTAAAAATTGTTTAGATATAAAGAATTGGGTAGAATATAAGTTCTAGAAAATATTTTCAATCCAATAGTGGATGATAAGTATACCTTTCACCATGTCACAATGAACTTTCACTTCTATTATAGTAATTTCATAATAATTTCATTCTCCTCTTAGCTTGTTCTGTGGTAATTTATATTGATATTTTAGGCATTGGTTAGGATTCCACCCCATATACATATAGGTAAAATATGGTACATTGATAGATTCTCCTTTACCCATACATTCATGACCATGATGTCCTTTTTTCTCCACAATCGAGTTCCCATGAAGCCTACTATAATTTATAGTTTCAACTCAAAGCATTGACCAGGTTTGTGGTCTTATTTCATATCCCTTTCTCTCTATGATCTATAATTTCCAATGGTTATTCCTCAAAATAGAGATCATTCCCAATTGTTATGACCAGTATGTTTAGTACATGTGATGGATCAATATTTTCATCCTCATGAGAGATGCATGGAACACATCGTGGACTAGAGATATATTCATTTGAATCTCCATTCAATATGCTACCATCTTGATATGAACAAGATTTTTAAAAGGAATGATATATATAGGCATTATCATATTCATTTTTCTTAACCACATAACCTTATTCAAAGGAGGTATTATTTGGAATAAATTATCAATAAATTTAAATTATAGATCTCACTTATTATTATCACTATAAACATTCTATCGACACTGGGTATCCATGATGTGATATAGAATATATCTAACCTTATCTACCATTTCCTCTTACCGATTAGGTCCCAATAGTTTTCTTTCTCCAATTTCATCCAAAAAAGTTGGAGTTGTTAACTTCCTACCATAGAGGGATTCATATGGATCCATTTTAATACTCTATTGAAATCTATTTTTGTAAAACAATTGCACAAAATAATGATTTTCATCCCAACTAACATTGAATCCCATACAAAAATATATCAACATGTCTCCTAGAGGTTGAATATTCCTCTCAGAATGAACAACTTTCTAAGGATGATTAAAAGAATTTAAACTCAACAGTATACCTAGAGCCTAATAAATAATTCTCTTGAACTTCAAGGTAAACCTAAAATCCCTATCAGATATAATTTGTAGTGGTAATACATGAAATATTGACATTTAAATAATTTATAATCATGTAATTTTATCAATAAAGAAATATTTTCAAAGGGAGATAAAATTTTCTAATTACCTAAGGTGATCCAATAAAACTAAAATAGAACTGTTGATTTTTAATGTTTTTTGGAGTCCAACAATGAAATACATGGTGATGTTTTCCCTTTTCAATTTAGTTATGATTAATGGATATAAAACCCTCTTTGATTTATTACTCCTAGCCTTAACATAATTACATACCAATAATTAGGATAAATACTCTACAATATCCTTCTTCATGTTATCCAATAATAAATAATCATTTATATCAATATATATTTACATACTTTCAATATGAATAGATAATGATTGAATATGGGTTTTATCTAAAACTATTTCAATTATGTTATTGAATGGATTCATACTTGGTTCCTAAACGTTATCATTAAATCATGATTATGGTGGATATGAGTATCAATTCCAACATTCTTATGTAATTCCACATCTTCCTCTTACACCTTATTAATTGTAACGATCCAAGCATTTATTAATGAAAGTCACTCTTGATCTAATTAAATGTCTTGTTATGTAAAATGGTTATATAAAATATATGCACATCCTTGGTTTTATGTTTTTGGATTTCAAAATACAGTTAAGAATTGTTACCATTGCTAATATGGTCATTGAATAGTGATCACATGATTAGTATAAATATAGGGCTTTAACAAATCCAATTTAATCAAACAAAGGATGCAATGGCCTCATCCAGTAGAATTTCTCAATACGAAGCCCATCTTTTCGGAGCTCATAATGGAAGTGGTGTCACTGGGCTTCGCTCTTAACCAAACCCTAGCCGAGCTTCAACATGTTAATCTTGAACAGAACCGCCTACAGGAAAAGTGGATGTTGATAGAGATTACCACCCGAGAAATGTTATCTGAGCCACCCCAAGAGTTCATCACCATCACACACCATACCCTTAGGTCATATGAAGGTGTTACAAGGGGTTATGTAATATGACCCCAGAACTATGATTATGTTCATTTTTTATAATGAATATACATTCATTTTATTATTGTAACTTTGTAAATAGTTTTCAAAACACAAATAGTATTTTTAGTAAATATTCAATGAAAAAAACTATTTTGTTAAATTAATGTATTTTTGAATAAAATAAAATTTCAATAAAATATTATTACTAAATAAAATTTTATTATATATAAATTATTGAATAATATTTATGAATAAAATTGTAATTTGTATTAAGGTTCGAATGTTATTTTTGTCAAAACCCATAAATTTTCAATAAATGTAAGTTTATATTTTAAAATTAAAAATTCTTATCTTTAGAAAATAATTTAGATAAAATGAATATTATTTTTGGAATCAGGAAATCTAAATTATCAAATGGTGATATTTTCATAATTTTTTGAGACAGAAAATTGTTTTGGTAAAAATTAAACATTGTTTAACTATATAAAGTGTTTTGTGACATTATAATAACCCAATAGTAATATAATAAAAAACAATAAAAGGATTTTTCGCCCAATATATGTTTTAACTTCTAAAAAAATTAATTTTAGATTTTTTTGATTAATTTTATGGTACCTTAGTGGACCCTATAAGACATATAAAACATTTTAAAATTTAAAATGATTTCTTTGAGAGAGTTAATCACAACCTCATAAGAAAGCATAATATTTTAATAAAAATGGACATTGGCCTTATAAAATATTGTTTTCCTCTCCCATTTTTCAAAAACCATGGGCAAAAACCATAGGAAAAAACCATAGTTTGGTTTGTGGTTTTTATTAGTTTAATTGTAGCATCGAAAACCTAAATAATAAATAATTACATCCCTTTTCATACATAAACCCTCCCAATATCCCACTTATCTTCACTAAAACCCCTTTTAGAACATCCTTACTCTTCCCTAATATTTATAAAATCCTCCCAAGGTTTCCCAAGATCCCATGAAGCCTATCTCAATCCCCTCCCAATCCTTTGGTTTCACACTTCCATGTAAGGGATTTCTTATTTTCTCAATTTTTGTCCAAATTTCATTTTGTTTTTATAGCCTTTTATTTTCAAATAAAGAAATTGGGGTATGATTTTTCCCCACCCCATACTTCCCTCATTATTTTTGAACTATTATAGATCCCTTTACCTCTCATTAATGCCTCCCATCTACACCTGTTACCATGTTGGAATTTTGTAAGGTCATGTCGGATTTTTGTAAGGTATTTTTCTCCCCTCATTTACATTTATGAAATTATTTTATATTATGATTATAAATTCAATTATATATGTTAAGACATGTATCTATATGACCCCCTTACTATCCATTTCATGTATATATGATGATATACCATTTTCTCTCTCATCAACCATTTTTTTGAATTCTTATGGCACGTTGTTATGCTTCTGAAACTGCACTGCGATTTTCCAAGCCAAAGTCATTGTGTATTGAATACCATGCCCATTTATCTTTCTAGTCTATTCAGATTCATGAACATATACAAATTGATTATATAGTTTCATATATTAATTCTTCATTCCTTTATCATGGAATAAACGATGATGTTTAATTAATCTATGTTGTGTGATATATGTGGTACACATATGCATGAAATTAAATATTGAAGAAGGGTTCACCCTGATAGTGCACCAATGAATTGGGTAAAGATTATAATCATGATTCATCATGTTCAATGAGGGTTTAGTATTGAAAATTCATGTGCAATGATGGTTTACTCATGATCCATGTGCAATGAGCCTTGTCTCATGCTAATATCATGTTAAATGTTGATATCACATTTCCATGTTATGATAATCTTGATATATCTTTCCCTTATGCTCATGATTCTCTTATTATCCATTGATATTCTTATTTTCTAACATGTACAGTAATCATCATGTTAGGTCTTGTATAATCCCTTACTGGGCTTTATAGCTCCCCATTTTCTTATTCATGTCTTTAGGTTATCCCATTAAATGTTAAGTATAAAGGAATGTGTCTGGTCATGTAGAAGAAGTTTTCAATAAAGATGTTTATTTCATGTTATAAGTTGTGATGTAATGCTCCAAATCCCCAATGACACTAAACCTCTCGATATTATATGTTGTATCAAGTGAATATTTTATGTAATAAATTATTTTTATGTGTAAAATAAAGAAAAGGGTTGTTCTAGTAGGTAGTAGAGGGAGGTTTATTTAATTTATGGATTAGGATTAGAAAATCCCATGTGAAAGCCTTAGGGACGGGATTAAGTATAATAAAAAAACATCCATAAATGTTGGTGATTATTGAGTTGGTGGTCTATCATGAAAATACATCCTTTTCTAGATATGAGCTGGTACAGGTGGCTCTGGCACAGATGTATCTAGGGGTAAAAACCGAAAACACCACTTTGAGCAAGACTCAAACGGGAACTGGTGCACGACAACAAGCATTGATTCACTATTTTTTTACAACACTCCTGGGGGATACGCTTTGGTAAATTCATAAACTTAGTATGAACCATTGTTAATGTAATTAAAAAAAATCCCCTAAGACTATATGATGGGACGTAGATCATAGATAACATAGATAAGTTATGGAAGTAAATGTAATTTATAAGTTATTCTTCCTTTCATGGTATTTCCCTTTATTAATTACCCCTAATATTCCTTTTATTCTAGCCAATGGATAGAAATTGGAGGACTTTGCCTAAAAAAAGACTTAAAGATCAATGTGATGACTGTTCTTATGAGATTCCCAATCCAATGGAAGAAGAAATCGCAAACATTATATTGATACTCTCTCAGTTAACCCATGTTTTGAATAGAAACAAGGGTCAATAAGAACATGAACCCCCCCCCAGAATGAACAAGCTACAATCTAGAACTTCATGAGACAAAGTTCTCCTACTTTTAATGGATCATTTGATCCCTCATTCTCCAAACAATGGATCAACTCCATTGAGATATTCTTCTTCATCATTTATTGTTCTGAATAAGATATGGTACATCTAGATGCTTATAGTATGGAGGGTGAATCTAATTAATGGTGGACATTGATAAAAAAATATGAATCATGAGGAGGAGATCGAGGCTTCACAATGGAAGGATTTCTGGAAAATGTTTTTTGATAAATATATTACATGCACTATCAGAATTAAGATGGAAAGGGACATCCTTGCCCCTGGAAAACAGACAAAAAATATATCAAAGCGTACAAGGCAGACACACAAGGCATGTATGATATACCATCGTATTTGATGTTACCCCCAAATTAAAGGTTGATCACTTCATTGGTGGGCTAAAACCAAGCCTATATAAATCCCAAGTGATCTTTGACTTCGAGAACTTTGAGGAAATTGTCTGATGTGGCCTCAAGGGTAAAATGGAGATTGGTGAATCTCAAGGGTATCATGGGGATAAGAAGTAGACGGTGGACTTTAATTTTAGTGGTTTGATGGATAAATACAATGGTTTTAAGAAAATACAGCGCCCCACTTTCCAAAGGTGTGGAAAGAAGCACAGTAAAAAAATTTAAAAGAGGACATGGAAATGCTATAGGTGTTGAAGATATGGTCATCGGGCCATTAACTACCGACAAGAAAAACTTGTGGTTGTAACAGAGGTTAGGAATTCTCTATTTAACCCTCAACTAATTGTTCATTACATCAACTAAAAAGATCTAGTGAGATTCTCAGACCAGTTTCCTAAGCTATGGGTTTTGGAAGGCAATCGACAATGTCCAAGGCAGCAAGGGAGAGCTTTTTCCATCAACACCACCGAAGTGAACCCTGAAAAAAAGTGGTGATAAGTGCACTAGATATTCATTCAAGAAAAAATAATATACATTTTTATTCTAGTTCAACTAATTCTTTTATATTACGAAATTTTGGTTGAAAAATCCCAACACCACCCCAAATTATGTGAGTAAAGATGTCGTTGAGAACAAAAAATGGGAAAATCATTGCATCCCATGAATATAACTCATACCCTATCGTAATTTATGGATTTAACTTCCTATTGATCCTCATCATACTCCTTCTAGTGGAATTTGATGCAATTTTTAGCATGGATTTTCTTTCCATATATAGAGCCAACATAAATTTTCGTGAGAGGTAAATTACTCTCCATATGTAGAATCGCCCCCCGATTCTATAAAAGTGAGAGGAGAGGGATAAATCTTCTTTAGAACCATCATCTTAAGAAGGTATATTAATTAACTATGATCAAATGTATCTTTCTTAGATGATTGAGTCTAAGGAAGAAACCATCCTTGAAGACATGCCTATTATGAGGGAATTCATTAAAGTGTTTCTCGATGAATTTCTTGTTCTTCATCTTAAAAGAGATGTTGAATTCTCAATTGATCTTATACCTGGACAGTTCCCAATATCCAATAGATTATATAGAATAGTTTCTGTAGAGATTGAGGAGCTGAAAAACAACTATAGGGGAATCTGGATAAAGGGTTTATACGACCAGGTTCTTCACCATGGGATGCACCTGTCCTCTTCATCAATAAGATGGATGGGTCAATGTGCCTTTGTATTGATTATCGTGAGCTCAAAAAATCATGGTAAAGATCAAGTATCCACTTCCATGAATTAATGACTTGTTCGATCCGCTATGTGGAGCACAATAATTCTCCAAAGTGGATTTTTGGTCGGGATATTACCAAGTAAGTTTGGGGAAGGTGGATTCCCCCAAGACATCTTTTTGTACAAGATACGTGTCACGACCCATCCCCCGGGGCCCGTATCGTGACTACCCCATGCCTGCCTTCCGTAGGCCAGGGGATGGCGACTAGCACCGAAAGGACTATTCCCTAAAACTAGGAAGGAATTTCCTTTTTAATCTGTATACTCGCACAACAAAGCACAAATTAAACTATAAAGTAAACAGGGTGTGTACAGAAAGTAAAGGGGTAAGAATACAATCTCAATTGAAAAGTACCAGTAAAGGTGAAAAGTACAAGTATAACTAAAAACATCTCTTGTGAACACCCACCAAGGATCCTACCTGAAGGGATGGTACAACTCTCAAATAGTTGTTTCTGCGGTACGCCTCGTCTAATTTCCACCTCTGAGCTACCTCAATTCCCATTACTATCGTCCTCAATCAGCGTTGTCTGTCGTCTGCACAAAACACAACAAGGTGTGGGCATAGCCCGTGTAGGGGTGAGTATAATGATACATAGTTGGGACCTATAGACCCTCTAAGGTGTCACAAAATCCATAAAGGATAACCCAAAAAGCCTCAAAGAAACTGTCAACCCTACTTAGGTATATGCCCATGCATATACATAAGTTTTCGAGTATACCCACCTCAATCATGAGTAAACACAAGGCCCAACTCAAAACCCAAATCTCAACTTTTCCATGAAGTAAAGAATACCACAATGGTAAAGACATAGCACACACTAGGTATACAACTCTGAGAAATAGAATTATGAAGCTGACCCACAGAGGATCGCTATGAAAGCTGATAGCCAGCCATAGGATTATTTAGGGATAGTAACAAGTAACATTCCCTGTCACAACATCGAACACCTCGGCTACTGGATAAATTCTCCTCTATCGAATATAGTGGGACTGGCGCATCACACAGAGATGCTTCCCACTAACCTTGGACTGCTAAGGTACTCCTATTGTCAAGTACGTTGGGTCTGTCGTGTCACACAGAGGCGCTCCCCACCGTGGGTCAGTCACGTCACACAGAGGTGATCCCCCTAATGCACTACTGAGGTACTCCTCCTGTATATTATTGTGGGTTTATCACATCACACAGAGTTTATACCCACTATGGGTCTACCGCGTCACACATAGGTGCCCCCCACTGGGCCTATCGTGTCACTCCTAGTCGAAACGGTCAGCATTTGTCTCGTCTCAGCTAGTCGCAGTGTACCGTACATATCGCGCATGGAAAAACCACTCCCCAATCTATAGGTCAATCCTAAACCACCCCTAAATTTGACCAAAATTTATTACAAAGGTCTGCCATGTCAAAAGGGACCAAACACAATAGACGGCGCGTCAATCTGAGGTCTGGTCTGTGAGTTATTAGTGATTCCGCTCCGAGGGTCCGGTTGGATTCGGGGTGCAATCCAACCCTATAATACTCCAACCTTATCCAAAACTCAATTGTAGTATACCAGAAGGACCATCTCATTCCAAGGATTCTGGCACCACTAACAGTTCATTAAACGGACGCTTAGATCACAGGTTATGGCCAAAAAGGCAAAACTAGGTCCAGATGGGCCCAGGGCCGGCCTGGATAGCCTGGACCATGGCGGGTCCAGACCGTTGGACTATAGTCAATGACACTAGTGAGGCCAACTACTGTATCCCACTGTGGAACGGCCCGCTGGGTGCATTGTTCGCCTGAGGTGTCGTTGAAGGGGGAGAGCTGACGTTACAGTTTTCTCGAACGGTCCATCGGATAGTTCGGCTGGGTGGCATGCAAGACCCGCCGGAGGGGTCCCATCCAGGCTGGCACGGCCGGCCAGAAGGTTGGTCGGTCTTCCTTCCATTGGCACGGTTGCATGCCACTGCTCCACCAAGGACAGCCGGAAGGCCGGCCGCCCATCGGGCTCCGCCACGGCCAAGCAGTTGTGGCCCCCCTACTGCACCGATGGTCCGAACGTGTGTTGCCACTCCACCCCGTGGCTGGACAGTTTTTAGCCGCCACCCTGCCATGCCGCGGCTAACAGGGTGTGGCTTCCTCATCAACCGAGGGAGCGAATGCACACCGCCCTTCCTTCCTCATGGTCGGTCGGGTGCCGATCACTGCCTTCTTCTGTGAGCCATTGTGGCTTCATTCTAAGCAAGAAAAATTAAATGATTGCATACTCGTGCTGCTTGCATCGAGGTCTCCTTGTCTATATATTGCGCTCATGAAAACTCTGTGTTTCCAATGTCAATAAATATTAGGTGTTGAAGAACACATGGAGAACATGTGAAGAATAAAAAGAAAGAGGAGAAAAGTTTATGCGTGGGAAGATGACCATGTTTGTTTGTACATCGTCTTCATGAATTTATGATATGAAGAATCAATAAATTAAATTCAAATATATATAAAACCCCTACCTCATTCACCCATAAGAGATGTGGTGAGGAGGAAGACGAAGTCGATGAGATGTTGACGTTGGTGTTCGTCGCTTCCGCAAGGCGCTTCTGATCCAGGCTCGACATCGGATCCACAATCTTTATTGGTGGTGGTTCTTCGTTGGATAATTTTCTTTCCAACTCTCCCATGTTCTCCAATTTTGCCAACGATTCTCCCTTGAGAGGTGTGGTGAAAATTTAATGAGTTAAGGATTAATGTTGGCACATCAAATTTGTCACATTATATTGGAAAAATAAATTGGAATATAAAATTGGTGCAATAAGTTGGCACAATATAGTGGAAGGATCCCAAGGTTTTTTCCCACATTAAAGAAGGGTTCAGGTAGTCCCCACCACCAAGATTCAAAAAGGTGGTTTCAAATGAAATTAAATAAAAGTTGTTTTATTTTATTTTATTTTTATTCTCCCACAAAAAACTGAAAAACCAAATTCTACCATCGACCTACTGTGGTCAAGGTTAAGGTCTCCATAAGTGAATATCAGTGTTACGAGTTCAAAGGTGCCATCGGCTTTCAATTTTGATCACTAGTTTCAAAGTTACAAAATCTCTCTTGCTTGTTTATGAAATGTACCTTAAAAAAGTTCGGAAATTTATTCTAGGAACTCCAGGCCTCAGAATCATGCGCGTTCAATTTTCATGGACTCATAATATTCAATATATTTAAAAAAATACTTGGAAAAAATCTGGATCCTTACATCCTCCCCACCTCAAGGATTTTCATACCTGAAAGCCACAAAACAAACTAGAGAAATTTGTGGGGGTAATAAGAATGAATCCAGGCCTCCTGCTCCCATGTTCTCTCCTAGAGGTTCCTGTGCTACCAATGAACGTGCAGCAGAGGGATCGACCACCCATGAAGGACCCTCTCCTATCGATCCTCAATCTCAATTAGATCCTCTGAAAATTTCGCCCCATTATTGATTTCCAGCTCGGTCCGGTCAATGATGTGTGAAGAGTCGTGCATGTATCTCCTCAGCTGGGATAGGCGGAAGACATCTTTTACCTGGTGCAACTAAGGTGGAAGGGATAAGCGGTATGACACCTCTCCAACTCTACTGAGGACCTGAAAGGGTCCAATGAACCTCGAAGATAACTTGTCTCCCTGGCCAAATCTCCTCAACCCTCGTCAAGGTGAGACCCGTAGAAATATAGGGTCACCATCCTCAAACTCTAGAAGAGGTATATGTATCCTGTCAACATAGGACTACTGGTTGCTATGTGCAGTCTTCATCTGCTCCTGAATGATCTGCCCCTTCTCTATTATAGCTTGTACCATCTCTTGTCCCATGAGTGCTGACTCCCCTGGGTCTGTTCGGCACAGTGATGATCTACAACGTCGCCCGTAAAACACCTAGAATGGTTCCATACAGATACTGGAGTGATTTATGTTGTTGTACGCAAACTCCACTAAAGGCAAGTGATCCTCCTTGTTTTAGCCAAAATCAAGGATGCAAGCATGTAGTGTGTCCTCGAGGGTCTGAATTGTCAGCTATGTCTGGCCATCCGTCTGAGGATGGAAGGTGTTTCTCAACCGAAGTTGTGTCCTGAACGCTTCCTGCAACCCCTTCCATATCCTGGAATTAAATCTTGATTCAGGATCGGAGATGATCGTATATGGAACTCCATGAAGTCATACAATCTCATTTACATAGAGGAAAACTAATCCCTATACTGAACCCTTCTCTATAATAGGTAGGAAATGGGTTGACTTGGTGAGTCAGTCAACAATTACCCAGATAGAATCAGGACTCCTGGACGTGTATGGAATTCCTGTCATGAAGTCCATGTAAATTCTATCCCACTTCCACTATGGCACCTCTAATGGATAAACTAAGCCTGCCTGAACCTGATGCTCTACCTTCACATGCTGAAAAGTGAGGCACTGAGAGACAAACTCTACAACTGCCTTCATAATTCCTGGACACCAGTGCTAATGTCAGAGGTCCTGGTACATCTTCTCCACTCCTAGACGTACCGCTAGAGGGGATGTATGGAACTTCCTCAACACTTCCTCCTGAAGCGCCACTAGTACTAATGTACTTCATCTAAATAGGATGACGGGCTCCCCACCATCAGAAAATCCATCAGGTGCCAGTCTTGTGGATATCTAAGCACGTTGAGCCTCGTAGTTGGTGTCTCCAAGCTGCGCCTCCCTGACTCGCTGAAGGAGTGGGGCAGGGAATATCAGAGATTAAATATAATCTACTCTATATCTATCCATGTAGTATATCTAAAAAGAGGCTAAATGCTCTGTTGCTTCACTCAACAAATGTATACCAGACATCCTTCTGATTGTATCTGCTACTATGTTCCCCTTCTAGGAGTATATACTATCTCAAAGTCATAGTCCTAGGGGAACTCAAGCCAACGTCATTGTCTCAGGTTCAGGTCCTTCTGAGAGAAGACATACCTGAGACTCTTGTGATCATAGTAGACTATAAAATGTTCACCTATCATGTAATGTCACCACATCTTCAAGGTGAAGACCTATACTATTAATTCCAGGTCAAGTGTAGCATAGTTCTGCTAATGTAGTCTCAGCTGCCGAGTACCATACATGATAACTGCTCGCTCCTGCATTAGGACAAATCCATGCCTGGTCCCCGATGTGTCGTAGTAGACTACATACCCAACACCTTCATGGGGTAGCCTCAAGGTATGGGCACTCGTCAGTCTCTGCCTCATCTCCTGGAAATGTTGTCTGTATCTCTCCGAACACACGATGGGTTTCCCCTTCTTTGTCAAAACTGATAAGGGTGATGCAACTCTAGAAAAGTCAGGCACAAACCTCTGGTAGTAACCGGACAACCCAAGAAACTTCTTACATCTGTCACACTCCCGGTTGGATCCCAAGCAAGGACAGCCTCGTTCTTGGCTAGATCCACCAAAACTCTAGCCTCCAAGATGACGTGTCCCATAAATTGAACCTTTAATGTCCAGAAAAGGGAATTCGAGAGATTAACATAAAGATGGTGCTCTCGGAGTGTGTCCAGAACTATCTTTAGATGATAGGCATGCTCCTCCTCCATCGCGGAGTATATCGGGATTTTGTCGATGAAGACTACCACAAAGTGATCGAGGTATGGCTGGAAGATCCTACTCATGAGTCCCTTGAACTCTACTGGGGCATTGTCCATGCCTAAAGTCATAACCAAGAACTCATAATGGCCATACTGACATCTGAATGACATCTTTTTCACATCCTCATCTCGTACTCTGAGCTGGTGATAGCCTGAACTCAGTTCTATCTTCAAAACCCATCATTATTCTACTAACTGATCAAATGTATCGTCAATCATCGAGAGTGGGTTCTTGTTCTTCACGGTCACCTGATCCAGGAACCGATAGTCCACACATAGTCTCAAACCGCCATTCGCCTTCTTGGCTAACAAAATCGGGGCTTCTTGAGGAGAAACATTGGGCCTAATGAACCCCTTGCTCTACAAGTCCTCCGATTGTACCCATAGCTCTCGATGCTCTTTGGGAGGCATCTGATATGCTAGTGTAGATATCGGTGTTGTCCTAGGATACAAGTCTATATAAATGTATAACTCTCTATGAGTAGGTAGACCCATAACATTATCTAGGAAAATATCAGCGTACTGTTCTACCACTACAGGATAGCTTAGACTCTCTACATCAATCGCTCTAAGTGTAGGGCTAGCCAACTGATGTGTGGTCAGTTGCACCCTCCTCCGGGTAAGTCCATCTAGCGCTATAATGGTTCCCTTCTTACCGGTGAAGGAAACCATGGTCCCATCTATGTGGACACACCGCACATTGTGCCTAATACACTCAATCTAAGCATGGAATTTAGATTACCTATCCATACCCAAGATGACATCATAAGACCTCGATGTCGCTACTAGGAGATCCTAGCTGAAGCTCCAACCTCCTAGAGTAGGTTCACACTACCGGAAAAAGTGGGTGATCGTTGAATCCGCTCTTGTATGAGTCTCTAGCTGTAAGGATCGAGCCAACAGCTCTGTTGGAATCTTCGAGCTCTAAATGAGTGTCATAGTAATAAACAAGTGACTGGCACCTATGTCTATAAGTACTGTAGCTAATATGGATAAGACATAGATCGTACCTCATATTATCTCTGGAGCTCCATGGTCATAAGCCTCAATTTCCTGGAGCTGAGCTCACCCCTGTCCACCTTCTCCATGTGGTCATGGTGGACCTCCTGGTGGTGTTGGCGGTATAACCTAAAAACATTTCCCACCGCCTGCTACACGACCTTCTCCTCTACCACATCTTCCTCCTTCCTACAGAACTCCTTGATTGAACCTATGTCTCTGCCTTGATAGTCCCTCGACCTTCTTATAGTCATCGGTATGGAGGTTTGGGTTGTCGTTATCCATGTGACCCTTCCCGCCACACGAGTGACACCGCATGATCCTTTCTTGTCATGCTCTTCCTCGAGGGACCCGCACCATAGACCTTGTATCCTACTGTCGTCTGCCTGTAGGTCTAGTCCTCTTGGACGACTGCATCATCTGTCTACTGCCAGTTGCAGATGACTCTACTATGTGTTGTTCGGTGGTGGGTCTCGTAGCTGGTGACTGCTCAGCATGGAAGCTCTCCACTAAGAGTGCTCGCTCTAACACCTCTGCCTACGTCGGGTTGCTGAGAGAAACCATCGAAGTTATAATATCCCGTCTGAGCCCCTACTCAAAGGTCCGGGCCTAGAAGAAAGGGCCCCACACCTTGTTAGTGGAGTAGCGTGACAGGTCGGCGAACTTCGCTGAATATTAATCCACAGTCATGCTACCCTACTGCAAGTGGAGAATCTTCGGTATACACACTGAGCATAGGGTCACTGTGATGAACTCTGCCCTAAAAAGCCTCTCAAACTCTGCCCAGATGAGAGTGACCTCATTTTGAACTTAGAGCATCAAGATCCACCATCTTCCAGCTGCTGTCTAAAGAAGGATAGCGGCAAGGATCACCATAAGATCATCCGGTTTCCCTACCAGTCCAAAAACTATAACCACGGCCTCCATCCCATCCACATATGTCTGTGGATATGTCATTCCATGGAACCTCGATGGCCTCTGGCACTGGAACTCATGCAATTCATTCAAGCGGCATGCACCCTCTACTGTTGGGGCTAGTGGCATCGGCTGTCCAATGGGTAGTAGTGTTGCAGGTACCCCACCTAGTGATACAACTACCATAAGGAGGCCCTTCACTGATGACTCATCACTTGGTGGGTTGTCATCACATACTCTAATTAGAATATTGGCTAGCTATCTGCGTGAAGGCAAACAGAAATGAACCAGGTGCACCAAATTCCTTATGATTATAACAAGTGAGCTAACTCAAAGAGATCACAAAGAAGACTTTCCAAAATCACATACACAATCAATGTTTTCATGCACTGAGTCGGAAATCGGAAGTCAGGGTCCTGGTGTATGTATACGTCGGCCGCCGCACCAACACTGGAACCCTCAAACAGAACACCACTATCATAACACATAACAATATTGATTCACAGAAAATATCAGAGTCCTAGTTCATAGGTAGAACCGAACTCCTCTAATACCAATTTTTCACAACCCATTCCTTGGGCTCGTGCGGTGACTACCCCAAGCCCGCCTTCAATAGTCCAGGGGTTGGCGACTAGCACCGAAAGTTGTATTCCCTAAAACTGGGAATTCGTTGACTTTTAACTTATAAACTCACACAACTATGCACAAAGTAAACTATAAAGTAAACAGGGTGTGTGAAAAAATTATAGGTGCAAGAATACAATCCCAACCGAAATGTACAAGTAAAATTGAAAAGTACAAGTATAATTGAAAATAACTCATGTGAACAACTACCAAGGATCCTGCCTAAAGGGTAGGTATATCTCTCGAATGGTCTTTGATATGGTACGCCTCGTCTAATGTCCACCTCCAAGCTACCTCCAGTCCCCGTACCCTCATCCTCAGCCAGTGCTATCTGTCGTCTTCACCAAACACAACAAGGTGCGAGAATATCCTGTGTAGGGGTGAGTATAACGATGCATAGTAGGGACCATAAGACCCTCTAAGTTCTCACAAAATCCAAAAAGGATAAACCATAAAGCATGAAAATAACTATAAATCATAATTAGGTAAATTCCCCTACATATACCTAAGTTGTCGATTATACCCATCTCAATCATGAAAAAACAAAAGGTCCAACTCAAAATCCCATAGCTCATATGTTCAATGAAGTAAAGAATACCAAAAAGGTAAAGACTCAACTCGCACCACGTATTCAACTCTGATAAACATAATTATGAAGACGACTCACACAGGATCGCTATGTAAGATAATAGCCATCCACAAGATTCTCTAGGGAGAGTAACAAGTAATATTCCCAGTCACAACGTCCAACACCTCAAATGCTGGAGAAATCCTCATCTATTGAGTACATTGGGCCTATTATTTCACATAGATTCACTTCCCACTAACCTTGTACTACAATGTCACTCCTCCTTTTGAGTATCATGGGTCTATCACGTCAAACATAGGTGCTCCCCATCGTGGGTCTACCGCGTCACATAAAGGAGACCCCCTCGTGACCTGATAAGGTACTTCTCATATCGAGTACCATGAGTCTTACACATCACACAGAGGTGATCCCCACTTTGGGTCTGATGTGTCACAAAGAGGAACTCCCCACTGGGCCTGTCTAGTCACTCCATGTCGAAATCATCAGCAGTCATCAAGTCTCAGCCAGTCACAAGGTTTTGAACGTATCGCTCTTGGTAGAACCTATCTCCAAGACATAGATCAAACCTCAACCACCCCGAAGTTCCAAAAAAATATCCCAAAGGGTTTTAATGTCAAAATTGACCCAACGCAAGAGATGAAATTTCAATCGGACGCTCGGTCTGTAAGTTATTCGCATTTCTGCTCTGAGAGCCCGATTGGATTCGGGGTTCGATCCAAACCAGCTGTACTCCAACGTCATCCAAAAGTATGGTAATGTATAAAAATGTACCATCACAATCCAAGGATTCTATCACCACTGATGGTTCATCAAATGGGTGCTCAGATCACATGTTATGGACAAAAAGGCGAAACTGGGTCCTGATAGGCCTGGGTTCGGTCTGACCCCAGTCGGACCGACCCAGCCCGGGCAGCCTGTTGTCCAAACCAAGTCCAAGTCTAGTAAAGATGGCCTAGGACATGTCAGGTCCGGGCTGGACTGGTGGCACGGACCTGCGGCGTGGCCTAGTGGCACGACCCGCTGGGCGCGTGGTCTGCCTGAGCTGGCGTCGAAGCGGGAGTGCCCCCTTCGGATTTTCCCAAACGGTCCATTAGACCATTCGGCTGGGTGGAAAATGGGACCTGCCAGAGGGGTCTCTCTTAGTCTGGAGTGCCCGGCCGGAATTCCTTCTGGTCTTCCTCCAATCTGTGTGGTCGTGCGGTGATGCTCCACGATGGCTAGTTGGAAGGTCGGCCGCCCTTCTGCCTCCACCGCGGCCCCCCTACTCCATCGGCGGTGCGGATGTACGCTGCCGCTCCACCATGAAACCAGCCAGTTTTCTGCCACCACCCTACCCTATTGCGGCCAATGGGCCATGACCTCCTCATCAATCGGTGGTGTCGACGCGTGCCACCCTTCCTTCCTCACGGTCGGTCTGGTGTCGGCCTCCGCCTTCTTCCGCGAGCCACTATGGCATCATTCCAAGACCAAGAAATTAAATGACCGCATACTCATGATCCTTGCATCGAGGGATCCATTTCCATATATCGCAGTCAAAAAAACTCCATGTTTTTAGCATCAATGAATATGAGGCGTTGAAAACGAATGAATAATGTGAAAAAAATAAAAAGAAAGAGGAGCAATGTTTATGTGCGGGATTATGGTGATGTTCGTTTGGAAATCATCGTCGTGAATTTAGGATATGAGGAATCAATAAAGTGAATTAAAATATAAATAAAACCCCGACCTCATTCACCCGTAAGAGATGTCACAATGAAGAAGATGAATTTGATGAGATGGTGACGTTGGTGTTCGTTGCTTCCACAAGACACTTCCGATCTGGGCTCGGTGTCATTTCCTCATTCTTCGTTTGGGGTGGTTCTTCATTGAAGAATTTTCTTTACAACTCTCCAAAGTTCTCCTCTTTTGACAATGATTCTCCCACGAGAGGTGTGTTGTCAATTTAATGAGTTAAGGGTTAATTTTGGTACATCAATTTTGTCACACTAAATTGGCACAATTATGTGGAATGATCCCAAGGGTTTTCCCCACATTAAATATGGGTTCATGTGGTCAACACTACTAGAATTCAAAAAGGAGGTTTAAAACGAAATAAAATAAAAGTTATTTTTTTATTTTTATTCTCCCACAAGAATCCAAAAAACTAACTTCTATCCTCGACCTACTGCGGTCAAGGTGAAGGTCTCCTTACGTGAATATCATCACTGTGAGTTCAATGGTGCCCTTTGATTTCAATTATGAGCATCAGTTTCAATGTTACAAAAACCTGCTCGCACGTTTACTGAATGTAACTAAAAATATGATCAGAAATTCATTCCAGGAACTCTGGGATTTGGAACCACGTGCCGTCATTTTTCATGGACTCGTAATATTCCATATAATTAAAAATTACATAAAAAAAAACTGGGTCTATACAATATGGGCCCAATGAATTCATAGTAATGCCTCAGTAATTCTCCAGAAATATTCATGGACTTGATGAATAGACTCTTTAGAGATTACCTAAACAAATTTTTGGTAGTCCTTATTAACAATATTCTAATATACATCAAAACCAAGGAGGACCATGAGAAGCATCTAAGAACTGTACTAGAGACCTTATGAATGGCGAAGCTCTGTTCAAAGTACAACAAGTGTGAGTTCTAGTTGAAGGAGGTCTCATTCATGGGTCATATCATCACAATCAATGGGATATCTATGGGTCTCTCCAAGATAGTTGCAATTGAGGGATGGCTAAGTCCAACATTGGTAAAGGACATGCAAAGCTTCCTGGTGTTATCTAGATATTATAACTAATTTGTGAGAAATTTCATAACATTGTCCAACCCTCTTACCAAGCTAACATAGAAGGGAGTAATTTTTTCATGGAGTGATGAATGCGAAAAGAACTTCAAGGAGTTGAAAATGATTCTTATCACTGTGCCCGTTCTCACATTACCAACTAGTGGAGAACTTTTTGTGGTATATAGTGATGCTTCGAAGAAGGGCATGGGCTATGTGTTGATGAAAAATTAAAAAGTCATTGCCTATTCTTCATGTAAATTGAATGTTCATAATCAAAGCTATCCAACACATGATCTATAGTTGTCTACAGTAATCATCGCTTTAAAAATTTGGCAACACTACCTCTTCGGGGAGAAGTGTGAAATATATAAAAATCAAAAAATCCTCAAGTATGTATTCCCATAGAAAGAGTTGAACATGCTGCAACGAAGATGGCCAGAGCTAATCAAAGACTATGAATGCTCAATCCATTACCACCATAGGAAAGCAAACAGGTGGAAGATTCTCTAAGTAGAAAGGACCCGTTTATTCTATCATTGATGAGAATTCAAAAGGATCCAATCTTCTTACATTTAATAAATATGGACATGAGAATCATAAACAAGGTAACATCATCAATCCTTTGACAAATTATTGTTAAACTGTATCTTTTGGAAAGGTTAATGGAAGCTCAAAATGATGATGTGGGAATTTGGAATAAAATGGAAACTATCAGAAAAGGGAAATCCTTGGAGATCAATGTTAATAAATAAAGAATTGTGAGATTTAGGTCAGAACTATGTGTTCCATCATGTCTGGAGTTAATGAACGATCTTTTATAAGATGCATATAGTTAGAATTTCTCTGTTCTCCCTGGAAACACAATGATGTATCGAGATCTCTAAGAGCATTATTTGTGGGATAACTTGAAGAAGGAGATCACTAAGTATACATCAAAGTGCCTCGTATGTTAGAAAGTGAAATCTGATTGGCATTATTATAAGGGGATGATAAAACCACTACCCATACCAGCATGAAAATGGTATAACATCACCATGTACTTTTTCACGTGACTTCTGAAGACATTCAATGGAAAGAATGATATATGGGTTGTTGTGGATCATCTTACAAAGACTGCACACATCATTCAAATTCTAGAGGATTTCTCATTGGATCAACTAGAACATATATATATATATATATATAACAGAGAAGTGGTAAGTATTCATCGAGTAGCACTATCTATTGTATCCGATCGAGATCCAATATTCACCACAATGTTCTGGAAGAGTCTTCAACATGATCTGAAAACTTTGCTGAACTTCAATACAAATTATCATCCTCAAACTAGTGGTCAATCTGAGCAAACTATCCAAAAACCTGAGCAAATATTGAGATCATTCTAAATGGACTTTAAAGGAGTATGGGATACTCAACTTCATCTAGTTGAGTTCTCTTACAAAAACAATTTTCACTCAAGAATCATAATGGATCCTTATTAAGCCCTTTATGGGACGAGGTGAAGAACACTAGCATGTTTGGATGAAGTTGGGGAGTGAAAACTTCAAGGTCTAGAAATGGTTGAAGAAATGGTGGACAAGCTTAAGACTATCTAGCAGCACATTGAAGCTACTCAGAGTTGACAAGAGAGCTATGATGATAATTGTCGACGGGACCTGGAGTTTGATTTCAGAGATATGGTATTCCTCCACATATCACTATGGAATAGAGTTATGATATTTGGGATGGATGTAAATATTAGTCCAAGGTACATTGGCCCTTTTGAGATCCTTGATCGCATTGAAGTAGTGGCCTATTGACTAGCACTCCCACCGAACCTATCACTATACATGATGTATTCCATGTATCACTCTTGAGGAAGTACTTACATGACTCATCGCATATACTCCATCCACAGGTGGAAACATTTTTGAATGACCACTCCAATGAAGATAATATGGTGAAGATATTAGATCATAGATAAAAATTTATATGAAATAAGACAATACACCTCATCTAGGTGGTGTGGCGAAACGACAAGTTTGAAGAAGCAATGTGGGAATCTGGGGAGGTGATGAATCAGATTTACCCTCATCGATTTTAGTTTGGTAAAAGGAAATTTCAAGGGAGAAATTTCTTAAGGGGGGAATATTTTAACGACTTGAACTTTTATTAATGAAATTTACTCTTCATCTAATTAAATGTATTATTTTATAAAATGGTATATAAAACATAAGCACATCCTTGGTTATATTTTTATGGTTTTAAAAATACCATTAAGAATTGTTATCATTGCTAATATATCAATTAAACAGTGATCACATGATTATTATAAATATAGGGCTTTAACAAATCCAATTTTCTCAGACAAAGGACGTGATTACCTCATCCAGTATTATTTCTCCCATCAAATCCCATTTTTCGGATCCTGGAAAGGAGTTGGCATCACTAGGCATCACACCTAACCAAGCTTAAGTAGAGATTCAACATGTTAAGCTTGAACGTAACCACCTATGGGGGAAGTATAAGTTTATAGACATTACCACCCGATCGATGTTTATCTGAGCTACCCCAAGATCCTATCACCATTTCACACCATACCCTTAGGTCATATACGGGTGTTATAAGGGGTTATGTAAAAAGACCCTAGAACTATGATTATGTGCATTGTTTTTTATAATGAATATACATTCATTTTATTATTGTTACTTTGTAAATAGTTTTTAAAGAAATAATTGTATTTTTAGTTAATATTCAATTAAGAAATCAGTTTTAATGAATTAATGGATTTTTTAATTAAATAATATTTTAATAAAATATTATTACTAAATTACTAATTTTAAATATAAATGATTGTATGATTTTTATTAATATTATTGTAATTTTTATTAAGGTTTAAAAGTTGTTTTTTTCAAAACCCATGAATTTTCGATAAATGTTGGTTTTTATTTTAAAACTAAAAATTCCCATATTTATAAAATTATTTATATAAATTTAGTATTATTTTTGGAATCATTACATCTAATTTTTCCAATTTTTAATTTTTCATAATTTTCTGACATTGTCAAATTTTTGGGTAAAAATTAAATACAGTTTAAATACATAATGAGTTTTATGACATCATAATGACCCAATATTGATATAATAAAATACTATAAAATGTATCATCGCCATATAGATGTTTTAACTTCAAAAAAATGTGATTTTAGATTTTATGGATTATTGTTATGGTGCCTTAGTGGACCCTCCATGACTTATAATCATTTTAACTTTTTAAAATGATTTACTTGAGAGAGTGACTCACATCAAAATAAGAAAGCCTAATATTTTTATATTTTTGGAAATTGGCCTTTTAAAATAATTTTTTCCACTCCCCATTGGAAAAAACCATTGGCAAAACCATGGGATGGTTTGTGGTTTTGATTAGTTTAATGTGTAGTGTCCAAATCCTAAATAATAAAGAATTTCCTATCTTTTTATATATAAACCCACTCAATCTCCCACTTATCTTCACTAAGAAAACATGAAGCACGTCCCTACTCTTCCATAATCTCAATAAAATCCTCTAAATTCACCCCAATATCCCAATAAGCCTCTCTCAAGCCCCTCCCAAGAATTTGGGTTCACACTTCCATGTAAGGGATTTCTTCCTTTCCCATTTTTTTGTCCAAATTTCATTATTTTGTTATACCATAATATTTTTAATTAAAAATATTAGGGGTATGATTTAGAACCTCACCCATACTACAATATTTATTTTTGAATTTTTAGATAACCCTTTCTCACTAATTAATGCCTCCCATGTACACTTGTTTCCATGCCAAAATTCTATAAGGGATTTTTCTCTTATTGTTTATATTCAAACAATACGTTTATATTATAAATCTAAATTACATTACCTATGTTGGGAAATATATATATATTACCCAAATACTTTAAATTTCATTTAAATATTATTAGATACCCCTTTCCCTCTCATAATCAATTATTAATAATTCTTATGTTAGGCTAGTATGTTGCCGAAATTGCACCGTAATTTTCCAAGACAAAGTCATTGTGCAGTGAATACCTTTCACATTTCTATGTCAAGGTTATTCACCATCATTCACATTGAATTATTGATTATAAAGTTTCATGTATGAAAAACACATTCTTTTATCATGGAATAAATGATGATGCATAGTGAATCCATGTTGTATGATCTATGTGGCACACTTATGCGTGAAATGAAATGGTTAAGAAGGGTGTCCCCTGATAGCAATCCAATTAATTGGTTAATGATTAGTTTCATGATACATCAAGTGAGATGAGGGTTTACCGATGCTAATTCAATTTTAATGAGGGTTTACTCATGCTCCATGTACAATTATCCTTAGATCCTACTAATATCATGATAAATGTTGATGCCACATTTACATGTTATGATAATCATGCTATATCATGCCCTATTGTTCATGTTTCTCTTATGCTCCGTTGATATTCCTATTACCTAACATGTACTATATTATTCATGTTATTCCATGTTTACACCATTACTGGGATTTGTATCTCACCTTTTTCTTATGCATGTCCCTTTGTTATCTCATGCAATGCTATGTACAAAGGAATGTGTGAATTCATATAAAAGAAGTTTTCAATAAAGATGTATATTTCATATTTTAAGTTTTTATGTAATCTTCCTAATCCCTAAATACTCTAGACCTTTTGATCTTCTATTTTGTATCATGTGAATATATTAAGTAATAAATTATGTTTAATTGTGAAATAAAGAGTAGGGTTGTTATGTTAATCCTCTTATGGATGGATGGCTGGTCATTCATCTAAGAAAAGTAAGATCTATACCATTTCCTATATACTTCACTATCAATCTTCTATAAATCAATAAAAATTATTTCTCTTTCTATCCATATCAAATATAACCCAACATAGTCTTTCTGACTCATAGAATCAGCCAACTTGTTCTCCTTCCAAAAGTGGTAATGTGCTGAAAATTCATAATATTTGATCAACTACAACCATTTTATCCAATGAATATTTAACATTTTCTATAAAAATATATATTTTATTATTTTATTATTAATATATATATATATATATCTCACCTTTCACAATATAGATAATTATTTTTTAACTTATGTCAAAAAATTATCGATGTCAACTCATAATCATGAGTCAGGTAATTTTTCTAATGAATTTTTAATTAGCGAGAGAAATATTCTATCACCATTTAATTCCACATTATTAGTACCTTATTTTACACATAACTATAGATCACAAACCCTTATCCACTTTAGGGAATTGTAATAATTGTTTCAATGAGCAACCTTCTCTTCATTTCATTGATATTCACTTCACACTCATCTATCCACAAGATCTTTAAACCCCTTCTAAGTCAAATTGTTGAGTGAATTAGACATTCATAATAAATATCTCAGAATGAGGTTGTAGTATCTATATATCCTATGAAAAATAATGATATCAGTTTTTATGGTTGATCTAGGAAAATTCTTAACTACATTCATCTTTAAAGGATCAACCGATATACCCTCACTTGAGCTCATATAACTTAATGCTGAAACATTATAAATCCAAAATTTAAACATGGTAAATTTAGAATAAAAAATATCCTTCATCAAGGTGTTTAAACAAATTCCTCACTATTATTCATGCTCTTCTTTATTCATTAAATATATAATAATATTACATATAAATACTACCATAAATTGGTCGAGGTAATCTACAAATACTCAATTCATTATATCCATGAAGATGGAAGGAGAATTGATAAGTCCAAATATAATAACAATAAATTCAAAATGGTTATACCTCATAAAGAAGGATACCTTGGGTAAATCCTTATTCCTGAACCTTAGTTGATGATATCCATAATGAATATCAATCATCGAGAAATAAGAAACTCCTTATAATTAACCAATCACCTCATTGATATCGGGTAGATGATACTTGATATTAATTGTGATCTTGCAATGTTCCGAATAATACATTTAAAGATGCATTGGACCATATTTAATTTAAATAAAATTAAATAGTGCACCCCATGGAAAAGTTATAGACCATATGAATCCCTTATCTAGATTATCTTGTAGTTACATCTTCTATTCAATAAACTCAATCAGTCCCATTATATATAGAGTCATTAAAATTGGAATAACCTCATGTATAAATTATACTGAAAACTCAACATCAAAATTTGGGGGTATACTAAAAATGTATATTGTAAATACATGGGCATATTCTTGAATAGTGGGAAAATTTTCAATGTGATTTTCTCACTAACAATTTGAGATAAATTCTCCTCATCAATTGGTAGCAAAACCTATATGATGGATGAAATTTCCCACAGTGTTTTATGTTTATCATTACACTAAAAGATGATCATATGTTTATTTAAAATATTGAACATAACTTCCCTTCCAAGATAGATAATTTGGGATCTATATTAGGAGTTCCAATTTATACCCAAAATTATATCAAATGCAACTAGAGGAAGAATAAAAATATGTATAGGAATAACATTCTCCCAAAACTATTACTAGATAGGATCCATAAACATGATAAGTGGTCATTATAGAATTTGTATTTTTCACTACTAAATCAATAACTAATCATTTAAGTGGTTATATGATACTCTTAGAAAATTCATTAGATATAATATTTTTTTTGGAACCTAAATAAAATAAAACATTTAATATCTCAAAGTGAATGATAATTGTATATTTCAACACATCTATAGGAACATCCACTTAATAAGGTGTTATTGAATAATCTTGGTCTTCTCACCTTGTATTGTTCTATGGTATGTATCCTATATGTTTAAGGAATTGGTTGGAATAGTGCCCCCATCCCATTACAGTTAACTAAATTCACATTGAAAGATTCTCCCTTACCCTTAAATTCATGACCATAATTAACATTTTCTACACACTTGACGAAAAATTATATTCCCTTTAAGAATATACCAATTTTTTACCTTACACAAGTATCACATGTTGGAAAAATATCTATCTTTTCTTCCCCTTATAAATTTTTTCTCAGTTATCCTCTTCTTATCTTTATTTCTTTTGATTCCATAAGACATGGAGAATTATTTCTCTATCTTTATATTAAATGATGTTGTATCCTCATATGATGATGATGTTTTGTATAATAGATCAATTTTATGTATTACTAATAGCCCATCAATGAAATATTCAATTGTTCTTACTAAACTTTTATAGTTAGCTTCCTAGTTAGAAACATTCTCTTTTTCCGTTTTTCTTAGACTCAGGAATTTTCACTCTATATCCACTCACTGTTTGCAAGGAAACTATTTTTCAAAGAATATTATCCTAAAATACATCAACTTAATGATCTAAACATCCTCTACATCCTTTTAATTTTTAATAAATTACCTCCATTGATCCACACCCCCCCATGATAAGATATACTACCACTATAACCTTCTATCATTTATCAATTCACAATGCAAAAAATATAATTTCTAAGGATGTTTCCCTTTTCTTAGAAATAAATGGATTTGTGGTTCTATTGAATAATTGAAGTTTCTATCACGTGAAACTACCTAACATTATTGCACTATGTTTTGGATTAACAACCAGCTCCATATGGTCAATGATATAGGTCATATCCTGAGTCATCTACATCAATATAATTATAATTTTATCAGTTCCATATCTATATCTAGCTCTGTCTTCATTATATTACCTGATAGGGAAATCCCTCCATAGATCACTTTCATTTTTATAGTTTCAATTACTTCCACTATGTCCCATTTATAAAAAAATTTCATACACTATATTAGATCATAACATTATGAATCATAATTTATAATATTGAAAGAAGTCAAACGCATTACATAAACTAAAAATTTATACAAAAATAATCTTAAAACTATATTCTTAGTATCATTGGGAATATTATAAAATTATAAAAATATTTTCAAGTAATTTATAATGGTTTCTAAAGAAAATTTGTATTAACTCAAGAATATCCCCCTAGCGTTACAAACCAAGTGCATAGTACGGTCTCATTCACTATGTGTGGAAATGATGGATAAGATATAATCAAACAACACTTCTTATGTTTATTACCCCTATATTCATTTTTGAAAAACCATGTCCACTTATAGTATCCATATATGTAATTATTGATGGGAAACTCACATAATATTTTATGATAATATCTTTTAATAAGATATAATATCAATGTCCTTCATGGGGTTATATTCCCTAATCCTTTTTTTTCCTAAATCTAAATCCCATGGTTTCTATTAAACTTTACATGATACAAACCATAATGAAATCAACTCTAATATCCCATAACCAGTTGTTACTATAATAAATTGACACTGGATATAAGTGATCACATCCCAAAGAATCGAATATTTTAATCTTCATGGTGAACTAGATATAAGTTTGAATCTCATATTAAATTTAAAAACATAAAATTGAACATAGTGTTTTCTTTGATAACATCATTATTATCTCCAGTATATCTTTGAATATCATTCATTGAACACTTCATGGTATCCTTGGGAAAGGAAATATAATAAAGGGGTGAGATCAAATGCTCAAAAAGGGTATGTTCATAATGGATGTTAAATAAAGAATGGATAATATGGATAGAATAAATAATGATAAATTAATTCCATATAAATAATCGCATGAACTTGAAACATATCAATGGATATCATAACTATTAGATTAATCACATAAGCATCAATAACTAATTTCCTAATAATGAAATGCATAATTCCAAATATCATAAACGTACCGTGACGTCCCATAATTTCCATATAATTTGTTTTAATTATATGGAATAATTTCGAGACCATAAAATCTGACGGTGCGCGATTCGGAGGCCTAGATTTCCTGAAATGATCCATATAAGTTTTTTTACGCTTTAATTAGTGTGTGTAAGTAGTTTTCCCGAAAAAGATTGATAACTCTTAAATGGTTTCCCATATCAGAAATCTGAGGGCACCGTTGCATCTAGAATGGCAGGTTTACCCTAGGCATGACTTAAGTTTGGTCGGTGCATGCCTCCTGTGAGAAAACCCAAAAATGGAATAATCATAAATAAAATAATTAAATAAATTATTTTATTTTTGAAATGATTATAACTCAAAAAATGGTAGCTCAGATTAAAAATATGAGACCATCACTGAACTCATGAGGGTATGCTTTATTTAAGCAGATACTAACTTTGGCTAGAACAGGCCACTAGTGAATGTTAGTTTTTGGCTGTAAATAAAATAATTAAGTGAAAATTATTTTATAGTAAAATACATATCGTTTACACGGTAACTTGGACTGGAAATCTGAGAGTACCGTTGGGTTTTTTGGGGCGTGTTTCATTTGGTCAGAGCCTAACCTTGACCAGTGTGGGTCAAGGGTGATAATTACTAACTTTTCCAACTTTTTTTAGGTACATTCAGTAAATGCGCAAATGGAATTTTGTATCTTTTTAACTGATGCTCAGAATTGAAATACGAGGACACCGTTGAACTCAATGTTCCGGTATTCTCTTAAGGATGCATTCACCTCGACCGCAGTTGGCCGAGGGTGAAATTTAGTTTTTTTTCATGGGAATAAAAATATAATAAATAACATCCTTTTATTTTATTTTTGAATCCTCTCTACATGGGTTTCGGAGGTGGGGACCACCCTAACTAAAACCCCCTCAATTGGAATTCAATGGTGGGGACCACCTAACCCTTGAACTCCCCCATAATGGGAGAGGACTCTTGGACTTCCTCCAATTTAATAATGCCAACCCAACTCATTTAATTATTCCAATCAATTGTCCCAACGTAATGAAATTAAATTGTACCAATGTAATGAAATTAAATTGTTCCATTTAATTGTGCCAACATAAATAAATTAGTTGACCTTTCAAATGCTAAGTAACAGCATCATTGGAATTTTGGAACGTTCATATTAAATGAACCTTCATAAATTCCAGAATCGTTACATACCCTCCCCCTCTCATATTTATATGGAGAATGGAGGGAGGAATTGGCATGACTTTAGCAAGAGATGAAGATCTGGTAAAGTGCCTCAATTCCTGACACATGGAGGATGGAGCCGGTTTCGGCGGGCAGTGACGAGCGACCCCGAACCATGAATCGAAGAATGGGGAACCAACCCCAATCCCGGATCAGAAGTGCCTTGCGGAGATGTTGAACACCTATGTTCTCCAACGACTTAATCTTATTCCTCATAACATACTCCAATGAACGACACGTTAGGGGTTTAATTATGTGTGAGTATTGATCCCCATGTTCTTCCCTTCAAAACAATGAACGCAGATCAACTCTCTAACTAGTGGATCCGTAGATGATTTCTTTTTTATTGTTTGGGAATAATCATTGCCGATGGTTGTAGGGTTTGACGTTCTTCATGATAGACTTATTAATCTACTTGCTACCTCCCTAACACGGAGGGTTCGGGCCAAACGAATATGGCCCAACCTATCCACATTTTTCTTGAGTTTTTGTTTTGTTCCTCGCAATAGAAGAAGTCGGTGAAAGGTGTAAGTGAATGGCACCGGTGGGACTCGGATACGGCGGTCGGCACACTGTTAGCTGAGATGAAGAAAACTAAGAAGATTCTTCCCCCCACGCCGCACCTCAGTTACCCCACCACTTGGCCAGACCATCGAGTGCTGGTCAGCCCGGACCCAGACAAGCTTCGACCCATTTCCGCTCTTTTGACCATAACTTTGGCACCGAGTTTCCATTTGATGAACCGTTTGTGGAACTGGAAATCTTAGCGTGATATGGTTCCATTAGTATACCACAAATGAGATTTGTATAATGTTGTGGAATGGTTGGGTTGGATCGAGCATGAATCCAATCGGGCCCTCGGGACTAAAAGGCTAAAAACCTACAGACCGGGCATCCGTTTGATGCACCCTCTTTTGAGTTGAGACCCATATGACATGGAGGTCCTTTGGGATACTTCATCGTGGGATTTCATAGAAGTTGGAGTATCGACCAGTGGATTGATGATGGGACCCTCCCAATGATGAGCATGCTTAGTGTGGGAATCTGGTAACTGGGTCTGACGATGTACTGACGATGTACTAGAATCTTGTGTGGGTATGACGACATACTAACAATGTACTAGGATATTGTGTGGTTCTGATGATTTATTGACAATGTAATAGGATCATATGTGGGTATGAAGACATTCTAAGGATGAACTAGGATCTTTTGTGGGTCATACAATGTACTGATGATGTTCTAGGATCCTGTGTGGGTCTGATGACGTACTGACAATGTACTGGGATCATATGTGGTTCTGATGATGTACTGATGATGTATTAGGATCCTGTGTGGGTCTTATGATGTTCTAAATATGTACTATGATCTTGTGTGAGTATTAAGACATACTGATGATGTACTTGGATCCTGTGTGGTTCTGACAATGTATTGACGATGTACTAGGATCCTTTGTGGGTTTGACGATGTACTATGATCCTGTGTGGGTCTAACGAGGTAATAGAATCTTGTGTGTGGTTGACGTTGTACTACGATCCTCTATAGTTTTGATGATGATTTTGGATCCATCATGGGTCTACATCTTAACAGAGTAAGATGATTCATTAGTTACATCTAAACATTTTTACTACTGCACCTAAGATATACCTAGTGTGAGATAAGTTCGTACATGTGTGCTACTTTCCTTCATTGTAATACCTTGGTGGTATTCTTCTATGTGGTGTATCTGGGTGGTACTTATCATTGTGTTATTCTTTCTTTTGTGGAATAGTCGAGCTTTGGGATTTTGGGTTGGATCCTGTGTTTCCTCATGATTGAGATAGGTATACTTGATAACTTAGGTATATGTATTTGTGTAAACCTAAGTAGGTTTGTCAGTTTATTTAATGCTTTTTCATTCATCCTTTGTGGATTTCGTGAGACCTTGAGGGTCTCGGGGTCCCTAGTGATTATCGTTATACTCACCCTTGCACGGGCTATGCCCGCACCTTATGTGTGATAATAAATTCCTAACATAACCATTAAGGGTAAAATATCATTTTGAGATGGAAGAAACAAGTACAAAATTTTGTTTTGTGCCTCAAAGACTTCCAATCATCAATGATACATATTATGGATATTTTCAGTCATGCATGGAAGCCTAACATAAACATATATTCATTGATATTTGGATAATTATAGTCATTCCTTACAAAGTACCAGATTTTTATATTTATACATTGACTGGTAGTGATGCAATTATATATGTTTTGAATTACATGTTAACGAACATTATATATTATGTAATTATTAGAAATGTTTATAACCATGTATCTTCATGTAAAAAATCTCATGTTATTTGAAACATATTGAAAATTACTCATTTTGTATTAGATAAGGTAATAAGAAAAAAAACTCAGTATTTGAAGTGGTGGATATCAAGATTTTAATAAGGTTAAAGAAGAAATTTTCAATCAAATATTTTATATATTTACCAGTATTATATATGGAATGAGTGATTTATGAGAAACTCTAAATAATATTTCTTTTTTTATTGAATTTCAATATATTTACCTAAAAATAACATACTAAGAATGTTGAAATTGATGAAATTACAATTTTCTAAGTAATGTACACTTGGAGAGATTATTCGATATTTTTTTAAATATGAGATAGATTTTAAAAATATTTTTCAATAATATATTTCTAAAAATTAAGGAAAATATTTTAAATAAAAAAATAATACTTACTCTTTTAACTCTATGCTACAATATAGTGAAAGAGATTGTGTTTCTCATATGGAAAAGGGAGGATATAGAAATAAGAAAATATATCATTTAATATTCATAAAGGATCACCCAAAAGATGATTACAAGGAGAAGATAAAAGGAATTCATGTATCTAATAATGATTTAGAAATAATTTTTTTTGACAATAGGATAAGAGGCCACATCAAGTATGATTACTTGGGGATTAAGAATTGACAGAATAAGAAAATTATTTACAAATATGAGAATAAATATTATTCAATTGAATAGGGTTTTACAAATGATTCTAGTTCATGTGATGATGCTAGTCCCAATAAGGATTTAGTGAAACTGTGATTAATGGATTTATAAAATTAAGTAAGTGATTCTGAATTTTATCCCACCATTGATGAATTTAATAAATATATTGATTGTATTAATCATAAAAATAACAAAATTGTTTGGAATACATATTAATATTAAAAGTAAATATACTGATGTTCTTATGGAAAATGAAAATATAAATAGACATGACTTACATTTTATTGAAGATAAAATTTTGGAAATTAAAACATTCACTAGAATATACTGTGTAGATTTAGATTTCTTTCAGATTGAACTAAAGGTTTATCATGATTTAAAAGAAAAATTAAAAGAATAATACGAAAATAAAACTGATTTCATGTCAAAAAAAATAAATCTTAACAAAGTAACTTAAATGTTTTTTGTGAAGAGAATTAAAGGATAAAAAATGAAATTAAATGTTTAAGATCAATTTTTTCAATTAAAATAAATGAACATACATTTTTAATAAAATTATTTGTTTTTAATGAGATGACAAAAATAGACTCAGATATGATAATACTTTTTTCTAAGATAAAGAAGACTGACTTTATTAAGAGATTAAAAATAAGGTAATCAATTACTATATGTTTTATATGTCTAATAATGATTTTTAATGAGAAGGATTATTCCTTGAGATTTAAAAAATCTCTTGGAAAATCCCATGATTTATCTCTAAATAATTATCCTCTTGATTACCTAATACATGTTTAAAATATTTTTGGGTTCTCAAGGATTCCTATACTAATATAATGGGACCTAATTATCATGAGTTCTAATTTTTTTTTATATTTTTATAGGAAACTTTTCTTAGATGAGTCTAAAAGAATATGTGGTATATGGATAGTGGATTCTCATGATATATTATTTGTGATATCTCAATATTCTTATTTGAAAAACATGTGATAGTGGTAATGTTACCTTTGGTAGAAATTATAATGTTAAATTAAATGGTTTTAGAGAATATATGCTTATTGAAATTAATGTACCTATTATGGGGAGTCATGAAAACATAGATTCTCAACCTAATCTATGTAGATAGATAACACATAAATATCATCCCATAGATAATATCATTGGAAATGGTGATTCTAATTTTCAAACTGGGAGATTGTCATTGAACTTTTGTGCTAGTCATGATTTTATTTATGATTTTGTTACAAAATATTGATGAAACTGTAAATTCAAATATCATATTGGATATGAAAGATCTGTTAAATCAATTCACTACAAATATTGAAAAAAATTAGTAATTCCACCAATTTATATTCATATTATGGAAACCAAATGGATCTTTAGAAACAAGCTTGATTGATATGGTCAAATATTTAAAAATAAATTTATAATAGTTTCCAAAGTATATTCTCAATATGACGATGTTTATTTTGAATATTCTTTTTCACCCATAAATAGGTAATAAAATGTTATAATATTATTATCTTTTTTAAGTTTTCATTATTTCAAATTATTTTCAATGGATGTTAAATTTGATTTTTATAAATGGTTGTATTTTTTATGAAATATATGAAAAAAATCTCTTCTATTTGATAGTAATTTTTTTAATTTTTTTATAAATTCTAATGATTTATATGGAATGAAATAATATTCCCGAGAAGGGTATGAAATGTCATTAATTTATATTTAAAAATGGTTTTGAGAAAGGAGGCATTGATTCTACTTTGTTTATAAATTAGAATTTTAATTGTTTCTAAATTGAACAAATTTATTTGGATGATATCATTTTTTGATCGTAAAATAATAATCCACATAAATAATTTTATTAATTAGGGATAATTGAATTTGATATGAGTTTAATGATATAATTTAGATACTTTCTTGGTCTTCAATTTTCTTAAAGGGGTGATGATATTTTTTTGAATCATTCTAAGTATTCTAAAAATTTGGTTAAAATATTTGAAATAAATTTATATAAATGCAAAGACACTCCTATTTTTACTTCAGGTAAACTTTATAAATATGAAGTTAGAAAAACAATGGATGCTAAAAATATTAGAGGATTTATTTAAATATTATTATATTTAACTACTTCAAGGCCTAATTTTGTATTTTTTATTTCAGGTTTAATAGGTTTTAAACTAATCCTAAATAAATTCAATTGAGATATTTCAAAAGTATTATAATATATGTTAAAGGGTTTTTAAATTTTGGTTTATCTTACCCTGCTGAATTTTTTTAAAATTTTATATTCAATTCGGATTCTAATTTTATTGGATGTAGTATATCTAGAAAAATAACATCAGGTATGTGTCATTTACATGGTAAATATTTAGTTTTATAAAGTTCAAATAAATGAAATTCTATTGTTTTATCTACTACTAAAAGTGGGTATGTTGTTTTTTCATCTTATTACTCAAATAATTATCGATTATAAAAAATTAAGTGATTTGGATTTAATTTTGAAAATACCCTTAATTATCTTGATAATACCTCTACTATTGAAATTTCTAAAAATTCCTTAAAAATTATAGGAAATAGTATATTGATGTTAGAATTCATTTTATTAAATGTCACGTTAAAACAAGAAATATTAATCAAGAATCTATTTCTATATAAAATAAACTTTTTTACATTTCTACTAAACCATTGGATTTTCTAAAATATAGAAAACTAAATTTGATTTTAGTATTAAGTAAATGTAATTGTTTAGTACCTAGAATGTATTTTAGGGAGCATAAGCTTTTAAATATGGAATTCATGAATCTGAAATTTTTTAATCTAACATTAATTTTTTTGTTAAAATATTAATCTTTATATATATTATTACTTCATCGTGTCTCCTTGAAACGTGTTCTAGAAAATATTGGTTTAAGAATTTTTTCTAAAACTTATCAATTTATGAAATACAATCTATTTACCATTATTAAACCCATTTTTAGTATTCCAAAATTGATAATCAAATTTATAGAGAGATAGAATTTTTCACATGATGAAAATTTTATACGATTTGGCTTTTTCCATTTTATATCCCATATTTTGGTACATAACTACATTGAATCAATTTTTTATCGAAATACAACTTTTTTGTTCAATTATGAAAATGGGTATTGTTATTTGGTAATTAATATATGGTTTTTAATTATCAAAAAATGGAATATTGTTAGTGGTTCTTTTTTTCCTTTATGTTATTGATAATTAAAAAACCTCATTTGTTATATTATTAGTAATTGGATTATTTAAAAGTACTAATATTTTGATGATATCATTAATTAGTTGATAAATTATAATTTCTCACGACATCATTATGTCATATCTTTGTTAATGTTTAAGATTCCACTACTAATAGAATAATGATGAAATGGTTTACTTTTAATTATTGATTTACTGTTAAAATTATTCATTAATTTTTAATTAATTATTTATTCATCAAATTATTCCTTATAATTTTTCTTATTATATTTTTTATAAAAAAATCATAAATTATTACAAGTATTTTTATCATTAAGAAACCATATAATTACCCTTATGTAGATTATTTATAATTTTCTTTAACCTTAAGTGATATTATTTTATCTTTACACAACTCACATTTGACCATTATGTGAGAATCAAATTCACTGCCCTTACACATAACCCAATTCACCACCTTTACATTAGTTCTCATTCACTACCATTACATGATTTCCAAATTCACTACCTTTACAGAAGTTCCAAATTTATGCACTTTTATGCATAATGAATTTTTACCTATATGAAACACATGAAAGTATCATCTGACCTTTACTCAACTCATGCTACTTACCTTTACACAGTGAAGTTTTTATTTGTATGAAGTGCCTATATGAAATACCCTTATTGAAAGGACCTAACCCTAGTTTCTCGGAGATAGTGCCTTATTGGAATATAAACAGGGAATATTAATCCCAAAGGATGGAGTAGTTTATTATTATTGGAATTAAGATACATACATAAGTTCAAAATTGCAACTTGAAAATAAATACAACATAGAAACTCCTTAGACAACATCCTTAACACCTAGGTTATCTCAACATGTCATTCGTAATAAAATTCATCATGCCTTGAGAAAATGGAACATAATAATGGGGTGAGCTCAAATTCTTGGTAAGGTTATGCAATAAAACTGATGATATATTAACATTAGGAAAGCTTAAAAACTAAAAACATATGCCTATAACAAATACTTGATCACATTATTGTAGGAATAAGAGTTGAGTATGTGATGCCATAATAAAACATAATCATGGGTAATCCATTAGTCGAATAACCACATGAACCATCAATGATATTTTCCTAATGATGAAATGAATGATGTGTGAAAACATAACCATACTATCATGTCCTCGATCCAATACCATAAATAATCATTTGGCCAAGGCCTTGTGCCAAGATCGTAGTTTGTCTCATGAGACCTACCAATGCACTGATGGGAAATAGAGGGCCCCACCCAAAACATTCTATTTTAAATGAATTACTCATATTAAAGGGTATAAATATAAACAACACATACATTCATATTGAATCTTATATATGAAATGTAAATAGATTTCCTCAAACATTAAGCATAAACACATACAATTCGGAGTAAATTGGCAAATGGTTTTAAGATAGCACATCCACAGCCAAAAATAAAAATAATCGATTAAATTAAATATGGTAAATGATACCATGAAATATTAATCCCAATAATGCATCATAATTAACAATATTGTTTAAATATATGAAGATACTCTTATAAAATCCTCGAGCAATTCTTCAGATAAATACCCCTTTTACTTTATAAAAGGAGAGTTATTGTGGAAAAATATTTGTATAAAACCAGAAATGAAGTAATATAATATTTTCATAATAAAATGAATTATTTTATAAAGATAATGGTTTCCAAAAATATATTATAGGGTGCCCTTATAAATTGGTAGGAATTTGGGAAATTCCTTTAAAATAGGCTTGTATTTCGGAAATAATTTTGATTGTTCCTTTTAAAATTTGTTACTCCAAATAAAGTAAGGAAGGATTATGGTTGGTAAAAATATATAGAAAACTCAAAAATAATTTATGATGAGTACATAATAATACTCAATAACCTCATTGAAGTAATTAAATAATAAAAATAACCCGAATGAAAATGGAGGTTCGGGTGATAAAACCCTTACCTTAAGTATGAATGTGTCCCCCTCTTGAACATAATATCCTGGAATATAAAATTAGACTCATTAATAACATAATTAAGAACATATTAGTCATTTTTTTATTTTATCATAATTTTTTTATTTTATTAATGTCTTTATTGATATGTTATTATATTGAATTCCATTGTTTCGGAGTGCTTGTTTTATTGACTTTCATAGTCGGGTCACATTTTTTTAATTAATGGAGTTAATGTGAAAAGGATGAAAATTAGAATAATTGAAATTAAATATTATTTATGAACATACATAATTTTTAATGGTCATCTCCATAATTTTTTTACATGGAAATGGGATGAATCTTTAGATGACAACCACTTCAATTATTTGGTGGTATATGGATTATTATGAACTGGTTTTGTAATATAAATTAATAATATGTACATATAATGGTTTATGAATATTAATTTGGTTATAATAAATATATTATAGTCTATTTCAACAATATAAATGGTTCCATGACCTGTAATGAAGGAGAAATTGAAGAACGAAACATTGTCATCCACGAAGGTTATAAATTGGAACCTCATGGACGTTGATTTCGTTAATAAAAATAAAGGAGTAAGAATACTGATGGTGGTTCTTCCATTACCATGATATAATTCTAGTATATGTATGATAACATAGTTATCATTGTCGTTTTTAGAAAGGATTTCTGGATAGAAAAAGAAATTATATGTAATTGAAAATAAAAGAAATTTTGAGAGATCCCTTAGGAAAATTCAGCAGCCTAACAACGTCGCTTAAAATTTCATAAAATGAATTGATGATAGAAAAAGCGTACCTAATCTTATGGAATAAAAATTATAGTAATAGGAATAAATAATATCAAACCCCAACATATGATAATGGAAATTCAAATAGATAACATAAAAGAAGTGTTGGCTGAAAGAGGAGGGTGAAAGGTTCCCTTACCTTGTAGAGTAACTCCAAGAACATGATGTTTGGGACCTTGGGGTATTTATAACACCTTGGAAGTATTCCAAGGGAGGTAAACCCACCATAAATTCGAGTATTATGGATTTGGAATGAATGAAAACGAATGGGTGAGTGGGTATTTATAGTAAAAAAGAAGAATTCTTTTTAATTTAAAAAGACACCACATTAGTGGTTTTTGTAAAACCATGGTCTTGACCATGGTATTATCCACTTGTGTAGAGACCCGAAGCTTAACGTACATGGACATTACATTACATTTGCGGAATACTTAGTACATAAAAAAAACACACACAAGGATCGTAATAGTTTAGTGTCTTTGGAAACTCGGAACGTAATCTTCTAATGGTGTTGAAAGATCTCCAATATCTCCCATAAAGATCTTCCCTTTTTTTACCTAAAACCATTCTTTATATCCTGGGGAAAAGAAAACATAAAAGGGTGAGCTCAAATTATCAGTAAGGGTAAAAAAAAGAAATATCAATCACATCGTATTCATAAGAACATAACATTTTGGAAATCATAACTTGCAAAAGAGAGCATAATTTCATAACATGGGATAAATCATAGTAGTGAAATGAAATCCCAATAATCATAACTTAAAACATGAAACTTTGTGTCATACACACATAATCATAGAGAATCATTTCTTGTTAGTCATGACTCATTGCCAAGACTATCTTAGTGGACAAAGTCCCTTTCTGAATCAAGTCACCCTCGTTTCAGTCCTATTTCACTGAACCAGTATAACCTACCATTTCAGCCATGTCTATCTCATGAGATATAAAATCTTTACCCAATTAATTGGAGGGAGTTATAGGTCCCACCCAGATTATAATGAATCCTTTCTTATGTGTGCCACATAATCATAAATCATACATCATCGCATAACACATGTAACAAAAACATCATGACATCATAAAACAAATCATATAAGGTAAATGACTTCATAAAAATAATTCTCTCACAACATAATCAAATCAATGTAATAATAGGGATTAAAAAAGAACCCTTTATTTTCTTAGATGGAAAATAATTTTGATAAAACACTTGAACTCCATTCTTGAGGAAAATATCCTTTCTTCTTCAAAAACACTTTTATTTTCTTAACATGTCATACAATTATAAACACTAAGAAGTTTATTAAAAATAAACTTGAAAACTTGTAAAGGAATCTTCTTGGAAATAATTTTTTAAGAATCCATTCATGCTGTATAAGTTAAAGAAAACATTCTTCTCGTACTTTTGTCGGAAAAGTCAAAAAAGTACCTCGTACGAAAACGACAAAATATTCCTTTCATATCCTTTACTAAATATTCACTGAAGGGTAAAATTGAATATAATCTATTGTATAAGGATATAAATATTACATATTGAGGAAACATGGATGTGGATGATAAAATACACCCCAGTAAATGCCAAAGTATAAACAATCTCGGATAAAAATGAGATTGTGATATTTTCCCTTACCTTAGGTCCGATTTTCTTCGTAAGTGTACGAACCTCCTGTATAATGATTTAAATAATGTCATTTACTTATTACAGAATCATATTCATTGTTATGATATCATATATGGTTCACTTATGACATTATATTACCCGTTCTTTTGTAAATTCCATGTTAAAGAGCGTTTTGGGTAAAATTGTTTCATTTGTCGTCCGTGTTTTGACTTGTAATTATTCATATGATTACTTAGATCATTATTACTTAATTACAGAACATAAAACATGATTTATATATATATATATATTCAGGATATACATATATATAATAAATCATTAAATGGAAAGAAATACACCGTTCATGGAGACGGTAGTTCGTACGTATGCATGAACGTTGTTTTCGTTTCCTTATTGAATTGAATGGAATTAAGTACATGACATACATATAAATATATAAATAAATCCAGTATCATTATTATGTCATATATTTCATTAGTACATATTATATATACTTTATAATCATTCTTAAATGGTTAACATGGAGAATGAATCTCATCGCGTCGTGGAGACGGTAGTCCGTACGTACGCACGAGCGATGATATCATTTCCATAAATATTGAATTGAATTGGAGTGGATTATACAATATATCAGAATCAATATGATGTTTTAATAACTATGTATAGTTATTATTTAAACCATTATACCCATCCATGTAAGGTGGTGGTGGAAAATAGATTACACCACGGCGTGGAGACGGTATTCCGTACGTACGCACGCGCGGTGATTTCTTTTTCCGTAGGATGGATAAATGGTGAAATAGGGTTTTTTCATACTTATAATAACATATCAGTATATGATTGATACTGATGTTATTACTTCATAATGAAACAACCTAAGAAGAATAAGTGGAAGAAGAAATAAAGATGAAAGAATTGGTAACGGTAATTACCTCTTCTTTGAAGCGCCTCTTTGAGACATCCTCTTAGGGCACTAAAATTGGTCTTTGAGGAAGACCAGAACCTCTAAGATGTTTCTAGGGAAGTGTAGAATAGATTTTGGTAGAGGTTGTCCGAGCTTGAGTGCTAAAAGTGGTGTGAGGAGGAGGGGGAGGAGGTGTCCTTTTATAAGGGAGGAGAGGGGCACCTTAGGAATATCTCAAAATATTATTTTATATTAAAGTCAAAATTGGTTTATAATGGTTACAAAGGGTCTTATTTAGAATCTAAAGTAGGGAAGGGTCGAAATCCTATTAACAAATAATATTTAGACAAGTTTAGGGTATTATTTTAACCTTATCAATTAGATTTAACTCTAAGTTAAATAATTTAACTTTTACCGTGTCTTTTTGTTTTCTTTCACTATATGGTTAATACACTAACTATAACATGCCAAACGAACCCCAAATTGTTTATTATTAATATATATATCATTATCTAAGTAATTTGGCCGAACCTTAGATTTTTATGAATAAAATAACAATTAATAATATAATATTTGATTTAAAAAATATTTTGTGTCAATTTTGACACTATTTGATATATGATTTTTTTGAAAGTCATAACAGAATTATATGTTCGAACCAAGTTGATTAAATCAACACTAATATATCATAGTAACCTATAAAATTAGTGGAATTCATAAAAAGTCTCAAATTATATTTAGTTTGGTGTTTATAACCTCAATTATGTCAATATTTCATTAATAAGATAATTACTTCATCATCATTGTGTCATAAATAAATTATATTATTTGATGTCTAAAAATTACAAATAAAATACTATTATGTGGGAAATCGTTTTAGCTTTCTAATGAATATTTACAATCGAATTTATCGTATGTATAACCCTATATTAAAAATGTTTTAGTAAATAATCTTTGATTTTAACTCTTTTAACTCTTCTTTGAATTAAATAATAATAAATGTCCTAATCTAATCCAAGTGGGCCTAAATGATAATATTTTACACTTAAGGTTGTTTTTGGTCTAGAAAAACCTGTACAATAGAATTACGACATGTGTTAGGGTAATATTAATATCATTCTTACCCTTAATTACCCTATTTACTTTTAACCATGGTAAATAAAAGTAAAAAGCTACTATTCACCAAAAATTATTTTCATCTCATTGAACAACATTTTACATACTGACATCAACCGTGTCTCTCGGATTTTTGAAATTCCATTCACAGAAGCGGTAAAATTAAGTTTTATGAAAAATTCAGTTTTTTAACTACCACTTAGTAGTTTCACTATTCATCAAAAATTGATGTTTTTCAGAACAATGCCAAAATTTCATCCTAAGCTATATTTCATATTCCGAATTCAAAAATGTAGTCTATTTTACCAAATTCATAACATAAAAGTTGCATTAATTAATTTTATAATTAAATCCCGCTGTTAAAACAAATAGCGTGTTTTTAAGAAACAATATCTATCAAAATATTGACACTTGATTATGTCTGGTTTAAATGTGAAATTACATCCAATGAACAAAATTGTATTAAATTGTAAAAATATATTCTAAATATACTTTAAAACCACTCAAATTAATGATTTATCACTATTAATTATTTCTATTAAAGAAGTTGTTTTTAATTATAATTTAGTAATTTTCACTATTCATCAGAATATGAAAGTTATCCGAAAAGTACCAAAATTTCACCTTAGGCTAAATTCGATACTCCGAATCCAAAAATGAAGTCCATTTTGAGAGCTAAAATTTCTAAAATTTGAAAAGTGGTTATTACTATTCATAACGGCTAGTTTTAATAATATTTTAATAGCATATCGTTGTTTCGTGAAACTCAGTATTACGTACTACACACGCTATCGAGGAAGGTTGTGATTGCGTGTAATGAAAGGCAAGTCAAGGATGCGTGTTGTGCAAGCTCCTTTTGGTGTAGCGTACAACACTAGACATTAGTGAAATAAAAAAGAATATTTTTCATAAAATCTCGGGTTGTTACATTCTACCCCCCTTAAAATGAATTTCGCCCTCGAAATTCGTCGGGGTTATAAATGGTTTACTATTCTAAAGTTTCTTTAATAGAAACCCACGTCGTAAAAAGAAATACCAAAACATGGCTTTAAAAACTAAAGTATGAAATGTAACAATTACCCAAATAAACTAATCACTGGGTTTCCACATAGGTGAAAATATGGATATGGAAGAGAAATCTAACCATCATGTTCTGATGGAGAGTGGTAGAGAACATGGCTATGGAAAATCCAGTAATCACAAATCCATAAATTTGTGACGATATAAGGTACCATCTGATTCATCAGGTATAAGATCACTAGGACAACATTTTTGGTTTTCAAGATCATTTCCCTAAAGTTGAAGAATTTGAATTAGAATAAATACTTACTTTATTTTGGTACAATCGCACTATTGTTCGTGCCTTGAACAATTTCCACTTCATCTCTTAAATAAATGAAGTTTAATTGGTTATTCATGAAGTGTTAGCAGATCATGTGATAGAATGATGGGTCATTCCATCTGTCTCAAACAAAAGGTTAGCAAAAATTATATACATAAGTCGATCTATAGTGAGATTAATCATATATGGTTCCTAAAATGGACTTATACTTCATATATCATACTGCTTAATATAATAAAACTAGTTTCTACTAGACAGGGACTTCCTGTAGGCCAGTGGTAGGCGATAAAGGCCAGTCGCACTTCGGTTGTGGGTTCGATTCCCACAGCCTTGTCCGATGCGATGGGCTATCGCCCGTCCTGCAGGTTGTCCTTTTTTCTAAAGCTATATTACTATAACATCCCATCAATAATACTAACTTATGTCCAACATAATCCATTCCAATCATTAGGCTTATCCACAATACTGTCATCCACTCTCAGAGATTTAATACCATCGTTGATCCCCATATATCATAAGATATGTTTTGTTGGTCACATTCCAAACATTCAAAGTCCTTAATCATGTATTCTCTTGAATACCTTAGTGAAAACATGAATGCAGTTTAAAGTTAACACTTTCCACATACCAAAATCCTCAAAATTCTATATACTCAAACCATGATATTACTTAGTCCTTATATGAATCATGAGCTCATGAATACTGTTAAATATCTCAATCACTTTGAATACCACATTAGACAAACACATAAATATTCCAATACTTTTTGATACAACATTATTTTGGAATCCCATTACATAAACACTTAATCATTCCACCACATCGTTTTCATATTCAACATCGCCAAAAGTGATCGCATGTGACTTCCCTTTTTCCTTTTCCTTAAGTGGTTTCTCATGTTGATCATCAATAACCCTTGTATTAGGGAATTTATTAGCATAATGCCCCATTTCCTTCCACTTGAAGCATTGAAGTGTTGGTGGTGCATTCTCTGCAGTGTTTTCTTTATTCACATCATTAGAAACACTTTTTCCATTACTTCGACACTCAGCTGCTCGATGACCTTCTTTTCCACACTTAAAACATTTTCTAGTCCCTTTAAGACAATCTCCACCATGCTTCTTTCCACACTTTGAGAATAAGGAAACATTCATCTTCTTTTCACCATTATTATGAGATTTCTCCTTGAACTCCATCTTTCGTTTCTTTTCAAAACCATGAGATGTATATGTAACACCAACTTCCATTTCTACCTTCATAGCACAACGCACAATTTCTTCATAGCTACTGAAGTCTCTTATAGCTAAAGCCCTTCTAAGACTTGGTTTTAAGCCACTGAAAAATTGATCAACTTTACTTTCAGGTTGGATGATAATGCCAGATGCATACCTTGCAAGTCTTGTAAAATTCGCTTCGTATATACCAACAGATTCATCATCCTTTTGCTTTAGTTCAAGAAACTCCTTCTCCATCTTTGTTCGAAGAATACGAGGGAAGTACTTGTTGAAAAATAAGTTCTTGAACTCGTACCATTCCATGGACTCAATTTCATCTCTTTGCCTTGTATTCTTGATAAGATTCCACCATTGATCAGCTTCACCTTCCAAACGATATACTGCTAAGATGACATTATCATGTTCAGAACATTGAAAAACTGAAAATATCTTTTCAGTGGTACTGATCCATTGTTCAGCAACAAGTGGATCAGAAGACCCACTGAAAGAAGGTGGATGTTGCCTCATGAAGGACTCAATAGAATATTGTTCCCTTCTCTGCTCATTTGGATGTCCAGAATGATTCATAGCTTGTGTAAGTATAGCAATAAGATTTTGCACTCCATCTCCCATAACATTTGTTTGTTCAGGAGGACAATCATTGCATTGTCCATTGCATTGATCAACACGGTTCCTCCGGGTTCCAGCCATCGTCTAAAACCCAAAAGGAATAGTGTGAGAGGCAAAAATCATGCTAGGAAAAAAAACATAATAAAGGGGAAGTACCTTCAATATCTAACATCTTAGGTTTAATTCTATGATCTTTAGTGTAGTTCTAGTACTATAACCTATACGTATACTTAACCTTAGGGACATCCCTAGACATACTGTAGAAATATCTCTAGGGATCTCACTAACGTTTTCGCATCCTAGTTTCCAAAGGTTGACTAAACCTTTCCTCTGATTCCAACTATAGAGACCCGAAGCTTAACGTACATGGACATTACATTACATTTGTGGAATACTTAGTACATAACAAAAAAAACACACACACAAAAATCGTAATAGTTTAGTGTCTTTGGAAACTCGGAACGTAATCTTCTAATCATGGTGAAAGATCTCCAATATCTACCATAAAGATCTTCCCTTTTTTTACCTAAAACCTTTCTTTATATCCTGGGGAAAAGAAAACATAAAAGGGTGAGCTCAAATTCTCAGTAAGGGTAAACAAAAGAAATATCAATCACATCGTATTCATAAGAACATAACATTTTGGAAATCATAACCTGCAAAAGAGAGCATAATTTCATAACATCGGATAAATCATAGTAGTGAAATGAAATCCGAATAATCATAACATAAAACATGAAACTTTGTGGCATACACAGATAATCATAGAGAATCATTTCTTGTTAGTCATGACTCATTTCCAAGACTATCTTAGTGGACAAAGTCCCTTTCTGAATCGAGTCACCCTCATTTCAGTCCTGTTTCACTGAACCGGTATAACCTACCATTTCAGCCATGTATATCTCATGAGATATAAAATCTTTACCCAATGCATTGGAGGGAGATATAGGTCCCACCCATCTTATAATGAATCCTTTCTTATGTGTGCCACATAATCATAAATCATACATCATCGCATAACACATGTAACAAAAACATCATGACATCATAAAACAAATCATATAAGGTAAATGACTTCATAAAAATAATTCCCTCACAACATAATCAAATCAATGTAATAATAGGGATAAAAACAGAACCCTTTATTATCTTAGATGGAAAATAATTTGGATAAAACCCTTGAACTCCATTCTTGAGGAAAATATCCTTTCTTCTTCAAAAACACTTTTCTTTTCTTAAAATGTCATACAATTATAAACACTAAGAAGTTGATTAAAAATAAACTTGAAAACTTTTAAAGGATGATTCTTGGAAATAATGTTTTAAAAATCCATTCATGCCGTATAAGTTAAAAAAACATTCTTCTCGTACTTTTGTCGGAAAAGTCAAAAAAGTACCTCGTACGAAAACGACAAAAGATTCCTTTCATATCCTTTACTAAATATTCACCGAAGGGTAAAATTGAATATAAACTATTGTATAAGGATATAAATATTACATATTGAGGAAACATGGATGTGGATGATAAAATACACCCCAGTAAATGCCAAAGTATAAACAATCTTGGATAAAAATGAGATTGTGATATTTTCCCTTACCTTAGGTCTGATTTGCTTCGTAAGTGTCCAAACCTCCTGTATAATGATTTAAATAATGTCATTTACTTATTACAGAATCATATTCATTGTTATGATATCATATATGGTTCACTTATGACTTTATATTACCCGTTCTTTTGTAAATTCCATGTTAAAGAGCGTTTAGGGTAAAATTGTTTCATTTGTCGTCCGTGTTTTGACTTGTAATTATTCATATGATTACTTACATCATGATTACTTAATTCCAGAACATAAAACATGATTTATATATATATATATTCAGTATATACATATATATAATAAATCATTAAATGGAAAGAAATACACCGTTCATGGAGACGGTAGTCCTTACGTACGCATGAACGCTGTTTTCGTTTCCTTATTGAATTGAATGGAATTAAGTAGATGACATACATATAAATATATAAATAAATCCAGTATCATTATTATGTCATATATTTCATTAGTACATATTATATGTACTTTATAATCATTCTTAAATGGTTAACATGGAGAATGAATCTCATCGCATCGTGGAGACGGTAGTCCGTACATACGCACGAGCGATGATATCATTTCCATAAATATTGAATTGAATTGGAGTGGATTATACAATATATCAGAATCAATATGAAGTTGTAATAACTATGTATAGTTATTCTTTACACCATTATACACATCCATGTAAGGTGGTGGTGGAAAATAGATTACACCACGGCGTGGAGACGGTATTCCGTACGTACGCACGCGCGGTGATTTCTTTTTCCGTAAGATGGATATATGGTGAAATAGGGTTGTTTCATACTTATAATAACATATCATTATATGAGTGATACTGATGTTATTACTTCATAATGAAACAACCTAAGAAGAAGAAGTGGAAGAAGAAATAAAGATGAAAGAATTGGTAACGGTAATTACCTCTTCTTTGAAGCGCCTCTTTGAGACCTCCTCTTAGGGAAATAAAATTGGTCTTTGAGGAAGACCAGAACCTCTAGGATGTTGCTAGGGAAGTGGAGAATAGATTTTGGCAGAGTTTGGCCGAGCTTGAGTGCTCAAATTGGTGTGAGGAGGAGGGGGAGGAGGTGTCCTTTTATAAGGGAGGAGAGGGGCACCTTAGGAATATCTCAAAATATTATTTTATATTAAAGTCAAAATCGGTTTATAATGGTTCCAAAGGGTCTTATTTCGAAGCTAAAGTGGGGATGGGTCGAAATCCTATAAACAAATAATATTGAGACATGTTTATGGTATTATTTTAACCTTATCAATTAGATTTAACTCTAAGTTAAATAATTTAACTTTTACCGTGTCTTTTTGTTTTCTTTCACTAAATGGTTAATACACAAACTATAACATGCCAAACGAACCCCAAATTGTTTATTATTAATATATATATCCTTATATAAGTCATTTGGCCGAACCTTAGATTTTTAGGAATAAAATAACAATTAATAATATAATATTTGATTTAAAAACTATTTTGTGTCAATTTTGACACTATTTGATATATGATTTTTTTGAAAGGCATAACAGAATTATATGTTCGAACCAAGTTGATTAAATCAACACTAAGATATCATAGTAACCTAGAAAATTAGTGGAATTCATAAAAAGTCTCAAATTATATTTAGTTTGGTTTTTATAACATCAATTATGTCAATATTTCATTAATAAGATAATTACTGCATCATCTTTGTGTCATAAATAATTTAAATTATTTGATGTCTAAAAATTACAAATAAAATACCATTATGTGGGAAATATTTTTAGATTTCTAATGAATATTTACAATCGAATTTATCTTATGTATAACCCTATATTAAAAATGTTTTAGTAAATAAACTTTGATTTTAACTCTTTTAACTCTTCTTTGAATTAAATAATAATAAATGTCCTAATCTAATCCAAGTGGGCCTAAATGATAATATTTTACACTTAAGGTTGTTTTTGGTCGAGATAAACTTGTCCAATAGAATTAGTACATGTGTTAGGGTAATATTAATATCATTCTTACCCTTAATTACCATATTTACTTTTAACCGTGGTAAATAAAAGTAAAAAGTTACTATTCACCAAAAATTATTTTCATCTCATTGAACCACATTTTACTTACTGACATCAACCGTGTGTCTCGGATTTTTGAAATTCCATTCACAGAAGCGGTAAAATTAAGTTTTATGAAAAATTCAGTTTTTTAACTACCACTTAGTAGTTTCACTATTCATCAAAAATTGATGTTTTTCAGAACAATGCCAAAATTTCATCCTAAGCTATATTTCATATTCCGAATTCAAAAATGAGGTCTATTTTACCAAATTAATAACATAAAATTTGCATTAATTAATTTTATAATTAAATCCCGCTGTTAAAACAAATAGCGTGTTTTTAAGAAACAATATCTATCAAAAGATTGACACTTGATTATGTCTGGGTTAAATGTGAAATTACATCCAATGACCAACATTGTATTAAATTGTAAAACTATATTCTAAATATACTTTCAAACCACTCAAATTAATGATTTATCACTATGAATTATTTCGATTAAAAAAGTTGTTTTTAATTATAATTTAGTAATTTTCACTATTCATCAGAATATAAAAGTTATCCGAAAAGTACCAAAATTTCTCCTTAGGCTAAATTCGATACTCCGAATCCAAAAATGAAGTCCATTTTGAGAGCTAAAATTTCTAAAATTTAAAAAGTGGGTATTACTATTCATAACGGCTAGTTTTAATAATATTTTAATAGCATATCGTTGTTTCGTGAAACTCCGTATTACGTACTACACACGCTATCGAGGATGGTTGTGATTGCGTGTAATGCAAGGCAAGTCAAGGATGCGTGTTGTGCAAGCTCCTTTTGGTGTAGCATACAACACAAGACATTAGTGAAATAAAAAAGAATATTTTTCATAAAATCTCGGGCTGTTGCAACTTGGGACACCGAATACCTTATTTTAATTTACATAATTAGAACATAATTTTATTTTAATTATTACATCATTATGATGTAATTAATCATACCAAAAACAGAAAACTGTATTTTTACTATTCACCGAAAATTAAAGTATTTTAGAAAACTCCCAAAAATTCACCTATACTATTTTTCAATGTGTAGAAATAAAAAATGAACTCCATTTTTAAAAAATAATTTTATTAATATTATTAATTTAATTTTTAAATAAAATCATAATTAATTCCAAAAACAACAATTTTAAAGTTATATTTAGTTTTATATCACATTGAAAAATTAATTAAGATCTCATTGTCTTATTACCTTCAAAAAATACTATCATTATTTTATATTCATAAGGGGAATATTATTGTTCATATTATTATTCATAATGGTATGTAACTATTTACCAAAAATCTAGTTTTTTCTATTAGAATCCAAATGACTTACTTATCATAACTCTAGATAACCGTTTTTCGAAACTCAAAACATAGTAGAGGCAAAGTTGAATTTAATAGCTAGATTATAAAATATTTTGTTTTTAGGGAAAAATTGTTTCATGAATTCAATATTTATTTTCAATACCATGGGGTGTTACATTCTCCCCACCTTACAAAAATTGCATCCTCAAAATTTATAAATTGATATCTTAAATGATTCGGGTATGTCATGAACATAAGATTTTTAGGCTCCCATGTTGCTTCCTCCATCACATGGATCCTCCAAAGAACCCTTACCAGATGAGCTGCCTGATTTCTCAATATTTTTTCTACGGTATCAAGAATATTTATAGGATCTTCACAATAAGACAGATCACGCTCATGTTTTATTTCATCATAGGTGATTGTATGTGTTGGGTATGGAATGTATTTCCTTAACATTGATACGTGGAAAACGTTGTGAACATTGGAGAGACTTGGAATTATTGACAAATGGTCAGCTATGACTCTAATTCGATCCAGAATTTTTAAAGGTCCAATGTACCTGGGACATAATTTTCCCTTCTTACCGAATCGTATAATACCTTTCCATGGAGAAAACTTTAAGAATAAATTATTTCCTTCTTGAAATTCCATATCCTTCCTTCAGTTATCAGCATAGCTCATTCACCTAAATTGAGCTGTTTTGATATGGGTATGGGTAATCATAAACTTTTCCATTGTTTCCTCAACATGTTCTAGGACTACGAGCTTTCCCTCACCAATATCATCCCAACAAATGGTTGTATGACATCTCTTTCCATATAATGCTTCATATGGTTCCATCTAAATACATGAATGGAAGCTATTATTATAGGAAAATTATATGAGATGTAAATACTGATCCCACTTACCTAGAAAGCCAAGTGAAAAAGTCCTCAACATGTCTTCCGAAGTTTAAATAGTACATTCTGATTGTCCTTTAGTTTGTGGTTGGTAGGTTGTGCTCAAACAAAGATCAGTATCTAGGTCCTTATGGAGGCTTTTCTAGAATTGTGATGTAAAACAGGGATCCTAATTAGAAACAATATATAAGGCTACACCATGAAGTCGTAAAACATCATTAATATATTTTCATCCTAAACATTCAATTGGTAAATCTTCTCTTATAACAAGAAAAGTTTTTGATTTTTATAGATGGCCAATAATGACCCATATCGCATGATTCTTTCTTAGAGTCCTTGGTAGCCCCATAACAATGTCCATCGTAATATCATCTTAGTTCCACATAGGAATAGGAAGGGGTTGCATGACTCCTCTAGGATTTTGTCTTCCAACATTGACCTATTGTCAAACCAGACATCTCGACACGTAATCAAAAATCTCCCTCTTCATTTTCCCACTAAAAAAGATACTTCAAATCTCTATACATCTTAGTGAAACAAGGGTGTATAGAGAAATTAGAGCTATGATAATCATCTAACGATTCTATTTCTAGATCAGGTATATCGTGAACATAAATCATCCTCCCAAATTTCAAAATTTCATCTTCATATATTATTTCAATCAATCTCCCATCATTGACAGCTTTAATTTTTGTTTGAAACTCCTCATCATCAATATGTAAACATTTTATCCTTTCTAGTAAAGATAATTTTGAAACCATTTGAATGGTATCAATGTTTCACCTTGCATGATTATTCCAATGTCAATATTTACTAGATCCATAAACAAAGGATCCCTATCAACTCTCATCTTGTTCAGAACTCCATGATCCTTTATGATCAAAGCATCTTCCACCTTATTTTCCTTCCCTAGGTTGTAGTGTATAGTGAAATCATAATCCTTGAGTAGTTCAAGACATCGTATTTTCCTCATGTTGAGTTCTTTATATGTGAAAATTTACTTCAAACTACTGTGATCACTATATATCTAACATTTTCACCATAGAGATAGTGTCTCCATATCTTCAATGAAAAGATTACAGCTACCAACTCAATTTAATGGGTTGGTTAGTTTTTTTCATGAAGTTTTAGCTGCCTATATGCATAGGTAATTACTCTATTATTCTGCATAAGGACACAACCATGCCTTTTATTTGATTCATTTCTAAATATAACAAATCCATCATTCCCTAATGGTAGAGTCAATATTGTAGAACTTATTAACCTTCTCTTAAATTATTCAAAAACATTATCCACATTCCATTTTCCATACAATCTTTACCCCTTTTCACGTAATCTTGGTCAATGGGTTGGCTAAATGGGTGAAATTTTGAACGAAACACCAATAATAACCTGTTAAACCAATAAAACTATGTACCTCAGTTATATTCATTGGATTAGGCCATTCATGCACAAACTTTTTTTCATAGGATTTGTAGATATTCCATCCTTAGAGACAATGTGGCCTAGAAAGGAAACTGATTTGAACCAAAAATCACACTTGATAAACTTACCATATAATTCATTTCTTCTATGATTGTTCAGAATAGTGTGCAAATGATTTTGATGATGTTTATAATTTTTAGTGTATACTAGCATATCATCAATAAACACCACCAAAATGTACTCAAGATATTCCTTGAATAATCTATTCACTAAATACATGAAAACAGATGGTTCATTAGTTAGTCGAAAAGTCATTACTATACACTCTTAATGCTCGTACCTAGTCCATAACGTTGTATTTGGAATGTCTTCATTCCTCATAAGAAACAGATGATATCCAGATCGATGATCAATCTTCATAAAAATATTGGGCTCCATGATGTTGATCAAATAAATAATCAATGTGAGGTAGGGGATACTTGTTCTATATTGTTATAGAATCAATCTCCCTTAGTCAATGAACAAACTCATAGATCCAACTTTCTTCTTATTAAAAAGAACATGGGATTCCCATGGAGAAACACGGGGTTTAATAAATCCTTTATTTCTCAATTCCTCTAGTAGTTTATTTGGTTCCACTAACTCCACAATGTAAATTCTATAAGGAGTCTTTGATATATACCTTTAACAAAGAATTAAGTCAATGGAAAACTCAATTTCTTGCTCTGTATAATGACTAGGTAACTCCTATGAAAACACATAAACATATTCTTGAACAATCGGTACATATTCAATCTGAACATTATTCTCCTCACCCATAGTTAGTTCCTTCCATTCCTCCCCAATAATTTAATTTAGTAGACCTACTGGGGGTGGATATAGATGAGAATTAGATGGTGATGTTTCTTCTCTAAATATAAGGGATTACTTGTCATCATCAAAAAAATTAACCTCCTTATTCATACAAAAAAATTTCGCATCATGGTCCGAAATCCAATCTATACCGAGGATTATATAAAATAAAATCATGGGTATAACGATGATATTATCAGATAAAGCATGTTTATATTCCATAATGGTAACTAATTCACAAAACATTGTCGCAGTGATACATCTGTTATGAGTTTTTACTTATAACTCCCTTAATAATTAGAATTGGAAATATCTAATTTTCACGAAAAACTAGGAAGATAGGAAAGAATGAAATGATCCAGAATCAAATAAAGCAATGGATAAATTTGATGAAACGATTAATGTACCTTCCACCACTTCATTAGGAACTTCATCCTCTACAGTTGTGACCACATAAGATTGGAGTTTCTCCTTTGGCCTTCTTTGGAGACCATTTCCCTGACGCTTCGGACATTCTTATGCATAATGTACCATCTCCCTGTCATTGTAGCATTGAAAATTGGTAGATTATTTCTTATCCTTAAAATCACGACCATAGTGGCCTCTTCTCCACACTTGTTATAGACTCCCATTCCCTTCAGGAAAGTGCCCGGGTATTTGTTCCCATAAATACTGTAGGATAGAAATTCAACTCTTACCGTCTTCCCTATTTCCTTATTTCCTTTTGCAGAGTTTTTAGCGACCCTCTTCTTTTATTGTTTTCCTTTGAAGTCAAAAGACATAGAAAATTGTTTTTCTTTCTTGATAGCACTTCAGACTATATGTTCTTTTGATGAGAAACATTAGGAGACTAGAGCCCTTCGGAAGAATGGTTTTAAACCATCAATGAATTGATCTATTTTGGTCCTTGGATTACGTATGTAGTCCTCTGCATGCCTTTCCATCCATGTAAAGTTGAATTCATACTTGGAAACATTTTCATCCTCCTATCTCATATTCAAGAACTTCCTCTCCATATCTCCTCGATGTTCACGAGGGAAATATTTTTCCTGGATGATTTCCTTAAAATCCTTCCATTCCATCTCTTCTATTTCTTCCTCCTCCTTTGTTTTTTGAATTAATAACCACCATTGATTTTCATCTCTCGATAGTTGATAAACTTACATGAAAACCATATCTCTTTCATTACATCCCGAAGCGAGCAATATCTTCTCTAAGGAATATATACATTTCTCTTCTACAAATGGGTTTTTAGTCCCATTTAATAATGGAGTTTTTTTTCACATAATGTGATCTAACATAGCTTCTCCACATCATGGATCCGGATACCCCCATACAGGTAAGGTTTTTTTCATAACTTGAGTAAGTTATCCTAGTTTAGTTATAATTTTCACAGCACTAGATCCAACATCATTATCTGACATCGGTGGTAAATCCCTACAGGGGACACGTGCATTCGTGTGGTTTACATTCCTACCACTAGGTTCCATTTCTAAATAATGGCATACACTAGATTAGGGTATGAATTATAATGTATAATCTCAAAATAGAAAAATACATATCATAAATAGAAATTCTATGCATAGATAATCATTTAATAAGAAACATGGTATCTTTGAGGAAAAATTTACTTTTAAATCCTTCCTAATGGATTTTAAAGAAAATTTAAATTATTCTAAGCATATCCCCCAAGAGTGTCAATACCAAGAGTTCACCAAGGCCTGATTTTATGTACTAGGATACCTCAGGTAAAGCCCTAAACTTCTTGTCAATGTTTTCACTCCTTGGTACATATGTGCCAGAGCCACCTCTATCAGTCTGTATCTAGACAGTGATGTATTTGTGAGAAATATCCACATAATCTAATCCTTACCAAAATACTATTATGTTCTTTCATGTTTATCCTCAAATACTACATTATTAATTTGGTCCCTAATCTACATTTTATAATCTAGTTTCCATGTTTTCTACTATACTTCCATTGATACCAACTGTAAGTACCTGATCCTAGTTTCCCAGAGCTAGTGACTAATTGGCATATAAACAAAGAATATGCATCCCGAAGGACTGAGTATTTTAGTATTATTGGAAACATGATACATACATAAGTTCAACATTACAACTTGAAAATAAATACACCATAGAAACTCCTTAGACAACATCCATAACTACTAGTTTATCTCTTCATGTCATTAATAATAAAATACTTCATGCCTAGAGAAATTGATACATAGGAATGGGGTGAGATCAAATGCTCAGTAAGGGTAAGAAACATAGTGTAAGATATATAAACATTAGGAAAGATTAAAAACTAAAAACATATGCCTTTAACAAAAACCTGAACACATTATGGCAGGAATAAGAGATGAGTACGTGATGCCATAATAAAACATAATCATGGGTATTCTACTAGTAGAATAACAACATGAAACATCAATACTATTGTCATAATGAGGGCATAAATAATGTTGTAAACATAAACTAACCATCAAGGCCTCATGCGAAGACCATAAATAATCCATTTGTCCAGGCCTTGTGCCAAGACCATAGTTTGTCTAATCAGACCTACCGATGCACCGTGGGGATATAGCGGGCCCCACCAAAAAATTTATATGTCCAATTAATTCATCATATGAATGGGTATAAATATAAACAACATATACATTAATATTTAAATTAATATATGGAATGTAAATAACTTTCCTTGAACCTTAAGCATAAACACAAACCATTCGGAGTAAATTGGTGAATGGTTTTAAGATACCATATCCACAACCCAAAATAATCATAAGCTATTAATTTAAATATGTTATATGATACCAAGATATATTATTCCCAATAATTCAAAATAGTCAAAATGATTTTTTAAATAGATTAAGATACTCTTATAAAATCCATGAGTAATTCTAGAGATAAATACCCATTTTACTTTGAAAATAAGAGTTCTTTTAGAAAAATATTTGTATAAAACAAAAAGTTAAGTAAGATAATATTTTATTAATAAAATGAGAGATTTTATAATGATAAGTTTTTCCAAAAATAAATTATAGCATGCCCTTAAAAATAGGTAATAATTGACAAATTCTCTTGAAACGGGCTGGTATTTCAGAAATAATATTGATTGTTCCTTTTAAAACGTGTTACACTAAATAATTTAAGGAATGATTAAGGTTGGTAAACATATATATAATTCTCACACATAATTTATTATGAGTTCATAATAATAATAAATAATATCATTGAGGTAATTAGATAATAAAAATAACCCAAATGAAAATAGAGGTTCTGGTGTAAAAACCCTTACATTATGTCTGAATGTGTCCCCCTCATCAACTTAAGGTCATAGAATATGAAATAAGACTCATTGATAACTTAATTAATAACCTATTAGACATGTTTTTAGTTTATCATAATTATATTTAGTTTATTTATGTTCTTATTGATAAGTTATTATTTTGAATTATATCGTTCCAGAGTGTTTGTTTTCTATATTTTCATAATCGGTTCACTTTTTTAAGTAATAGAGTTAATTTGAAAAGGATTTAAGTCTCCCAAATTGAAATTACATATTATTTATTATCATCACTAATTTTTAATTTTAATATCAATCATTTGATAACATTTAATGGGATGAATCATTAGATGATAACCACTTTGATTATTTGGTGGTATTTGTATTATTATGAACTAGTTTTGTCATATAAATTAATAATATGTACATATACTGGTTAATGAATATTAATTAGGTTATAATAAATATATTAAATTATATTTCAACCATATAAATGGTTTATTGGCCATTAATTATGGATAAATTGAAGAATGAAACTTTGTCGTCGGCGATGGTTATAAATTGGAACCTCATGGATGTTGATTTCATTTTTAAAAATAAAAGATAGGGAGTAAGAATATAAGTGATGGTTCTTCCATTCACAAGATATATTTCTAGTATATATATTATACTATTGTTATCTTGGTCATTTGGATAGAGGAGGTGAGAAGGGAAAAATAAATGATATGAACTTGAAAATAAAAGAAAAGTTGAGAGATCCCTAATGAAAATTCAGCAGCCTAACGGCGTCGCATAAAATTTCATAAAATGAGTTAATGAAAGAAAAAGGCGACATCATCATATGTAAATAAAATGTAATGTAATAGGAATAAATAATATCAAACCCCAACAAATGATAATGGAAATTCAAAGAGATAACATAAACAAGGTGTTGGTTAAAAGAGGAGGGCGAAAGGTTCCCTTACCTTTTTGAGTAACTACTTGAACATTATGGTTGGGACCTTGGGGGATTAAGGGATCCTTGGGAGGATTCATAGGGAGGTAAAAACACAAGATCTTCTAGGATGAGGGAGTTGGAATGAACAAAAGAGAATTGGTGAGTGGGTATTTATAGTAAAATATAGAGACTGTTTTTTAATTTAAAAAGACACATCATTAGTGGTTTTTGTTAAACCATGGGATTGCCCATGGTATTATCCACTTGGTACACCTAATATCATATTTTCCTGTACACAAGTCTACCATAATTTTATTTTAATTATTATATCATTATAATTTCATTAAACATATCGAAAACTCAAAAGTGTATTTTTACTATTCAAAGTAAATTCAAGTATTTTAGAAAAATCTCAAAAAGTCACCCCTAACATTTTTTGTGAGTAGAATTAAAAAATGAACTCCATTTTTCAAAAAAAAAATCGTAAATATTATTAATTTAAATTTTAAATAAAATCATATTTAATTCTAAAAATAACAATTTTCAAGGTATAATTAGTTTTATATCACATAGAAAAATTAATTTACATTTAATTATCTTATTACCTTAAGAAAATAAAATAACATCATTATTTACTATTCATAAAGGTAATATTACTATTCATATCACTATTCATAAGGGTATGTTTCTATTCCCCAAAAATAAATTCTATTCTATCATACTCCAAATGACTTTCTGATCACAACTCTAGATGATCATTTTTCAAAATTCAAAACATAGTAGAGGAAAAGTTACGTTTAACTTATAAATTATTAAATGTTTTGTTTTGGAGGGACATAGTGTTTCATGCATTCAATATTTATTTTCAAAACCTTGGGGTGTTACACATGTACTAATTATATAATATGTAAGTTACCCATATGTAACAAAACAAATTATGAAATTTACCATTCTGAATTTTATTTTAAATTGTTTCTTAAGGTAATTATGTTTAACCCTTTTCTTGTGTGTTTACTTACACAAAATGACTGACAAATGGAAAAACATCATATTGTTAATCATTTTAGTTTAATTTTGTACCTATCTATAACAAAAAATTAAAAATGGTTGTTTCGATGGAGTAAATGCAGTGGTGAAAATCATTTCAACATGTCAAAATGGCCAAATTGAAATTACCATGCCACAAAATTAGTCTTCATAGCTCATGAGTGAATTTCAGAATCACCGAAGTGGTCACATAAAAATAAAAAAATGTCATGATCCCTCATTCATTATTAAGGTTAAAAGGCTACAAGAAGATGGATTTTTGAAACAAATGTAGTGATATAAATAAATATTTTTGAATAGTCAGTAAAGGTTTGATTTTTTTAATTCACTGAGAAAATTGGACAGATTAATTTCTCTATGATGTAGTATTCATCATATTTGAAATTTCATTTTAAGAAAAACATAAAAATTCTCAATGTCATAGTTCCTAGTCTTGGTCAACGATATAAATTATATTATTTTATTTCACTCAAATTTAATTTAATTATTTTATTTTTTCTAATATTAATAATTACATGAATTGTTTTATATGTTCACGTAATAAGTATGTCAGTGTTTTTATTGTGTATTGATACATATTTCCAAGAAAAATTCTTCTGGAACTTCAAGTGTCTCTTTGTTAGAATTTATTTTCAAGATATTATTTTAGGAAATGATGAACATGATGGCTATAAAGATTTTCTTCATGTTTGATGGCATGACTCACTCCCTAAAAAGGTACCCCATCGAAGCCTGTAATGAGATATGAGAGATAGTGATGTCCAAAGCCCACTGCTAATACACCATGGGTCAGCAACAAGTATCAAGGGTATATCATACACACAAAAGGGAGGCATTACACTCAAATAGAAAATAAGGAATTATATATAAGATAAAACATAAAACAACACCTACTCAAGATAAATTAAAAGAGTTCCCAATATGTGTATATAATGTCATACAAACTGAAACAACTACAAAATAAACTACATGAACCCAAACAAAAGCCTTGATAGTGACCTTGAATATTAAACAACTCATGAACAACACCACAAGCTAGTAATGAACAACTCGATCTATACCCATATTATGATGACCTAAAAACTATATAAAAACCTAGTGTGAGCATAATTGGCATACTCAGTAAGATCCTCCATGAACCATCTCGTGAAAAAGAAAAGTGAAGCACACTAAATCTCTGTGAATAAAAAGTAAATCCCTAAATCCTCTAGCATAACTTTGATTCATATCAATCCATATGGAAGAAATGTATCATTTAAACATGCCTCGTTGTTATTTAGCTAACATGAATTTCCCTATTTAGGTTATCCAACCATTTTTATAATATCAAACTTTTTAAATAATATCATATAAAAACATCCTTATAAAATTATTAGACATCGATTAAACATGATTATGTAAATTTAGAGTCAAACAAATAACATGGTGGAGACACATGCGATCACTAAAACAAAAAAAAACAAGTTATTTAATTTGATTTAATATTTATTAATGCTATTTCCACCATTACACGAAGAGATAAATAATGAAAACTTTATGATTGTGCAAAAAAAAATAGATATAATGAATCTCATAACACATGTTAGAAGATCAATTTTCTTCTTATAAGAACAGAAGATCAAGGACCAACTCAAACCAACATCGAATGAATATTATTTGAAACCTATCATCAAAAATATACCATCCAAAAAACCTTAAAATCAGCCCAAAAAAGAGGATTTCAGCAACAATAACAAAAGAAAAAGGAAGAATGTAAGGTGGGAGATAATGGGAGGTCACCTTGAACAATATCACCTAATTTAGCATAGTCTGAGTTAGAATCCATGAGGAATCGATCATAGGGAATTAAGGGAGGGTATAACAAACATTGCATGTCAATAATTTCAATAAACGAAGCCTTAAAGTGATAAACCACTCAAACATTCCCTAGGATCTCCATAGCATCTAGAAATAAATATACTAATCAAAAGAGGTGCATGGATAAATTTATAGTGGTAAATAGTGAATTAAAATTTTGTTTTAAACCCACATTATGTCACACCTATTTGCCCATTAAGTACTAGTAATGACCCATGGAGAATAGTTGAAATTTCATCAATTTTAAAATATTATTGACTAACACCACATCTTCCACCTTGGTCTAACCATGTACAGGGGTTCTTGAGCACTGCAGCTTGAAATAACCTCCTCTAGGTTGTGTTTTCCACTCCCATGGAACTTTTCCCTTTCCACAGCTTTCCAAAAAGTCTTGGTAAGTTATTTAACCATCCCTATTTTGGATTAGAGAACATTGAGGCCACCGTGGATTAAACCAGACCATAGTGTAGCCAATTTTATTCCAAAGAGTCTCCATAGACCTCTAAACTCCTATAAACTCCTTCTCAACACCCCCCAAAATTGGTAAAATGCATAGAAAACTCTGGGAATATCTAGAAAATTAATTAGAAACCTATCAAATAGGTATTGTTATTGAAAATTAAAACAAAACCCATAGATAAAGAAAAGGAATGGGTTTTTTCAAACATCCACCCCATAAGATATTTCTTATGAATCTTTCCATCATTGGCACACAACCACCTCACTTAGAGGAGCAAAGTGAAAAACTATGTGACACTAAAATCCATATCCCATACACTATATGTAGTTAATAACTCTAAAAAAATATCAATTATATAAATAATTTATTAAATAAGATAAATTAATCTCATTTTCTAGATAAAGTTAACTACATAATCAAAACATAGATACAAATGAAGATAAAAGCATCAAAAAAACATTACATATTGAGCAGGTATTTATAGCTCATGTTCCCAAGTACCTTCTTCCATGCCATATTTATAGCTCATGTTCCCAAGTACCTTCTTCCATGCCACTATTATGCAAATGACATTGACTAATGGAATATAAAATCCATACAACACCTTGTACATAAGGTCCTATATATCTATAGCATGCATCATCATCAACATAGATCCCAAAACAGATGATGATGTGAGAGTCACCAAGAATATTTTGAAGAAGATGTGATATATGAAAAACATAAAGAATATTGATTTTCTAGGGGGAAGTGTTATTCGATAAGAAATGAATCCAACATGACCCAACACCATGAATGTTCAAACAAACTCGATAGAAATATTACTCCCATGACTAACCTTTCATTGACAATGATGAGGATCCACATTCAGGAACACATGATCTCCAATATTAAACTATATTGGTCTCTTTTCATGGTAAACATAATAATTTTCATGATATTTCACTAGATTCACCCTCTCTTGAATCACATAAATGATATCTTTTATGATTTACACTATTCCCCTAAGAATTACTGACTCTCTAACCCTTTTCCAATACAATAGAGAATGAAAATTTCATCAATAAAAAGATTCAAAGAGTTCCTTAAAAATGGTGGGGTGAAAACTATTATTGTAATAAAACTCAACCAAATGATATTTCCTCATACAAAAAATCTCCAAAATCTAGTACAAAATCATATGATATACCTTCAAGTGTCAGAATGGTATGCTCTATCTGACTATCCTCTTATGGATGAAAATTAGTGGTAAGGAACAGCTAAGAGAAAAAAGAATACTAAAACCCTCCACACATCTTGTAGGTGAAATGAGTTTCATAATTAGTGATGATCATACTTTATAATCCATAAAGACAAACCACCTCCTCCTGTTTAGACCTTGACAAAACCTCTACTGAGCTCTACTCATTGATCACCAAAAATTCAACTAATTTTTTCAAATGGTCCACTATCACTCATATAGTATCATAATATCCATGATATCAAGGTAAATCGGTGAATAAATCTATAAAAGTATCCTTCAACCTCCACTATAGAACATCTGATAGTTGGAGTAATTTACTAGGAACACGGTGTACATCCTTAACCATCTCGAAGACCAAACATTGAAAAAATCCAAAACTGTATGCTTCAACTCAGGCCTCCAAAAATGACCTCCAAGATCATGGTGCGTATTTTTCAATCCAGGATTTACTGACAAAGGTGAACTATAAAACTCATGGAGAACCACCTCATACCTCATTTATGGAATGAAAATCCCCCCTTGAATTAACTCTCTGTGTTTATCATCCTCAAACCATCTATCTATGTCCTCACTGCAGATAACGCGATTCAACAAAACATACACCTAAGAATACACTATTTGGGGATAGACCAAAATTGAATTCACTTTGATCTAAAAATGGAACCCTCTACCACTATCCTCTCTAATATTAGGATTAATCATGGAAAGAACTTCCATCATTATACAAGAATCTCAATATAAATTCACAACATCATTATACGAATTTCTACTTACCACATAAACTACAACATTACCCTTTCCTAAGGTATAGGAAATCTTAAATCCAGAATATTTCAATAATATCATCCACAATCACAATTGAATGTTCAATTCACACTGGGATAAGATGTACCACATGCTCCTGTGATCAGTGAAAACCAATAATTGTTCATCGATGAGCTAGTACCACAAAAAATTAATGTGAAACATGATAGATTCTTACTCAAGATCATGGGTGGTATAGTTAAATTCATGGTAATATAATTTCTTGTAGTCCTAAGAAACAACAACTCTACGTCACCCCAAGAAACTCCCCAAGACAATACAAGATGCATTATAGAAAACTCAAACTAAACACATTCCTCTTACAGACTATGGATTGTAGTGCTAAACAAATAATCTTTTATGTTATCAAATGATACCTGAAATTGGTCACTCCACAAGAATTTTGGGTCCCTTCTAGTTAAGGCTCTCAAAGGATTAACAATCAAGGATAATTTAGGTACAAACCCCAAAAAATATCCTTCAAGTCAGATTAAACTCTACACCGCTGCAAAATTTTATGGGTGACCCAGAAAACCTGGCCTCTACCTTTAAAGGATCCACATATACTCCCTATTGAGACACAAAATTCCCACAAAAATACTTCAAGAACCTTGACCTTTCACATAAATAGCTTACCAAACACCTACCAATGATGAATAAATCCCAAAACATCATGTAGATGTTCTATGTGTTCTTCCTCAGATGAAAATTAAACAATAATTTCAATAATAAAGGCCACAATAAACTAGTATTTAAACTCTTGGAACGCTGAATTTGTCATCCTAATGATCAAATATGGAGTGTTCATCACACTTATGACATTAAATTAACTCATAAATCCTATATTGACATCAAAAACCATTCATTTATATATCTTAATCCTTTACCTGCATCGAATAATATCCCAATACAAATAAATCTTCTAGAACCAACTAGATCCTTTCAGCTGATCAAATAAATCATCAATCTGTGTAAGGGGATAATGATTCTTTATTATCATATGGTTCAAGTGATGATAATTGATACACATACACAAACATACATCAATATTATTTAAAAAAAATAGACGCACCCTAAGGTGTTATGCTCGGCCAAACAAAACCTCACTAAAATGGTTAAGGATCTGAATCAGTGGATACGACAACTCAGAAGGCACTATCCTAGTTGATGACTTTAATATTGTATAATTTATCATTTTCACCTCAATCTCAAACTTAATCTCTATTCGAGGGTGTAACAATACAACCTTATAGTGATGTACATCCATGTAATCTTCCACAACCCTGATAAACAATTTTGGTTGGACCTTCAATGAAATCAATGTCAACACTACAATCAAGGAACACAAAATGGGACATGCCTCCAAAACATCTAAGGGTTTTAGTCACCAACGAATATAAAAGACTCTTTGTTGGAATCATAGAACACTGCTTAACTCTGGAATCAATCCAATATAGGACCCATTGAATACATCCATTATATACCAAGGATGATGTCATATGGTTGTATTAATAAACATAGGAATTCTTCGCAAGAGTGATGATTCACTTGCACTAGTGCACAATCACTACATTCTTAACACAGATAATCTCGAAATCCAACTAATATAGTAAACACCAAGGGAATTGGAAGCCTCTCCACATAAAGATTCAATGTATGGACTAGGGTAGGTGTTATGAAGGAGTGTGTAGCTCCTGAATCCAATAAATCATGAACCCAAGTAGAAAACAAGAAACTGGGACCTCAAATGATGATCAGATCACTTAGTGATGGAAACTCCAATGTATGAAACTATTTGTGGCCTACTCTTTGACCTCTATAACCCTGATGGAATCCACCTACATGGTTCTATTCTACTCTCTATGGATGCAGACCATCATAGGGTTATCCTCCACCTACTCTATCTCCCATCTATTGATCCAAATATTGAGCACACAACATTAATTTTTTTCAGTTGAAATTGCTACAATGGTGGAACACAAAGTGGACCACCTACTGTACACTGCTTACTCAGAATGGTCGATCACTCTTAAACTGATGACTATGACCTCCATAAGAAAAACAAAAATGTTATCACATTATAGGATCCTGATATTTTCAACCCCTAATGAAATGAGATGATTATAGATAATACTTATAAGTAACTATCTAAAAACTCCTCTATATAGGCAACTAGGAACCCAAGACACTACATCTTCTATATGGATAATTCTGACGAATCACATGTCCTAAAGATATGTTACTATCTTGTTTCCTCTCAATAACCTCTATACATTATAGTTCCTCAACATATATCAACAACATAAACATCGTGACCTAGTTCTTGATCTCTAGAGAGAAAGGGTCCGCAATGTGTCATCATTGTCCATGTAGACTCAATGTCTACTGAAACATCTCATTGTAAATCTTCACCAAAACCTAATGAGATCATCCAACAAAATCCATATCTACAAAATCACCTATGGATAGGAATATAAAACCTAAAATATGGAATATTTAATATTATTTATTTAATTAATGTTCATCATAATCCCAATGTCATCCTTTTTTGAACACTGGTGTGAATAAGAATGATGCATGATACATTACTTGGAATTTATCTTGAAACCAGTATCACATCAATTAGTATGACCAATAAAATTAATGGACTATGCATTGGATTACGGGGGGAACTAAATACATGTTTTCTTTCCAGTATCCCTTGATTATATCACATAATAAGTTCAGGTGAGACCATTTCCCTACCAAATCACACAGTCCTCACAAGTTCCTACATCTAAATTTCATCATATACCTCAACTTTTTCCTTTAATTCCACTCTATCATGACCCCCTCCCCCCCCCCCAAAGGTGCCCCTCCATGTCTGATAATGAGAGAAGGGAGATAATAATGCATGAATTCCACCTCCAATAGGAATAGAGTTAGAAAAAATCACCACGTGTATATCAACAAAAAAATGGGAGGAATTAACCTCATAGGGAACATGATAAATTAGAGATAATACAGAATCTCCAAAAAAATTATTTCCTGGGAGAAAATAAAATAAATCCCAATACATGAATGCAATACCATAAAAACTGAAACAAATATAAAATAAACTACATGAACCCAAATAAAAGCCTTGATAATGACCTCTAAGCCTAAACAACTGCTTAATAACACTATGAGTAATAAATGTCCAACCCAATATCTAATAATATATTTCAGACCAAGAAATGTATATAAAAATATAGGGTGTGCATAATAGATATACGTAGCAGTATCCTCCCCAATGCCTCACGTGAAAAAGATAAATAAATCATATTAAATCCCAGTGAAAAACAAGAGAATCTAACTCTACATCTAATCATGTATTCTAAGTTCCCAGTTTCACTATGAATCTCACAACAAATATCAAATTAAAATAATAATATAATAACCAACATAATATCAAAAGAAGGGACCCTACAACCACTTCCCTATGGGTTTACTTCTTTGTCCCAGTTTTGGATGACCTAATCCATCTTTTTCCAAAATATAATCCCACACAAAGACACCTGGGTAAATGTAACATAACCTCACCCTGTGCATCTCATTATCTCATTATCAACATATAACATTCATCTCATTCATCACATCATATAGTCTTAAACATCCACATATCAAGATAGTAAATGAGTAATGATTAGGATCCACTATAGCTTTGACATCTTGTATTATACTTCATGCCATCATAACTTATACACAGTATACATATAATAATCCTAAGGATATTATATGTATAAATAAACGTGTTTGAAATAACCAAAATCCATAACATCCCTCAATATATATATATATTTGAAAACTAACCACTATGAAATCCATCACATAATAAAACTAAGAGAAAAGAGTGGGGAGATATAGACAATCATTAATTTTTTCCTTTCTAACCAATATATATATATATATATATATATATATCACTCATACACAAACTAAGAGAAACGATCAATCCTTAAGCTTGAATATAGCTATCGTCGCTCAGAAACATTCCTTCCACTACATAGGATTACATATCCTATAAAAATAAAATCATTTCAAAATAATTTAAATTTTTTCATTAATATAAAATGTCATAATTATATTAATTCATTTTTTATCCATTAATTAATGTTACTTCATTCCCACAAAACATTAATTATCAACCAAAATCCATACCCTCTAGTAATAATCCAACTAATTCTATGCTTCCACTAAAGTTATCACCACTCTAAAAAGCCTCCACCACCAAGGGATAAATTATTCATGATTCATTATAATTCTATAATTATAAGTTCTATAGGACTCATCTTAAGATACCATAAAATAGGTTCATAAACCATACACAATCGTTTGCTTCAATTAGTAGGGAATGGAATGAAGAAACATGAAACTTGGACATCCGACCCTTAAAGTTGATTCATAAACCAAAAATGGTCCTATATTTTATCATATGAATACTGAAAATGGCCTTCATAAAAACCACTTTATCAGTTTTGGTGTCATTCCATACACTACCATACATATCACCATGAATCATACCATATCAGGCACCTACTGCTACAACAAACACAAGTATTCCCACACATATCTCACTTAAACATCACCCATCCTAGGATCACATCACACTACAAAGCTAGGATCATTATCCATTGTAATAATATACAGTTTCAATGAAAAAACAAATATTCAACAAGGAATCTAGATCCTAAATCCCATGGAATCCATCCTTCACAAGAAATAAGTTTTTTATTCCCCAATCATTTATCATTATCAATCATCATTTTTATTTCTATCTTTAATTAGATAATTCATTTCTCATAGGTTATAACCACAAAAAACCTAAGTAATCGGTTATCAACAACTATAACAATTGAAAACATACTTTCAAACATACCTTCTAATTTCAACCAACTATAAGGAAGAATGTTTTCATTTAAATTGGACTCTAGCATCACATTTATTCCCATAAATCATAAGTACAAAAAATTTCATTTAGAAGTGACTCTATTCTATTTATCTAAAAAGGATTACCAAATTTACATTATTTAACTAGTTCCATCGAATTAAAGGTGTTAATCCATATCATAAATAAATATTCAAATCCAAATATTAATAATAAATAACACACTATATAAAAAATCAACATTCAAAACATTAACATGGAGGAAATACATGAGATCATTACAACCAAAAACCAAAAAAATTGTTTAATCTAGTTTAAACTTCATTATGCTTAATTATAAAAATTGAAAAAGTGGTAAAGAATCGTAAATTTATGATTTCATAAAAAAGGAGAATCTGTGAATTCCCATCATCAATTTATAATTTAAATGTTTTTCATATAATAATGGATGATTGAGGATCCACTACCACAACAATTAAAAGAAGATTCCTCATAACCTATCATCGTAAATCCACTAATAAACCACACTCATAATAATATCTAAAATAATTCACCTTTCAACAATGATCACTCTATTTGAAAGAATAATGAATTAATGCAGATAACCTTGAGAAAGAGCACTTAATTCAAATTGATATGAGTCTAAATCCAAAAACAATTGATCGCAAGGCAATGAGGGAGGGTAGAACAAATATTTCCTTGAAATAATTTCTATTAATGGTTCCTCAATGTGAGAAATCACTAAAACACACCCTAGGTTTATTGAATCATCTATAAATTGAAGTACTTCACCAAATATGTGATTTGATAGACTAATAAAGGAAAAAATGGAATATACTAACATTTAAAACCCCAATAATGTTTTAGAAACATTTCACCTTTGAACCGATCATGATGCATGAGAAACAACAGTTGTTTGGGCCATCTCCAAACTAGTACAACATCCACCATGAATTCCACCATGAAATGGACTTGGTCATGGTATTAATGAGAAATAAAATAGGAAATGGTTTCTAATAGGGTGTGTTTCCCACTCCTATGTCCTTTTACCCTTTCCATGACTTCCAAAATAGATTGGAAAGCTTTTCACCCATCCTTGTTTCTAAATAGAGAACACCATGGGCACCACGACATGCACTAGGACATGGTGTAGACCATTTAGAGAAAAGAGTCCCCAAAGACTTCCAAACTTTTCCTAGACACCCTTAAGACTTGAAAAATCACTAAGGAGAATATTGTATTGTTTGAACCATTACATTTGAAGAAGAACAATTTTAAGGACCTATATAAATAGATTAAGACAAAATAGTTACATGTTATGGATTATTCAAATATATAAGCTTCACAAATTTTCATCTTCAATGGTATATCCTCTAAAATCACTTGGATTAACATTATAGTGAAATACTTAACTTTTCTCTTGATCAAAGTCACATCAACATTCATAACATCAAGTGTTCATCCTAGTTTGACAGTGTTACTTTTGTTTATTATTTTATATGTACATTATTGAGTTATAATACCCTTTAAAATATAAAATTATTTGGTTTTATCACCCTAACAAAAGGCATGTGAATTTTATACCATTATGGGTAAAATGAAATAGGATTTAGTTTTTTCCCCTAGATTATGGTAGGGTTGGATTCTCCCTCCACATCAAAAGGAAGCTAGTTGGGTTGTGCCTTTAGTGGTTAAAATGAATATATTATGTCATTTATATTGGGGGAAAAGGAATTATAATGGGTTGTGACTCCTAATAAAAATTCAAATATTCCATGTTAGTGGGTCCCATTTATCTTTGTGTATTAGTTAAATAAAAAGTAGATGTGGTCCAATTTGATTTGAAATACTATAAATTATCTCTTCTGTTATTTTTTTATTTCAACTAAATTTATATTTTACTCTAATAATAATATATTAAACTATTTTAAAATGTCATTTCACCCACTATTTACCATTTTCACATCTCTTTTTGAGACATAAAACTTACTTCTATTAAGTCATTTTACTGTACTTTTGTTGCTGAAAGTGAAACTACCAGTAGAAGTATTGATATATAACTCACAATCAAGCCTATCAAAATGAACACATATCCTATGGGGATTTTATGAGTGTCTATGAATCATCCCAAGAAAAACATATTATTTTGGTCTAAAGAGTCGCATAACCTCGTGTGTGCCTCCTTATACCCAAGAGGTGGTTTATTAGTGGTGAGGGTGTTAAGTAACATGTGGATATTACACCCTTGATAAACATATCAATCAAAGGTTAGTAAAACATAAATATACGTAATCAAAATAGAAAAATAGAATAATAACATTAATAAACACTATAACAAATGTCATTCCAAGTTTTAAAAAACAAAAAAAATAGACCCCTAATTTGGTAGGTAACAAGTTTGTCAGTACAATTGAAAATGAAAATAAATAACAAAATAAAAGTATTGAAGTAACTATCCAAAGTATGTCCTAGACTACATCAATATCCAAACCCCATTATCCCCAATAAGCTATCACATGACCCTTTCTCTATGTCAGATACCTAGCCATGATGAATTCTTCATGAACTCCAAGATTATTGGCACTACTAATAATTTGGTCATGTGTTATGGGTCATTTGTGGCGGGTAGATTAGGTGTAACAAATAGCATCTTTACTGTTATTATTTTTGACAAAATATTAGTTATGTCCCAAATAATGATTAATTTGACAGAATAAAAAAACTTTCGTAAAGAGTTTTTGGAGGCATTCACGCTGCCCAACACCAAAAGCAATTGTGATGGGAATTTGCGATGGATAATGAAATTCATCACAAATGATCATCGGCTCGAGATTATTTACGATGAAATTTACTATTCACCACCAATAATTTTTATGAAAAACTATTTTTGATGACATTAATTCCATTATAAATAGCACGATGCAAAAAATTTCCATTCATTTAACACCTATGTGGCTCTCCTTTCTTCATCCTCTCCTTTCTCTAACCTCTCCAAAATTCCACCACGAACCCTACCAAGCCACCCGATTCATTGTAGCTTCATGCTGCTCCATTCTTCCGAATTTTTTGGGTTGATTTTTTCTCTAAACATCAAGGTACAGACTCTGATTATGTTATCCATCAATTTTTTTTCATATTTTGGTTCAATATTAAATATACGGGTCTAGTATAACTCTATGTTTAGAAATTTATTAGATTTTTATGCATTATTTGATATTTAGGATTGATGAAATTGTATTAATCGCTATTTTTATTTTAATCTAGTTTGTTTTTTTGCTTATTTTGGTTCAATGTTTAATATCCTGGTTTGGGATAACCGTAGGATTAGAAATTTATTTGTTTTTCATGATTTATTTGATATTTATTATCGACGCGGTTGTATAAATCTCCCTTTTCATTTTAATTTGGTTTGGGTGATTTATTTAAATTAATTTTTAGATATTCCACTAAGATTTTAATTTTTATATTTATATATGTTTTCTATTTATATATATATATAAATATATATTAGTCTATTTGTTTACCACGTTATTTATTATATATGCCTGTGTGTGTATATATATAAACATGTGTTTTTTTAATTTTGATATTTGTATGTGCTTATGTATATATGATTTTAGAAATATATTTATGGTTTTTGATATATATAAACACACACACACACACATACACACACACACACACATATATATATCTCTCTAAGTATATTTGTATATATGTATCTATTAATTTGATATTTATATCTATTTAAACAAATTCCAAAATATTTTTCATATATTTATATTAATTATTAAATCATTTAATGTAAATACATATAAATAATACATTCTTATTAATTAAGAAATTTATTAATATAAATATAAGTAAAAAATACATTCTTAGTATACATCAATAAACATTTTAAAAAATGTGTAAATGTTTTAATATATAAATATATATTTATATAAAAAATTGTATAATGTTCTTAATATATATATATATACATATACATACTTGTTTTTATATTAGTATGTGAACATATATATATATATATATATATTTAAATGTTTAAAGTATTTGATATATATATATACATATAAACAGACCTAGATATATAAACATTATAAAAAATGGGTAAGGGTTTTAATATATATATATATATATATATAGTTATGTATATTAACATGTGAATATATATATATATAAGTTGAAAAAAAAATTGTAGTTTTTTTAATATATATATATATAGAAATAAACATATATAAACGTTAAAAAAACATATATAATTATGTGTGTGTGTGTGTCTGTGTCTATCTGTTTGTGTGTGTGTGTCTGTCTGTATGTATGTATGTATGTATATTTATCTAATATGTATTTATATTTGTTTAAAAACATGTGAAAATATATTTTATTATTAAATCGAGTAATATATATATATATATATATATTCATCTGAATATGAATATTTAAACATTTTAAAAATACATTTAAGGTTTAATATATATATATATATATATATTTTTGATATGTATATTTATTTAAAAATTAGTCAGAATATATTTTATATATATATATTACTTATGAAATCGTGATATATATATATATATAATAATTCCTAAAAAATAATAATAATTTAAATAATATATAATATCCATTACATAATTTATAATAATTACTAATTAATTAATCAATTTTCTTATTAAATATTAAATATTTATGTATGTTTATATCTGTGTATACATAAATTTAATATGTATACTGGTTTAAAAATTATCAGAATTATTTTGGTATATTTATATTAATTAAGAGATCTTTAAATATTAATATATACATAAATAATTATTTACATAATATAAATAATAATTTTTGAATGGTAGTTTTAATTACAAAATATTATTATTAACTTCAAAAATTGATAAAATATATGAAAATGTGTGTGTGTGTGCGTGTGTACGTGTATATATGTATATATATATATTTGAAATGTTAATTTGTTTAAAAAATGTGTAAAAATTAATTTGATGTAAATAGATTTAATTATGTGTTATATATATAACGTATGAAATAAACATAAATTAGTGATTTTTAAGAATGATCAGATAATTAAATTAAAGAAAACATTTTAACTATAGGTTATTCATAAGAATATATTATGTTAAAACCTGTTAAAATTTGTTTAATGAAAAAAAAGAAAAAAATTGAAATATGTAATATTTATTAAAAACATAGTTAATAATAATTAGGATAACTTTCAATAAAAAAAATTTAAAAAATATATAACAATTCTAATAATTTTTAAAAATACATAAAAATTATTAATTATTAAAAATATATATTTAATTTAAATAATTGATAATATTTAACAATCAATGAATCATTATTATTAATTATTTATTAATACTACCGATGATTATAAAATAATAATAATAATAATTTTTAAAAAAATATAAAAAATATATAAAATTATAAAAATCTACAAAAAATAAAAAAATTACATTAATAATAATCATTACATAATATATAATAAATAATAATCAATTTTTCCAATATTATTAATAAGTAGTAACTATTAGTTTTAATTACCAAATATTGTTAATAATTTAAAATTTTGAGGAAATTGCAATTTTCTTCCCAAATTCTGAGGTGAAAAAATATGAGTAATTATTAAATATTACTAATATTTAATATAAATTTAAATAGTATATCCCGCCTATGGTACACCCCACTTCCCGAACCTAATGGGGGTATCCAATTTTTCATATGATACATAGATTGCAATATGTTTTAAATTTCTATAAGAAATTATAATAAAAATTTTAATGAATTACTCTTGTGTGCAACGTAATTAAACACCTGATGTACACATATTTAATGTCGTGTCTTGGATAAACCTTGCATCTCAGACCTAATGGTTGTCTCAAATTTCTCATATGAGACAATTTTTTTGAGATAATCTATTATTTTCGAAAAAAATAGTTGTGTCTCATATAATATATTTAATATTGTGATTTTATCTACGTTGAGCCCCTACAAGCCCAATAATCCAATACTATCCTATGGCCTCACACGTATCATATTCCATAGAAAATTTTATGTTTTTTAAAATATAATAATAATTTTCAATTAGTCAAAATGATCTATAATAATTGTTTTTATTTTTTTGTTTTTTAGAAAACTATAGGCTTGGGAAGTAGACTCCTCCATCTATTATGTGATCGTGATCGAATAAATATTCTCAAAAATCAAACTGGATATGGTTTAAATCATGTCAACATTGAAGGTTTTGAAGCCTTTATATCATTTTCATCATCAAATTCATATATTTTCTCAAGGAACAATTTAATGTATGTGTCATAAATTTGATCTTTTTCCATTCAAAAAACATTACAAATTTAGACTTCATCTATTGCATTCTGATTTTCAGAATGATTATATTTTTTGGTATCAACATTGTGAAAAGATTCTTGTAGAAAATAAAACAAATATTAGTTCCAAATCCATCGTCTCAAAATTTAATACATTTTCCATCCATTCTATCTATTCATGCAACAACAACTCAAAATTCCATTCCAAATCATGAATCATAACCATCTCAGTTATACAATTATTTGAAATCTACTGAGGAAGCCTTATATCTGAGAATCCAGATGAAAAAAACATGAATATGTTACTAAATTTATCACTATTAAATCATATTTTTTAGTGTCTAATAGTTTTGTCGATCATATTTATTATTTGGTTAATTATTTTTTTCCTAACATAAATAAATTACCTCTATGTTTCTATGAAAGTAAAAGTTTGGTTCATAATTTGGGTCTAAGTTATCAAAAGATCCATGCATGTTCAAATGACTACAAGTTATATTATGTTGATTTTGAATCTTTTTTTAATTGTTCAAAATGTAGATAATTGAGGGATAATGATACCATACAAGGAAAGTCCAGATTTTCTATGAAACATTATAGATATTTTCCAATTACACCTCTTTTATAGTGTTTATTTATGTCTCGCAACATAATTGGATTAATAACCAGGGATAAATAAAATATTCCTATCACAAAAATCTTATATAATCTATGTTATGGTGATTCTTGGAAACATTTTGATCATACACATCCTTCTTTTGCTTTAAATCCTTATAACATATGGTTGTGCCTTTCTACTGATGGTTTATTCCCTTTGGTGCTTACATTAGTCAATATTCTTGTTGGCCTATTCTCATTAATCCTTAAAAAATTTCTCTTTGGATGTTGAGGAAGGAAACACACAAACATATATATATTATGATGTTAATTCCAGGACAACCAAAGAAAAATATTTATTCTTATTTGAAACCAGTAATTGTAAAGTTAATTTCATTATAGAACAATGGTGTGACTACATTTGATATAACTCCATATCAGAATTTTATTTCAAAGGTTGCAATAATATAGATGATAAGTGACCTTTCGGCATATGTTATGTTATCTAGATAGAGAACACATAGTTTAAAATCATGTCTATAGTTCATGGATGATAAAAATATTTTATGATTTGTAATGGGAGAAAGGTTATTTATTTTGATTATCATCAGATATTTCTTCCTACAGATCAACCTTCTCAAAGGAACAAAATTAATTTTACAAAAGGAATAATTGAAACAAATGAACCTCTTGTACTACTCTTAGGTAATCATATAAAATCTATTTTCTCTACATCACCATATGTTACTTTTGGACCGTCCATAATTGAGAAAAAGATAAATGGTTTTGGGAGAGATCATAATTAAATAAAGCGCTGTATTTTTTTGGACCTTCTTTATTGGTCTGATTTTTTGGATTGTCACATGATAGATGTAATGAATATGGAGAAGAATGTTTTTGATAACATGTTTTATACCGTGTTGGGCACACCTGGTAAGACCAATGATAATGTAAAGTCATGGATAGATCTTTCAAAGATTTTCTGACATCTTGAACTTGAATTTTCTGAAGATGAAAGATAACACAAATTAATGAACCCAAATGTATCTTACTGACTTAGTAAAGAAAACCGTTAATTATTATGTTTATGGATTAGATATTTAAGGTTACTATATGGTCATGATTCTAATTTTTCTAGTTACATAAAAAATGGGCATATTATTGGGTTAAAAAGTCATGACTGTCATGTGATAATTGAAATATTATTTCCTTTTATCTTAGAGAGTTGTTTAATTCACCAATATGTGACATACTGACTACAATTCTATATTTTATTGAGATATTTGTGTGGAAACATCAGAATATAATTGATTTCATTTTCGGTAACAATATTTAGTTTTAATTTTATGTAAATTGGAGAAAATATCTCCACTGAGCTTCTTTGAATCCATGGAGAATTTAATATTGAATTTTTTTTATATGAAGTTGAATGTGTAGGGCTGGTACAATTCTGATGGATTAATTCATTTGAGAGATATATGCAAAAATGAATGAAGAAAGTACATCACAAGGCATCAGTTTAATGGTCGATTGTAGGAGCAAACTTACTGGAGGAAATTTCAAATTTCAACTCTTATTATTTTCATTCAAAATATCCATCAAACATAATCTCATGGGTCACAATGAGAAAAATCTTTATGATTTTACAAACAATCAGTTGACAGTTTTTAATTAGCCCAAGGTTGGTTTTAGGGGTTTCCATGAGTGATGGATTAGAGATCAATAACTGCCCAGAGCTCATGCATATATTTTTCCGAATTATGAAGAAATGAAAAAAAAATTGTAGTAAGTACTAATTTTTTATTTATATATATATATATAGATATATTTATTTACACTATATATTATACATACTATATGATGACCATATAAAAAACAATTTATATAAATTACATCTACAGATCTTGAAAAACATCGGTAACAAAAAAATTTATATTGGTTTCAAATACTGGTTAGTTATGTTTCTTTTGATGGAATAGTAAATCAATTCTTCAATGAAATATATTAATAATAATTTTTATTTTTTATAGGTATCACACAATGAAAATATAATATATAGGTGAATATGTGTGCTCAAAAACCCACAATCGAAAATGGAAAAATATTATAATGGGTTTGTGGTTAATAGATTTCCATTCCATACATGAATATATAGTGACCCAAATAAATCAATGGATAATGGTGTTAGTTTGGGAGGATACCATCATAAGGAAAGTGAAGTTGACTTTCATGGTCTACTTGATGAAATAATTAGGTTTTTTTTGTCTAGAACCAAATTATGATACAATGCTTAAATGTCATTTGTTTGATACTAATCGGGGTTATGATTTCATCCACAATATGGAGTCATTGACATTAAATATAATAGTATTCTTATATAAAATGAACCATTTATGTTGGAACATTAGTCACATCATGTTTACTATGAAAATTATTGTGATGTTCTGAGCGATTTGGGGGATTCGTATAGTGTGATAAGAATGAAATCATATGACAATCAGTTTATTGTAAATTAAAATTGTTCTATGGAAGTGATACATGTTGAAATTTTTTAAGGAAGATCCCAAAATATATCTCTTACATGAAGGGATATAAATATCGATGATGAATCTCCTCCCCCCATTTAAGGACTGATGATATAGATAATTTTGATGATTTAATAAGTAATGATGAAACTAAAATTTGTATGGAACTTGACAAGCCTGAAGATGCGGTTAAATACATTGATTTAAATGAAAATAGTGATGAAGATGGTGATTGTTGTATTATATTCTGGTCTTTAGTTATAGGTAGTTATCATATTCGAATATTTATTATTTTTTAAAATTTCATATTTGTATTAACAATATGTTATATGTAATGTTATTTTATTCTGACATTTATATGTTTTTATAATTCATATCTATAAAAAAAATCCCTTACTAGTGAGAATATTTGTCTTAGGTGGCCAGAGATAATCCTGATGATCTATTACGTTCTCTCACAGATTCTAGACTAGCTAATGATGATCTTGATTCAGGTCCTCCTCCTCAGGCTGGTGCACCTACTAAGAGGGGGGCCAATCTAGCTTAATTTTTATTTATAGATCTTCTTATAGAGAGATGACCATCTATTGATTTTAATCCTTTTTTAAAGAGGTATTTATATTGTTTATGAAATTTATTTTATAATAACGAATTGTATTAATTTTGATAATAATGTTATGATTATAGATTTGTTTCAATTTTCACTATTTTTCATTTAGCAGTTGGCCAGGCTGGTACGATTTTGAGAAATTATTTTTCCAATCCATGGGTGTCATAGGGAATTGGTACCCATCATCATGCATGACCAGATGTTTGACTGTAACACCCAAACCCTACCTAATTGTCTTGAGGAGGCGGTGAGGGTTACTTGTCCTTAAGGGATGTTCCCAAGGCGCCAAAGGATGGAAATAAATGCCAAGGGCTTCGAGAGAGAAGTGGGGAATGATTTTCCCTCAAGAGGATAACCCAACCAACCAACCATCATCAACGATAAATCATGCATTTGTTTTCAACCAACCATAAGAACCCAAGGTTCATACAACCCAATATTTCCAAAACATCTGAGTTAAATGGAAGCTAAAGGACAATCAAGACAATATGTGACCCCACCACAGCTCCCCTACAGCTCCAAACTACATGCACCACCAAGCATCATGAGGCACCGCTAAAAGACGGAATTCCTTACCTTTACCCATGTCCCGGTATACTATATCTTCAAAGACACCAAAGTTCCAAAACAGGGGGTGAGTACAACTACTCAGTAGGATTTACCCATATGACTTCCCTACACACGCCACTAGGATAAACCGTAAGCACATTTATATAAAACTTTTTATATAAAACAATTCCATTTGAAAACTGATTACAAAGGCCAAACATGCCACACAATGGAAAGACACCACAACCAAGCCACACGCCGGTTACCATGTTCATATTTCACTCACAAGACCCATCTAAAAACGTCACATAGTCAAGCAATCAACCAACAATGTGGGTACTTTCTCAGCCAACCCGTTCACAACCGGACAAGTGGTACTTTCTTGGCCACTTGCCTTGATGGTGGCCCTTCCGTCTATTATCCATCCATCTCCCTGATTATAGTGGCACTTTTTCGACCACTCTACAACATCACAACACATTCCAATACAACATCCCATCCATATCAACGCATGCACAATCCACACAAGATCTCACATCATTGCAAACACCATCACATACCATTATCAAGCTCATGTTCAATGTCATTTTAAAATCAACATTTTAAAATCATCCAATTGAACCCATTTCCAACAAAACCCATTTTCATCCAAAAATTACAATTTCATGCCAAAAACCCCCAATTTCATGACCCATACATTTTCCAACAAATTTTCCACATGATTTACCAATTAAATCTCAAACAAACAATTTAATTGTAAATGCACCACACAATTCCACCAAGGGGAGTTGAGAGAGAAGCCACCTACCTGTTAGGGTTTGGCGAAATCGACCTTTTTCCCAAACGCACCTCAATTCGGTAGAACGCCTCCTCGAAACGCCCTTAAAACCCCTGCCTAACATCAATGGCCCAAACGTTAGCATCTTAGGCCAAAACCACCCTAGATCTATACACAACAAGTGTAGATCTAGAAAACCAAGAAGGCGGGAAGAGTGGATCTATAGGGAAACACAAAAGAGCCATGGGAGAAGACTTACCCGGGAGAAATTGCCTTAAAACTATCTTGAATCCCCTTCAAACCCATTCCAAAATGAGTGGGAGACCCTTCTATCCCCTGAGAACCGAAAATCCCAAGTGAGGATCGAGTGGGAGGAAGAGAGGAGTGTTTTAGGTCAAGCCTGAGGGAGCCCGGACTTAAAAACCCCAACTATAAGTGGTTTCACGGTTTAGCCCGCACGGTTTAGTAAACCGTGCACTAACCGTACGCACACTAGTGCCTTGAGAGAAAGTTCCCTCATGGTTTACTCGCACGGTTTGGAAAACTGTGTGCAGGCCGTGCGAAGCACAATGCCACCCTTTGCACGATTCTGAGAACATCCGCACGGTTCACACTAACCATGCTCAAACCGTGCGCCCCTTTAAAAGCCTCCAACCTCATTCAAAACTGTTCAAAACTCTCCCAACCTTTTCCCAACTCATTCCATGCACTTTAAACACATAAAAATCCATAAATAAAGGCTAAATACCTCAAATCGGGGGTACTACATTGACCACTGGATTGTATATTATTAAATAATATATACTTTTTAAAAGTTTATTTAATTACAAAGATATTTTTTAAATTGTTTTGTAGAATTTATTTTCTCCTATTTCTAATATCCATAGAGGTCATATCGAAAAGGCATCGGATAATTTTATATGTGAGCACTTTCGTTAGTTTCTACCCAACATCAGAAAGAAAGTTATGGATAAATCTTGTGCTATAATTTTCAATTAGTCTTGCATCTCTCAACATCCTAACTATTTATCATCTTAGGTTTTGGATGGGTTGTCCTCCTTCTAGCTAGGAGATACTTTTAAGAGGATATCATCAGTTGGGCGTTAGAGTTGAGGGAGGAAATAGGTCACCCATTGGGCTGGGAGTCATACCATTGGCATATATCAACAACATATGGTAACTGAAATTATTTATTAATGTATATATATTTTAACAATAACTTGTTTTTTATATTTTAAAGGCCATAAGAGACCCATATATTATAGAGTTTTATGTTTATAAGAAGATGTATACTGATCCCTATATAAGAGAAGTTATAGGGGAAAAGAAGAGCCATATTTTGGTTCTCTATTTTGTTTAAAAATGTCATGAATATTAATTTTATTGTTATTATAATTTTTCATTATATTTAAAGGAAAAAAATAAACTTCTGACATCTCATTCACGGGAGATTCAAGATGATACCAAAAAATATTTCACTATTGATTCGGTTTTCAATGAAGGGGATTGGATACATATGGATTTATAGGGTGTTGAGAATTGTCGAGTGATTGCTATTGGTTCTCGATTGGACCCTACGAGATATTGTGGCACTTCTGTGATGGAATTAGTGGGAGCGAAGGGAGATTATGGAGAGTCATCATCGACACCATTTTCCACTGCTCAATATGAAGAGAGGTTGAGAGATTAGGATGAGATGATATAGAAGATGCAGAAGGAGAGGGAGGAGGAGTGTGAGTAGCCGCGTTTTAGAGATTAGAAGATGATGGAGTATATGTAGAGACTTTCATGTGGCATTAGTATCAAGTTTCCTCCCCCCATGTGTTTTCAGTGATCCTCCTCCACCTAATCTCAATTGATGATTTCTGAAGAATTTGTGACTATTTTGTAATTTTCTAGGATAGACATATTATAGTTGAAGTGTTGTATTACTTATATGGGTGCTATATTTTTTTTTAGTTTTTTTATTGTTTTTAGATATTTCTTAATTTTTTAATTAAATTTTATTTTTTAAAATTTATTTATTTAATTTTTGGTTTTTTAATTATTAATAAATATATTTAATTATCTAATTATTTTTATTATTTTAAAAATATATTTACTTTTTTAATTAATTTCAATAATTTTAATTATGTTTAAGTATATTTATTTTATATTTTTTTTAAATTAATTTTATTTAATCTAATATTCTAAATATTTATATATATATATAAAATTAACTTTTATAACTCATTTGACTTTATTATTTATTTTTCATTAAATTTAAGCATTTTTATTTTCATTTTATTTTTTGAAAAAATTATTATTTACAGCGGATTATTCGTCCGTCGTAAATGATTTCAAATAATATTCTAGGAATGTTTTATGACTGATTTCATATTCATAAAAAAGGTTTTCTGTGATGGACCATCACTAATAATCAAATTTGGGATGACCTCTTATGCAATGGATTATTTTCAACAGACACCCATCAGAAATGACTTTCTGCGATGATAAGCTATTGTAAATAACCTGTCGCAATTATTTGAAATTCTTCTTTTCTGGGAAGGGTGTGGTTATAAACCTAATATGACACCACTAATTTTTCATTTACATAAGTGTTCATTTATATTAATGTGAATTAAATGCCATAAAAGTAAATTGACACATAATAATGCAAGTAATAAAACATCAAATGAACATGTGCTGACCAAGTCTCCATAAACCTTGGTCAAAACTGCTCTAAAACAATACTAGAAGCATGTCATAGTAGTATCACATGAATTAGATCATACCAAGTAATTTTTTTCACCTTTATCAAAAACATTGGACTCTCTATTAAGGGAAAATCATTTTACCTTTAAGAATAATCAAATTCCACCATTAAGAATCAATTCCATGCATGACATTAAGGGAAATTATTTTCCATGACTCATGGTTACATTCTTCCTAAGATGATATGCATTCTTGGTATACCTATATAATGGAAACTCCCTCATATGCCAGGATGTTCTCCATTGGTATATCACACCAACATAAGTGTGAAATCTTCCAATGGCAATATGGTGTTCTCCCATGCATGTCAGTCTATATAAATAACCATCCTACGCAAGCCATAACCTATGAATCTTGTTTTACATGATCCCTCTCTAAGGAATCATCTATGTATGTCAAGGAAACATATCTACTTAAAAAGGAATCATTGATTCCACTAGCTATACAAACACCACATTTAATTCATGACATAGAAAGTAATAATATATCTTAATAATTAATTCCATAGGCAATGAAATATTATGTAGGTTGTAAATTACATAGCAAGAAAAACATAAACCATACCAAAAACTATATCAATTAAGGTATCCATATCCACACACAAACATGCATGTGATAAACATCGAACATGGGTCTCATGGGCTATACTCCTGCACAAAAAAACATGACAAACAATTCCATATAAGGTCCAAGATGATAAGGAACATCTTACCTATAGATCGTATGTTTCAACATCAATGTTCCTCAAGATGGTAGTCATCCAATACATGCTCACACACAAAGACCCTAAGAACCATCTCTAATGTCAGATAATATTTCAAGAGTATAAATTCCATGAGGGAAACATTATGGCTATAAGGTAGGAGACTCACCCAAAAAATTCAACAAGAGAAACAACATTGAGACATTTTAGAACACCAACGATCCTCAAGAAACAATTTTTCTACACTAATGATAGGAAAATACTTGATATACTACTCAATACTCATATTTTTAAGACATAACATCCTCCTTACATGATTGTTCAAGAAAGGTGAATAACTCATCTAGAAGAAGTATTTTTCAATGAAATGATCCAACAAAAACATACCAAAACTTGGAGCACTAGAAATGGTGGATGAACAAAGGAAATCAATTGATCAATGGAAAGGAAAGTGTAATCTAAACAAGGAAGAAAAAATGTCTTAGGTAAAGGTAAAAATACCAAATTTCCCTCTATTAAGGATGCTCCCAAACTACCAATCTCTAAGATGGGTGGATAATTGAGTGATTTAATCGAAAGAAAACATGTGAGGTAATAATTAATCAACCCCTCATTCAGGATTCATGACTTTTCCCTTTAAAAAAGATGATATTTGAGAATAAATATTTGGATTTAGACCAATTAAAAAATATCCCAATGTTTTTAGGCCCCACACCATGAATTACACTATAGTTGTGGTGTTCTTGACACCCAGTTAAAAATAGAGATCTCATGTGGCATGTTTCCCTAACCTAACCCATTTTACCACCCAAAAACCTCCCAAAAATGCATGGTGAGGTCACCTAGATATGGCCCATATGACCAGCCCAGACAGTCAGTTCCCATGTTGATGACCATGCCTGACCATGTCCCCTTTCCCATTTCTCATAGGGGAACACCAGATAAAACCATGACCTTGGTGTTTTTTTGTACCAAAAACCAATAAAACACATTTTTAAGCCACTAAAATGATTCATAAGTCTCACCAAAACATGAATCAAGCCAAAATATAATGGAAATGATGAAAATTGAACTTAATGTATTGAGGAAAAAATCCAAGACTATACACCCTTCCTCTCCAAGGAATTTTCATCATTAAGAAGAATCTCTAGATGTCCTCCTTGAAAAAATCATGCCACTAAGATCAAACATAAAAATCCCACTACAAAGATCCCCCCAAGATCCATCCATTCTACTATAAAACATGAACTAGTGTAACCATATTCACATGAAACACCTCCTCAATCTGATATATAATCCATACTTTCCTCTCAACAAATGATGTGTTAGACTCTAGATCAACATCCTCATAGTAAAATCACATGTATAAGATTAATAATGTGTTTATGAAGATGATAAATATGTAACAATAATTCCTAACATAGTACTATTGAGGTAGGTATACTTGGTGATCCACTTCACCAACATGTTCAGTCATCCTAATCAGTCCCTCAAACCACGGTGTCAAAATACCCTCCTTCTAAAAATGATGATTCCCCAACCGAGGTGATACCCAGTCAAAAACTAGGTCCCTAAAAATGAACATGAAAGTTCATATCCTCTAATTGGAATATGATAAATTCCTATTATGAGTGTTCTATAGTGACCCATACTTTTCACACACATATATCACATCTTATTAGATGAATAATCATTACATAACATAATAATCTTTGCCAAAATCATGTAGGTCTAGTGCCTTTGGAAAATTTTATATATATAAGAAAATAGTTATTTTTTACTAGAACCCTTCTTAGACATATCATCCTTAATACCTTTCTTCAAAAACAATAAAAATAAATCAATAGAAAGGTTGACATCAGAGTCTCGAGAAGGGTAAACAAGGGTGATATCAATATCACATGCATATAAGTGTATGAGAATATTAGAATAAGATTTGAAAACCATGACCTTTATATCATAGATTATAATATCAAGTCATGGAATAAATATTTTTATATCATAATACAATATTCATAAAGGAATCATTGAAAATAATCCATAAGAGCATAATATTTTCTTAAGAAATAGATTCTTCTCTTACATATTAGCATTGAAAATCATTTACGTAGTAGTCAAGGATCATTTCAAAGACATTAATGGTTTAATGGGTTCAAACAAAATAGTATATAGAATATAGGTAATCGAGACTATACCATTAATTGTATAAGGTCTCTCTCCATTGGTGGTTGGAACCTCATCTATTAAATAAATCATTATTTTCCCTAGAGAAAGAATTTCCCAATTAACTGATATTGATGGTGCCTAGGTATACTACTATGTACCCTTGACCTGTCTTCCTTGAACATGGTCATCACATATTGATAAAAAATCATGAAGAAGTCTCATGTTTCCACATTGGTGACATATATTTTGTGACTATGTGTAAGATATACAAATATGTACCTTCCTCCTATAGTTGTACCACCTAGTGAAACTTCCACCAATAGATGGAGTAGAAGAATACCTACCATGATTATTCTATCTAAAAACATACTATACCTCCTGATCTATCTTATTCCTACTTGTTGGTCGGAGTGGTTTACTCAAGAGGGGGTGAATTGAGTACCAATTAAAATTTCTGTATTTAAAAACACTGTCTTAAAGACCCCCAAATAAAATAGTAAATTAAACTGTAGTGAATTTATATTAAAGTAGATGTTCTGTTAGATTCTCAAGGGATTGATTAATTCCCAGTTAATCAACACAGGAGTGTGTGATTATCTTTTGAAACTAACTTATTGTTCTACACTTAACATAAAAACTTGCTAATTTAATTATCAAAGTAACTTTAAAAACAGTATTGGTTTTAAAGTGATTAGCAGCGGAATAAAACTTTGAAAGAGATGGCACAACAATGTAACCAAGAGGTTCAGTCTCAAGCCGAGACTTAGTCCTCTCAAAAGTTTATATAAAAATGATCCACACCCTGGATCGAGGTTCAACAGTTTACAACTGTCCTTGTCCAAGACCTCTACCACTGTTCTTCGTGGGAAACAGTACAACAGCAACCAGCTGTCCAGGTCACACACGACCTCTACCACTGTTATTCATGGGAAAGAAAGAATGAAAAGGTTTGGTAAGGATTTAAAAATCCTCCAGTTTGAGTACAGGAGACAGTGTACGTGTTAGATACAGTAGATAACACACACTGCTCGGAATGAATGATAATAAATCACAGAATAAGAGATGTAGAGTTTAGAAGTGGTTCTGGTGATTTCAGTGTAGCTCTGGACTCCTTTGGATTCGATCAGAAGTGAGTCTGAGTCCTCTTCTCGTTTCTGTTTGAGAAACAGAGTGTCGTATGATCCAGGTTCACAGATAGTGAAAATTTAGTGGTTGAAGTTCTTCAGTGTTCTTCTTATATGCACAGAACACTTCTCGAGTATGCTTGATTGTCTATGAGCTTCTCTGTGTTCTTGAAGGAACTAGTTTTTCTCTTCTTGTGTTTCTGGTATATGTCATCCATCACGCACTTCTCTTGTCGATTCTTATTTGGGCAGCGTAGTCTTCTCGTATTTATCTCCCAACAGGGGACAGAAAAGATTTCCTTTCTGCAGGTACGAGGTACGGGTTCCGGACATCCGACAACCTTTATCAGATATTTGACAAATCATTAAAATGTACATGATATGACCGTTAGATAGATTAAATATAGTAAATAAAGAAATTCAAACAGTGAGTCGAGTGATCGGTAGGTAATCAGCATCGGTAGCTTGAACATCGGTAGCTCAAGGTCATTAGTTGCTTTGACTCTATCGGTGGCTCTATGCGTCGGTTGGTATATGCTTGTATCGGTGACTTTGTTTATCAGTAGCTCCATGCATCGGTAGCTGCATGCGTCGGTAGCTCCATGCATCGTTAGCTCCATGCGTCGGTAGCTCCATGCGTCGGTAGCTCCATGCGTCGGTAGCTCCATGCGTCGGTAGCTCCATGCATTGGTATCGGTAGCTGTGAGTCTGTATCGGTTGCTTCGTCCATCGATGACTCTTATTCCATCGGTAGCTATTTATACTTACACCGGTAGCTCTATGTTTGTGTCGGTAGCTGTCTGTAAGTCAGTAGCTTACATTTATAAGTACATCAGTAGCTCTGTGTTAAGTATATTTGTGACTCTGTCTGTCGGTAGACTAAGTCTATCGGTAGACTAGGTACCGGTAGCTCTTTACCAGTAGCTATAGGCAGATTACTTATCTGTTTTATGCTGAACACATCCGATTGGGTTAGAATCAATTTATAACTTGTATGAACATGGATAAAAGAGGATTAACATATTCCAAGTACTATTTTAAAAATTATTATTGGTTTGATCACAGATTTGAAAGAATTAAAGTATAGATCAATGATACTTAAGAATATCATAGAGAATGAAAACATAATTGGGATTTTCAACACATATGAATACATGATTGAGATTATCAAAACAGGTGACGTCAACAATCTCCCCCTTTTTGATAATCATAATTTATGATATGGGAATTTAACATAGTGAAAAAAATAATAGTAAAGAGTATAATATTGAATTCAATTTTCTCATTGAAAACAGCATCAGAGATAATAGAAATAGTATGATATAGACATAAGTTATCAAAGGTAACAATCATAAGGTACCGAAGGTAAAAAGAATCATAATAATAGTAGAGATAAAATTGAAAAGAAGGTTATTTTTCTCTATTGAAAATATTTCTCATTCTCTCATTTTGTTCTCCCCATCTTATTGTTCTCCCCCTTGTATTGTTCTCCCCCTTGTATTATTCTCCCCCTTTGTGATAATCAAAAAGTGGGAAAGTATATATATATAGGAGACAAATAAAACATGAGAAGTAAAAGGAGTTCTTCTGTATTAGAGTAGTCAAAAAGTACAGAAACAGAATACAAATGAATTCCTATAAAAAATCCTGGCCACTGGATCAATCCACATCTTCAACGTGAGATTTTCCTTTGGGATCAGAAGAAGGGTCGGGTGGTGAGGATGTAGGTGAAGGTTTTGGAATGCCAGAAAAGTTAAAAGGAGGTTGGGCCACTGACACATAGTCAGGCCTATAGGTTGAAGATCTTTGGGTGATCATTGGTGTGAGGCTTCGAATAGCTTGAGGAGGAGTCAGCTGGACTGTGGAAGTAGCTGAGGCAGAAGTAGGCAAAGCAGGAGGTATGATGACTGGTCTGGCATCAACATGCAAGAAGGGCAGCAGCAGATTTCTAAAATCCATAATAATTCCTCCTCCTCTTTCCATAGTAGAGATGAAATCATCTTTGTTCTCCATGAATTTCTCTAAGGCAGGAGTCAGTTCTCTTAGCTTGCTCACTTGTTCTCTGAAAGCTTGAGTGACTGGAGGTAGCTTCATGTTTTCCAACATCATCTTGAAGTGGTGTTCGAGTTGATGCTTGGTGAAAATTTTGGTGAAGTAGTAGTCCACTTTGCTCTTTATGGCTTCCTAAGAGGCAGTGGCTTCTCTCATGTAATCTTGAACAATCTTCATGATTTCTCTAGCAGAATCTCTTGTAGAAAGCACCACTCAGCTCAACTCTGATGAGTCCACAGAGCCACTGGTTGAAATAGAACCAATCTCCTCCTTCAACATTGCTCGAACTGAATTCAGATCAATTAAAAGTTTGGATGTGAGAGGGCCAGGAGAGAAGGAAACAGTTTCTTTGAAACTCTTAGAGAAACCACATATTAGGCTTTGAACTTGAGAGTCTTGCAATTGAACATGATCCTTTACTGAGGTTTTGAAACATTCAAACACCGAGACAAACTGGCTTACTACACTCTTCACATAAGCTAGGTCCTTGTCAGCTTGAGACTTGGAGCTCATATAAGAATACAAAGCAACAACTGTTGTCTTGAGAGCTTCAAGATCTGCTTCGATCCTAGAAGACTGAGTCTGGCACTCTTTCACTTCTTCCATAAGCTCAGACACAAAAGAAGATAAATTACAAGCCAGAGATAGCTCGAAGGATCTCTCTAACATTTGCATTTCTTCATTAAAGCTTTGCTTCATCTCAGCAAATGATACACTGAATGATTCTTTCAGCTCATTCTTCATGCATTCAAGATCAGATTTAGAGACAAAATCATTTATGACAACTGCAGCAGATCCCCTTGCTGAGGCCAAACTAACTGCAGAATCAGTCATTATTGAATTAATTGAGGATGCAAGAGAGGTTTCCATTAACTTCACTTCTTCAACAAAACTGGATTTGAGGTCCTCTTTCAGCTTATTCAGATCATGAAATCTGACCACATCATCTGGCAACAACTCAGAAGCAAGATCATAATTGGTCTTTGGTCTATTTACAGACATATCATTATCAGAATCCAGATAATCCAATCCACAGACTATAAACCCTGGGTCTTCTACCCAGTCTCCAAGCTCAACAGCTACTGTAAAATTTCCAAGAACAGATTGATGCTCCCCCTCAATGGGTGCATTCTCATGTATCACAACAGCATTCAGTGCTGAATTCTCTTCATCAGAATCTTCTACTAAAAGTTCCATCGGTGCAACAACTAGAAGATCTTCTGATACAGGTACAGCTTCTTCTGTATCTCTTTCTACTTCAGCAGTTGGCATAGCTGAGTTTCCAATCAAAGGACTCATACTTAAACTACCAGAAGCAGGTGATTCAGATACATTCTCCTTTTCCTCTTCTTCTTGGTGAGGTACAGACTGGTCTTCCTCATAAGTAGACAAAATTTCCTCTACCTTTCCTTTCCTAGAATAGACCAATTCTGCAACAGGACTTGGGGGCAAGTCTGGATCTCCTCCAACATCCATGGGAGTTTATTCTTCTTCTTCTTCTGTTTCATCACTATAAACAGGTTCCTCTTCATCAGGTCTCAGACTCGTATCTCTCATATCCTTTGGTCTTGAGGGATGATCCACAGGATTAAACCTATCGTATTTCTTCTAATCATCACTGACCCATTCACCCTTCCATGGGTTCCAGTTAATTTTCATGTACTTACAAACAGTCGAGGTGATACAGAAATTGTTCCTGACTACAACTGTCTCATCCTGAGACTCAGCTATTCCTTTCACTTTTATCATTACTGAAATCAGCTTGGCAAAGAACAACACATTAGTCTTTGACTTTAGTCTAATCATGTCTTCCATTTGAAGCATTAACAATCTGCCGATTGATTTTTACACCATGTCTTAGAAAATGAAGAAGATAGATATCTTGATATCTCATATTTGAAAAATCTCCTCGCCTTGGTATCAACACATGCTGAACAAACTTGAAGAGCAGTCGATTCTCTCCATCCATTTCAGTAGCAACCACTTGCCTTTGATTCCCATTACCGGTCAGTTCTTTTAAGGCGGTTTCATAATCAAATATATCACTGCTAGGTGGCATTGCTCTTGATACATACCTAGAGACACCTTCATGTGGTTCTTTCAAACACTCATCCCACTCTACTGAAGAAAAAGACATCTCTTTTCCATTTAAACAAGAGATTACCCGACTCTCATTTTCAGACTTCTCGAAGGTTACAAACTCGTAGAACTGTTTTACCAACTTCGGGTAGTATGGGCCATTGTTATTCAAGAAACAATCCACCCATTTTTGGTCCTCCAGAATCTTGAGTACTAACGATTTGCTAGGCAGTAGCCATTCCACACACAGTTCCTTCTCGATTACTATGTCTCTATTCTGCAAGTGAGGATTCACTGGTCGCCTTCCCGATCTAGTTCTGACTTCACTAACACTGGCTTTATGCTGTGTCTTCTACTTCTTAGCATGTGGTTCTACACTTTCATCTCTGACGATAGGAAGCTTAGTTTTTGCCATCGCGGGTTTAGGGTTCTTGGCCGATTTGGGAGCAAAGGTTCGAAGGTGAGAGATTTTGAGCTCGGTGAGGTAAGAAGTGGCTTAGACTTAGTTTTTATCATTTAGGAATTCCAAATAAACGACTAAAATAGAGTAAAATAAAATAAAATAAAATGATTCGTATTCTTGGCGGCAGACAGAAGTTTTAAAATATAGCATCGGTGAGAATTTCAACATCGGTGAGAATTTTCACATCGGTGAGCATTTTCACATCGGTGAGAATTTTCACATCGGTGAGAATTTCACATCGGTGAGAATTTCACATCAGTGAGAATTTCACATCGGTGAGAATTTCACATCGGTGAGAATTTCACATCAGTGAGAATTTCACATCAGTGAGAATTTCACATCAGTGAGAATTTTACATCAGTGATTAAACATTCCCAATTCGTGTCTTATGTAACTTAGCCTATCCGAACATAAAGGTTTAGTGAAAATATCAGCCAATTGATGTTCAGTGCCAATAAATTCAAGAGAAATATCACCTTTTTGATAGTGATCTCTTAGGAAATGGTGTCTTACATCTATGTGTTTGGTTCTAGAGTGAGATACAGGATTCTTAGAGATGTTTATTGCACTGGTGTTATCACAGTTGATTGAAACATGTTTAAAAACATATCCATAGTCCAAATGAGTGTGTTTCATCCATAGAATTTGTGCACAGCAACTACCAGCAGCTATATATTCTGCTTCGGCAGTAGATAATGCAACTGAGTTCTGTTTCATACTACACCAAGAAACTAAGGATTTTCCAAGCAAATGACATGTTCCTGATGTGCTTTTTCTATCTAACTTACAAATAGCAAGGTCAGCATCTGAATAACTCATTAACTCAAAGGATTGTCCTTTTGGTTAAAACAATCCTAAGTTAACCGTGTGTTTGAGATATTTAAAAATTCTTTTAATAGCAAGCAAATGAGATTCTTTTGGATTAGCTTGAAATCTAGCACACATACACACACTAAACATAATATCAGGTCGACTAGCAATAAGATAAAGTAAACTACCAATCATACCTCTGTAATTTGTTTGATCAACAGGTTTCCCATTTTCATCTGCATCCAATTTACAGGTAGTACTCATAGGAGTTTCACTTTCCTTGATACTATCCAGACCAAAACGTTTTAAAAGATCCTTTGTATATTTACTTTGATTCAAAATAATACCATTTTCATTTTGAAATACTTGAAATCCAAGAAAGTACTTAAGCTCTCCCATTAAGCTCATTTCAAATTCATTTTGCATACTTTTTGAAAAAATCAGTACATAAAGAGTGTTTAGAAGATCCAAAAATAATATCATCAACATATATTTGTACAACTAAAACATCTTTATAAATTCTTTTAATGAAAAGAGTTGGATCAGCAATCCCTTTAGTAAAACATTTTGAAATAAGGAAATTGCTAAGTCCATCATACCAAGCTCTTGGAGCTTGTTTTAAACCATACAGAGCTTTAGAAAGTTTAAAAACTTGATTTGGAAAATGGGGGTTAGTAAATCCAGGTGGTTGTTCTACAAAAACATCTTCAATTATAAAACCATTTAGAAATGCACTTTTCACATTCATTTGATATAACTTGAAATCCAGATGTACAGAATATGCAAGTAAGATCCTAATGGCTTCTAGTCTAGCTACAGGTGCAAAAGTTTCCTCATAGTCTATACCTTCTTCTTGACTATATCCTTGTGCAACTAGTCTAGCTTTGTTTCTAACTATATTTACATATTCATCTACTTTATTTCTAAAAACCCATTTTGTGCCTATTGTCAAAGTGTCCTTAGGTCTGTCAACTAATTCCCAGACTTTGTTTCTTTCAAACTGATTTAATTCTTCCTGCATAGCTATTACCCAAAATTCATCATTGATAGCATCATTGATATTTTTGGGTTCTAGCTATGAAAACAAATCTTGATGTTCAACCTGGTTTCTTAGAGAAGCTCTAGTTTGTGTTCCTCTATCAAGATTACCAACAACAGCTTCTAAAGGATGATTCTTTAGAATCCTCGTTGATCTGGTAAAGGTTGGACTAGAAATTTCAGGTTCATCTATAGGTTCGGGTTCAACAGAAACAGATTCTGGAAAAAGTCCAGAACTGGATGTTTTTACAACAGGTTCTTTAGATTTATCATTAATGTCCAGAATAGACAAATCTTCTTCAAGATTCTCAAGAGAGGTTTTAGGCTCATGTGGATCAGTTTCATCGAATTTGATGTGAACAGATTCTTCCACACATTTAGTTTTCTTATTGAATACTCTATAGGCTTTACATGAAATAGAGTAACCCAGAAAAATTCCTTCATCACTTTTGGAAGCAAACTTATCCAGATTATCTTTAGTATTCAGAATAAATACTTTGCAACCAAAAACTTTAAAGTAATTAACCTTAGGCTTTCTATTGTTCCACAATTCATAAGGGGTTTTCTTAAGAACAGGTCTAATTAAGACTATATTAATAACATAGCAAGCTGTATTAACAGCTTCAGCCCAAAAATAAATAGGCAGGTCATATTCATTGAGCATGGTTCTAGAAATTTCTTGAAGGGTTCGGTTTCTTCCTTCTACTACACCATTCTGTTGGGGTGTTCTAGGGGAAGAAAAGTTATGAGTATAGCCATTGTGTGAGCAATAAGATTCAAAATCTTGATTTTCAAACTCACGACCATGATCACTCCTCAAAGTTTTAATCTTAAGTCCACTAAGGTTCTCTACAGATTTAGAGTATTTAACAAAAGAAGAACAAGCTTCACTTTTGTGAGCTAGAAAATATACCCAAGTATATCTAGAAAAATCATCTACAAGAACATAAACATAGTGATTCCCATTTAAACTAGAAACTCTTGATGGTCCAAACAAATCCATGTGAACCAACTCAAGTGGTTGAGAAGTCGAAACTTCTTTCTTTGATTTATAAGAAACTTTGTGTTGTTTTCCCTTTTGACAGGGGTTACACACTCTATCATTTGGGAATTCTAATTTAGGTAGGTCTCTAACTAGGTTTTTTCTAGAGAGTTTTCTAAGTGAGTGAATGTTGCAATGTCCCAATCTTCTGTGCCATATCCAAGATTCTTTATGAAAAGCATTCAAACAAGTAATATTCTGCTTAGCTAAAGAATTCAGATTAACAGCATAAACATTTTCATTTCTTAAGGTAGAAAATACCAAAACATTTTTAGAATTAAAAACTTTGGAGGAATCATTTTCAAATTTAACATGAAAACCATCATCACATAACTGAGAAATACTTAATAAATTGTATTTAAGGCCATCAACAAATAAAACTTTAGAAATCAAAATTGAATCAGTGTTACCAATCTGGCCTAGGCCGATGATTTTTCCTCTTGAATTATCACCAAAGGTGACAAAGCCTCCATCAACTTTTATTAAAATCTTAAAACAAGAGAAGTCTCCTGACATATGCCTTGAACATCCACTGTCCAAATACCAGGTCTCTTTACAGGAGCTCTTCAAGCAAGTTCCCTACAAAACAGATTTAGATGGGAGATGATTTTGGTACCTAGATTTTCTTGGGTCCAGACAAGTTAGCCAATAACACTTTAGGTACCCATATTTGTCTAATGGGTCTCATATAATTTGTAGAATTGACATGCTTTGAAAGATAAACTTTATTAGATCCATAGCTATGTATATAACTGGTTGAAGCATATGAAGTTCCAGAATTACCTTCATTCTATCCAGATTTAGAAATGAATCTAGTTTTGGAAATTTTCCTTTGTCCAGGTTGGTATCCTATACCAGTAGTATATTTAGGTGCTTTTTGCTTTCCTAGCATCTGTGTTAGTGTATTTTTGCTATTGGTGAACTTCTCTAAGTCTTTCTTGAGTTGCTCATTGGATAGTTTCAATTCAGTAATTTCTTTTAACAGTTGAGCATTTTTCTCTTTTTTAATAGTGAGTTCGGTTTTAACTGTAGTGGTGAGAGCATGCTGTTTCTTTGAAGACTTGTATTTGTCCTTAAGTTTATTACATGTCTCTTCCAGCATATCACAGTACTCAAACAATTAATTTTTAGACATTGTTCCAGAATCAGAGTCAGATTCTGCATTATCTCCAGAGTAATAATTTAAAGTAGGAGTTTCAGCAGTTACCTGAGAAGTGTTTGTCATAAAGCACATGTTTGCCTTATTTTTGTGTTCTGTTTGAGAGCTTTCAGATTCGGTAGAGCTATCCTCAGAAGCACTCCAGGTAGCTTTCATGGCTTTCTTAAACTTATTGTCCTTATATTCATATTTCTTTTTATACTTCAGCTTTGGACAGTCGGCTTTAATGTGTCCTTTTCTCTTTCACTCATAGCAGACAACATCATCTGATTTGTCATTCTTCTTCCAATCCTTGTTCCATTTACCTTGGTGATCATACTTACCCTTATAATTTGTTTTTCTGAAGAACTTATTTTTCCTATAAAATTTCTTAAATCTTCTAGCAATGTGAGCCATCTCAGCATCACTGTCAGAATCACTTTCACTGTCTTCACAGCTTGAACTTTTAACTACGGCTTGAAGCTTTTCTTTGTCCTTATTCTTTGAATTTGAGGATTTGAAAGCGACAGACTTTCTTGGAGGTTCATTTTCTTCCTCTTTATTCACTTTAATCTCTTCTTCATACATCATCATCTTGCCAATTAGTTCCTTGATAGGTAGAGCAGCAGTGTCACACGATTCTCTGATTGAGACAGATGTGCCTCTCCATCTATCAGGTAGACATCTCAAAATTCTCATAATTTGTTCCTTCGATGAGACATCCTATCCCAGCGAGATCATTGTATTGACAATTTCATTGAACCTGAGATACATGTCAGAAATGGGTTCGTCAGGCTTCATTTTAAAATTATCATACTTGATAGTATAAGTGTTCAATCTCATTTCTTTAACATTCGTTGTTCCTTCATGAGAAACAGCTAAGGTATCCCAAATTTCATATGCAGTTTTACAAGAAGAAATTCTATTAAACTCTTCATCTCCTAGAGCATAGTACAAGGCATTCATAGCTTTACAGTTGTTATTGTAAGCAGTCTTTATAGGTTCATCCCAAGTAGATCTAGCAGTAGTAGGAATTTTGTATTCTGATTCAATAGCAGTCCAAATATCAAAACCTATGCTTTCTAGATGAATTTTCATTTTTAGTTTCCACTGAGCATAATTAGTTCCACTGAAGAAAGGTGGCCGGTTAGTAGCAGCACCTTCAAGTCTATTGTCCATGATGAGAAAATTTTAAAGAGATAAAAATTTAGATATAACAGAAATTTTAAGAACTTTAAAATACAACTAAAATCACAGTTCAAAAGCAGAGTACTTTTAGAGAGTATTTTCAATCCTCTAATACCAAGTGTTGGTCGGAGTGGTTTACTCAAGAGGGGGGTGAATTGAGTACCAATTAAAATTTCTGTATTTAAAAACACTGTCTTAAAGACCCCCAAATAAAATAGTAAATTAAACTGTAGTGAATTTATATTAAAGTATAGGTTCTGTTAGATTCTCAAGGGATTGATTAATTCCCAGTTAATCAACACAGGAGTGTGTGATTATCTTTTGAAACTAACTTATTGATCTACACTTAACATAAACACTTGCTAATTTAATTATCAAAGTAACTTTAAAAACAGTATTGGTTTTAAAGTGATTAGCAGTGGAATAAAACTTTGAAAGAGATGGCACAACAATGTAACCAAGAGTTTCAGTCTCAAGCCAAGACTTAGTCCTCTAAAAAGTTTATATAAAAATGATCCACACCCTGGATCGGGGTTCAACAGTTTACAACTGTCCAGGTCCAAGACCTCTACCACTATTCTTCGTGGGAAACATTACAACTGCAACCAGCTATCCAGGTCACACACGACCTCTACCACTGTTATTCGTGGGAAAGAAAGAATGAAAGAGTTTGGTAAGGATTTACAAATCCTCCAGTTTGAGTACAGGAGACAGTGTATGTGTTAGATACAGCAGATAACACACACTGCTCGAAATGAATGATAATAAATCACAGAACAAGAGATGTAGAGTTTAGAAGTGGTTCTGGTGATTTCAGTGTAGCTCTGGACTCCTTTGGATTCGATCAGAAGTGAGTCTGAGTCCTCTTCTCGTTTCTGTTTGAGAAACAGAGTGTCGTATGCTCCAGGTTCACAGATAGTGAAAATGTAGTGGTTGAAGTTCTTCAGTGTTCTTCATATATGCACAGAACACTTCTCGAGTATGCTTGATTGTCTATGAGCTTCTCTGTGTTCTTGAAGGAACTATTTTTTCTCTTCTTGTGTTTCTGGTATATGTCATGCACCACGCACTTCTCTTGTCGCTTCTTATTTGGGCAGCGTAGTCTTCTCGTATTTATCTACCAACAGGGGACAGGAAAGATTTCCTTTCTTCAGGTACGAGGTACAAGTTCCTGACATCCGACAACCTTTATCAGATATTTGACAAATCATTAAAATGTACATGATATGACCGTTAGATAGATTAAATATAGGAAATAAAGAAATTCAAACAGTGAGTCGAGTGATCGGTAGGTAATCAGCATCGGTAGCATGAACATCGGTAGCTCAAGGTCATTAGTTGCTTTGACTCTATCGGTGGCTCTATGCGTCGTTTGGTATATGCTTGTATCAGTGACTTTGTTTATCGGTGGGTCCATGCATCGGTAGCTGCATGCGTCGGTATCTCCATGCATCGGTATCTCCATGCGTCGGTAGCTCCATGCGTCGGTAGCTCCATGCGTCGGTAGCTCCATGCATTGGTATCGGTAGCTGTGAGTCTGTATCGGTAGCTTCGTCCATCGGTGACTCTTATTCCATCGGTAGCTATTTATACCTACACCGGTAGCTCTATGTTTGTGTCGGTAGCTGTCTATAAGTCAGTAGCTTACATTTATAAGTACATCGGTAGCTCTGTGTTAAGTATATCTGTGACTCTGTCTGTCGGTAGACTAAGTCTATCGGTAGACTAGGTACCGGTAGCTCTTTACCAGTAGCTATAGGCAGATTACTTATCTGTTTTATGCAGAACACATCCGATTGGGTTAGAATCAATTTATAACTTGTATGAACATGGATAAAAGAGGATTAAAATATTCCAAGGACTATTTTAAAAATTATTATTGGTTTGATCACGGATTTGAAAGAATTAAAGTATAGATCAAGGATACTTAAGAATATCATAGAGAATGAAAACATAATTGGGATTTTCAACACATATGAATACATGATTGAGATTATCAAAACAGGTGAGGTCAACACTACTACCAAAAGAGGCATCGATAATCACATTGGGAAGTATGATCATCAATATATTAAGAGTTGGAGGAAAACCTAAAACCATGTCATCCTGTAGAACTTTCTAAAATTTCATGGCATTACAAAGTGCATATGTATACCTCATATATTCAAAGACACTAACCTGGTCACTGAGATCTGGATGAAGGCATATCTCAAACATCCTAGCCTATTGTTCCTCATTCCATGCAAAAAAAGAACAAAAGTGTAGAAAGCCTATGAAACGAGTTGAGTAAGAAGAAATTTTCATCATACCTTACTAAAGCTCCATAAACCCCCAAAATTTTTCTAACATAATCATGTTGGGGAATAACTTATAACACCCTAAGATTTTTAGAATTATTTTTTTTGAATTAATAAATTCTTTTTGATATTTTTCATTTCACACTACACTAAAAATAGTTATTTTATATAGATTAATGAAATAATTTTGGCTTGAATTAAATGAAATTGCAAGTTAATTATACACTAATCACAAAGTAAATTTTATCTTTCTCTATGAGGAATTCTGCTTATATCTTGTGTTACATGCTATGATAACTTTCCTCGATGGATTGCGTAACACACAAGACCAAGTGTTACTGAACATTAATATATTGTTTAAAAAATAATAATAATATAATTATATATAACCTACACATTAAATTATATTTTATGAATATTATTTACTAACTTATGTAAATATATGGTTTCAATGAAATATAAGATGATTTAATTATTTAGAAATAAATATAAGAACCAAATTGAATATAAATGGAGTATTTTTATAGAAAAATATTATTATGCCCACAAAGTTGTTTTAATACTAAAAAATTACATTAATTACAATTAGTAATTTATATTATAGTAATATTTATCTTAAATATTCGATCCAATATTTTTGATAATCATCCAATATATTTTTTAGACATAATATAAGAACAAACAAATTTTACTCTTAGAAATTTATTTTTTTATAAATGTAGTTTTACCACCTTTTAATGGAGAACCAATTTTAAATCAAAATTTTGGAAATTTTATAGATTTAATATGTAAAAAAATTGTCTCTGTAAGATAAATGTAAAAATTACGTTAAGATAAAAATATATATTTTTTTGTAATGTTTCTTTTTTAATGAATTGTCAAAAAACTAGATTTTAATTTAAAACAAATTTTTCATATAATTTATCTATATAGTTAAATTATATTTTTAATTTGATTGAATATTTTATTATATAATAATTTTATCATTAAATATAGTTTATGTCATTGGAATGAATTTTATTTCTAAATTGACTATAAAAACATAGCGAAATTTTGAAGGTTTTACCTTTTAAAAACTCGTATTATCAACCCTTCTGTGAGATTATATTTAAAATAATTTGTTCTAAATATGGGATTTTAATTTGTAAAAATGGATTCCATATTGTTAGTCAGAATAATTATTATTTATAATAAGTTTATATTTTATTGATAAAAAATATTAGTAAAGTAATTAAAATTAATTACAATGATTAAAGTTAAATCAAGCTTAACTAAGGACTACATATTAAATTCAAGACCCAAAACAAACAATAAAATTTTCCAAAATCCATTAGATGGACATATTTATACCCAATAATAACTTTTATCATCTTTAACCAATTATTTAACATCTTTAAATTAAAAAACATTTGTGGGGTTCCTTTCTTTTAAAATATTAGTGGAGTGCCACCCCTCCTCCTCTATAAATGGTATCCTCACCCCCCACTTCCTCACACCAATCAGGCCACTTTCTATCAACCAAAATATATCCCAATATCTCCCCTACATACATACCTTCTACCTTAAAGCCACCCCTCTATAGGAAAGCAATCCATGGAAGCCTTTCTCTATAAACCAAAAGGAGTTACCCGATTAAGAGGTAACACCATCCCTCGAACTCCTTTCTTTTATAGTCTTTCTCTACTCCCTAAAATATTTTTATTTCATGATTGTATAACAACAACAGTATCCTAAATATACTAGTATAATTTTATGTTAATTATAAAACATCTACTTAGACACACTTCCATCTAGTGGGTAATGAATAGTCTTTTACATGTATAGTGGACAATCACCTCACTAAACGGGAATTGTTCAATTTTTCTTTACCAACTATCATGGTGGAAATTATGATATAAAATATATTTATATATGTTATATATTATATATATTACGTCTTTATGCTTTTTAATTATTTTAAATAAAATATCATTATACATTCCATTTGATTTTAATACGATAATTTCATTTGAGGATGTGTCAACAACCGCCAACTCAAAGCGATGTGATTCATTCATAAACTACCTAGAATGTATTAAGGATGTAATTAGAAACTATATATGATATATATGATATAATAAATCTAATGTAATAATTATATATAGAAAAATATATACATATGTTTCTTTTACTTTCATTCGTTCAACATGAAAATTAAACGGAAATAGTGATCATGAATATATACGTCTTACCATCTCCATGAACTGTGCTTTCTATTTTATAATTATAAATTTAATGGATTATTTTAATACACATAAAATTAATATAAATTATATTTATATCATTTTTTACATTCTTTAATAATGATATAAGTAAAATGACCAACGATATGACAAATTAAGACACTTATGAAGAACAAATAAAATATTATTTGATGTGAAACCTTAACATAGGACGGTTAACAACCGAGTAATATAAGGTCATAATCAAATGATATGTGGTATTATATATAAGACTAAAGTTATTTAAAAAATTTAAAATAAAATTATATTTATTAAAAAAGATATTTTAATGAGTGTGATGAGATTCCAGACTCAAGGTAAGGGGCATTCCATCTCAATTTTATTTCTACGAGATACATACTATGTCCTCCACTCTTTCCTTTTTTTTGGGTATGTACTTAAGATAATTTTATTCTATGTATCTTATACATATATTTATTTGTATTCACATGTCCATTTTATGATCCTTCTTTCCTGGGGTTTATGTAACTAATGTTACCAATTTGGTAAAATAGTTTTGTCTCAATTTTTCTTCTTTGAGACTCATGTTTTCTATGCAGCTAAATTATTTTTCCAAGGTGTATATGCTTAAATTTTACATGTTATATCATTAATATAGTTCTTTTCATGATATTTTATGCTTAATTAGATTTATTTTTCTTTTCTGGAGAGTATGATCTCATGTTACCCTGTTATAAGAGTTTATTGAGACAATATTATCCATTTCGAGATTATTTATTTTTAATCTTCCTTTGATGAAATATTATGATCCATCTCTCAATAACACAAATAATTTTCCTTATCCTATGTTTATTCAAGATATCTTCATGTGTAAGTACCATTATTTACACTCTTTTGTACTTAGATAATTTTTTTATGTAAAATATTATTGTCTCTCTCTTCAGTTAGAAATCTATTGTATTCAAAAACAATGTTTTTTAAAATGTTTTCATAAAACATTAAAAAATTATTGAATTTAAATTTCCTGTGAAAAGGATCTTAAAAATGTTTTATTGTTTCTAAATATTCCTTTATATTATTTAAAAACTATTCTCAGAGAAAAAGTTTTTCAAAATGTTTTATGAGGTAAAAAGAATTTTACAAAGGAGAGAGGATATTATCCTCAAGAAATGTATTTTAAAAGATTTTTCAAAATTATTTCCCTATATAAGATAAAAACCATTTGTTTTAATCATAACATTATGGGTAAATTATCAGATGTTTCAATTCATATTATTTCTCTAAATGGGGTATTTTTTGATAGAACGATGTTTATGAAACACATTTCTCTTTCATAAGTTATATAATTATTAAAACCTTCTTCTTTTCGTGGGTTATGTTTATGATGAAATGATTATGAAACTTTTATTTTTCCACAAATCATGATATGATTACACATCTATAATACCCATTTCATTTCTTGGGTTATGATATGATTGTATATATCATATGCCACATGTAAGTATGATTTCATTTTGAGATGGGTGGGACCTATATCTCCCTCAAATTCATTGGGTAAGGATTTATATCTGATGGTATAAACATGGATAGAACAGGAAATGAATGTGGATAAGTATTATAGGGTTGAAACAGGAAATGAAATCGGCTTAGTATTATAGGTCATGAATAGGAAATGAACTTGGTTTAGTATTACAGACCTAGAATAGGGTATGAACTTGGTTTAGTAAAGGTCACTATGATGGTCTTGTTAGTGATTCCTTGGCTTCTATGGAAATCATATTATATGACTTTGTTTTTTCCATAATTCCATAATTTATTCCTATGTTATGCTTTCTTGGCTTAACTTCTTTATTTCCTTATGATTCATATATTATGAACTATCATGATTTATTCCACGATTTATGTTTATGATATTTTATATGTAGGGTATGATATTTTTAAAGTTATGATCACACTCATATACCCTTATCCTTGTGTTTATATATACATGTTTCCATTGTTTTCCCTTATTGAGCATCTGAGGTCACCCCTTTTAAGGTTTTCTTTTACCCCAGATTATAAAGATACATATTATTTTTTATGTTTCTAAGAAGGGTGATAGTCAAGAAGAACCTAGAGTGAAATTATATAGCTCACTTATGTACCAATGTTCATATTTACATGTTTCAAAGGCACTAAACAAATACAGTCTTTGGGAATCTATTTGTATAATGTTTTAAGTATTCTTCATGTGTAATGTAATGTCTATGTATCTCAATACAAGGTTGTTAGAGTTGGTATCAGAGAAAAGGTTTAGTTAGTATTTGGAAACTAGGATGATAAAACATTAGTGTGATACCTAAGTATTTTTCTAAGGATATGTCTAGGGATGTCTCAGAGGATAAGTATAAGGATGGGTTAATGTTTAGGAAAATGTCATGTAATTTTGGTAAAGGATTGATTGAGTGGTTTTCTATAAATACATCCCTATCTGAATACTACAGATGGATTTCACTATGTCACAAATGTACATATTAGTAACAACTCTGACAATACACTCTATGCCTGAATCTGGGTAATCGGGTACACGTCAATGGGCTTTGTTGCACACCTGGTTTGACACTCCCGAGGGATATTCTTTGGGAATTCATAAACTCTTCATGAACCATCATGAAGGATTTAAACAGAATTTGGTTGTTAATAACATAGGATAAACCTAAGGTCATAATCTAGGAATCCTATATGTACTTTTTTTGTTATATGGTATCCCATTATGATAAATGTATCTGAAACAATGCCTTATTTTTTTAGTCAATGGAGAGAATTATATGGAATATGGTTAACACTAAATATTTTTTATGTGGAATGTATGGGAATTATAAAAATCAATTTCCCAAGAGTAAATATCGTTAAGTGAATAAGGAAGGTGGTATGAGTATTGGTTATACCTCTGATGATAAAGAAACTGCAAATGTCATGTGAAATGTATGTGATGTTCTTTCAGTATTGATTACATTAATTATAAGAATCATGATTATATTGAGGTTATGGAACCTTAATAAGTGATTAATATTTAATATTCTTTTAATTAGATATTAATGAATTAGTTAATAATGCCTAAGTAATGGTTTTTGAATAAATTTGGATGAATGATGTATTTATGTTTTGGAATTCAAAGATTTTGTTATATGATTCATGAAATATATAATTATTTTTAGTATAAATTTTCATTATGTATTGAAAAGGATATGTTTAATGGTGAGGAAGACTTATTTAAGTGATATTTCGATTAAGGGAATGTAACCCTCAATTTGATCAAGACGTTGAGAAAATTGTGTTTCTCATGGATAGAGAGATGATTGATTTGGATAAATAAAATTGGATAGCACTGATTTACATGGATTAGAATATTGATTGGTTTAAAAATTATTTTATGTCATCATGGATGAATTTGAAAACTGATTGGATTTAATAAATATTTCTAGTATCCTTTTGAATAAAAAAGTATGATTTTTTTCAAAAAGGATTTATAGTAATTAAGGTTATTACCATGTTTCAAGGGAATATATGATGAGGTTATTCAGATGTCTACAATGTGACATCCAATTGTTAAAATGAGATATAAGGGGGATCAATATTAATCTGATTTAATGACATTGTTTGAAAGAATTTATTTTTAATCATTAAGAAAGATTATAAGGGTAACCATTTATGGAATGTTTATATATGTCTTCAAATATATTTTTTGAGATTACATTATTATCTCATCACATAAGGACCTATTAATATTGTATAAAAAATTATAAAAACAATATTTTGATGATAACTAATGATGGATGAGATGGAATATCATGGATCTAATAATATTTTACTTCTTGAGGAATGAATAATTCACCATAGATTTAGAGAAAGAGGTAAAGTGGATCATGGAACAACAAAGGCTTTGGTTTTTCTCAAATCATGCAATAATTTCTTTTCATAAAAATTAATTAAATTTTGGAAAAAGGATCTTCAAACCAAATTTTTTTCCCTATACACATGATTATTATTAATGAAAAGGATACTTAGGTCATCATAGATTTATGGTTTCATTATTATTATCTTTCTCCTCACCTTTTCTTCTATCTCTCTTCATCAGAACATGATGGAAATATTTATCTTCTATTTCCATGTTTTCACTTCCCACCTATGTTCTCTTATATGGTGATATCATAATGTGTTACTATGGTAAACATTTATAGTTCCAATTTTCCCTTTTTAAGGGGAGAATTATTTTTAATTTTAACAATGTGGGGTCCTATGAATGAATCCTTTAATTATTAACCCTTTAACAACCCAAATTATTTTTTAGGGTGAAATTGATTTTAAGGTGTGTATAATGTAACACCTTGAGATTTTGGGAATTATTTTTTTTCAAATTAATTAATTATTTTGGATATTTTTCACTTCACACAACCCTAAAAATAGTATTATATATATATTAAATAAATAAGGTTGGTTTATGTTATATTCAATGCAATGTTAATCATACACTACAAAAAAAATAAATATTACATTTCTCTATAGGGAACACCGATGATAGATTTAGTTACACAAAAAAATAACATTCCTTGATGGATTTCGTAACACGCAAGACCAAGTGTTTTCGATCAATAATATGTAATTAAAATAAAAACAAACACTACTGGAAAGTAGGATTTTCCCAACACTTATATACCAACAGTTTTCCCGAACCGTTGGTATAAGTGTTTTTTACCAATGGTTTTAACAAACAGTTGGTAAACAATGGTTTTGTGAAGGCTTTCCCAACTGTTTGAAGAAATCGTTGGCAAAGCCAAAGTTTTTTCTTCTTTTCCCAATAGTTTTTACAAACCTTTAGGAAATTTCTCCTCAAATACATCCAATTCCAGAGGCCCCCGCAGTATGACACAACATTCCCCAATTTGCAGAAGTCATGGCGCCCAGTGAACCCTAACCCGATTTCTTTCATCTGATCGGTTGCAACTCCATCACCAGGTTAGATTATTTAAACCTCTTCCCAAATACAAGATATCTTCCTCCAATTTCCACATTTATTTTAATATCTCGAAAGATCACGTCATTTTTTCCTGTTTTAGGGATTTTCAAAAAATTTAAGATTCACAATAATTGATAGTGAATCAATGACTAATATTTGGAAATTGATGTTTTTAACAAATTTCTTTGAGTTGTGTATAAGTTAATGTTGAGTTTGAGTAATGTATTAAAGAAACCCATAACGCGGAATTCATTGTTTTGACCTTCATTTAAGGTATGATTAAATTCTTCTATAGGTAGATTTATCAACCTAATAACAAAAAATTATTTCAAATTCAATATGAATATTTTCAACATATAGGTGTCATTATGATACAATTCATACCATGTGGGAGTTATTTTTTCTAAAATGACACTAATGATTTATGGGTCCTCATTTTATAAATTGAAACTACATAATGGTTTTAGCTTCAGGGAATTCATTGATTTTGTGAGTTATACATTCCTAGGGAATGGTTGAAAACATAGAAGGTTACATGAACCTTATTATTAATCATTGATCGATGAATCAAGATGTCATTATCTAGATTAATAGTCATAAGAGTTAATAAAAATATAGAGAAAATTACTTGTATGGGATATTATCTACTTGGATTCATAGGTATGATGATCCAATAGAATGTACTAATTGGTGTGAAACTATGATAGTGAAATATAAAGCTAGAACACATTTGTTCATGTGGATCCTATCATGTTGTTAAACTATTGAAATGAATTATATTTTTTTGGTAGAATTTTTTTATATGTGAGATGTAAAATGACATTCGTGGGTTATTTATAATTTATAACGGCTTAAATGTATAGATAATACATAGTTTTTCTGGTATAGGGGGGATTACATTGCAAAAGGACCATGTCATTTTACACCAATAATTAATTTATTTTTTTAGATTATATTACTATTTCCAATGAAGTGTGTGACTGTGACAAGAGAGATCATCACACATACATCTAGTGTAAATCTATTTTAACATAATTTCAAGTTGTTTCATTCTCATCTATATTCATTTTGGTTCCTGGTAAATGTATTTTTTGGCTACATCTACAACTCATCTTCAATAGTGGATTGAGTGTGCTCCTTGGGATGGGTTATCCTCCCTAGTAAATGAAGAACAAGTCACTTATAATATAGAGAATGTTATATAGAATGTTTACTAGTGAAGCCTTTCATTTGAGGGATCATAACCATAAAAATCAATAGAATATGGTTACAAAAATTTATTATAGCTCATGATGATATCAGTTACGAATCCTATTCATTCAGACAATGATGCTGATAAAACCTGTTTATAGGTTTTCATTGATCCGCAAAAATATTCTAAGTATTTGAGTGTGTGATAGGCCCATATGTAATAATACTTCTGAGTCATTTCATTACTATAAATTAAGTATAATGTTTTAATATCAAGATACTAAAAAAATTTAAAAGAATTCAATAATTAGGATTGAATTCCATCATTTATCTAGATTTATGATAGGGTTTTGTGGTAATGGGAAATTATGTTTGGTTAATGCTGACATCCCAATAAGAGAATCTATGATATTTCAAAAGAACTCATATATTAAAGATTTGAAAATTCCCCTTGGACAGCTCGTACCCCCTGGACAGCCCCCCACCCTTGTTGACAGCCCGCCCACCCACCCTCGGACACCCGCCCACCACCCCCCGGACACCCCCATCCCCCCCGGACGCCCCCACCCCTTGGAAATCCCCCCCAGCCCCTTGACACACATGACCCCACTGGATAGTGCCGCCACCCTCGTGGACTGCCCGACCACCCCCGTGGATAGCCCGCCCACCCCCTGGATACCCCAGACCCCCTGGACAGCCCCGCCACCCCTATGGGTAGCCCTCCCACCCCCTGGACACCATGTACCCCCGGACATCCCCACCCACCCCCTGGACACCCCACTCACCTCCTTGGACAGCCCGCCCACCCCCTGGACTCCCCCTACCCCCTTAGACAGCCTGACCACCCCTATGGACAGCCCGCCCACCTGGACACCCCGACCCCCTAGACAGCCCCCACCCCCTGGACACCTCCGACCCCCCAGACGGCACCACCACCCCCCTAGACACCCCGCACCCCCCCTGGACACCCCGCACCCCCTTGGACAGTCCCACCACTCCCCTGATCCTCATCCTACTCCTCATCCTGATCTCCCTAAAGAAGATAAAGTATAAAACTCATTTACTCCCAACAAGATCCTTAAGGATTATGTATTCCTTGATCCACTACCAATATCTTACTGGGAAATCCTTGAATATAGGCATTAGAAATTCTGTATCTTGTTTTCTTATATACACTGTATTTTGTTGTATTTCTTAATATGATTATCATATAGAGTAATGTGTCAGTTATGCTTTTATATAAAGTAAACAATTTTAATTTACCTAAATATTTTTTTGATTAAACTTCAATATTATTGAATTGATTTGAAATGACTTATTTCAATTTTTTTACAGAATGAACAGAAGTTGGATGTACGAAACTGATTGGATTTCAACTAATTTTTAAAATAATTTGAACAGATTTCTAGATTTTTCATTTGACAAGGCTTCAGATAGTGGTCGCATACACTTCCCATGTTTTAATTATGTTGGAATACCTTGGTTGAGTCGTGAAGCAGTTAGCTATCATATTACCAAATATGGTTTCCAAACAAACTATTCTGTGTGGTATCACAATGGAGAGAAAATAGAATCTCAAAATGTTGATGATCCAAATGATAGGACTGAATTGGAGAGTTTGATACATGATCGGTTTCCACTTATTCGGCATCATGAGAAGGAAAGGATTTCCAGCCAACAATATTTCGATACAAGCACACATGATGAGTCCAATGAAAATGATTATGTTGATGGGGTGAAAAAATTGAATGATGCTGCGACGACTCCAGTATATCAGCAATGTGGTAAAATGAAAAAGTTGGAATTTTTAATTCGATTTTTTCATGGGAAAACTATGTATGGGATTTCAAATACCGAAATTGATTACATTCATACCTTATTTAAGGAATTACTTCCAGATGATGTAGATATTCCCTAAAACTACTATATGGAATGGATGTTAATTGATGAACATAGATTCTCAAAAAAATCATGCTTGCCCGAATGATTGCGGCTTATTTTGGGACGAAACTACTGAATGAAATGATTGTATAAAATGTGGAACCTCTCGATGGAAGCAAAAAGATAATGGAACACCTTCTCGTGTGACACAAAAAGTAATGTGGAACTTTCCATTGATCCCCAGATAATAGAACATTTTCATTTCTGATGAAATGTCCATAAAATGCGATGGCATGACACCGAGAGAAAAAATAATAATGAAGTGTTGGTTCACCCTGCAGATGGATTTGCATGGCAGAGATTTGATTCTCGATATCCAGAATTTGCAGCTGACATGCGTAATGTGAGACTGGGTCTTTCATGTGACGGTTTTAATCCATTTGTGAAGATGCTTACTTCGCACAGCACATGGCCGGTTTTTATACACATTTATAACCTTCCCCCTTGGTTGTGTATGAAAAAACCTTACACTTTCTTGAGTATACTGATATCTGGCCCTTTTTATCCCAGAAATGATATAGATGTATACATGAAACCTTTAATAAAATAGTTGAAACTTCTTTGGGATGTGGGTATGCCCACATACGATGCATGTTCGAAAGACATATTTCAGATGCGTGTTGCGCATATGTGGACGATCAATGATTTTCCTGCTTATGCAATGATGTCTGGATGTAGCACAAAAGGAAAATTGTCATGTCCTGTTTTTATGAAGAATAATCGATCGAGAGGACTGAAATATCGTCGTAGTTTTAGTTTTATGGGAAAACGATGATTCTTTCCAATGAACCATCCATATAGAAACAATGGTCGAAGATTTGACAATACCATGGAGAATGATGATCCACCTCAGCGTATGTCTGGAACTGATGTGCTTAATGAATTGAAAGATTTCAATTATTCATTTCGGAAGGGTGTATTGAAATCTAAGAAGGGGGAAAATGTTTTCAATGATACCTGTTATAGTTGGAAGAAGAAGAGTATATTATTTGAGTTGACATATTTGTCAACCAACTTGTTATGTCATTGCTTAGAAGTAATGCACATTGAAAAGAATATATGTGAAATAATTCTTTAGATTATTCTAAATGTCAAGGGGAAGACAAAATATGATTTACGATCTCGATGTGACTTGGTAGATTGGGGGATCAGACCAGAATTGCATCCTGTCTGTATGAGTGAAAATAAATGGCAAGTTCCATGTGCTTCTTATGTGATGACACCTGCTGAAAAAAATCAATTTTTAGAAGAGCTAAAGACTATTAAAGTTCCTGATGGCTATTCATGCAATATATCAAAATGGGTCAACAGAAAAGAGTTGAAGCTGAAATCATTGAAGACTCATGATTATCACGTCCTTTTGCATGAGTTGATTCCAATAGCAATCCGTTATCTCTTGTCCAATAATGTTAGAGTCTCAGTTTTTCTGTTGTGCTATTTGTTTCGAGATCTTTGTGCTAAGAGGTTGTCCAAATCCTTCTTGCAAAAACTATTGGTAGAGACACCATTAATTTTCTGTGAGTTAGAGAAAATATTCCCTCCATCATTTTTTACATGCATGTTGCATCTGACTGTCCATCTTCCGACCAAAATACTTCTTGGAGGACCCGTTGATTTCTGTTGGATGTATCCAACTGAAAGAAACATGTGCACATTGAAATCATATGTTCGGAACAGGAATTATCCTGAAGGTTCTATTGTGAATGGTTACATAGATCAAGAATGTATAGATTTCTGCGCAATGTATTTGTCTGATCTTACAACGAGAATAAACATACCAATGAGAAATGAAGAAGAATAGTATGGGAAAAATGAACCCAGTTTTCTATCACTTCCTCATATAGGAGGAATTCCGGGATCATATAAATTGACGACATTAAACCTTGAAGAGCTAGAGATTTCACATCGCACAATTTTTTTCAATTGTGATTAGTTCGATGAGTATATCAAGTAAGTAAATTTTACATGTATCTTTTATCTTATCTCTTGTAATTTTAAATATTTGTTAAACTATTATTATTTTTATCTACAGGGAACATACAAAATTGATATATAGAAAGCATCATTCTTTATCTTTGAGAACGAAAGAGTCTTTGCATAGAAAAGGGTTTTCTGATTGGTTGAAATTGAAGGTAAAAATATTTCTATAATAACTAAGTAAAAATAATATTTAAATAACTTTACTATTTGTTTATATTCTAGGTATCTAGTTTGCATGCAGACTCTGTTTATGAGGAAATAAGATCTTTGGATTTTAGTCCTAATACCATGGTTCGTGCTTGGAAATCACTTGTGATCAATGGATACAAATTTATTATCACTAAACGAGCAAGAAACATGAGAACACAGCATAATGGTGTTATGCTAACTGCCACAACAGACTATTATGTCAGTTCATCGGATTCTAGACCTCATTCTGAAAATGTTACTTATTATGTAGTTGTGGAGAAAATAATAATTTTGGATTATTACTCGCATGGTCGAGTCACGATGATGAAATGTCAATGGATTGATTCAATGACGAGGCAGGGAACCTTTATTGATGATTGTGGATTTCAAGTTATTGACATGACTCGCACTCTTACCACTGATGAACCATATGTATTGGCATCAATGGTGAAACATGTTTTTTATGTCCAAGATCATCATCATCCTAAATTCAGTGTAATTATTGATGTAAATCCCAAAAATGTTTTTAATGATGGTGATGATGAAGTTGACACTATCCCTACTATAATTAGAAGTAATCTGTTTATTACTTATGATGATGCCAATAGCTCAATTGTTAAAGTTGATTGTGAACCCGAAGTTGAGGTGGGAAATATATAGAATCATATAGTCGTGTTCTCACCTATATGTTTCACCTACATCATTCAGAGTGTGTATCCTAGTACTTACCTTCAAACCACTATAAATGTTCTTTTACTTTATGTTTTTTTTATCAGAATGGTTTTTCTATATATTTTTGTGGCTTACACATTAGTTATTTGTTTCTAATTACTTCCATATTTGTTTTCATTGCAGGAAATGACACCCATTGAAGAGAGGCGATGGAAAAAGATGATAGATAATAATCGTTGCATGGTACAGATGGGTGTTACTCCACTCATCCCTATTGTGAGTATTTTATTCCAAATATAAATATTTCAATAACTTATAATATCATGTGTTTACTTTTGTGTTAAACTTTTTTTCAGGATCGACCCCATAGACGAGATATATCTGACAAGGAGCCTGATATTGCTCCCAGTAGAGAGGCTGATGGTAGGAGGGGGGTGGTGTCAGAGATGGACGATCATCGAGTGATCCCGGTACTGAGGCTTGTGGTACGAGGGCTCTTGGGGCGAGAGTTAGATGATCCAATGCCATAGACTTATCTTTTTCACCCCATTTTGATCCTGGCGTGTCTTTAGGGACACACGGAATATTTAGACCTATGATGTTTAAACTACCAGTTGGCTAGTTGTCTATACTATCATCTTTCGCTTCTGTTTCATTATCTCTGAGCTATTATATTCCACCTTCATCGACTTCTGCTGCGACACAGTATGTGGCTGAGGAGAATACACTGAGGGAGACTCCACCTATACAGGATATTCCTTCAATATCTACACATCCAGTGACGCCCATTGATCCGAATACCACAGGTATATTTATATAACTCTATCAAATTGTTATACCAAAATTTATTTTATTATAACTTGTACTGATATTATTTTTCTTTAATAACAGATTCATCTACAGATAGGATGCGGGGACGGGGGTGTACTCGCTTGCGTGCGGTATGGAACCGCCAGACACAGTTGATGGTTGAATACAATGTTGATGGACAAATGATTGAGAAATCTGGGCAGGAATGTCTGGGTTTTTTGGCGACGCTAGGCAAATACTCTGATATCATTCCAGTCAGCCCTCTCTCTTGGAGAAATCTGCCACACGAAGTCAAAGATAATGTGTGGGAACAAATATGGGTAAAAAATATATTGGATTTAATGTAGTATTTTTTTTTGTATTTATATGAACTAATATATTTGGTTTCAGCTTCGGTTTAACTTCCCTGATGGCGAAGGTGCACGACCAACGCGTTTAAAAGTGTTAGAATAGCTTTGGAGAGCTTATAAACATGACCTGTATGTTGGCTGGTGTGATAGAGTGGGAACAGAGATAGAGACATTACCTATCATGGATGACTGCCCGATAGAGCAATATCTCCAAATGATTACCCATTGGGAGACTGCCAAATTTAAGGTATTAATCTCATTTGAGGTATTTAAATGAGTTTTTTCATATTTTTAATTAATATAATCTTATTTATTATTAAACATTATTTAAGAATATTCTGAAAAAACAAAAAAAACATTGATTCAAATAAATACCTCCACACTTTGGGGAGCACAACTATGTTAGATCATGAGAGGCAGCTGGTACAAAATAGTTGTTTATAATTTTTTTAGGACTTTCCCTTTTTATTGTTTCCTTCTAAAATTATGTGATTTATTGAATATTGAATATATGATTATACTTGCACTTTATATTGTTTCAATGTCATTATAGAAGCACATGTTGAATATTGAAGGACGTATCCCTCGAAAAAAATTGTTTTGCTCGAGTAGAAGAAAAAAAGATGAAACTACGGTAAATGAATCAGCCAAAGAAAAGATTTTAAGTTTATATTTGTTTATTTCAATGTTTAATATCTATTTTTAAATTTATTAATCTATTATTATTTTAAATAGGCTTCTTTAGAGGCTCTTGATGCCCAAGAGCCTGAAAATTTTGGACCACACGATCATTTATATCAGGTTTTTGGAGAGGAGCACTCTGGTCGAGTACGCTGCCGACGTGGTAAGAATATAGTCCAGATGAGGTATTGGTCCTCTCCAGGTATCCATTCTAGTACCAACGAGTTGGAACTGGTCAAGGAGCATGAAATAAAGTCTGATAAAAGGGTCACAGAGTTGTAAGTACAAGTTCAAATGAGGGACAAATAATTTATGAAACTGATGAAAGCTTTATCTTCATCACTTCCACCAAAGGCTAGCGCGGCTTGTCAGACATTTAGGTCGTCGATGGGTGCATTATACAGTGCACCACGTGGTTGCTCTAGTGTCAGTCGAGATGATGAAGAACTTGGTGATGAAGAGGATTCTAAAGAGGTCGAGGGTGAGGATGAGGATGAGTATGATGGAGAGGATGGGGCCGAGGGCGAGGATGGGGTTGAGGGCGAGGATGTGGATGAGGACGAGGAGGGGGATGATGGTGAGCCTGGGGATGATGACGAGGATGATGACGAGGACAGAGATGTCGGTGAGGATGAGGCCGATGATGATAGTGGTGATGGTGATGGTGATCAGGGGTAGATTGATCCATTACATTTTTGAATTCTGTATAACTCTATATTTTTGAACCTGGTTTTCCACTCTGGGGTTTTCCTCTTCTTCATAGGGATGTTGTTATCAGAACACTATTTTTCACTTGATTCATTTTGTATGATTAGTCTTCTACCTAGACCTTTATTATTCCATGGTACTGTGATACCCATTTTTCTATTTTTTATTACATATCTTTCTTAGTTTTCCATGTATTTCATGTTTATGTCATTTTCCCATAGAACTGCATTTTATGTCATTTATGTCTGAAAGTTTTAAGCCTGATAGTAACATGTGTGGAATAATCACATGAAAATAAATGTTCTTTTGTATGTTGTAATTGTACATTATTTATTATGTTCTTATTTTTGTGTTTTTGAAGTGAATCGTGCTGTTTTTGAATATCCATTCTATTCAGGGGATGATTTTTGTTTTAGTAATGGTGGATCTTCTGGGGGAAGAGGTTGCGTAGGGGGGAGGGGAGGGGAGGGGGATGCTGGGTGAAAAGGGTGGGCAGGAGGGGAGGGGAAGGGGGCTGCTGGAGGAAAAGGGTGGGCAGGGGGGAGGTGAGGGAATGGGAGGGGGAGGGGAGGAGGCCGCTAGGTGAAAAGTGTGGGCTGGAGGGGACGGGCAGGGGGTTGCTGGAGGAAAAGGGTGGGCAGGGGGAGGGGAGGGGAGGTAGGGGAGGGGAGGGGAGGGGAGGGGTCTCCTGGGTGAAAAGGGTGGGCAGGAGGGGGAAGGGGAGGGGGAGGGGTGGGGAGGGGGATGCTGGGGTGAAAACGGTGGGCAGGAGCGGAGGGGCAGGGGGAGGGGAGGGGAGGGGCTGGGGCTGGGCATGTTGGAGGGGAGCGTAGGGAAGGGGAGGGGAGGGGAGAGGAGGGTCTGGGAGAGGAGGATTATGACAGGAGGGAGGGGGTGTTGGGGGAAGAGGTTGGGTAGGGGGAGGGGAGGGGAGGGGGTGCTGGGGGGAAAGGGTGGGCAGGGGGGAGGGGAGGGTTAGGGGCAGGGGGCTACCAAGGAAAAGGGTGGGCAGGGGGGAGGGGAGGGGCAGGGGCTAGGCAGGTTAGAGGGGAGGGCATGGAAGGGGAGGGGAGGGTAGGGGAGGGGCTGGGTTATGGCAGGAGGGAGGGGGCTGCTGGGGGAAAAGGTTGTGCATGGGGGAGGGGAGGAGAGGGGCAGGGGATGGGCTACTGGGGGAAGGGGATGCGCAGGGGGGGTTCTGAGGTTGTAGGGGGAGGTGCTTCTTGTTTCATTGATTTTGTTTCCTTTTATTATTTTAAATGTATGTTACTTCAGGATTACTATTTCAATTTGTTGAGAATAAATTTTTCAATCCTGTTCCAATATAATTTATGATTTCTACTGTTTCTTAGCTGTGCAGATGTGTGGTGGAAAATTATTCATGGAAATCAACAGTTTGGTTATTATGAAGTTCTATGTGTCTTTTGTGATGGGTCTTCTCTTAAAGAAAAGGACAGGTCTCTTCTGCTGGGATTTATGATATGAAGTCAGCACAAAATGGTTATTACTGAAGTGGAATCTCATTTGGGCCAACTTGTGTGTTTTAAACACAGTAGAAAAAATTATCATTGGTTGGAAAGTAATACTGTTATAAGGTGTATAATATTGATCATTCATGCTTTCCTCTTCAAACAGACCTTTATGGAGGGTGTCTTCATTGCGGATGCATTTGGTTGTCAAAGTGTCTTTCTTTTGTTTAAAATGGATGCGCTTTTAAGTAAAATAAACGACATACATAAAACCAACCAACTACATTTGGATTGTGTTGATACTTTAGTAAAACGATCCATGGTTCATTTGTGACATGTACGAGTCAACCCCTCCTCAATCCGAGGCACGGTGTGGCCGACACCACTCAAAGTGTCCCACTTTTCTATGAAAGGGACAACAGTTTAAGTCAAAAAAAACTGACAAACAAAAAATGGATCAAACACATTCTAATTCTATTGATACTTTAGGAAAAATATCCATGGGTCATTTGTGACGTGTATGAGTCAACCCCGCCTCAATCTAAGGCACGGTGTGGCCGGTACCACTCGAAGTGTCTCACTTTTATTTGAAATGGACTGGATTTTATGTGAAAACATAAACCGACATACGGAAAACCGACCAAATGCCTTCATATTCTGTTGATACTTTAGGAAAAGTTTCCATGGGTCATTTGTGACATGTACGAGTATACCCCGCCTCAATCTGAGGGCCGTTGTGGATGGTACCACTTAAAGTGTCTTTCTTTTGTTTAAAATGGATGCGCTTTTAAGTAAAATAAACGACATACAGAAAACTGACCAAACGCTTTCAGATTGTGTTGATAATTTAGGAAAATGATCGATGGGTCATTTTTGACATGTATGAGTCAACCCTGCCTCAACTCGAGGCACGGTGTGGCCGGCACCACTCAAAGTATCTCACTTTTCTTTGAAATGAACAACATTTTAAGTCAAAACATCAACTGACATATGGAAAATGGACCAAATGCATTCGAATTCTATTGATACATTAGTAAAAGTATCCATGGGTCATTTGTGACATGTACGAGTCAACCCCGCCTCAATATGAGGCACATTGTGGCTGGTACCACTCAAACTATCTAACTTTTATTTGAAATAGACAGGATTTTAAGTGAAAACAACTACTGGCATATGGAAAACTGACCAAACGCATTCGGATTCTGTTTAAACTTTAGGAAAAGTTTCCATGGGTAATTTTTGACATTTACAAGGCAACCCTACCTCAATCCGAGGGCCGGTGTGGCCGGTACCATTCAATGTTTCTTTCTTTTTTTTAAACTGGATGCGATTTTAAGTAAAATAAATGACATACGGAAAACATACCAAACACATTCGGATTGTGTTGATACTTTAGGAAACTGATCCATGGGTCATTTTTGAAGTTTACGAGTCAACACCGACTCAATCTGAGGCGCGGTGTGGCCATCACCACTCAACGTGCCTCACTTTTCTTTGAAATGGACAATAGTTTAAGTAAAAACAACAACTGACATACGGAAAACGGAAAAAACAAATTCGGATTCTGTTGATACCTTAGTAAAAGAATCCATGGCTCATTTGTGATGTGTACGAGTCAACCCTGCCTCAATCTAAGGCATGGTGTTTCCAGTACCACTCAAACTATCTCACTTTTATTTGAAATGGACAGGATTTTAAGTGAAAACAACAATCGACATACGGAAAACTGACCAATGCATTCAGATTATGTAGAAACTTTAGGAAAATTATCCATGTTCCAAATGTGACGTTTATGAGTCATCCCCGCCTCAATACGAGGCGCGGTGTGGATGACACCACTCAAAGTGGCTTTCTTTTGATTAAAATGGATGCGCTTTTAAGTAAAATAAATGACATACGGAAATAGACCAAACGCATGAAAATTGTGTTCATACTTTAGGAAAAAGATAAATGGGTCATTTGTGATGTGTACGAGTCATCCCTGCCTCAATCCGAGGCGCGGTGTGGCCGGAACCACTCAAAGTGTCGCACTTTGTTTTGAAATGGCCAACAGTTTAAATAAAAAACAATAAATGACATACGGAAAATGGACCAAACGCATTCGGATTCTGTTGATACATTAGGAAAAGTATACATGGGTCATTTGTGACGTGTATGAGTCAACACCACCTCAATATGAGGCATGGTGTGGCCGGTACCACTCAAACTGTCTCACTTTTATTTGAAATGGACATGATTTTAAGTGAAAACAACAACTGGCATACGGAAAACTGACCAAACGCCTTCAGATTCTGTAGATACTTTATGAAAAGTTTCAATGGGTCATTTGTGATGTGTACGAGTCAACCCTGTCTCAATCCAAGGGCCGGTGTGGCCGGTACCACTCAAAGTGTCTTTCTTTTGTTTAAAATGGATGCGCTTTTAGGTAAAATAAACGACATCCAGAAAATAGACCAAACACATTCAAATTGTGTTGATACTTTAGTAAAACGATCTATGGGTCATTTTTGACGTGTATGAGTCAACCCCACCTCAATCTGAGGTGCGGTGTGGCCGACACCACTCAAAGTGTCTCACTTTTCTTTGAAATGGATAACAGTTTAAGTAAAAACAACAACTGACATACGGAAAATGGAACAAACGCTTTCGGATTCTATTGATACTTTAGGAAAAGTATACATGGGTCATCTTTGATGTGTAAGAGTCAAACCCGCCTTAATCTGAGGCATGGTGTGGCCGGTACCGCTCAAACTATCTCACTTTTATTTGAAATGGACAGGATTTTAAGTTAAAACAACTACCGGCATACGGAAAACTGACCAAACGCATTCAGATTCTGTTGAAACTTTAGGAAAACGATCCATGGGTCATATGTGACATGTATGAGTCAACGTCGCCTCAATCCGTGGTGCGATGTGGACGGAACCGCTCAAAGTGTCTTTTTTTGTTTAAAATGAATGCGCTTTTACGTAAAAAAATGACATACGGAAAACAGAGCAAATGCATTAGGATTGTGTTGATACTTTAGGAAAACGATCCATGGGTCATTTTGGACGTGTACGAGTAAACCCCACCTCAATCTGAGGCATGGTGTGGCCTACACCACTCAAAGTGTCTCACTTTTCCTTTAAATGGACAACAGTTTAAGTAAAAACAACAACTGACATACCGAAAACGGACCAAAAGCATTCTGATTCTATTGATACTTTAGGACAAGTATCCATAGGTCATTTGTGATGTGTACGAGTCAACCCTGCCTCAATATAAGGCACGGTGTGGTCGGTACCACTCGATGTGTCTCACTTTTATTTGAAATGGACGGGATTTTAAGTGAAAACAACTACTGGCATACCGAAAACCGACCAAACCCATTCGGATTCTTTTGAAACATTAGGAAAACGATCCATGGGTCATATGTGATGTGTATGAGTCAACCCTGCCTCAATCTGAGGTGCGGTGTGGATGGAACCGCTCAAAGTATCTCTTTTGATTGAAAAGGACAACATTTTAAGTGAATACAACTGAAATTTACACTCATCAACGATAGTCGCAAACTATTTTTCATGAGTTGGGTAGTTTCACTCATGGGGTCATAAGTGAAGAGACTCCTAAGAAAATACATTTTCACCATATATTATAAACAATACATGTTCAATTCAAAATTCATCACAAATCATTACATACCCAAATCTATCATTAGAAAAAATGGGATATAAGCCAATTTCAGACTGTTATTCAACTCTAATAGGTATTTCTCATACTATTCTGCCTATTAGAATTTGATGGGGAGGTGGGGGGGGCTGTGCTAGTTGGGGGGTTGTGTAGGGGTGAGGTGAATTACTATCGGATGATTGTTGTCATATGAAGATTGAAATAGGGAATTGTAGTACATGACATGGTTGGATGAATTTGATGGTTTTATGTGTTTTTTTGTGCTATTTTAGGTGTTTTTATACTGTTTTATGTTTTTATGTGGTTTTTGTGATATTATTTATGCAGGTGTAGGTGTATAGTGGAGGGGCTACTGGAGGAAGATGTTGTGCGGCAGTTCTGGAAAAACTCAATACCAACGGGTCTAAACAGTTGGTATAAGAGTGCTAGAATTCTGGAAAAACACTATACCAACGGTTCTAAACCGTTGGTATAGGTGTTCTAGAATTCTGGAAAAACACCTATACCAATGGTTTAGAACCATTGGTATATGTGTTCTGGAATTCTGGAAAAACCCTTATACCAACGGTTTAGAACGATTGGTATATGTGTTCTGGAATTCTGGAAAAACACAATACCAACGGTTTAGAACCGTTGGTATATGTGTTCTGGAATTCCAATTACCAACGGTTGAAAACCATAGGTATAAATATTCTAAAAAATGCAGTACCAACGGTTATAAACTGTTCATATACATTGGGAGAAATTTAATAAAACAATATACCAAGGGTTTAGATCAAACTGTTGGTATAAGTCTTTCCTCACGGCTTACTAACCAATGGTTTGGAAAACCGTTGGTATAGGCTATACCAACGGTTTTCCAGCCTATACTAATGGTTTTGAACTTTTGGTATAACCTTCTTTTCTAGTAGTGAAAAATAATATAATAATATATAACCTAGTTGTTAAATTATAATTTATGAATATTATTAACTAATTTATGTATTTAATGTTTTTCACAAAATAAAAGATGAATTATTTATTTATAAATAAAAATAATAACCAAATTGAATATAAAGTTAGTATTTTTATGAAAAACCATTATTATGGTAACAAAGTTGTTTTAATCATAAATAATTAAATTAATTACAATTATTAATTGATATTACACTAATATATATGTTTTATATTCAATTAAATATTTTTTATATTCATCCAATTGATTTGATAGACATAATATAAGAGCAAACCCCATTTCATGCTTAAAATCCTATATTTTTTATAAAGGTAGTTTTAACTCATTTTAACGGAGAACCCATTTTAAATAAAATTTTCTAAACTTTTATATATTTAGTATTTAAAAATAAACTTAATATTTTTAATTGAATCATAAAAATTGTTTAGGAATTTTTTTTTATATTTTTCAATAAGGTTTCATATTTCAACAAATTGTTAAAAATACGGGTTTTTAATTAAAAACTAATTTTTCATCTAATTTATTAATAAAGTTAAATTATTTATTAAATGGATTAAAAGATTAATTAGATAATATTTTTATAAATAAATACAATTTATGTTATTTGAATAAATTTGATTTTGAAATTGACTGTAAAAATGTAGCAATATTTTCAATGTTTTTCCTTTAAAAACTCGTATTGTCTACCCAATTGTGAGATTATATTTAAATTAATTTCTTCCACTTATCTGGTTTTAATTTGGAAAAAATAATTCCATATTTAGAATAAATATATTTTTTTGTCTAAAATTTTCAAGTTAGTTTTCCACCCAAAATATTAGTGAAGTAATTAAAATTAATTAGAATGATTAAGGTTAAATTTAGATTAACTAAAGACTAACCCTTAAATTTTTGACTGAAATGACTTATAAACTTGTAAAAAAGCCATTAGATGGAAGTATTTCGACCTGATCATAATTTTTATGTAATTTGGACCATTACTGAACTAATTTCAACAAAAAACGTGGGTGGGATTCCTTTCATTTTAAATTTTACTAGAGTGACACACCTCGTCCATTATAAAATGTCTCTTCTCCTCCCACTTCCTCACACCATTAAAGATACTTTTTATCAACGTGAATATGCCAAAATATCTCCCAAAAATCCCTCTATTTTACCTTGAGGCCACCCATTGGTCAGAAATCAATTCAAGGATGCTTGTTGGCACTAACCAAAAGAAGTTACCAGATTAAGAGGTAACACCCTCCCTCAAACTCCTTTCTTTTATTTTCTTTCTCCACTTGATAAAATATTATTATTTAATGATTTTATAACAAATTTGTATACATAATATAATAGGATTTTTTTATGATAATTATTAGACCTACACATACACACACTTCCATCTGATGGGTAACGAACATACTGTTTACATGTATGGAGGAGTACTACCTCCCAAAATGATGATTGTCCAATTCTTCTTTAACATCTCTCATGGTGTATATTATGATGGAAAATTAGTTTATATATGTTATATATTATATTTATTTTATATATAAACTTATTTAATTATTTTGTAATTCATAACATTACACATTCCAATTGGTGTTAATATTATATTTTTGTTTCAGGAAGTGTAGACTACCTCCCCCTCAAAGCAGTGTGATTTGATCATAAACTACATAGAATGTATTAAAAATGGGCATAGAGAATATTTATGATATATAGAATATAATAAATATACTATAATAAAAATATATATACATTTATATACATATATTTATTTTATTTTCATTATTAAAACATGATAATTAAAAGAGAAATAACATTCACGTGTACGTACGACTTACCATCTCTAAGAAAGGTGTATTCCATTTAATACCAATATATTATATGTATAATTTTAAAATAAATATACTGTATATACATGATTTTTATATAGTAGTTTAAATTCTATTGTCATGATATCAGTATAAGGACAAACGTTATAACAAATTTAGACACATGCGAAGAACAAAGCGAATATTATCCAAAGTGAAACCTTTATTTTGGATGGTAAACATGTGGGTAATATAAGGTCATGATAAAACCACATATGGTATTGGATATAATAATATGGTTCATTAAAATATTTATAATAAATTTATATTTATTATACAGTTTATTTGAATGAGTACAACGAGAGTCAATACTCATGGAACGGGGATTTCATCCCAATTTTTACTTTCAGGAGATGAATGCCATGTTCGACACTCTTTCATTTTGTGTTGTGTATATACTGCACAAGATTTTATACCATGTATTTTATACTTACATTTATGTGTATTCACATGTCCATTTCATTATCCTTCTTTTATGGGGTTTTTGTTTCAAAAGTTACCAAATCTATAAAATAGTTTTGTCTAAGTTTTTCTTCCTTGAGACTCATGTTTTTTTATGCACCAAAATGCTTTCTTCGAGGTGTATATACTTCCATTTTATATGTTATATCAGGATTCTACTTATTTTATAGATATTTTAAGCTTCATGTAATTTCCTTTTCTTAGATGTATATTATGATCCCAACTTACCGAGTTATAAGAGTTTATTTAGACAATATCATCACTTTTTGAGATTTCTTATGATTATGCTTACTTTGATGAAATCTTATGATACATATCTCAAGAACAATCATCAGTTTAATTATCATTTGTTTATTCAAGATATCCTCACATGTTAGTACTATTACATTCACTCTTTGGTACTTAAGATAATTTTTTTATGTAAATTCTCAATATCTCTCTCTTTAGATAGAAATCATTTTATTCAAAAACCATGTTTGCAAGAAAAATTTCAAAAATAATTGAATATAACTTATAAGGAAAAAGGATTTTATAAATGATTTTTTGTTTTCAAATATTCTTTTATAAGTTATTAAATATATTTTCAAATAAGAAGGTTTTCAATAGGTTTTATTTTATGAAAATGTTTTTACATTGTAGAAATGACATTTTCCTCAAAAAATGTTTTTTAAAAGATATTTCAAATTTATTTCCCCATATAAGATAAAATCCATTGGTTTTACTCATTCCTTTATTGTAAAATTATTCATTGTGTCTATTAATATTATTTCTATGAATGGATTATTTTTTGAGGGTATGATATTTATAAAACCCGTTTATCCTTCATGGGTTATATACTTTGGAAACTTTCTTCTTTTTATAGGTTAGGATTATGATGAAATGATTATGAAACCTATATTTTTTAATAGGTAATGATATGATTACATGCTTATAATACCCATTTCATTTCATGGGTTACGGTTTGATTTCTTATAATTTTTTGGAACATGTATCAATGATTTCATTATGAGATAGATGGGACCTATATATTCATCCAATTATTTATCTAAAGATATATATCTCATGAGATTGAAATGAATGTAATGGGAAAGGAAATAGTTTTAGTATTAAAGTGATAGAACAGGAAAAGAACTATGTTCATTATTATAGGACTGGAATGGGAAATAAACTTGGATTAGTATTACAGGGATGAAACGGGGAGTGAACCTAGTTCAGAAAAAGACTTTGTCCACTAAGATGGTCTTGGTAGTGATCTATTGGATACAATGGAAATCATTTTATATGCTTATTGTTTTTCCAAAATTCCATATTTTATTCCAATATTATGATTTCAAAGATTATGTTATTTTATTTTATTATGATTCATGTATTATAAACTATCACATTTTATTAAATGATTTAAGTTTACGATCTTTGATATGTAGTTTATGATATTTTAATGTTTTAAGATCATTATCATACCCCTATGATCATGTTTTTGTTTAAATATTTCTATTTTTTACCCTTACTGGGCATCTGAGCTCACCCCTTTTTATGTTTCCTTTCCCCCATGTTATGAAGATACATATTATGTTTGATGTGTCTAAGTGGGGCTTAAGTTATGAGATCCTAGTGGGAAATAATGGAGCTCACTTATGTTCTAGTGTTCACATTTCCATGTTTCCAAAGGCTCTAATCTAATAGGTATTTGGGTATCTGTTTGTATAATTTTTTATGTATTCAGAAAATCTTGTGTAATTTCTATGTATTTCAAGACTGGTTCATTATATAAATCCTCTATGAAAATATCCATGATGGAATCCCAAGAAAGACCCTCAAGCCTACCTACCAACCCCATGGCACCCCACCATCTCATGGTTGGTCCTTGAAGAATAAATTCTACAAGGTTCTCCTTTATATCCTTGGAATACTCTATCAGTTCAAATATTCACTTTATGATATCAATCCATTACTCAATATCCTGAGTGATACTAGTTCCCTGGATTTCTAGAATATACTAGAGTTAGATGTCTTGATCATAGTCATACATAATCTTCTATAATACTCTAGTATTGGAATGATTTACCACCCACACCATCGTATAAGGTCAGAGATCATTCTTGTGAGAATCATCTTGCAAAACCTATGGGGAAAAGAGTCTGTCAACCCGAGAAAGGGGAATAATGAATCTTTGAGTAGGCATTTTTAGGGATTGAAAAAATAATTTTTTAGAATGATAATAAAAAATTTCTTACAAGATATAAAGAAGTTATAATGAATTTTTCTAGATATTCAATCAGAATACCTATCCTAAGAGATACCCATAGACAAGGTACCCCTCCTATTTCTAATAAAGGCTCAATCCAAGTCCTCAGTAATAGCACGTTAGTCATAATCATATATATAAATAATATAACAATATGGAAAATTTATAATAACTAATGAAAACACATACAAAAAAAAACAAAAAAAACATATATATATATATATATATATATATCACTCAATAAATAGTACAGGTCAATCCCAAATGTTGAATACAGTCTAATGCTCATCACTAACATGTCACATTGACCTTTCCCTTTTTTAAATCACTAGTCATGAATATTGCTTGTGTATCAAGATGCCAATTCAGGGTATGAGTAAAAACCAAGTATGGAACAACCAGTGAATCCTTAACATATGTTCATATGTGTATAGAAGATTATGTAATGGAGAAAAAATAAATATTTTCACAAGAAAATAACTAATCATACATCGAGGGAATTTTCACTGTACAAGATTCGAAGAACCCTGATCATACATGTTTTAGTGACATGAAAAAAAGAGTATTATAGTGGTAAAACATAAAAAATATCATTCCATGTAACTATACCCACCATTATGGAAACCTTGCATACCTACCTTTAAGGTAAAATCTATATTACTTTAAGTATAATAATATTCCGCCTTTATGGTGCTACATAATTCATGAAATACTCATATAATGGAAACTCAATCACACACATGGATGTTTCCCATTAGTAGATCACACTGGAATAAATAGACACACTTTTAAAGGTGATGTGGAATTCCCCCATGCATTCCAATCTATTGTTTTATCTATCCTACATAGTCTATCCCCAATTATTCCTTTCATCCATACTCCCCCATAATATAGTTGGCTATGTTTGTTAGGGCCATCTATTAACCTGAAAATGAAATGAAGATTTCAACAGTTATGTACCAAACCACATATATAGTGTAACATATAAAGGAACAATATATATCAACAAGAAATTCCATAGACTATGAAATAATACATAGGTAATAAAAAATAGAAAGCGAAAAAATATTTCATACCTTGAAAACCATTTCAGTATATCTATAAATAGCCACACACACATGCATGTAATCAACATAAAAATGGTTCTTATGATCTACATATACACAAACCATCAATGAAACATAATCCCATACAAGGACAAATATTTCAGTGAACATCCTACAGTAAGATCATAAATTTCAACATAAAGGTTCACCAAGAATGTTGTCACTTGAAAAAATCTCACACTCACATACCCTAAGAGCCATCTACAAAGTCATATAAGTGTTAAATAATATAGATTCCAGGAGAGGAACATCAAGGATAATGGCAAGAGACTCACCAATAAAGATTTTCCACGAGAAGCACCATCGAGATACCGTAGATTTCTAGAAATCCTTAAAAAAAGTTGTTATTACATCGATGTAAGGAATAACCTTATTATACTGCACAATGAAATAAATTCAAATCCATAACATCCTCCTTCCATGATCATTTGATAAATGAGAATAAATTATTTGGAATTAATTCACACAAAAAGGATCCCACAGAAATGTCCCAAAACTAGATGCACCAAGAATGGTGGATGAACCGAGGACTTATATTGATCAAATGAAAGGAAATATAGATTCAAATAAAGAAAGAAATGAGGTAGGATGACGATATTAGCACTAAATGTCCTTTTTTCAAGAACACTCCAAATACCACCAATCTCTAATCAAGGAGGAGATTCAAGTTATTTGACAAGTAAAAAATTAGTCAGGAAGGCATTATCATTCCCTCATTCAAGATCCATACATTTCTCCTTTGAAATTGTTGAAAACATAAAATAAAGATTAAATTTTCTACCATTTAAAACATATATTATCATTTCCATTCCCTCTACCATGTCTTACACTATGGCTAAGGTGATCATGACACCCCCGAGAAAAATTTGGATCCCTTATGACATTTTTCCATACACTAATCTATTTCCCCTCACCACATACTCAAAAAAAAGTGTCGTCAGGTCTCTAATGTCATGTCCCATATTTCCATAGCTATTGCTCCATTCCTACATCTACAACCATTCGTGTCCATGTCCCAATTTCTATTTTACATAGGGGTACACCCGAGACCACCACATCCTACACCATTGTTGTGGTGTTGCCAATTTTAACAAAAACACCTTTAAATTCAATTTTTAAGTCACTCCAAGTCTTCAAATTTCTCACCCAAACATAGATCAGACTAAAAACTTAATGAAAGGATGGAAAAAATGTTTAATATATTAGAAAAATGAATATGATACTTTATACTCTCCATCTCCCCAAATTCATAATCTACAAACCCCTAAAATGGTCCATCCATTCCATTACAGAGAGAAAAAAATTTAGATCCTCTTTAATACTATATAATACCCTTATGAGATTCATAGTTATCTCTTTTGGTTTTAGCCTACTAACAACTCACCTTGCATGCATAATGTCCAAATAGGCATAAATTGTGGAATACATGAAGAATTTTACCATCAATGAAAAAAGTACTTTTTCCATGTACTTAACCTATTAATTCCATTATAGGTGTCTTGTGATTTCTTAATATAATGTTTCTAACCATGGGTGTGGTAAAATTTTTATCCTTTCTATTTCCAAAATGTTCGAAAACCTTTCGATTATAGTAGAATTGATTCAGTAATGATGTTCTAGGATTTCAGTCCCATAAAAGATGCATCACTAACATCCAATTTACTATAATTAGATCTTTTATATCAAAACCTTCATACAATTCAAATATTATATCATAATTCATCTCTTTTACTAGACCATCAATAAGCATGTCATCAACATATAGTAGTAATATGATAAATATCGAATCATTGATCACCTTTGGGTAATAAAAATGGCTAGTATTTCTTTATATGAATATCTATTCCACCATAAAAGTGTTGAACTTATAATTCCACTCACATGGTTCTTGTTTCAACCTAAAAAGGATCATATTTAACATGCACAAAAGATATTGGTTTTGGTCAAGAAATATATTGGATACTCCACGTAAATCTATTCATCAAGGTCTCTATGAATAAATATAGTCTTCTCATTTAACTACTCTAGATGTAACCCTTCCATGGAAACCATGTTATGCATCATTTAAATGGTCATGTGTTTGATGATTATAGAAAATATCCTAGGAAAATATTCACCTTCTATTTATTGAACACCATTCACAAAAAGACTTTACTATTACTTTTTTATACCATCTATTTCTTCCTTAAACTGATAAACCCATTTATTTAAAAGTACACTTCTCCCAAAAGGTATTCCTATTAGCTCATATATCCTAGAAATGTGTAAGGAATTAATTTTATTCTTTGTGGATGGCTCAATTTGACCAGAGTTTTTTAAACTTGTATCAATTTTTATGATTTTGGGTTATCCATCATCCATGAGATGTAAATAGTGAAATTCACTTCTATATTTGAGCAATTAGCATCAAATTCAAAAAAAAATATCCAACTGTACTTATAGATCATCTCTTTTTAGAACAAATATTTATAGAACATATACTTCTAGAGATATTCCCTGGGATTTCATATTCCCAGTTCTATTAAGTACTTCCAACATTGGGATCATAATTTAAACATGAATTCCATCAAAAACTTCTTCCATATAGTTAGGTTTTTCAAGAATTGATATACTCCCTAAACATTCCTAAACTCATAGACATTTCTGAGTTCAATTTAGATAAACCTAATATTGGGATGATATTTTAATCTCATCAGCAACACAAACATGGTTCCAATCATTCCACAATATCACATCATTAAAAATAAATTTCCATATTTTGTTAACCATCCACAAGTTATTATAATTGATCCAAAATCTAAATTCATGATCACCATACCCGATAATGTAACATGATCAGGAATTATCTTATAACATGTTCATTTTTTGACAACACCATGGTTATAATAGAGTGATCCAAATATATTGACGTGGGAAATTACAATCCCCCTGTTAGACTAAAAATATTAATTAAGGTTATACCCTAAAAGAGAATAAAGATTCTTATTCACCATGTAGGCTGCACAGATCATCACATACACTAAAAACACCATGGGAAAATCAGTGTAAATTCTTATAATAACTGTCTTCTACATTAATCTCTTATTCTTATTCTTTGGAAATTTGTTTTATTCTATACATCCTGGTATGGTATTCTCAAATTATATTCCTTTTCACCAGTAAAAACTCTATAATTCTATGATTCTATATCCCCTGCCATTATAAAATCTCACAACATTTTTGTTTACATCTGATATACTTTTCCACTACAGAACACCATCGAATGAAGGTTCTAAAAACATTAGACTTGTGCTTGAGAAATAAGACTAACACCTCCCATATCACATATTTAATGAATGTAACATCGTATATTGAACCTATGTGATAACGAACTAAATCTCTCCTCCATAAATCTTCATGAACTAGTAGTAACATTTGATTCATGGGCATCATAATTTCTATTTTCAAAAACAACTTTTGTTACTTAGCTAAGACGAATTCTTCACATGTTCCGTACTACATGATTATAATAGTCAATATTATTTTAGAAGATACTATTTTCATACCTTTTCACTTAATAGGCCTATATTTTGATGTCAAAAAATTATGGAAGTTACTTTTTCTCAGATGTGTTTCACCTTTTGAAACTCATATTCAGTATAATATTCCATATGTCACTCATTTTTCCATCATTATGGAATTATGTGAACATTACTGGCTCCATCCACCAAAGTTTTCCAAAAACCCACTTTGCCTAGATACCCTACTAAATTCATTTTCTTCATTATCCTGGGTATGTGTTACACACATTCAAATTTCAGAAAGCACTAATTATTTTTCTTAATGGAAACATCACCCATTACCATAATCTCGAGTGCTTCATTATCAAAAAGATTCACCAAGTTTAATCATCCAAAAGTACAATTTCTCAAACCAACCACATGTATGTAGAGTGAAATGAAGATACTTAGTCAATAGTACATTAATAAAGGGAACAATAAATTGTCAATGAGAAACATATCATATATTTCAAAACACGATTTTAGGATGATCTTCCAGAAACATGTTTTCTATAATTGAATCTTCCATCACTGTAACTTTTATTTAGATGACTATTCTTCTAATAACTATAATATGTGAGAAAAAATTTACCTAAGATAATTCAATTCCAAGTTATTCTATTTTTTCCCTTTATGTGACTCTTATGTTCTATAAAACATCCCCTTCCTTCTGTACTATAGGCATTTATGGAGGATGTATGGATATCTTTCACTATAACTCCATATTCAGAATATAATATCTTACATCAAAAAATACTATTTATATATTTACACTTGAGTTATTCATCATAGTAACAAAAACATCCAATGATATTTGGTGTGATGAAAGTAACAATAGTTCTAACTCTAGATCCCTAAAATTCACCTCCACTAATCCCAACTGACTCTATATCATGTTGAAGTCGTTGATGTGATCATCTGTAATATTTCCACTATTATTATCATATTAAATAGTCTCTAAAATAGAAATAATTTTTTATTATAATTGGAATCTCTTACATATAGGAAAGAGACTTCATAAGTTCTGAAGATGTTTTCACCTCATAGATGTAATAAGCCATGTTTTAGGCTAGTGACATCAAGATCAACCCCAATAATTTATTATACAACCTTTCCCACTTTTGCAACTTCGATACCTTTGGTTTTATGTTAATTAATGATATATCAAGATACATATATACTAGAAAATCCTCTATTAACATCTTCTTCAGTCCAAAATCGATCCCATTAAACTTCTGCACTCGATCCTTACCCATATCCAATTCCATTAATATTATAATCAAAAAACTCCCATTAAATTAACAATATATAAAAATGATCAAGAAATTCTTACTATAATTACCCTAGAAGGACCAAGGGAGAGTTATACTACTAAATTGATATATAAAGACCCTTGTATAGGGTTTGGTTGTCCTAAACTCTGCAACAGATCCTCTTAAACTACTTATTGGATCTGATGAACTTTCGCACTCAATGTAAACAAATAAAAAATATACAATTGAAATAAATAACCTGAACCAATGAACCCAAATGAACCTATGTAAATTTTTATTATAAACTTATAATAAAAGCCACACCAATTCATTGCACTCTAATTGAAATGAATAGTCCATAACAAAACTTCTAAAAGACAATGATTGTAGGAAAAATAATGTAAAAGAACAAAACAAGTATTTTATGTGATTCAAGCTGAGTCTTATTCCATGGAGAGAATATTTAAATTCTTTTATTGAAGAAACATATGATGATTAAATAGTGTAATAGTCACAAACAAAAAATTCCACCCCCATTCAATATATAGTAGAGTCTAGTTAGTTCAACCAGTTTTAAAACCTTCAAATATTCCCAAATCTTTTTCCCACTTGATCTGATCTTTTTGGGAATCCCTTCACTCTATAAAACACATTCACCATCACAAATCCACTTTTGGATTAATAGATCATGTAACTAGAAAATCCATAAGTTTCTTCTTGATTACTCTTCTAAATAACCCTTATGAATCCCTCAAGAATTTAAAAAAAGCCTTATAAAACATCAAAATTGACCTTTATTTATCTTCATAACTATCCCCTATGAAATTTCATTGTACCTTCACACTTATACCTTCCAGACTCATCAAGGTATCTTTCAATTGACTAGGTTCTGAATTATATCTTCTGGTCAACCTGTATCTATACTTTTAGAAATTGGTCACATCATTTCACCATCTTCATCTAGTCTCATAAATAATAATTCTAGAATCAATACTTCCATAAAATTCAATTACCAATATAGAAAATGGTTTCCATCTAGAAGAACCTATAAATTTAAAGAGAACTCATTTGTGGGGAAATCCTAAATACTTCATTAAAGATGAGACCAAAGAACCAAATAAATGAACATTAACCTTATCCAATTCCTTAGGCCAACCATTCCCACTTGGACAGACCCAACACCAACTCGTTTGTGCTTGTATCTGCACCAATTCCAGGCTTGTACCCCACCTTAACTAGTCTAGTCTCTCCCTATATCCATCAACTAATTTCCTCACTCACTATCTCTTCCCATGTAACCTAACACCATTCCCATAAACTTTTTTATAGGCCAAAATATCTCCCAAAAATTTAAGGTAAATTTATGGGGTCGAAACCCAATTTCAATGATGTTAGAAAACCACCCCAACAACTAGGATGATCGTGGAATGTAATTTTTAATATCATTTTTTTAATATTGATATTATATATTATCGTCATGTATAAATAATTATAATTGTGGTAATTAAATTTTTAAATAAATATTAATAAACAAAATTAATTATTAATGTAATTGTAATTATTATTCAATATAATTAATTATATAAATATTTAATATATATAGTTACTGTAATTTTATGGCTATAAATTTAAATTTCAATATACCAATATATTTATTAATTATATATATATGTAAATTATTTGTTGTTAATTATTTATAGATATAGGTTTTATAATTAATTAGAAAATATAGATGGAGGTGATGGGTGGTTGAGGAATTTGACATAAAAATAGATAAAGGGAGCTGATGATGTTCAAAAGAAAAATAACTTGAAAAGTGCATAACGAGGATCACATGCCACTTTGGCATGACCCATGCCATTTTTTTATAAATATAATAATTTAAAGTACATGTTCATGGAATATGTTTTGCATGAAGTAACACATTTCAACACCAATACTAACACTATGAAACAACATCATTAAATTATATTAAATATGGTGTTTAATTAATTTTAATTTTTTATTTTTTTATAAAAAAAAAGATGAATTAGAGAGTGAATTTTAATTCCCAAACCTAATCATCCCAGATAGTGGCTGAGCTGGTGGTGCTAGATTACCTCAAGCATACCTCCCTCTATGCCAATGATGGTAAAATATAATCAAAAATAAAATTACAACATTTAGGTGACTGGACTCTCAGTATCACAACATAAAACAAAAAACACAACAAAACATCATATAATGTCATAGATAATGTGAGGAATTACTACCCGGAGATAACATGCAATAATATATAACATCAATATGATATGAAAATAATGTCTAATGTTGAACATATATACTTATATAAAAGGATCACCGATTAATTTTATCATAAAATAAAAGGTACTATAAATAATAATATAGAAGGAAACATAACCATAAAACCATATCCCTCTGTAGAAATATCTCTAAAACTCATCCAGTTACTCCATCCAAATACTCAACACAAACCTATTACTCAAAAATCAAACATAAATGTATGCACATGAACAATAGTGTTTTTGCAAGGTGAGGGAAAAAATGAAGTAAGGATCTACTAATGAGGTTCCATATATATGCTAAAATATCTGGTGTGTATATGTATAAATAATATGTAAATCAAGAATATTGATCACAAAAACAATCATATCATGTAATATTGTGATAACCGGCCCACAACCACTCCCAAAATAACATTCTGTATCCAAAAATGGTAATAAGGTATGTCATGTTCATACCCAATAAGAAAATTTACATAGATAGGGGTAATATATCGGAACCAGTGTATACACTACTGAAAAAATGGCATATACCCCTGGTTCAAAACCGTTGGTATAGACCCCAAAACCGTGGGAATAGACTATACCCACGGTTTTGGGAACCGTCGGCTGGAATGGCATTGGTATAGGTCCCCAGCCAATACCCATGATTTTCCAAAACCGTGGGTATAGGTGTCCTGCCACCGTGTCACCGAAACATATCCAAATTCCACGGTGTCAATGGATTTTACCCACGGTTTCAAAACCGTGGGTATAGGTCCTAAAATAATGTAGGCGCCGAGTTTCGATCCCACAACCTCTTCGCTGCAAACACCACATCTAACCACATCCCTAAAATCACCAATATGTATATATATATATATAGATAAATATAGTTATAAAAACCGTGGGTATAGAAGGAATAATCGTGGGTATAGGGTTCCCGCCAAAAAAAATTCCTTCCCACGGAAAAAACAAATTTCCCGCGCGTCGAAAGGTGACTTATACCTACGGTTTTTCATAACCGTGGGTATATGCGTTTTAACCCAGACCTATCCCCATGGTTTTCCCCAAAACTGTGGGAATAGGTACCCCTATACCCACGATTTTGGGAAGCCGTGGGTATAGGTCACTTTTCAGGACCTATCCCCACGGTTTTGGAAAACCGTGGGTATAGGTCGTGAAAAGTCACATATACCCAGGTTTTTGCCAAAACTTTGGGTATAGGGGGGTCTATCCCCACAGTTTTGGAGAAAACCGTGGGGATAGGTCCATTTTCCAATAGTGATAGGAAACCCACCTAGGGTAGGCGTAACATATCCAAATCCAAGATTAGGAAATACACTAGGGAAAAGTGTAACATAGACATAACTACGTATAAGAGAATCATAAAATATTGTAAATTCTTCTAATAAATGTGTAATATATCTAAACCCATGTACGTAAAAATCACAACATATAGGAAACATATCTAAGAAAAGCATAACATAACCCTACCTATGTGAAGTAAATCCATCTAAGAAGTATTTAACATAGTCAGGACTAGGTATATGAGTATATGTGTGGTGCAACATGACTCCCCAAATATCAGTCCTATAGGATTCTTTCTTATTAGACACACTTTCCACATACACATTTTATAAATATATTCAGGATGAAAAAAACAAGCATGGAAACTATAGCTGCACATCCTAAATCTCTACAAGACACCCATACATACCTGGAACTCCACTAGAGGATATCAACAACGCATTAGTCCTAAATCATCTCTGCAACTCCATAATATTTTTTGAAATATAGTTTTGAAAAGAAATTATTTTCATTCATAGCTTACAATACACACAACACCGTGTCGCAACAAACCACAATATACTATTAAAAATACTATTATTTCAACATGAACATTATAACAAATCCATTAAATTTCGAGGTATTGATATGAATAAACATCATTTTGAAACCTTGTGTTAATTATTTTTTTAAATAAAATATATTCATAAATATGTATTTAATTTTTAGTAAAATCATTATATTCTTTGAAAGTACATTTTTCTCCAAAATTTGGTTTTTATAGATTTCTATGAATAAATAAAAAAATTAAGATTTTAGAAAATTTATCTAAAAATTTAAGTTTATTTTATCAATCAAAATTTCAAAATTATCTTATAGTTATTTTCTAATATTTTTTTAATGTGGTTAATCATTCAATGAATAATGAATAATAATGATTTTTTTAAATTTATTTTTTATTTAAATAATTTACATTGTTAAATATTGTTTTAAAATATTTTAAAAGTATAATTATTTAAATTAAATTAAGATTAATCCAATTTAAATTATTAAAATCAATATCATATTTAATTTTGATAGAAAAGTTTTTTATACTTTTCAAAACTTTTCTTTGGAAAACCACTTTTATGTCATGTCTGTGGGTTTAATTTTAAATTAAATTCAACCACATTAGAGAATTGAATTTGTAAAAATTTATTCCATATTTGGAATAATAATAATTAATATTATATAATAAGTTCACCTCAATTTTTTTTATCAGGAATACTATAATTGGAAAAAAATAATTATCACGTCTAAGGTTAAAACGGGATTACCAGGGGTTAAACCAAAGAAAAGGGTATGTTTCCTAATTAAAATTGTATAAAACATATTTTATGGAAACTTTTAGAAAATATACTATAGAAAATAGCAACTATGTCTATTTTGAGTCATTTAACTTTGGAATTACTTTATCATTTTGTGTAATTTTATGAAATTTCAAAGTGGTTTCCCTCCACCACTAATAAAAGGACACCTCCCCTCCTCTCTTATCAATAATTCAATATCATTTTTTTTTCAGACATTAAATTATTAAAATATATACTTATATCTTTACCCATGAACTATATCCCATTTTTTATCATAAGACCATCCTATAAACGATTTAGGTGTAAACATAATAAAATTGTCTGAAGAAGAGCCGTATTTCATAACAATGTGTTTTTGTTGTATTTATTTTTATACCTCCTTCAAATATTTTTCAACTATGATGAAATAATAGTAGTGATAAATTAAATATACATAGATTTTATTTTTTTATTTTAATAACCTATATCTATTTCATCGTCCCTCAAATGGCAAATAAAATTGTCGATCTTCTATACGGAGGACTACCACCTAGAGAATCGATCTACTTCATTTTCCATTACCGGCTATCACTGAGGGATATAATGATGGATTTAAAGTATAAATATTATATTTATAAAATAAATAATGTTTTTGAATTATAATATCACATCTACCTTCTTTCCTTCCAATACATTGAAAAACAATAATTTGCTTGTCTATGCGTGTGGACTACATTCTCTATGAAGTAATGTGATATGTCATTTTTTTATTTTGACATAGGTAGTATTAAGGGTTGATATAATGAATATATTTTATATATATGATATTAAAATTATTATTTTATGGTGATTTAATATTTATCTTTCTTTCATTCTGACCATCAAAAAATGAAAACAACGTTCATGCGTTTGTGCAACCTATTGTCACTATAAAAGGTGTAATTAATTTTTTCCATAACTAATTTTTATGGATGAATATAAATTTATATATAATGAATTTTTACTAAATTTATATCATTATTTAAATAATTTATATTATTTAATCCTAATAAAATTAAAATTATTGAAACTACCAAATGAAAACATATATGAAAAACAAAGCAGTTATTACATGAAATAATGATTTCAATAAAGAAATGTTAATAAAAAGGTGGTAAAAGGCTACAAGTAAATAATATATTTTTATGATATATTATTATGGTCATATAATACAATTATAATAAATTTATATTTATTATATTTGAGTTCCAAACATGTAAGAAGGAATTCAGACCTCATGTAAGATATTTTGTTCTCACTTTTATATTTATGATACACATGCCTTATTCACCACTTATTTCTTTTATGTGGTGTGTAAAATTACAAAGAATTCATATTATTATTTTTATAATGAAAAATATTGTATATGAATATCCATATTATTTTCTTGCATTCATTTGGATTTCAATTAACAATTTACCAAAGTTTTGAGGGTTTTATGTTACTACCTTGTGGTTTATCAGGATTCTTTATGATTAAGTTTTTTATAATAAAATATTATGATATATCTCTAAATAAACTCATAAATGTTTTTAATTATTTATTTATTTATATTTCATGTTTTCATTTCATGTATCTATCTTTAAGTTCTCAATATACTACAAAAATATCTTTAAGGAATACTGACTTTATTTTTCACTTCAGTCAAAAATCATTTTCCTTCCATATCCATATTTTAAAAAAAATGAAAATGTTTATAATATTAAAAAATGATGGATTATATTAATTTTAACCCCTGATTTAATTTTTTTTAAAGATTCTAAAAAATAGAATCTTATTGTTTTCAAATCATGGTACTTTTTATTTTTAAAAAAATAAAAAAGTAATCTTTATTTAAACATATATGGTATAAATGAATTTTCTCATCGTCATGAACACTCAATGATTGGAAACATTCTTTATAAGTTTTCAAGATTATTTTCAAATAATTTTCTTTCATTAATAATTTTCTGAATTTTTTGATTTTAAATATATTATTTTAAATTCCAAAATGATATTTTCCTCAAGAAGTGTTCTATGTAATATTTGAAAGCATTTTCCATCTAAGATGGAATCCTTTGAGGTTTACGAACATTTACTGGGGATATGATTCAAAGATATTATCATTAATCTTTCTTTAGATGGTTTATGATCATGATGAAAATGTTTTTATGAAACTCGTTTCTCTTACATGGGTTATTTTATGATGAAAATATGAAATTTTTATAAAACCCATCTTTCTCATGGGTTATACTATAAAGAAAATATTACGAAACCCATTTCATTTTCTTGGTTTATGATATAATTAATGTTTTTTCATATTTTGGGAAACATATATATGGTTTTAATTATGGTATGGGTGGATCTATAATTATGTATCCCTCCAATTAATAGGGTAAATATTCATATCTCATGAGATAAACAGGACTGATATAGGGAGTGAGCCTAGTTCATTAAGTGACTTTTCCACTATGATAATATAGTGAGTGAAAATTAGAAACTGTAATTATTTGGGTAGGGAACCATTCAAAAAATTTAAACTTAGATGAGATCCATGACTAAAAATTAATTTTTTATGATTATTTTTATGCCACAAATCAGTTCATTATGCTAGTGTTGTACTCACATGAACTGTGTTATTTTATTCAATTATGATTCATGTATTATGAAATTCCAATCATTATTCCATTACTTCATATACAAATTTATAATATGTTTGGTATGGTTTCCGAATGTTATAATCGTGTTATCATACCCTTTTGATCATTTCATTTTTATGTTATTATTATTATCTCCCATGTTTACCCTTACTGAGCATTTGATCTCACTCATTATTATGTTTCCTTTTCCCCAGTTTATGAAGAAATTAGTAAGTATGATATGTCTAATAAGGGTTCTAGTTATGATGAACCAGTTGTTTATGTATCCATTCTTCAAAAGTAACTATATGTATATGATTATTGTGTGGATTGTTGTGTTATGTAATGTATATTCATCTATTAGGATGTGATATCTATGTGTGAAAATTATGTGTCTTTATAGTTAGTATCAGAGTAATGTTTAGTTATCCTTTGGAAAATACGATGAGAAATCATTATTAATAACTCTAGGTATGGGACTAAGGATAGGATAACATCTTAAATTTTTGGTAATGATCATGGATGACCTAGGTTAAACCTACGGTGTCAAATATTTAAAACAAGGCTTCAAGATTTATTAATTCTATGAATGATAATTAATAGTCACGAAAACCATTAAGTTTTTAGTATCTTCTGGAAGAAATAATATTGATGTTTTTGTGGTAATAGGTGTACTCAAATATTGATATTTACTATTTTAGTATAGTTATATGAATTCCTATACTTTGAGGAAAGTCTAAAAGAATATTAATTCATATCCCCAAAAGTTATATATTGAATTATGAGTGAAAACCCATAATGGTATGAAGATAACATCTCAAATCTATGATTCTTCATCGATTAAATTTTGTGAGAATGTGTTTCTTGAAAATCATGATATTCTCACTCAGGCTGAATTTTTTGTTTTCTTAGGTATAGATTTAGTTTCTCTACATAAATTCCACTGCCATTCTTGAGTAATTGATATCACATTTGATATTCTATACCAACCTATGATTGTATACTAGTTTGACGACATGTATAAACATAAAATTGAGATTTCATCCATTATATGGGTCTCGATTCCTATCCAATAAGGGTTTTTATCTCAGATGTTTGGGGAAAACTCAACATTTATGACATGGTTATTGTGTATGAGTTTACTAATGTTTTTCTAGAATATAATCTTACTCATAAACCAAATAATGATGTAGGGTTCTCAATAGAACTCATACCTGGTGTTACTCATATTTCAAATACTCCTTATAGAATTTTCTTGATTGAGTTATAGGAATTGTAGAATAAACTCCAAGATAATCTTGAGAAAGGATTTATTCATCTATGCATGTCACCTTGGGGAAAACCTGTTATTTTCTTATGAAGATTAATTGATAAATATTAATCTTTAATGATTATGAGGAACTAAACAAGATCAAAATTGATAATAAGTATCCTCTACCCAATATAGATGACTTGTTTGATCAGTTGTACAGAGATCAATACTTTTCAAAAATTTATATTCGTTCTAGATATCATCAATTATGGGTAAAGAAAGAGGATATACCTAATAAAACATTAAATACATGGTATAAAAACTATGAATATATTGTGAAACCATTTAGTATTACTAATTATACCTATATCATAATGGATTTAATGATTAGAGTCTTTATAGATTATAATGATTAGTTTATGATAGTCTTTATAGATGATTTTCTTATATATTCAAATAGTAAGGAATGGAATTATGATTAGTTGATAATTGCGATGAAGCCCCTGAAGAAGGCAAAGTTTTATGGAAAATTTACCAAGTGGGAATTTTTTCTATAATAGGTGACATTTTTATGTCATATAATCTAAAGAGTTAGTATATCTATTTCTCTATCAATGAATGAAGTTATTGAATGTTGTCCCATAGAAACCACTATGACTGAGATCGATATTTTTCTTACTTTTACTATATATTATCGACAATTTATGAATAATTTCTCATCAAAATATTATCCACTAATCTAGTTAAATAAGAAGGGATCCAACTTCATTTAGAAAAATGATTGTGAAGAAACTTTCATGAAAATGAAGAGAAATTTAGTCAGCAGACCTATTCTTACATTACCCTATAGTGGAAAAGGGTTTTTAATCTATATTGATGCATTGAAGAAGGGATTGGGATGAATTATCTATTAGAATGATATGGTGATAACTCAGTCCTCATGACAAATAATGGTTTATATGAAAAATTATCCTACTAATGATTTGGAGTTAGATGCAGTTTTGTTTCATTAAAGATATGGAGGAATTATATATATTGGGAATTATTTCATATATACACTGGTCATAAAAGGTTAGTGTATATCTTCAATCAGGAAGAGTTAAATATATACTCAAGAAGATAGTTAAATCTAATTAATGATTATTACCCCTCAATACATTACCACCCTAGGAAGGAAAAAAAGTTGATTGATGATTTTAGTTGAAAGGATTATGCTAAATTATCTATGATGAGGATCACAAAATATTTTGTATTTTTAGATTTATAAATGATGGATCTAGAAATCATGAAGAATGATGAATTATTATCTTTCTAAAATTACTAATCAACTATCAATTCATGTAAATATTAAATATTCATATAAGGAATATGTAGAGTTATAAAAAAGGTCAAAAATGATCATGTGTTCAACCTTGATTTTTATAGAATGATAAGGTTCATGAATCATGTATCTATTTCATCCATACCATATTGAAATAAGGAGCTTTAATATATGGGTCATAGTTATTCATTCTCTATTAATCAGGAATGTATGAATATTTATAGATATATGAAAGAATATTTCCCATGGGAAAATATGAAGAGATATATTTTTGAGTATGTATATCATTGATTGTAATGTCAGAAAGTTAATACTGATAGACAAAAGACTAATGGGATGTTACAACTACTACCCATACCATAATGAAAATGGGAAAAATTACCAAGGATTTTTTTTAAATACCCAAAACATCTAAAGGACATATTGGTATTTGGGATTTAGTCGGTCACATTATAATGTAAACACACTTAATTTCAATTAGGGAAGAATTATATCTAGACAAAATTTGTAGAATATACATTATGGAAGTGGAAGGTTTTTATATATTACCAAATTATATTATATCTGATCATGATTTGAATATTACCTCACATTTCTGGATATGTTTTTAGTGATATCACAAAACAGAGATGAGTTTAATTACAACTTATCATCCTTATATATAGAGTTAGTATGAGAGAACCATTCAGGCCCTAGAGTATACGTTTAGATCAAGTTATTTAGATTTCAAGGTTGATCGGTATCAACACCTTCCTCTAGTCGAGTTTTCATACAAACATAACTATCACTCAAGTATTTATATATCTCCTTATGAATCTATATAAAGAAATAATTCTACAAATACAATTTTCTAGGATGAATCTATAGAAAAAAATCTATTGGTACTTTTTCTATCTAATGAAATGGTATATAAAGTCAAAACCATTCAACACTACATCAATGTATCTCAGAGTAGATAGAAAATTGATGCTGACAATTTTTAGTATGATATCAAATTTTTAGTTTGTGATAAGGTATTTCTATAAATATTCCCAAGGAAATATGTAATGATATTCATAAATTAATGAAATCTAAGACCTGGTTATATTATCCATTTCAAGATTCTTGATCAGGTATGGATAGTTTCTTATCTCTTGGTGCTTACACTGAACCTATCTCAAGTATATGATGTGTTTCATATACCTCTTCTTAGTAAGTACATACCTGAACCTTCATATGTACTGAAGATAGAGGTCATGACACTGAAGAATCATCTCTCTTATGAGGAATAGCCAATAGATATTCTAGATCATGGAGAGAATGTTCTTAGAAAAATGGCCACCCACCTGGTCATAGTTTTGCGGAGAAACCAACAATTTGAGGATGTTACATGGGAACCTAAGGATATGATGAGGTAGAATTATCCTTAGTTATTGGTACTAGAGTAATAAAATCCCATGGAAGAATTATTATTCATGGGTATTAATGAAACACCATGAGATTTTATGAAAACGGTTTTCAAAATAAATTTAATTTTATCGATAGATTGAATTACAAGCAACTCTGAGTGGTAACGAACCATAATATATTATTAAAAATATTAATATTCAAACATGAACTTTATAACATAGATATTAAATTGTATTGTTTGAATAGGAACAAACATATTTGGGAAATCAAGTATTAAGGTTTTAGATAAATAAAATATTTTTATAAATGATTAATAAATGTTTAAAAAAGTCTTTATATGCTTTAAAAGTACATTTTTCTCAAAAATAATTCTTTATATTTATTTTTGTGAACAAATAAAAAAATTAAATTTTGAAACATTTAGAAATTTTATCTAAAAATTAATTTTATTCACGGAATGGATTTGTAAACATTTTTTTGAGTGAATCTTTTTGAATTTTATAAGAAGGTTAATTTTTTTTATTAATGGTGATAAATATTGATTTTAACTGAAAAAAACCTTTTAATTTAAAAATTTTACAATGTTAAATTTGGATTTAAAATGGTTTAAAATTAAAATTATTTCAATTATATTATCATTATTAATCCAATTTATGTATTTTTAATCAATTTCATGTTTTATTTTTATATAAAATATTCTTATACGTTTGAAAGTTTTCATTGGAAAACTACTTTTTCATCTCATTTATGGGATAACATAAAATTAAATTATTTCACTTCTATAAATTTAATTTGTTAAAATGTATTCTATATTTGGAATCATAATAACTAATATTATATAATAAGGTCAAATTTATTTTTGGTCATACTTAATAGTAAAAATAGTAAAAATTAATTACCATAGTTAAGTCTAAAACGGGTTTACCAGAGGTTAAACAAAATGATAAGAGAATTATTCCAATTAAACTTCTATAAATCCTATTTTACTTCCTTATTTAGTACATATCTTATCCCACATTATAATTTATGTCCATTTTAATCATTTTTTATGTAATGAATTTAGCATTTTCTATTTTCTTAGAAATTCCCATGCGGTTTCCCTCCCCCACCTATAAAAGGACACAAACTCTCCTCTCATGTTCACATGTAAAGAGAATTTTTGTTCAAAAAATAATTTCCCAAGACCCTTCATTAAATCCCGACCAATTACCTAGAGGCCACTTTTTATCATAAAACCAACATATGAAGGATTTTGTTGTAAACCTAAAGTGATTGTATGATGAAGAAGTATAATTCATGACCATGCATTTTCATTATATTTCATCTTCTACCGATTTAAACTGTTATTAAAATATTATTAAATAATAAAATTCTTATATTAAATATAAAAAGATTTTTCTATATTAATTTAATAACATATATCCATCTCATCTTTCATAAAATGGGAAATGAAACTGTCGACCATGTGTATGGAAAACTACCGTCTCATGAACCAATGTAATTGGTATTCCATCACTGCCTCTCACGATTGGATATAACTATCGATTTAAATATATATATATATGATATTTATGACATAATTATTATTTAATTATTATATCATTTATACCTTCTTCTCTTCCAATCCATTTAAAAATGATAATGGTGGTTGTTTATAAGTGTGGACTACTGCCTCCACAAAGTGATGTGTTACGTTCTTCATTTTGTTTTGACCTGGATGGTAATAAGGATATATTTAATTAAAATATATTATATATATTATTTTAAAATTATTATTTATTGATGAATTTATATTTACCATTATTTTTTAATATCCTTCAAAAACTGAAAACAATATTAATGTGTACGTACGACCTTTCGTCTCAATGAACAACTTAATTCATTTTTATATTTCTAAATTTTATGGATGAATATATATATATATGATGAATTCATATTAAATTTATATCATATTTAACATTATGGATATTATTTAACCATAATTAATATATAAGGATAAAAACTACCGAACTAAAACATTCATGAAAATCAAAACCGTTATTACCTGAAATATTTATTTTAATGAGGAATTATTAATAAATGTGCAGTAAAAGGTTATAATTATATCATATGTGGTATTATATATATGAGTATGGGTTTTTAATATATTTATAATAAATCTATGTTTGTTATATAGGAGTTATGAACTTGTATAAAGGATGTCAGACCTAAGGTATTGGATTTTCATCTCACTTGTACATCTGTGAGACACATAACATATTCACCACTTGTTTATTCCATGGGGTATATATACTACCAATTATTTACTATTATTATTATTCTCATGAAAATTTAATGGATATACATATATTTTTATTTTTATTTTTTTCATTGGTCTTTCTATTCAAAAGTTACCAAAGTGGTAAGGGTATATTTTTAAATATCGTTGTTTATTGGGATTGTTTATGATTAAGTTTCTCCAAATGAAATATTGTGATATATATCTCAACAAACTCATTAATTTTCTTATAATATTTTTATTTATGAATATTAATTTTTTTATTTATTTTCCCTCTCTTTATGATCTCAAGATACTGAAATAATATGATAAGTTAAAATTGTCATCATTTATCTCTTAGGTCAAAAATATTTTTCCATCCATATCCATATTTTCTAAAAATGTTTTCAAGAAGGTTTTTAATACTCTACAATGATTATTTAAATTTATTTTTACCCCTATTTTATTTTTTAAAATTTGTTTTGAAAACAAATTTTATTATCAATTTTTGAATGTGGTAATTTTGACTCTTTACAGAAAATGTGAACGGAAAATATAGTTTAAAGTATACAGCATGAATTGTATTTCATTCCATCATGAAGACTCAATTATTTGAATCTCCAATTTAAATTTATTAATGTTATTTTCAAGGAAAATTTTTTGTTTTATATTTATGAAATTTTTAGTTTTGAAATAAGTTATTTCAAAATAAAAATGTGTTTTTCCTTAGTAAATGTTTTAAGTAATATTTAGTAGAATTTTACAACTAATATGGAATCCTTTTATTTTTCCAAACATTTAATGGGGATATGATTCAGTGATACCAACTTCATAATTCCTATTTTTTGTTTAATATCATAATGATAATATTTTAATGAAACTGATTTCTTTTCCATGGTTTTTACTATGATCAAAAGATGAATTGATTATGAAACTAATTTCTTTTCCATAGGTTATGCTATAATGAAAAGATTATAAATCCCATTAAATCTTATTGGTATATTTTATGATGAATGTTTTATGATCTTATGGAACACATATGTATGATTTTAATTATGTTATTAGTAGGTCTAGAATTATATATTCCTCTAATTCATTGGGTAAGGATTTATATCTCAATAGAAAAAGTGACTTAAATGGGGACTGAACCCAATTTAGTAAGGCAATTTTCCACTATGATGGTCTTGGGAGTGAACCTTGACTATAATTATGGTTTGGGGAGTGAACCCATTCAACTAGGATATCCTTGGATGTAACCTTTACTACTAAGGGAATGACTTCTTATTTGTGTGCGTAAGGCACAAATATATTTCTTTATGATAATGTTACACTCTCATGGTTTATATTCTTTTATTCCATTATAATTAATTTATTATTAAATTTCCAGCATTATTCCATAACTCAAGATTCTAATATATGATATATAGGTTATTTTTTAAACATTTTATGATCATGTCATCATACCCTTATTCGGTTTTCATGATTAAGTTATCATTGTTATATACCATGTTTACCCTTAATGATCATCTAATCTCACACATTAATATGTTTACTTTTCCCTAGGTTATGAATAATGGTAAAAATTATGATATGTCTAAGAAGGGTTTTAGTTATTAAGAACCATTTGTTTGTGTATACCTGTTTCCAAAGGAAATAGTCCTATAGGGTTATAGAGTGGGTTGTTATGTTTTGTAATGAATATTTATCTATTAAGATGAGATATTTATGTATGAAAAGTATGGATTTATATAATCTCTCTAAGTATAAACTCCTATAAATATCCTATAGTTATAACCATAACCTCTAAATATTTACACGTCCTTAGGACATGATCAATATATCTACCCTAATCCACCTCTCATACTAGGATGAATCAATCAACTAGACTATTCCATAATAGGGAAATTGTATCAATCAATAAAGGATTTCTCATAATTTCTCCTTTATTACTAATAATGTTGCTACCACTTTCTGGTGGTTCTCACTTTTGAGCTCTACTTTCCAAACAACCTTGCCATGATCATGTGTTTAAGGCCTTTCAATAATAATTATCCCACCTACTATGATGAAACAGGTTCGTCTATACAATAAAATATATACGAGACTTTCTGTTATAGGCTCTTTCCTAACATATCCAGATTCCTATATTAGAGAGAGTGTATTATGAAAATGAAACCATATATCCACCTTCCTCGCCTGCTGTCACTAGAGATACCCATGAATAGTTTTTATGGCCTAATCACTCTAAGTAACCTGATTTCAACAACTCATCAGGACTAATTGGTTAATCATATCTCACTACAACAATTTCTATCAATAAAACCTGCCCCTCACAATTTAAATATTCTCAAGAAAATACTCATAAATTCTTTATGAAACAAAATTTATAGCTTATATAATAATTAGAACTACTACTAAGGAATTTTCCACTTGAGAAAAATTTATAAATACTATTAAGGATTATTTAAAGACACCCAAAATTCATTAATAATTAATTTAGACCATCTATGGGTTCATCAAGTATAACTGACATTGATTACCCTAACGAAGACATATATTTTCTAATTTTATTTTATGATACATTAGGATTTCACCATTTTTTTCTTAAAATCAGAATAATTGGAAAGAATTTTAGAATAATTAGAACTGAGAATTAAAGAGGAAAATTGTTTTAAATATTGATTTCTATTTATTGTATTCATATTTATAATTAAATTAAAGTAAAACATTGATTTTTTTTGTATGTTTATATTTATAACATTATTATGATGTTAATTGTTTTGAACTAATTTTTAATTAATTGTAACAATCTTACACATATTGGATTTTTTTAATGGATTATAGATATGAGGCCAGAAATTTTCATAGGGGTGAGGATTTCATAAGGCACTATATGTATCTCATAATAATTTGATGAATCATGTCAGACATTTGAAATATTCATGGGACTTTAAACTTAGAAAAAATTTATCAAAATGGAAGCTTTATAAGACATTTCATGTGATTTTCAAAACATTGAATAAAATCATTTCAATTTGAAAAACTATATCAAATTTCTATAAGCTCATAACATTATTTCTGTCGTGTAAGACCTTCCATGTAGGAATTTAAATTATCATAATAATTTAGTGGATTAGTAAGACTTCCCTAGATTGTATGATTTTATAATTTTCCACATTTGGCCATTGGGTAGTTTAAAATTATAATTTTCAAAAAAATGATGTACCGAAAATTCATTTTAAATCCTCTATTTTTCCCAAATTTGGTGAGAAGATTCTCGATCTTCCATGCAGTGATCATCTAAAAAATTAAAGAAGATGAATAAAAAGAAGAAAAATATAGTGTCATGTAATTGAGACTCTATAATATTTGAGATGATCTAGTCTAGATAATATGAACCCGCATCTAATAAACATGTAACCCATCTTTGGAGATGAGATCATTTTCACTAAAACAATTGTAGGATCTCAAATGAATCAAGGATACATTCCACATGATCAAGTTGAAGAGGAATACCATGATACCCACGTTGGAGAGGTAGATTACTAATATGAAATAGGATCATCTCAATCAAAGGGTAGATTTATGGAAATGTTCATCCTTCCCTATAAAAGGGTATGAGTCTCACTATGAAAGGGGGTTTCTAGTTGGTCTTTTATTTCATTGTTTTAATCCTTATCTAATAGTGTAACTCTAGATTCATTATGGTCATGATAAAGATGATTCCATCTTTATTTTTAACTATTTTTTTCATATATGATAATTCAATTACATTTGATCTTATTTGTATTATTTGGCTGCTTAGACAATATTCAGTTTCCATTGTTCATTATATTTGAATTATTTTTCTCTTTTCTAAAAGTTTCACACACAAGACCCATGAAGTTACAACAATTTCCATACGGTTAAGGGTTATGATTTAACCTAGGAGTAATTAATTATTTCAGATTATTGGGATTTGTAAGATAAGGGAGTGTAGTGATCATTTCACATCAATATCCAAACCAAAATCTTAAGGGAATGAGATTGGATGAGATCTGTACGAGTTAGTGAGTGATCGTGAGATATAAGCTGATTGGATATTTATTTAATAGGTAAGTCGGGTATTATCCATGGTGAGATCATTATTTTTAAATTTAATTCATGTATTATTTTAATCTTCATTCTCAAACACACACACTAAAACCATCTAAATAACAAGGGTAACTTGTTAGAAACTCCCTCCTCTCAAGATACATTTTGGGTCCTATTATTCAATATATTTTACATGGGATCAAATTTATTTATTGGGAGGCTCGTGATATCCTTCACATTATCCCCTTAGAAACAAAGTCAGTAGACACCTCTTGAGTCCCAAACAATGTGTGTGATACTGAATCCACTTATAGAAGCTTGAGCTTATCCCCATTATAATAGGAAGAACCTAGTATCTAAATAAACCATAAATATAAACCCCTAGTTAGGCCTACACTATAAAATTTATATACAAAACAATTGTTAATTATTAATGTAAAACCCTACCTGAAGGCAGAATTTATTTCTCCTTTAACTAAAATGTCCCACGCCACTTCAAAGACCAGATCATATCTCGTTTTATCTTGAACACCAATCTCATATCATAGTCCACCACTAATAATTTATATCAATTAATAATAAATTACCAAGTTAATCCAAAGAGTGATAATCATAAAAGATCACTAAGTATCCATATGACACCGAGACCATAATAAATATAGTTTGAGTGACTCATAGTATCCCACTTAAACTCTTGTTAGAAAAATCACCATTAATTAAATCCAGATATATAGAATCCTTAACCCAGGTATCCTGAATGGATCCAAATATAGGGAGACACAAAACGCGAGTGTGCCTCCATGAATGTCAAAGGTGGTTGACTAGTACTGAGTTTATAAGAAGTGACAGTGGGGAAACTATACCCTAGGTATATAAAATCATATCAAAATACTTTAAAAAGAAAACAAATATATCCATTATGATATAATCAACCTAATATAGACAAAATGATATAAAAAAATTAAAACTATAAATAATTCACATTATATGAAAAATCCATATCTACAATGTCACATGATCCACTCAAAGGTAAATTGTTTTTCCCATAAGTCATTCATATACATACAAACCCAAAAAAGAACAAAAACTACATGATAATTCCAACAAGGATCCACTTAAGTCATTTTTAAAATCAACGGATGTCGCACCCATACACTCACATCACTAATAGCTACTGAGATATAGAAATCCCACCATTTCCCTTCCCTATTTCATAAGTATAAATGTTTCCACACATCCCAAAGGTCTTGTGCAGGGTGTAGGTATAAACTCATTAGACCACCACTAATTCTATTCCTTGAAAATATATATGAATATATAAATGCATGAAAAGAAAAAATTTTGGAAACTAATATGATAAAAAACCCTTTCGCGCTCTATGGTCATCAATCCATCGGTGAAAATCCTACCTACTTTGGATAGAGCTAGAATGGGAAGATTTACCCATGATCCGAACAAAACTTAAGGTATAATGATGATTCACCCATTGTTTCTTACTAAGAAACAAGTCATCGTAATCCTCATTTCCCCTCAACAAATGAAACCTCACAAAACCCACTATCCATAAACCATCTTCTATACTTCTAATTTCATAAACCCTAAAAAACTCTATATAATATGATTTCTAGTCCTAACTAACGGTCTTAATAACATTGAAATTCCCATATCCACCTACGATGTTTCCCCATCATGATTCAATGGTCAATACTATCACCCTAATTCTCTTATCTATGGAGGATAAAACCCAAATATCGGGGGTCAACACCACCCTATGGGTCCGTTTGTTTCCACATGATCCTAATGGAATCCACCCCTCGGTGAGAAGCATCACAAAAATCCTATAGAAACATAGACGCATGATGAACCTCAATCTCCACCAATGACAATGTTCACCACCACCCACATCATTTTAATGAACCACATTCCCCCATATCCACATAGGTCACACCTATCATATTCCTACATAACATCAAGAAACACATCCTTTGAACCATCACATAATAACAAAAATAACATTCCAAGAATGGAGGGAGTCACCAACCAAGCACGGCCCTTACATGGAATGGATTGGGTCATTACTAACGATATATTTCTTCTACAAATCAACCTTGATAATACAAAATTATACGTAGTTTTGTTCAAGATAGTAAACAAAACCCTACCCATGCCCAAAAATTACATGACACATTAAAAAAATACATAACAATGGGAATATCTACGCATCACCTACTAGGTACCAGTAGGAGTGTGCACATAAAATTATTTATCTTGATTCAATATAAGGAGTATGAAATAAATAATTAAGAGAAGATTCCCTAAAATATAGACTTTAGTCGAAACCCACTTCAATAATAAAGAAGCCATAAAAAAGATAAATGATTTCAAGTATAACCCATGGGGACTCTTAGATAATGATGAAGTAAAGAACGAGAAATAAATGGATGAGATAAACCAAGAAAGAAGATAGAATGAGAGAGAATGGTGTTGGGGTATATCCCTATACTACGAGAATGTAGTTTAACCCTCATTTAAAAAAAACTAAATTAATTAATTAATTTATATTTTAAAACAAATACTTAAGTACGCATCATGCACCCAGTCTCCCTCCACCAAGTACCCAGTACCCACTGAGTACCATTCTCAAGTCCCCTAGGTGGGTAGAAAATATAATAGATCACCCCACCTATACTGGACTCATTGGGTTCTTGGTACCAGTGAAAAGGCACCTAAAAGCATTATTATTTAATTAAAAATGTCTTGTAGTGGGATATTCATCCTAAAACGTTCCCTTGAACCTTATATGACCCCAATTAAATCTCAAGCACACCCATTTAAAAATGTTCAAGACAAACCTAAACTCAAATAACCTCCTCGAAATATATTTTTCATCACAAAATCAAGCATAAATTTAAAACCAATTTGGAGGAATCCCTACAAAAATTCACCTGATTGTTCGCCTTTATCCAAATGGTGAGAAACATGTAATTTTATTTATCTTCATATTCCAATTAATTATAACACCAAGAATCTCCATGTTTTGGAGATGATTCCACCATACTATAATAGTATTTTTCTTCGATCCTTGGTGGTGAAATCTAAAAGGAGATAAAGTAAAATAAGTAAAAGACAAAATAAATAAATTGGGGTATTACCTTGATCTAGTGTGATGAAATTATCAAGATTTAACACCATTCAAAGGAGAAACAAAGGGATTACAGGGGGGAAACTAGGGGTCGGGATGGCCAAATACCCTCTCTCAAGTGGATTCATAACTAAAAAATAAAGGAGGGTTGACCATGAAATTATAGGTCTGATTCCTGATTCAAATAACACCCTAAACCTCCATTGGGTTCCTGGTCAAATAGTATTGGGTACTTGATACCCACCATAAACCAAGTACAATTCCATCAACTGGCCAGTCGGCACTTAGGGGGTACATTCCCCACTAGATCAGTCTCCCAAACTCAGATCCTCTCACCAACCCACAATCAAAGCACTATAAACCTTAATAAATCATTCCCAATTCAATACTCTAAGATTAGAAAATAAATTTAAAATACCTACCCAAAACACTAATTTTTTAAATCCATAAAAATTAAAATTTTCCCTCAAATGTATGTCCCTTAATGATGTGGATCATTATAAGAACAATAAAATATATTATAGAGAAAAGATCAACAAGAGTGAAATTTGATATTAAAAGAGTGAATTCATGTTGGTAAATTATTGTTTTTTTATCTAAAATAATTTATTTCATTGTGACTTTTAGGTTTAAGTCAATTTCACTAAAGTTTAGACACTCAATAAAAATTTTGAGTGAACCTTGAAAAAAACCTTATGTCATGTGTATTCCTTAACACTCTATATTTAATTATTTAACTTATTTTTTCAAGACACACTCACAAAAACTGGTGAATGGAAAATTAGTTTTAGAGCTTGTGTTTCATTAACCACTGGTCCCCCCTGCCATCGAAGTTCTGATTTAGTCTCACATGGGACATCCACTTTGTACTTGGGAATGTTGCAATGGTACTAGGTATTTTCCTTTGTATATGAGTTTTTTTTCTATTATCTTATTGATCAAAAAGATATACAGAATACATGAAAACTATGAACAACAAAATATTTCCTATGCTCAATGGGAAGATAGTCCATCTAGGGAATGAGATTATGGTTTCATATCTACTTTATCAAAGCCAATATGTTATTAATGTCATCAATAATGGATTATATATTACAAAAGTGGGGATGACCTACACTTTTCAAGAAAATAAGAACATGAACTCACTGGGATAGAATCTAATGTGTTAATATTATCCCTCTTAGAGAATTATTGGTAAAAAGTTATCTGACAAAATATAGTAAATGAAATATGGAGGAAACACCATGACATCCATGAGGGGTAAATAATGGAATGAGCCACATCTTTAATCATGTAAGAATAAATTTGATGATGTAAAAATGGGGGAGGATGAGTTAGAGGATGAATTCTTCATTATGGTGCAAAAGATCATAAACCCAACATGAAACTATTGATGAATTATGTAATGACCTTAAATTTTATAAATAAATATCCCTTTTTGATTAAATTAAATTCCCAACTATGTACTATGGTAATAGAAAACACATGAACGACTTTAGTTATTATAAGTTATATCTTATAGGATTTAAAACCCCATTAAAAATCATTACCATTGTTAATATAGCCATTTAATAGTGATAATATTACTAGTATATATAATGTTTTATGATAAAGTCTAATTGATATTGATAAAAGTAGTAATGGCCTTAACCAGTAGGATCATACCCTGTGAAGTTCATTTATCAGAACTTTTGAGTGAGATAATATTCCTGAGATTTTCCCTAGACAAAGGAAAATCTGAGATCCAACATCTAAAGCATGAGAAACCCCATTTATGGGAGAAGTTTAAGATAATGGAGATCACAACCCAAACCATATTCATTAGACCACCCCATGAAAATTTCAACATCACACACCTTACTCAGAGGGAATTCACTATTGTAATAAAGGGATATATATTTATAACCTAAAAGTGTGAATTTTTATATTTTCATTCGATAAAATAATTATTACAGTTATTCATTTTTAATATTAATTTTTTAAATATTAGATGATTACTTTGACAAAAATTATAATTTGATATGATAAAATAAAAAAAATGAATTTTTTGTAAATATATAATTCCAATCAAGACACTCTATTTTATTGAATTCAAGAATTTTTTAATTGAATTATATTTTAATAGAAAAAAATTTATTAAATATTTTTTGTTAAATATAAATTATAATATAATTTCACAAGCTAAAAAATGATTTTTTTTAAGATTAAGAAAACTATTAATATCAAAAAACATGTATTTAATAATAAATGTGGATTTTTTAAATTATAAATTCTCATAATTTGAGAAATATTTAGATAAATTAACTATTATTTTTGAAATAATGACATAAAAATTATCTAATAGTGGGTTTATTATAATTTCTAAATACAGTCAAATTTTTGGGTCAAAATTAAATACGGTATACATATACAGTCTGTATTATGACATTATAATGAAAAAAATAGTGTAATATATTTGATAAAAGGTATCAATGACCATATATTTGTTTAAAATTTAAAATAATGTGTTTTTGAGGTTATTTTATAAATTTCATAATGTCTTAATGAATCCTCCAAAACCTGTATTATATTTTATGGTTTTAAAATCAGTTCTATATAAACATGACTCACCTTCACATCCCCAAGGGTATTATTTTAATGATCTCGATTCCTAATCATGTAAAAAATGAATAACACTCCACTTTGTAAGAACTATGTGGAAATCATGGGATGGTTTGTGGATTTTATTTAAATTATCATATAGAGTCCAAAACCTATGTTTGGAAATTAATAAAGAACTCTCCTCTCCTTTTCTATATAAGCCCAAAAAACCCCATTTATGTTCACTAAAACCATTGTATCATGAAATTAATCTATAATTTCCCAACTAGATCTCTCCTAAGGTGTCCCAAATCTATTCAGAATATCCTCCGACTCTTTTTGAAACACTATCTCAAGGTAAGGGGTCCTCTCCAGCTCTTCATTCAACCACCTCCCTTATTTTATGCCATTATTTTTCCATTTTCCTGTCATTATATGTTCTAACACTTCCTTATTACTTCCATTATATTCTCAAAGTGATGATGAACCCCTTACTCTCTCATTAATCCATCCAATGAACCTTTATGTATCCTTGTTATGCTGCAAAAATTATCCTGTGATTTTCCATGCCAACATTTCTTATTGTGAATACTCATCGCCATTTCCCCTCAAGGGTATTCAACTATATATACCTATAATTATTTATTAGGGAATTACATGTATATAACCCTCACTCCTTAATCATGGAATTAAATTTTATTAAATATTTCCTTATGTTGAATTATTTATGTGGCAGACATGAGCATGTACACATTTTGATGGGTGCACTGAGATAATGCTTCAATGGATTGGGTAATGTTTTAGTATCATGAGACATCATGTATGGGATTCTAGAGTAAACCTAAAATATAATGTTACACAATCCACTCTGTGATTTTTTCTTTATATTTATCCTTGAATTATGTTTATGACATAATTTATGTTGTCACCACATTGTCATATTACTTTTATATTATCATGATTATTTCATACATCATTGTTCAAGATTATGATTATCACCACACTTATCTTACCTTTATATGTCTCTTGGATCACATGCAATTTTTTACCTTATGTCATTCTTTATTTATTCCCTTAATGAGCTTTATATCTCAACCCTTTTTTATTTAAATCCCCTAATTATCCCTTACAATATTAGAGTATTAATAGTATATAATGAAATGATTTAGAGTTCTTAATAATATTGTTGTATCCATGTATCAAGTTAATGTGTTATGAAACTAATTCACCAAATAATCATATCTTTACGTTCTTTTAGGGTTTTTTATGTATACCTTTATGTAATAAATCCTTAAGTAAAGTGTATTAAAATAAGACTTTTTATAGTTGGTATCATAGGAATGTCTATTTATTTTTTTAATTCTGGTTAGAAAACTATAGCAGAAGCCTAAGATATAATACTAAACAAAATAAAACATCCCAAATTTTTTTTAAAGTATAGATTAAGTGGTTTCTAATAAATTTAATTAATTTCTAGATACTACAATTGGATGTGGCTCTATCATAGTAGTACCTAGGGGAAATAATATAAAAAGGGTTCATTGAGATGGACTCAATCTTCCACTGGTGCATGAAAATGTGTCTTCCTGCACAGCTGGTTTGATACTCCAAATGGATATGCTTTAGTAGATTCAAAATATCCTCAGAAATCATTATTAGGCAGAAAATTCTTATAATATTTTTTTAGAACTTCATCATGGATAACATAGGTTAATTCTTAGATAATCATAGGTTAAATAAGATATGTTGTTTATCAGTTACCCCTTTAATGTTCATGGTTTCCCTTTTATTTTATTAATATTTTGAAATTTATCATCCTAAATTTTATGTAGTAATTGATTAGATCTAGAATAAAATAGTGAAAGGATGGATTATCATCAATTCATGAACTTAAATTTTCTAATGTGAATATGGTTTTATTAATTCTTTAATATCCCACAAGTTTATTATAACTACATAAATAGGACCTCAAAACATGGAATTCAGGTTATCCGTGAAGATAGAAAATGGGTGAATTAACGCATCCCAAGTATATAAATCCTCCAATATCCATATTTATGGGAATAAATTTACAATACACGATGTTATTATCCCTTTAGTGGAATTTGATGTTATTTTAGGTATGGATTGGATTTCCTTATATAGAGATAACATAAGCTTTCAATTAAAGTAAACTACCCTCTGTATCATGAATCCTCCTCTAAATCCATGCAAATGGAAAGAGGAGGAAGAGACTTATTTGGTACAATGATCTCATGAATTAATATATTTTCTTATGTTCAGTCATATCTATCTCAAATGAGTGAGACTAAATAAAATATAATCCTTTATAACATGCCCATTTTAAGTAAATTCCCTGATGTTTTTCCTGAAGAACATTCTGGTCTTTCTTCTAGCTGTGAGGTTTAGTTATTAATTAAGATCATACCCAGATATTTTCCATTATACAAGACTCTATATAAAATGGAAACTATTGAACTTTAGGATTTGAATAAATAATTATAGGTGAATAATGAAAAAGGGTTTATAGTCCCACGTACTTCACCATGGGGTTCACAGTCCTCTTCATCGAGAATAATGATGGGTAAATATGCCTCTATATTGATTATCATGATCTCAAAAAGATCATGACAAATAAAATTAATCCACTTCAATGAAATGATTACTAGTCTGATTAGCTATGTGCATCCCAGTACTTCTCTAAGGTAGATCTTTGTTCAGAATATTATCAACTTAAATTGAATAAGAAGGATATCTCCAAGAATGATGTTTTTTACAAGTTATAGGCTATAAGAGTTCACACATATGTCATTTAGACTCACTAATTATGTTGAAATAATCCTATAATTGATGGATGGAGTCTTTAGGGATTACCTGAAAAAACTTGTGGTAGTATTTATAGATGATATTCTTATCTAATCAAGATGAAAAGAGGAACATGAGTTGCATCTAAATACTCAACCAAATACCATGTGAAAATAAATGATATGTGTAATGTAAAATAAATTCTAATTATTGTTGGATAATGTAACATTCCTTGTTAATGATATCACCATTAATGTGATATCTATAAACCCCTAAAACTAGAGACAATATAAAGATATACTAGAACAACCTCTAGGATGAAAATATGTAGTCTCCTTCTATTAACTATGTACTATCTTTGAATTTTTAGAAACTTGTAATGATTTAAAATCCCACTATCTATGATAAATCCTAAGGGGGTAATGTTTGTCTAGATTGAATATTATGAAAAAAGTTTTAAAAATCTTAAGAAGAATTTTATTACTGCACGTATCCTCAAATTACCCACTATTGGGTAAAGATTTGTGAACTATAATGATGCATCCAAAAATTTATTGGGTTTTTGACTCATGAAATATGATAAAGTGATAGCCAGTTCCTCCTGTCAAAAAAAGATCAATGAGATGAAACTACCCAACTCATGTTGAGAACTTATTACAGTGACCTTTGTGATGAATATTTGGATACATAGAATCTATGGGGAGAAATATGAAATATATAAATATCATAAAAGTCTCAAATATATCTTCACACAAAAGTAGATTAATATGCTCCAACAAATTTGGTTAGATCTGATCAAGGACTTCTATTGTTCAATCCATTAACATCTAAGGAAAGCAATCAAAGGGGTAGATGATTTGAGTATAAAGTATCCTACAACCATATCCCTGATGATTATTATAAGAGATCTAATATTCTTGGACATATAGAGGATTAAAATGAGGATAATTAATGTATCAACATCCTACCTTACTCAGATATCTAGTCATCCATCCAATATTGAGTGGTTCAAGGAGGGAAAAAAGGATGATGAGGTGATACATAAAAAGGTAGTTAATATTTTAGAATATTACTTTGTTGAATATGGATTTATAAGGTTTGGAACCTAGATATGTATCCCATAAAAACCATAATTGAAGAGGGACCTTATATATGATTTGTATTTCTCATCCCAATCTATTAATCTTGGAACAACTATGATGTATATAAATTTGAAGCAAAACATATGGTGGGATAAATTGATGAGAGATATTTATAAATTTTTATATCAATACTTGTTATTATAGAAATTCAAGGATGAGAAATATAAGTCAATGTGTATAATCAAACAATTTACCATAACTGTATAGAAATCGGAAAACATAATCATGGATTTCATCATAGGACTACCTAACACATCTAAAATAAAAATGACACCTGGTTGGTAGTCAATGACCTTAAAAAATAAAAAAATTTAATTACTATAAAAGAATATTTCTCACTTGACCAACTCTCTAAGATATATATAAGGGAAGTGCAAAGACTGCATGGAGTTTCACTCTCTATGATATCTGATCGATATTTGAGGATTACCTCAAGGTTTTGAAGAAGCCTTCATCAAGTGTTGAATACAGAACTGATATTTATCACTTATTATCACCATCATATGTATGGTTTATCTAAAAGGACAATTAAAACACTATATGATATGTTTAGATCATGATAAACATGTTTTGAGGATAATGGGATGAAAACCTTATCCTAGTGTAGTTCTCATATGATAACAATTTCTATTCTAGCATTCAAATGTTACACTATGAGGATTTTTAGGGGAATTGATTTAAAAGTATGAAATTTTGGTATGAAGATAGATAGAGGAAGATTATGGTTCCGGATCTTATCCATGAAACTATAGATAAGGTTGAAATCATTTTGTATCATATGGAATCAAGACAAATTCTGTAGAAAAGTTATGAAACAATCACTGACGAGGCCTAGAGTTTGAGGTTAGAGATAAGGTATTCATTTTTATATGTCCATGGAATAAATTCATGAGGTTTGAAATAAGGGAAATCATATTCAAGGATACATAATCCCCTTTTATATCCTTGATTGAATCTAAACACAAGCCTATCAACTTGAACTCACACCTAACGTATCTCAAGTACGTGATGTGTTTCAAGTATCCCTCTTGAGAAAGTACATACCAAACCCCTCACATGTACTGAATATTAAGGTGGTAACATTATATAATGATATTTCATATGATCAGCATCCAGTAAAGATCTTAGATCATAGAGAAATGGTTCTACAAAATAACAAAACTCACCTGGTAAAAGTGTTGTGGAAGAACCACACGTTTAAAGAAGTGGAATGATAAACAGAAGTGTTATTGAAACAAAAGTACCCTCATCTATTTTAGTATATGTAATGAAAATTTTTATTTTGAAATTTATGGTGGGTGAATAATGTAATGACCCAAACCGTTATAAATGGAGTTCCCTTTGTGGTTAAATTAAATTCCTTATTATGTAATGTGGTTATAGAAAACATATTCACTACTAGGGTTGTTATAAGATATATCATGTTGGATTTAAAATTCCATTAAGTATCATAACCATTGATAATATAGGAATTTAACAGTACTCATATGACTATTATATATAAAGGGTATTGATAATGTATAATTGAAACACATGAAAGATGTTATGGCCTCGACCAATAGGATCATACCCTATGAAGCCCATTTATCTGGACTTTGAAGGTAGATAGAATCAATCAGATTTTCCATTGTCCAATAACAATATAGTATTCAATAACTAAAAAACAATACAAACCACTTATGGAATAATTTCAAGCTCATCGAGATCACACCCTAATGCATGTTCATCGAACCACCCTATGAAAAGCTCACCATCGCACACCTTGCTCTTAGGGAATTCAGTAGTGTGATAAAGGGAAATGTATCTAGACCCTAATAGTGTGAATTATTATATTTAATTTAAGAAAATAATTATTATAATTACTCCATTTAAGATTATTTTTTAAATTATTAGATAATGAGTTTGATAAAAAATAGATTTTGATATTGTGAAACAAAAATTATATTTTTTAAAAATAAATAGTTTCCTTCAAGACACTCTATTTTAATGAATTAAAAAAATTATATCAATTTTATATTAATTAAATTTTATTATTAAATAAATTTTATAAAATATTAATGATAATATAATTCTATAGGGTTCAGAAAACTATTATTTTCAAAAAAAAGTATTTTTTAATAAATGTGGATTTTTTTTTAAATATTAATTTATCATTTTTTAAGAATTATTTGGATAAAATAAATATTATTTTTAAAATCATGATGTCAAAATTACTCAATGGTTATTTTTACATAATTTCAGATATAGTCAGCTTTTTGGGTAAAAATTAAATACCGTATAAATGTATTATGTGTATTATGAAATTATAATGACCCAAAAGTGATTTAATATATAAAATAAAAGTTATCTACAACCAAATATATATTTTACCTCTAAAATAATGTGTTTTTTGTTTATTAAAATAATTTTATAAACCCTTATCGAATCCTCCAAAACCTATATTATATTTTAATGTTTTAAAATTATTTATTTATAAATATGACCCACTTCCTCATCACCAAGGGTGTTATTTTAATTATATTGGTTATTAAACCTATAAAATAATTAAAAAAACAACAATTTTTTGTAAACCAAGGAAAAAACCTTGTTATGGTTTATGGTTTTGATTATTTTATCATATAGAGTCCAAAAGTGAAAGTACCCAGATGGAGTATTGTATCCCTAAGAGGGGGAGGGGTGAATCAGTGATACACTTTTTCATTTATATTTCTATTAAATTAAAACAACATTCACCTCCTATTAAAGATTTAAATTCACTACTGAGAAACAAATCAACACACATCCAAAGGAAACAAATATTTACAAGTTTCACTGTTCAATAAGAATAGATACGTCCCTGGTATGGTTTGGAAATGATCCAATACCATAAAATACACTAGAAATCCATCCACAGATTAAAACTAGCAGGATGTACCCTTACACTTGTGTAGAACTATGAAACAATAAAACTAGTGCATGTGCACCCTCATAGTGCAATAGGGTAATAGATTTTTTGGTAACATCTCATGTTACCTGTTCTGCTTTTTAGTTCCCCAAATGTATTCAATTGTAAAATAATTCTTATTTACCTTACCCATAAGAAAGATAAGGACCTCTTGGACTATGTAAAACAATCAGTCTTACTACCTTGAGTACGATGTGCCCAACCCAATTCTTCTTAGTCCGATCATTCAATTGAATATAATAGAATTGAATCAGCACCACTCTAATACTAGCATACATTAGTAAAGAAAAATATAATCGCAACCACTTCAAAATAGGTATTTAATAGTCAATACAAATATAATCAGTACCACTTAAAAATATGTATGAAATATTCAAGATAAATAGAATCGACACCAATTCAAAACCCCTACTTCTATCACTAAAACTTGGATATTCTCTCCTCTCTATTGTGAACAATACTAGTTGTCAGAAATTTCAAATCACTTTATCCTTTTATAGGTGTCAATTGGTAGGAATCTAAAAAATTTTCCTGCTCACTCAAATTTTCCCAAAAGATTATGGGATAAATTTTGACTTTGTCAATGTTTCTCGATGCATCTCAAATCTTCTTCACAGTTCATCTCCATCTTCATCTCTTTCATTTTTATTTCCATGGCCATTTACTATTCTAGAAAACCAAAACAATTTTTCTTTTAAAAACCCACAATTGTTGATACTATTGTTGAGTGCGATTGTTTCTGGTTACGATGGTCTTTAATCAGAACCATCTCTTTTATTTCACTTTCACTTGTGAGTCCGATGTAAAATAATGGCATTACCCAATTTCCATGATAGGAATCGTCTCTTCACTTTCTCTTTCCATAAGCATGACTCTTTCCTCTTTTCCATCAATGTGACTATTTCTATCTGCCCATCTATTCCAATCGGTATGACTATTCCCATCGGTAGGACTATTCTTATCGACATGACTATTCCCATCGGAACGACTATTACATCAGCATGACTCTTTCCCCTTTTCCATCGGCATGAATCATTACTCTTCCGTCGGAGTGACTCTTACTATTTTCACGACTATTCTATCATAAAGACTATTCCATCGGCACGACTTGGAGTCCAGTGAAAACCAAAGTCATTACTATGTAGGCCATACATGCACTATCTCTTCTTTAATCTGTATGACAATTCAATTGGTACGACTATTCCTTCAGCATGACTATTCCATCGGCATGACACTGAGTCTGATGAAAAACACTATCATTACCATATCGGCAGGACATGCATCATCTCTTCTTTCATTGGCATGATTATTCCATCGACATCATTATTCCATCGGCACGACACTGAGTCGGATAGAAAACAATGTCATTACCATGTTGGTATGACATGCATCATCTATTATTTCATCTGAATGACTATTCCATCATCATGACTATTCCATCATCATGACTATTCCATTGGCACAACTCTGATTTTGATGAAAAAAAGTCATTACCATGTATGCATGACATACATCATATCTTCTTTCATAGGTATGACTATTCTATTATCCTAACTATTCCCTTCATCATCATCATTCATGGATTTTCAATAGTCACCATCATTCATAGATTTTCAATAGTCACCACTATTCTCATATTTTACATAGCCACCACCATTCACAGATTTTCAATAGTCACCACCATTCACATATTTTCAACAGTCACCATCATTCACAAATTTTCAATAGTCACCACTATTCACAACTTTGCAATAATCACCACCACTCACAACTTGGAATAGTCACCACCATTCATAGCTTTGCAACAGTCACCACCATTCAAATATTTTCAATAGTTTCCACCATTCACAGCTTTGTAATAGTCACCACCATTCACAGCTTTGTAATATTCTCCACGATTCACAGCTTTGTAATAGTCACAACCATTCTCATCTTTGTAATATTCACCGTCATTCACACCTTTGAAATAGTCACCACCATTCATATCTTTTACTTACCCCTTTCTTCCTTTAATCCTGCATCATAAGTTCTACAACAATACTTATAATTTATGAAAATTCCAAAACAGAAAATAATCATCACATTTAACATTGTAAAGTATAATTTCTCTTCATTCATTCTATTTTCCTTTTTTCCTTCTCATCCTAAGGGAAAATTTTCTGAAAACAAGTGTCTGATTCGTTTTAAAACAAATAAAACAAAACAATTGTTTCCAAAACAAAGTGAAGTGATTTCTTTTCTTCAAAACCAACCATGAAAACAAAGGAAAACGCTTGAAACCTTTATGACCTTTATCATCATCTTGGTCCCAACAATATCCCACATTTTATTTTTTTTGTCAACAAAGTTTCATAAATCACTGAACATTGTAACCTCAAGAAATGGATTACATGTCAACAATTCTAAGGCTTCGTGAGATAACTCTTTATAAGAAACAAGAATAATTAATATAAAAACCATGATATACAAAAAAATGACCATGACAACCTATTTCATTACTTCATTCTTCCTGGAAAACATATCAATTTATTTTACAACAACCACTCCAAAAAATAGTTAGAATAGTTCAATCACAAAACAATGCTAAATTAACACCTATCCCAGAACTCTCTTTTTTATGAAAAATATTAATGAAAAAAAACAATTCTCCCACTTTAAAAACAATCCAAAGGTAAGATGAGGGAGGGGATAGATACACATACCTCAACCTTGAAGAGAAAGAGAATGGACACCCATGTTCAACCTTATTTTTGAAAATTATTCCTTTGATAAAGGTTTTGTGAAAATATCTCGGTGATGGAATATACTCCTACTTCAATTCATTATTCTCCACATGCTCTTTAATGAAATGATATTTGATATCAATATGTTTCGAATGAAAATGGTGCACAAGATTCTTGGTGAGATTGATGGTAATTTGTTGTCACAAACCAATAACAGGGGTAACATCAATTGAACAAGTAATTCTTCAAATTGTGTTTTCATCTACATAAGTTGAGTAGCAGATTGAGTATCAGCAATATAATTAACATCAGCCATAATGAGAGGTACTGAATTTTTTTTCATTGAATGAAAACTAACACAATTATTTCTAAGAAAGAATACACCCCCAGATGTGGATCTTTTATCATCAACATTTCATGCCCAATCTACATCTGAATACCCTAACAATTCAACAAAATTTGAGATATCATATTTGATTCCAAATATTATTGTGACTTTGATGTATCTGAAAATTCTTTTTCCTGCAAGTAAATGTGATTATTTTGGAGCACTTTAAAATCTTCCACATAAGGTAACAAAATACCCAATTTCGGGTCTGGAAGTTGTCAAATACAATAGTCCCCCAATCATCTTCTAATACTCTATTTGATTTTTTTGAAAGGTTAAGGGTCAATCCCCCTTCATTGAACAAGAAAACTATCTTAAGGAAAAAAGAAAGAGTAACCCATTACAAGAAGTGAAAAAAAGTCTTGAGAAAAAAGGATCAAAAGTGACAACAAGTCCAAAAAGAAACAAACATCCAACTATTTATCAAAAGTCCCGTCGCCTCCCTTTCCAGGGCCCTACAATAGTGAGATCCGTCATGATAGAGTGTCTCCCACTCTGCCAAGAAGTTGCACTGCACTGGCAGAAAAATGTGACAAAGCACCTCCCCAACCAACAAAGTGTGGAGCAGAGTCGGATGAAAGGAGCAAGCACACCTTTCTCTCTTTCGAGCCACCCACCCGACAAATCATGAAGAAAACTTCAACAATGTCAACCTGATGCAACACAATAAAAATATGAAAAAACACTGAGTCAATGACATGGAAAGGTACCCATACAACCATCAAAGAGATTATGCATGACTGAATGAAGGGTGTCATAACACCCCTCCCTCTGTAGAGGCATCCCACCCAATGGCACATGCAAGATGTTGTGTCGCACCATATGTGACAAGAACAACCAAATACCATGAGTAAAACTGCTTCCCATTAACAAGAATAGACATGAAGACCAAAGAAGAAAATCAGAAGTCACATCTAAAGTCATAAATCTCACTGCATTAAGAAAAGCACAACCCTCGGCCACCACCTAAAACCTAAAAACCAAACTCAACCATCTGAATATCATCAGGTAAATTCATGAGAAAAATATTGAAAAATCCAAGAAAATTTGAAACCTATCTCGTCGCAAAGGGATCCTCCTTAGTTAATTTAGCATCCAAATTTTCATCCAGAAAAATGTTTGTGGAAATCTCTGAAAAAAAATTCTGAGCTACACAGCTTCATGAAGACATTCTCAAACCCTCCTTGACCATTAAATCTCATTAGTTCCAAAATCTGACAATCTCAGATTCACAACTCCCTTCATTTAACTACAAAAACTATCATCCGGACGAGGCACCAGGAAGAAACAACCACGCAATCACACGTCACCCTATGAAAAAATGAAACCACTCAGTGCCGGGGAGGATCATATCTAGAACCAGATTGAACCAGAGGGGAAAACATTGCATACTTTAGGAAATTCATGACACCGGCCATGTAAAATTCTGTGCTCCACCATTGAGGCAGGTCCTCCGTCATCATGAAAAAACCCAACATCCTCCACCCGAGAAACCAACGCCACCATCAACCCACCGGAAACCACCCCACAATACCAAAATGCAACATCAGGATACCACATTCTGAGCTATCTCCCCACAAGACTAACACAAACTACCTCCAAATAAGCTGAGACCGCTGACATCGCACACACCCATCACTACTCGAATGAGAAGCGACTGCACAGGGAAACTATATCTGGATAGATATGGTGGAGGGGATCACACATCGTAAAAGTGGAGTCATCAGGAATGCCATGAACTCAAGGTGGGGGAGAAAAGGAGAATACCAGAAAAGGCTTAATTCCCAATAGGAGAGGCGTCAGTCAGAAATACTGAGGTCAGAGAGGACTGACACCCAGTTGGAGGCGCCGAAGCTCACGGAACCCTAAGGTCGTTTCTCTCTAGGGGAGTGTGGCACCATCTTCTACATCAGCAACATTGACTAATACTCTTTTTGATAAACAAAATTCCCTTATCTATATCTATATAGATTTGTTCCCACTAAAATGGGTGTAGATACAGGTTTTGAATTTTCTATTCCAAACCTGTTGAGATGTTCTTTTGCATACTATTCTTGGGATAGAAAAATGTATTCTTTTCCTTTCTAGATTTGTAACCCAAGAAAGTATTTCATTTATCCTAGCTTGGAAATTTCAAAAACATTCTCCATTTCTTCAGAAAATATTTCAAACTTCGTTCATCATTCCCATCAAAGATAATTTCATCAACATAAAAAAGTACATTGAGGGAATACTCTTGACATTATCAGATGTAAAGATTGATATCCACTATTCCTTTGTTAAAATTCATCTTTAATAAGCATGTATCCAATTCGAAATACAATGCCCTTGGTGATTGTTTTAGGCCATACAATGCCTTTTTCAATATGCACACATAACCTTCGTCTTTCCCAATAACAAATCCACAACGTTTTTCAATATAAACCTCTTCTTCATAATCACCATTTAGGAATGCAGATTTAACATCCCTTTGAAAGATCTTATATTCTCATTGTGTGGAAATAGAAAGAAATATTATAATTGTTTCATGTATTTCCACTATAGAAAAGGTTTCATCAAAATCAATACCCTCAATCTGTGAATACCCTTTGAAAACCAATATTTTTTTTTCTTATATCCTCACCTTTTTCATTTAGATTGTTCCAGAAAACCCATTTTGTGCCAATGGTGTTTTTTTCATGGGTTTGAGTTCCCATGTAATATTCTTTTAAATATTATCCAATTCTTCATTCCTATCTTGAACCCATTCCAGATTCTAAAAATCTTCTTTCACATCCTTCGGTTCCACTTTTGAATAAAAATAAGTATGTGTAATGGATTTTTGTGTTCTTCTTGTTTGAACATTCAGATGTTGATCACCAATTATAGTTTTTACTTTCACATGATTCCTTTGCCTTGGATAATATTTTCAATTTTCGTCCTCGTTAATGGAAATAGCTGAATTTGATTATTCACATTTATTAGGATTACAGTTGTTTGTATCCATATCATAATTATGTTCTTCATCTTGCATAACTTCATTGTTTTCCTGAACATAATTATCTATCTCAGATACTTCAATAACTTTTACATCAACTGAATCAACAATTATTTTTGTTACTTTGTGGAAGCATTTATACCCTCTTCCTTCTATAGAATAGCCAAGAAATATTCCATCCTCACCTTTCTTCTCAAACTTGGCATAGTTTCCACCTTTCCTCTTTATAATACAAGGACTCCCAAAAACCCTAAAATGGTTCAAACATGATGTTTTTTCATAAAATAATTAATAGGGAGTCATACCTGATTAAGGATTGCAGAAACAATGGTTAAGAATATAAACAACAGTACTCATGGATTGTCTCCAAAAGTAGTGAGAAAGGTTATGCTCAACTAATATTGTTCTTCCAATTTCCACTAAGCTTCTATTCATTATTTCATCAACCACACTTTCATGGGGAGTGTATAAAGAGCTATACTCATACAAAATCCCATGCTTCTCAATATAGTCTTACAAATCTTCACTTTTTTACTCACCACCATTTTATGTTCTCGCCTTCTATATAGAATACACACATTCTTTCTCAGCTTTTCTTCTAAAACATTTAAACATTTTCCAGGTGTCTGATTTGTGTTTCATGAACATAACACAAGTAACACAAATAAAAATATCAATGAAAGTAATGAAATACATAACTCCATGTGTTGATTTTTTTCTCATTGGCCCATATATATCAGAATAGATTAGCATCAGGGGTTTTTCTAAACAAATATCTACATTCTAATGCACATCATTTGTAATTTTTCCTTTTTGGAAGATAGTGAAACACTAATCTCTTATTATTAGAATATCAAGAATATCTCGAACACTATCTCTTTTAGAAAACTTTATTATGTTCTTTGACACATATTTCTAATTATTTTATTATATAACTAATTCTCTTCCACCATACTCAAGTAACAAGAGTTTTGTGAATCACCAACCTGAAACAAATTTCATTTCGTATGTTGGCCTCTTGTAACAATCTTTCCATATTCTTCACTTTTTATAAAAAATCAATCTTTCCTTTCATACATTGGCCTCTTGTAAGAATATTTTTATAATAAATCCATCCTTCTCCCATCATGTGAGAAGAACACCCACTATCAAGTATCTATGGTCGTTCTGCTTCCATGGATTTATTGCAGTTTCAACAACAAGTGCCTTTTCTCGATTATTTGTTTTCATAGCCTTCATCTTTTGAGAGTTGAGAATATTTTTTTGAGACAATAATAAAAGAAGACACCCTTTTGCGAGGTTTCTAGGTTGTTTGCATCTTTCACAAATATTTTCCAATGGTTGGAAGCTATTTTCAATCTTCACATCATTCTTTTCAAATTTCTTCAAGACAACATTATGATTTTTCTTTCTTTGAGGAGATTTACACCCCCTCCATCTCTTCCTTTATTAACATGTGGTATAATAGTAATTTTTTTGATTTAAACAAGACATACCTATTATGTACCCGAATCACCTACAATTCCTGCAATACCCATAGAAAAAGTATTTGCCTCTGAAACCTCCATACTGATCAGAATTGTGAAAACATTTCTCAACCATATTCTTTTCACTTTCAATTTGATTATTCTTCCTCATTTTCACCTTGATTAGAATATAATTATTTGAATATTTTTCAAATCCAAATAAATCCTTTTTGTAAATAGGATGTTTTGTAACTTATGATTTCTTCACTTTGACCACATACATAAATTTCCCCACATTTTTCTTTTCAAACAATATTCCATTCATCTTCTCAGGCTTTAAAGGTATCTTTTGTTGATCCTTTTGAAGTTTCTCATTACTAGAACATTCACCAACTTCAATGATGGAGTTCTTTAAACGTAGACTTTTCTTTTCAGCTTCATAAGAGTTTTATTTTTGGAAAATTTCCAACTCTTCTTCTTTTTCCTTCGGCTTCACTTCCAAAGGCACATTCCGATTCTTTTCATCTTCGAAAGACTTATTCAAATAATTAATCTATTTTAGTAGATTTTCTTTCTCACTAGAAAAACATTCATGTTTGCTTGATCATTCATCTTCCAACTTTTTTTTCTTTTCAAGCCTTCTGATCTTTCTCAAACATTCTTTCAACTCATCTTTCAAATGCATTTCAAGTTAATTTTCTTCTTCTTCAGAACTAATGCTTCTTAATTATTCATTTTTCACTATTGAAATGAACATATTTTTAATACCATTATCTATGGATTTTTTGGATTCGGCATCAATCTCTTCTTCTTCTTCATATTTGGATAAGAAAATTCTTCTTTTTGATTTGAAAAATATCTTTTCTCTTCCTTTGTCTCACTTTTTCTTCCACAATATTCTTGTATATATTTCTTCAATATCACTATACTCTTGTTTATTTCATAAAGAAAAATTATCAGCAAAGTAACCAACACTCCCACATTCAAAAAAAAATCAAGGGAATTTTCCCTTTATATTTACCTATACCTATTTTCATATTGTTAGAAAACAGGGATATAATTTCATTGATATTTTTACATACCCTGTTTCTAGAGTCAAAATCAACATCTTCATCTTCAATAACAATATTCTTTGACTTTTTATTCTTCATAGCCATGAAAGACATTTCTAAATCAACTATTGTTTTTATCTTCATAGAATTCTCTCTTATCATTTCAAATGTGGTAAGAGTGTTATGTAATTCATCAAGAGATAATTTTTCAGGATCTCTGTCTTCAAATGAAAAAAAAATTCATCAAATTTTTCTAGTAGGATTCTCATGATCAATTCAGAAACTATATAGTCTTTCAGCTTCTCACGAAGAAATCTGATAGTAATCACAATGTCATCCACCCTGGTAAAGAGTTCCCCAGTAGAGTCATTCTCAGCAAACATTAAATATTCATACTTCAATAACCATATTTGTACATTTTCAATCTTCACTTTTTTATTGCCTTTGTATATGTATTTCAATTTATACAATATACCTTTAGTTGTGGAAACACCTTTCACTCTCAAGAATTCACTTTTAGAAAGTGATGATAATATATAATTCTTGGGCCTTCCATCATTCTCAAGAAACTTTTTGTCAATAGGTGTAAGCGGAGCACGATCATCAATGGGAGGAAACCCAACTATTGCAGCTTTAAGAACATCACAACTGATAGACATAAGATATGGAAACATTATATAATTCAATATATGGTAGTTCTTTCCATCAATGATCAAAATACCTTTACTATTCGCATAGTTCATGTTCTCCATTAGTAATGAATAATGAAGGGAACATGCCTCTGATACCAATTAAAAGTGCCCAGTCAAAGTATTGTATCACTGAGAGGGGGAGGGGTGAATCAGTAATACACTTTTTCTTTTATATTTCTTTTCAATTGAAATAGCCTCCACCTCCTGTTTAAGATTTTAATTCCTTACTGAGAAACAAATCAACACGCATCCAAAGGAACAGAAAGATTTAGAAGGTTCATTATCCAATAAGAATAGTTACGTCCTTGGTATGGTTTAGAAATGATCCAATATCAAACAATCCACTAGAAATAAATCCTCAGATTAAAATGAGTAGGATATACTCTTACACTCTTGTAGCACTATGAAACAATACAGCTAATGCATGTGCACCCTCTTATCAGAATAGTGTAATACATTTGTTTTGTAACATCTCTTGTAACCTATGCTTCTTTTAAATTCACCAAATGTATTATGTTTTAAAAAAATTCTACTTTTCCTTACCCTAAAGAAAGGTAAGAACCCCCTGGAACATGTAAAATAATCAGTCCAATTACCCTGAGTACGATACTCTTAGTCTGATTCTTCTCAGTCCAGTATTTTAATTGAATACAGTATAATAGAATCAACACCACTCTAAAAAATTCTTATAATAGTCAATAAAAATAGAATCATCACCACTTCAAAATAGTTATGTAATATTCAATATAAATATAATTTGCACCACTTCAAAAAAATTATGCAATAGTCAAGATAAATAGAATTGGCACCACTTCAAACCCTCTTCTTCTCTCTCTAAAACCCAGAGCTTCTCTCTACTATGTTATGAACATTACTAATTGTCAGAAATTAAAATTTACATCCTCCTCGTTGGTCAGAGTGGATACTCAAGAGGAGGGTTAATTGAGTTCCAATTAAAAATTTCTGTTTAAAATAATTGTGTTAAAACCCCCAATTCATAAAACTAGTTAAACTGTAGTGAATTTATAAATCTTGAAAGGTTTCAATTAGTTTCTCAAAGATTGATTATATCTTAGTTAATTTAATTTGAAGATTAATTTAGATTTTGAAACTAAATTATCGGCTAACAAAAATTATAAACACTTGCTAGTATAACTATCAAAGTTACTTTAAAATATATTTTAATTTCAAAGTAATTAGCAGCAGAATATAAGGAATAGTTTAAAATGAAATAGGATGCACAACGGACTTAACCAATAGGATAAGTCTCAAGACGATACTTAGTAATCTCAAAACAATTTATTTAAAAATGATCCACACCCTGGATCGTGGTTTTACAACATTACATTGAATTCCCAGGTCCTCTAACCTCTACCACAGTTCTACGTGGGAAAACTAATCAACAATAGCTCCCAGGCTGCCAAGTTCACACTTGACCTCTACCACTATCCAGAGTGGGATAAAAGAGTATAAGGGAAATATTGTGTGAGGATTTATAAATCCTCTAGTTCAGCACTAGAGACAAGGTGTGCTTAAAATACAGCAGAAAAACTACTCAATATGTAGATAAAAGAAACACAATAGAGATAAAAAAAATAGAGATGAGTTTAGAATGCTATATGTGTTCTAATTGAAGCTCTAGACTCTAAAGATTGATGTAGATGAAGCATTGAGTTCTTCTTTAGAAGTTGTAAGGAAAACAGAGTGTCATGGTGTTATTCCTTCACTTCCAGTGTAGGTGTTCAGCTCGAGTAAAAGAGTATTCTTTGTAACAATTGAGCTTTTTCTTTGAATGTTCTGCTTGATGTGTATGACTTTTCTTTGAGTTCTTCTTGTGTTCTTATTTATATATTTCACTTCAAGTGTCACACACTTTCACATATATTGCTCTCTCTTTTTCTTCATTATATTTATCTTCCTTTTATACCTTGAGCTCCGGCAATGAAAATGATTACCTTTTTACATGTATGAGGTGCAGTTCCCTAACATGCCAACAAAACTCATTAATTAATAGAAATTGCATTAAAAACATAAATTATGACTGTTGTTATTAAAAAAACATAAGTATGGTTTATAGATATAGTGACTGGTTTCCATCAACATCTCATAGTATCAGTGAGCTTGTATCGGTGGACTTGAGTCGGTAGGTCTTGTGTCGGTAGCTGTTACTTTTTATAACATTAGCACTATGTATCGGTAGCTCTTTCCATCAGTAGATCCTTTTATCCGTAGATCTTTTGTGCTGGTGGAATTCTTATATCATTAGACCTTTGTAACAGTAGTCATCTCTCTGTATCAGTAGACTTGTATCAGTAGCTATCTATTGGTATATGTCTGTATCGGTGGACTTTGTCTATTTGTATCGGTAGCTTGTATCGGTAACTATGTACCAGTGACCCTATGTCACAGGAAGCTTGGTCTATTAGTGACCTTTACTTATCGGTAGACTATGTACCAGTAGGTCTGTATCAGTGACTCAACACTTAATTCTTATCTGTTTTATGGAAATTGTATTTATATTGAGTTAGTAACATTTTTAAAAAAGTGTAAAAATAGATACCAATTGATTAACAAATTCCAATTATTATTTTTATATTGTTTGTCAACTCAGTAGTAGTATGAAATAATTTTACATAAAGATAGAATTATCAAAACATATTAAAACATAATTGAGATTATCAAACCAGGTTAGGTCAACAATCTCCCCCTTTTTGATAATCACAAATTATGATATTATAATCCAAAATAATTAATAATGTATCAGTATAACATACAATGGTTTTCATTTATCAGTGTGAGTAATGACATTTTCAAATGTGAGATTTTAAATGTATCAGAGGTAAAATATATTAGGATTCATATCATAGTTCTCCCCCTTTGGGATTAGCAAAAAAAATAAGCAATATAAATACAGGAAAATAGAATGAAATCATGTGTATTTCTTGAGGGAAAAAGAATACAAGTGATTCCTATCAAATTTCCTAGCCACTAATAAATCAACCTCCTCATCATGTTATTTTCCCTTGGGATCAGAAGAGGATTCAAGATTGGTGGATGAAGGTGTAGGCTTAGGAAAACCAGAGATGATCAATGAAGGCTGAGTGACTGATACAGTGCATGGCCTATACTGTGTGGATCTCTGGGTGATCATAGGAGTGAGACGACTGATTTCGTGAGCTGGTGACATCTGAGTAATGGAGGCAGACTAAGCAGAGGCATGCTGGGCTAGAGGTACAATGATTGGAGTATTTTCCACATAAAAAAATGGTAGCAACAGATTCCTAAAGTTCATTATGATCCCTCCTCCTATTTCCATAGAAGAAATGAGGTCATCCTTGTTCTCCATAAATTTATCTAGAGCAGGAGTCAACTCCCTGATCTTGCTTACTTTCTCTCTGAAAGCCTGAGTGGCTGAGGGTATTTTCAGGTTTTCTAATAGAAGATTGAAATGATTGTTCAACTTATTCTTAGTATAGATCCATTGGAAATATAAATACACTTTGTCTTTGAACTCTTTTTCAGAAGTAGTTTCCTCTCTCATAAAATTCTAAACAATTTTCCCTATATCCCTAGTGGTAGTCAACACTTTGGTCAAAGAAGCAGAGTCTACAGAGCCACTGGTAGAAGACTATCCAATCTCTTCTCTCATCACAGCTCGAATCTGGTCAATATCCAAAGAAGGCATGGTAGTACTCAGTGGTGTAATAGTGAAGTAAATTGTTTCCTTAAAGGATTTAGTCATCCCACTTTTGAGATTTTTCAGAAGATAGTCCTGAGTGCTGACATGCTGTTCCATGGAAGTCTTAAATTCCTCAAAAGCTGATACCATCTAGCCAACTACACTCTTCAAAAAAATCCAAGTCTTTGTATTCTTTAGATTTAGGGATCATATAAGACTCCATAGAGACATCTAATTTCATTATAGATTCAACATCCTCTTCTAAGCTTGAAACTCTATTCTGGTAGGTCTTGAATTCATCCAAAACACCAGAAACAGATTCAGTCATCACCGACTGAATAGAAGATACTAAATAGGTTTCCATTATTTTTATTTCTTCCACAAAACTAGCCTGGAGATCAGACTTCAACTAGTTTAAATCAGATTATATTACTATATCCATAGTTAAAGTGTCAGAAAAGAGATTATAAGTGATATGAGGTCTATTGATGGGTGTCTCATCTTGTAAATCAGAATAGTCCAACCCAAACACTACAAAACCAGGGTCTGCAGCCCAGTCTTCAATCTCATGAGCAACTGAAACCGTACAATGTTTGGTAGGATGCTCCCCCTCGATATGTGCATTCTCCTATATGTGTACATTAATAGCAGATTTAACAGGCAGATCTTCTTCAGAATAATCTTCCACAACCATCTCCAATTCAACAGCAGGGGGCTACTCAGGAATAGGTGCAGGTCTATCTACTTTATCAATTGCCTCAGTAGGCATTGAGGAGTGCCCAATCAGTGGACTAAGACTCAAGCAGGTATAAATAGATGCTTCAGTTTCAGATTCTTTTTCATCCTCATTCTCTGATGTAAGCTCTACTTCATCATCAATAGGGGATTTTTCGTTTCTCTCTTTTAAGATTTTTTCCTTTCCCGATGATACAACTTCAGTAGTTAGACTAGAAGGTAAGTCAGGATCCCCTACATCTACTATAGAGGTATCCTCCTCATCAGTGTCATCATTATACTGAGGTTCCTCTTCATTAGGTCCTATACCTGGATCCCTCCTATCCCTTGGCCTATAAGGATTGTCAACATGGTTGAACTTATCATAAACCCTCTCATCGTCAATTTCCCACTGCCTTTTCCATGGGTTCCACCCAATCTTCATATATTTACAAACTGTGCTTGTGATACAAAAATGGTTCCTTACCACCACTATCTCATCCTAAGACTTATCTACTTCCTTCACTTTGATCATAACCAAAATTAACTTGGCAAAGAATAAAGCATTGGACTTTGATTTGGGCCTGATCATATCCTCAATCTGAATCATTAACAGTCTACACAGATTCACCTTAACATCATGTCTTAATAGATTCCACAAATATATATCTTGATACCTAAGATTTGGAAAGTCCCCTCTTCTTATACTTAGCACATGTTGGATGAACTTGAAAAGCAATCTATTTTCTCCATCCATCTATGCAGCCACTACTTTCCTTTGTTTTCCTCTACTGGTGAGCTCTTCCAAGGAAATCTCATATAAAAATTTGTCACTGGTAGGGGGAATTGTCTTCTAGAAATACCCAAAAATTCCTTCATGTGGGACTTTCCAACTTTCAACCCATTAAATAGAGGAAAAATATATTTCCTTTCAATTCACAACTGAAACCATTCTATTCTCCTCTTCTGATTTCTCAAAGCACACAGACGCATAGAACTCTTTTTCCATCTTAGGATAATAGGGGCCATTGTTTTTTGTGAAGAATTCGAGCCATCCCTGCTCCTCCAATATCATCAGAATCAACGACATACTGGACATAAGCCATTCTGCACAATGTTCCTTCTCTATTACAATTTCTCTATTCTACAAATGTGGTATCACTACATTCCTTCTTGACCTTGTTCTACTGCCACTACCACTAGCTTCAGGTCCTATTTTCTACTTCTTCATATTCGTCTAATCACTCTAATCCCTGACATTCGGAAATTTTGTTTTTTACATCTCTAATCGAAGAATATTGGGTCCACGTGAAATGTGATGGTTTGAGAAGAGAGGATTGAAGAGAGGAGAATTTGAGGTGGATTAAAATGTGACTAAGTCATAGTTTTTATCATTTAGGAATAAAAATATAATAAAAATAATATACTGAAAATAATTAAGATCTTCGGCTAAAGAAAATTAAAAATTAGATAGTGCAATACATATCGGTGATAACTACCAATGAGCATCCTAACGGTGAGATTTACCTATCAGTGAGGTCTCTCTAATAGTGAGGTGTCTCTAGTAGTGAGGTGTGTCTGGAAGTGAGGACTCTAGCAGTGAGGTCTTCCTAACGGTGAGTTGTGCCTAACGGTGATGTTTTCCTAACAGTGAGAATTATAATGGTGAGGTTTCTAACGGTGAGGTTTCTAACGATGAGTTTTCTAACTGTGAGGTTTCTAACGGTGAGGTTTCTATTGGTGAGGTTTCTAACCTACAAAGTATATCATTCCTAACTCATGTCTAATGTTTCTTAACCTATCTGAACTTAAAGTCTTGGTGAATATGTTAGCTAATTGATGACCAGTACCTATAATTTGAAGAGTAATATCATATTTTTGGTAATGATCACTCAAAAAGTGGTGCCTTAGATCAATGTGTTTGGTCCTAGAGTGAGATATAGGGTTCTTTGAGATATTAATTGCACTATTGTTATCACAGTTTATAGATACATGTCTAAATTGATATCCATAGTCCTATAAAGTATGTTTCATCCATAGAATTTGTATACAGAAAATACCAGCAGCAATGTACTCTGCTTCAATAGTAGACAATGCAACAGAATTCTTCTTTTTACTACACCATGATACTAAGGACTTACCTAGAATTTGACATGCTCCAGAAGTTCTATTTCTATCTAACTTGCAACCAATAAATTAAGCATCTGAATAACTTATTAAATTGAATGATTGTACTTTTGGATAAAATAATCCGATGTTAGTGGTATGTTTAAGATATTTGAAAATTATTTTAACAACAAGAATGTGTGACTCATTTGGATTAGCTTGAAATCTTCCACACATACACACACTAAACATAATATCTGGTCGAATAGCAGTAAGATAGATTACACTCCATATCAAACCTCTATAGTTGGTTTGATCCACTGGTTTTCCAATTTCATCAGCATCCAACTTACATGTGATACTCATGGGTGTGTCCTTACCCTTACTACTATCCAAACCAAAACATTTTAAAATATCATTTATATATTTACTTTGATTTAAAATAATACCATTTTCATTTTGAAAAACCTAAAATCCAAGAAAATATTTGATTTCTCCCATTAAACTCATTTCAAATTCATTTTTCATACTCATTGAAAAATCAACACACAAAGCATTTTTGGAAGATCCAAAAATAATATCATCAACATAGATTTGCACGGTTAAAACATCTTTATAAATTTTTTTGAAAAAGATAGTTGGATCACCAATCCCTTTAGAAAAACATTTTGAAATAAGAAACTTACTAATTCTATCATACCATACTCGTGGAGCTTGTTTTAAATCATATAAAGCTTTATAGAGCTTAAAAACTTGATTTGGAAAATGAGGATTAGTAAATCTTTGTGGTTGTTCAACAAAAACATATTCAATTATAAAACCATTTAGAAAAGCACTTTTAACATTCATTTGATATAACTTGAAATTCATATGAGTAGCATAGGCAACTATAATCCTAATATATTCTAATATAGCTACATGTGCAAAGGATTCCTCATAGTCTATTCCCTCTTCTTGACTATACCCTTGTGCAACTAGAAATGCCTTGTTTCTAACTATATTTCCAGACTCATAAAAATTATTTCTAAAAAACCATTTAGTGCCTATGGTCAAAGTGTCCTTAGTTATTTCAACTAATTCCCAGATTGTGTTTCATTCAAATAAATTTAATTCTTATGGAATAGCCATTACCCAAAATTCATCATTGATTGAATCATTGATATTTTTAGGTTCTAACTGTGAAAGAAAGGCTTGATGTTCAACCTGGTTTCTTAGAGAAGCTCTAGTCTGCATTCCTATATCTAGTTTTCCTATAACAGCATCTAAGGGATGATTCTTTAGAATCCTGGTTGATCTAGTAAAGGTAGGACTAGAAATTTCAGGTTCTTCTCTAGGTTCGGGTTCACCGGAAGTAGGTTCTGAAAAACATCCCAAATTTCTTGGTTTTACAGCAGGTTCACTATTTTTACCATTAAGGTCCATAATAGATAGAAATTCTTCAATATTTTCAAGAGAAGACATAGGTTAATGCGGAACAGTTTCATCAAATTTGACATGTACTGATTTGTCCACACATTTAGTTCTTTTGTAAAAGACTCTATAAGACTTACTGTTTATAGAGTAACCTATAAATATCCCCTCATAACTCTTAGAATCAAATTTTTCAAGATTATCCTTAGTATTAATAAAAAGGACATTGCAACCAAAAACTATAATGTAACTCACTTTAGGTTTCATATTATTCCATAGTTAATAAGGGGTATTTTTTAGAACAGGTCTAATCAAGACTCTATTTATAATATAACAAGATTTATTTATATCTTTTGCCCAGAAGTAAACAGGTAGTTCATACTCATTAAGCATTTTTCTTTCAATTTCTTGAAGGGTTCTATTCCTTATTTCTACTACACCATTCTGTTGAGGTGTCCTAGGGTCAGAGAAACTATAATTGTAGCCATTATGTGAGAAATAGGTTTCAAATTCATGATTTTCAAACTCACGACCATGATCACTTCTCAGGGTCTTAATCTTAAGTCCACTAAGTTTCTCTACAGACTTGGAATATTTCATAAAATAAGAATATGCTTCACTTTTGTGAGCAAGATAGTATACCCAAGTGTATCTAGAAAATTCATCTACTAAGACATAGACATAGTGCTTCCCATTTAAACAAGATACTCAAGAAGGTCCAAATAAATCCATGTGAACCAACTCGAGAGGTTGAGATGTTGAAACTTCTTTCTTTAATTTGAATGAAACTTTATGTTGATTTCCCTTTTGACAGGGAGTAAAAACATTGTCTGATGGGAATTTTAGTTGAGGTAGGTCTCTAACTAAATTTTTCTTATTCTGTTTCTTAAGTGAGTGAGCATTGCAGTGTCCCAATCTTCTATTTCATAGTAAAGACTCTTTATAAAAAGCTTTTAAACAAGTAACCTTTTTTTTTGCTATAGAATTTAAATCTACAGCATATGCATTTTCATTTCTTAAGGCATTAAATACCAATACATTTTTAGAATCAAATACATGGAAAGAATCATTTTCAAATTCAACATTGAAACCATCATCACACAACTGATAAATTCTTAACTGATTGTATTTTAATCCATCAAAAAATAAAACTTTAGAAATGAAAATTGAATCAGTGTAACCAATCTGGCCTAAGATGATAATTTTTCCTTTTAAATTATCACCAAAGGTGACATGTCCTCCATCAGCTTTGAATAAGATCTTAAAACATGAAAATTCTCTAGTCATATGTCTTGAACATCCATTGTCCAAGTACCATGTCTTCCTACAGGATCTTTTTAAGCAGGTTTCCTACAAAATAGGTTTAGATAGAATATATTTTTGGTACCCATATTTTCTTGGGTCCATACAGGTTAGAAAGCAAAACTTTTGGTACCCAGATTTGTCTAATGGGTTTAATATAGTCAATATATTCAAAATATTTTGAAAGATAAACATTGTTTGATCTATAAATATGTGAATAACTAGTTGAGACATAAGAGTTTCCAGAACTGGAACTAGAAGCATACTGTCCAGATTTAGGAATAAATCTATTCTTTGTAATATGTCTCTGTCCAGGATGATAGCCTAAACCAGTAATATATTTTGGTGTTACTTGTTTTCCTAGTGTTTATGTAAGAGTGTTCTTTCCATTAGAGAAATTAGCCAAATATATTCTAAGTTTCTCATTGGACAATTTATGTTGAGTATTCTCCTTTAACAGTTGATAATTCTTTTCCTTTTCTATACTAAGATCAGATTTGATAGTAATGGATAAGGCATACTATTTCTTTAGTGATTTGTACTTATCCTTCAGCTCATTGGAAGTATCTTCTAACATATTATAGTGTTAAAATAATTCAGCTTTAGACATATTATCATCACTATTTGAATAAATTTCATTCCTAGAATAATAATTATTCAGCATAGGGGAAATAGGTACCTCAGAAGTATTAGTCATGAAACGCATGTTAGCATGATTCATTTCAGAATCATAAACCTCAGACTCACGTATGCCCTCTTTTGAAGAACTCCATTTTTTCATCATAGATTTATTATATTTTTTGTCCTTATAATCATATTTCTTCTTGAACATAAATTATGGACATTCAGTCTTAATGTGTCCTTTCCTATTGCATTCACAACACACTATCTCATAATCCTTATCAGCTTTCTTCCAATCACCTCATTGGTTATACTTACACTTATAATTTGGTTTTCTAAAAAATTTATTCTTCCTGTATAATTTCTTGAATCTCTTGGATATTTGAGCCATCTCTTCATCACTATCAGAATCTGAACCTCCACTTGTTTAGATTTCAGTTGGTATGTGAACTTTCTCCTTGTCCTTGCTCTTTGAGGTAGTAGATTTAAATGCCACTGACTTCCTCATTGCCTCATCATCTTCCTCTTTGTTTACCTTTTGATCTTCTTCATAGATCATCATCTTACCAATTATCTCCTTAACAGGTAGTGAACTTATATCACACGACTCTCTTATTGAAACTGATGTGCCTCTCCATCTCTCTGGCAGACATCTTAGTATCCTCATGATTTTCTATTTTGCAGGAACAACTTTTCCAAGTGAGCTCATTGTATTTACAATTTCGTTGAACTTGATATACATGTTAGAAATAGATTCATTAGGGTTAATTTTAAAATTATCATACTTATTAGTGTAGGTATTTAGTATCATTTATTTAACATTGGTTGTTCCCTCATGGGAAACATCCAAAGTATCCCATATTTCATAAGCAGTTTTACAAGAAAATATTCGATTAAATTCTTCATATCCTAAAGCACAGTACAGGGAATTCATTGCTTTACATTGATTATTGTAAGCAGTTTTCATAGGTTCATCCCAATTAGTTCATTCAGTTTCTGGAATCTTATACTGAGTCTCTATAGCAGTCCAGATGTCAAATCTCATACTTTCTAAATGAATTTTCATTTTCAGTTTCCATTGGGCATAATTTGCAACATTAAAGAATGGTGGTCGGTTGGTAGTTTCACCTTCTAGTCTAAAATTCATAATTATATTTTAGTTATGAAATTTAAAGAGATAATTTTTTTGAAATAAAATAAATTTTTAGATCTTTAAAATATAAATAAAATCACAGTTAAAAATAATTTCCCAAATAGAGTGTTTTGAAAATCTTTTATAACCTCTGATACCAAATGTTGGTCAGAGTGGATACTCAGTATGGGGTGAATTGAGATCAAATTAAAAATTTCTGTTTAAAATAATTGTGTTAAATCCCCCAATTCATAAAACAAGTTAAACTATAGTGAATTTATAAAGCTTGAAAGGTTTGTATTAGTTTATTAAAGATTGATTATTTCTGAGTCAATTTAAACTGAAGATTAAGTTAGCTTTTGAAACTAACTTACTGGATAACAAAAATTACAAACACTTTCTAGCCAAACTATCAATTTTACATTAAAACAAATTAGAATTTCAAAGTAATTAGAAGAAGAATATAAGGTATAGTTTAAAATGAAATAGGATGCACAGAAGGCATAACCAAGAGGTTCAGTCTCAAGCTGAGACGTAGTCCTCTCAAAAAAATTATTCAAAAATGATCCACACCCTGGATCGGGGTTTTACAACAGTACACAGACTGTCCAGGTCCTCAGACCTCTACCACATTTTTACTTGGGAAAACTAAACAACAATATCTCACAGGCTGTACAGGTCACACTTGACCTCTACCACTATCCACAGTGGGATATAAGAGTATAAGGAAATGATTTAGTGAGGATTTATGAATCATATTGTTTAGCATAGGAGACAGGGTGTGCTTAAAAAACAGAACACACACTGCTCAATATGTGGATAAAATAAACACAATAGAGCTAAACAAATAGAGATGAGTTTAGAATGCTCTATGTGTTTTTATTGAAGCATTGGACTCCTCATATTGATGTAGATGAAGATTTTAATCCTTCTTTAGAAGTTGTAAGAAAAATAGAGTGTTGTGGTTCTGTTCCTTCACTTCTAGTGTAGGTGTTCATCTCAAGTAAAAGAGTATTCTTTGTAACACTTGAGCTTCTTCTTTGAAACTTCTGCTTGATGTGTATAACTGTTCTTTGAGTTATTCTCGTGTTATTATTTATGAATTTAACTTCAGGTGTCACACACTTTCACATATATTTCTCTCTCTTTTTCTTCATTAGCTTGATCTTCCTTTTATACCTTGAGCTTTGGCAATGAAAATGATTACCTTTTTACAGGTACGAGGTGCGGTTCCCTGACATACCAACAACCCTCATTAATTAATATTAGTTTCATTAAAATCATCAAATATGGTCGTTGTTAATAAACAAACATAAGTAGGGTTTAGAGATATGGTGACTGGTTACAATCGGTAGCTTCTGGAATCAGTGAGTTTGTATCGGTGGACTGAGTCAGTAGATCTTCTGTCGATAGTTGTTACTTTTTATAAAAGTATCTCTATGTATCGGTAGATCTTTCCATTAGTAGCTCCTTTTATTGGTGGATCTTTTTTACTGGTGGCATTCTTGTATCGGTGGACCTTGGTAACGGTAGCCATCTATCTGTATCAGCAGACTTGTATCAGTAGCTGTCTATCGGTACCTGTCTGTATTGGTGGACTTTGTCTATTTGTATCGGTAGCTTGTATTGGTGTCTATGTATCAGCGACCTTGTGTCATAGGAAGCCTGGTCTATCAGTGAACTTTACTTATCGGTATACTATGTACCGGTAGGTCTGTATCAGTGACTCAACACTTAATACTTATCTGTTTTATGAAAATCATATTCAGATTGAGTTTGTGACATTTTTAAACTAGTGTTAACATATATAATCATTGATTAACAAATTCCAATGATTATTTTGATATTTTTTGTCAACTCAGTAGTAGTATGACATAATTTGACATATATATAGAATTATAAAAACATATTAAAACATTATTGAGATTATCAAAACAGGTGAGGTCAACACTCCTTTTATAGGGGACAATTGGTGGGAATAAAAATGTTTTCTCCACTCACTCAAATTTTCCCAAATTTGAATTTCCCCCTAAAATTATGGGATACATTTTGACTTCGTCAAAGTTTCTCGAGCTTCTCAAATCTTATTCAAACATCATCTCAATATTCATCTCTTTCATTTGTATCAAGATGCAAATTTATTATTCTAGAAACCCAAAACAATTTTTCTTTTAGAAAACCATAAATGTGGATACTATTGTTGAGTATGATTGTTTCTGGGTGCGATGGTCTTCAATCGGAACTATGTATTTTCTTTCACTTTCACCTTTGAGTCCGATGTAAAACAAAGTCATTCTCTACAAGCATGAGAGGCATCATCTCTTCACTTTCTCTTTCCATCGGCATGACTCATTACTCATTTCCATCAGCAAAACTATTTCCATCAGCACATCTATTCCCAATGGCATGACTATTCCCATTGGCAACACTATTCCCATCATCACGACTATTCCCATCGGTGTGACTATTCCATCGGCATGACTCTTTATTCTTTTCTATCAACATAATGTGTTCCTCTTCAATCAACATGACTCTTTCCAATAGCATGACTATTCCATCGGCACGACTATCTAATTGGAATGACTCTGAGACTGATGCAAAACAATTTCATTACCATTTCAGCATGACATTCATCATCTCTTCTTTCAATGGCATGACTATTCCATCGGTATAACTATTCCATCAGCATGACAATTCCATCATTATGACTATTCGATAGGCACTACTATTCCATCTGCACAACTCTAATTCTGATTCAAAACAACTTCATTACCATGTCAACATGAAATGCATCATCTCTTCTTTCATCGGGATGACTATTCCATCGGCATGACTATTCCATCGGAACGACTATTCCATTGGAACAACTATTCCATCGACAAGACTCTGAGTCTGATTCCAAAAAAATTCATTAACACGTAGGTATGAAATGCATCATCTCTTATTTCATTGGCATGATTATTCAATCGACATAACTATTCTATTGGCAAGACATTGAGTCTGATGCAAAACAAAGTCATTGCCATGTCAGCATGACTCGCATCATATCTTCTTTCATCAGCATGACTATTCCATCGGCCTGAATATTCCCATATTCATCACCATTCACAGTTTTTCAATAGTCACCACCATTCACAGATTATCAATAGTTGCACAATTCAAAGATATTCAATAGTCACCACCATTCGCAGATTTCCAATAGTCACTACCATTCACTAATGTTCAATAGTCACCACCATTCACATATTTTCAATAGTTACCACCATTCACAACATTGAAATAGTCAAGACCATTCACAACTTGGTAATAGTCACTACCATTCACCACTTTTCAATAGTCACCACCATTCACAGCTTTGTAATAGTCACCACCATTCACATCTTTGTAATATTCCCTACCAATAATAGCTTTGTAATAGTCTTCACCATTCACAACGTTGTAATAGTCACCACTATTCACAGCTTTTACTTAACCATTCCATCCATCAATCTTGCATCCAATGTTCTACAATTTTACTTATGATTTATGAGAATTCTAGAACAAAAAATCAATGTTCCATTTAACATTGTAAGGTATCATGACATTCCATTCATTCTAGTTTCTTTATTTCCTTCTAATACTGAGGATAAACTTTCTGAAAACAGGAGTCTAATTCTTTTCAAAACAAAAAACCAAAACAATTGTGGTTTTTATTATTTTATTATATAGAGTCCAAAACCTATGTTTGAAAATTAATAAAGAAATATCCACTCTTTTGAAATATAATCCCTCCCAAAATCTCATTTATCTTCCCCTAAAACATTTTAGAATGAAGTTACTTTTACCTTAACTCCCTATATTGATTAGGAGGTGGCCCCAACATCTTAAAAATTTCCTCCCATGCTTTTAGAAACACCCTCTAAAGGTAAGGGATCCACTCCACTCTTTATTCAATCACAAACTTTATGTTATGTACTTTTTTACTATTTTTTCAAGATGGGATATGTAATCGTACATCAAATTTTATTCCATTATGATGTAAATGTTATGATATATCCATTTCTCTCCCATTAATCCCTTCCATAAACAATTATATACACATGTTTGGCTGCTAAAATTAACCTACGGTCTTCCATTCCAAACTTGTGTATTTTGAATACCTATCATCATTTACACTCTAAGTTATTCAACTAGATCTACCAATAATTCATTTATTACGGACATACATGTTTGTAACCCACACTCCTTAATCATGGTCTTAAATGTAGAGAAATATTTCCTAATATTGAATTATCTTTGAGTCACACATGTGTTTGTAAATATTATGATCTGTGTACCCAGATAGCACTCAAGTGAATTGGTTAATGTTTTAATATTATGAGACATAATGTATGGGCTTAGGGAGTAAACCTAATATATTATGGGACTCATCCAACCATGTGATGTCTTCTTGGAAGTTACCTTGACTTATATTTATGAGGTGATATTTTTAGTCACTGCATTATCATGTTGACTTTATGATATAATGATTATACCATGCCTCATTATTCCTGATTATTATTCTCACCCATCTTATTTTAACTTTATATGCCTTTGGATATTATGTACTGATATACCTTATGCAATTATTTTTTATTCACATTATGATATTTATAGCTCACCCCTTTCATATGTACGTCTCTAGGTCATCCTAAGATGTATTAGAGGATTAGTGGAACATAAGGTAATGTTTTGGATTTTTTAATAATGTTTTTTTACACATATCAATTTAATGTGTTATATACCTAATTTCCCAAAGACACTAGGCTTCATGATATTTTTGAATTATTTTATCTGTACCTTTTTATAATAAATCATGATGTAATGTGTATTAAAATTTGTCTTATCATAAATTCAAAATTATTCCATGATGGTGAATACATTTATGGGGACTATTCCAGATAAATCCAATATAAGGATTTCTTCCATTTAAGACCAAGACATTGATGGGTGGACCATTGATAAACTAAATAATATATTTATTTCCTATTAAATTATAATTGTATGAGATTTAAAGTGAAAAGTAAAATTAAATAACGAGATGAAATTCATATCATCAGAAGAATCAAAAGACCTTGAGCCTAAAAATTATCTTGAGGCAGTAACTAATTCTGAAGTTAAATCTATGAGTATTAAAAAATTACAATTCTTATTTTCAAAATTTTCAAAATTATTAAAGGGTAAATACAAGGGTAAAAATATTTTTTCGATGTCTCAATCAAGGAATTGTTGGACACTTTTTAGATAGTTTTCTTAATAAAAATAAAAAAGTGGAAGAGGATGTACAAGCACAATAAACATTTGGAATAATCAAGGTTCTAAATGGATATAATTGAGGAATGTTCTTTAAATTCCAAATAAAGTATCACACATCAAGGAAAGTAAAATTTATCTCAAAACATGATGATATATCATGTGATGAGTAAAGTGAAAACAAGGAAAACAACTTTGAGGATGAAGTTCCAATAATATCAATGAATAATTATAAACTATCCAATGGTCCTTCTAGTAAATACTAATAGGGGAACAATAAAGGTGAAAGTGCTGAGGAGATCCCAAATGAATTCCAATTGAGGATGTATTTTTTTGTGAGATTGAAATAAATAAAAAAAATAACTAATTAGAAATTATGTCTTTAAATATAGATAATGATTCATCAAATAAATCTCTTAATGAATCAAAATCCAAAGACATTGTTGAGATGGAAATGAATTTTCAGAGAATATGGGTGATCGCATTAAAATAAATAAATAAAAAGACATGATTATTGGAATTTTCATAGTAAATATGATTAAAAAGAATGATTAATTAAGTTAAATTGATTTTATGTTGATCAATATTGAGAATTACATGCATAATACTAACTTTGAATTTCAAAATTCATTCAAAGAACATGCAGAGAGTTATAAATTAGTTGATAAAGTTATTGATGCTACCAAGAAACATATAAATTATATAATGGTGACTATTATTATTATTTTGGACACTCAGTATTATATTCAAAATGGTGTTTTCATTGATAAGAAAGGGAAAAGGTGATTACCTCACTTAATAAGGATAAATCACCCATTTCAAATTCAAGTGTTTCTTCTAAAATTTCCAAAAACAATGAGGTGGGTAAGAATAATAATATTGGGGATATGATTAAGGGAAAAATCAAGGTTATATGGGATGATTATAACAATAATGAAGTTAAAATTAAGTAGTGAATTTCAAATAAAAAATTAGATAAATTATCAGATTTAGATGAATAATATTTCTAAGGATGTGTATCTTGGATGGAAAATGTTATTTCCATAAAATTTATGGACATAAATCCTATGTGTGTTGGAAAAATATTTCACTCTAAAAATTTATGTGATTCTAGGAATTGAGGGTTGTCAATATGAATTTACTAGCATCCAGTCAAGAAAAACTTTAGAAGAGAAGGTATAATATCATAATTCTTTTAATTATCTTGAGGAAACATATGGGAGGTGTGATAAACTAAAACAAAAATAAAATAAGTGTGTCACTACTCTTATAGAATAATTATAGAGGAACAAAAACCTAAAATAAATTAAAAAGATAATTTGTCATGAAAAAACCATGGTAGAATAGATTTTTTTACAATTCATTGAAAGTTAAAAATCCTAAAATACTTGATAGTGGTTTCTTGTTACACATTAATGAAAAAACTATACTCATTAAATACTTATATAGGTATTGTGTAGGTGTAACACCTCAAGCTTCCACGGTATGTTTCCTTTTGAATAATGCAATAGCTTGTATTGTAGGAAACGTCGAGATTCTAACACACCGCGACCAATCAAACTAGCGGTTATGAATAGTAATACCAAATTTTTGAAATTTTATAAATTTATTCTATAAAAATTTACTTCATTTTTGGATTCAGAATATAGGAATTAGTTTAGTGTGAATTTTTGGTATTTTTCTTAAAACATTCAATTTTTGATGAATAGTGAAAAATAATAAGTTATTGTTTAAAAATGACATTTTATGTAAATAATAATTTATTTTATTTAAATTTATTTACAGTCAAAATAGATACATAATACCTATATAAGTTCAATGTAATTCATTGGAGTCATTTTCTAATAAGTTTAGATATATAAAAATTTTATTGAACTTCTTACCTTCTTTTACCCACCTCCGAGGAGCATTTGTAAATTTGCATAAAACTTAATTTTACTAATTCTGTGAATTGAATTTCAAAACTCTGAGAGACACAAATAATATCATTAAGTAAATTTTGGTTAAATAAGATGAAAATAATTTTTGGTGAATAGTAACTTTTGACTTTTATTTACCATGGTTAAAAGTAAATAGGGTAATTAACGTTTAAAATGATATCATAATTACCCTAAAACATGTCTTAATTCTATTTTATAAGTATAATTCCACCAAAAAATCTTATGAATAAAATATGATCCTCTTTGATCCAATTGGATTAGATTTGAACATTTATTATTATTTTATTTAAAAAAGAGTTAAAAGAGTTAAATTCAATGTATAATAACTAAAACACTTTTAATATAGGTATAAACACAATATAAATTAGAATATGAACATTCATTACAAATATAAAACTATTTCCTACATAATGGTATTTTATTTATAATTTTTAGACATTAAATAATTTAATTTATTTATGACACAATGAAGATGTGGTAATTACCTTATTAATGAAATATTAAAATAATTGATATTGTAAATATCCCAATAAATTTAAATAGATACTTATGATGAATTCCACGAATTTTATAGGGTAATATGACATTTTAGGGTTGGTTAAATGAATTTTATTGGAATTGATAAAGTTTTTATGGCTTTCAGAAAAATGAAATACTAAATAGTATCCAAATTGACATAATTGAGTTTTTAAAACAACTACTATATTATTAATTGATATAATATTCCTAAAAATATAAGGTTCGACCAAAGGACTTAGATAAGGATATATATATTAATAATGAACCACATTGGGTTTCCTTGTCTTGTTATAGTAAGTTTATTAACCATGTAATATAAAAATACAAAGAGACATTGTAAATGTAAAACTATTTAACTAAGAGTTAAATCTAAAAGGTTAATATGATGATGTAAACCTATCTAAAACCTATGGGTTGAGAGGTTTTCGACCCATCCCCACCTTATCTCGAAATAATTCATTTTTGAGCCATTATAATCTGAAAATGATTTTATTATAAAATAATTGTTCAAGATTTTCCTAATGTGACCCTCACCTCTCTTATAAAATGGAACTTCCCTTTATCTTAATTTCACACCTCCAAATCCTTTTGGATCGGCAAAACCCTGCCTAAATATTATTCCAACTTTCCTCCCTTCATCCCAGTTTCCTTGATTTGGTCAGAAATCTGACCTAAGGAGACATTTTGATCAAATAAAAAAGAAGAACTCGACGAAGAGGTAAATATTTCATCACATCATTCATGTTCTTTTCTTATTCCACTTCTTCTTTCTTGTTTTCTTCCATAACAAAACAATAAATCTAGTATATCATACATATTTTGATGTTATTATAAATATGGTACAACCATATTCATTATTCTATCCATCCTATAAATGAGAGAGTCACTATACGTGTGTATGTATGGATTACCGTCTCCATGTCGCGGTGTAGTTTGCTATTCAAACACTCCATTATTTGGGTGGGTATAATAATGAGTATAACTGATTTAATAACAAATTTAACTTGTTAATTATTCTATATATATGTTATACCATCCTATTACATATAATTTCTCTATCAATATAATGATATTGTCGCTCATGCGTACGTACGGATTACCGTCTCCACGAACGTGATGAGATTCATTCACCATCATAATCATCCAAGAATAATTTTCACTTTATGATTAAAAATAATTTTTATGAACATAAAATAATTCTTTATATTAATTAAATACATCCTATCCATAACAGACTTGGCTTACATAACCAATCATATAATGGAAAATGAATCAGTTAACACCTGAAATGATGATACTACTGAAATATTATTAACAAAGAAATATTAGAGGATAATATATGATATAATATTTTTGTATATAGTTAATTTATGATTTAATAAAAATGTTTTATCTATTATAAAAGAGGTTAACATACCATCAACTAATGAAAATTACCCAGTAAGGGTTAATTCTACAATCTCTTCAATATCGGAGGTTGTTTTTACGTAAGTATCTACTGGAACCTCTTTTTCATCCACATCCGTGTTTTCATTTAAATGTAACTAAAAAAAATTAATATTTAATAGACTATGGTTTATAGTCATTTATACCCTTATTTTACCATATATGTTTTTAAATGAATCTTTCCTATGTTTTCCAAACAAGGTACTTTATGACATTTTTGACAAAATTTAGATAATAATTTTTTTTTAAAACTTATATGGAGGGTGCGGCAATTTTCCACCATTATAACATCATCAAAGCTTCCCATACAATATTACAAGAATATTTTAAAAATAAATGTTTTATTTTATAATTATATGACTTTTAAATGATTTCTAAATAGAAAGAGATATTTCTCTCCAAAAGTTTTGATTTCATCTATGTCAACATCTTTTGAGGGATTTTAAACTTATTTGAAGTTGATTTATTATGATACAAATCTACCATATTGTGTTGAAGGTTTTTTTATATATTTTACTATGGGTTTGTTATTTTTATACCATTCATGGTTTATGGATAAAGTATTGACATTTCCTATGCTAGTTTTAATACGAATACTTATGTTATGTTTAAACCTTTTCATATGCGGAATGCATTGGACTTAGTAAGTGATAGGTGGAGCCCGCTATAGCTCCTCAATGCATCGGTAGATATCATGAGACAAACTAGTGTATTGGCACAAGGCCTTCACAAAATCATATTTGTAGTCTTAGAACAAGGCCTTGACTATGTGGTTATCAAGTCTGACATTATGCATTCCATCATTATGAATGTGTCTATTGATATTGTATGTGATTATTCGACTAGTAGAATATACATGTGAATAAGTAAATGGAATTATTTGATTTATCATTGCCATATTATCCTGATGTTTAAGTGTAAAAGGCTTTTGTTTTAGTCTTATACATTGCCTTAAATTTTTATGCTTATTTTTGAAAGATTTCCATTATATTGTTATCCTTACTGAGCATATGAGCTCACCCCATTCAATGTTTTATTTTTCCAAGGATGTGAAGAATTATTTTATGGTTGACTTGAAGGGATAGGATAAAGATATAAGTGCGTTCCAAAGGGGGAAAATTTTGTTAATGTTTTTATTTCATGATGTAATGTAAAACATATGAATGTATTTAGTACTTCCAAGGATACTAAACTGATCAGCCTTTCAAGACCTGAATTCTTATATCATGAAAATGTTATTTAATAATACACCAAATCAGTGTAATGGGGGTCAGGGTGTTATAGTTGGTATCAGATGAAGTTTAGTACAATCCTTGAAACTAGATTTAGAAAAAATCTGATTAGAGAACACTACCCTAACATAGACATTGAGGATTAGTATAGAAGAACTTCCTAGAATTTTGGTACTGTAGAGATTTTGGGTGTTTTCTAAGAAATACATACCTATCGAGATACGAGTAGGTAGAGGTAGCTCTGGCACAGATGTACCTAGGGGTAAAACCCGAAAACGTCAGTTTGAGCTAGACTCGAATGGGAATGGGTGCACGACAATGGGTCTTGCTACACTCTTGGTTATGACACTCCTGGGGGATATGCATAGGATAATTCTAATTTTCTTTAAAAACAATTATTAAGGGTTTATGATTATATACTTCCTCAAAAAAAACATTTTTATGATAATGGATTATATCCATAAACAGTTCAATTTATGTTAACTGTTTTACAAGTTCGAAATTATATTTTGCGATTCATAAACTAATCTAGTGCATGTCATTATTTTGAAATGGAACCTAGTGAAACGAATAGAACCCGTATCAACGCACATAATCCTTGTATGGATTTCCCTTGTACTCAATATAATTATATTGGATCTGGTGAAGTAAATAGTGTTGATAAGATTATCACCATACTGGGATAACTCACTCAAGTTATGAATAGTAACCTTACCCGTATGGGGCACCCTGATCCACAATGTGTAGGATCAATGCTAGACCTCTTCAGGAGGAAACAACCACCAACATTAAATGGGAGTACAAATCCATTAGTATCTGAGCAATGGATAAATTCCGTAAAGAAAATATTTCATGCTTTGGGGAGTAGTGAAAGAGAATAAAAATTTCATGGCATTGTATCGCCTCACGAGAGATGCAGATCAATGGTGGTCATTTATCAAAAACAGAAAGGAAGATGAAGAATTATATAATATGGAATGGAGGGAGATTAAAGATATTTTTTTGGAAAAATACTTTCCTTATGACCATCGAGCAGATGTGGAAAGACAATTTCTGAGTCTGAGGAAAAAGGAGGATGAGAATGTCACAAAGTATGAGGACAACTTTACTTGGTTTGTGAGGCATGCAATAGATTATATAAGTATCCCATGGAGTAAGAATTATAGATTCATTTATGGGTTAAAACCATTTCTTCGGCAAGAATTTGTCTCACAATACTTCTTATCATACGAAGATATTATCTCATGTGCTATCAAGAAAGAAAAATAATTCTCTATGTCCTACGACTTTAAAGAAAAGCAGGAGAAATTGAGATCTACTAAAAACTCTGGAAATGGAAATAAGGAGAAGAATGAAGAATTTGAATATCCATCTTGTGGTAAATGTGGGAAGAAACACCCCGGTACTAGCCTGAAGGGAATGGGAGTCTGTTACAAGTGTTGTGAAAATGGACACTAAGCTCATGATTGCAAGGGGAAGAAACAAGCTGTCAATGTTGAATGCTACAATTATAGAGAAAAGGGGAATTATAAAAACAAATTCCCTAAGCTCCAAGGAAACAAACCCTAGAAAAGTCCAAGGGAGAAATACCAAGCATATACAATCACTACTGCTGAGGTTGAAGCTCTGAAAGACGTGGTGGAAGGTAATTTAATGGTTTCCAAATGTTTAGCCAATGATTTATTTGATTCTGGATCATCGCATTATTTCCTATCTTCCAAGTTTGTTAAGAAAATTACATATTTCCAATTTTATTTAACAATGGAGTTGTTAGTCAAAAATCCTAAGGGAAGTATCATTGCAACAAAGTTTTGTGAATCGGTTCCCATTAGGGCATATAAATGTTCTTTATCTGATGATCTCGTCGTCATACCCATGATTGAATTTGATATAACCCTTGGTATGGATTGGATTTCATACCATGATGCAAAAAAAAATTGTAAGATGAAGGAGGTTTAAATTATTTATGATGATAAAGAATAACTTATCTTTATAGTAGAAACGTCACCACCTAATTCTTATCTAGATCCAACCCCTATAGCTCAACAATATTCATTTATTGTGGAGGAGGAGAATGAAATAACTACGCGTGATGAAAGGAATGTTCAAATAGAGAATGTACCTATTGTGCAAGAATATATTGTGGTGTTTCCCGAGGAACCACCTGGACATCCTCCAGAAAGAGATACTGAGTTTTACATTGACTTAATTTCTGGTTCAAGGCCCATATGGAAGAACCCTTATAGAATGGACCCTATGAAATTAGTGGAACTAAAAAAACTACAGTAATTGAGTAATAATGGATTTATTCTCCCTAATATTTTTTCATGGGGATCCCGTGTTCTTTTTGTTAAGAAGAAAGATGGATATATGAGGTTATGCATTGACTACAGGGATATAATTGGTATAACAAAAAATAATAAGTATCCCCTGCCTCGCATTGATGATTTATTCGATCAAATTCATGGAGGTCAATATTTTTCAAAGATTGACCTTCGATCTAGATATCACCAGTTTTGTATGATAAAGGAAGACATTCTGAAAACTACATATCGAACCACGTACGGGCATTGCAAGTTTACAGTAATGCCTTTTGGATTGACTAATGCACCCTCTTTTTCATGGATATAATGAACAGAGTTTTCAAGGAATATCTTGATTACTTTGTAGTGGTATATATTTATGATATCATGGTATACTTCAAAATCTATGAAGATCATGAAAATCACTTGCGCATTATCTTAAGGAATCGTATAAGAAAGGAATTATATGGGAAGTTTAGCAAGTGTGAATTCTGGATTCATGAGATTTATTTTCTTGACCATATTTTCCCTAAGGATGGATTCTATGTTGATCTTTCAAAGACCAAGGCAATCCAATAATGGCTAGTACCAATGAGTATAATTGAGTTATGCAGTTTTATTGGTTTAGTAGGTTATTATCAGCATTTTGTCTAGAATTGTTCCTGATTGGAAAACCCATTATCCAATCTCACACGTAAAGGGGTTAAATTTGTTTGGAAAAAAGAGTGTGAAGAATGTTTTGAATAACTAAATAGAAGATTAGTGATTTCTTATATATTGACTCCACCATCAGGGAATGATTGGTTTGTTATTTATTGTGATTCTTCAAAGAAATGACTTGGTTGTGTCCTTATGCAGAATGATAGAGTTATTTCCTATGCATCACGACATCTAAAAATTCATGAACAAAACTATCCCACTCATGATCTTGAGTTAGCAGCTGTAATACATTCTTTGATGATATGGATATACTATCTCTATGGTGAAAAATGTGAGCTATATATTGATCAAAAGAGTTTGACGTATATTTTCTCACAGAAAGAACTCAACATGAGGCAATGTAAATGGATTTAACTACTCAAGGATTATGATTTCACTATACACTTCCACCTGGGGAAGGAAAATAAGGTGGAAGATGATTTGAGTAGAAAGGATCATAGAGTTTTGAACAAGATGAGAGTTGAAATGGATCCTATTTTCACGGATCTAGTAAAGATGGATATGGGAATAACCATGGAAGGTGAAACAACAATACTTTTTCAAATGGTTTCCAAACCATATTTACTAGAAAGGATAAAGAGTTATCAGACTGATTATGAGGAGTTTCAAAAGAATATTAAAGCTGTGAATGATGAGAGATTGAGTGACATCATATATGAAGATGGAAATTTGAAATTTGGGAAGAGACTTTGTGTTCCGAACACACCTGTTCTAAAAAGGGGATTGTTGAATGATCTTCATAGCTCCAATATCTCTATACACCCTGGTAGTTCTAAGATGTATAGATATTTGAAATAACATTTTTGGTGGGACAATATGAAGAGAGAGATTGCTGATTTTGTATCGAGGTGTATGGTTTTTTAACAAGTGAAAGCTGGAATACAACATCCTAGAGGAGTTATGCAACCTCTTCCCATACCTGAGTGGAAATGGGATGATATTATGATGGACATTGTCATGGGGCTACCCAAGACTCCTAGAAGGAATGATGCAATAGGGGTCATTATTGGTCGTCTTACCATGTCTGCACATTTTTTTGCTATAAGAGAAGATTTACCACTTGAACATTTAGTAAGACTGTATATTAATGAAGTTGTAAGACATTAGGGAGTACCCCTATCAATTGTTTTATATTTTTATCCCCATTTTTCATCAAGATTTTGGAAAAGTATTCACAAGGACCTGGATACTGAACTTTGGTTGAGCACTACCTACCACCCTCAAACTGATGGAAAATCAGAACAGACTATTTAAACCTTAGAATACATGCTGAGATCTTGATCACTTGACTTTAAAGGTATGTGGGATCAATATTTACCTATGGTAAAATTTTTCTATAACAATATATTCCATTAAAATATTCATATGGCACCATATGAAGCGTTATAAAGAAAGTGATGTCGCACAGAAACTTGTTGGGATGATGTTGGTGAAAGAAAACTCATAGGCCTAGAACTTGTTGAGGAAACAATGGAAAAGGTGAATTTTAGCCAAACTAACAAAAAAGCATCCCAAATTAGGAAAAAGTGATGTGCCTATAACTAATGAAAGGATTTGTAATTTCAGTTAGGAGATCATGTTTTCTTACATGTATCTCCATGGAAGGGAGTTATACAATTCGGTAAGAGGGGTAAATTAAGTCCTAGGTACATTGGACCTTTCAAAATTCTAGAATTAATTGGGGTTGTAGCTTACCGTTTGGAAATGCCGCCAAGTCTCTTCAAAGTTCACAATGTGTTGCACGTATCACTGTTGAGAAAATACATGCCTGACCCAATGCTTGTACTCACCTATGAGGAAATTGAACTGGAACCTGATATGTCTTATTCTGAAGAGCCTATCAAGATTCTTGATATAGGAGAACAAGTGCAGAGAAACTGGATGACTCGTCTGGTAAAATTTCTATGGATAAACCATAAGATGGAAGAGGAAACGTGAGAACCGGAGGAACTTATGATGAAGAACCTCCCAAATCATTTTGTGTGGCAGTATTCTATAAATTTCAAGGATGAAATTATTTGAATGAGGGAAGAATGTAACACCCCAAGCTTCCACGGTACATTTCCATTTGAATAATGCAATAGCTTTTATTGTACGCAACTTTGAGATTCTAACACACCGTGACCAATCAAACTAGCTGTTATGAATAGTAATACCCACTTTTTCAAATTTTATAAATTTTATCTTTCAAAATGTACTTCATTTTTGGATTTCGAATATCAAAATTAGCTTAGGGTGAATATTTGGTGTATTTCTGAAAACTTTCCATTTTTTATGAATAGTGAAAAACATTGTGTTATTGTTTTATACCGACTTTTTAATTGAATAATTATTTATTTTATTTAAATTTATTTTCGGTCAAAATAGATACATAATACCAATATATTTTAAATTTAATTCAGTGGAGTCATTTTATAATAAGTTTAGATATATATAAACTTTATTGAACTTTTTACAATCTTTTAACCACCTCAAAGGAGCATTTGCAAATTTGCATAAAACATAATTTTACTGCTTCTGTGAATTGAATTTAAAAAATATGAGAGACATGGTTAATATCAGTAAGTAGAATTTGGTTTAATAAGATGAGAATAATTTTTGGTGAATAGTAACTTTTGACTTTTATTTACCACTTTTAAAAGAAAATATGGTAATTAAGGGTAAAAATGATATCATAATTACCCTAACATGTGTCCTAATTTTATTTGATAAGTATAATTCGACCAAAAACAATCTTAGGAACAAAATATAGTCATGTTTGGTCCACTTATATTAGATTAAGACATTTATTATTATTATATTTAAAGAATAGTTAAAAGAGTTAAATTCAAAATTTAATAACTAAACCATTTTTAATATAGGGTTACACACAATATAAATCTGACTATAAATATTCCATAGAAATATAAAATGATTTCATACATAATGGTAGTTTATTTTTTTATAAATTAAATAATTTAATTAATTTATGACACAATGATGATGTAGTAATTACCTTATTAACGAAATATTAAAATAATTGATATTATAAATATTCAAATCAATGTAAATTGATACTTCTGATGAATTAAAAAAAATTCAAGGTTAATATAACATGTTAGGGGTTTTTAAATAAATTTTATTTGATTTGATACAGTTTTTATGGATTTCAAAAAAATCAAATACTAAATTGTGTCAAAATTGACATAATTAAGTTTTTTAAACAAATACTACATTATTAATTTATATAATATTCCTAAAAATCTATGGTTCAACCAAAGGACTTAGATAAGGTTATATATATTAATAATGAACCACATGGGGTTCTTCTAGCTTGTTATAGTTTGTTTATTAACCATGTAATATAAAAATACAAAGAGACATGGTAAATGTCAAACTATTTAACTAAGAGTTAAATCTAAAATATAAGGTTAATATGATGAAATAAACTTGTCTAAAACCTATTGGTTGAGAGGTTTTCAACCCATCCCCACCTTAGCCTCTAAATAATTTATTTTGGATCCATTAGAATCAAAAAATGGTTTTATTATAAAATAATATTTCACACTTTTCCTAAAGTGACCCTAACCTCTCTTATAAAAGGGTACTTCCCCTTCTCTTAATTTCAAACCTCCAAAGCCTTTTGGCTCGGCCAAGCCCTACCCAAATTTCCTCCCAAATTTTCTCCCTTCATCCTAGAGGCCTTCCTTGATGTTCCTAGTCGGGATCCAAGTATCACTGAAAGGGGGAGGGGTGAATAAGTGATAACTTTTTCTTTTAATGTTTCCTTGTTTTTGAAACAACATTTTCCTCATGTTAAAGAGTTTCTTCCTTAATGAAAACACACAACCACTGGAACACAAGATTTACAAGGTTCACTACCCAAAATGTGTATCTATATCCTTGGTTTGGTACGAAAATAATCCAGTACCACACAATCCCTAAGAAAACAATCCTTTGATGTGGAATAAAAAACGTAGGATATACCCTTACACTCTTGTAGCACATAGAAAAAAATTTGAAAGAGTGTGTGCACCCTCTTAGAACAAATAGGTAATTTCAGTATTTTAGTGCTTCTTTACAATTTAATAGTTGTATTCTTTGAAGTAAAAATCTTCACTTTCTTACATAGGAGCTAGTAAGAACTATCTTACTCACAACTGAATACGTGTGAAGACCCCAAATATTTCACGCACCCTTTTAAGTGTCTTTCATACAACTTTTATTCCACACGCACAAGAGTTAACATTTTTTAGAAATACTTCTTGTGCCCAACTTTAATCTTGCGCTCAACTCTCTTCTTGCGCGCAACTTTCTTCTTGCGCGCATCTCTCTTCATGCGTACAACTTCTCCTTTTGCACAACTCTATTTCTTTCGCACACTCTCCTTTTCTTAGTATTTTTCCGCACCTCTGAGCTCATAATTTATCTAAGGGTTGAGAATTTTCAGTTGGAGGGGGTCACCTCTTATTTATAGACCTCATTGACCCCTACTTGAAAAAACCCCGATGTGTCACATAAGATACAGACGTGTCACGTAAAACCCCATTGGGCGTTGCCTTAGGTGCGTAAGTCACACGTCACGCAAAACCAAATTTGATGACGCCTTGGTCAAATAATTTTCTTTCACGCCAACCTTATCTTCTGTGCACTTCTAAGAATCCTTCACGCACTTCATTCGTTTACCATTTTTCGACGTTTGGACTTCAAATCATGCCTCACGCGCAATAACCCATTTAACATCGGCTTTGGCGCATAAGCCTCTTCAGTTCCAACCACTTATTTCACACACTTATTGAATCTTTATCATGATTCATTCCTTTTCCATTTTTCAATGTTTGGACCTCAAATCAAGCCTTGTGCACAATGTTTCAAACTACCTTCAATCTTGCACGCAAAAACCAACCTTGCACCTAAAACCCCAATCTTTTATGCAAGCCTCTCATTTTCAATATTTTGATGTTCAGATCATGGAACACCACTTGCGCACAACATACTGTTCCATATTCAAACTTGTGCCCAACATCCTTTTCCAAAAACACATTTCTTCATCTCTCGATTTCCAGGCCCAAAAAATTAGAAAACACTGGAAAAAAGAACCACCTTAAAATGTTCTTTTGTGCCACCCCTAGATCGTTTGTTCCTTTTTCATGTTCTCTCTTCATTATATCTCATAAAAATTCTTTATCTTTCGTCACGAAATCCACTATAATGATATGTATCCTTTGATCGAACAGATTTAGTATCGTTATATTTTCAATGGGAATTACTGAAACCTCACTATCTTCCAGCAGCATCATTCTTTCAAATCATTACTTCATATGACTGGCATCACCTTTAATCCCCCATTATTTATAATTATTTCATCATAAGTTCTCCAAATTTATGATATTTTTGAAATAAAAATTAGTAATACATCGTCTGATTTCCATGTTCTTTACAAAGTAATTTGATTTATCTTCTTTGACAATAAAAGAAAACTCTCTGTAACAGAAAACTCTTCTTACTTTCTTCTACATATAACTTGGTTCCAACATTACATTTTTCTGAAATCCAACCTAAAGATCCCTTTTTTCAAATCAAAAGGAAGAAGCCGAAGAAGAGGTAAATATTTCATCACCTCTTTCAAGTTATTTTTTTCATCCACTTCCTCTTTCCTAGTTGTTTCCATACCAAAATAATAAATCTAGTACCTTCTACATACTGTGTTGTTATTATAAATATGGTACAACCATATTCATTATTCTATCCATCCTATAAATGACAAAGTCACCATACGTTCATACGTACCGATTACTGTCTCCACGTCATGTTGTAGTTTGTTATTCAAAAACTTCATTATTTGGATGGGTATAATAATGAGTATAACTAATTTAAATAATAAATATAACATGTTAATTATTATGTATATATGATATACCATCCAATTACATATGATTTTTCCATCAATATAATGATATTGTCGCTCGTGCGTACGTACGGATTACCGTCTCCATGAACACGATGAGATTCATTCCCCATCGTAATCATTCAAAAATAATTTCATTTTATGATTAAAAATAATTTTTATGAACATAATATCATTATTCATATGAATCAAATACATCCTATCCATAACAAACATGTCTTACGTAACCAAGAATATAAAGTAAAACAAATCAATTAACTCCCAAAACGATGATGTTACGGAAATATTTTTTAAAAAATATTAGAGGATACCATATGATATCATATTTATGTATATTGTTCTTGTATAATTTAATAAAAATGATCTAACTATTATATAGGAGATTAAAATACCATCGAATAAAGAAAATTACAAGGTAAGGGTTAATTCTACAATCTCTTCATTTTCCGAGGTTGTTTTTATGTAAGTATCCACTGGGACCTCTTTATCATCCACATCTATGTTTTCATAAAAATGTAATTCAAAATATTTTTAATATTTACTATACTATGTCTTAAAGTCATTTATACACTTATTTTACCATATATGTTTTGAAAAGAATTTTTCTATCATTTTCGAAACAATGTACTTTATGAGATTTTAGACAAAATTAAGGTAAGAATGTCTTTTTTTAAATTATATGATGGGTGTGGCTATTTTATGTCGTTATAACATCGTCGAAGATTCCCATAGAAGCTTAAAATAATATTTTCAAAAAAATGTTTTATTTTATAATTATATAACTTTTTAATGATTCCAAAATAGAAATAGATATTTCAATCAAAAGGTGTTGATTTCATCTATGACAACTTCATTTGATGGATTTTAAACATGTTTGAAGTTGATTTATTATGATACAAATCTACCATATTGTATTGATGGTTTTGTGATATATTTTACTATGGATTTGTTATTTTTATACCATTAATGGTTTATGGATAAAGTATTGACATGTCATATGATAGTTTTAATATGAATTCTTGTCTTATGTTTAAACCTTTTCATATTCGGAATGCATTGGACTTAGTAAGTGACGGGTGGAGCCTACTATAGCTCCTCGATGTATCAGTAGATCTCATGAGACAAACTAGTGTCTTGAAAAAAGGTCGTGACTCAATCTTATTTGTAGTCCTGGAGCAAGGCCATGACTATGTGGTTATGAAGTCTGGCATTATGCATTTCATCATTATGAAAGTGGCTAATTATATTGCATGTGATTATTCTACTAGTAGAATATTCATGTAAATAAATAAATGGAATTATTTGATTTTATCATTTCGATATTATTCTGATGTTTATGTTTAAAAGGATTTTGTTTTAGTGTTATACATTTCCTTAAATTTTTATTCTTATTTATGAATGTTACCTCTATATTGTTATCCTTAATGAGCATATGAGCTCACTCCTTTCTATGGTTTATTTTTTCCAGTATGTGTAGAATTATTTTATGGATGACCTGTAGGGATAAGATAAGGATTTATGTTTGTTAAGAATGGGACAAAATGTTGTTAATATTTTTATTTCATGATATAATGTAAAACATATTAATGTATCTAGTACTTTCAAGGTTACTAAACGGATCGGTCTTTCGGGACATGATTCCTTGTATCATGCCAATGTTATGTAATAATGCACCAACTCTGGGTAACTGGGTTTGTGGTGTTCATTATGGATTTGAACTTTTGTAAAAAATAGATCACTAAATGTCAATGGAGTTTTAAGTGTTAAAATATGTGGGTAGAAATTTAAACACAATAATGAACTCTTTCTTGATGGGTTGAGGCACAATATCTATAGGGTGTCACAGATTTTAAAAAATGGGAATGAAGTAATATTTTGATAGATTGGAAATTATGTAAGTATATTTAAGGATGGATTAATAATAATGAAGTTTTGATGAACCAATCATAACTTATTTCTTATTTACATTTATCAAATTTCAGGCTGCTTGAGCATTAAAGAGAAGAATGAACTATAGTATTTAAGGATTATACATTTTAGACAAACTTACATGGCTAATATTCTCAATTATGATGGTTTATGAAATTTAGGTAAGAAGAATCATGAAAGAATCAACACTCATGATGTAAAATCCCAACCCCGACCCATTGTCTTTGGAATGACTAGAATTCCACCAACCTTAGGTGAATCCCCCAGACACCAAAGGTTGGAAATAAATTCTAAGAGCATCCAATATCATTGGGAGATAATTTTACATTAAGTAAAACTCAACCTTCCATAACAAAATATAATAACAACTCATAAAGATGATGAATAATAGAAAATAGGCTAAATTACAGTAAACAAAATATAATAATAATAATCATCATCATTATTTGAGTCAGGGAAACTGAAAATACCCCACATAAGTCTGCAATACCCAAAACACTAATGGAAATGAGGGTACTAAATATTTATGTACACCAAGATCCACCTCATCAGCTCATATAATCTCCACCCTCTACTAATCGTTATTGTTTCATCAAGGTGAACCTCAATAAATGTAAGATATATTCTCCTTAACTATATCATGATAAAAAACATCTTTATACACCCAAATATATATATATAGGGGGTTAGTATATAAAGAGATAGGTAATCCCCCAAATACTTCCCATACACACCACTAAGATAAGAAGAATTTATCTCACAATAAAAATATACAAGATCATGGGACGACATAATTTTTGATGCACAAGATGCATATAAGGAGAAAAATTATTGAAAAGAACCCATTAAATGCACCAAATACTCCCCTATGGAAGCCGTTTCATTGACCCAAATCATCAACTATCACGAAAGACACCCATAATGGACCAACATAATGGGAATAACCCCATTAACTTAAATCCAATTCATCACATAGTAATCAAAAATAGTGTACCATAACTTCAGTATGAAAACCCAGTATGAATCAAAAAAAGACTAATCTAAAGAAATATGAATGAACACAAACCCATGACATGATTAGTTTACACACACCTAAATCCTTTCTTTTAGAGACAACTAAAAAAGGGCCTATAATTTCAAGATTTTTGTTTTTCAAAATCATACATTAATAAGAAAAAAAATAACTTTATATTTCTAAATATTCCCATTTTGATATATAAGTATGGTGAGAGAGAAGACACATACCTCCACATTCTTTTCATATGGAATATTAATATAAAGAGATTTTGAATAAGAATAATTTCCTAAAATTTCCAACAGAGACATTTTTTTCCGGATCCTAAGAATGGAGAGGAAGGATGTTGCTTTTTTTGGGAATACATAACTAAAAAATCAAATTTATGAACCCCTAAAATTTCATACATAGATTTTTGCTCATTAAAGAAACTACTCCACCAAAACCCAGAAATTGTTTTAGTGATTTTAACAAAAATATGGCCACCATCATGATGTGGTGGGACCCACCATGGTTGTGGTTCCCTTGGTCATGCATCCCTAAAAGTCCCATGTGATCTCCCTTATTTGTTTAAACATGACATGTCTTATATAATGGATAACCTTGTTACCTGTTTTCACATCATTATCAAAACTCCCTAACCCCTTAACGTCGTGCCATCATGTTACTGAAAATACCTGTTTAACCTTATATGTTTCTCATTGGTAAACTCCCTAAGTATCCTAATCAAAAAATTTCATTTATTCTACATCATTATCAATTATTTTTTCACTGAAATCTACCTAAACACCATACTTTACAAAATTTTTGTTTCACACGCCATGGTTCCCCTACAACACAACATCCATAAACTAAACCCACAACAACAAGACTTGGAAAACAATGTGACGCCCCCATTATAAGGTATTTTTATATATATTTTTTATTTTTAATTTATGAGATGGATTTTTTTTGTTTTTGAGATGTTTTAATGGGGTTCTTGGTTGGAAAAGAAATTTATGGTTCTCTATGTTTTAGAAGGCCTGTGATGCTGACCATAATGGATAATACTATATAATTCTTCATACTGATGTGGGTGTAGTGTCTAATCATTATGTTTAAGTGGAATCATGTGTTTTTAACTGATCATTTCTCGAAGAGTGGTTTTTTGGTATAGTTTCATGAAACCCCCAGATAAAATGAGGTGAGAGAAAAAATGGTTTGGTAGACTCGGATATTAGAGATTTTTCCTATAGGAAATTAGAAAGGTTAAATGGTTGTGTTGGAGTTTTTTGGGGAACCAGTTTTTATGGTTCGGTAGTATCACTAGGGATGTTAAAATTTGGATCATGACTTCTCCATGACGTGGTATAATTCATGAAATTCTTAAAATACAATGGTAGATGACGCATTTCAATAGTTTTTCTTCTTAGGGATAGTAATGGTCATGGGATCCATGACCATGGTGAGTACCACCACACCATTGTGTTAGTATTATCAATTATTAAACAACTAAAATGGCCACTGAGATTTGGGGGTAGGTTTTTCCCATGATAAGGAATTCATTTTAAACGTTTTAGGGGTCCATATATTGGATTTTTAACCAAGTTACTTTCTGTAAAAAAACCCTTATCCTTCTTATAATTGTTAGGGATCTTCAACAAGAAGTATCTATAGGTGATTTTGTGGGATTCGTCGCCTTCCAAATCTCTTCATCTTGGAATTCAATTAGATAAGAATGTGGGGGTAAGTGGTTTATCTCTCACTCTCTTTCTACCTTAACTTTGATTCTTACAGTATGTAAAGTTGGTTATTTTTCTTTTTAATTTTATATTATGAATAAATTAACTTTAAATTATGGGCTATTGTTATTTGGATTTAAAATAATGGTTTTGGTGAGTGAAAAATTGGTGATTGAATGGGTCGGTGTGCATTCATATTGAATTTGATAGGCCTTGTTGATTAGAACTTCCTTATCATGCCAATGTTAAGTCACACAAGGTTTGACCACCATGTGATGAATTTTTTCTGGGGTAATGGGGTTTCTCACTCAATTTTGGTCTATTCATGGATTCCATTTTGATGGGGGATTCATTGGGTTCATTTCATGGCTTTTATAGGGGAGGATTTGGTGCATTGTATATATTATTTTTCACTTCTTTTTTCTTTTTATATGTATCTTTTTCCCTGAACATTATGATTTACCCCATCCATGTATATGTTTATTATGATATTACTTGTTATTTTCTTATTTTAATGTGTGGGAAGACTTTTTGGATTTATCTACTGGGTTTTATACTCACCCACCTTATATGCATCCCAATGCATATACAAACATTGTTTATCATGATATAGGTAGGGGAAGATATCTTTCTTTTCTAGTAGATCACCTTGAGGATATGATCATGGTTGGTGGAGGATGGAAAATTGGTGAAGGATGGAACATTGGTGAGGATGTGAGGTGGATCATGGTGTAATACCATGTTTGGTACACTTATATTCATTGGATTTTTTGTTCTTTTAGACTTATGTGACATATTTTTTGTAGTTACGGCTCTGATTGTGATTATTATTATTAAAAATATTGTTGTTGTTGTTGTGGGGGTTATTATTATTATTATTATTATTATTATTATTATTATTATCCTCATCATTATTATAATTCTTATTATTTTTGTCATTGTTATTATTATTATTATGTTATATTAGTTACAATATGGTCAACTTTATATTATGCATCATATTTATGTTTTGTTATTATAGTTGGTGGTGGTAGGCTGAGTTTTATATAAGGTAAAATCATCCCCCATGATATTTTATTCCCCTATGATTTATTTCAAGCCTTTGGTATCAAATAGATACAACAAATTGTAGTGTATTTCTGGTCCTGCCTAAGTAAATGGGTTGGGTTCGGGATATTATAAATGGCATCAGTTTTCTATGGTCTGTCATTTGGAATTGTGGGAGTGGATTTAAGATGTGTTAAGAGTTGAAATGTAGAGTATAAAAATGTATATCTAACTTATTTATACTAAAAATTATGTTACCAAGGTGGTGTGGGTGGGTTTAGTTGATTATAGTTTTGAATAATGCAATAATAAATAGACTACCAACTAGTTATTAATCATTCGTATGATATTTTATAGATATAAATTTCAGATTTTGATATTAAAATATTAATTTTTATGTTAATTTATATTTTAAAACATTTTAATTGTGTATTGTGGGAAGAATATGTGGTTAAATTAATTATAGTGGTAGGAAAATACCAGCAGTCACTAGTATAAAAAAGTATTTATCACGTTGGCATTTTTTACATCAGTTATTTATAACTGACGTGAAAAGTCGTGTAAATTTATTTATCATGTCAGTTATATTATAACCAACATAAAAAATTAATTATCTTGATTAGTCACATCATCTATTATATAACCGATGTGATACATCAAGTATCTCACTTTATCATGTCAGTTATACTATAACCAAGGTGATAAAGCCCATTTCATACATTAGTTATTATATAACCAACATTATAAATAATTTTATCACATCCATTATATAATACTTGATGCAATAAATGTAATAAAGAACACTTTATCACATCAATTACTAAATAAATGATGTGATAAATCATATAAAAATTTTATGAATCCCTATTTAGAGTCATTACTGTGTTTTTCGATTAGTAAATAGCCACTCGGTTCTCTCTCATGCGAAAACCCAAGAAATGATTCATCGAACTCATAACCTCCAACATTGTTTTTTTAGGTTCTTTCATCATATTTTTTATTAGTGAATCTATTTGATTGACTCACAACTCTCATGTAAGTCTCACATGCCTCAATTTTGGTATTTATTTTTCATGGATACCCTAAATCTACGTTTGGCGATTTTGGATACTAAAATATTGCAATATCATGTTTAATTTCCTCATGTTATCATCAATGGAAATGATGTTCCTTATTTATTTATCTAAAATTATTAGAAATTAAAGTCCTTATTTTAGGTAATGGATTTCAATTGATTATTTATTGAAATATGAGGAATGACATTCCTCATTATTGGAATTGGTTTTTTTAACCTTTATCAGAAATCATTGGGCATGGAGATCCATGTTACTTTGGTTATATGCTCAGGTTGATCCCTTATTTAAATTTTACATCCCCATATTGATATCCCTGGTCATGTAGACAATTTATAGATACCATAGTTCCATTGATAATTTATATAACATATTAAATTTTTTATTATTATGGCTTAGGAAAAACAAGGTATACATGTTCAGGTGTTTGGTGATGAATATGTACTCAGTCATCCTCTAGGAGTTGGGACATTTTTTTTATTTAATTATTTTCATATATGTTTAGGTTGTATTTAGTACATATTTTATGATGTGTACTATTATTATAACATAGTATGTTGATGCATGCTTTCTTATTTATTTATCACATCGGTTAACTATCTATTATTATATCATAGTTTTTGTTACATTCCACTAATTTTCATTTACTATTACTATACTATATTTAGTACTGATCTATAGGGTAAATTCATCCAACCATAAAACCATTAAACTATTCCTACTAGTCTCTAACATCTAGCATGCACTTGTGGGGAGGCTTACTTCAGGCCTTAACACCAACCAGTCTAGTTAATATTTATAAAGTTAACCACTTTGAGGTTTTCCATGTTAGATAAGTATCCCCCAAATAAACCTCTCAATATACCTATAATATGATATTTTCCCCACCTTCCCAAGATAATCTAGGTTTCTATCAAGTCCTATACTTTGAGTCTAATATAAATCCATTTCAAAAAGAGGTTCAGAACCGAACAATATCAACTTACCACTCAAAAATCAATTATGACCATACAAAAGACCATTTTACACAACAAACTCTATAATAATGCTGAACCCCATATATGCTACCCTCAAAATTACATGGAATAAAGAAAACATTTCAATACAGTACAATCTAAAGACTTGTTAGGTTAATATTTTAGATAATTAAGATAAAAAATTATGTAAACAAACTCATGTTGTGATGGGTTAATAATACATCACACTAGTGGATGTTGATTTATTTTTACATAGTATTTTTCTATCTCATTTCTCAAAAATATTATCATTATAGTTTTCAAATATGCATATATTTTGTTTTATATAAAAAAATTTGTTTCTTTAAAATTATGACATATTTTATAAAAATATAAAACGTACTTAACTAACTATATTTTCTTTTTAAAATCATTTCCATAAATATTTTTTTTCTGATTTATCATTTATATTGAATGTTATCTTCCATTATTGTGTAGATTTTGTAATTTTATTTTTCAAATACAAATATATATTTTTTCAAAATTGTGTTACTTTCAAATTATGACATATTTATAAATATATATTTTTCTTATCAGGACAATATATATAATTTTGATATTTTTTATAGGTAATAATGATTCGAAGATGGATTAAGGTACATAGAATGAGTGATGAATATGAGGAAGGTGTTGATTCTTTTTTGGAATTTTCTAAAATAAATTTTCCAAAAAATGATATGTTTTTCTTTCTGTTCCTGAAATGTTTAAAAATGAGGGAGATCAAATATCATTTAAATTTTAATGGGTTCAATATGAGTTACATCCCATGGATTTTTCATGGTGAAACTTGGAAGAATTTATGATCTACTGATATTGATGCATTGTAAGATGGTAACTCTGATGAAATTGAAGAAATGATTCATGATATTGAAGAAGAAAAAATTGCGAAAGAAACGAAAATTGTGAGTCTATATGGTGATATTGAAAAACCATTTTTTCATAGTTGTAGGGATTTTATGGTTTTATCATCAATTTTAAGATTGATTAACCTAAAGGTGAAACATGGATGGAGTGACAAGAGTTTTACAGAGCCGCTAAAATTGTTGAAATACATTCTCCCTAAAGACAGTGATCTTCTATATTCACATTATAAGGCCAATAAAATATTATGCCTAATGTGATTTGGGTATAAGAAAATACTCCCTACGTGAATGATAGTGTGATAGATAAAAAGGAATATGAATTTTTATCAGAGTGTCCTACATGTGGGACATCATGATATTAGTTGAATGAAAAATCATATGTGCATTTAGAAATTACAAAGATCCCTACCAAGGTATTTTGGTATCTTCCAAAAAACCATCATTTGAAATTTTTATTTTCTAATTAACATGATGCAAAAAGTTTAAGATGGCATGCTAATGTGTGGATATGTGATGGAAAAATATGTCATCGAGTTGACTATCCACAATGGAACAAAATTGATCACTATTTTCTTGTATTCGAAGATGAAGTTAGAAATATAAATCTTGGGTTGTTCATAGATGGAATGAATACATATCAAAGTCTTAGTAGAACACATAGTTCATGGCTTGTTTTCTTGGTAATTTACAACCTATCCCCCAAATTTGGTAGGAAGTGAAAATATTTCATGTTTAGTTTAATGAACTATGGACCAAAGAAAGCCAGAAATGATATTGTTGTTTTCTTATCACCATTAATTTATGATTTGAAACTCTTATGGGAGTATGGTATTTGGATGAATGATTCTTATAAAATGGTACATCTTCTACTGAATGCAGTGATTATGCTCAAAATAAATGATTGCTCATCATATAGAAATTTGACTGAATATAGTGTTAAGGTCCATAAAGCGTGTCCAATTTTCAAAAAACAGCCTTCATATTGTCAATTTCTCATGGTAGGATTACAATATACATGTCTCATCAAAAAAATTTCTTATGGATCACTATTTTAGAAGATTAGGCATTCAATGACTTAGAAGAATTTGATATTACTCCAAAACCTTTATATAATGATGAGTATTTTGAGAGGGTACAAAACCATGATGGGACATTTGGAAGGACAAATAAATCAAGTAATGATAGACATATTTGAATGAAACAATCAATATTTTTGGAGCTACCATATTAGAGATATAGTGAATTGAAACATAACATTGATGTCATGCGAGTAGAGAAGAATATATGTGATAGTTTGGTTGGAACATTGTTTGACATTAAACAAAAAACTAAAGATGGGTTTAATGGAATATTATATATACATTCTATGAGAATATGTTTGGATTTAGCTCTCACAACTTATGGATGGTGAATATTTCTTCCACCAGCTTGTCATACATTATCAAAAATGTATAAAATTATCTTTTTTCAGTGTCTTCGTGATATAAACGTGCCATAGGGTAATTCTTGAAATGTAAAAAAACAATTATTTAAATGATTTGAAGTTGACAGGTATGAAATCTCATGATTTTCACGTCCTGATTCAAAAAAATCTACCAGTTGCATTTCATGGAATATTTCCCATCTGTGTCTGAAATAAAATCAGGAAGGAGCATTACTTTTAAATTCAATTTTTAATAAGCTTATTGAAATGGATGCTTCCAAAAATTTGTAAAATGAAGTAATTTATATACTTTGTTAGTTGGAAATACATTTTTCTCCATATTGTTTTCATATAATGGTGCATTTATTGGTTTATTTTGTCTGAGAAATAATTCTTTGTAGACCAGTATATCTATGTTGGATGCATCATTTTGAAAGGTTTACGAATATATTGAAGGGGTATGATAAGAATATATATTTACCAAAAGCCTCCATTATTGAAAAGTATATTTTTGAGGAGGTTATGTAGTTTTGTATTAGTTTCTTGTCTCTGGTGGAGCACAATAGTTTGCCTCCATCTCGCCATGAAAAAGTTAATAATGGGGGAAAGGGGATTCATGTCTGGAAAGTCAAATCGTTTTCAGGTGAATATATAAATAATGTACATTTATGCACATTGAGTAACATAGATGATGCTCAACCATATATAACATTTTATATTAATGAGTTGAAACAATTTCACCCAAAGAAGAAGAAAATGTAGATTTTTAATGATAATAAAAAAACTTTTTATTACATGGTTTAAAAAGACTACTCTTGGTATATCAGATGCATCATAGTCATTAATATGGTTAGTGGGTGGTCTAAGTATTAATGTGATATCATAGTCCAAGTAAGACATTAATGATTATACGTTTCATTTGAAATCTCAGGACAAAAGAAGTGGAATTCAGAATAGTCGTGTATTGGTGTTCATAGAAGAAATGTGTTTTTCAAGTTCTAAAGACAAAAAACCCAATTTATGCATCAATTATATATTATGGATTCATATAAGAAATATGGGAGGTTGATTACATTAAATTTAATGTTCTAGTGTTTAACTTCCAATGGTTTATCGGTAATAGTATTGTGAGGTACAATTTATTTGGAATGACACATGTTAACTTGAATAGATTGTAAGTCACAAATTATTCTATTATAGTGGAAATACATGGAAAAAAAATTTCTATGTTCTGGATCAATTTTATATATAGTGGTATATTTTATTAAAAGTAAAAAACAGTATATTGTTTATGATCAACTTGATGAAGATGCTGATTTATGTGAGATCCCTAGATCCATGGGAATATTGACAGAAAATAATGAATAGAATATTGTAGACATGGTTTTCTCCATAATGAATGATCATGATTAAGGAATTTGGGAAAACAATCCATTAGTACATTCTTAATATTTGAGGTAACATATGTTTATTTCTCTTTTATTTTATTAATTTCATAAAATGTTAGATAATTTAATTTTTTTCATTTTTAAAACATGTATCAAAACTAATAAGTAAAAATAATTGTTTATATTAGTTTTATTTGGTTTATTTTACCATGTTTTCCATTAATTAACTTATTCATTTATTTATTTATTGAAATTAAAATTATTTTAAATCTAATATGTTAAAAAAATATTATTTTATGTGTAAAAATTGATTTATTAGGTTGGGACATTTTTAATATTCCTACACCAATTTTGAATTTTTTTTCATTCATTTACATGAAATTTGATATATCATTACCATTGTTATCATTTTAGTTAACTATAAAAATATGAATAATACTGAGTTAAGTTTTAGTTTACTACTGTTTTTTCATAATTCTTCATTTGTTATTTATAGTAGTATTATAATAGCTGAATTTGTATATTTGTCTATTAATTGTTTGTTTCTCTGATTTGAAGGATAATGAGAGATCAATTTTTTGATCAACCACATACTTATGGAGATGAGATCATGATCATACCACTGGGTAGTAACATGCACATGATCCTCTTGATGATCCCAAATCATCTTCATATACTCCCTTAGCAGTGAAGAGGCATATTAATGAGACTCGTTAATGGCCCGTTAACTCACAAAGTAACGATGCGTTAATGATGCGTAATAGCGACGCAATTTCATAAATGAAATAGTGTGGTGATGTAATTATTTTTATTTGGGTTTATGCATTGGGAAAAAGGAAATTATTCGATGGGAGATCTCTGATGCACTGCTAGAAAAATTCCACTCCAATGAATAACAAGACCGTGGGATGACTAATGTTAGAGAATCAGATCTGGAGATCTATGAGCGGTGAAGAACGCTAATGATTTTGGATCGAAGATGATGTGGAATTATTCTTTCACCCTCAAAGGATCAAATGTACCCAGGTAGGGTTTTATATTGTGTTTAAATTTCTCATTCATCATTCTAAAACAACAAGTGTAGATCAACTGATGAATGGGTTCATCGTTGGATCAAATGTTCATGCAGGAGGGTGTTTCACTTGGGGTTTTGTGCAGGATTTTGTTGGTAGCATGATTTTACATCAATCCATGAACCCCCCCCCCCCCTTGTTTAAACCTCTAACTCGGAGGGCCCGAGCTGACACAAACTAGTCCGGAGCACCTCCACTCTTGTGTTCTTGGTGACCGTATTCTTGAAATGAAATCGCAATGGTTTTGAGGCCTTTGTGGGAAAGAGGGTGATCCCAAAGGTCCATAGGCACAGGCAGCATGAAAAACGGACCACCTGAGTGCGTCTGGTGGTCCATGGAGAAACATGTCGGTGCGCCGGTTCCAGCAGCAGTGTCAGCGGTGACTGGCATCAGCCCATGGCAGAGGCCGCGGGCAGAGGGCTGCGGGGCTCCCATCAGCACACCATGGTGGTGAGGAAGTGTGATTCCAGTCGGCGCCCCATGGAAGAGCGGTCGCGTCCAGCCACTCGGTGCACTAGAAGCACGTTGTTTTCCAACCCCATACCGGAGTAAAGGCTAGCCATTCTAGGTGAAAGGGCGGTGCCATCTGGCACTACCTTCTAGAGAACCAGATGCAGTCCAGCCATGTCCGGGCTAGGGAACTAGCCTGCATCAGTGGGTCAGGCTTCATTAGGTGGGTCGCACCCCACCTGGTGGGCTGGGCGAACTACTGGTCGGACCCACCACCGGGTCGGACTGGCCCTATTGGGCTGGACCCATGGGCCCAAAAGGCCGGCTGGGCCGGACCCATGCTGGACACACGCCATACCCTTAGACCGGGTCGGGTCGAGTTGGGTTGGTCCGACCTGGTCAGACCGGACCCAGACCCGACCATCACTATTTCACCCAAACACCAATAACTATCAGACTGGGCGTTCGATTGAAGAATCATATGTAGCACAAGTATTCTTTTCACATGGTAATCTCTTGTAGATACTGGATATGGGTTTTTGCAGAGATTGGCGTATGGAAAAGTGGGATCTGATTCGAATCCAACCAGGCCATTTTCTCAAAAATGCCAATATCTTACAGACTGGGTGTCTGATCGGCACGCTTTTTATTATGTTGGGACCCATACGATGAGATGGTCCTTTTGGTTACTCTTTGTGGGAATTCATGATGGTTGAAGTATGACTGATGGCTTGGGGAATGGATCATCTTGGAATCAAGCATGCTAAGTGATGGAATCCAGTGGTCAGTTGTGATATGATGTGTGGCCCTTTGGGGATCGGTATAAAAGTGACCCTTCATGGATCAATGTAAAGGAGACCCTTCGTGGATCATCATGCGAGAGACCCTTAGTAGATCAGCAGTAGTGTGCCCCAACAAGGATCAGCCGTAGAGCGACCCTCCGTGGATCTAGAGCTGAGTGACCCTTTGTGGATCTACAATAGAGAGACCCATCGTGGATCAGAGGTAGGGAGACCCATGGTGGATCAATAGTACAAAGAAACTCTGTGGATCAGAAACTGATAATCTCAATAGAATAAGATGATCTAGCTTTACAATTAATCATCCTTACATCTATATTTTAAGTTATACCTGGTGTGAGATGAGTATTTGCTTTGTGTTATGGGTCTGAGATCTTGCTTGTTTGGTATTCTCCATTGTGGTATATTCATTTGAGGATTCTTGAGATACCTTTGGGGTTATCGGGGTCCCTAATGAGGATTTTTATACTCACCCCTACATGGGATTCACCTACACCTATTGGGTATTGTGCATATGACAAACATCGTTGACTAGGACTGCGGGGAGCTAGGACTGGACGGTGCTTAGAGGTGGATCATCAGATGTGGGGTGCTGTAGTGACATTCAACCATGATCTGTACCAATAATTTATGTAGGATCCTTGGTGGAAAACATCTGTAGCTTTTACTTCCTTTATTATACTTTCTTTCCAGTTGGTCTTGTATTATGGCCCCTTTTTATTTCAGTGTACCCTTTTACATTATGGTGGTTGTACATTCCTTTCCTTAGCAGTTTTCTTTGTGTAGTATTTCTCTGTCTTTGTGTTTACAAGTTTAAAGGTAATGCCTTCCCTTTTGGGGTATTTCTTTCTAGTGATATTCACCACCCCCTAGCCAATGGGAGGCAGGTTTGGGGTAGTCACGACATAGGCCCTGGGGGACGGGTCATTATAATTATTTACTCATAGATTGGATGAAAGGATAGTTGTAGAATTTGTTGATAACGATATTCAAAGTGGTCTAAATGAAAAAAAAATCAAGTGTTTTGTATCAATATAGGGTAAATGAAAATTCAGAATTGTGTTTAATGATTTGGGAAGTGTTGAAAACACTACACTATCTCAGTTGTGGGAGACAATTTTGGTAAGATCTTTTCTTATTGTTTTACAAGTCTTGAAATTTTTATAGTATAATATGTTTTCCCTCTTCTTATTAGATTAAATTTGATATACCTGACACTGGAGGAGTCAGGATGGAATTTTTATAGTTGGATGCAAGGAGATTGAGGGTTTTCAAATCAACCCCCACTGCTAATTTCATTTACGGGCATAGGAAAGATGACATCCATGTCATATGTATCCTTTTATAGATGAAGAAACAAGGAAAGAATTTTTTGAAAGTATAATACAATAATCATTTTTGGTAAGTTCAATGTAAACTTTTTGAAGTTTTCTTATATTAATGATATTATTAAAGATTTCATAATGATTTCATGTTCTTAATTTACAACAATCGAAGATATGTTATTAGGAGATCCAATATTGAATCATATACCCTCATACTTTATCTTGAGGATGGTATACTTTATTGGATGAACAACTGTTGGCTGAAATTTTTTAAAAAAAACTTATAGCTGAGTGATGCTACAGAGAGGATATCCCTCCACCCCCCCCCCCAACATCTAGACATGAAAAATAAAAGAGGGCTGAAAGGTGGAAAAAGGAGAAACATCTTACTGATGAATTGAGGGTCATATCTAAGAGGATTGTAAGATGTTCAATTTATTTATTTAAGATAATTCAATTATTTATATAATTTGAATCATTATAGAATTTTTCAAATAATTCAAAGAGGTTTCTCTTGAGGAGTAGATAACACAGGGGGTATTTTTAGCTAAAGGGAGGCAAGATATTTTATGTGCAGCATTGGGAAACTCGTAACTCTCAGGTCTTATAGGAGGATACTCGACTGGTGTATCGGTGAGAAAAGTGTTACCATGTTATTCAGCTTCTTCTTTTGGGGTTTTTTATCATAAAAATAGAATCTTCAGATGGTGAAGTTCAAGATATTAATGTGATGATGGAAGAAAATATCAGAGCATTAGTATAGTCTTTGTTTGCAGACATACAAAGGAAATTTCATACTACAGCTCCCACTCCTCCACTTCTTCCAGAAGCTCCCACTTCCCCACCTCTACCTGCAGACCCCATTTTTTATCCTACTCTTACACTAACTCCTCAACCTCCTCATACATACCCCATTTTTTATCCTACTCCAACATCCCCTCCTCCACATCTTCCTCGTTATTGTGAGTTGTATGTTGATTGTCCTCACTATAATATAGTTTCATATGGGTTGAGATATTATATAGGAGATACAATTCATCATCAACGGTTAGAGATAGAGAAGAACAAGGTCAATTAATACGATATTGATGATATATTTGCTAGAGTACCATTACCAATAGATGAGGTGAGGAGAGTTGGACAAAGTACCGGCCACATTTTATTTTGTCCGTCTAGACATCTGTGACATATTACCATAGAGTTATTTGTATATTTTATCTTTTATTTTATTTTTGAATTAAATTTGTATTAACATTTTAAAGATAATATAATTATCAATTTATTTACCAAAATAATTTAAAGGTAAATGAAATAATTTACAGCCAACAACAAAGATAAAGGGTTATGACTTCATATACAAATTCTTATAGTCTTGGTAGATTGTCAGGATATTAAAATTTTTTTATGGGTGTTTTCATGTTTCCAATGAAAGATCGTTTATGTGGGAGTGCAATAAATGTGGGGATTTTGAAAAATTATATCATGTATCTTGTTATTTGAGATAATTTGGGCATCAATGTGATGCATGTTTTTTCCATGTATGTCTTAACATAAATATTTACCTCTAAAAAATTTATTGAAAATTTATACCTATGATTGTTTTACAGTAGTTATCTTTATAAAATGATTTGGGATAATGACAAGACAGATGTATATGGATTGATGGAACCTTAGTTGATTTCACCTGAAGTACACATAATAACAGAGGAATAATGAACAGCTTATATTGCTAAAATATTTGAACAGAATATAATTTTCCCATCTGGGATGTTTATTTATATTGATAATTATAAAACATATATCTCACAATGTGTTATTTATCTTATAATATAATAACCACTAACATTAAATTTTATTTTATATTAGTGACCATTGTATGTTGGGAGTTTTTTTCCATGGTATAAGACACTTTACTTGATATGCTCTATCCATGGAAATGTGTGATAAAATTTTACAAATATGTTGGAAAAGTACATTTTTACTTTATTAATAGTTTTTTATATAATAATGAATTTTAAATTCCTTTCTTATATATTATTTTCTAATATGGGGTGATGTTTCATTCTAAAAACCACAAAGAAAAATAATTCCAAGATCAAATATTTAAAATTAATGGAAAACTTCCATTTATAATTGGTAAATTATGGATATATTACATAAAAATGTTACTTTGAATTAAACACTTAATTTAAAAAGAAATTTCATAAACAACAAGGCATCATGGAATGTGGATATTATGAGTTATGATTCATTTATGAAATAATTATGACATGAACAGTTAAGAATTTCAACCGTGTTAGATTTCCTTATAAACTATTCTTTAATATTTCAATTCTTTTCTTCATTATACATGTTAAATACTTTCCTTTTAATTTGTATCTTTTTTATGACCCTCGCCCTTATATTTTATAAGAGCTCACACATTTACAAGTGGAATGGAAAAATAATTTTACAGGTTTGATTGGATTTTTGTTTTTTTAATAGATATTAGAATTTTTAATGTTCTAATTGTAAATATGCATTTGGTAGTTTTTATTTGGATTTAGGTTTTTTTAATTAATATTGTATTTTTTAAATGTTGTAACTCTAAATGTGTAATTTTGATGCTACTTCTACTTGTTTATGCTTCTTTTTTTATTTTTCTAGTGTGATTCGTAGCGGTAAGAAGGGTTACATGAATTTTTGAAAAATATATATATATTTTATGTAGGTTATTTTATAACTGATATTAAAAATATCAACTGTTGTTTTTTAGGTTGGTTCTACAAGAAATGACATGGTATACAGTTTTTTACACTGGTTATAAAATAACCAAAATCAAAACCCATCCTCATTAATCCCTTTCACATTAGATAATTATTAACTAAAATAAAAAAGGCTTTAGGATGGTGGGTTTCCATGTCAGTTTTTATATGAATGAGATGGTATGTGATGTTTGACGTTGATTATTTAATAACCAAAGTAAAAAACCTTCATCTCGAAGTGTTTTTCACATTTCTCATATAAACAATAAATGTAATATATGATATTTTACATCATTTATTTCATAAATAATTTCAAAAAAAATGTTCCATTATAGATTTACAACATCAATTTTTTTAACCGATGTTAAAGGAAATATTTACCACATCACCATTAATAACTATGGCTAAAAAAAGGTGTAAGAAATTAAAAAACTGACGTTGTAAATCATTTTTCACTATTGAGTCAGGATACCCCTGAATTAGGGATATAGAGCCACTAAGGTTGTGGTTCCACCTAGACTAAAAGTAAATCAGTAGCTTGTAATAACCACTATTGAAGCATTTAAATATGTATAAAAAGGAACTTGGGTGGAAGAATAAAATGTTCTCAATCGCTCATTGGAATATCAAAGGAAAAAACCATCGATCATTCAAGGTAACTTGGGACCTAAACATATTGAGGCAAGGGATGTTAGGATAAATAAAATATTCAATTTACATGGTACTCCTACTAAAATTAAAATGAATCAAGTGGTATATATTCTTAAAGACCAAGACTGAAAATGGTGGGGCATATTGGTTCAAGATAAGGTTGATCCATGCCTTACTTGACAAGGGTTTGAGGAGTGTTTTAATAAAAAATTCCATTTTCATACCATCCATGTGCCAAGAAAAAAAATATTTCTTCATAATTAAGTAATAAAATATCTCATTCATGGAATATGGAGCGTGTTTTACATATCTGACTCACTTTCCACCAGTGGTGGCAACTGGGGAATCCCTCAATGTAGTAATTTCCGGACCCTAATGCCACTAAACCTCTAAGATAGTTCATTATAAGGCCTCAATCATACCTCTCTATACACTAAATTATAACAACTATCAATAAATTAATAGGGTGTGTTTTTGGATATATTATTCCCTCATTTTAGAGTAAACGCAATGGAAAAAACTTGATAACATCCCAATTGATAAATAAATAATGTGCTAAATAAATAAACAAAATGAAATAGAAATTTTTTTAATAATAATGGAAATAATATAAAATCTCAAACATCCCAGTCATACATACAACACTAGCCACCTAGTGGCCCGACCATACATATAAGAGTACATAAAATAAACCAGGATAAAATTATACGGATCTAATACTTACTCTAAGTCAAACCACCCAACCAGTCTCCAGGAACTATAAAACTATACCATCCAAATAAAAATAAACCATATGATTATATATTCTTGATCATACGACCATGGGCATCATCCCTATCCACCATGAATATGTGCTCAACCTACAAATAATACACAAAGTCTGTAAGCACACTGTGGAGTGCATATAGGAGTGAAAAATAATCATAGTAGGTCACCCCAATGATGGACCTATATTTTTTTTATAAATCTATTCTCATGAAATATTTGTATCCTATATGAGATAACATAAAATGATAGATACTATAAATACGTGTAACATGACCACAACTGATCCTTGGGTATATGATCCCAACCATCTGGACACAATTCCATCATATATAAGAATATAATGAATATATATATCATGTTATATATATATCTGTGTGTGTTTGTGTGTGTGTGTCTACATGATCTCATGTACGTACTTAGATAATAATGGAAAAAATAACTTAAACGATTCAATCCACATTCAATCCCTGGATAACATCGGATCAACAGTATATCCTATGACAATATCATTATGCCAAATGTTATACCACTAAATTTGTGTAAAATTAAGTCTATCTTTGGATATTTAATCCTATTTGACAATAATTTCTTCATAAATCACTATAAAGATCTCTAATAAATATTCATCACCACTGTGGGATAGTCATCTTAATCTAGGGTTCCCTCGTACTCACCTACAATATGTAAATAGAAGGATTTTGTATATCAATGGATGATCCTGAAAATGGTAACTGACCTGGACATCAGACCACTCATGTCATGTAAATATTTTCTAATTTTTGATCCCTAGGTCCTGGTCTGTAGGCAGGGAAAATATTGTGACTCATATGATCTATAAGGTTCTAACCCTTAGGTGATCGGTAAGGTGAGATCACCAGTGATACATCATTCCCACCCCTCGAGGTCTCTGATCGAGGTGAGTGTAATCACCCCTATAACTTAGGATATCATAATCATCCTGAGGGTAAATTTTAGGGATGTTATTCCCATATAGAGTAGAGTTTAATAGTCCCCTCCACAATCAATTATCCAAGAAGAGTGTAATCATCCTCATAACTCATGAGAGAATAATCATCCATGAGTATCATTGTTTGGAACGACATGCCTATATATCGTAATCATAGGCTCAGTAGTTGTATCCCAGGAAACACATATGGAAATCCAAAAAATATAATAGTCAAACATATAGGCTCAATAACTAGACCCCAGGTAGCACCTTTGGGTATGCCAATAAATTTTTAAATAACATGGATCCGAAGTCAGATCCCAAGAAATCATTATGGGCATCCCAATAAATGAATAAGATAGATCCTAGGAAGATACATATATGAATACCAATAAATTTAGAAATATGTGTCACATCTAGCCCATCACCCACCAACCGAGAACGACCTCTAGTAATCTGTGTTGCATCATCACTAAACAGGTGAATGTAGAAATAAAAGTATGAGTGTGGCTTAATGTATAACCCACCACTACTATCGCAACCTCTCAGACTTACAAGTTCATTACAGGTTCTTATGTGACACCCACTACCATATCTACCCAAACCCAATGTATTAGATCGATGTTAATCAAAAATAAAGATAACCACAAGGTCACTCATTTCAAAAGAATAAGAGATGTATCCTACTTGGGATCCTCAAGGTCAACACAAATGAAGATTTATCCTACAGGAGACCCTCAATAACGGTGTATGTAGGTCGAGGTATCCAACATGGGATCCTCAAGAACAGTAAATACAAAAAACACATCCAATAAGGGATTACCTAGGCCATAATATAAGTGAATATATACCTTAGGGGACCCTTGGTAGAAGTAAAATGATAGAGGCATCCTATATAAAATCCACGAGGTTGAAACGTAAGCAATGGCATCCTATAGGGGATCCTCAAAAACATCTAAACTCATGGTATCCTAGGCTAAAAAGGAACAACTCTAAAGGGATATGTTATCAATGGGAAATAAAAAATCACATATCAATATAGATATATCATGGCTCATCATAGATCAAGTAATCACTCTCAGAAGACAATTGGATTCAATTACCAGAGAAAAAAATTATATGTTTAGACAAAAGTACAAAACGCTACCTAAGTGGCCTCAAATTTCCTCAAGGGCTCCTCCATTGTGATTTATATGTAAAGATACTCAGAATGGACTACTATAGGATACAAATTCAACTCTTTTCATAATGATATGAAAACCACTTAAAATGGTAGTAAGTGGTAATATATGACATGTATAACCTAGTACACGACATGTACTCCCAAATACCAACCTTGGCATGTACTCTAGTAGGACTTGTTGTGTAAAAGATTGAGTACACTGTTTGTTGAAAATGTACATGATTTTTACCATAAAATGTGTACCTATCCATGTAATTCCCATGAACTATAAATGTATATAACATGGTCATGTACCTCTACTTGGTTTCCAATCCACTTGGGGTATGGTCGTGTACTCTACATGGCCATGTGAACCTATATGGGTATTCTAGTCGGGTACTCGACTAGATGTCCAAGTCCCAGTAAACAGTGTGTATACCCCATACATAGTGTCTACTTATAAAAATATCACCTTCTATTAATGTGAAGAACACACGATGAGTGTTCTTGAACCAAACATCATGTGATCAAGATTCCCAAACAGGAAACCCCTCAAAACTCCCAAAATAGTTTTTTTCCCCCAAAAACAAAAAATCAACCCAAATGGGGTCCTAATAAAGAATAATAGGGGTTTTGAACTCAAAAATTGAAAAAAAAATATGGGAATTTATGTTAAAACGTAAAAACGGCCAACCTTTGGCTAGAAACAACTGAAGCATCACCTTTTTCCATAATCCTTTATTGTTGCATGATGATAAAGTGTGTCCCCAGATCCATGAAAGTACCTCCCTTTCTCCCTCTATCTTTCTACCTATCCCTCTCCATTTTTTATCTTGTTCACATTAAGGATAATTCCATTGGTAATGTGTGATAATCCAATGGATAAATATAAGAAAAGGGGGAAAATAAATGTAAAAGAAAAAATGGATTGGGGTTGACCCTGATGCCCAACATGAGTTTATTCACCACCCTGGAAAAATACCAGGTTTTTGACTCAAAAAGAGAGATAAAATCTAAATCTTATGCTTCTTTTAAAAGTTATATCTAAATGGACCAACATAGATAAATTAATATTTAATTATTTTAAAACTATATACTAATTATTCTGCTAAAATTCAAATGGATCCTAATTCCACCAAACTCTGGTCCCAAGGTAAAACCCATATTTTGGGACCAAAGGAATGATCAAAATAATTATATAAGGTCATATTCTTGGTGATAATGATCATTTTACCCCATTTAGGCCTTTGAAAGAAAAAAAATAAACTTTATCATTAAATTTCCATTCTAGAAAAACTTGGGTCCTTAGAATCTCCCTGCCATAAAAATTCTTGTCCTTAAGAATCCTTGGTGATCAAACATAGACTTTACTAAAACCCAAACATCATTAAATAAATTCTATCTATACTATCCAACAACCAGTATCATAAATTAAATAACTCTCTCTAATATGGGAGACTTTCAACTACAAAAAATTCGGTACTCCCCACCATTAAAATACCCTTATAGTCATCACACAACAAAAATATAAGCTCAAAAGATAATGGAAAAAACATAATTTCAATGGAAAACTAGGTCCACCACCCTCAAGTAGAAAGTGGTCCACTCCCCATCATATAGATTATCTTATACCTATCCTTAATCACAACCTCAATAGGTTCATTTATCAAACCTAAAAATGTATTTAAAATGAAAAGAAGCTTAGTGTAGAGTTTACACTCTCTTGGTGTACTCCGGATGGTGTCAATATATATAATGGTCATCTCTAACTATGAGTAAACTAAGATTACATCAAAATGTATGTATACTTATTTCTAAGACACTTTCACATCAAAATAGGATATAATTTAATTTAACCAACTCCCAATACCACTTCTACCTACAATGTGTGCCTAGGTATAGGCATGGGTCAACCATCACATCACACCAAATTTATCCACTATGTCTTCCCTTCCACATAGGTACACTAATTATTTTAACCAGAACATTTTGGAAAACATGCCCATTGAAATTCTCTGAAACAATCAATCCTCATCTCACACTCGGCCACTCACCAGTTTACAATTTTAAAGGGTACCATACTCAATAAGTATAAACCTTTATAACCCAACTCATGCTCCTATGATTCATCTATCACAATACGAGGATAGTCATGTTATATGGAATTTCATTTACATTAATCATGAATCTCTCTTGGAACTCCTCATCAAAATTGATCACCTTACTAGTACCACAATTTATTCAATGACTGCCCATCACCCGATGTCATTCTAGTCATGCACATATACCCACATTCTAACTACATTAGTAACAGTGGAAACATTAGTCATTAGGTCCAGGGACCTGAAAAAGCCTTCCTACAAGATATAGGATCGAACAAAATCACCTATGGTTCCTTCCTAATATACCAAAGGCATTAACATGCCTATATCAAGAAACCTAAGAATTGACCTTGCATCAGTCCCAAACTAGCATATAACCAATCTCACTAACTAAAAATAAATTCATAAACCTCATCTAACCAATCATGAAGACTGCCCTCGATCAAAATGAATGTGGACCAACAAGGGTATAATCAAAACTAAGGGCCTCTAGGTCTCCCAAAAATACCTATGGATCATGTCTCATAACTAGGCCACAAGATCTAACCACCTGTCCCAAAAGATAAGACCTTCCCAAGTGAGTTAAATATAACATTGACCTGTGAGGGTTAAAACTGTAAAGCATCATAATACTAGGTCCATGATCCTCACCACCCATCCTCATAAGGAAATTATCCATAGAGTTCTTGATATCAATGCATAATAGATACTAAACTAAAAACATTGAGCATCTATATATGGTAACACCCCCTTGAGGTCTAATTTATGAGAAAAATTATGGTACCATTTTTCATCGTACTCAGTTATCTAACTAGATAACCATATATGATGTTCAGTTAAATATAATTTCAATCCATTCTATGTGGAAAAACACTTTATAGATTGTTACAAAAACATTAAATAATTTAACCTAAGAAAAAATGTTACATGGGGTTCAACACATGATAATCATGTGACTTATCAACCCAGAAAGGACAGTATAGCTCCAATGAATGAGTACTGAGTCATCTTCCTCAACATAAAATGTCTCAACATAGATCCACATAACTAGCCATCAGAAATATATATATATATATATATTCAACTCTTCCCAATTGAGTATAATTCAATGAAAATCCTATACGGGGAAATGTCGTTTTGGTTTTTGTGGACACCTTAAACAATTGTCCTCTATCATCCGTACAATCACACACTTGCAGGCTTATAACATGTGATTCCTATATGATAAATATGATACATGAGATTCCTCTTTCCTTTTTATAATGTAGTCAAAATAAATCACTGCCTCTTTCCAAAAGCCAAGTTGTTGTAATCCATAATAAATCATATCATCCACACAACATGTGCTTCACACCAAGAGAAAATCATATACAACTCTAACATCATGGATAATAATAGTAATCTCATATCCCTGGTAGCCAAGACTTCTCACCAGAACAAGTGTTCTCAAAACACCATTTCAATATCCATCAGTGGTTTTGAAACATTCTTAATACTCATGTCTACCACATCTCAAATAGTAATAAAATAAAAGAAACTTATCTGATTCCACTTGGTGTCATCCTCACTCGGATTCCACTAAAATGGTGCTCCAAGTTGATTCTTTATGAGGCCTTAAGCATGCCTATCCATATGCCAGCGACCAATAACTACTAGAGACAGCCTAGGGTGTGTCCATGGGGAGAATATGCCCTCAGATTAGATTAAACACAATAGAAACAACTACATAACATCTAAAGTATTAAATAAATATAGTGAGGAAGTAATAAATAAAATGAAATAGAACGTGATGAAATAATAAACGAGGTTCGGTAAAATGTTGAATAGTAATTTCATACATACAACACTGGTCACCCAAAGGGTCGACCATACATACAGTAGAACATAAAATAAATTGAAATAAAATCATAGGGATCTACTGGTATCTCTGAAACAGATGACATAACCAATCTCTGGACATTTTTTAACAACATTATGTTGATCATAAGAAACCAAACAAGTGGTTATTTTCGATCAAGTGACTATAGACCTGATTCCAGTCCACCATGAATTTTTTCCTAACCTAAAAATAAGATAGAAGGTCTATATGTACACCATGTTACACGTACAAGGGTGAGAAATCCTCTCGGTATTCCACCCCAATGATGAACATATAAGTCTTCTATCATACATTCATGATAATGTAATATGCTTAGCCTAGAATAGACAATTGGAAGTGAAAATAATATAAATAATATGAAGAAGTCCATAACCAATCCTTGGGTCTTTGTTCTTGATTATCTTGATGTTGTGTCATCATATATAAGTATATCTATTCTAGTATATAAATATATATATATATATCCCCATAAATATGTGTGTGTGTGTGTGTGCGTTCTCTAATAAATACTTACATATTCAAGGAAAAACAACATAAATGACTCAATCCATAGTTAATCACTGGATAACATCTGATCAAATGGACATCCTGTGACTAGGGTATTGAGTTGGATGTCATATCACTCCATCTATGTAAAACTATGTTGATCTTTGGGTATATAATCCCAATCGAAAATACCTACTTCATCCAGTGCCAAAAATTAATTTGAGCAAGCTACAACACTATAGGGGGATACTCATCCTATCATTGGGTTCACCAGTACTCACCTCCAATATATAAAGAGAAGGATTTCATATATTGATGGATGATCTTAAAACTAATTAATTATCATGACATCATTCCAATAATTCCATGTAAATATATTCTGATATACTCACCTCCAATATATAAAGATAAGGATTTCATATATTGATGGATGATCTGAAAAATGATAAATGATCTTGACATCATGCCAATCATTCCATGTAAATATAGTTTGATATCTTATACCTAGGTCCTAGTCTATAAGTGTTCAAGAAATTGAGACTCAGATTATCCCTAAGGGTTTAACCCCTCAGTGATCTTAAAGGAGAGATCACCGGTTTGACATCATGCACACCTCTTGAGGTCTCTAGTCCAGGAGAGTGTAATCATCCCTATCACTCTAGAGGTCATAATCATCCATGAGTATAAATAGTAAGGATTTTATTCTCATATCAAGGAGAGAATAATCATCCTCATCACATACAAACTAAACGAGGAGAGAATAATAATCTTCATCACTTCGGAGAGTGTGTCCATGTGTATCATTATTAAAAATGACATGCCTATATATCATAATCATAGGCACAATAGTAAGATCTCATAAAACACATTTGGTCATCCCAATAATATAATAGTCAAACATACAAGATCAGTAGTCAGATCCTTGGTATTACCTCTTCTATTTCAAATAAATATGAAAATAACATGGCTTAGAAGAAGGATCCCAGGAAATACATCTAGAAATCTAAAATAAATGAATAATATGGGTCCCATGAAGATGTGTCTAGGAATCCCAATAAACAAATAAAGGTGCATCATATTCGGTTCATTAGACACCAACCAAGAATCTCCTATGGTAATCATCATTAAATTATGAGTAACCATTTGAATGCATAAATGAAATATTGAGGGTGGTTAATGCCTAACCCACCACTAATTCCATAGCCTATCATGATTAAAAATTTGACACTGGTTCTACGATGACACCCTCAACCATATCTACCCAAACCCAAAATTCTAGATCAGGGTTGCTCAAACATTAGGGCCACAATTAGGTTAAACTTGTAAAAACATAAGAGGTTATTCATACTTGGGATCCTTGATGTCTAAACATAGGAATAGGACTTCAATAAGGGACCCTCAGGAACAATGTAAGTAGGCAGAGTCATCCTACATGGTATCATCAGAAAGAGTAAATAGGAAAAAGGGACTCCCTATGTCCGTATATAAGTGATGGCATCCCTCAGGGGACCCTTTCAATAAGTAATAAGATAGAGGCATTTGACATTGGATCCTCTAGGTAAAAACATAAGCATAGGTATCCTATATGGGATCATCAGAAACCTCTATACTCACAACCACCTAGGCAAGAAGGGAATATATCTCAAGGGAGACGACCTCAAGTGAAAATCTAAAAAAGAACCTATCAAGAGGGATAGATCATGTCCCATATTATGTGAATTTTTCACTCTCGTGAGAAAACTAGATTCAATTACCATAGGAAAAACCTCTCCATTTAGGAAAAATCAGGAAACACCAACATGGAGTCAGCAAATTGTTTCATGGATTACACCATCCCGATGAACATAGAAATATAATCAAAATAGACTAATCATGGGTCCAATTGTGACTCCTCTGAGTAAATATATGAAAATCACCTAAAACGGTAGAAAGGGGTAGTACATGAAATGTATAACCTAGTACATTACAGGTTCTCCAAAATCCCCACCTGGGCATGTACTCTAGTTGAACATGGAATATGAAAGACCATGTATAATTCATGTTGATCGTGTACATAGCTTGTTCCCTAAACAGGTCTCCTACCCATGTAATTCACATTTCCTAGCCATGTATATAATCTAAAATTGTACCTATACATGATGTGAAACTCACATGGGTTCCTGCTTTGTACTCTACATGGCCTTGTTCCCATATATAGGTTGGTTGGCCGAGTACTCATCTACACGACCAACTCCTAATACATGGTGTGTGTACCATATACATAGTGTGTATTTATAAAAATATAATCTTACTCAAATAAGATTAATACATGGAATATTTTCCTGAACCACATGTCGTGTGATCAGGTTTCATAAATGGAAAACCCCTCAAATTCCCCAAAACCCCCATCCCTCCCAACAACAGATCGACCCACAAGGGGTCTTAAGTTGGAATAATAGGGTTGTAAAACATGAAAATTGATAATTTATGTGGATTTATAAAAAACAAAAAAAAATGTATTACCTTTGGGTGGAATTCACCAATGCTTCACCCATTTTCACTATCCTCGGTTGGCGCGTGAAGATCCTATTCATCTTGAGCATTGTGGTGGTGCATCCCAAGTTCTATGGTGGTGCCTCCATTTGTCCATCTCTCATTGTCTCTCTCTCTCCATCACTTTTCCTATATCGGTCAAATGAATTAGATGTCTCATGGTAGTTTTTTGAAATCAAAGGGAGAAAGAAAATAATATAGTAAAAAGGAAAGAAGAAAAGGAAAATAGGGTTCTAGCCGGCCCTAACGCCAAACATGATTTTGTGCCCCGTATAGAAAAAACTCCTCATTACAGACTCAATAGAGAAGATGGAATCTAATTACAATGGTCTATTAAAAATATATATCAAAAAACCCTTCCATATAAATGAATAATTAATTAATTAATTAATTATTAATTATTCCGTTAAAATATGAACAGCTCTGAATTCACCCAAACTCATATCCCAGAGTAAACACCTTATTTTGGGACCAACAAAATGGTCCGAATAATTATATAAGATCATATACTATGTTAAAATGACCATTTTACGCCTTATAATAATTTTAAATCATAAAAACAACTTTTTTACTTAGATTTCAAATCCTGAAACAAACCTTTCCTTTCAAAATCTTTCAAGTTTGATTTAAATTTATGATCAAACATTCTCTATCAAAACATGAAATTGAAATATTTGTGATGGGATATTTTTTATGGGTCATCATAAAAAAATTACCCTTTTTAGAAAAAATAATTTCGAATACAATTATTTGTTTGGGGTTTTCACAAAAAAGTATTTATGATAGGATACCTACTTGTCATAAATAGTCTTCTCTGGTAAATGGAAAAGTCTTTTGTAGTGGGGGATTCACCCATCAAAAAAAAGTATTTTCTATGAGTGGATCTTCCCATCTAAAATAATTAAAATTAAAAATAATAATAATAATAACAAATAAATAATAATTAATAATAAAATAAAAAAATAAAAAATATCAAAACAGAAAAACATAAAAATATAAAATTATAAAAATATATAAAAATATATAAAAAAAATTAAAATTAAAAAATTAAAAATAATAAAAATTAAAAATTAAAAATATTTACAAGAATGTAAAAAGTGTACAGTATATAACTATAAATATATGAATTAATAACAATATTACAAAAAATATGTACGTTCAATTTTTTATCAAAAAAATACCTAAATCACTAAGATGGTCATTTGGAGGATGTGGAGGAGGTGGAGGAGGGGACTCCATCCCTAAACCCAGAGTCATCCATTGAATGTACTCCATTGTCTACTCAGGTTGATGCTCCTACCATCATGGATACTGAGTCGCTTATATCCATGTTGTGTCATCAAATCTTACTACACTGGTTGTATAATCCATTATCTCATCCCAACTCTCATCTTGTGTCTAAGAATTCATAACCTCATATGACTCCTCCAATTTCAATTTTAAATAAGAATAGTTAAAATATTATTTACAATTAATTTTAAAACTTAAAAAAATTATATTGACCACATTTAGAAGCTGATGAATACCTGTAATCTCTCGAGTGATCGGATCATTGTACATCCTCTTATAAACATAGAAATCTATAATATCATGATTTTTGACTTCCTATATGAGTATAAAATAAATATTTCACATTTAATGTTATATAAATTATTAAAAAAGTACTTACCATATGTCTTTGATGGCTACTAAATGTACTACTACTAGCTCAGTGTGGCACTTCTTTCCTCCCCCAGTTCTATCGACCTAATTATTCTCTCATCTAATAAATAGCACTCATCCAGTATGAACATAATCCTTCCCAACCCTGAAAAGATAAATAATATGGTCTGTGGGTGTGGCAATATTGGGAAAAATCTGTGACTCATACATTCCCCATGACCTTCCTCCTCAAATTATGAAAACACAAGCATCAACGCTCATGCATATAGATCTATCATTCTTCCCAGATAGATTTCAACATTCTACCATTGACGAGATACCATAAACCATATAAATAATTAATAATTTCAGTTTACAAGTTAAATAAATTCAAAAATAAAAAATAATTTATTTATGTGCTAAAAAATTATCAAACATGTTGTATTGAACATCAAAAGGAATCCAATCACATGCCACCCATGATCCAGAAAAATATTTCCACAAAATAGACCTCCATTACCCCACAACTGTATAAGAAGAACTGTTGTTTTTGACTCTTTCCACAGGGGTGCACATTTTCATGCTACGATGCACTAGCTGTTGCCCTGCATTCCCACTTTCCAAAGGCAGGCGACATCCATCTCTTATTCAGGGACATTTTCTACTCGATTGAAACAGGATTATGGGATGTTAGTTCCTCCTTCTACAGATTCCTCCTCATAACTCATCACCTAGTCTGGGTCTCCCTCATAGATTTAAAACGTTTATTGTGAAACTCTTATTGGTACCATATCTTTGTGGATTCTAGTTAATTACACTTCATTTGTCAAGACATATTGTGGGATCATGTTAAGGAAGCAACCTACAGTTAGGAGAGTAGTAACGTTGAGCATCGCTAGAATGTCTGAATGCTGAAACATTGGTACCCCTAGATTTATTTCCCTTATGATAGGGCTTCTCGAGGGTGCAAAAGCTTGAGGATTCACATGTCGAGTGCGGGGAATCATATTCCATAAAAATGTCTCCAAGGATTTCTTCAGCTTCCCATGTTTAACACAGGGTATGTCGTGAGTTTAACATCTAGTGGAGAAAGACTAAACTACATAGAACACCGATGGGAGTGGATTATATGGTTACATCCCAAGGAGGGAGCACTTGGGAGGTTTGCTAGACGGGTGGATCAAGATTCCCAATGAGGATGGATCCAAGGATGATTGGGTCTCAAAAAAGGGGACACCAAGTTTTACCATTGGCTCGGATTGATCCTTAGGGAGTATTCCTACATACCCTATATAGAAGACAGAGATCAAAACCAACATAGTTTGGTAGCGATGGGACACTTGAAGAGGTGGCCTGTGAGAATGGATTCATGTATGGGAACTCGAAGGATGTAGAACCTCTGGGTTGGAGCATGACCATCCCAAAACACAAAGTCCCGAGGGAGAGACCAAGATAGGACATGGGTTATGGGATTGAACCTTAGGGAGGCTTCACACATATCGACATGGTGGGAAATCAAAGTCCATGTAGTCCAGAATGGGGCATATAATCAAGTTTACAAAGAGGATTGAGACTCAAAGATGTGTTGGGGGCTTATGCATGGCTAGCATCCCATCGCAAGAGGGACATTTTTCGTTGGGGGAGTGTGAATTGAGTGTGGGGCTTAAGAATGGTTAGCTTCTTGGGAGCTAGTCTGACACCCGTAAGGGACGGACCAAGGATCTGGGACCCAAGAAAGGGGACACTGAAGTTTACCAGTGTTTGGGGTCAAACCTTAGGGAGGCTTTCTATGTATCCCTCTGGCAAGAAATCAAAGTAAACATAGTTCATAAAGGGAAATATAATCAAGGTCTTGACAAAGAATAGTGACCTGAATACATGATGGGGGATTAAATGTGGTTAGAATCCCATCGCAAGTTGGGAACTCTTGGTTAGAGGATTGTGAATTGACTATGGGGCTTACACATGGTTAGCTTCCCAGAAGTAAGTCTAACACCCAAAAGGGATGGACCAAGTATCTGGGTCCCAGTACAGGGGATACCATAGTTTACTAGTGTTTGGGGTTGAACCTCATGGAGGCTTCCTACATACCCTACCTTTGAGATACAGATCATAACCCATGTAGTTCAAATATATATTGTTTAACATCTTTCAGGATAAATGAAGCATAATGTTCAATGTCATGTGGGATGAGGGTAAACTAATGTGAAGTGTTCGGGACTGATGGGTGATAGTCTTGGGGCTTGAACCTCAGGGAGGCTTCCTACGTACCTTACATGGAACAGGAAAAGATCAAAGTCCACATAGTTTGGGAAAGTAGGTAATAGGGGGATTATTCATGATTAGCAGCCCAAAGAGGATTTCATGGTTGATGCTTACTCTAAAAATATGTGATTCATGCTCGATGTGAGAAACCAAAGGAAACAAATACCTAACGATCACATCGTGAATGGTGTGCATGCGAGGAATGGATCGGGGCATACACATTGTCAGCAACCCAGGGAGATGGAGATTGGGACATACTCTATATGAGATTCCTGATGAGAAAGTAGGGTTTCCAGACATAGGAGGAGGATATGGCCATCATACCTGAATCATCCAACCAGAGGGTGCTGGGACTTATGCAGAGACTTCCCGAGGTGTCCATGGTGACAAAGCTTAGAGGGAGAGCGGGGTGAGAAGGCACTAGTGCATGTCCCCTTCATGGTCCTCTCTATACTTGTCACATATGCGATGATCATAGTTTAATGTCATCCTACAGCTCAGATGGTGAGGATTCACTCCCCACCCATAGGACTTGCATAAGTGGCTCACTTTAACCCTTAGTGAAGGGAAGACACCAGTAATGCCATGGATGATGGGATTGTGGAGTGATACATTGATGGTATCATGTTTGTGTATCTATGTGAAGATGAAATAGTTTTTATTGTGCCTATGCGAAGAATAATGAGGCAGGGCTACACAATGTGAACCACCACTCGAGACACCATGAAGTCACTTTGCACAATCCTAGAGGGCCGCACAATAGTTGGTGTGCATAATACATGGGTTTTGCTTGTTATATTGAGGGTCTAAACATGGTGACATGAAGAAATAAAAATTTATTGAACTTATATTAAATGTTGCTTGCAAGAGGTATCGATTGCACGCAAATTTGGAGGGTCGTGTCCAAAAAGGGGAGCTTTGCGCACAATAGGGTAGGTGTTCATGCAAAGGGAATGTCTGATGTAAAAAATGGATGATTTGAACACAAATAGGGAAGTTTGTGTGTAAAGTACACAATTTGAACATAATGGACAGGATTTTCACCCAATTTTGTTAGAATCAAATGGAAATGGTTGATGATCAAACCCTAGTCCCCCCCCCCCAAGGCGGAGCACTAGGGGACTTGTCACTCGAAATCCAATACCTTTAATCCATTTTTTTTTGTGGGAGGGGTTTTATTTTGTGTGTGATACATGGGTCCAATTATTCATCCATCCTAAAGTGAGGGGGCATGCACTTCTATTTATATATGATTTCTAGCAGTGGTGGTATGAGAATTGGTTCGGCATGTAAAGCCACAACGGAATCTTTTGTGCCAACCCAGGCCTTCTACGTGCATGAGTGTCGGAAATATCAGGAGCTCGATGCACAATATTAACCCTGGGTGCACCATATTACATTCCAAATTCAATGTTTTATGATCAAATCTTTCATTTTATGTTCACCTTACATGCGGGTCTCTAGGTCATCCACGGAATCAAAATATGCCTTATGGTTGTTCCTCAATGACCATTTTCATTCCCAATTGGATTTTGTTGCCAAAAAATCCCCCCCTGAAATCTAAGTTGTAGGGGGTTCAAAGGTAAAATTCTAAGGGAAACATTGAAAAGTGTGAATAGTTATCGGGGTGTGTGAAAAAAGGGGCCTATGGAACAAAAATCCTTTTTGTGCGGGTGAAAATGTGGATTCGTATATAAATACCAGGGGGTCCCATGATATGTATAGGGTTTCTCCTGCGACAAGCCCAAGTTCTTTGGCACATGAAATTTTCCTTTTTTGGCATCAAATTTCATCTGTCTGGCACAAAAAATCTTGGCTTTCTCATTTTTTTTCATGCACCTGTTGGTATTTTAAAAGCCAATCCTCAATTCATTCACACATTTTCCTTAGTCTATACCTTTTTCATGTGAACTCCTTTTCCATGAAGAATCCCTATTTTTTTCGCGTGCACACCTTCTGAATTTTGGAACTTACCCAAATGGATGCTTATCAAACTAATATTGAGAGGGAGGCAGCATATGCTGCTCATAGGGATGAGTTGATTGCAAACCATCATATTTTTTGTGCAAAGGGAGTTGCATCTGATAACCAAATTCTCTTTGGAGTGCTGACTCAAGCTCAAAGGGACTATGTGCTGTGTGAAAACATTCCAATATGGAATTATGGAATTCAAGATTAATTTTTGATGCTGGTCTATGAGACCGATATGCCATTATCACGGGTGAGATGTGAGGATTATCACCCTGGGAATAATATCACGAACAATGGTTTCTCTTCTAAGGAAACTACACATACGGTCATTTACATCCTGAATTCAAAGACCAGGACAATCCTAGGGAGTGAGTCGATTTTTGAGGAATCTATGTCCCATTATAAAATCACCTTCAGGAGTATAATTTTGACGAGACCAAGGGATTGTAGGAAGAATGGGATCTGAGTACCGGAGGAAATTTCCCAAGTGAGTGGGCATGCATGTATTGGGTACACAAAAAAATGCGAGCAGTTTGGGGAAAATATTTGACACATTGGTTTTTTTGAGGCTATGTGGACATAAAAATACCATTTCTACCATCAACAAAAGCAAGTTCTAGAGATGTTTAACTGATGTTCCCCTGATACCAACACCTTCCATATCCTCCATAGGGAGGTTGTTATTAGCCTTTGGGATGTTCATTATATTGGTGGAATCCCTGTGGATGGATGCCAGTACGGTGATTGTTTTCAAACAATGAATAACTAGGGGGATAGGTCCCATACTCTCATTCTGAGACAACATCTGATAGTGCTGGCTAAGGAGAGGTTGGGGATCAAATACATTTTTAAATACATTTCGTAATCCAAGTTTTTCATCTTTTTTCTGAGAAAAGATCAGAATATATGGATTCCAGGGCAAGGAACGCAGTGCCCGACTGTGTTGTAGAGAATCATTGGTGGGTAATGTTGGTGGATCTTAGAGATAGGTGGATATCAATCATGGGGATTTAGTGTGAACAAAATCCAAGACCCAAATTTCTTGTATGTCGGATTTAGGGCTGCATTACAGAGTGGATGGCTACTACTAGTGAGGGACATGAGGATGGGAGTCCATATGAGGATTCTAGTGATGGCAGGAATTATGGTGGCCAATCTTAGGTTCAACCTAGGGTACCTGTGTTAGCCCGACTGTATGTAATTTTGGGGCATATTTCAAGAGGAGGCACACCCATGAGGATTTGTGGCCCCTTAAAAATTCTTCATGGTTGGGTCATGTCTCATTGTAGAAGATATTGTTTTCTAAAAATCATTCATCACCTAGGTGATGGCATGTGACCATATTTATTGAACATTGTTGGGAATATGCCGCAGACGCTCAATGAAGTAGGGATAAAGCTCAGGATTAGCAACCATTATAACTTCATCTTTAGCCCATTCCCAACCCCAACAGGCCAGATGGTTGATGATGCGTGAGGACCATTGGAACATAGGGGGTACCTATAATTTATCTGGGATGGGGTTTTGTTAGTTCACCTGGACAGGAAGATCTTTTGTGAACCCTACATGCCATCAAGTTTCACCAGGCAGTTCGGATTAATATAAGAGATGTCCAGGAAGGTGTATACATAGATCGAGGAAGAGCAGTATCCTGATATCCTTCTCTAATTTTGGTTAATGTTCACAACTTATAGATTTGGTGAGGTAATTATCCTTCCACCATCTAATGTCAATGCTGTCCACTCAACAAAGTATGCTGAACATTGGGTGGTGACATGTCCGGAAGCGATTTTATGTAAACACATTCTATAGATCAAAGCAGCGAGCATGGGATCTGAACAACGAGAGCACAGGCAAGGTGATTCTAGGGGAGTAAGGCTGGGAACAAGTCATGTGGCTAGGACAGAACAGGCTGGTACCTTGGTGGCAGGATTGTCACGTGGTGTGGTCGTGCCTCCACCATTTGGAGGGAGGGGGTCTGGTGGACCGCCTCATGGAGCATCTTGGGAGCTCCCTGGAATGCAGATAAAGCACCTGTTCCAGCCTTCCAAAGGTGTAGTCTTCTATGCACTTTGGATCTTCTTGGATGACCTTATGTTAGTCACTGAGCACTGAATCCTTATGGAAAAAATTAAAACGAGAAAATATCCAGTTCTCAAAGGTCGGGCTCATTCAGATTGATGATAGGGTGAGCTTTCACCGATGACACTCATATCTGAAGGCCAGAGATTTATATGTAGACCAGTGAGGATAGCATGAGGAACCAAATATTTTGGTGAATGTGTTTCTCATCTAGGAGCATGACCTGAAAAAACTATTGTCCGATGATGAAGACGACGATGCGGAGTAAGAAGAAGAAGAAGAAGGGGAAGTGGATGAAGGTGTAGAGTAAGAAGGGGAGTATGAAGCTGATGTGTTACAGGGAACTGCGGCCCACCAAAGGAGTCCTCATAAGAGTGGAGATATTTTTGACTCTAATGTAGAAACGGCTGAACTATTCTAGGTATCCTCAATCCATATCCCAGTCCTTTCTATTTTCATATTTGAATTCATTGACCAATCTCTAATCTTTTCAGGCATGCATTGAAACTTGTGATCATTCCCTTTAACCTACAACTACGGTGTAACAAGGTGGAGGATAAACTGTAGCTGGAGTGGCCAGTGGAAATCTGATAGGAGGTGCTGTAGTGGCCACCTACGAATCTTAAGCCATCCCCACCACCTCAAGAAAGCCAAAATCTCTTATTGAACAAACAAGTGTTGAGGGATCTTCTGTGGCAGTATCTCCTGCATCATCCGAAGTCCTGGATGTCATCGCAATAATCTCTTGTAAGTATCACTCCTTAAATACCCACATTTTTCATCATAGAACTCGACTAAACATGGTACCACTTCCCTGTGCAGTAATCACAATTTTGGAGACTCGAAAAGCTACTAAATTCAAAACACTTGTGTGCGATATAATAACGACTGTACCAACTCGTGCGGAGCCATCCCTTCAAACCGATCCATCCTCGGTACACAGTGACTTGGGAGTTTCGGATTTTGGTGACGTCACTACCAGGGTGGTGTCAGAAGATGGCAGAGGAAAATTCTTTGAGGTAGAGAGAAGCAAAGATTGCCGCATGCGAGAGGAGGAACCTTCCACTAAACTTCTAACCTCCTTTCTTATGTACCAGTCTGCAGACCATGAAGAAATAGATGATTCTGACCCTGAAGTAGCCAAGGAGATATAAATGACACAATGTAAGGGGTGGAAGTGTATCAAATGGTTCCTTAAACATCCAAAGGCCGAATGGATGACCCAGATGGGGTCACTCTGCATGTAGATGTGCTTCATCTATTCTAGAGGGGTGGACGCATGTCATCTTCATATGAAAATACGAGATTAATTTGCTGAGAATATGCAGGAGAGAAGCCTAGATCAAGATGTCTCCTGGATTTGAGAAGAGTCTGAAATGATCTGAAAGATCATGAGGCTGAGCAGGAGATACGACACCTGGATGAGTAGGTGGGTGAGTGTTCCACATTCATCGTGAGCCAATCTACAATTATTCAAAGTTTGGAAGTTCAGTTGGAGGAAGACCAGGAGCAAGTGGTGCAAGCGATCCATCAAATGGGTGAGTTCCAAACTGATCCAGACTACTAGACTAGACCAATGCATTATGCTTTGTGGATACTACAGGTAAGAGAAGGATTAGGTAGCTGTAGGTAGCCCTGGAAGCTACACACCTAAGGGTGGATGAATTGTTGTGGTCTATTAAAGGGGATGATCAATAGGGTCCATGTTTTGGAAAAACACTAAAAACACATCTTTTCTTTTGTTTTCTTATTCTCAACTGCATGTATGGACTTATGATCTTCCATTTTTAATTCAACTCAATCATAGATGTGTGAAACAACCAATGAATGATACATAAGCTCACATTGGTGACCCCCAGTAAGAGAAAAAAGGTATAACCATATAATTATCCACTTTGTGTATGGTAGTTCTAGTCGGTCGTCAGATGATTAGGGTATATATGGACATTCGATATACTCAAAATCGGGACAGGGGGCTATAACAGGAGAATATGGTTTCTGGAATGGCTAAATTTCCCTTTTCCCAATAAGCGTTAGCGCACAGTTGGGGTAACGCCAGAGGCGTTGGAATCAATCTAAACTGATGGGAAGGAGAAGTTTGAATCGCAAGGCTCATAATCTGGAACATGGTGATGGGTGGTAAAATGAGGGAGGATAAATATTGACCATGTTCAACACATAGAATCCATATTGAATTAGCCTGAGATCGGAACAAACAATCAATGGTCAACCGCTTACTGAGGTCAAATACATGGGTCCAAACTCGAAATTCCATTTGATGTATTCCAGAACATTGACCCAGAATGGTAGGTGAGACAAAATGGAATGGGATCGGGCCATTAGGGGTTCATTTCAAATGTGAAAGTGGATGAGGATCTGAATAAGGGGCATTTAGAGCATGGAGATGGGGTGATGGGTTGTTCAAATGGAGTCCAACAATTTTGAAATTACACCACCATGACAAATTCACATTGAGCGAGTGTATCAGCCTGAATCGGGATAACAACTATTTGCAGGGGGACCTCTTCAATGAGGAACTATAATGGCTTGAATTTTTATGTCATACAATCAAGATGTTACACATAGTTTGATTTTATACTTTCTTAACTGTAGTTAATAGTTTAAAGTCCAGCTAAACTGACTGGAAACTCCCAGATTAGGGTCATTGAGTTCATACCATGATATGGGGGAAGGCACCAAGAATGTTAATGGTCCTGGGGTTGTGCCTGAGGTGAAATGTCTGGGCATCACTATGTATCCCCTGAGAATGGGAATCATATCATACGTAGATCTTAATGGGGGTATGGCTGGCGGCCAATACCAAAGGGAGAAATTTCTTATTGAGTGAATACATCGAATGGCTAGGTAATTTATTATTACCCAGCCTGGGCATGGAAGATGTAGTTTAGCGCCATATGATAAGGATGTAATGGATCTTAGTTTATGGTCATAGATCTTGGACAAAAAAATGGAATGATTCCTGAAGTAGAAATATGTGATGTGGTGCCATAAAGTGACAAAATGTGAATGAGGACTAAATAGTCTACACCGCACCAAAAATTTCATTAATAACACACATAGTTTAATGTCATGATTCTCAGACTAAGGGAACTAAGCTCCTAATTTATGATCATAGAGTTCGTAACAAAAGAAGTGTGGTTTTTTCATGTAATCACAAACCTTACCCATGCCCCTAATCCAATGTGAGATATGCTCAATGTGGGAAAAAAGGTGGAGGAGATCTCTCCAACTCATGGAATACACAGCTGGGGGAGACTGTGTGGAGTCAAATATGACCATCACGTTGTTGATTCAATCTCTTTAATGTGAATAGGTGCATAGAGGGAAAACACGAAGGGGGTCGAACTTCCACTTTAACATGATGGAGTGGGAAGGGATGTGAATCATGTGACCAATATTTAAGGCTTCACATGGGTGGTGTAACGATGGAGGATAATTATTGACCGTGTTCGAAAAACAGTACCTGCATCACGTTGGCCTGAAATGGGAACAACAAATGGGGGTTGATAACTGACCATATTCGAGATGTAGAACATGTCACATAATGTTGTTCAAAATCTTTTGAGACGTTGGCCCAAAGTAGTAGGTGATCCATAAGGTTGAGAATCCATACCGTCTGGGGGTCCTTTCGGATGTGAAAGATGACATAGACCCAAATAAAGGGATATGTGAAGCATGGAAATGAATGAAAGAATGTCCACGTGGAATCTGAAACTCTAGGTCCTAAACCACAATGCATCTAAGCATGTTGGTGAGGCATAATAGAGGTTGAGAAGTCCAAATGAGAAGGGGTAAAATGGGTTGATGAACCTAGGGATGGACCCACGGAAGAAATGTATGGGCGTTCCTATGTATCCCATGAGGATGGAATCAAGCCATATATAGTTCATGAAAATAGAGTGTAGTTTATCGTCGTGCTACAAGGGCGTAAGGAGAATAGAAGGAATATCCCAAAAGAAAATTACTTGGAATGGATATTATAAACCTAACGTGAATAAGGACCCAAGATTTCCTCACCACCCCACAAGCTTCTGATAGAGTTCAGGCCAAGGGGGTCAGAAAGAAGGCTTGATTTGGGGTACCTGGGGCTGGACCCGAAGAAGTAATGCTTGGGTGTTCCTACGTATCCCATGAGAAAGGGAATCAAGACATACATTATTATTGAACTTGACATCGTAGGGTGCCAATGGGAAGGGAAATATTTTCGAACAGTTCTATCCCATGCTCTAAAATAAGATAAATTTAATGGATCTTGTTTGTTCATTAGTGTGGATGTGAGTTTTTTTAAGGAAAAAACCTAGGATGTAGAATTCTGGCATCTCCATAGGAATAAAGCCATTTCTAGGCCTTGAAAATTGTCAGGGTGGATGACTGATACCAAACATGATGTCCCCTCATGTGAGGACACCACAATGAAATGTTTTTTTCATCATGTGACCTGGATAATAATGTCACATTTTAGGGTCATGTAATAGGACTAGCCCATGCAGTTTAACGTGAGGTGGAAAAAAAGAAATAGTTTCAATCCATGTGGGACCAAGCGTCATAGTTTAACGTCATATGGATTTAATGTACATAGAAGAACTAGGTTCTAAAGGGAATGCACTGGGGGTGATAAAGTATACCCAATGTTAATGAGGACACCAGTCCATGCCACACTACGTGTAACCCCAGGGGGAGGTGACCTTAGGCACAGGGGCTAGAAAAGATAAAATGGCATGTGTTTGGACCCAAATATGATATGTCTTGTTATTTAATATGTATCCCATGAGGATAGGAATCAAGTCATATGTAGTTCTAGAAACTCCATACAGTTTAACATCATGCGGTAAAGACAAAGATATGAGGGACTTGTCCATAATAGTAAGTACGTGGTGAGAATGTTATTGACCCAACGTGAATGAGGACATATGTCCACATATGCCACACCGTGAAATCCTATATGAATTAGGGCCAAAAGAGAGAAAAAAATTAGATAATTATTGGAGCCAGATCTAGACTCGAAGATGAAATGTCTAGGTGTTCCTACGTATCCCACGAGGATGGGAAACAATCCGTACTTAGTTCTCAAAATTCATGCAGTTTAACATTAAGCGGTAAGGATGAGGGGTACTTAGTTTAAAGTTATATATCTCAGAATGAAAGAAGTGATATTCCTCTAAGCGGGCATAATCCATGAACAAGTCCCTAAGCCAATGTGAGATATGCTTGAGGTGGGAAAAAATGGTAGATAATATCTTCCCAACACATGGAATACATAGTAAGAGGAAATGGTGTGGGGCTAAGGATGACACCACAATTTTTATTCATCCTCTTAATGCACAAATTCACATGGAGGGATAGTAAAAATGGTGTTGAAATTCCCCTTGCACATGATAGAGTGGAATGATATTTGAATCATGAGACTAATATTTAGTGTTCAATGGGGGTGGCACAATGATGGAGGATAACTATTGACCGTGTTCAAAACATAGTACCTGCATCATGTTGGATTGAAATGGGAACAAAAAATGAGGGTTGACCGTTGACCATATTCTAAACACGGAACCTATCACATATGGTCATTCAAAATCCTCTAGTACATTTACCTAAATCCATAAGTGATCCATACGGCCAAGTATCCATACCGTCTGGGGGACCTTTTGGATGTGAAAGATGATCGAAACCCAAATAAAGTGAAATGTGAAGCAAGGAAATGAATAAAATCATGTCCACATAGAATCCAAAATGCTAGGTCCTAAACCACGGTGCATATAAGCATGTTTGTGAATCGCCAAAAAGGGATGAGGGGCATAATTTGGAGAATAAAACTCAAGGAGATGAGTGGAGGAAAGGGGGATGGTGATCTATCAAGAGAGATATATGAGGTGTGGTTATTTCAAACCTAAAGTGGATGAGGACATAAGTACACACCACACCCCCACCCAGAGAACTTTGACCAAGAGGCCAGAAGGAATACAAGGTTTTTTAGAAAAATAGTGTTGGACTTGAGAAAAAATGTTTAGGAAATCCTATATATCCCATAAGGATGGGAATCAAGAAAAACATATTTTTGAAACCATCATGCGGATTAACGTCATGTAGTAATGATGTAGAAAAGGGTTATCTCAAAGAGGAATGTGTATGGCATAGAAAATAACAAGATGTGAATGGGGACATAATCCCACATATGCAACCACATTCAATCCCTAGAAGGAAACTAAAACCGAGGGGGAAAATAGCTTTGTTGGGCTGGACCTAAAGACAAAATGTCTAGTAATTCCTACATATCCCATAATGATGGGAATCAACCCAAACATTGTTCTGAAAATTCTGCATAGTTTAACATTGTTCGAAAAGGACATAAGGAGGAGTGTCTCGTGGGGATGTGTGTGGTGGGGAAAAAAAATCCCGACATGAATGAGGACATAGTGTTCATACCACACCATACAATCCTAAGTGATAACTTCAACAAAAAGGTTAGAAAGTTCGAGGGACATTGGGTTGGGCCACATATAAAAGGATAGGACATTCCTATATATCCCATAAGAAAGGGAATCAATCCATACATAGTTCAGAAAATGTATTGCAGTTTAACATCATGCGATAAGGACATAGAAGATCTTATTTTAACGTTATAGAGATCAAAAAAATTGTAGTTTATCATCTTGTAGGATTAGGATAGGTAGTTTAATGTCTTGCAGGACAATGATGGGAAGTTTAATGTCCGCCGGGCTGGTAATACATTTTTAATGCCATGAGGAATGATAATACAGTTTAATGTCACGCAAGACGTTAATATAGTTTAACATCATGCGGGACATGATTCCCTCATGAAATGTAATTCTTGAAGAATTTGGAATTGGGGGGAGGATTAAGACTCTCACCATCCATAATGACTAGAGATTATACACCATTTGGTTAATCCTTGTGAAATATATAAATTCCCTACCATTTGGGCTCCAACTTCAGTGGCTTCCTACCTGGTATCATTGGTGTTCTTAGGTCCAACACTGTGTCACCTTATTATAAGTATAGGATGAAAATTTTCTTATTGAAAGACCTGGAAATCTTATTTTGATGCCAATCTAGATTGTGCAAGGCATGAAGACTGTTCTCAACAAGCACTTTCAGTTCGGCCAGAAGGATTTTAGCTACTTTTTATGGTGCCTACTGATCATAGATGGTTGTATGTAATGAGGATAAATGAATATAGAGGGATATGAGTACCTCTGTTTCGAACACCAGAGAATATGGAATCACCAAATTGGAATTATGAGTCGTCGCCCAGTAAACCCAGAGAGCATTGGGGAGTTTGTCTGGCTAACTCTTCTTATTCTGACCAACCATCTACTAAAAGATGTTAGAAATGTTTTTTTTTAATTCCTCGGTCTACCCATTTTCTTTTGCATGATAGTGAGAGGTATGATTGTAATGGATGTGGTACTTGGTGTAAAATTTCTTCATCTCGACTTCCTGGATGTTGGTTTCATTATCGGTGAGGACAACGTGAGAAACTCCAAATCAGCAGATGATATTGGAGATCACGAAGTTGATGATTGAACAGGACTTGACTTCTTTGTGTAGAATTACTTCTACCCACATGGAAAATAAATTCGTAGTGATCAGGATGAACCTAAACTGGTGAGCGGTTTCCTGTTGATATGGTCCCAGGACCTCGAGTCCCCAAACCAAAAAGGGCCAAGTGTACTTGGTAGTATGGAGAGGTTTTGGAGGCAGATTCACAAAATTAACATGGATATGGAATGCATGGAATTTATTGGAAAACTTGATACATTCATAGATCATGGTGGGAGAAAATTACCCTAATATTTGGATCTGATGAGAGAGTTTTGGCCCTCTCTGATGAGCCCCTTCAGAACCAGCATGAGCATCCCACATGACCTAAGAAATCTCACATCTTTGAATAAAACGTAGGGGAATCCTATCAAACCTGAATCTATAGAGAATTTAATCAAGGCTTGGACCACTATAGAGGGTAAACTACACTACGTACTGATGGATTCACTCACGTTTGACTCGTTCTGTTAGAAGATTTTTGAGCTGGAGATACTCGATAAATGGAGTCATCCTGTTAGTGGTCCCTTCCAACACCATGGCAGGGGGACCTCGAGGTCCTGATGTGGAGGAACCAGCATTAAGGTGACATACCTATGGGCCATCATCTTCATCTGAATTGATGGGGGTGATGAATTTTTGTTACGCCACGTGGCTAGTAAATCATCCTAGCTAGCTCTACAAGAGATGTGGCATTTCCAGCCAAGGCATTGGCTTGACAGTTCTATGATCGAGGGATATGAGTAACTTCTGGATGAGAAGGGAACTAGGCTATCAGCTGGTGTGTACACTCTAATAGAGGTAATATCTCTGGCTTCCTTAGGAAAAATTCACTATTGATCTTCTTGATGACTAGTTAGGATTCCCCTTTCATATGCATGTGGGGAATTTCAATCTCAAGGGCCAACTCGAGACAAGTGATGAGAGCCTGATACTCCACCTCATTGTTAGTACAGCCTTCTGAAAATAGGAATGAATATAGCAGGACAGCTTGTGTAGGAATGATGAAGATGATACCTAGGCCCACTCTATTAAGTCAGGGATCATTGATTCTTCTACCGGTAGGGCTTTGGGAAGCTGCACCAAATTTCATTTACCAACACGAAAGGGATTGATCCACTGGGGGAATTTCCTCATCTAGAAAGTCAAGATCTAGATACTACTTTGCGGTGGCTGGATGGGTGGCAAGAAATTATACTAATGCATGTCCCTTGATATCCTTTTTGGGGGAAAACTAGATTTAAAAGTGTGGAAGGATCACTAGCCACCGAGCTAGATGGCATGTCAATATGGGGTGGCTCAAAATGTACCTTAGTGGATTCACTAGGGACACTAGCTGTATATCATAGTGGTCATATAGAGGAATAGTGGATTTTCAAAAATAGGTGGCATCTGAACTAGAGGTTGTAGCATGTAATTTCTGATTTCCTCATAAGTGGTCTGACACATTTCATCCCACTAATAATCGACACCTTTCTTCTTTAGTCAGGAAAAGAGCTTACACTATCCAGTCAGATTTGTGATGAATTAGCATATATAGGATAAGTTACCTTGAAATCCTCATATCTCCCGAATGTTAATCAAAGGAGACATCTTATTGATGGCCTTGATCTTTTCCAGATCAATCTCAGTTCCTTTGTATCTGAAAATGAAGCTAAGAAACATTCTAGAGGCCACCCCAAAGACACACTTCAAGGGGTTCACCTTTAGATGGAGGGAACAAAGGAAGCCGATCAATTTATCAAGATCCATGAGATGGTCTTGATGATAGTGAGATTTAACTACCAGGTTTTCCATATATCATTCCACCATTGTCTTGAGGATTGACTAGAATATGTGGTGCATGGCTTTCTGGTAGGTTCAACCTAAATTTTTTTAGGCCAAAAGGCATTACCTGGTGGAAGAAAGGGCCTTGTGGTGCCTTGAAGGTGGTAGACTCTTCCTCCTCAGGGGAAATTTGTATTTGATTATATCCCAAATACCCATCCATCATGGAGAGAGCATGGAACCTAGCGGTGGCTTAGATCAACAGATCTATTACCGGAAGGGGAAAATCATACTTCGGACTGTGATGGTTGAGATCCTAGAAGATGATGCAGACTCTGATCTATCTGTTATTATTCCTGACAGTCACAAGGTTATCAAACCATTTCTGGTACTGGACTTCCTTGAAGAATTTTTCATTGGTGAGCTTATCAACCTTTACCAAAACCATGGAACTGTGAGAAGAGTGCATCTTTCTAGGAGGATGCTTGGACCCCCAATGATTTAATGGGAGACCAAGACGGTGGATGGTTACCTAAGGATATAACCCTAGAATCTCATCATAACTCTAGGAAAATAAATCGCGATGATACCTAAGAAAATCAACATATTTTTTGTTTCTCTTCTATATGCATTGAGGTTTTGATCAATGTTGGTTTCAGGTCCGTCTCGTTACCAAGGTTCACCTATACCAATTCCTCAGCCATAGTAGAGACACCCTCTTCGAATGTGAGAGGGAGTCTTCCAAATATTCTTCTTCATCCACAATGAGAGGATCATTGGTAGGTGGAAACTCTTCTGAGTTGACAGATCCTGATGGGACACTGGTGCAAGCCTGAGCGATGGTGGACACCTGATTGGGGGACTCTTCCACTTCTAAAACCAGAGTGAATAAAGTCATTGAACAAATCCCATCTGGATTTCGACCCAAGGGTAATCATATTATGATATCAAAGAAATAGTGTCTTGTTGTCTTGATTTGGTTAGTACTAGGCTGATGAAACAAGCATGAATGACGTATTGATATTGCCATGGAGAAAACATATCAATACCTTATAGTAGTAGGGGGCTCTAGGATCACTTGAGCCTGATTTATGTAAGAATTAAAGGTGGTATCATGGTGTTCCTTTGACTTGGGAACACACTTCCCATTCTTTTCAGAGACAACAAATCATTGCCCCATGTCCGGGGTCGTTGCCTCCAATCGTTGAATTGGGAAAACAGAGGCACTATCAAGGTCTGTCCACATATCGGTCGCAACTGTACCATGTTTACCCTTATTAGCGTAAATATATTTTTCCTCACTCTTGTAATATTCGACATCCATGTAACAGGATTCAAAAATGGAAAAGGGAGACACATCACTTTGGATTACTCCTAATCTACCATTAGAGGAGTACTTACGGCATTGGTGATATGAGGAAGTAACTTATGCATATAGGTGGAGCTGTGGCCTACCCATCAACGTGTTGTAGGAGGTGTCTTGTGAGACAACCATAAATTTAGTTCTGGAAACTAGGCCACCAAACTGGGTCTTTAGGTGAATGTTTCCAACTTGTGTCTTCTCCTTTTTTCCATAACCTTGAATTTTCAAGTTAGAGGGACTCAGATCTACCTCGGACATCCCCATCTTTCAGAGTGTCTGGGTTGGGATAAGTTTGATCCCAAATCCTATGTCAACAAGATAGTAGAAGATCCCCATGTAATTGAATAGTAAAGTGATGTACATCAAGAATATGTTCCCCTATATAAGATAACATTTAGCTTCTCCATAGAAAGAGATTTTGGCCTAACATTCTTCATGCTCAGTTATCTCAGCATTGAATGCTTCTGTGGTTGCTACTTCTATCTCAAACTGGAGGGGGATTCTTAATTCCTCTGTAAGGGCTCCATGCATATCTTTTTATAGGAATAGAGCCCTGAGGATAGATAAATTTTCATGAATTCTTCCTAGATTCTTGAGGATATCATACATCCATGCCAGTCATAGACTTCTGCAGACAGGAGGTCGCTTTGTGGTAGGGGGTTAGACGGGTGTTGCTGGTTGAACCAAAGTATTCTAGCAAGCATTGGGCTTGTCTCATTTCTCGTTAGTCAAACCGCATAGATTAACTACCAGATGAGGGTCAAATGACTGATTTCTATCCATGATAGAATGTGACTAACCATATCTCTGTCATGGTGGCTCTACCTGATTAAGTAGCATAAACGGTGGTGGAGGCGTATTTGATGAAACGAGATGAGAAAGTTGTGCTTGGTGAGCTCCACATTTGGCATACTATCTGGTCTTGGTGGTGTGAATAGTATGGCTGGAAGAACTAACCAATGCATTCTGTCAATTCACATACCCACAGCTCTGTCAACGCTAGCGTCATCTGGGGACGTTGGGAGGGTCTTCTTGGCTCTTTTCATTATTGGTAACCATGTAAGGGTTTACCATCTAGATGGTATTGACTAATGTGTACCCCCGGTCATCACTTGAATAATCCTCCATCATTAGGAATATTCTATGGGAAATCACCATCTACGGGGGTATGAAATCACTGAGAGTATGGGATGAAGATGGCATCAGTGGGGGAATTTTCATTCCCTTGTGTCGTCAATGCTTTCCCTTCTTGAAAGAGGAAGGATGAGTTGTTGATGTAGAAGTAGTGGTTATATGTAATGTGGTGACTTCTAAAGGATTGGGTCGATTCAAACCTACATGGATAATACCATGTGAATGGGTGACTACCTTGAAATCCATTTAGTCATCATATTTTTTAAACCCACGGTTAGAAACCAGATTTCATTCTCCCCCATTGTCACTGTTTGGCTTTATAAACACACATTCCACCTGTGCTGGGTATGCACCCAACTTGACTATGTTGTTGTCAACCTGGTCTTGGAGCCAGTCTTTAGACATATAGAACTACTTGAGTGTGTTCCCAAATAACCAGTGATAGGGGATGTAATGAGGGTGATCAGTGAGTTACGCATCTTCGGGGCTCTTACATTCTAGAAACCGCTGGATTCCTTGATCCAAGGCACTTCTGAAGTAACCAAGAACCTAAGCCTCATTAAATGATTCTGTTCGGTTCCTTATATCTAGGAAGGGGGCTCTGGGATGCTGGCCCTGATGAGGGGTTGTAGGATCCTAACGGGGATGAGGAACTTGATTATCTCGTCTAGGTGGTAGTGGCACACTATGTGGGGGTGCCTACCGATTCTGAGGTGGTCGCTGTGAGGCTGTAGGTTGTGCCAGAGGTGGTTGGCCTCGACAAAACTATAGAGGTGGCTCTACCGGTAACAATTCCAGCTACTGGGGGCCTCTATTTGTGCTACCGCGATGGGCTCGGCCTTATCGGCTCGTCTTGCAGGAACCATAGGAGGTAATGGATGTACCTTCTTTTCTTTCTCCAAGGATTCTTCTAAATTTTGAGCTTTATCAATGAAATCCTAAAACCCACCTAGGAAGTTTTGAGTTGTGAGATAAGGGACCAGTTAGGTCTTCACATTCCCCACGCACATCACCTACAGCTACTCCTAGGATAGTGGAATATCAAGGGAAATTGTGAGGACCTTCCACCTGGATAAAAACTCTGATATGCTCTCTTCAGTCCTATGATGGCACTTGAAGTGGTCAACAATTCTTTTCTTCTAGGTCATGGAACTAAACTTGTAGATAAATTGCCTACGAAGGTACTCCCAACCTTCTACTAACCCAATGGGTTGCGGGATGTATCAGAAAAATGTAGGGCCTTCAAGTGTCTACATGAAATACCAGACCATGGGAGCCTCCTGGTATGCTGTAGTTCCCAACATGGTTCCACACATTGAAATAAAGTGGGTTTGATTCTGTAGTGGATCACTCATATGTATACAAGTGAATACCCTTGATAGGTAATTGATACGGTATTTACTTACACAATTGTTTTGGAATTGAGATTCCTGGTTGAATTTCTGAAGCCTGACAACATGGCATAAAAATTCATAAAAAGGGTTGAAGAGAGCCAAATAGGTCTATCATCATATATAAATGAATGGTAAATTAATAGGGTTATATAAATACATGTTCCAACATCTGTAATTTTTAAATATAAGGCATAACATAATAATGAATATTCAAGAAAGAGGAGAAATGGAATAACTCTTAAGAAATTTCCGCATTGTAACGAGTGTACGTTGGAGGGATTAATGAAGTCGAAAGGGGATTATCAACATTTAAATATAAAAATTTCAATATTTTGGAGGTGAGAAAACATTCCCCTTCATTTTTAAATGAAAATATAGGGGTGTAGCAATATAAGGAAACATGGATAAAAATGAGAATTGAATGAACACTTACTTGAATGTGTGACTTCAAAAGCTTGAAGAGGGGCTTCATGAGAGATTGAGGCACCTTCGGAGGATTATAGAGAGGGGAGGACAGATTAAATACTTTATACAAGGATTTGGTGTGATGTGATGTGGGATATTAGGTGGTTTTATAAGGAAAATGAGAGTGAAATTCTTTAATATTTCACAAACTAAGGTTTTGGATTCTATATAATTAAATATTCAAAAGAAAAAAACATCCCATGGTTTCTGCCTATGTTTTTTGCAAAAGAGGAGTGAAAAAAATTATTTTATATGTTCGTGGTCTGAAGATATTGAAATATTATCCTTGATTATATGGAAGTGAGTCACATTATTAATGAAATGAACGTAAAATCCAAAAATATTTTATACATTTTGGAGGATTCACTAAGGCTTTATAAAATAAGTCAAAAAAATATAAAATCACATTATTTTAAAGTTAAAACAAATATTTGGACTAATATCCCTTTTAAAGTGTTTATTACATTACTATTGGGTCATTATGATGTCATAAAACACACTATATATTTATATGGTAATTATTTTTTGCCCAAAAAATTGAATGACTCAGAAAATTATGAAAAATTCACCATTGGATAATTTGGATTCCCTGATTCAAAAAATAATATTTATTTTATCTAAATAATTTTTTAAATATGTAAATTTTTACTTTCAAAATAGAAATTTTCATTTATTGAAAATTAATGGGTTTTGATAAACACAAATTTTAATACATGATAAAAATTACATTTGAACTCATAAAAATTATATGATTATTTATATTTAATAAAATTAATTTAATAACAATATTTTATTAAAAAAATTATTTATTAATTTATCAAAATAGATTTCATATTTAAATTTTAATATTAACCAAAAATATTATTTGTGCTTTAAATAAAATAAAAAAAATTAAAGTATATTCATTATTATATACAAAAATAATGTACATAATCATAATTATAGGGTCTTGATACATATCATTTTATTACACTAGTATACTCCATAAGAGTACGGTGTGCGATTGTGGGGCATCCATGGAGCCATTCGGTGAACATGGTTTGGGAAGTAATCTTAATGAGTTTGAACTTTTCCTGTAAATGTTTTCTCTCATGTTTAAGTTGTTGGATATAAGATTGGGATTGGCATAGGGAAAATCCCAGAAATGGTATCTCCCTTAGAAACTCTGATAAATGGTCTTCATATGGAATGAACCTATGGGTTGAGGTCATCACCTCCTTTTTCTATGTCGAAAGGATTTTCTAAACTCATATATTTATACTAGTCATGTGATCACTATTCCACAACTATATTATTAATGATAATCATACTTAATAGTCATTTAAATCCAATTTTATATAATAAAACAAATTAAGTTCATGAATTTTCAGTATCCATTTTAAAAAATAAGACATTTAATAAATTCAAAATGGATATTTCACTTATAAATATTCAGGTCATTACAGAGTAATAGGAACAAAACTCATTAGGTGGTCTAATAATGTTGGAATCATAAGAAACTAGGTGTTTTCCCCTCCCAAATCACCCCAAGCCTATTCCAATTAAAAAATTAAAATTTACAACCTGAAAATAATGAAATATTAAATAAAATTATATGTAACCCCTTTGGAAACTCTATAGGAAATATACATTATGATTAATGGTTAGAGAATACTTAATTTCGACCCCCTAGTATGTCCACTACAAGTTTCACATGAAATAAACATAATGTAAAATGATTTCTCCATGATCTAGAAAAATAATACAACCAAAACCTATAAAAGTAAAATGAAATTTAATGAATAATATTGAAATATATCAAGGGGGGATAGGAGGATACCTTACCTTGAAATCTCTTTTCAAATCCCTCCGAAATAACCAAGACCAAAGGAACACCAAGGGAATGCAGTGGAGATCCAAGAGGTTCTATCCCTCTTATATTCACATGGATGGGGGGGAACATTAAGGGGATCCAAATTTAAATCCCTATAAAAAATAAAAATTCCATTTATAAAAATGAGGGTGCTCATACCCCACCTGCTGTTAATGGACAACTCCTGAAATTCAAAAGCATGACCACTAGACCAATACTCTAACACCCCTATAAACACCAATACAATCCTCAATACATGTCTAAAACCACCTCTTGGGGGTGCTCAAAGGTGTATAATTCCACTTTGAGTCTCACCTCCCACAATGAACCCACCACCAAATGGAAAATTCAATTTTCCTTGGAATTTTCCAACCTATACTGATGTGGTTCGTTGTATGGTGAATAAGGTGATGGGGGTAAAAATGACATTTTTTAATATATTAGTGGAGGTAAAACAATTTTACATCTTGGAATATGTGGAAACTCTATTTTTGGGAATATGTGTAGTAGGGAGAGCTTCTCCCAAGGTAACTGAGAACCCAAACCCCAATCTTTAGGATTAGTTTCTTCTCCTATATGAGGTAATAACAAATAGGGTTTCTTATAATGTGGGTATTTGAACCATTTAAAGAGTTAATATGTCACACCACTTTAGTAGTATCACAACTATGGCTAGATGGGGTATCTCAAGCAATTACTCATGTACCATCTAACTTCAAATCATGAAACATGTTCAAACATAACTCATTCCTTGAATGGTAAACTAGAAAACTTATTGTTAGAGTTATTTCCATTCCCATGATTTATGAAGTAAAATTGATTTTAGGAACACTCTAATGTTTAAATAGGATCAATATCAACAACGGGGTAGGAATAACCTTGGAAGAGTTGATTGGTAGATTTGTGAGGCTGAGAAGTTCATGGTTAATGAAGAATTAGGTCCCACACTTATGAGCAGTATTATTTTACTTAATTGAAATCCAGTGTATGTTATTTTATACCAATATATCCCACTATTTTATTTTCTCTTATGTGGTGAGTCAAAAGGGTTTAGATATGGAAATGATGCCTCATGTCCTAAGCATCCTGATGCCTTTTTGGAAATGGGGGTGTAGGTGATTTAAGTGTGTACAATATCACATCACCATTGGAGTTTTTTAGTTTTTATAGTATTTAAAAATCTTAGAAATTTATATTTTTACCTAATATTAGGTATTGAATGGTCAGTATAATTCAAATATTATATTAACTATTATTCTATTTGGGTTACTCTAACATATACTAATGGAGTTATTCATCTATTTAATGTTCAATGATACATTAATGTTAGGAGTACTAGGACATTAGTGAAAACGGTTGGAACTATATATTATCATTTAACAACAATAATTTTAGGGGTTATTAATGAAATCATAAGTAATAATCTATTTGGAATAGTAGATAGATACTTCGATGTCTTCCTAATTTTTTTTTCAAGAATATCAATTCAAATAGAAGTGTAATTTTTTATCGATCTACAACATGGATTGATTCATATTTAACTTATTTCATATATAATGAAACTAACATAATAACAAGATCTAATCATTTGGTTGGAAACATAATAAAATAAGGGATTTACTAGACTAATTACATTACAATGGTCCACTCCGGTTTTATTTGTAAAGAAGGTATTATTACTCTTCAATTATGTGACAATTATTATATACTAAATCAGGTTATGATCAAAAATTGATATCCACTTCCATGAATTGATGATCTATTTGATCCATTGAAGAGAACCTAGTGGTTAACTAAAATCAGCCAATGATTAGCCACAACCAACTCTCAATCAGGAAGGTAGATGTTTCAATGAAATTTTTTTGATGTTGTTATATCCACTACGAGTACTTAGCCAGGCCCTTTGGTCTTATGAATACACCAATAGTCCTCACAGAATTAATAAACTATATATTCCACAGGTACCTTGATTATTTTTTGTCATTTTTGTTGATGAAAACCTAGTGTACACTTGAATTATAGATGATGATTAATGTAACTTCAAGAGTTTGTTGAGAAAATTGTGATAGCACTATCTCTATGAAAAACTCTCTATGTGTGGGTTTTGGGTACAATAAGTTTTATTCCTTGGAATTTTATTTATGATAAGGGTATATCAGACAACCCTCAAAATATTGAGGCCATAATTTCATGGAAACATCCTACAAATGTATTTTAGATACAAAATATTCCAAGGTTATAAGGTTATTATCATCATTTTGACCATGATTTTTTATGATTAGATTATCCTATTTCTATATTAACCATGAAGGGTATTCTATTCCATTATATAAATGAATTTTAAGAATTGTTTAGGGAGATTAATGTTTGTTATACTCCATCGCCTATTATTATATTTCCAGAACCAGTTAAGGGCTACATTGTCTTTTATAATGTATTTAGATCTAGATTGGATTATGTACTCATTATGGGATACCATTATATATATTATGGTTCAAAAATTATGAAAAAATTAAAAAAACAATCCAAAATGTGATAAAGAATTTTCTATAGTGTTCTATGCTTTAAAAACATGGCACCACAATCTCTTAGGTGAGTATTTCACTCTATTCACAAATCAAAAAAATATAAAAGCACATATTTTCACATATTGACTTGAAATTTAGATAATTGTGTTGGATTTAGTGCCACTAAACCATCAAACATGAATTCATTTATACACCTAGGAAAGGGAATTCAATTGTCGATGCCTTAACACATAGGTCATATAATCATGCAGCTAGAGAAGACTGGGATTATTGGGATCTAAGGGGATAATTTCTTACATGGATTTGGATTTTTCTAAGCATTAATAATATTATGGTTTTCTTTCTAGTCATAGTTATCCTTAAATTAGGTGAGAGAGACAAAGAATATCAATGGTTTGACCCTGACCACTATAAAATTAGGTCAATACTCAATGGTAGGGAGATCATTGATAGATGTATAAAAGATGTAAATTTTGTTTTGTGATTTCAAAATTAAATTACAATATCATTTTTCTTCTAAGAACACATTATTCAATCTTATAACCATTCAAGGTGGGTTATCCACCTAGGTATTAAAAAAAATTACAAGGTAAGGAAGGACCATTTTGGTGGTTGGATATGAAATAAATGTTATTTGAGAATTTTGTTAATTGATTCAACTTTCAATATGTTAATGTTAAACATCAATGACCATATAGTTTATGAAAATCATTTCCAATTCCTTTTTAGAACATGGAACTGATTTCAATAGAATTTATCACTGACCCACTGAAAAATATTTGAAATAATGATGTTATTTGGGTGATTATAGACTGACTCGTGATGTTGGAAAACTTCATTCCAATCAAAGAAAAAAATTTAGTTTACAAATTTTCAATGATATATATCTAGTAAGTGGTGAGGTTTCAGGGTGTACGAGTTTCTATTTTCTTTGATCGAGATATTAGATTTACCTTGTTTTTTAGGTGGTCTTTATAGTAATACCTTAGAATCCAATTTATCATTAGAATAATACACCATCCACAAGTGGAGGGATATTTTTAGTGTACAATCTATAAATATTAAGACATATTAAGAGGATGTGTGATGAAATTTTGTTCTTCATGGCATGACCATTTCCATTAGTGGAGTTCTTATTTGATAATAGTTACCAAGAATTGATACATGTGACTCTATTTCAAGAATAGTATGATCAACCATATTGATCTCCACTTTATTGGGAAGATATTGGGGAAATTTCACTAATTGGACCTATCCTGGTACATTAGATAACTAATAAAATCCAAATGATCAATAAATGGTTAACAATGAAATAAATCCCTCAAAAATTCTATATATATCATTTTTTCCTACCTCTATGTTTTGAGGTGGGTGACCACGTATTCCTGTGAGTATATTCAAGATAGGGAAACAGTTTTCTCGGTAATTAAGGGAATCTATCTCTATAAAACTTTAGACCATTTTATATTCCTGAACACATTGGTCATGTTTATTATTGACTAGATTTACTCTCAAGATGAAATTTACTTCATAATTTTTTGCACATTTATCAAATAAAAATGTATCAACCAAATCCAACTCATGTGTTTAGTGGGGATATTTTTACACTTGAGTCAAATTTTACATTTTTTTACAACCTTATTCCCATTTTTTATATGAAATAAAAGATGTTGTGAGTTAGGTGAGTCTCTTTTTTATGGGTGTTGGGGAAGTGTGGCTAAATTCATGAAGAAACATGGGAGCATGAGAAATTTGTGATGGAGTAACAGAAATATCTTTTATGAAAATCCAATAATATTTATCTTTCCATGGATGGAAAACCCAATGGTTTTGATAATGTGATAACCTTAATTTGAGGTATTTTACTATTTTATTTTGTATTATTAACATATGTGATAGTTTCTTTAGTTTCAAGAAGTTTTGGTGAGGTGCTTTGTGGGAAAAGGAAGTTTTCAATGGATAGTATTTAAAATACACATGGTTCTTATAGTGGTGGTGTTTGTGGTCCAAGTCATGTTGTAATTATGGGTGTTGTGTATGCAAATTATGTTTCAAGATAACCATGAGGTTCAAAATGACTATTTTTTAAGGTATGGTGTTTCAGTGTAGTTTGGTGAAACCCAAAGAGACTATGGGGTGGTTAAGACACTTGTTTTTTAGGTGTGGTTCTTGGATAATTTCCCTATGGTAGATGAAGAAGATTAAATGGGTGTATTGGTGATTTTGGTTGTGCTGATTCATGGGGTAAGAGAGTTATACTAGTGAGTTGAAAATATGGATAACGACTTCTCCACCATAGTAAGAACCACTAACATTTCAAAAATAAAATATCCAAAACATACTTTTCTAACCATTAAGTCCCACCATGAATTCCAAGAACCAAATAAAACCATCTCATAACTTAAAAAATATGAAATAAAATAAGAATATACCTCAAGATGGTGGGATCACACATGAAATGTTTTACAAAATAAAAATGGTGAACAAGAGTCACAAGGTGGTGGAGATTAAATAAAATTAACCTCTTTAGTTGATACATTCAGATATATGTGGTCAAATTACCATGAATTAAAATAATAAAGATAAGTATTTTATTAATTTTGTTGATGATTTTAGTTGTATGAATTATGTCTATTTTATATTGTTTGAACCACAATTTCTTAATAAGTTTAAGAGTTTTTGGTGGGGCACTAAAAATTAAATGAGATATGTTATTAAAATATCTTGGTACAATGATGTAATTGAATGAAATAATAGAGACATTGAGGAATATATTGTGAAGAATAGAATAATGCATTAATGTATTGCTCCAAACAAGCCTTACAAAATATACTGGTTGAGAAAAATAACCAGAGTTCGGTGGAAAAGGGGAAAACCATATTGTCATATCATAGTACCTAAAAATACTTTTGGAGACAAGAAAAAAATCATATGTCTAAATTCTAGACTCTTACTTAATTAAACCCAATTTAGTGAATATTATATATGTTATTTGGTATGGGATGAATCAGAACTTGAAGATTCTAAAAATATCTAACATCACATCATCCAAAATATTTAAAAGGGGATATTTGGTAAAGGTTAATAAGAGAGTGGATGTGGTCATATTCCTTTAACATAAACCTAGTGAAAGAATTTATTATTGTTACAAAAAAATCCTAGGAATATTATTGATAACTATGATTTAATTAATTTTGAAATTAAAAATATCATACAAATATTATTACCTAATGATGATGAGAAGGAATAATCTCATAGAGAAAGTTTTGTAAAGAATGGGACACAGATGGATAATGCAGAAAATTTTCAAAGTTCACATGTTGATTATAAAACTTAAAGTGGAGAGGAAGTCCCATAGTAGTGATAATCTATGTTCCAAATTCTTATAATTCAATTTGATCTTGAAAAAAAGTACTTGGATATATTAGAAAGTGTGTGAAAACCAGGAGCAGTCTGAGAATTTCCAATCATACAAATTTTCCCTCCAAAGTTTAACTAGATATTTTTGAAAAGGTATTACAACATGATGATTATATTTCAATTATGGAAGAAGGGTTGATTCAGAATAATAATAATGAAAATTAGGGAAACACTCCATCTCTACTTCCCTAGAGCCAATTATGACATTGGCATAAGATAGAAGGTATCACAGCATGTAGGATTTATTAATTTAGTAGTCTTGGTAAACTAGATAAATTCATGATTCCAATATTACATTGGTAATATAATAACATAGCATGAGAAAACTTTATTGCACCTTGAATTTAATTCATATAACCTTTCTTCATATCATGGGTAAAGAAAAACAAAATAAAGGGTGAGATCTAATTCTCTGTAAGGGTAATGTAACATGGAAATTATAATGAGTAAATAAGGTATAATGAATATAGAATGCTGGATAAATAAAACACATGTCATATAATAAATAACATGGGCATGAAATAAATCCATGGATAATTCCAATTGAGAAATCTCAAAGAAAATGATAAACTAATTCTCAAAGATGTAAATTCACAATGTTGGACATTCATGATCTTAATACCATGACCTCTCAACCAAGACCTATTTCATATCATCAAATCCTCTCAACCACGATTTTTTACATAAATAGGTATGGACTAATGAAATTACCTAATTATTATGACATGATATTATATCCACTTTTTATACATCATAGAAACTTATTTTGTTATAGGAGACATGTAGATCCATCGACATACTATCTATAACTGGGATACATCCATTACTTAAATGTATCTAATATATTCCACATATATTGAATCAAAAATATACTATATAACAAAGAATCTTTATCAATAAATTATTATCTATATTGAATCAATAATATGGAGCATCAATCATTTACCAGTAAATGAAATAAATAATCTTCATTAAATTAACAACGTATATTTAAATGAAATATGATAATAAAATACTAAATATATCAATGATATTGGAAATATGGATATAAAGGAGAAAAATAATATCCAATTAAATTATGGATTGTGGTAGGGAATGTGATTAGGAGAAATTCAATGATCACAAAAGCATGAAATAGAAAAGTATAAAGGAAGACCATCAATTCATCATATCATAACCCATAAAAATGAAATTAGTTTCATAAATATTTCAACATAACATAATCATAATCCACCTACATAAATAACATAGATGGTATCCTTAGATCTTAACCCCAGTTAATCATAAAAAATATCAAATGATGTCCAAATAAATGAAAATGAATATAAAGGAACATTTGAATATTTATTTGAATGATGGAAAAAATATACTTTTCTTTCAGTATCTTTGAAAACTAAAAAATTATAAAATATTGAGAGAGAAATATCTTTGAAAATAAACATCGAAACTTATAAAGAAAAATTCAAATAAAATAAACGTCATGGTGGTTGAGAAGGTTAATAATTTGGTAAAAGTTAAAAATAAATATTCATTTCGCACTTTTGGTAAAAAGTAAAAAACTATACCATTTAGAAAAAGATAAGAAAATTTATTTTTAAATATTTGAAAAGAATGTAAAATATATTTGGAAGTGAATTTAAATAATTTTTTGGTCATATAAAGTAAGATTCTTGAAAACATTTTAAAGAACATGGACATTGATGAAAATGTTTTTCGACCGAAGATTAGATTAGGTCTAATTTTCTTAAAAATATTTGATTGATCATTTTAAGTACCAAAGAGAGGTAAAATTGGATAAAAACATGAAAACGAATTAATATTTATAATATGTTAAAATATATTGGTTTTATGGAGATTTTATCATAGAATTATTTCAATATAAATTAAAATATTTAAATCGCAATTAAAAATGAGATTTTGAAATAAATTTTTACTGTTTTGGTAACTTTGGAATCAAACCCTGCTAAAAGAGAAGACATGAATAAAAAACTCTGAATACCATAAATAAATAGTAATTCATTATATAATGTGTCGAAGGGGTTTTATTTACACCATGTAATATAAATTAGGTGAAACACATAAAACAAGTCTCATTGAAGTGGAAATGACACAAAATTACTCATAGCATAATCCCAAATTACATTGTATGAACTCCTCGACATGGGGAGGTTCATAGGGCATGGCCCCTCAAAGTTATATAGAGGGAATCCATCTAACATATGATAGAGATCAATCATTATATCATCCCTTATAATCATGAGGCGAATAGGGTGGTGGATGTTATTTCTAACAAAGGAGTTATCAATGATATTGCGTGGATGAATGACCTTCCAATAGATCTCACCCCGCTTCATAAAAATGATTGTAATAAATTTTCCTCTTTCACACTTTTGTAATATTGTTTTCCATATTTATATATATATTTTTATTTGGTATTTTGACCAAGGCATCATTATTTCAAAATAAATAGTTACCAAACCATATATTATTCACATACAACATTTTTTCATTCTTTATTAACAACTATTTATTAACAACATCATCTTAAGTGTAAATTGATCCATTTTTCATACATATTATGGTTTAGTAGTTCCAGAGCATGAACCATGTTCATGTTTTAATCATATAAATAATATTAATCTTTTCTTAATTACCATATTTATGCATTATATACAATTTTTTAACCATTTGTATAAGGTGATTATGAAAAATAAATTTCATCACTTTGTAGAGGCAGTAGTCCATACATACACACGTGTAATGTTTCCATTTTTTAAAAGTTGTAAACAAAGAAATTTAAGTAATAATATAACTTTATAAAATAATAAATGTCATATATATTCCTTAAAGTTATCCTAATTTATATCCTTGTAATGTGAAAATGAAAAATGAATCGCATCCCTTCGTGGAGGTGTAAGTCCACACATACGCATGAGAGACCATACCATTTTACAACATATGAAATGGTAAGAAGGTGGTTAATATATTATATTTTTAAAATATTATTTATTTATTTAATATAATATATAATTATTAAATCCATCATAATAACCAACTATTAAGTGTGGTGATGAAAAAAACACATCTCTTCAGAGAGGTGGTAATGCGCCCACACACATGACTTGCTTATATTTCCCACTGGATATAAAAGAAGTTGAATAATGGTTTTGAAATAAACATATTAACATTTAAGTATATATTAGATAATTATGTAATTATATCATTAGGGTTATTATGGAATTTAAGGATTAAAAAGAATAAATAAAATGAAAGAACGTGGTTAAGAGTTATGCCTCTTCTTTGAAAATCCACATTTTTTTACACCTTAATCCTTCATAGGAAGGTATTGGGGGATTAATAGGATCTATATGAAGTGTATAAGAAATCAAGGATGGTATTTGGTTATATATTTTTTCACAACCTTATTTTCAATTCCATTCTTTGGTTTAAGTCCCCTTTCGGTACTTAGCTTTCTCTTGGTTTCTAGGTGTTTCGGGTTTGGAATTATGGTATCTCCTACATTCTTGACCTATGACCATGGTCTTGGGGGTATTTTATTTTAATTTTCCTCCTCTTTTTTAAAATGGATGGTGTGAGTTTGTGTTGTTTTGTAGTTGTATTAGTGACACTTCTAGTGGCACCACTTGTGGGGTAAGTTGGTGAGGTTGTTTACACCCATGAGTTAGATGAGTTTGGGGGTAAAAATAATGGTTTAATTTGGGATTTTTCTCCGCTATACTTGGACTATCTTTCTTCCTTGTAACCTCATGAAATTTTAGGATAATGGAATGGTTTTGGGTGTCCATAACAGGTCATATGATTTGGATACACTGTTCCAAACCGTGCAGCTCTGTCCATGTCATTAAAAATACTTTTGAATTTCCAACTTTTCCCTTCTGTAATAAACCCAAATCCGCCCCCATTCATCCCAAGATAGTTTAATACCTCCATTTAAGGCCTCCAAGGTCCCTCCCTTCCTTAGAGATCATTATTGAAGGGAGATTTGATGGGGGAAACATCAAAATTATGAAAGTAGTCATTCTATCTTTGAATTCTTCCCTTTCATTAGGTTTTCTTAAACTCTTTCTTGAAGTTCTTCTTGTACAATTGCTAGGTTTCGTAACTAGGGTTTAACCATTTGTATTGTTTGTGAAATATTATGTTCTAGGTCTGGATTTATCTTCCTTGTGGTGCGGTGGCAGTGCGGTTGATGTTTCACACCAAGATTTGACGAACTCGACACTTTCAGTTGGTGATTCCATGTGTAATAATTTTATGATGAGTGATTTTTCATTATTTATTAATTTATAATGCTTCTAATCTATTGTGTTTGGTTCAAATACTATTTTTGGTTGTAATAGTAATGTATTTAGCATTAAAGTTACATTTTTGTTAGAAGTTTGTATTTTTCAAATGTAAGTCATGTGTTATTTATTTAGGTGGTTTTATAAAATGTTAAATGGATTTATTAGTTGTGAAATGGGATGATAATTCTGGGTTAGGAATATTTTTGTGTCATGTGGGCCTCAAAATGGGGATTTGAATGGGTGTTATGTGTAAAAACATGTTTTACTCCTTGAAAGCGTTTATGAAAATGTGTGTTTTTATGTGCATCTTTTGTGGCAATATTTGAGGTGATTTTATGGAACTTGATAGTGGGTTTATAAATGTTTAAATGGCTAAAAATTAAGTTATGGTAGGGTCTTAGTGTGATTTTGTCCTTGAATTAGGGTTTTGAAATGGTTTTTGTGTGCAAACTGTGGTTATACCTCTTGGGATTATTTTATGAAAATTGTAAATGTTTTATTTGGTTAAACAAAGTGGGAAAAGGGTTTATATGAACTTTTTGGGTGAGTGTGTTCACTTAATATGGGTTTTTGAAAGGTAAATTGGTGATTTGAGATGTCAAACATTTTTAAAATGTTTTATAAATGGCAGAAATGTTTTACTAAATTGTGTTGTGGGTGTGAAACATGGTCTGGGGCTATTTCATGTGAGATTTTTGACAAAATAAAATTTAAAGGTGATATGGTTACTATGTCATAGGTTAGTGGGATGTTATGTGAGTCTTAACATCATGTAATGGTTTTATAAAATCGTTTAAAATATTTGTGTAAGTGTTAAAGAATTGTGAAATGTGTTATGAGCTATTTTGGTGTGAGTATGATTTAAAAATGAATTTGAATGAAAAAGTTTATTTTGAGACTTTTGTGTTGTACATATGGTATGTTTGGTGAATGTGTTATTTATAAGTGATATGTTAATGTGAAAAATTATATTTCCTATCTTGTTGAACTTGTTTGAGAACAAGAGAGAAACTCAGGTGTCTAGGTGTGAGGATGTGTACTAGTATGCTAGTGATCCCGTAGGGTTTGGCCTCAGTTTCACGTAGCAATTTTGAAACTTAAATCACTAAATAAACTATTATTATGATGATTATTTGGGACCAATAGGTTATGGGTATGATCCCTACTAGTGTCTCGTGCATGGGAACAAATATTGTGATGGTTACTCTCACTGAGATACGAGGTGCCTGGGAACCACAGTGAGATAGTGCTTAGGGGTTATTTCACAATCCTTGTGCTCATTTGATGCATTCTGTTTATCATCAGTATATTGTATGGTTGGATAGAAAATTTAGTATCATTGTAATTATTTTTAAAAGTGTTGAATTTTTAAAATAGACCACTTGAAAACCATTTTTATTTAAAGTTTCATCCTTTTGAAATTGTTACAAGCATTTCTTATTTACAAAACAACCAATGATTTTATATTTAAATGTTTATCACATGGAATATATTAGTAATGGTATCCTACTAGTCTTTTTAAAAAACCCTACATACACAATTTGGTGTAAGTATACTTGGTTATTTTTTTCGCAGGTTTGGGTAAAACTTTTAGTGCGAGCTGTTCAGGATTCTAGAGGTTCTTCTTGGTGCAGGGTCTTGAAGATAGATTAAGGGTGGTTCCCTTGCCATGAGGAGGTTCTTGAGGCTGTAAATTTTTGTATAATATTTTTTTATATTCTTTGAGAGTTTTTTTAAATGATTTATTTCAATTATGGTTTTTTGTAAAAGATGGTTTGTTTCGAAATATCCAGATTTGTCCTATTGAATTTGGTTGTGGTTTAATGTTTATATACTCAGGTAAATAATTCCCAAACATAATTTTAGGATACCAAGGAACTTTTTCCAGCCCATGGAGATTGGGAACGCATTTCATCCCTTAACTTGGGTTGGGTCAGGTGCCGGTTTTTATGGCGACCAGATTCGGTTCATGACAAAATGGTATCAAGGGGGGTTCGGGTCAACTCTTTGGGTCCTGTTATTTGGGGAAAAATCAGGACAGTTTGGATTTAGGATTATCAGAACTTGTTATTCTACTTATGTTTAGTGTTCTTGATAACCACACCTCATGATGGGATTCATGTCACCCGGGGAAGTTGGGATTTATCTGAGTCCTTTGGTTTTCTTCATTTGATGATGATTAGGGGAAATGAAAAGAGAGTTGTGTAATGGTCTCAATGAGCTCACAAGGCCTGGAAATCCATGTGGTTTCAGGGATATTTTCCTATAACACTCTTTGTGATGGTGAATTTATTGTAATATGGCCTCCAACCATATTTCCAAGTCACCCACCGAAACTAGTTTCCCTTTTCATTTTCTTGTGTTCTTTAGTTTTGAAATCTTGGAAGTTCTGTTTTAATGAAATGATGACATGGTTTTAAGAATCGTAGAGTTTTTTGTGAAATTATTTTCCAAAAAAATTGGAATGTTTGTATTATTGAAATGGTAGAACTGAATTTTCAGAATGGTTTTGGAATGGAAAATGATGTGTTTTCACCTCTTTTGAAAATAGAAAATTATGTTAAAGTTGGTTTTAAAAAAGTGTTCCCAATAGAGTTTTATAAACTATTGAAAGGTGTTTTAATGGGATGAGATGTTTTGAAATTGATGTGAATAGATTGGAAGTGATTTTTCATTTTAATGATTTTTCCTTTATGAAAATTTTGGTAAACTATAATTTGGGTTTGATTTCGGGGTTCTTGGTTTTGAGCAAATGAAATAAGTATTGGTTGATTGTTTTAGTTTTGAAAAGTGGAAATGATTTTTGTTTTAACCTTAGGTATTTACATGAGAGACCACATGAATAGGGTTATATTGGATGATTTATGGTCAATTTAATGACTAGATGAGTGTCGTAATGGATATGAGGAGGGTGTCGGTGTGGCACGGAAACATGCATGCGTGATGCCCATGGGGTACCATTAGTGGATACGGTAACTGTTGAACCATTTGTTTTAAAAGAAATATTTTTAAAGGAAAAAATGATGTCTTGATGACTGTCTTAGGATGGTGTGTATTATTTGTTTTTGAAAACGTTGATGTTGAGGGATGTTTTGAGTCTAAGAACCCCTCCTGTTTGAACAGTGTTTTTTTGCATTTAGCCGGCAAGATGGGTTGAAGGACTGGTTTGTGGTCTCTTCTGAGAAAAGATCAAGAAGACTTTATAGTGGTTCCCCTAATGTGTTTGTATCTGGTTTGTGGCATTTCTTTACCAATGTACCATCTTGGTTGGGTCCTTTGATTTTCTCGTTGGATAATGTACGCCCCCATTAAGGGTTAGTGCACAACTGAAGTGTTTCCCAGATTGTTTCGTCGTTGGAAATTTCTCAAGTTGATCAATATAAGGAATATTTTCTAGATATTTTTAGAATGATTCTACACCACTACTTTTAATGGTTTTATGGATCCTCTTATAGCGGAAGAGTGATTGTGGATGGTTGAAAGAAACCTTAGTTTCTTAGGTTACATGATTCATTGAAGGTGGAAGTAGTTCGGGGTTGTCAGGGATTGATGTATCTGAGAGGGCCTCGGGGTCCTTCATAGTCTCTTCGAAGTAAGGGTTCATGTTAAACCACTAGTGTGGGAAATATGGTAATGATATGCTTCTATGGCCACTTTATGGTATTGTGTGATGTTTGGGGACGTTGCATAAGGTCCCTCTCAATGTATTGTTTCTATTAGTCACAATGTTCATGTTTAGTGATGCCTTGTGATGTTGTGTGCTCATTTGACTATAAAGGTGATGTTCGAGAAAACCTCTAAGAGTATCTGTTATGTTGGGAGTGTGTTTCCCTTGTAAAAAATCCAGATCCTCTGTTTTAGAGGAAGGTGATTGTATGTGTCATTTCCTTCTCTTGTTTCTCACCCGAAGAAACATGGTGTGATGTGTGTGTGCATCTTATAAGCCCTTTTTTCAGTGATATTTGGGGTTAAGGTAAAGTGAGTTTGGAATGTGTGATGTCTTGGTGAACCTATATGGCGTTTCGGTGTAGTTGTTTGTAGAACCAAAAGAATAAGTTTCATACTTGGGGTTTCAAAAGCCTAACCGTAAGGCCGAAGATGCATTAATCATTTGAGCACCATCTATAGGTCCCGAAGAGAAGCGGGAGTGTATTCAAGGGAAATCACATGGTCATTTAAACCCTTTTACAAAGTCTTATCCTCATTATGAATTATGGGGATAGTTTAAACCTCTTGTGTCATCATTTTTCTTCTGTTGTACGTGATCGGTGGAAAGAGGCGGAGGGACTCATGCCCATGTTACCACCCAATGTCATTCTTTTACCCTTTGTTTTCCATTGGGTTTTTGGAGTATGGTTTGGAATTTGGCTAGACAGGTTCATCACATGGTTTTTTCACGATTAGTAGTAATCGTGTGCTAGGAAGTCATGTGGAAATAATGATCCTCATGGTAAGCTCCCGACTTCCCAAACTGTGGGGACTAATAGTGCAGCCATCCCAAATCATTATGTTTTGGAATCTTTCTATACCGACCGCTATTGTTTTTTAAGATGGTTGGTTCTTATAGTGGGGAGACCCAAAATGAGTCTCATGTGTTTTATTTTGGAAATATCTAATGGGAGTCCACCGCTTGTATCGGGAGTCTGTTCGGGCCTCCCCTTGTTCGTGTCCTGATCCCGTCTCGAGAAAAATTTGAGTTGTCTCTAATAGTTGGGAGACCATTTGTGTCTCCCCATACTAGTAACTCATATGGGTTTATGGAATTGTCTTGGCAGTAGGTATTCTTGTTCGGAGCTATCTAGCTACCTACATCTTCATTAGGTAAATGTTGGGATTGGATAACTCCCAACGGTCCAATTAAAGCAAGGTAAGTGTAACATTTTTAGTTATTGTTGTTCATTTGGGTAAATTACTAAAATCTTTGTTGGATAGTGTTTGAGGGGTTTTCTTTTTAGATAAAATCTGAATTTGCTTGATCATTTTAGGGAATTGATTCATGTTTTGTTTGTGAGAGTATTCTATCATTAATTGATCACTAGAGGTGTTTTGGCCTTTTGAGGGAGAACCGAGCTTGGGAAAAGAGTACATTTTGGTCTATCTGTTGGGTTTGGTTCTTACTTTTTCCTTGTTGTGGATTTCTGGTGGTGGGAATATTTATGGTGGGGAGAAATTTCACACCGGGATTCTCAATTCCTTTCTTTGGTTCAAGTCCTATTTCAGTTCTTAGTCTTTGCTTGGTTTCTAGGTCTAATGGGTTTGGAATTTTGGTATCTTTTTTGTTTTTGACCTATGACCTTGATCTTGGGGGAATTGTATTTTAATTGTCCTCCTATTTTTTCAAAGGTATGTTGTGAGGTTGTGGTGTTTCAAATTTGGATTAGTGAAACTCCTAGTGGCACCACTTGGTGGGTAAGCTGGTTTGGTGGTTGACACCCGTGAGTTTGATGAGGTTTGAGGTGAAAAGGATGGCTTAATTTGGGATTTCTCTCCCCTATACTTGGTATATATTTCCCCCTTGGTTTTCCTCATTCCCCCCCTGAAATTGGATGATAATAGCATTGTTTTGGGTGTCCAAAACAGGTCGTGCGGTTTGGCTCCACAGTTCCAAACCGTGGAGGCAACCCGTGTAGGTGCGTCTAGGTCATTAAAAATACTTTTGAATTTCGAACTATTCCCATCCGTAATAAGCCCATATCTACCCCATTCTTCCCCATTTCAGGGCCTTCCTCCATGGCCAACCTCCAAGGTCACTCCCCCTCCCTTGGACCTCATCGTTGAAGGTAGATTTGATGGGGGAAACATCAAAATTATGAAACTAAGTCATCCTGTCTTTGATTTCTTCCCTTTATTTAGGTTTTCATGAACTCTTTATTGATGTTTATCTTTTCCAGTAGCTAGGATTCCTACATAGGGTTTAACTAGTTGTCTTTTTGATGAAATATTGTGGTCTAGGGCTGGATTTATCTTCATTGTGGTGCGGCAGCAGTGCGGTTGATGTTTCATACCATGATTTGAGGGATTCAACATTTTCAGTAGGTGATCCCATGTGTAATAATTTTATAATGATTTATATTTCTTGGTTTATGAATTTATAATATTTCTAATCTATTTTTTGTTGTGTAAAAACCATTTTTGGTTGCAATAGTTCAGCATTTAGCATTAATAATACATTTTTGTTTGAAGTATGTATTTTTCAAATATAAATCATGTGTTATTTCTTGTAGTAGTTTTATAAAATGTTAAAATAATTTATTAGTTGTTTAAAGGGACTTTCAATTATGGGTTGGGGATGTTTTAGTATCACTTGGGCCTCAAAATGGGGCTTTGAATGGGTGTTATGTGTAAAACCTTGTTTTACTCCATGAAAGTGTTTATGAAAATGTGTGTTTTAAAGTGCATCTTTTGAGGCATTATTTGAGGTGGTTTTATGTAAATTGATAGTGGGTAAATAAATGTTGAAAGGTCTACCAATTTAGATTTTTAAGGGTCTTGGTGTGATTTTGGCCTTGAATGAGGGTTTTGAAATGGGTCTTGTATGAAAACTGTAGTTATACCTCTTGAGTTTGTTTTATGAAAATTGTAAATGTTTTATTTTGTTAAAATAATTAGTAAAAAGGTGTATATGTACTTTTTGGGTGAGTTTGTTCACCTAATATGGGGTTTTGAAAGGTAAAGTGGTGATTTGATATGTCAAAGAAATTTAGAATGTTTTAAAAATTTATAAAATGTTTTACTAAATTGTGTTATGGGTTCATAACATGGTTGTGGGATGTTTCGTGGGATTTTGTTGACAAAATTAATTTTGAAGGTGAAAAGTGTATTATGAGATATGTGTGTGGGCTGTTATGTGAGTTGGAACATCTTCGAATGGTTTTATAAATTTTTTGAAAGGATTTTTGGAAGTTTTAAGGAAATGTGAAATGTGTTGTGGGCTATTTTGGTGTGAGTATGATTTCAAAATGAATTTGAATGAAAACGTGGATTTTGTGACTTGTGTGTTGTACAGGTGGGATGTTTGGTTAATGTGTGATTTGGAAGTCATATTTTCATGTTAAAATTATATTTTTTGTCGTGTTGAACTTTTTTTATCACAATATGGAAACCCATGTATCTAGGTGGGTGGACATGTAATAGTATGCTTGTAATCCTTTGGGGTTTGGCCTTAGTTTCACATAGTAAGTTTTATGCTTACAACACTAACAAAACTATAATGATGATGATGATTAGGGAATACTAGGTTTTGGGTATGTTCCCTACTAGTCAGTCGTGCATGAGAACTGATATTGTGATGGTTACTCTCACTAAGATATGAGGTACGTAGGACCCACAGCAAGCTAGTACCTAGGTTGTATTTCCCATTTCTTAGGCTCATTAGATACTTTGTGTTTACTATTATCATATAGTATGGTTGGATAGAAAGTTCTGTAGAATTTTCATTGTTGTCAAAACTGTTTAATCTTTAAAATAGCCCACCTGAAATATGTTTTTATTTAATGTTGCATCCTTTATAAATTTTAACCATCATTTCTTATTTACAAAACATGCAATGATTTTGGTTGTAAAATTTTTATCACATAGAATCGATTAGTGGTGGTATCCTACTGGTCTTTGTCTCACACCCTACATACACATTTGGGTGTAAATAGATTTGGTTATTTTTGTCGCGGGTTTGGGTAAAACACTTAGTGCCAGCAGTTCAGGATTCTAGCGATTCTTCTTGGTGCAGTGTTGTGAAGATGGCATGAGGGAAGTTCCCTTTCCCTAAGGAGGTTCTTGGGGCTATCCATTTTGGGTTTCATCTTTTGTTATATTCTTTTGGAGTTTTTTTAAATTATGTAATTCAATTTTGGTTTACTGTAAAAGATGGTTTGTTTCAAAAAATCCAGATTTGTCATATTGAATTAGGTTGTTGTTTAATGTTTATAAACTCTGGTAAATAATTCCCAAACATCATTTTATGATACCCGAGCACTTGTTCCTCCCCGTGGGGACCAGGAACGCCCTTTGTTTCAAGCCACGGCTTGGGTTGGGTGCCAATTTTGATAGTGACCATATTCCGTTCGTGACATCTTGGATGAACTAAATGGATCATAAAGTGTGAGTAAGAGAGGAGAGATGGTTCCCTTTTATAAGTGATGTGGGAATAAATCATATAAATAAATGAAATATTAATATATAATATGTGCTTCACTCAAAAAAAATGGATCTAAAGTGCCATATATTTTAACTAAAGTTGGATAAGTTCAAAATAAGTTTTTCCAATATGTTTTTGAACACTTTAGTTGGCATTTTAAACCTTATATTTAGGTTTAACTTATTCGTTAACCCCATTTAACATTATTCATGATTAAAAAAATTCATTCCTTATGGTTCTTGAAATTAATTTTTAAAATTCCCAGTGGAAGGTATGTGGATCATTCATCATATTTTTTAAATTTTCCATTCCATTTGTGTTATTATAGGATTTTATATTATTTCATAATGATTTAAAATTAATTTTTAAAAATTAAATACCATTAAAATTTACTTTCAAGACACACTATGGGAATTTGGGGAAATTTCCAGGAATATATTACAATGGTTCTCTTAAATCATTGATATAGAGTAACTGCTAGTATCATATACCTATGTTTTTTTAGAAATAGATAGTACAGAGTAGCATATACTGACAATTTTTTACAAACTATCTGTATATTGTCTTGACATAAGATTCTTGAAAACCATTCTCCCCTCCCCACCCACAATCCCTAACCCCCTACCCCAAGCGGTGGCCTCCCCTTTCTTCTCCCATAGAGATCTCCCCTCATTCAACGATTTTGTGAGAGTATAATTTTCATTTATACATATGTATCAAACCCTAAATGGGATCTTGTTAGGTGATTATTACTCATATTTCTTTGAAAAAATGTTCATTTGGATTATTTTTATTATATTATTTCATAATAAATGTGATTTTAGTAATTAGATTTGATTTTAAATTTAGTTATTCATTACTTTTACAAAAATCCAATATAAATTTTCTTTTTTGGGTCACATATTTTAACTAGTTATAAAATTAATAATTTAATTAATTTGTTTTCCTTGATAATTTAATAGGGGTTTATGAAATTATTCATTTAAATTTTTTTATTTTCACAACTAAATGATCAAAAACGTTACATAATTAATTTAAATCTAGTAGTATGTATTAGTTATTTCTTATTACATGTCTTATACTTCATTTGGTTTGTTACTAGTACGAATTGATTGTATCATATTTAACACCGTACCATTTTAAAAAACACTATGTTCGATGGCATATATGCCATGCAACACTGATCCAAAACAAACCTCAAGATATTATTTATTAAATATGTCTAATATAACCTAGTCGTTAAGTTAGTGGATATGAATAGTATTAATTTAATTTTTAAATAAATATATATATATTAAATAGTCAATAAAAATTAATTTATTAATTATTATAAAATTAATACTCAATTTTTAATAAAATGATTTTATGCTTCAAAAATACATTTTTTCAAAAATTGTTTTTTTATAAAATGTTATAATTTATTTTTGGAACTTATAAATTTTCCAATATTTTTTAAAATATTTATATTCCACTGAATAGTGAAAAATACTGGTTTTTATTGAAAATTGTATTTTTATTTCAACCATTTGAAAACTTCTATTTTATTTTCAAATGGTCCCAATGTAAAATAAGTTCTATTAAATTATCAATAATCTGATTAGGTTTATTAGAATCAATTTTATAATAAAATTTGGTATAAAAACACGTTTTTTAGAAAAAATGGATTTTTAAGAAAAAATTGTATTTTTTAAAAAATAATTTTTCATCTTTTTTGCACACTTATTTAAAAATTTATTTATTCAGTTTATAAAGAATGAATTTTAAAAAATCTATTCCATATTATGAATCAACATGCACAAATTTAGTAAATAGATCATTTAATTTTTAGACATTATGAATACTAACCTTGATAAAATTTGTTACCTTAGTAAAGGGTAAATCGGGGTAATATTTATTAAACAAAGTGATAAGGTCCTAATATTTCATCTTAATTTTTATTTTACGAATTTAATTCTACCATAATAATATTATTCCCCAAATATAATGGTTTAATTGACACCTTTCCATGAAAATGACCCTTATAATATTTAAAGCAAAAAAAAGGTTACAAAATATCAATCTCTTAGTTTGAAATATCTATTATGTGTACACATAAGGAAAAAGTGATATATGATAGAACTTAAATGTAAATATTAATATTAATAAAATTATTCTTGTGATATAAATTTATTTATAGTTTTAATAAATTATATAATTACCTTAAATACTTTTGAAATGCTAGCATAATATTTATTAAATTAACAGAGAGATGAAATATATGAAATAAAAAATAATAAAAGTGATATAATTTGAATAATTTAATGTTTAAAACGAATTTCATAGATCTATATGAAATATTAGAGTGATTTTAAATTATTATATTCTAAATCCAAATTTTTCTTGATATTCTTAAATTTAAATTAAATGAATAGTATCGAAATGAACATTAATAATATTTTATGAAAATAATATTTTATTAAGTTAATTAAAATTCATAATAAATATTATTGTTGTCCAGTTTAATTTATTATGGTTTAAAACATCAGCAATGTTCCATTGATGAGTCACTATTCCATTTATAGTCACATTATTAACCCTTTGTCCTTAAAATAGCGGTTACTGTAGTTAAGGACAAAATTAATTAACCAAGGGGTTAATAAAAAATATAATGATAAAAATAATATTTAAGGTTTCTTAAATTTAATATTATTATTTTATTTCAACCCTAGTTAATTTTTATTTTAATTTGTGACCATTTGGTATCATTTGGGTCTAGAATAGTCATATTATATTTTAATTGTTATGAAATTTCAAAGGTGCCCATCACATAAATTATAAAAGGAACACCATTCCTTTACTTATTTACACAATTTTTGAGCTACCTAGATTATAAAATACCTAAAAATTACACTTATAAACATCCTTATCCAATTTATATAGGTTTTGGTACCCCTAGAATACCAAACTTATGTTCCCTAAGAAAGGATCTAAAGAAGTTCTACCGAAGAAGATGTGATCATCTTTATCGAGTCCTTGTAGTTTATTTATCATTCAACTTCCTCTTAAAATTTTATTACCATTCTATGATAATAGATCAAGTATCAAAAAGAAAGTTATATTTTATTATTATTTTGGTACAACTGTATTCAATCTCTTTTATATCCTACAAAAGGTAATAACATCGCTTTCGCAAGCGTATGGCTTGTCGTCTCCACGTAGTAGTGTAATTATTTTTTCATCAACACATTTATTGGATGGTTATAAATATGTAAATATTAATTATATATGATATTTATGACATTAATGTTTTTCTTTAACTATAATATCATATATAACTTCTTACCTTCCAATCTATTGTAAAATGATAATGTTGCTCATGCATACGTACAACCGATCGTCTCCATGAATCTATATGATTTGTTTTTCATTCACACTTTAAATAGATGATAATAAGGTTAAATTTAATGAATATATATTAATTATATGATATAATAATTATTTTTTAAAGGATAATTATAATTACCTTTCTTTCATTCCATCTGTAGAAGAATGAAAATAGCATTCATGTGTATGTACCACCTACCATCTCTATGAACAGTGTAATTCATTTTCTATCTCTAATTTTTATGGATAACTATAAATACATATATAGTGAATATATATTATATTTATATCATTATTAACATTTTTGATATGATATAACCATAATCAATGTATAAGGTTTGAAACTACCAAACAACAACATCTATGAAATAAAAACGATTTTAACTTGCAGTAATGATTTTAATAGAGTTATTAATAAATGGATGAGAAAATATTATAAGTAAATAATAAATGATATATATATATATTATTAATGTTATAAAATATATTTATAATAAATCTATATTTATTTTATTGGAGGTTCGAACACGTATAAAGGAAGCCCGCCCTAAGGTAAGGGTTTTAATTCACAATATCATCATTATTCGATGTTGTTTATATTTCCATTTAGGGCATCATTTATAAAAAAATCCTATTTTCAAAAAAAATGATTAATAATATTTTTAAAATCCACTTATAATTTATTAAATACATTATTATGCATGTTTTAACATTTTAAAAATGGTTTTAATGTAATTTTCTTATCGTTTTGGGATCGAATAAATTTTTTACTTTTAATGAAAGTGTAAAAGGAGTATTTTTTAAATTATAAAGGATGAAAAGAATTTCCCACCATCATGAAGCCTTAATTATTTGAAGCTTACTTTACATTTTTACAATTTTATTTTCAGAAAATTTATTTCTTTATTACGTGTATAGTTTTTAGATTTTAGAAAGTAGTTTTCAAAGTGGAGAGGGTTTTTTCCTTGAGAAATATTCTAATGATATTTTTAATGTATTTTCGTCTATTTCAAAATAATTATCTAAATCTTATATTGATTATATAATCTAGTGATATCATCCAATATATTTCTTTTTATTTTATATGATCATTTTGATTGGAGAAAGTATTAACATTCTATATTAAAGATCTTAAAATATTGATAGTTATTGATTGTTAAGACATTTTTATTCAATTTTATTATTTATTCATATGAGGAATGCATTGGAATTAGTAAGTTATGGGTGGGTAATTATATATTCCCTTTATTCATTAGTAATTCACTTGAGATAAACTATATTGGGCATTGGCTAAGGACTTAACCCTATGTTTACAGATGTCTTGGCCAAGGTCTCAACTGTATGTTTCAGATGTCTTGGCCAAGGCCTCAACAATATGTTTTAGATGTATAGAATTATTAATTATATAATTATGAATTTATTTATTTATTTCCATGTGATTATTTTATTTATTATACATGTATGAGTTTCTATCTCATGTGATTATTTATACGAAATTTCTTATTCATCATTTATTCTTTCCATATTATTCAAGCCTTATTTAGAATTTTCTATACACATACACTTACTGTGAATATGATCTCACCCATTTATTACGGTTCTTTTCCCCATTATTCTAAGAAATATATTATGATTTATATATAGGGATGTTCTAGAGATAATAATTTATTTATAAAATAAAATATTATGTTGTGTTGTGTTTCCAATTTTAATGTAAAATTCATGTATGTATATAGTTTACCAAGAATACTAAACTATTTGGTCCTTTGGTATGTGATTTTTTTCATCTTGTGCCAATTTAATAAAGTAACCATTGGCTCTTGGCTATTGGGGTTGGGTTCATTGCAGAATATTTCATCTCTTATTATTTTTTGAATACATACTAGTATGGTTTGATGATTTCCATATTAAAATTAGTATTTTTTATTATATTATTGGAAATTACTTTTATAATTTTAATACTAAATTATGTATTGATTCTATTATAAATGTTTTTATAATAAAAACATTTTTATGAATGTTAAGTGTTTTGATATTGGGTGAACATAATTTTAATTATTGAGTAAATGTTTTCCACGATAATTACATATGTATTTAATTGTATTTATGTCATGTTCTAATTATGGAAGTTATTTTTAAAAATAATTGTTTCATAAAGAAATGTATTTTATTGGATTATATAATAGTTTTTTCCTATTCCATGTCTTATACTTTTTTTCGTTATTTAATCATATGCATCGTTTATAGAATATATCATTTATCTTATTCTTTATTTGGATAAATACTACTATTATATTATGAAATTCATATAAAAATTTGTTATAATTAGTTTCTTAATGTTTTTTTTGTATGTTGGTATTAATATAACTTTTTTACTATAATAGAATTGATAATTTTTGGATGTATAATACTGAACAGATCTCAACTGAGTTTCAAAATCATTTGGATTTATTAAAAATTTTATACTTAACAATGCTTCATATGGACGTATTATAAATTCTCTATGTTATAATTGTGTTGTGAGACCATGGTTATGTTGAGAAGACGTTATCTATCAAATAAAAAATATGGATTTCAAAAAAACTATTATTTTTTGTATCAGAATAGAGAGATAATAATATCGTTTATTGGTCATGAATGAAATAAAAGGAGTCATATGGAGAATTATATATTACATTAGTTTCCATTTTTGTATCATCATGAAAAGGATATTATGATAATGTAAGAAGAAAATGATATTAATAGACATCATGAAAATATTGAAAATGATTATGTTGATAGATTTAAAAAAATAATGGATGATGTTATGAATCCATTAAATTATGAATGTACAAAAATGAAAAAATTAGAATTTTTAATCTGACTATATCTTGGAAAAACAATGTACAAAAATTCACATACGTAAATTGATTATATCATTACCTTTTAATGAAATTTCATCTGTACAATGCCGATGGAATGCTATATTTTTCCCCATAGAAATTAATCTGGCACTTTCCATTGATTCCTAGTGTAACACCCCGAGCTTCCACGATACGCTTCTCATTCAATAATGCAATAGCTTGCATTGTACGCAAGTTCGAGTTCTAACACACCGCAACTAATCAAAATAGCCGTTATGAATAGTAATAACCACTTTTTAAAATTATAGAAATTTTATATTTCAAAATGGACTTCATTTTTGTATTCGTAATATCGAAATTAGCCTATGTTGAATTTTTGGTATTTTTCTGAGAACTTCTAATTTTTTATGAATAGTGAAAAATACATAAAAACAACTTTTTTAATCAAAATAATTTATACAGATAAATTATACTATTTAGTGGTTTTAAGGTATAATTAGAAAATATTTTTACCATTTTATCCAATGGTGGTCATTAGAATTAATTTAACATTGAAATTGGACATAAACAATTGCCAAACTTTTGATATAAATTGTTTCTTAAAAACACGCTATTTGTTGTAACAGCGGGAATTAATTATGAAATTAATTAATACAACTTATATGTTTGGAATTTTGTAAAATAGACATCATTTTTGAATTCGGAATATCAATTATAGCTTAGGGTGAAATTTTGGCCTTATTCTGAAAAACTTCAATTTTTGATGAATAGTGAAACCACTAAGTGGTAGTTAAATAACTGATTTTTCGTTTAAATGAAATATTACAACTTCTGTGATTTGATTTTCAAAAATCCGACATACATGGTTGTCATTAAGAAGTAAAATGTGGTTCAATGAGATCAAAATAATTTTTTGGTGAATAGTAACTTTTAAGTTCTTAATCGCGATTAGTGGTAATTAGTGTAGTTTAAGGTATAAATAATACATTAATAATATGAAATGACCTAGACACATGTCCCAACCTCATTGGTTGAGTCATGGCCGACCAAGACAAGCCATGGCCTAACTTGGGGACCCCATGGATCCACTTTTGTTGGGAAATAACATAAATTACTTTTTATTTAATGTTAAAGTGAAAATGACACTAACATAAATTGTTCTACTAAAACAATTTTTAATTGGGGTTATACAAGTCCAAATTTTGATTATAAATAGTCATTGGAAAGCTAAAAAGATTTCCTACATCATAGTATTTGTTTTATAATTTTTAGACATTAAATAAATTAAAGTATTTATGACATAATAATGATGCAGCGATGACATCATTATTTGACGATTTAAATAAAATGAGAAGATAATGCAAAATCCGAGGCTTACACTTGTCCAAAGCCTATTGGATGAAGATATTTCGAAACCTTATCACCTTAGCCTCGAATTATATAGATGTGGGACCTTTAGAATCCGAAAAGCATTTTGAAATAATGTAACATTTCATTACTTTCCAAAAGTGCCCCTCCTCTCCACTTATAAAAGGCCCCCACCTCTCCCACCTTATTCACACCATCAAGCCATTTGGCTCGGCCAACCTCTGCCCAAATACTCTCCCAACATTCCTTCCTTACTCCTAGAAACCTCACTTTGGGCAGAACTCTTCCCAAGGAAGCCTTTAGCTCAAATCAAAAAGAGTTACCCGATTTTGAGGTAATGTCTTTTCTAATGTTGTTTTGTTTTATTTTTCTTCTCCAACCCCCTAAACTCTTTTTATTCATTTCTTTTGTAACAACACCAGTATCCTCAATATACTAGGATGTTGTTATAAGAAGGATTCGAGCTACACTTACACACACCTACATCTAATGGTTAAAGAACATACGGTTTCTGTGGATGGCGAATTTCTGCCTCACGAAACGATGATTGTTCAACACTCATATAACACCTCCAAAGGTGGCCATTAAGATGTCACTATTTTTATATATGATATATAATATGTTTTTGTTTTACTTATGCTTCTGTATTTTTCATTTATGGCATACTTTATGATTTCCATTATGGGTAAAACGCGATAATTTCATTTTAGGAAGTGCGGACTACCGCCCCCTCAAAGTGATTTGAATCGTTAATGCCATGTGTGGGATGTATAAAGGATGGAGTAAATGGTATTATACACTATATTATACTGGAATTATATTATACATTTATATCATTATGATTTCATTCCATTAAATATGAAATTGAAATGAAAGTAGCGTTCATGCGTACGTACGGCTTACCGTCTCCATGAACGGTGCATTTCATTTCTTACCTCTAAATGTTACGTAATATTATAAATGAATGTATATACTGTATATATATGATATATATGATATCTACATCATTAATATAATTCTGGATATAATGGATATTTCACCACATGAACAACTTATAATTATAAGAAGTTTATTGTTGACTCATGTACCAAAGATCGACAAAACGACCGTTATTAACTTAAATAATTACATAATGTTCATAACATTGTAATAAGTGATATAAAAAGGATAATGAAATTGAAAATGGTTCTTAATAAGGTAGATATTAACTCTAGTTTATTATTCAGGAGGTTAAAGAACGGTTGAGTCAAGTCGGACACAAGGTAAGGGAACTTCTTAACCCAACTTCCATTCTTTGGGTTAATCTCCTACTTTCAAATTATGTCATGATATTATTATGTCTTATTTTGTATTTTTACTTTCTTTATGTGTACCTATAGTGAATACACATAATATATCTATTTTATTTTAAAAATGATCTTTTTAAGGACTTCGTCTCAATCTCCTTTCATTGAGGCATATTTGGTTTTATACACAACTTTCTTTTATACGGTGTATAAACCCCTTTGACTTTTAAGTTTATTCAAAAGGAATCTTTTTATACGAAGCATTTTACTAAACGACAAAAAGGGAATGTTTTTCATTCCGTACTTATGCGGCGACAACGACTTCTCCGCCGCCGTGAACATTATTTGAGTTTCGGCTTCCTTTACAAGCCATACCTTTTTTTAAAAAGAAAAATAAATACAATGTTTTAACATTCTTTTATTTTGGTATTGAAAATGGTTTTGAAAGCGTTTTTATTATATCAATGTTTTGTATTGATATCTTGTGATTGAAATGTGGAAATGTTATGTTTCCTTTATGCATTGTTTATGTGATATGATTATGTTATGGTTTATGATATGTTTAAACCTATTCATATGAGGAATGCATTGGACTTAATAAGTGACGGGTGGAGCCCGCTATAGCTCCTCGATGCATCGGCAGGTCTCATGAGACAAACTAGTGTCTTGGCACGAGGCCTTGACAAAATCTTATTTGTGGTCTTGGCACGAGGCCTTGACTACGTGGTTATGATAGTCTGGCATTATGCATTCCATCATTATGAAAGTGGTTATTGATATTGCATGTGATTATTCGACCAGTAGAATATCCATGTGAATAAGAGAATGGCATTATCTCATTTTACTTTTGCCATATTATGTTGAAGTTCATGTTTAAAAGGCTTTTGTTTTAGTTATACATTGCCTTAAATGTTAATGTTTATTTATGAAAGCTTCCGCAATATTGTTATCCTTACTGAGCATCTGAGCTCACCCCTTTCAATGTTTTAATATTTTCCAGGATGTGAAGAAGTATTTTATGAATGACCTGCAGGGATAGTCAGAAGAGGATATGAGTGTGGACTATGGAGACTTTGTTATTGTAGTTTTTCACTTTATGATGTAATGTAACGTTTACGAATGTATCTAGTGTTTCCAAGGCTACTAAACTAATCGGTCTTTCGAGACTTGATCTTTTGTGATCATGCCAATGTTACGAAGTAATGCACCGACTCTGGGTAGCTGGGGTCGGGGTGTTACAGTTGGTATCAGAGGCAGTTTAGTACTAACCTTGGAAGCTAGATTTAGATAAACTCTGATTAGAGCACATAGCCCAAAGATAGACTTTGAGGATTAGTATAGAAGAACTTCCTAGAATTTTAGTATTGTAGAGATGTTGTGAGTTTTCCGAGCAATACATCCCTGTCTGGATACGAGCAGGTAGAGGTGGCTCTGGCACAGATGTACCTAGGGGTAAAACCCGAAAACACCGCTTTGAGCTAGACTCAAACGGGAACTGGTGCACGACAACGGGCCTTGCTGCACTCTTGGTTATGACACTCCCGGGGGATATGCTTAGGATAATTCTCATTTTCTTTACAAACCATTATGTAAGGTTTATGAGTACATACTTCCTCAAAGGAAACATTTCTTTTTATGATTATGGATTATATCCATAAATAGTTCAATTTATGTTAAGTATTATACAAGTATGGAATTATGTATTTTGATTCATAAACTAATCTGGATTATGCCATTGTTTAGAAATGGCGCCTAGTAGAAGGAATGGAAACTGTATCAATGCACGAACTCCGTGTAGGGATTGCCCTCCTGCTCAAGATAATTATTGTGGACCTGGAGATACAACTGGTGCTGATCAACTTATTACCATACTGGGACAACTCACGCAGGTTATGAATAACAACCTTACTCGTATGGAGCACCCTGATTCGCAACGTGGAGGATCAATGCTAGACCGTTTCATGAGGCAACAACCGCCAACCTTCAATGGGAGTACAAATCCTACAGTAGCTGAGCAATGGATAAATTCCTTAGAGAAAATATTCCATGCCTTGGGGAGTAGTGAAAGGGAGAAGGTTGTCATGGCAGTTTACCGCCTCACTGGAGATGCCGATCAGTGGTGGTCACTGATTCAAAACACAAAGGAAGATGATGACGTATCGAATATGGAATGGAGGGAGTTCAAAGAGCTTTTCTTAGAAAAATACTTTCCTCGTGACCATCGAGCAGATATGGAAAGGCAATTTCTGAGTCTGAGGCAGAAGGAGGATGAGAATGTCGCAAAGTATGAGGCTAACTTTACAAGGTTAGCGAGGCATGCTGCCGATTATATACGTAACCCAAGGAGTAAGATTGATCGTTTCTTTGATGGGTTAAAACCATTTCTCCGACGAGCTTTAGTATCACAATCCTTCTCATCATACGAAGATATAGTCTCATGTGCTATCAAGACAGAAAAGGAATTCTCTAAGTCTTATGACAACAAAGTAAAGCAAGAGAAGAAGAGAACGGTGGAACAAGAGACAGATAAAGGGAAAAAGGGAAAGAAGGATTTTCCATTATGTGATAATTGTGGGAAGAATCACCCTGGTACTTGCCTAAAAGGAATGGGAGTCTGTTATAAATGTGGAGAAAAAGGTCACCAGGCACGTGATTGCAAGGGAAAGAAAGAGGCTGTCAAAGTTGAATGCTACAATTGTAGAGAAATGGGTCATTACGCAAATGAATGTCCTAAGCGTCAAGGAATCTTACCTCAGAAAAGGCCAAGGGATCAAGGACAATCTTATGCTATTACTACAGTTGAAGCAGAATAACTAATGTATTGATGCTTTCGGACTCATGGATTATATTCTGGTTATTAGAATAATGTGATCTATATAAGGATTGTACTGCAGTACTTGTTGGTTTCAGTAAGGTTTTAATATGATTAAGGTAATCATATTTTTAGTATGTGACAATAAGAGAAACTTTTCTTTGTTTGGGGAATCTGATGTTACAATTGATTTTGGAATTAAGAGACCTTTTAGAGAAAGTTTGGACAGAGGTATTTTGGATAACTATAAATGTTGGGATGGATTAAGTTGAACTTTGAATAGTATTGTTTAAGGTTAAAACTTTTCTGAAGATTATTTCTGGAATACTATAATACTATATTTTTAGAAAAAGGACAACCTGTAGGGTGGGGAATAACCCGTCGCGTCGGACACAGCTGCAGGAATCGAACCCACAACCATAGTGCGACAAGCCTTTATTTCCTACCACTAGCCTACAGGAAGTCCCTGGTTATTACAAAATCGTTTTACTAATCTAAATGGTATGTGTTAACATTTGGAACCTTATACAATTAGGATAAATAGAATATTTTTGAGTTCCGTTACCATTTGGAGTAAAAGTTGGGTTTGTGGTAAAAATTTATTAACGAATGAAAGTATACATAACAAGTATGTATATTCCCCTACGTTCTTAGTAAATCTCATAAATAAATTCCTCAACATTATAAAAGGTAACTTAAAACAAAAATGTTGTCGGTTAACTTTTCCAACTGGGGATTCAATGACCGTTTAACCAATCACAAGTTTGTGATTTTCTTGTGGTTAAACATTCTCCTAATCCTGTTTTCTATAACTCTCCATCAGACCTTGATGGTTTGTTTCTCCTCCATATCCATATTTTCATAGAATCCTAGAATGGGCTATATCGGGTGACCTTTGTACTTATCCTGCTTTCTTTTAATGTTATATATTTATTAACCTTATTTCCGATGTGGGTTTTCCACAAAGGTATTTTCTATTTTCAGCCTTTTATTATCAAAGAAAAATTTCAAATTGCGAGGACGCAATTTATTGAAGGAGGGGAGAATGTAACACCCCGAGCTTCCACGATACGCTTCTCATTCAATAATGCAATAGCTTGCATTGTACGCAAGTTCGAGTTCTAACACACCGCAACTAATCAAAATAGCCGTTATGAATAGTAATAACCACTTTTTAAAATTATAGAAATTTTATATTTCAAAATGGACTTCATTTTTGTATTCATAATATCGAAATTAGCCTATGTTGAATTTTTGGTATTTTTCTGAGAACTTCTAATTTTTTATGAATAGTGAAAAATACATAAAAACAACTTTTTTAATCAAAATAATTTATACAGATAAATTATACTATTTAGTGGTTTTAAGGTATAATTAGAAAATATTTTTACCATTTTATCCAATGGTGGTCATTAGAATTAATTTAACATTGAAATTGGACATAAACAATTGCCAAACTTTTGATATAAATTGTTTCTTAAAAACACGCTATTTGTTGTAACAGCGGGAATTAATTATGAAATTAATTAATACAACTTATATGTTTGGAATTTTGTAAAATAGACATCATTTTTGAATTCGGAATATCAATTATAGCTTAGGGTGAAATTTTGGCCTTATTCTGAAAAACTTCAATTTTTGATGAATAGTGAAACCACTAAGTGGTAGTTAAATAACTGATTTTTCGTTTAAATGAAATATTACAACTTCTGTGATTTGATTTTCAAAAATCCGACATACATGGTTGTCATTAAGAAGTAAAATGTGGTTCAATGAGATCAAAATAATTTTTTGGTGAATAGTAACTTTTAAGTTCTTAATCGCGATTAGTGGTAATTAGTGTAGTTTAAGGTATAAATAATACATTAATAATATGAAATGACCTAGACACATGTCCCAACCTCATTGGTTGAGTCATGGCCGACCAAGACAAGCCATGTCCTAACTTGGGGACCCCATGGATCCACTTTTGTTGGGAAATAACATAAATTACTTTTTATTTAATGTTAAAGTGAAAATGACACTAACATAAATTGTTCTACTAAAACAATTTTTAATTGGGGTTATACAAGTCCAAATTTTGATTATAAATAGTCATTGGAAAGCTAAAAAGATTTCCTACATCATAGTATTTGTTTTATAATTTTTAGACATTAAATAAATTAAAGTATTTATGACATAATAATGATGCAGCGATGACATCATTATTTGACGATTTAAATAAAATGAGAAGATAATGCAAAATCCGAGGCTTACACTTGTCCAAAGCCTATTGGATGAAGATATTTCGAAACCTTATCACCTTATCCTCGAATTATATAGATGTGGGACCTTTAGAATCCGAAAAGCATTTTGAAATAATGTAACATTTCATTACTTTCCAAAAGTGCCCCTCCTCTCCACTTATAAAAGGCCCCCACCTCTCCCACCTTATTCACACCATCAAGCCATTTGGCTCGGCCAACCTCTGCCCAAATACTCTCCCAACATTCCTTCCTTACTCCTAGAAACCTCACTTTGGGCAGAACTCTTCCCAAGGAAGCCTTTAGCTCAAATCAAAAAGAGTTACCCGATTTTGAGGTAATGTCTTTTCTAATGTTGTTTTGTTTTATTTTTCTTCTCCAACCCCCTAAACTCTTTTTATTCATTTCTTTTGTAACAACACCAGTATCCTCAATATACTAGGATGTTGTTATAAGAAGGATTCGAGCTACACTTACACACACCTACATCTAATGGTTAAAGAACATACGGTTTCTGTGGATGGCGAATTTCTGCCTCACGAAACGATGATTGTTCAACACTCATATAACACCTCCAAAGGTGGCCATTAAGATGTCACTATTTTTATATATGATATATAATATGTTTTTGTTTTACTTATGCTTCTGTATTTCTCATTTATGGCATACTTTATGATTTCCATTATGGGTAAAACGCGATAATTTCATTTTAGGAAGTGCGGACTACCGCCCCCTCAAAGTGATTTGAATCGTTAATGCCATGTGTGGGATGTATAAAGGATGGAGTAAATGGTATTATACACTATATTATACTAGAATTATATTATACATTTATATCATTATGATTTCATTCCATTAAATATGAAATTGAAATGAAAGTAGCGTTCATGCGTACGTACGGCTTACCGTCTCCATGAACGGTGCATTTCATTTCTTACCTCTAAATGTTACGTAATATTATAAATGAATGTATATACTGTATATATATGATATATATGATATCTACATCATTAATATAATTCTGGATATAATGGATATTTCACCACATGAACAACTTATAATTATAAGAAGTTTATTGTTGACTCATGTACCAAAGATCGACAAAACGACCGTTATTAACTTAAATAATTACATAATGTTCATAACATTGTAATAAGTGATATAAAAAGGATAATGAAATTGAAAATGGTTCTTAATAAGGTAGATATTAACTCTAGTTTATTATTCAGGAGGTTAAAGAACGGTTGAGTCAAGTCGGACACAAGGTAAGGGAACTTCTTAACCCAACTTCCATTCTTTGGGTTAATCTCCTACTTTCAAATTATGTCATGATATTATTATGTCTTATTTTGTATTTTTACTTTCTTTATGTGTATCTATAGTGAATACACATAATATATCTATTTTATTTTAAAAATGATCTTTTTAAGGACTTCGTCTCAATCTCCTTTCATTGAGGCATATTTGGTTTTATACACAACTTTCTTTTATACGGTGTATAAACCCCTTTGACTTTTAAGTTTATTCAAAAGGAATCTTTTTATACGAAGCATTTTACTAAACGACAAAAAGGGAATGTTTTTCATTCCGTACTTATGCGGCGACAACGACTTCTCCGCCGCCGTGAACATTATTTGAGTTTCGGCTTCCTTTACAAGCCATACCTTTTTTTAAAAAGAAAAATAAATACAATGTTTTAACATTCTTTTATTTTGGTATTGAAAATGGTTTTGAAAGCGTTTTTATTATATCAATGTTTTGTATTGATATCTTGTGATTGAAATGTGGAAATGTTATGTTTCCTTTATGCATTGTTTATGTGATATGATTATGTTATGGTTTATGATATGTTTAAACCTATTCATATGAGGAATGCATTGGACTTAATAAGTGACGGGTGGAGCCCGCTATAGCTCCTCGATGCATCGGCAGGTCTCATGAGACAAACTAGTGTCTTGGCACGAGGCCTTGACAAAATCTTATTTGTGGTCTTGGCACGAGGCCTTGACTACGTGGTTATGATAGTCTGGCATTATGCATTCCATCATTATGAAAGTGGTTATTGATATTGCATGTGATTATTCGACCAGTAGAATATCCATGTGAATAAGAGAATGGCATTATCTCATTTTACTTTTGCCATATTATGTTGAAGTTCATGTTTAAAAGGCTTTTGTTTTAGTTATACATTGCCTTAAATGTTAATGTTTATTTATGAAAGCTTCCGCAATATTGTTATCCTTACTGAGCATCTGAGCTCACCCCTTTCAATGTTTTAATATTTTCCAGGATGTGAAGAAGTATTTTATGAATGACCTGCAGGGATAGTCAGAAGAGGATATGAGTGTGGACTATGGAGACTTTGTTATTGTAGTTTTTCACTTTATGATGTAATGTAACGTTTACGAATGTATCTAGTGTTTCCAAGGCTACTAAACTAATCGGTCTTTCGAGACTTGATCTTTTGTGATCATGCCAATGTTACGAAGTAATGCACCGACTCTGGGTAGCTGGGGTCGGGGCGTTACACCTAGGATTCAAAATCTACTTCATGTCTGCTGAAATCTCAAAAAATACATTATGTAATGATTCTAAGAGAATTAAATATAATTGTAACACCTCAATCTTCCATGGTACATTTCCTTTTGAATAATGCAATAGCTTGCATTGTACGCAACTTCAAGATTCTAACACACTACGACCAATCAAAATAGCTGTTTTGAACAGAAATACCTAATTTTTTAAATTTTATAAATATTATATTTCAAAATGGACTTCATTTTTGGATTCAGAATATCGAAATTAACTCAGGGTGAATTATTGGTATTTTTCTGAAAACATTCAATTTTTGATGAATAGTGAAAAACACAGAGTTATTGTTTAAAACTGACTTTTTATTTAAATAATTATTTATTTTATTTAAATTTACTTTAGGTAAAAATAAATACATAATACCTATGTAAGATCAATGTAATTTATTGGAGTCAGTTTCAAATACGTTTAGATATATAAAAAATTTATTGAACATTTTACCGTCTTTTACCCACCTCATAAGAGCATTTGAAAATTTGCATAAAACATAATTTTACCGCATCTGTGAATTAAATTTAAAAAATATTAGAGACACTGTTAATATCAGTAGGTAAAATTTGGTTCAATAAGATGAAAATAATTTTTGGTGAATAGTAACTTTTGACTTTTATTTACCAAAGTTAAAAGTAAATTGGGTAATTAAGGGTAAAAATGATATCATAATTATCCAAACACGTGTTATAGTTCTATTAGATAAGTATAATTCGAACACAAACAACCTTAGGAATAAAATATGATCCTCTTTGGTCCACTTGGATTTGATTAGGACATTTATTATTATTTTGTTTTATGAAAAGTTAAAAGAATTAAATTCAAAGTTTAATAATTAAACTATTTTTAATATAGGGTTACACACAATATAAATTAAACTATAAATATTCATTATAAATATAAAATTATTTCCTAAATAATGGTATTATATTTATAATTTTTAGATATTAAATAATTTAATTTATTTATGACACAATGATGATGTAGTAATTACCTTATTAATGAAATATTAAAATAATTGATATTATAAATATCCAAATAAATGTAAATTGAGACTTCTGATGAATTCCAATAATTTTCTAGGTTAATATGACACGTTAAGGTTTGTTAAATAAATTTTATTATAAGTGATATGGTTTTTATGGCTTTCAAAAAAATAAAATACTAAATAGTATCAAAATTGACATAATTGAGTTTTAAAAAAAAAATACTATATTATTAATTGATTTGATTTTCTTATAAATCTAAGGATCAGACAAAGGACTTATATAAGGTTATATATATTAATAATGAACCACATGGGGTTTACTTGGCTTGTTAGAGTAAGAATATTGACCAAATAATATAAAAATATAGAGAGACATCGTAAATATGAAATTATTTAACTAAAAGTTAAATCTAAAAGATAAGGTTAATATGAAGACATAACCTGTCGAAAACCTATTGGTTGAGATTTCTCAACCCATACGTACCTTATCCCTTAAATTATTCACTTTGGAGTCATTATAAACCGAAAATAATTTTATTATAAAATAATATTTCAAGCTTTTCCTAAAGTGACCCTCACCTCTCTTATAAAAGGGCACTTCCCCTTCTCTTAATTTCACGCCTCCAAAGCTTTTTTGATAGGCCAAAACCTACCCAAATATCTTCCCAACATTCCTCCTTTCATATTAGAGTCCTTTCTTTGGTCATAAATCCAAAACAAGGACCCCTTTTGATCAAATCAGAAGGAAGAACTCGAAGAAGAGGTAAATATTTCGTCACATCTTTCAAGTTATTTTCTACTTCCACTTCCTCTTTGTTTGTTGTTTCCATACCAAAATAATAAATACAGTACATTATACATACCTTGATGTTATTATATATATATATGGTACAACCATATTCATTATTCTTTTCATCTTATAGATGACAAAGTCCCCATACGTACGTACCTACGAATTACCATCTTCACGTCGTGGTGTAGTTTGTTATTCAAACACTTAATTAATTGGATGCGTATAATAATGAGTAAAACTGATGTAAATAATAAATATGACATGTTAATTATTCTGTAAATGTTATATACCATCCAATTACATACTATTTTTTCCATCAATATTATGATAGTTTCGCTCGTGCGTACGTACGGATTACCGTCTCCACGAACGTGATGAGATTCATTCCTCATCATAATCATTCAAGAATAATTTTCATTTTATGATTGAAAATAATGTTTATGAACATAATATAATTCTGTATATGAATCAAATACATCCTATCCATAACTAACATAACTTATGTAACCAATCATATAATGGAAAATGAATCTGTTAACACCCAAAATGATGATACTGCTGAAATATTATTAACAATGAAATATTAGAGGATAATATATGATATCATATTTATGTATATATTTCATGTATAATTTAATAACAATTTTTTAACTATTATACATGAGGTTAACATTCCATCGACAAATTACAAGGTAAGGGTTAATTCTAAAATCTCTTCATTATCTGAGGTTGTTTTTACGTAAGTATCTACTGGGACCTATTTATCATCCACATCCTTGTTTTCTTAAAAATATAACTCAAAATTTTTTTACTATTTACCAGAATATGGGTTAAAGTCATTTATACCCTTGTTTGACCATATATGTTTTGAAAGGAATCTTTCTTTCATTTTCCAAACAAGGTACTTTATGACCTTTTCGACAAAATTAAAGTAAGAATGTATTTTTTAAAACTTATATGGTGAGTGTGGCTATTTTCCACCGTTATAACATCTTTTAAGATTCCCATACAATATTATAGTAATATTTTCAAAAAAATGGTTTCTTTTATAATTATATGACTTTTAAATGATTTCAAAATTGAAAGAGACATCTCTCTCAAAAACTTTATGATTTCATCTATGTCAGCGTCCTTTGATAGATTTTAAACTTATTTGAAGTTAATTTATTATGATACAAATCTTCCATATTGTATTGAAGGTTTTGTGATATATTCTACTATGGATGTGTAATTTTTTTTACCAATCATGGTTTATGGATAAATTATTGACAATTTGTATTCTAGTTTTAATACAAATGCTTAAGTTATGTTTAAACCTTTTAATATGAGGAATGAATTGGACTTAGTAAGTGACGGGTGGAGCCTGCTATAGCTCCTCGATGCACCGTTAGGTCTCATGAAAAAACTAGTCTCTTGGTGCAAGGCCTTGACTAAATCTTATCTATTGTCTTGGCACAAGGCCTTGACTATGTGGTTACAAATTCTGGAATTATGCATTCCATCATTATGAAAGTGGCCATTGATATTGCATGTGATTATTTAACTAGTAGAATATACTTGTGAATAAGTAAATGGCATTATTTTATTTTTTTTCTTTTCCATATTATTCTGAATATTATGTTTAAAAGGATTTTTTTAGTCTTATACATTTCCTTAAATGGTTATTCTTATTTATTAATGTTTCTGCTATATTGTTATCCTTACTGAGCATCTGATCTCACACCTTTCTATGTTCTATTTTTCCTGGGATATGATGAAGTATTTTATGGTTGACCTACAGGGATATACTAAGGATATAAGTGTGTTAAAAAGGGGGAAAGGTATTGTTAATGTTTTTATTTCTTGATGTAATGTAAAACTTATGAATGCATCTAGTAATTCCAAGGATACTAAACTGACCGGTCTTTCAGGATATGATTCCTTGTATCATTCTAATGTTATGTAAAAATTCACCAGCTCTGGGTAACTAGGTTCGGGGAATTATTGTTGGTATCATAGGAAGTTTAGTAAAAACCTTAGAAACTCGGTTTAGAAAAATTTTGATTAGATAACACTACCCTAAGATAGACGTTGAGGATTAGTATTGAAGAACATCCTAGAATTTTGGTATTGTAGAGATTTTTTGACTTTTACAAGAAATACATCTCTGTCTGGATATAAGAAGGTAGAGGCATCTCTGGAATAGATGTACCTAGGAGTAAAACCCAAAAATACCTATTTGAGCTAGACTCGAATGGGAACCGGTGTAGGACAACGTTCCTTGCTGCACTCTTGGTTACAACACTCTTGGGGTATATTCTTAGGATAAATCTCATTTTATTTAAAAAACCCATTATGAATGGTTTACGAGCATATAATTCGACAAAGAAATCATTTTTATTATTATGGATTATATCCATAAACTATTCAATTTATGTTAACTATTTTACAAGTTTGGAATTATGTATTACAATTTGTAAACTAATCTAGTGTATTCCATTGTTTAGAAATGAAACCTACTGGAATTAATGGAAACTGTATCAACACACATAATCCATGTGGGGATTTCCCTCGTACTCAAGATAATTATAGTGGATTTGGTGAAACAACTGGCGTTGATCAGCTTATCACCATACCAGGACAACTCAGTCAGGTTATGAATAATAACCTTACCCGTATGGAGCACCCTAATCCACAATGCAAAGGGTCAATATTAAACCACTTTATGAGGAAACAACCAACAACATTCAATGGGAGTATAAATACATTAGATGCTAAGTAATGGATAAATTCCTTATATAAAATTTTTCAGGATTTGGGTAGTAGAAAAAGTTATCATGGTAGTTTATCGCCTCACATGATATGTAGATCAATGGTGGTCATTAATCCAAAACACAAAGGAATATGAAGAAGTATCCAACATTGAATGGAGGGAGTTTAAAGAGATTTTCTTAGAAAAATACTTTCTTTTTGACCATCAAGTGGATATGGAAAGATAATTTTTGAGTCTGAGGAAAAAAGAGGATGATAATGTCCTGATGTATGAGGATAACATTACATGGTTAGCGAGGCATGGAGCAGATTATATACGTAACCCAAGGAGTATGATTGATCGATTCCTTGATGGGTTAAAACCATTTCTCCAGTGACCATTAGTCTCACAATCCTTCTTATCATATGAAGATATTGTCTTATGTGCTATCAAGACAGAAAAATAATTCTCTAACTCTTACAACATTAAAGAAAAGTATGAGAAGAAGAGTTTTTTTGAACACTCTAGAAATGGAAATAAGGGGGGAAAGGGAAAAGATGAATATCCATACTACAGTAAATGTGGGAAGAAGCACCACATTACTTTCCTAAATGGAATGAGAGTCTGTGACTAGTGAGGTGAAAAAGGCCACCATGCTCGTGATTGCAAGGGGAAGAAAGAGGTTGTCTAAGTTGAATGCTACAATTTTAAAGAAAATGGTAATTATGAAAACAAATGTCCTAAGTGATAAGGAAACTTACCCTAGAAAATTCTGATGGAGGAAGACCAATTTTATGCAATCACTACTGATGAGGTTGAAGCTCCGAAAGATGTGGTGGTAGGTAATTTAATGGTTTTCTCAAGTTTAGCCAATGTTTTATTTCATTCTGGATCATCGCATTATTTCATATCTTCCCAGTTTTCTAAGAAAATTATATATTTCCAATTTGATTTAACAAAGGTGTTTTCAGTCAAAACTCCTAAGGGAAGTGTCATTGCAACAAAGTTTTTTGAATCAGTTCCCATTGGGATATATAAATGTTATTTATCTACTAATCTCATTGTCATACCCATGATTTAATTTGATATAATCATTGGTATGTACTAGAATTCCGACCATGATGCAAAAAATTATTATAAGAAGAAGGAGGTTACAATTATTGATGATGATAAGGAGTACCTTATCTTTTGAGCAGAAACATCACCACCCGATTCTTATCTAGATCCACCTCTAGTATCTCAACTAAATTTAATTATTTGGGAGGAATAAAAGGAAATAACTATGGGTGAGGAATGGAATGTTCAAATAGAGGATGCACCTGTTGTGCAATAATATGTTTATGTGTTTCCATAGGATTTACCTTAACATCCTCCTGAATGAGAAATTGAGTTTTCCATTGATTTAATTCCTCGTTCAAGACCTATATCGAAGACCCCTTATAGAATGGCCACTGTGGAATTAGTGGAACTAAAGAAAAAACTAGAGTAATTGAGTAATAAGGAATTTATTCTCCCTAGTGTTTCTCCATGGGGAACCCCTATTCTTTTTGTTAAGAAGAAATATGTTTCTATGAGGTTGTGCATTGATTATAGGGAGATAAATGGTATAACAATAAAGAACAAATATCCCCTACCATGTATTTATGGTTTATTCAATCAAATTTATGGAGTTCAATATTTTTCAAAGATTGACCTTCGATCTAGATATCACCTGTTTTGTGTAAAGAAGGAAGACCATCCGAAACCACATTTCAAACAAGGTATGGGCTTTACAAGTTTACAGAAATTCCTTTGGGATTGAATAATGAACCCTCTATTTTCATGGATCTAATGAACAATGTTTTAAAGGAATATCCTGATGACTTAGTAGTGGTACTTATTGGTGATATCTTGGTATACTCCAAAATCTATGAAGATCATGAAAATCACTTGTGCATTATCCTAAGGACTCTTAAAAGAAATGAATTATATGGGAAGTTTTTCAAGTTTGAATTCTGGCTTCATGATATTTCTTTTCTTGGAAATATTGTCTCTAAATATGGAATCTCTATTGATCCTTCAAAGACCAAGGCAATCCAAGAATGGCCACACCAACGAGTATAATTGAGGTACGTAGTTTTATTGATTTAGTAGGTTATTATCGGTTTTTTGTCTAGAATATTTCCCGATTGGAAAACCCATTAACAAAGCTCACACATAAAGGGGTTAAATTTGTTTGGACAATCGAGTTTGAATAATTTTTTGAAGAACTGAAGAGATGATTAGTCAATGCTTCTATATTGAATCTACCATCGGGGAATGATGGGTTTGTTATTTATAGTGATTCTTCAAAGAATGGACTTGGTTGTGTCCTTATGCAGAATGATAGAGTTATTGCCTATGCATCAAGATAGCTAAAAATTCATGAACCAAACTACCCCACTCATAATATTGTGTTAGCAGCTACAATATTTTCTGTGAAGATATGAATACACTATCTCTATGGTGAAAAATGTGAGATATATATTGATCACTAGATTTTGAAGTATATTTTCTCACAGAAAGGACTCAACATGAGGTAAAGATGATGGATTGAACTAGTCAAGGATTGTGATTTTACTATACACTAACACTTGGGGAAGGAAAATAAAGTGGCAGATGTTTTGAGTAGAAAGGATCATGGGGTATTGAACTAGATGCAAATTGAAAGGGATACTATTTTCATGGATCTAGTAAAGATGGATATGGGAATAACCATGGAAGGTGAAACATCGATACTTTTTCAAATGGTTGCCAAATCATATTTACTAGAAAGGATAAAGAGTTATCAGACTGATGATGTGGAGTTTCAAAAGAAGATTAAAGCTGTGAATGATGGGAGATTGAGTGGCTTCATATATGATGATCGAATTTTGAAATTTGGGAAGAGACTCTGTGTTCCTAACATACCTGATCGAAAAAGAGAATTGTTCGATAATGCTCATTGCTCAAATTTATCTATACACCCTGGTAGCACTAAAATGTTTAGATATTTGAAATAAAAATTTTGGTGGGACAATATGAAGTGAGAGATTGCTGATTTTGTGTCGAGGTGTATGGTTTTTCAACAAGTGAAAGATGGATGACAACATCCTAGAGGAGTCATGCAACCTCTTCCCATACCTGAGTGGAAATGGGATGATATTACGATGGAATTTTTCATGGGGATACCAAAGACTCCTTGAAGGAATGATGAAATATGGGTCATTATTGATCATCTTACCAAGTTAGCACATTTTCCTTCTGTAAGAGATGATTTACCACTTGAAAGTTTAGAAAGATTGCATATTAATGAAGTTGTAAGACTTCATGGAGTACCCCTATCTATTTTTTTGATCATGATCACCATTTTACATCAAGATTCTAGAAAAGTATTCAGAAGGCCCTGGATACTAAACTTCATTTGAGCACTGCCTACCACCCTCAAACCGGTGGACAATCAAAATGGACTATTCAAACCTTAGAAGACATGTTGAGGTCTTAATCACATTAATTTCAGGGTATGTGGGATCAATATTTACATCTGGTAGAATTTTCTTATAACAATAGCTTCCATTCAAGTATTCATATGGCACCATATGAAGCATTATATGGAAAGAGATATCGTACACCAACATTTTGGGATGATGTTGGTGAAAGAAAACTCGTAGGCCTAGAACTTGTTGATGAATCAATAGAAAAAGTGAAGGTTATCCAAGCCCATATCAATGTATCCCAAAGTAGGAAAAAGATCTATAATGATAACCGAATGATGGATTTTGAGTTTTAGGTAGGAGATCATGTTTTATAGAAGGTGTCTCCTTAGAAGGGAGTTATACGATTCAATAAGACGGTTAAATTAAATCCCAGGTACATCGAACCTTTCAAAATTCTAGAATGAATTGGGGATGTAGCTTACCATTTGGCAATGCCTCCAAGTCTCTCCATAGATCACAATGTGTTGCACGTATCACTATTAAGAAAATACATGCCTCACCCAACACATGTACTCACTTATGTGGAAATTGAACTGGAACCTAATCTATCTTATTTTGAAGAGCCTGTCAAGATTCTTGATACAAGATAACAAGTGCTGAGAAACCGAATGACTCGTCGGGTAAAATTTCTATGGAGAAACCAAGATGGAAGAGGCAACATGGGAACCCGAGAAACATATGATGAAGAACCACCTAAATCTTTTTGTGTGTTAGTATTCTATAAATTTTGAGGACTAAATTATTTGAAGGAGGGAAGAATGTAACACCCCAATCTTCCACGGTACGTTTCCCTTTGAATAATTCAATAGCTTGCATTGTACGCAACTTCGAGATTCTAACACACTGCGACCAATCAAACTAACTGTTATGAATAGTAATACCTACTTTTTGAAATTTTTAAATTTTATCATTCAAAATGGACTTCATTTTTGGATTCATAATATTGAAATTATATTAGGGTGAATTGTTGGTAGTTTTCTGAAAAACATCAATTTTTGATGAATAGTGAAAAACACTAAGTTATTGTTCAAAACCGACGTTTTATTTAAATAATTATTTATTTTATTAAAATTTATTTTATTAAAATTTATTTTAGGTCAAAATTGATACATAGTACCTATATAAGTTCAATTTAATTCATTTATGTCATTTTATAATACGTTTAGATATATAAAAATTTTATTAAACTTTTTACCGTCTTTTACCCACCTACTAGGAGCATTTTCAAGTTTGCATAAAACTTAATTTTACCACTTATATGAATTGAATTTCAAAACTCCAAGAGACACAGTTAATATCAGTAAGTAAAATTTGGTTCAATAAGATGAAAATAATTTTTGGTTAATAGTAACTTTTGACTTTTATTTACCACAGTTAAAATTAAATTGGGAAATTAAGGGTAAAAATGATATCATAATTACCCTAACACATGTCCTAATTTTATTAGATAAGTATAATTCGACCAAAACAACCTTATTAACAAAATATTATCCTCTTTGGTCCACTTGGATTAGATTAGGACAATTATTATTATTTTATTTGAAAAGAGTTAAAAGAGTTAAATTCAAAGTTTAATAAATAAACCATTTTTAATATAGGGTTAGACACAATAAAAATTCTACAATAAATTTTCATTATAAAGATAAAACGATTTCCTACATAATGGTATATTATTTATAATTTATATACATTAAAGAATTTAATTTATTTATGACACAATGATGATAGCAGTAATTACCTTATTAATGAAATATTAAACTAATTGATATTATAAATATCCAAATAAATGTAAATTGAGACTTATGACGAATTAAAATACTTTTCTAGGTTAATATGACATTTTAGGGTTGGGTAAATAAATTTTATTCAAAGTGATAAAGTTTTTATGGATTTCAACAAAACAATTACTTAATAGTGTCAAAATTGATATAATTGAGTTTTTTAAACAAATACTATATTATTAATTAATATAATATTCCTAAAAATATAAGGTTCGAAAAAAGTACTTAGATAAGGTTATATATATTAATAAGGAACAACATGGGGTTTTCTTGGCATGTTATAGTGATTTTATTAACCATGTAATATAAAAATACCAAGAGACATGGTAAATGTCAATCTATTTAAATAAGAGTTAAATCTAAAAGATAAGGTTAATATGATGAACTAAACCTATATAAAACCTATTGGTTGAGAGTTTTTAGACCCATACCGACATTATCTTAGAAATAATTCATTTCTTTCCCATTTTAAACCGAAAATTATTTTATTATAAAATAATATTTCATTCTTTTCCCAAAGTGACTCTCGCCTCTCTTATAAAAGGGCACTTCCCCTTCTCTTAATTTCACACCTCCAAACCCTTTTAGATCGCTCAAAAACTACCCAAATATCCTCCCAACATTCCTCCTTTCATCCTAGAGACCTTAATTTGGTCCTAAATCCAACCTAAGGATCCCTTTTGATCAAATCAAATGGAAGAACCAGAAGAAGAGGTAAATATTTCATCACCTCTTTGACGTTCTTTTCTTCTTCCACTTCTTCTTTATTTGTTGTTTCCATACCAAAATAATGAATCCAGTACCTTCTACATACTTTTATGCTATTATAAATAAGATAATGCCATATTTTTTATTCTATCCATCCTATAAATGACAAAGTCTCCATACGTGCATATGTACGGATTACCGTCTCCACATCGTGGTGTAGTTTGTTATTCAAACACTTCATTATTTGGATGGGTATAATAATGAGTATAACTGATGTAAATAATAAATATTACATGTTACTGATTATGTATATATGATATACCATCCAATTACATATTATTTCATCATAAATATAATGATATTGTCGCTTGTGCGTATGTATGGATTACCGTCTCCACGAACACGATGAGATTCATTCCTCATCTTAATAATTAAAGAATAATTTTCATTTTATGATTAAAAATAATGTTTATGAACATATTATCATTTTGTGTATGAATAAAATACATCCTATCCATAACAAACATGTATTACATAACCAAGCATATAAAGGAAAACAAATCAGTTAACACCAGAAACGATGATACAACTGAAATATTATTAACAACGAAATATTAGAGGATAATATATGATATAATATTTACGTATATAGTTATTTTATAATTTAATAACAATTTTTTTATGATTATATAGGATGTTAAGATACCATTAATTAAATAAAAGTACATGGTAAGGGTTAATTCTACAATCTATTCATTATCTAAGGTTGTTTTTACAGAATTATCTACTAGGACCTCTTTATAATCCACATCCGTGTTTTATTTAAAATTTAATTCAAGAAATTTTTAGTATTTAATAAACTATGGTTTAAAGTCATTTATACCCTTATTTGACCATATATGTTTTTAAAGGAATCTTTTCGTCGTTTTCCAAATAAGGTACTTTATGACCTTTTTGACAAAATTAAGGTAAGAATGTCTTTTTTTAAACTTATACAGTAGGTGTGGCTATTTTCGGCCATTATAACTTTCTCAAAGATTCCCATACAAGCTTACAAGAATATTTTCAAAATAAATTTTTTCTTTTATAATTATATGACTTTTAAATTATTTAAAAATATAAAGAGATATTTCTCTCAAAATGTTTTGATTTCATCCATGTCAACATCCTTTGATGGATTTTAAACTTGTTTGAAGTTGATTTATTATGACATAAATAATCCATATTGTATTGAAGGTTTTGTGATATATTTGACTGTGGATGTGTTATTTTTATACCATTCATTTTTATAGATAAAGTGTTGACATTTTGTATGCTAGTTTTAATACGAATGCTTATGTTATGTTTAAACCTTTTCATATGATGAATGCATTAGACTTAGTAAGTGATGAGTGGATCCCACTATAGCTCCTTGATGCATCATTAGGTCCCATGAGATAAACTTGTGTCTTATAACAAGGCCTTGAAAAAAACTTATTTTTAGTCTTGGAACAAGGCCTTGACTTTGTGGTTATGAAGTCTGGCATTATGCATTCCATCATTATGAAAGTGGATATTGATATTACATGTGATTATTTGAATAGTAGAATATCCATGTGAATAAGTGAATGGAATTATTTTATTTTTTATTTTCCATATTATGCTGAAGTTTAAGTTTAAAAGGCTTTTTTTAGTCTTATACATTGCCTTAAATGTTTAAGATTATTTTTGAAAGTTTCTGCTATATTGTTATCCTTACTGCGCATATGTGCTCACCCCTTTCTATGTTTTATTTTTACCAGGATGTGAAGAAGTATTTTATGGTTGACCTACAGGGATAGACTAAGGATATAAGTGTGTTCAAAAGGGAAAAAATGTTGTTAATGATTTTATTTCATAATCTAATGTAAAACTTATGAATGTATCTAGGACTTCTGAGGCTACTAAACTGATCGGTCTTTTGGGACATGATTCCTTGTATCATGCCATTTTTATGTAATAATGCACCAACTCTTGGTAACTGGGGTTGGGGCATTACAATAATGATGAGTTGGTTCATCTTGTAGATGGATTAAAATAGTTAAAAACTAATGCATGCATCTTGATTTTGCTGTTGTGGTGTTTAATGTTAGGTTAGGTCATTCCTGTTATGGTTTTAATGAATTTGGTTACATGCTAACTTCTCACAACATGTGGGTAGTTTTTATTCATGTTTATAATATTCCCCAATGGTTGTGTATGAAAAATCATTTCACATTCTTGAGTATACTAATATTTATAACCTTTAAACCTCAAAATGATATAGACTCCAACTTGTATCCCTTAATAAAATAGTGGAGGAATCTTTGGGATGTGTGTGTGCACACATTTTATGGTTCTTCAAAAAAACATTAGATACATGTTGTGATTTTTTATAGAATAAATTATTTCCATATTTATACAATAATATTTGATTGGAGCATAAAGGGAAAACTATCATATCCTATTTTTTATGAATATATAATCTAGAAGACTTAAATATCATCGTCATTTCAGTTTCAAGGGGAATCGATGATTGTTTCCAATGGATCATCCATATTGGAACAATCGGAATTCTTTTGATAATACTGTAGACAATAAAAATACACCTCAACTTATGTTAGTAACTGATGTTCATAATGAATTATATGATATCTTTTTTTAGTTAGGGAAAATCTAAATGATATCTAAAAAGTGGGAAAATGTTGGCATTGAATCCACTTACAATTGGAAAAAGAAAAATATCTTTTTTAGTTGGCATATTGGACAACAAATTTGTTACATAATTATTCCAAACAAATGAAAATTGAGAAATATATGTGAGAAATTATTTTTCAATTCTTCCAAATATCATGATGAATACCAAATATTACCTATGATCTCAGTGTGACTTGTTGTATTTGGTTAATTTTCCAGACCTACATCCTGTGTGTATCTATGAAAATAAATGGAAACTTCTTTTTGATTCATAAGTGATGACACCATCAAAGAAAATAATTTTTTGGAAGTATTAGAGAACATAAAGGTTTCTGATTTCCATTTAATTGACATATAAAAATGAGTAAATATAAGATAGTAGAAATTGAAATCCAAAAAACTCATTATTATCACATCCTTCTTCAAGAATTTATTCTAATTGAAATGTGTCATTTACTATCCAATAATGTAAAGTTGATAGTGATTTTATTGTTAATTGTTTTATATTCCATTGTTTTAAAAGGTTATCTAATTATTTATGGATAAAAATTCATGAAATGTAACCATTAATTTTATGTGTGTTGGAGAAAAATTTTCCTCCATCATTTTTCAATTACATGTTTCATATAAAATTACATCTTCCAATAGAAAAACTTCTTGAGGGACTCATTCCCTTTTAGTGGATGTATCCTACTGAAATAAATATGTTCATAATGAATTATTAGGTCCATAAAAAGAGCCATCATAATGGTTCCATTGTGAGAGATTATCTGGCTCAAGAATGTATAGATTTTTGTTAAATGTAATTTTTTGATGTGGGAACAAGACATAACCAGCCAACATGAAATGAATACGAGTGGTATAGGGAAATTCAGACCTAATTTTCATCTATTCCCCAATAAAGAGGAATTTTTTGGTCATATACATTGGCTACATTGATCCTTGAAGAGCAAGGTATGGAATATCTCACAGTATTATTTAATTGTGGTTTGATCGATGTATATATCAAGTAAGAAATTTTAATATATATATTTCATCTCATACAATGAAATTTAATATATACCTTAAACTTTTATTATCATTTTATGCATGAAACACTAAAAATTTATTATAATAGTTCAACGTTCTTTTACTTGGATAAGGATAAATACTTTTCATAGAAAAGAGTTTCCAACATGGTTAGAATCAGATGTGTGACCATTACTTTAATCAAATAAAAATATATATATTAATGTAATTATATTATTCATATATATTTTCAGTATTGATTTTACATATTGAATACGTATCTAAAGAATTAAAATTATTGGAAATTGGTCCCAATTCTTTAGTTCATAAATACTGATATTTCATAATCAATGGGTACATTAGTTACAATAGATCAAGCAATGAACATGAGAACACAACATGATGGAGTTATGTTAACTGCAACAATGAAATATAATTCCAATACATCATATCATGTGAATTGATATGAAAATGTGTCTTATTACGAGGTTGTTAAAAAAATATTGTTATTGGATTACTACCCTCATGGTTGAGTCACAATGATTAAATGTAATTGGATTTATTCAATGATGTGACATGGTACTTTTATTAATGAATTTGGATTTAGAGTTATTGACATGAATCACTTCCAAGATACTGATGAATCATATATTTTAACATCAATGTAAAATTATGTTTTTTATGTGAAATATCATCTTAGACCTAATTATGGTGTCATTATTGAAGTAATCCCAAAACATATTTTTTATAATGGTGGGGATAAAATTGACACCATTGATACACTCAATGGTTTTGAACAAAATATTATATTTTATGACTCAAATTATCTAATTTTCAAAATTTATTTTGAACCTAAAGTAGTGGTTATTAAAATATCGAAACAACCATATATGTTCCCAGTTTATTTAGTTTAGCTTGATTTGGGTTTCTCAATTTGGTACTATTGTAATTACATTAATTTGGTTTCTGTTTGTTATGGAAGGTTTGTTTTAGGGTTTTTTCATCTCATTTAATTAGTTCCATTTTAATTTAGAAAACAAGGGTTAAATGTTTTTTCCAAAAAAATTATTTTGGTTTTAAATTGTAATTTCTAAAAGAGTATACAAAAGGATGTTATGATATTTTTTATTTCTTTTTTGACTTAAAATTTGTATTAATGATATTCATAATTTTTTTTTAAAATTTACAATTCATTGTTATGAATATTATTAAATATATTGATGAAATTTCAAGGAATATATTGTTTGACAATGATTGAAGACTAAGCGACCTAGGGCTACCTCATATGTTTCCCTTAGTGAGTATAAAAACTGTAATTTTTTTATTTTGAATTAAATTTAATGCCATGTTTTAATTCTTTATCAAAATTATTTTAGGTACATTCTTTTGAACCAGAGATGATCTCCAACCAACATATTAGTAGGGTTCAACATTATGGAAAATCAAGACGGGGTTCTACTAGAACTACATAGAGAAACCATCATACCCATTCACATCCAAACTTTCTATTATACATCCCATTTACCACACTTTTTCCAACTCCATTTGAGCCTCTAGGGATATTCTCACATATGCCTCCATCAATGTCTAATTTAGACTATACTACTCATAAACCATTTATATATACAATGATGTTTCCTCAACTCAACTATACGTATCCTACCATGTATACACCACCTCCATTTATTACTCACATCCATATAGGATTAGACGATTTTCCTCCTTAAACTTCTACTCCAAAGCATGTAGATGACTCAGAGCATGCAATGGAACAGATGCATCCTTTAGAGGCAACAGATCCCAAACATCCCATGGATCCATCAGTGTATAATGATCATTCTGTATCATTTTTATGCTTATAAGTGTGTCAAATTATGTAAAATCAATTTTTAAATTTGTACTATGGAATAATTATACTTTTTTATCCTATTCAGTGGTATCTTCTAATATGTGATGTTGGCACACCCATATGCATGAAGTCTAGAGATGTGAATAACAAAGAATGGTATATTACAATAAATATAACCAAATGATAGGTATAAATGGTAGAAAACGTAGAAGTTACATGGTGACTTTATCCATTTATAGTGATATAATTCTAGTTTAACCATTCTTCTGGAGATATATGAGAAATCAGATCAAATCGAATGCTTAGAATGAGATATGGGTAAGAAAATTTATTAAATTCAAGTCTATATTATTATTTTATTTAACCTAATGAACAATGTTCATCATAATATTGATTAAAATTTCCCAAGGGTCAATCTGTGAAGGTGACCCAATTGATAGAACATGTGGAATTATGGAAATCATATAAAAATGATATATATGTTGGTTAAAAGAGTAGATTAGACAATGAGTTAGAGGGTGTATCAATATTCAATGATTGTCCTAAAACCAAATACCAAGAAATGATCATTTATTGGAAGAGTAATGATTTTAAGGTATTCTTCAATTTTAATGGTTTTTATGGAATAGTTTTTCATATTAATTTTATTGATTTTTTTTAGGATTCATCCTAAAGATACAAAAAAACATGGTTTTTATGATGTACATGCACATTTTAAGACACACTGCAATGCAGGAGCCTGAGATGAACATGATACCTTCTATGACCAATTTTGTTTTACTAGGAAATAACACAACTAAATGAAACCAAAAATTTATTAAATATAACAAAATAGATGTTAATCAGTGTAAAAGGAATAAAATAAAAACATTCATAACCAATTAAACCATCATATGCTTAATATAATGACACCCACTAAAACAAAATATAATCTATCCTAATCAAACCAAATAAACTATATCTTATCAAAATTGAACCAATCCAATCTAATGAATCCCACCCTAAAATGAGTTATAACAAACTAAAAAATAGACTAAAAAATATTAAATCGAACTAAATAGAGCATAATAAATTTAAAAGTAATAAAACCAAACTAGAGAAAAAAAACTCTATGATCCTTTAGCTAATTGAAAAAATACCAACTTAAACTATATGTAACAAATTTACATGACCCAAAAATCAACTATATAAAACAAATCTAACCCAAAATGACCTACCACAAATAGAATCAAACTGACTAAAACTATATTTATGTGAATTAAATGAAAGTAAAATAATTTATATTTATTAAAAATAAAAATAATTGAAAAATAGTTTAACTGAGTCATCATGAAATAAATGAAAAGTAAATTAATCAAACCATTCTGAGAGAAAGGCATGAAAAACACATTTAATAGATCTGAAATATTCTTAACAAGACAAAACTAAATGCAAAAGAACTGAATCAAACCATAAAAAACTATGAAAATATAACTCAATGAGTATAGAATTAAATAAAATTGATTAAAATAAAATAGAATTTAATTTAATTTAACTTAAACCAAAAAAAACATAAACATTGAACTAAAGAAAAGCAAATCAAATTAAATTTAATTTATATGGGAAAAAACAACCTGAAATTAATTATATTGATAAAAATGATTAGATTTGAGACATACTTAATTCCTTCAAATATAAAAGTTTGAAATCATCATAAATTGTTTCTTTTAACCAAAATAACACAAACCTAGTTAAAATAATACAAAATTAATGAAAATTATTAAAACTAAATTAAAGATCCAATCCAACATGACACAACAAAAAATTTAATAAAACTAATCTCAATATACCTTGATCAATGTAATCAAAGTTCATTGAAATTTAATAAAACAAATTTGGTTTTTATTGGTCTATTATTATTTAGAATGAGTTAATTTAGTTTATGAATTTATTATTTTTCAATGATGTATCCTTATATTAATTAATGTCATTTACTGTAATCAACATTGATCATTAAAGTCTCTTTGCCTTGGCAGGATTTTTTTTCTTGAGTATGAGGAAAAAATATGGAAGTGTCATAAATGAAAAAACATGAGAAAATATTACATGTTTTTCTATTTATATTTAAAATTTTGATTCATAATTCATAATTAAATGTCTTATTTATATTTTTAATGGTGTTCCTTGGATACCCTTGAGGATAAAGAAGTTGACAACTTCGGGCCAAATGATCAATTGAGATAGTTGTTAGGTGAGGAGCATGGGAAAGTAAAATGTGGACCTAGGAATAGCATAATACTCATTATGTGTTATCCCTCATTAAGAACCTATCAAAGATTTAGTACCATCGAGCTATAAAATTCTCAAGAAGAAGTAGTTGTGGCCAAAAAATAGTTATATAGGATTGTGAAAGATATAAAATAGTCACTTTTAAATTTCTAGAATTTATCAAAGAAATATGTCCTTCACTTACATCATAGGATTATATGGTTTTTTATTCATGTATATCAATAATGAATGATTTATATGATGCATCAGGTGAAGGTAATGACGGTCCTAGTTGCGGTCAAGTTGATGACACTCCTAGTTATGATGATGATGATGCTAAAGACGAAGTTTCTAGTGAGGATGTTTATGATGTGGGTAATGATTATGATGGTAGTGGTGGTGATGAGGGAGATATTTATCCACTCCATTTTTAAGTTGAAAGTAAATAAAAAAATTATTAATGGTTTCTGATGACTAAAATTGATCAATTGTGTTGATTTTATATGTATGTTTTAATATTATAAATTTTTATAAAAATATTGATATAGTAATAAATTGGTTAGATGATAAATATACAATATATGTATTGTATGGTATGTGTATTGTGCTTGGTATTTTGTTTATATATTTTAGTATTGAAAATTAAGAACTTCTGTATGGGGTTCTAGTGTTTATTGGGGATGGCTGCCTTTAAAAATGGCTTACCTAAAACATTAGTATGTATCTATAACAATAGTTTAGTCTAAAACGTTGGTACACAGAATTTCTTATGGTCTATAGAAAATATTTCAATTAAAACAATTGGTATAGGCTTATAGTGACAAATTAAGACCCATTTTTTCCTAAAACCATTGGTATAGGGTAAACCAATGATTCTATGGCATATACCAATGGTTTAAAACCGTTGGTATAGGGTAGTGTTCCAGTAGTGACAATTCAAAAAAAATATTTAAAGGGATTAAGATTATAATGGAATAAAAAATATAAATAATTTCACCAATACTAATACTTTTTAATTATTCATGGAATTCATGTAACACCATAATTCATCCAAAAAATCGTAATTTTAATGTTTTTAAAATAATTTACTTAATTTTTCATCGAATTTTATCCACCATGATGTCGGTGTTATGTAAGCATTCTAAGTAATTATACCATTACTAAAAATTAAATGTTTAATACTATCATAAAAAAATTATTCATTTTAAATATAAAAAAATTATAATAATTCATCACTTCATTCCTCCTCATATAAAATATATAAGATATATTAAAAGAATAAGAGTGACATTTTGTATTTTTTTCTTTACATAAAGTAATATAAATCTCATTATCAATAAATAATAGAACCAAAATGCCAATTTTTTAATATAGAATGATTATGGTAAGTATACACTCATATAATAAAATAAATTCAAGTTTTATAATGATCATTAAGAATTTATCCATATTTCAAACCCTGTTTAACCAATTTTACCCTTTATCAAGATGACTAATTTTTACTATGTTTATTATTCATGGTGACCAACCCTGAAATTGAGATATTTACAAATTAGAACCTATTGAATATAAATATGAAACTCATTTTTCATTTTTTGATTCCTAGAATTTATAGAAATTAATTTTTTTATAAGTAAAAAAAATTCATCAAAAATAGTTTTTTTAATACCCTTTTAAAACATAAAAATAATTTTACACCAAAATCAATAATACTGGGGATTTTTATTGAATTATTTGGATTATATTTAATATAATGAGAAATATGTGACTTATAATAAAATTAAAAATGCAATTTAATTTTATAATTAAACTAAATTAAACGATGGCTATCGCCAAAATGGTTTTTTTTCACTCATCGTCTAAAAGTCATTTTTTTACAAAATTTCCAAAGTTTTACTATAAAATAATTTTGTCATGCTGATTTAAAAAATTATGTTAATTTTTTAAAATTCACATTCGAAAAGTATCAAAAATTATTTCTAATTACCCGTGTATAAAATGATTAAAAACGATTTTTAAAAGAAAAGTATTTTTAAAGAATAAAAATAGTTTATTCGTATTCTTTAATTAATAAAAAAAATTAGATGAATGGTCAATTTATTAATTAAATTTATTTTTTGTATTGCTGAAAAATTAAATTACGTATAATTCATAATGTAGATATCTTTATTCATACTTATCCACCCAACGACTAGGTTATAATAGTCAAATTGAAATAATATTATTTTGTGAGTTGTTTAAGATCGGGATTGTGTGTAGTGTATGTTATTGAACATCGTGATATTTTAAAAGAAAATATAAACTAAAATATTGAGTTATTATATTCCCCCTAATTAAAAACATCTCTTACTTTCAATTTTAATTCTTATTTTATAAACTGAAAATATATTAACCTAGTAAAAAAATTGGATATAGATTTTTTTCATGAACTTTAATTTCTAGGATTTGACTATAATTGTTATTATTAATGTACCTATAAAATACTCATAATTTAAAATGCATTTTGGAAAATATACCTTGTTAGAAGTGTGTTACTTTCCACATAATATTCAATTAATTTAAATTCAATTTTCTTGAGTTTGAGAAATTCATTTACTATTGGGATATAAAATATGATAAAATTTAATTACTTGATTTATTCCTATTATATAAGCATGATTCATCCTTATAGGTAAAATATCATGATCATGATGAATTTTTTATTCCTATAACACTAAAATCAAATTTTAATTGACCATAAGATCCAAAAAATAATAAAATGTTATTCCTCCTCTCTAAAACTAAATTGGTTAGAACAAGCTAAAATAACAACCAAATATCAACTTAAAACTCCTAAAATATGCTTGATTAAATTATAAACCAAAAATTATAAAGGTTTAATAATTTATTCTTCATTTTATCCCAAATAACCTTTATCACTTATATAGTCACATACTCAAATATGTGAATTCCCTAACCATGTATTTCAAAATATAATTTTTCCCAATTAACCTAAATTGAAATTATATAAAATAAAACATAATACAATAAAATTCACTAAAGATAAACTTGTCATATCATACAATAACATTGAAGATAATCTATTAATTTATACAAAAATATCAAATTTTTATAAAAATTAATTTTACAAGTGATTGATTCTATTCAAAATATGTTTCTAAAATTCACATTTTCTAAATTTTTCATACAACTAAATATTATTAAATAAATCTGTGGATGTTTTCTCTTAAACATCATACAAAACTTCCATTGATAAATACTAATATATAATAATAATATATTCTCTAAATTAACCAAAATTACTCTAAATTTAAATCATTAAAAGTTATATATGTCCATAAGGACTATTCCTTTATTCCCATGTTTCTTAGAAAGATCAACTGATATACTATCCGTGGTGAAAATATTTCAAAGAAAATAAACGTCCTAAATCAACATTTACACTTACCAAATTTTTAAAATGACACTTATTCTAATAAAAGATTAAAGACTGAGTCTCAAAGTAATCCTCATGCTCTTCATAATATTTATGGTATTTAAATATATCATCAAAACATTCCACAATAAAATTATCAAGGTAACCCCTACATTAACTATGGGTTTTGATTCCTTTACTTCCTCTAGGATATATCTATAAATAATGGAACACACATTGTTATCCCAAAATCAATAGTATTATTGATCCGTGGAATACAAATCCACAAAAATTTATCAAATATTCTAAGGGATTTTAATAATTCTCATTTTAGTTATATTCCCCTAAAATTTAGTTCCCCAGGTTTCTACTAAACTTGCTATGAAAGCAATTGATGTTTCCCAACTTCATTTCCCCAAACCCAGTTCTTACTTGTTACATTGGTAAAAGATACAAGGGACTACACCACACATGATAAATCAATTTATATATATTTTCAAACTAAATACATAAATTATTCCCAAATTACATTGGTAATATAAAAACATAGCTTGAAAAATAAAACAATCATGAATCCTTTAATTTCATTCATAGATTCCATATTCATATCTCATAGAAAGAAAAAAAATAAAGGGTGAGATCAAATACTTAGTAAGGGTTAGATATAGCATAATATATCATGAGTAAATAAGGAATAAACACTATGGAAAGTGGATAAATAAAAAAATTTCATACAATCAAAAAATTTATCATTAAATAAATCTATGGATAATGTAAACTAAAAAAACTAACATATAATGACAATTTAATTCTTAATAAATGAAATTCATAATGTTGTAAATTCATGATCTTACTATCTAGGCCTCTAATCCATGATATCTCACATAAATTCAAGGCCTCTCAACCAATATATATTAGATAAATAGGTAAGGCATACACCAAATAACCAAATATTATAACATGATCTTAAATAATCGACATCTAAATCATGCAAACATGTTTGGTCTCATACAACCTGTCAATGCATTGTGGGACTATATATTATTATCCCCCACTTATCAATTACATATGGGTAATTAATTACTCAAATATTGAAGGTAAAATATAATAAATAATCAATATTTCTTATCAATAGATAAATATATGTATTTAATAAATAAAATAGAACATAAATATTTCCCCTATAATCAAAATAAATAATATTCCTGCAATTAGATCCAATTATTGAAATGATATACGGTTAAGAAAATACAGAATATATCCATGATACTATAAATATGGAGATGAAGGATAAAAATAATGTCCAATGAAATGATGGAGAGTGATAGGGAATATGATCATGAGAATGTTAATGACTATTACTCCCTAAATTAGCAAAGGATGAAATAATACAATCAATTTATCATAGCACAACCCATGAAAAAGAAACATGTTTCATAAAGATTTAAAAACCACATAAACATGATCCATAAAAATAAATAACATGGCTGATATAATTAGATATTATCCTCAATTAATCATAAGTAACATCAAAGCTGTTAACATATATGAAAAATACCTTTAAAATAATATTCAAATATTTCTTTGAAAACTGGGAAAATATTATTTTATTTCGATATCTTTAAAAACTAAAATTTATAGAATATTGAGAAAAATAATTTCATTAAAAATAACCATGGAAACCTATAAATTCATATTCAAATAAAATAATGGTCATGACAGCGTGAAAACCCACTCATTCCTTAAATGTTAAAAATAATGAGTTCTTTTACATCTTTGATAAAATGTCCAAAAGTGTCTTATTGAGAAAAACAAAAAGAATATTCCTTTTAAAATTTTTAAAATAAAGTAATATATGGTAAAAATAAATTTAAATGATCATTTGAAAAAATAAAATAACATTATTTTAAATATTTTAACGAATATCAACATAGAAGAAAAAATTCCTCGACCGAAGTGCAAGTAAGGTCAGCTTTTTAAAAAAAACATTTTCTTGACCGTTTTAAGTATCAAAGAGAGTGAGAATTGGATAAAAACATTAAAAAAAATAAATTTATAGAATATATTAAAGAAAATTTAATTATAATACATCATAACATTCCTTCAATATAAATTTTAATTCTAAACAATCTTGATAAAAATGAGATTATGAAATAAAACCTTACTATTTTGGTAAAATTTGAATCAAATCCTATTGAAAGAGAAAACATGAATAAATAAATTTTAATACCATTTATAAATAGTAAATAATGATATAAAATGTTAAATGGGTTATATATAAATTATGTCAAAGAAATTAGGTGCATAATGTAAAGCATGTCTCATTGAAGTGGAAATGAGGAAAAATTACCCTTACCTCAAGTCCAACTTGTTTTATATGTGATCTTAACCTCCAGTATAATAAATTTGAATATATTATAAACATATAACTGAAAATATTAATATTTATCATACCTTATATGATTCAATTGTAACATTATATCACCTTTTTATTAATAATTCATTATTAACATCATCATCTCGAGTGTTTTTTGTTCCATTTTCTCATACATGTTTCTATTTGATAGCTCAATTAATGCATCATGGAAATGGGTTGAAAATATATAGAGTATTAATAATTTCATAATTATAAAATATATACATTATATATAAGTTTATAACCATTTATATATGGTGGTTATGAAAAATGAATTACATCACTTTGTGGAGATGGTAGTCCATACATATGCACAAGTAATGTTTTTATTTTTAAAAAATAGGTAAGAAAAAATATAAATAATAATAAATATTTATATAAACATAATTATATAATAATTATAACATATATTCATTAAATCCATCTTTATTACAAACCATGTAAATTATAAATGAAAAAATAATCACATCACTTTGTGGAGGAGGTAGATCACATGTACACACGAGCGGTGTAATCATTTTCTAATGGATGAAATGTTAAGAATGTAGATAATATATTATATTTATATAAGAATAATTATTTCATTAATATAATATATAAAAATTAAACCCATCATAATAACCAACCATTAAGGTTTGTGATGAAAAATGAAAGACATTTCTTTTTAGTGGAAATAGTTTACACGTACGCACGAGCGATGCTTCCATTTTCCATTGCATGAAAAATAAATTAATAATTAATGTGAAATAAAAATAATAACATTTTATTATATGTAATATATTTATGTAATTATATAATCGTGGTTAGGATATAATATAAATAGTTGTAATAATAAATAAAATAAAATAACCCAGTTAAGAGTTATACATCTTCTTGGGAAATCTTCATTTTTCTTACACCTTAAGCCATCATAGGATGTTCTTAAGGTACTAAAATTAGATCTATAATGTGTGTCAAGAATATATTAAGTTATTTGGGTATTCTTTTTATAATTTAAATAACCCATTATTTTTTAGGAATAGAGGATTGGGGATTCTGTTTTATAATTGAGGGGGTAAAAATATTGTAAATACATAAAATATTAATATATAATATGTGTATAACTCATGTAAAATGGATCTAAAGTTACATTTATTTTACAATAAATAATATATTGTAAAAATAAATTCAACCAATCAAATTTATATAAGTTTATGTGTAATTTTAAAACTTATCGTTTAGTTTAACCTCATTATTAACCCCATTTAACCATAATCGTGCTAACAATTTTTTTAGTCCTTTTGGGTCATGAAAGTAATTTCAAAAATTAAAAGTTGAAAACAAGTGGATAATTCATGATGTATTATAATGTTTACCATAAATTTTAGTTATTATAAGATTTTTATTATTTTTTAATGATTTAAAAATAATTTTTAAACATTAAATACTATTTAATGTCATTTTGGAGACTATTTTTAAAAAATTATTATTAAAGGTGTCAAGATAATAATGAAATTTTAATATAAATAATTATAATACTAATAATCCTCTATTAGTATCCATTAAATTCTTGTAAATTCATAATTTATCCAAAACATGTTACTTTTAATGTTTTTAAAATCATTTATTAGATTTTTCTACTACTTTGCACATGCGCTACGTCAGTGTTACATAAGCGTTCTTGGTAATTATTTCACCACTAAAATTTACAAATAATTTCATATAATAAAAATATATTTTTCATATTAAATATAAATATATATAACCATTCATAACATATTTCTTCATCAAATAAAACATATTATAGATATTAAAAACTGAGAGTGAGATTTAGTATTTATTCATTGCTTAAAGTGATATAAATGTCATTATCAATGGAAAACAAATGCCATATATTTGAATATAGGATGATTATGATAAAAATAAATTAATTAAATAAAATAAATTAATGTTTTATAGTGATCCTCAATCATTAATCCATATTTTAAACCACATTTAACCGATTTTACCCTTTCTCATGGTGACTAATTTTTACAATGGCTACTAATTATTATGACCAAAAATTAAATTTAAATATTTTAAAAAATATAAACTAATTATTATAAATATGAAATAAATTTTTCAAGATTAAATTACTATAATTTTAAAGAATTAATTTTAATATAATATGAGAAACACAACAAAAATGTATCTTAAAAGAAAAAATACCCTTTTAAACATAATAACGATTTTACACCAATATAAAGAATTATGTTGTTTATCATGATCTTAATTCGGTTATTATTAATATAATTATACTTATGTGAATTAAAATAAAATAAGAAATGTAATTCATTTTTCTAATTAAAATAAAATAAATGATAGTTTTTTCCAAAATCGATATTTTTACAATTCACTTAGAAATCCATTTTTTCAAAAAAAATCCAAAATTTCACAGAAAAATTATTTTCAAATGATGATTTCAAAAATGATGTTAATTTTTTAAAACATAATTTCTAAAATTATCATAAATTAATTCTAATTACCAACATATATAATCCTTAAAACCCATTTTTAGAAGAAAAAAAGTTAGCATAAAATGAATTTATTATTACTATTTTCCTAATAAAAACAGTTATATGAATGGTAAATTACATTATTGAATTAATTATTTTTGTCAATGAAACATTATATTAAATAAAATTTATAATTTAGTTATTTCTTTTCATACCTTCTAACTCAACAAAAAGGTTATAACAATCATAGAATAATAATTTTGTTTTGCGGTTCGCTTAAGCTCAAGGTTGTCTGCGGTGTACACTATCAAATGTAGTAATATTTTAAAAGAAAATATAAACTAGAATATCAGTATATTTAACTTAGTAATTTATCTAATATCCCAATAATATGATTATTATAGGGATAAATTAGTTTTTCAGTAATAATCTCGATTAGAAGGTAAATATAGTGGAAAATAAAGCTAATATTTTATGTATTGTATATAGAAAAATTGTCTGTATAAATCTGAATGATAAATTAAAACCAATTTCATGGATTGAAAAAATTAAAATCTTACATGATATATGAGCTCAGTGGAATTATAGTGTTTTCTAAATGGACATGAAGTCAACATTTCTCAATGGTGAACTTGAGGAAGAGGTTTTCATTGAAAAGTTAATCGGTCTAATACTAAATAGTGATGATTCATAAATATATAATCACTTTTTGAGATTAATAAATTTCTCATATCATGGTATCCAATTCCATGAAATAGCTTAATTAGTATTCAATTCAAAAAAATCAAGGTGGATAATAAACTCTATTTTAAGGGAGACAAAATAAACTTTCACATTATGATCTTGTATGTTGATGACAATATTTTTCACAAAAACAAATAGGATACATGTGAGTAATTTGTTTCTAAAATGATGAAACATATATAAAAGTCAATGATTTAGGAGATCACATTATTTTTGGGACTTTATGTTATTAACACAATAAGATATATCAATATATTACAAGGAAAATAGCCTCATGAGTTATTGAATAATTTTGAAATTGAAGAATAGAGAGCTTTATTTACTCTTATAGTACATGATTCCAAGCTATCCCTTGATGAATAAGGATGTAATTTGGATCAAATATAGCTCTGATGGATTATTAGTGGCTTATTTTAGTGGATAACATATAGACCAAACATCATGTTTGTAATTACACTTTGTGTATAGTTATATAGAAATACTTAGGAGTTAAATCAGATATAAGTAAAAACGATCATGTTTTAAATACAAGGAAACATTTATTTTGTATTAAGGTATGAAAAATAATAATATTTTCAACTTTATGGATATTTTTATGTGGATTGGTTAAGTGACATATGAGATTAAAAGTCAAATTATGAAGGTTCATTATTTATTGGAGGAAGATGCATTTATTGACACTATAATAAGAAATATTCAATCACATTAAGAACAACTAATGTTGAGTATGTTATTTCATATCAATAAATATTAAAAATAAAGTGGATGAAGTCATAATTTAAAGACATGTAGGTGAATGTTTCAAACTCATTAATTATCAGAAGTTATAATCAAATTGAAATCAGCTTGTTAGATAATAAAATTGATTGAGATAATAATTTAATTATTTTACAGGTGTGTTTCAATTATTTAATCCCTAAAAATTAATCAATTTGAGGTGATTTTCATAATTTAATTATTTTTGGTGAATTTTGGGATTAAATGTGAAAATTAGTTAATTATAGAGATTTAGAAATTTTCTACAGCTTTGTTATTTCAAGAATATATTTTAAAAATTTTATCCAAATTGATTTATTCCTTTTTTCATGATTTATTTGTTTGTGGGTTTCAAGTCTCTTTTTTGACAATGATCCAAATTGAATCTCATTGGACTAGAAAAATCAATCAAGTGGACAAAGTTTTCTAGGCGACTGAATGGACCCCACTTCAGTAATTGAAGCAAATATCACCTAAGAAACCTAAAAATTTGGTGATTCTAGTTGGATTGGAAATATAATTCCTATACCCATTTTATAATTAAATTTAATTTTGAAATTCAGTCATTAATGAATCTATTTAATGTGTAAAATTAGAGGTAGTTATGAAGTCTCCTCAAGAAGAAAAAGTATTCTTTAATAATTCAAGAATACTTTTTATAAAACATTTCCAAAGAAACTGGTATATTTGTGGAAGCGTGTAAAATAGATAGAGTTCATATTCTTTAAAGAAATATTTATAATATTTAGATATTTATTATGTGAAATGGATACAATATTTCATATTATTGAATCTATAGGGAAAATTTTCCACCCCTCAATCCTATAAATATGTGTTTCCATTTCCAATGAAGGGTGTTGTTGAAGAAGGTTAAAGAGGTGTTGTGATGGAGTATTGGTGTATTCAATTCCTGTGTATTTTATCTTTTATATTTTTTGAGTTTCATAATGATTTTTTCTTCCCCTTTCAACTCTCTTACCCTTCACGTGGTGGTGTAAAACCATTGAGTAATCGGGGAAGGGAGAGTTTCACTTTTTTAATAACAGAGTCTATGATTTAATTGAAACTATATTTTTCTACTAAATGAATTATATTTTCAATGGTGTAAAATAATCTTAATTATATTTTATTTTGGGTTTTTGTTTCATTAATTTTATATAGATTTGGTTGAATAACTTTAAACTCCCTCTATCTAGTGCTATTTATCTCAATTGAGGAAATCGTTTTAGGTAGTGAGTGTCTAAAGATCATTGGAACATATGTGGAATTTATAAATAGTTTCTAGATTTATAAGGTTAGACAATTCCCAATTAGTACTTTCCTTAATATTTTGTGAAATGTTTATCAATTTTCTTGCATATAGGAGTGATTTTCCATGCTTCCTTCAACCAAGGGTGATTAATAACTCGATCATGGAGTCCTTAATTTATCATTTAATATTAAGAGAGTTGTAATGACCTTTATGACTATTATGACATTTAAAAAGGTGATACTACTCTAATACTATCACTATCTTCATCATCCTATGTTCAGACATTATTTCAATTGATTTCTTTATTTTTAAAATAAATTGATTTCAAGAAAACTTCCTCTCCTTTCTCAAATTTCAAGTGGAAAATGTGATTGTTGTGCATTCCATTCTAGATACAACCTAGTCTAACCACTTTAATTCACTTTTATATTATTAAATATTATTTTTTTCACACCCCGTGAAAAACACATGTCAAAACATGGCATCATTTCTAGGGTGGCAGTGCCAACAATCTAATTTTTAATTTTTGTAAATATTTATTTTTCTATCATTAAAAAAATCTAAAAATATATTTATCCCCATTGTATTCCAATTTTAATTATTATACATGGATTGAATACTAACATATTGAAAGAGAAATGGTGAAAAATAATTGTATGGCCCTATTCCAAAAGGATGAGGAACTCACTATTTTGGCCAAGAAAATTTTGAATGGCCATTCCATAGGTCTGTTACATAAAGAAATGATGGACATGGTTAATCGAGTCAAAATTTAGTATCAAAAATTAAATTCCACAGAGGAATTACCATAGGATAAGGGACCTCAACCAGAACCAGAAGCAGAACCAGAACATTTGGTGAAAGTGAATTCTCCTCTCATCTTTCAAATATATGATCTTGAATAACTACCTCCATCTAGTGAAATTCAACTCAATGAAGCACTTCCCACTGTAAAATAAATTGAATCCAAACAAACACAAGGAGATAATATTTTCTTGAACCCGTTAACATCACATTTTATTGAATTTGATTTTATTATTACCTCCCCTTTCTTAAAATTTTTAAATTTTATAAACACTTGGGTTACCTTGGAAGATGATGAAAAAAAAAGAAACACCTAATAAGGAACATCTGGAGATCCATGAAGAAGTTGAACAGTTATTGGGGTGAGTTCATGGGGAGATACATGTATATTTTCCTAAGGAAATGGATAAAAAAATATTCTTACATTGAAAGGGGATTATTTGATATTGATTCTTAATGCTTTAATTTTTTTTCAAATTGAATTACACTCTAAATTTCCCTTTGATTATCCCATTGATTCAACATACCTTGAGAAGGAATTAGAGAATGAATAAAAGGTTATAAAAGTGGAAAAAAATGGCAGGACTCATCCTTTTTTCTACCTACATCATACATGTTGTGTCTCATTTTCAGGGGGATATATTTTCTATAATATGTCCTTAGAGTCCTCAACAAAAATAATTATGTGCATGATGAAAGGAAGAATTGTTGGTGATTTATATTAAAGAAACTCAACCCATCATCAGATTGGGGATAACCAACCCAAACTACCCTTCTATTGGTAATCAAAAATCGAGGACCAAATAGGGGATTAAACCAAGATATATCTTTATTTTCTCATTATATTTTTTTTATTTTCTTTAAATAAATTTTATATATTTTCTTTTATTTTTCTTGTTGTTTTTTCATTGTGCAACACTTAGGAGCTTAACTCAATGGTTCGCTACAAATAATTTAGGTTGTACCTCTCCTTAACACTTACTTTATTATTGTGATTCACTTAAAAATATACTTAAAATGATAGATATACTTGAATGAGTTATGAAAACGGAATCATTTATGTTTGGGGAATGGAAAAATTTATGTTTAGTATTTTCAATTTTTTATTTTCAAAACAAATTGTGTTTTTTTTTAAAAAATATGTTTTTAAATTCAAATTTCTATGTGTTTTTTAAATTTTAATCTAAAATGATTATCTTTTCCAATTTTTAACCACATTCCAATGGGATAAATAATTTATCCCATGAAACTGAGTTTAAATGAATGCTGAAAATCGCTTTGTTCCCTATTTAAATCTTCGGTATTTTCATGAAAAGTACTCCAATTTTTGAATCTCAAACCACATCGCACTATCTTTATCATTGAAATCACTTTCCCTGGAGTCTTATGAACCTATTTTTTCACATTAATTCCATTCACCTAACTTATTAAATTATCCAAACCATTCTTCCTTTAACTAGAATTTGATTTAGTCCTTTTAAAACATGAGTGTTTTAGGTACATGTGTTTTAAATGATTGAGGCATTTCATTGGTTTTAAAGAACAATTTTTGAAATAATCCTTTTAATTCTAATATACCTTGTTCATTTAATCCCCATATCCCTACTAATACATGAATATACTATTAGGATATCCACATTACAAGCCAATTTTCTCTTTCCAACCTACCCTTGAAGTGAAATTTCACGATCTAGTTGAACTTAAGTATGGGGGGAAGCTATCTTTTGTTGTGTTACCTCACATGTTGATACGTTTTGTGGGAAATAAAATGATTATGAGATATTTTTTCTACTAAAAAATCATTCTGTTGAGATTTTTGCCTTTATATAAATTTCATGATTAAAATTTTTTCGCAGATCTTGATCTTCAAATGGAGAAATAAAGTTATGAATATTTTGTGATTTCAAGAAAAATTGTGTTTGATAAGATGGATATTTTATCATATAAAATTATAAATGGTGTGAAATTTCCTTGAGTTTTCTAGATTATGGAGTTGATTTTCTATTAAGGGGAGTTAGGAGGAGAACACACTTGAGTGAAAATTATAATCTTGAAATTTCGTTTCGAAAACAGCCAATCCCTCCTCATTCTGCCTCAGAATTTTAAAAATATAAATCCTACCAACCAAAATTCATAGAAAAAACATACAAATTCATCATGATAAAAACATTTCCTTGACTCAAATCGAGTGTAGATATAGGAATTAATCAATCTAAGGGTGACAATTTCATGAGTTTGGATGGGAAAAGCCCAATTAAAAATTCACATTTATGATATGAGAGAAACATCATGTGAGTTTGTAGTTTTTTTTGCATGGGAGGAGAAATTAAGAGAATAAATAATGAATGATATAAAAATAGAACATTAAATAATGGTTTTATATGAGGAATGATGTCTTTTTTTCTTGGCATGGAATTGGTGGATCTTATGAACATGTGTTTTGAATTTTATTTAATTTCATTTTGATGCTTACTTGTCTTGGATTCCAAGTTCTAAGTATAGGTTAATTGATTGAGATAATATTTCCATTATTTTTCAAGTTTCTATAAATTATCTAATCCCTAAAAATTAATAAATTTTTGCTTATTTTTATCATTTTATTATTTTTTGTGAATTTTGGGATTAATTTTGAAAATTTTTTAATTCTGGAAATTTAGTAGTTTTCTATTGCTTATTTATTTTTAGCATATCTTTTAAAATTTTGACCCAAATTGAGTGATTCATTTTTTTTGTCTTTATTTGTTCATGGTGTTCATGTTTTTATTTTTTACCAAGATCCAATTCAAAATTCACCTACCCATAAAAATCAATCACGTAGAGAAAGTTTGTTGGCTGAAAGAATGGACCCCGCATCAGTAATTGAAGAACATCTCAACCAAGAAACCTCCAAATTATGTTATTTTATTTGGATTAAAAATTTAACTATGAGTCTCATTTTCCCAATAAATTTCACGAAGAAATTTTTTCATTTAGTTATCAATTTAATGCTCCAAAGTGGATAGAGTTGAGAAGTCTCCTCTAGCAGAAAACATCTTATTCAGTAATTTCAGAATAAATTTTATGAAACTTATCCAAAGAATATTATATTTTGAGTAATAATTATAAAGAGATATAGGATCAAATTGTATGAATACATATTCCCTATATTAAGATATTTATGAAGAAAAATGCATTCAAAATTTCATAAGATTGAATTTGGAGGGAAACCTTTCCACCCCTCAAGCCTATAAATATGTGTGTCCACTTCCGTTGAAGGGTGTTGCTGAAGAAGTTTAAAGGGGTTTAGTAATAAATTATTTTAGTCTTGAATTGTTGTGTATTTTATCTTTTCTATTTTCTTAGTTTCACAATTCTCTCTTTTTCTCCATCGAACTCTCTTACCCTTCACTTGGAGGGGTAATACCTTTGTGTAACCAGGGAAGGGAGACTTCCACTTTTATAATGGAGAAGTCTTGTTCATTAATTTGAAACTCTTTTTAATGTTTAATTAATTATATTATCATTAGTGTACAATTATATTAATGTGAATGTATTTTTGGTTTTATTTTCATTCTTTTTTTATAGCTTTGGATGAAGAAATTTGAACTCTCTATGCCTAGCGCAATTTGTCTCAATCTAGAAAATTGTGTTAGGTGGTGAGTGTCTACATATTGTTGGAACATGTGTAGAATTAGTAAATTCTTTCAAGATTTATGATGAGAAATAAATATAGATCAGGACTTTCCTAAGTATTTTGGTAATGGTTTGTGAATTTTCATGCACATAGGCATATTTTTTATTGCTTCCTTCAACCAAGGTTTGTTTACAACTCGATCGAGGAGTCCTCCATTTATCATTCTATATTAAGAGAGGGGGACTAATCTTTATGACTATAATGACATTTAAAAGGTGATAAAACCCTAAAACCATCATTATCTTTTTCAAATTGTGTTCAAACATCTTTTTAATTCCTCTATTTATTTTTAAAATCAATCAATTTCCAAAATAACTTCTTCTTCTTTCCCAAACTTCAAGTGAAAAAAGTGATTATTGTTCACTCATCTTAGGAGAAAACCAAGACTAACCACTTTACTACATTTTTATATTAGGCAATATTTTTTTTCATCACACCCCATGGAATTAAATTGTCATTCCCACAACATTAATGGTTAAAATGTATAGATATCAATTATAACTTCATCAATAAGAAGGTGGAGCATGGAGAGATTTCATTGGAATTTTTTTTATTGTGGGAGTAAGTAGAGGATGTCTTGAAAAATACCTTAATGAAGGATCGCTTCTATAACATGATAGTGTTGTTGGGAGTTCATTCTCTCCCAAAATACATGTATGCTTCTTGACTTACATTCCCTATTTCATTACTTTATATTTTTTGATGAAATGGGAGAATAAAAAATAACTAATATTATAAAGTGGGAGAGATTCAATGTCTTTCTTCAAGTGATGATCAAGGGGGAAACTGAAGAAGTTTTTATAAGAGAATAAATGAGGTGTTTCTGGATATCGTAAGGAAAGGATCTCATATAATTATTTCCATTTTTCCTACAAATCCGAAGGGGATATATAATATTCATCATGAAGAGAATTATCAAGGGAATATGAGTTCATCCCAATTGGGACACGGTTAATATAGTATTAGTTTTTATATATAAAGTTTAAAGAACTCTAAGAACATAATTTTATCCTATGATTTAGTGTCTAGATAACATTCACATTGGAAGCATGTTATGACTTATTTTTTGAGACAATTTGATGTATCCCATGTTGGTTACATAGGTACTCTTAGACTAGTTTAAATGTTTAGGTTAATACCTCCCTCTAACAGCCTATTTTTTGGGGTAGAGTTAGGTGTCTGCCCTTTGACCACATTAGTCAGAATTTGAGATGTCTACTGTATTCCAATGTCCCTTATGGAACAATATAATGTAAACTAGGGAAGTTGTGTCTTAATTGGGTGTGGATTATATTACTCACATCAATGATGGAATAACTCGTGTACTAGTTAATAAGGTAGGCTCATACCACCCCTTGACATCATGGTTTTCTAGGTGGAATCAGGGATATAAAATTTTGACTACATTATTTGGTATCAAAGATAGCCTCTATAAAACAATGTCCCATTAGGTTCATCATAACACAAACTACCCAGTCATAATGGGGTTGGGATAATTTTTCCTAAATTGGTTATAGAGGAACTCGTATATTGGTTAATAAGGTAGGTTCCTACATCCCCCTAACAACCTTGTTTTTTGGGTGAAGTTACAGTTTAAAATTTTAACCATATAAAATTTCATTCATGAGTTTTAAATGTGGTTTTTTATGTTGTATTTATTGATAACATGTTCATGGATTATTGAGAGGTTGTTTTTAGTTGAGTCATCTGAAAAGTATTGGAAAAATATAAGAAATAATTGAATATGGCATGGTGAATATCTAAACATGGTATGGTGCATAACTAAAATGGATTTTGAAGAAATACATGTGAAATAGTTTCTTCATTAGTCATGATATCAGGGTGGTATAGTGGTAGACCACATGAAGGCATGAAACAGTTGTTCAATGTTCTCTTTTGTTATTGAAGATGAAAATAACACCCATGGAAGTGCTTATTATGATGTTGAAATTGTTCTTTAAAAACTAGAGGGAAGAGCGAACAAGTGACCATGGGGAATAGGTTCAGAAACAAGAATTTTCACATCCCATGTTGAAATATGAAAATTTTTTGTTCCATGATTTAAAAAGAAATATAATAAAAATCCCAAAATTATAGGTCAATGATAAAGAGGTTTATTTTGTGGAAGAAGTGAGAAAACAATCGTAGTGAGTTTATAATTTCAAAGGGGAAGCTGGAGGTGGACTATAGGGAGTTGATTTTGAAATGGGTGCTTTAGAGGAAAATGTCATTGAAATTGGAATGATTTTTGGTGTGGTGATTCTACAATGTCATGGGGATTGAATTGAAGATATATCTAAGTGATTAAATGAACATATAGAATAGAGAGATTGGAAACATCACTATAAAAAATGTTAATTATTGGTGTTTTTCTTTTTCCATTTTTTGCATTAGCGGCATTTTAAAATGTTGCTAATTCATTTATAGATGTTTCTAAAAAAGATCATTAAATGAGGTGTTGCCAAAAATTTTGATGTTTTAAAATTTCTCTATTTAGTGACTGCTTATTTTCCAACATTTATAAAAAATGTCAGTAATTTTTTTAGATTTATATTTTTTAAAAATTTATATTTTTTATTTATCAAGTTTTTTATAGAAAATGTATTTTTTAATATTTTTTCAATATATAAAAATTTAAAATAAAAAATAAATATACATCACAAAAATACCCCCCCCCCCATACACCACACCCTCCTACAATCCCCCCCCCCCACTCGTCATTACCTCATATCCTTATGCACCCTAGCCCACCTCTAGTTCCCCATCCTCGAACACTGCTCCCCACCCCCATCCCACCCCATCCCCTCTAATCATGTATCCCTAGAAGCCCCACCCCCTACAATTCCCCACCCCTATTTGATGTCCCCCCTCCACCCCACCCCCTCCATATCTTATATCCCTTTGTCACCCACCCCACCTCCAGTTCCCCACCCTCATCCCATATCACGATATGTTGTTAACCTCTTCACCCCACCCCACCACCAATTCGGCACCCTCATCTCTTACCCAAATACGTTCTTCACCTCTGCGCCCCACCCCACCTATAACTCCCCACCCCATCTCGTATCCGATTATGTTGTTCACCTCTACGTCTCACCCCACCTCTAGTTCATGACCCCACCCCCATACATTTCTTACCTCTACGCCCTCACACCCATGCCCTGAATAAAATAGCATGCGCTGGAAGTTGATCCATGTACCTACAGCATCACAACAATTAACTGAACCAACCCAACTATTAGGATAATTATTATGTTCATGTATTATGTTATGTTTATATATAAAAATAAATTTCAGTATTTAAAAAATTACCAATATATATATATATATATACGTTTATATTCTATATATATGTGTGTGTTTTTTTTACATATATGTTATATATATATATGATTATATTTTATGTTTATATATATATTTTTTTTACATTTTATGTTTATATTTTATTTTTATTTATATGTTTATATTATATGTATATATATATATACTTATGTTATATGTGTGTGTGTGTGTTTATTATATCTATGTGTGTGTGTGTGTGTTTACATATGTGTGTATATTTTAAATATATAATATCCTTGTATATATATCTGTGTGTTTGTGTGTGTGTTTTTATATGTGTGTGTGTGTGTGTAAATATATATGTGTATGGACACACACAAAGATATATATATATAATTATCCATGTTTTAAAATACTGGTAAAAATGTCACTAAAATAGTCATGTTTTTCTTAAAAACGTGACTAAATATAAAATTTTTAATTGTATTATGTTATATATATACTTTTCAATATTTAAAATTTAATAATATATATATATATTAATATATATATATATATACCTTTATATTTTATATTTTCTATTTTATGTTTATATATATTTATATATGTTTATATTATATTATATATATATATTATATATTAAATATATATATCTGTGTGTTTAAAATGTGTGTGTTCATATTTTATAGATATATAGGATTATATTTTATGTTTATATTATATATATATATATATATATGTTTATATTGATATGTGTCTGTGTGTGTGTTTATATGTGTGTGTGTGTTAGAAAATATATATGTGGTAGTATACATATATATAATTAGCCACATTTTAAAACACTGGTAAAAATGTTACAAAAATAACCATTTTTCTTAAAAACGTGACTAAGATTAAAATATATGTGTGTTTTTATATATAAATATATGTGTGTCTGTGTTTACATATTTTAATATATATATATATCTATCTATATGAATATATATTTACATTGATGCGGGAAAATGGGATATATATATATATATAGCGATGTTTCCTTAAAAACATCACAAAACTACAAACATTTCCTTAAAAACGTGCCTAAATTTTCAACGTTTCCCAAAAACATTGGTAAACAATACTACGAAATAGATTTTTAACAGCACATACATTTATCAGTTCTAGAAAAAATCATTGATAAATGTGTCCTTTATCTGTGTTAAAGAAAGTTCTCATAAAGGGTGTATTTTATTAGTGCTAAAAAATGATAAAATGTACCCTTTATCAGTACTTTATTTTTAGAACTTATAATGAGTTTCATTTATTAGCGTTTTATTTTTATCACTTGTAAACGGTATCCTTTATCAGTGTTTCTATAGCACTGATAATGCTCTGGAATAAAATAAAATAATTTAAAAAGTTAAAAACGAAAAATGAGTCACTTCAAAAAAATATTAACAATTTAATAAATTAAATAATTATAAATAAAAATGAATAAATTATATATATTTATATATATGTAACAAATATTAAAAAATAGTATATATTAAATATATAGATATCTAAAATGAAAAAAAATAAATTAAATTAAAAAATAAAAAAAATGTGGAAATTCAGAAAAATACTAAACATTCTTTTAATTAAATAATTATTGATAAAAATTAATAAAATTAATATATATATATATATATTATAAATATTAATAAATAGTATACATTATGTATAGATATATAAAATTAATAAATTGTAATAATTAAACAAAAAAATTAAAAATGGATAAATTTTAATATTAAACGAAAAAATTAAAAATTTACAACTTAAAATTTGTTAAAAAAATATTAATGAAACAATTATTAACAAAAATGAATAAGTTTAATATATATATATATTAATTATAAATAGTAATAAATAATATATATTAATTATAAATATATAGAAAATGAATAAAATGTAATAATTAAAAACATGTTAATGTCTTATTCATTTTTAATGGTTTTTATACAAAATTATTCATTAATACATTTAATATAAAAATATATTCATATGTATTTATATATATATATATGTCAATATATATAATATTTCCTAAAATATGATTTATACAGTAAAAAATATTTATGTTTAAATTAAATAATTCATATTTTTAGTGAAAATGGTATACAGTTAAAAATTAATATTAATTAAAAATTATGACTAATTACATCGAGTAGTGGACATAATTTAAAATTGTATGATTTTTCAAATTAACATATATCAAACATGTGTTACGTTGATTTCACATACATATACGTAATTAATGCATTTTTATATACAATGCACACACACAAATATTTACTCAATTAGTGAAATATTATATAGAAGCACATACACCTAGTTTTTATGTAATTTATTCAAATTTTAGTATTTATTTTAGAATTTCATTATAACATGATACATTTAATATATTATGTTTTAAATCTATAAATTTCGTTTATTTATTTTTAATATCATTACCGTTAGGTATTATTTATTTATTTTAATTTATTTATTTAGAATTTAATCATTTTCAATTATTTATTTTTATATATTTTTTTAATATATTTTTTTATTTTCAATATTTATTCATCTTTATTTCAATATATATCTTTATCTTTTGTAACATTTTATATTTAATTAATAAAGCATGTCCATTTTTTCAATATTTTTAAAGTGTACTCATTTTTAATTATTCAATTTCATTTATTTTTTACATACATGTATTTGAGGTTATTTATTTGTTAATAATGTCAAAAATATATTTTTAAATAAATATTTATAAATGAATATATTTAAAAATTGATATTTATTGTATTTATAAAATTATATATTTATAATTTTAAATTAATAAAAATTAATTTTTAAAAAAGTATTTGTATGATCATATATATTTAAATAATTATAAAATTATAATAATTTTATTTAAATAACGAATATATTTACTATATTTTTATTTTTATTTTTATTGTTTTTTATTTATTATATGTATAATTATATAAATATATATAATCATATAAATGTATAAATATATTTTTTATGTATTTATTTATTTATTAGTGGTATAAGTGAGAAACTCAAGTGTGGGTGAATTAACTACCCAAAAATATTTTTTTATAAAAACTTTTTTAAATTAAATCCCCCTGTCTAATTTAAAACAACTTAGTTTAGAAAAATATGAGATCATTATATGATTTGATCATTTAAAATATTTCTCTAAATTCTCAGTTAAAACAATCATAAGATTACTTTAACTTTTGAAACTGGTTTACATAATCAAAAGCTTATAAAAATGATAATTAATAATAACTATCAGAGTCATGGTTTTGTTTATAGTTTAAATAAATTTAGTTTTATATCTTAGACATCAAAACAAAATAAAACAAATTTGCATATCATAAATAAAAATAATATGTTAATCCTTAAGCTCAGACATAGTCGTCTCCACATAGAAATTACATGCTACAAAGCAGTTTATATAAATATAAACTTTTGATCCACAGCCTGTATTGGGTTTTATAATATTACAATGACTGTCTAGGCCATATAAGGATTTATTCCATAGTTTTCATGGGGGAAAAAATAAACAGGTCACAACCGGGCCTCTACCAAAACACATGGGAACCAATTGTAGACTGTATTAAGAACATATCTAAGTATCTTCCATTTTAAAGTAGTATACTATGTGTGTGTGTGTGTTTGTATTAAACAGAGTAACACACACTACTAATTATTTAAATGATATATAAAGTAAACAGAAAAAATAATATTCTAGAAGTAAATGTGTTTCTCTATCTAATAAGCTCTATAGATCATGCCTCCTTGAAGATAGTTAAATGGTAGCTCAAGTCTGGTTTGAGAAATTGAAGCAAAAAATAATATTGTAATCTATTTTCTCTTGACTATAGGAAGTTAATGGGTGAAATATGTGTGTCATCTTCCTTAGTCGAGTGTAAGAAATATGTAGTAGGTAATCTCTTCTAGTTCTTGAAATAATTTCAAGCTCACTTCACATATGTCTCTCTAAGTGTATCTCCACATTTATCATCTTCATACCTTTACATGAGGGGGTCTTCTTCCACTTTTATAAGCATTGTGCATGAGTATCCATATGAGCATCCAGATATCTTTCTTCCTCATATTGGGTGCTAACACATTATTTAATGAAACTCTGTAAACATTTAAAAAATAATAATTATAAAAATAATCGGTATTAAATTTTATAAACTAGCCATTTGAATTAGTTGATTCAAAAAGATAAGTAATAGTAGAGGCGAGTGTTTAAAATGGTGAACCTACTAAAAATTTATAATGTCTGGTGATGAGACATTAGAATGATGTCATTGAATATAGTAGTGTTTCCCTTGAACAATAAAACTCTCTGGTGGTATGTCAAGATGGAAATGTGGCAGGCTGGTGGTGACTCTTCTAATGGTGATTCATCCTGACACTATCATTTTTTTCATTCTAGTGGTATGAATTCATTAATAATATCTCAAGGAAATAGTGAGAATTTTTTATCAGTGTCACTTACATTTTCAATTCTTTATCTCTCTGATGACTCATTGTAGATGGTGCCTGGATCTGGTGTGGTGACTTCAGGCGTTATCACTTTTTTGGTGGTGATACTTTGGTGATGGTGATAATTTACTGGTGGGGTCTCATCCTTTTCCAAAATTCATTATAATTTGTCTTATAACGTAATGTTATAACATAAAACATTAATTTAATTAATATCATAGTAAACATGATTGTGTGATCATTAAAATAAGTAGGTCAACAATCTCCTCCTTTTTGATGATCACAAGTCATGGAATTTTATGTACATTATATCAAAGATAAATAATAGCATCAAGAGTTAAGAGAATACACAGTGTATGAAAGATAATAAGAAGATGGTTTCAAGGATAAATTAATCTAGATATCAAAGGTAAATCATGAAAATCAAGATATTGTATAAAATATATAAACAAAGTAATCAATAATAAAAACACTATTGTATTAAAGAAAACAAAACATAAATAGAAATAAACACTATATTATAATTCTCCCTAATTTGGGATTATCAACAAGTGAATAGGAAAATAAGAAATGGAATATAATAGAAACAATCCAAGAAATTCAAGAGAAATGGAATAACATGAGAAGTTCTGTTAAAAAAATGAAGTTTAGCCACAAAAAGTGATGAAAAACAAAAAATCAATCAAATACACAATTTCTAATCATTAACAATATAAGGGTTTGGATGAAGAATATAAAGGGTATTTTCCCTTATCTTTGGACTTGTTTAAGGTATTGGTAATGGTGATTGAGGATACAGTAGTAACATCAGTTAAAACTAACAGAGGGTGAGGCTCAGGAATGATTATGGGTTTGAGGTTCTACACTACCTATCTATAAGTAAGAGAAACTGGATGGAATCTAGCGGGCCAAGGGGTATTTAGATTTACGGTTACACAAGGCCTTAAGAACTTGGGCTTCGTAACAAGAGGAGTTAGGTGATCCGTCATAGTTATGGCTTCATAATCCACTAATGTTTTCCCATGGACATAAAAAAGGCTTCATCAGATTCATAAAGTCAATTATAATGTTTTCGCCTCACTCCATCATACTGAAAAAGTCCTTCTTTTCTTCCATTAAAAAGCTTCAACAGATGAATCATGACCTTTAATTGATCAAATTTTCCCTTAAAGGCTCGGTTGATAGGATGTGTCCTCAAAATATCAACCAAAAACTTGAAATTTGTATCCATGGAATGCTTAGTATAAATCATTTATAGATAATAATTTATCAATTTGGTTATAGTATCTATATCTAATTTCATGTCCTTATCATATTCTATAATCAAATTGATAGAATTATCACTTTTATACCTTATTCTACTCAAAGTCTCCTAAGGTTGTTCTGGCACAACACTGGAAGCTACAAATAAATGAAATCCATCCCCCAACACATATTTGAACTAATCAACATTAAAAATAGGTGTAGTAGTAGTAGTAGAACTATAATCCATAGAAGTAATATTTTCAACTCTTTCTAAAAAACCATTCATACTGGCTACAAATGTAGACCGAATTCCATCAAAAATAGATCTTAAATACTCCAACTCACTAGAAAGTCTTTTATTCTCAATTTCTACTTCTTGGATGTGATGCATAATTTTTTGTTGAATGTGTTGAATCACCAACTCAAAAGGTACCTCACATCTTGATTACATTGATTAGAAATAAGTGGTTCTTGACTCTTCAAAAAACATAAAAATATCTAAAATCATATTTTCTCTAAAATCAACCAAGTCACCCTTGGTGACCATATCTGTTGGGATATGAGGAGGTTTAGGAGCAGGTCCTCTCACAGAAGAAGACCACTCTAATAAACTAGTTACATCAATCTAAGCAACCATTGATCCTTTAGGATCTCTTTTTTCTCAAATGGAAGGTTCACCATTATTTTGTGAACTACCAACTTTACTAGAAAATCAACCCCATTCTTTAGACATTAAGTATATCCAACCTTCTGAAGGATTACCAAGAAACTCCACCACTAAAGAAGCTGCAATTGTAAGAACAACCATATCTTGAACAATAGGAGGAACCTCATCAGCATGAGTCTCAACATATCTCTATTTATCAAAAACTTGTTCGTCATGCTGTACTCCTATCTTCTCACCCACATGCTTCTCAATAATATAAATAACCATCATCTTCTCAACAACTTTTGATTCTAAAATAGTCTATCCATCAGTAGAAGATAAAGTATTAAATCCATTAGCAGGATCATTCACTTGATGATTTCCATGATTTTGTGATTTCTCCTTCTCAACATATGCATATCCCTCTTTTCTTCTAGGTAGATACACTACACCAATAGAGTTAGGACTCTCTTATGATCTAGAAAGATAACCCCCAAGATAAGTAAGTAGATCTTGTGGAATACCAACATCATCACTTTTAATTTTCCCATTACAACCATAAGGATTTGATCCTTCATCATTATTATCATTTCATTTTCCTCTTCAAAATCACCATCTCCATTATCCTAATAATATTTGGAAGAACATTTTAATTGTTATTCATATAATATTTTTATCTCTTCCTCATCACTTTTTACCAATTTCTTTCTCTTAGGGGTATACCTAGGTGAACAAGGACCTCCAATAGAAATAATAGGAGATCTAGGAGAGAGGGTCGGGTCACTTCTCTCATCAATAGAAAATTCCTTCTCCTCTTCTTCTCTAGAGGAAATACTCTCTTATTCCTTATCACTATCAGAGTACTCAACAATCTCATCAGGTTCCAGACCAGGGTCACTAAGATTTCTTGGTCTTGAAGGGTATTCCACTAGGCTAAACTCACCATAAATATTTTCATTATCACTAACCCAATTATTTTTTCATGGATTCTAATTGATGTGTGTCCTTTTAAAATTATTCTAATGATGGAAAATCCACAACAGTCCACTATAAATTCTTCATCTTTACAACTAATCCCTTGTCTTTTAGCATAACAGAAATCATCTTGGGATATATTATATAATTGGACCTTGAAGTTGGCATGGTTATTTATATCAAATGAAACATAAAAAATCTTCAAATATTTATCTTCTTCCATCCTTTTAGAAAATACAACAGGTAGAAATCCTTGTAACTCATTGTATCAATGTCACCCTTCCTTGGATAGAGAAGATATTGTATGATCTTGAAAACTAACCAAAATTCACCGACAAACACAAAAGAAATTTTCATTCTAAATATTTCATCTCTATTTAACTAAGTAAGGATTATTTATAGATGAAATTATCACCATCATCTTAAATTGTTCCTAGATAATATTTTTCAATACCCTCATGTGGAACTTTTAAACATTCAACCCACTTTCTAGAAGAAAACACAAACTTGTGGCCATTGATCCTTGTTCTTTCCCAATATTCATTTTCTTATAAAGAAAACTCAACATATTAAAGGAACATAATTACTAAATTTGGATAAAATGGACTATAATTTTAAGGGAAACATTCCATCCATCAATGACCTTGAAGAACTCAAAGAACAAAGGACTATTTGAAAGTAGTTCTCTTCTTGTACTTCTTTTCTCGGCACAACTACATGATTTGATAGCTTTGGATTCTTGGTTAAAACTGCAGTAGACTAGATCGATTCCCCTTTCTTATTATTCCTTTCTAAATTTGACTCATCATGAGAAGACTCTGAAGGACACTTAACTATGGCCATGGAGGTTAGCTCGATTGGATTGGTTGAAGGTGAAAGGAAGAGGAAATTAATGTCTAAAAATTTCATAGGTCTCAAGAGGAAAATTCTTAAGGAAATAGTGAACATTGTAACTAGATATAATATAACATATATTATCATTTGAGAATTTATGGATTCATAAAATAAAAATTGAAAAATTGGACAAAAATTCAAGTCAAGTTCTAAAATTAACCGCAAAAAATAAAAAACTGATGGTTTAAAAAACATAATGTCATGAAGAATTCATAAAGGCATGAGAAAATTTATAATGGTGAGAAGTCTAATAGTGAGAAATCCAATGGTGAAAAGTAACATGGTGAGAAGTACAAGGGTGAGAAGTTCAACAGTGATACATGCTCAATGTTGAGACATACCCAACAGTGAGACATACCCAATAGTGAGACATACTAAATGGTGAGAAGTTCACAATAGAGAGTCTCAAAATATTAATCTTAACCAAAATTTATCATACCTAATTCTTTTTTGAGGTAATTAATTCTCTCAGAATTCAATTTCTTGGTAAAGATATCAGGAATCCGATGTTATGTACCAATGTATTTAAGAGTGATACCACATTTTTGAAAATGATCTCTTAAAAATTGATGTCGTACATGAATATGTTTTGTTTTAGAATGTAATATAGGATTATTAGAAATTTTAATACCACTTTTATTTTCCCAGTTTATAAGGACATGTTGGAATTGATATCCATAGTCTAGTAATGTGAGATTCATCCCCAATATTTTCCAACAATATCTACCTACAACTATGTACTAAGCTTTATCAAAAGAGTGTGCAACAAAAATAAGTTTCATACTACACCAAGAATCTATAAACTTTCCTAAAACATTACATGTTCTAGAGGTTCTTTTTATATTTAACCTACATCCACCATAATCAGTATCTGAATAACTAACCAAGTCAAATGATATTCCTCTTGGATAAAACAATCCTAAATTGGTGGTATAGTTAAGATATTTGAAAATTATTTTTAAAGTAATAAAGGGATAATCTTTTGGATTTTTTTGAAAGTGAGCATACATACTCACACTAAACATTATATTAGGTAGACTTATAGATGATAGAGAATACTTCCAATCATACCTATATAACTAGACTAATCCACTAGTTTACCAGATTCATCAATATCTAAATTATAGGTAGTACTCATAGGAGAATCACTACTCTTAGTGTTATCCAAGTTAAAATGTTTTACAATATCTTTAGTATATTTACTTTGATTTAAAATGATTCCTTATTTGATTTTAAAAATATAAAATCTAATAAATTTTTTGAGTTCTCCCATTATTCTAATTTCAAACTAATTTTGATAAATTATTTGAAAAATCAGTACATAAATAATTTTTTGAAGATCCAAAAATAATATCATATACATCGATTTGAATAACTAAAACATATTTTGAAATTCATTTTATAAAAATGGTAGGATCATCTATTCCTTTTGAAAATAATTTTCATATAATAAAAGTGATGATCCTATCATACCATGCTATTGAAACCTATTTAAAACTATTTAAAGCTTTAATAAACCTAAAAACAACAATTAGAAAATGGGGATTTTTAAAACCAGGGAGTTGTTTAAAAAATACTCAGTTATATACCCATTTAATAATGCACTCTTAACATCCATTTTATAAAGTTAGAAATCTAGATATGTTTCCTAGGCTAGCAGTATTCTAATTGATTCGTCTGGATACTGGTGAAAATGCCTCTACATATTCTATTCCCTATTATTGACTATAACCTTGTCTAACAAGTCCTGTATTGTTTCTTACTATCATTCATGATTCATCAACCCTGTTTTTAAACACCCATTTAGTGCCTATAGTTAATGTTTTTTTAGTTTTGTAAATACGTTTCCATAATTTGTTTCTTTTTTATTGTTTTAATTATTCTTGTATTTAAATTACCTAGAATTCATCATTGATTTCTTCATTGATGATCTTTGGTTCTAGTTGTGACAAGAATTATTGATGTTCAATTAGATTTCTAAGGGAAACTCTATTATTTGTACATCTGGCTAGGTCTCCAACTATGGAATATAAGGGATGGTTCCTAAGGTTTTCTAACAGCTCTATAAAATATGGGCATGTCACTTTAGCTTCTTCTATAGGTTCAGGTACTTGTGATTCTATATGTTTAGAACGGGATTATTTTTATTACTGTTTTACAAAAAAATCAGTACGTTTGGAATTTAAGTTCAAAGATGATAAATCATCCTAAATGTTTTATTAAGAAGTTTTGGGATTATTTCAATATGTCTCATGAAATTTGACATGAATAGATACTTCTATAGTATTGGTTCTCTTAGAGAGAACTCTATACGATTTAATAAATGTTGAATAACCAAGAAAAATTCTCTCATCACTTTCCGAGTAAAAATTTTCTATATTATCCTTAGTATTAAAAATAAAGACTTTGAAACAAAAAACTATAACGTAATTTATCTTAGTCTTCTAATTTTTTAAAACCCCATAAGGGGTATTTATCAAGATAGGTCTAATTAAAACTCTATTTATTATATAACATGTTGTATTCACATCCTCTTCCTAAAATAGAAAGGAAATTAATATTCATTTAACATAGTTTGGGTTATCTCTTGTAGTGTTATATTTATTCTCTTAACAACTCCATTATGCGAAGGGGTCCTATGAGTAGAGAAGTTGTGAATCGAACCATTTTGTGATAAAAAAGATAGAAAATATTGATTTCCATACTCGTGGACATGGTCAATTCTTAGGGTCTTAATTCTAAATCCACTTAAATTTTCTATAGATCTTGCATACATGGTAAAATAGTAACAAGTTTCAATCTTGTGACATAAAAAGAATACCTAAGTTTACCTATAAAATTAATCTACTAATATATAGAAATAGTGCATCCCATTTTGACTAAAAACTCCAAATTTTCCAAATAAATCCATATGAACCAACTCAAGAGGTTGAGAAGCTAAAACATCTTTCATTAATTTAAATAAATCTATTGTTATTCCCCTTTTTGAGAGGACTTACAGACATTATCTTTTAAGAACTCTTAGTTTGGTATATCTATGACTAAAACATTCCTTGTAATCTTCCTAAGTGAGGGAATATTACAGTGTCCTAGTCTCCTATTCCATAACCAGGATTCCTTATGAAAGGCACTCAAGAAGGAAACATTTTGAGAAATTAAATAATTAAGATCAACTGTATAAATATTTACATTCCTTAAAGAATTAAAAACTAAAACATCATTACAATAAAAAACATTTCATGCATTATTTTCAAATTTAACATGAAAACCATCATCACATAATTTTGAGATACTAAGAATGTTATGCTTAAAACCATCAACAAACAATACTTTGGAAATTAAAACAGAATTGATGTTACCAATTTAGTCGAGGATGATTATTTTCTGTTTATCATTATCAGCAATGGTGGCATGACCACCATAAACCTTTATTAAGATCATTAAACTTGATTATTCTCCTATCATATTAATTAAAAAACCATTATCTAAGTACTATAGACTTTTATAATAGGTATTCAAGAATCTTTCCTATAGAACAAAATTTATGCAGTAAATGATTTTGGTTCCCAAATTTTCTTGGGTCTAGATGTGTTAATAATCGAGGCTTTAGGAATCCAAATTTATTTAATAGGTATCCTTTAAATGTACTATATGTTTTTTGAAATAAACACTTTGTTTGGTCCTTTATAAAAGTAACTAGAAGTTGATATTTTAGGTTTGGATTTAGGAAAAATGGTTCTTTTAACTACTCTTATTTGTCTAGGTTGGTATCCTAATCCTAAAATATAGTTAGAAGCAATTTGTTTGCCTATGTTTTGAATGATTTTTTATTTACCATTTTTAAAATTTTATAAATATTTCTTAATTTCATTGTTGACAGTTTCACTATATTATTTTCTTTCAATAGTTGTGCATTATTTTATGTATCATCATATAAATCATATTTGGTATTATGAGTTAAAGAAACATATCTTTTAATAACTCTCTAATTATCCTAAATCTCATTAAAATAGCATTGTAAAACATTAAAACATCTCTTATCGAGACATATCATCATCATTATTTTCATTCTCAGAATTATCAGAAATAAGCATAGATGACATAGTAGATACAGCATGTACCTTAGAGACATTAGTCATGAAGTACATGTTGGTTCAATCAGACTTCTCCCCATGTGATGAATCAGAATCACAGGAGTTATCCTCAAAATCACTCAATATTGGTTTAATTTATTTCTCATATCTTCTATCATTGTAATCATATTTCATTTTGGATTTCAATTTTTTACAGTCTTCCTTGACATGACCTTTTCATTTTCATTCTTAGCCGGTAATTTCATTATCATGCTTCTTCCAATCCTTTGTACATTTGAATTTAGTGTCATATTTTCCTTTAAAATTTGGATTTATAAGAATTTATTCTTTTTTAAAACATCCTAAAGATTATAGATAATTGGGCCATTTCATCATAATTTTCTAGAGGTGATTCACAGTCACTTGAAGTTTTATCTTGATTATTTTCTTTGTCTTTCTGTTTGGATGCAGTATACTTGAAAGGTGCTATTTTTCTGGCTCATCATCTTCTTCTCTGTTTAATTTCAATTCTTCTTCATAAATCATCAGTTTCCAAATCATCTTTTTGACTGTAAATATTTTGATGTCACATGACACTTTAATTGAAATTGATGTGCATCTCCATATTTCTATATGTCATCTGAGTAGTCTCATGATATTGCCTTTGTTAAATAATGGATTTCCATGTGAGATCATGGTGTCCACAATTTCATTAAATTTGATATACATGTTAGAGATTAATTCATGAGGCTTCATCATAAAATTATCATAATTAAAAATATATTTGTTTAATCTCATTTTTTTAACATTGGTTGTTTCTTCTTGTGAAACATATAATGTTTCCCAAATTTCAAATGTATTTTTGAAAGAGGATATTATATTAAACTTGACATCTCCTAAATAAAAATACAGGGAATTCATGGGTTTTTAATTTTTATTTTAATCATTTATAGAAGCATCATCCCATGTGTTTCTAGAAGTTTTATGTAACTAATACTTGTCCTCAGTGGAATTATAAATTTCAAATCCCATTCTCACTATATTCATTTTAATTTTGATTTTCCATTGAGAAAACTTATTTCCCTTAAAAAGGGAACTGTATTAATATTATAACCTTTTAGTTTATTATCCATATAAATAAATAAATTTAGAAACCACATAAATTTTGGATATTTAAATCAAAACTAAAATCACAGTTGAAAATATTTTTAAAATGTTTAATACTAAATCCTTAAGCTCTGATACCAAATGTTGGTCCAAGTGAGTAACTCAAGATGGGGTGAATTGAGTTCCTGATAAAATTTTAATCTAAAAAAATGTTTAAATCAAATCCCCCAATTTTATTTAAAATAGACCAGTTAGGAAAAATAGAGGATCTTTATAATATTTTGTCTTTTAAAATATTTATCAAAATATTGATTAATTCTCAGTTAAAACAATCAAAATATTACATTAACTTTTGAAACCGAATTAATTAATAAAAATATTATAAATCACTAATTAATACTAATAATCAGTGTTCTGTTTTTTTATATAGTTTAAAAAAATACATTTTTAACGCTTAGATATAAAACAAACAAAACAAATTTTCACTTCAAAAATAAAAACAATAGGTTCAGTCTGAAGCTAAGACTTAGTCATATCTACTTGGAAATAAATTGCTACTAGATGGTTTATATAAATATAAACTTTTGATCTACAACCTAGATTGGGTGTTACAAAATTAAATTTAATGTTCATGCCACACAATAACCACTTCCACAATTGTTGTAAGAGAACAAAAACCACAGGTCACAACCAGACCTCAACCAAAACATGTGGGAAATAGAGTAAAATGTGTTGGGAATATATATTTGTATCTTTCAATTTAAATCATGATATATATAGTGTGTGTGTGTGTGTGTGTGTGTGTGTATTAAACAAAGTAACACACACTTCTCATGATGTAAAAGATATATAAATCAAACAATGAAAGTAGGAGTGTAGAAGTAAATGTGTTGCTCTGTCTGGTAAGCTCTTTATCTCATGACTCCTTGAAGATATCATGAGTGGAAGCTCGAGTTGGATTTGGGAAGTTGCAGCAAAATAGAGTGTCATAAAATATTTGCTCTTGACTATAGGAAGACAATGGTTGAACGATGTGATTCAACATCCTCAGTTGAGTGTAAGAATGATATAGCATGTAAGATCTTCTGGTTCCTATAATAATTTCTAGTTCACTTCATGTGTGTCTCTCTAAGTGTATCTCCACATTTATCATCTACATCCCTCTTGATGGGGGGTATGCTTCCACTTTTAACTACAGCATGTATGAGTATCCATGTGAGAATTTTTATATCCTAATTCCTTATACTGGGTGATGAGACATTCTTTAATGAAACTCTATAAATTTTTAAAGAACAATCATTATAAAAAAATTGTAATTAAATCTGATAAACTATTCAATCGAATTATTTAATTCAAATAGATAAGTAACAATGGCAGTGAGTGTTTAGAATGGTGAAACATCTTGCGGTATCTAATGTTTGGTGGTGAGACATTATAATGGTGTCCTTGAATATAGTGATGTCTCTTCTTAATGGTGACACTCTCTAGCAGTATGCTAGGCTAGCAGTGAATCCTCTAATGGTCATTCATCCCAACACTAGCATTTTTTTTCTTTCTAGTGGTATGACTTCCTTGATGGTATTTAAAGGTGATTGTGAGACTTTTTGGTGTTGCTCATTATTTTTCAAATTTCCATCTCAACAGTGACTCATTACAGACGGTGCCTTGATCTGGCGGTGTGACTTCTGGTGGTGTCACTTTTTTGGCGGTGAGACTTTGGTGATGGTGAGACATCACTAGCAGTGTCTCATACTTTTTCAAAATTCTTTCAAATATGTCTTATAACCTAAAGTGATAACATAAAACATAAATCTCATTAATATCATAATAAACATGATTTTATGATCATTAAAACGAGGTCTTCATTTATATATAAATAATTATATATTTAAATAATTAAAAAATTATAATAAATATATTTAAATAATTAATATATTTACTATAATTATATTTTTATATATTTATTATATATATATATATATATAATTTTATAAATATATACAATTATATAAAAATAATTATAATTATAAAATTACAATAAATATATTTAAATAATGAATATATTTACTATATTTATATTTATATATATTTTTTAAATAAATATTTTTATATAAATAAATTTATAATTATAAATAAATAATTATTAATTTATTTACAAATATATTTATTTATAAATATATTTATAAATGTATATTTACTATATTTATAAAATTATATATTTATAATAATAAATAATAAATATAATTTTTTTTAAAAAATGTTTTTGTAATTATAAATAAATATTTATATATTCAAATAAATAAAAAATTATAATAAATAAAATATGTAAATATAAAAATGTATTTATGATTTTTTTATTTATAAATTATAAATCTTTTATCAATGCTAATGTTTCAGCACTCATAATGATTTCATTTATCAACACTTTTTAATTTAGCAAAGATAAAGGGTATCTTTATCAGTGATTTTTTTAAGCGCTAATAAAAGTTTCCCTGATATATTTAAAATAACCATAACCATGACTGATTCAGTCGTGATTCCCAATATCTCACAGAACTCCCTTGTTTTTGGTGCTCTTCCTCTATGATCTATCAAAAAAATTAAGGCTAGAATCCAAGGTATGTTATTTTCACCTCCTCATTTCTCGTTGATTACTTTTTTTGGTTCTACGTTTTTATTATTGCACTATTCTAAACCATGAAAAACCCTACTTCTCTTCTCCCATAACACTAGTAATGATCGGTCACTCTCATTCTTTCTCATTGTTACCATTCTTATTGCCACCTTCGCTGATGGATATTACCATTGTTAGCACTGTCGTTGTCACCATCACTACTTTCTACATTGCTCCACTGAACATTCCCTCTGATCATTCCCCTTTTTCTACATGCTCATTGTATATCGTAGATATCTTATTGGATATTAATGGATCTTTTAGTGATGGAAAATGGAAATAGACTGTGTGATTCACATATAGTTTTGGGGACTCATTCTTTCCATCATTACAGTCTGTATAGCTTCCCATGGAGTGAGATCTTCTATTATAGAGTAAGTAAAGGTTTGTTGGATCAGAATATTATTATTCATAAATAAGGGTTTCATCCCATCAATTTTTGTAATTTACTCTTCATTTTTACAAACATGTTTTTATTGCAAACTACAACCAATTAGCCAATTAGCTACTTAATATGTTGTTCAATGGTATTTATTATACTCATTTGAGTTTCCCAAAAAATATTATCCAAAAAATATGTATTCAGACATTCAATATTTATCTATAAAGACCATAGTCTCCATAAATATTTTCCATGGATTTTGGTCTCCCCATGATGTGTGTTAGTGATACATGAGTCTTAATTCCCTCAAACTATACTATTATAGGCCACCATTATTTGTATTTCACATGTTCCTTACTTTTTAAAAACAATTCAGCATTGATATGTATATTTTTTATATAAATATGTTATTATTATATGTATTTAAATTTAATTTAATGTTTTTAATTAAAATTTGGTTCAAACAATATTGATTCACGCCTTCTATTATTTTATTTTATGGTATTTTCTAAAATATTTTTTGTTATTTTTATTAAAGTGATATAAAAAGAACACTCATGTTTAGTGAACTATATTTTTTGAAATTTATTATGATAGAATCCATAATTAAAATTGCATTTAGGTATTTTTTAATATTAGTGGGTTTAGAGTATATGAGGGATAAACATATTTTTAAAAAATAATAAGTGATAGGTTTTATTTTGATTTTGAAACAAAATTTCCTTTAGTTTTTTGTTTGAATTAGATGTAAAAAATAGTTTCTCATTAAATATATAAATTACTTAATGATTTTATTTATGATTAATTTTATTTATATTAATTTCCTAATATTTAGATCGTGTAGGAAATTTACCAGTTTATAATGTAGGTATTTTAGTGTATGTTTTGAAAATAGATAATTTATTGTTTATTAACCATTGAAATGTATTATTAATGATTTAAATAATTCAACATCAATTAAATAACCCCATTGATAAGGGTTTTAGATTGGATTTCAACATAATCAATGATAGTGAATGGTTTTAATTATGATAGATTTGAAAAAAACATGGTCTATATAAAATCATGATGAATTATTATGTATTACACATTCTATAATATAAATATTTAAGTGATTATCATGATTTATTACTCAATTATGGAATTTTATGTTATGATGCCAGATTAGTTATAGTTTTTTAAATTTATTTAATATTTCATTTTTTAGATGAAAATTTTAATTTTATATATATATATATATATTGGAAGGATAAATATATTCTTAACATTATTTTACTATAATCATAAACAAATATGGTTTTAATAATCATTATATTGAAAAATGTTCCAATAAACCTTTATATTTAATTTTTTGAATGAGGTAATTGTATGAATTATTATAAAATGAAACATGATTATTTTCTAGACATTAGAATTTTAGGAAATAGAAAAATTATGTGAATTTTATTTAGTAAGTCTTTATTTTTATCTTTGTATACATTTTTTACTAATTTTTTAACTATATTTTTTATTTACTTGTCTACTAATTTTTTCTCTAGAGTTTCTTTTGAAAATTATTTTATTAAATATAATATATAATTATTTTTAAAAAAATTGAAAAAAAAATTCCTTATAATATTTTCTTTGAATAATCAATTGATATTATTTTAAATTATTTCTAATATAACTCTTAATGTATGATTACAATATTTTTCTTAAAGAGAAACATTTTTGGATGTGTTAAAAATAATTTTTATCATATATTAGAATATGATTGGTATTATGTGAGTTCAAGGTATGGAATTTTTGAATTTGAGTTACGATAGACATGTTAGTGACTCATAAAAGGCTAGGGTTATGGTTATGGGACATTTGTTTTGTTTTTTGTTCTTCTTTATGGTTTTTTTGATGTTAGATTTAACTAATGTATTATGTGACCCATTGTGTGGTTATTTCCTAAGGGAACAAATTAGGTTCAGGCTTCCCCATATTTCAAATGCACTCTCTAAGAAAAATGGTTATGTTATACCCATTTCAAGATTTGGATGAAATAAGTGCATTTGATGGTTATCCCTAAGTGATAGTCTTGGATGATAGGGTTTTGAGGTCAAATCTCATGGTACCTATTATGTGGTTATTTCTAGAGGGAGATAAATAATTTTTCTCCTCCTATGATTCAAATTTTAACCTATTATTAGTGAAATTATTTGAATGTTATGGAAAAACTAGGGTATAAACTTATTTTTTGTTTATTATAATTCACTGATATTAAATGAATTAGGTAAATTTTATTACCATGGTGTCTTATTTAGTACACAATGACATGAATTGAAAGTTTGTTTTTAGTGTTACTACTTTGAACATATAATCAAATATATGAATTGTTGTATATTTTAGGTCCCCTGTTAGTATTTACTTGTTTATTTTTTTACTCACACCCTACACATGAACATTAATGGATATAGAGCTCTTATATTTGATATATAGGTGAGGGAAAAACTAGTAACATAGATTAGATTTGGTGTAGCTTAGTGGGGATAATTTATTATTCTTGTGAAAGTGTCAAGTACCTTTTAGCATTTTGGGATGAGATTTGAAATTTTAAAGTATTATGTGGTAATTTAAAAGGTTTTAAGGAGAGAATTATCAGCATCACCATCTTCGTCTCCCAAATAGTTATTTTTTATTATTTTCTTTAGACTCATCCTCTATCTCTTATATGTTTCTTGAAGTACTTTGATTAGTAGTCATCCAAAATGATCACTAGTACCTGATATGGGATGACTACTGCTCAAAGTAGTTCATGTATCATAGATTCATGTCTATGAGAGAAGGTGGATGAGTATCAAGTAACAAAATGAAATAATAATTTTTTAAGAGATGAAGCTGATATGGATGGAAGTCTTCAATAACTTTCACCTTTTCATGAATTCAGATGAAAACACCTACAATAGCAGAGTAATTATTTTATTAAATTCAATTTACCAATTCTTTAAAAATGGATGAATGATAATCATTTAAAAAAAGAGTATGAATATGGAGTAAAATAGTTCATCATGTTTACAATAGATCATACATAACACCCTTCTAAAATCTGATGTTTGTGTTTAAATTGTTGTTATTAAAGAAAAATTGAATGTTTGACTACTCGTGCAGACAATGTCTTTCATGTGATGATGTTACCAATCATGTGGAAGAATATATTTTTGATGCTAAAACTAAAAAATTATTTGTGGATCAGTGACATGTTGATGAAAAAAAACAACAAAGCAACATCACAGTGTTGAATAAAATTATCAAGGTAAGAAGTAAGGGTATAAAACTTGAGATTGGTTGGAATAAATGATACCATCCTATTGAACCCAACAAGTCAATACAGTGAGTATAAATGTGAGGATTGATATTTATTTGTGGCTCCACAACCATATTGTAATAAAGGAAACCATTTTTAAAGATATAATGGTAATGTTATGATATACTTTATCTATTATACTAGAAAATTATACAATGAAAAGTTGATTTAATTTTAATTATTCCATGAAGATTTCATTTATTTTAGAATATTTTCATAAGAAATTTTTTAGAATGGCTTCTAGAAGAGCCAATAAAGGCTTCCAAACGTTTCGTACCAAGTAACTTCTTAGGGATTCTAAGGGGAATGTGAAGACCCACCCATTAGTTAGTTATGAACACATTATAAAAAAGGAATCATGGAATTATTTCATCAATTTTATCAATGATAAATCATTTCAGTTGCATTGGATTCAAAAATATATTATTTTACATTATTTATTTTATCCAATATGATTTAAAAAAATTAATTTATGAAATAGTAAAATAGTTCTGAAAATAAATAATGTTCATTAAAACCAATGTACCCCTATCGCAATACAGAGATAGGGTACACTTCACTAGAGAAGAAATTGGTAGGAATTTTAAAATAATAGTAAAAGTTTTATGTGATATGGAATAAGACATGTTCCTTTTTTTATATCCAAATTGATGAATCAAAATCTGAATCCACTTCCATCCCACATCCTGTTTTATGGAAGGGGGCTCTTTTAAATAAGGAGGGTAAACTAGTTGACAAAAACAAAAAAGTAGTATGAGAAACATGTGTAAGTATAACATAGTAGTAATTTATTATTATTTATAAGATTTTACATGAAATAATATATATATATGTTTATTTTTATTATATGTTTTAGACAAAATATTCTGTAGCGCTCGTACTAGAAGAAAAACTACACACAGTAGATTTGAAGCAGCTGAAAAAATATGGTCACGTTAGAGGATTAGGTCTTAGAGTATCTCCTCAGAAATATTTTGAGAATATAATACAACATGAATATACATATAATATGGTGAAAGGATTTTATATAGAAGTAAAATCTTTTCAAGTTTTTATTGTTCGGTCTAGTTTGGAAAACCAATGTATGAGAAAGGATTGAACTAAACTGGCGGTGGAATAATATTCTACATATGAAAAAAATGACTCAACTACCTTTAAGGCTAGTCATTCATCTCAACTGCTTAGCTTACCTGAGGTAATCAATTTTTTAGTACACTTTTTCCTAAATGTGAATCAAACAACCTCTAATAACTTTATATTACTAAAAATATTTTGGGTGCTTTTGTATGTGATTTGTATCTGTTAACACCCATGCACCGCATTGTTGTGAAGGGGTATGGTGTATAATAAACAAGGAGACAAGATACAATATAAATACCTACCAAAATATCACATGAGAGTGGGTATTGACGTAGCTCTATAACCGGCCACTAAGTTTCTCGTTCCACTTGATGGTCTTGATGTTAAAATGGTTAATCATGATATTCAAACTTTAATAGAATGGATGTATACTCTATTAAAGATACATAATGTATTTATTTTACAATTTTTTTCAGATGAAAAATCTATAATAGTTGATGAAAAACGTTCTGAAGTGAGATATGATATTATAGATGGATAATGTGTTAGGGAAACATAAGTTTAGATCAAGAAAATATTGTAAATCGACCAAGAAAACAAAATAACCTTCCAAGAGTACCTTATCCTCACCCATTCTAGAGAAATATTTATTATCATTAAAACTTCATCTAGATATAACATTTAAATATGTAATATGTCTTACATTCTATATGGAAAATAAATAAATATAACTTTTAGGATAAATGTAGTTGGTATCAAGTGTATAAATGAGATTCTCTAGCACGAATGACTAGGAGTCTTAGTTGTGAATACATACATAAGGTACATTTTCCTAAAACATTTGTCTAAATAGTGAGATAATATGTTTTTTAAAGTTAATAACTATTCATATCTTCCATAGTCATTTATATTACAACTATATAAATAGAAAATCATGGGAATCGGGATTTGGATTCATTATTCTTTGTATCATTTCTAAAAAAACATAAATTAGATAATAAATAAATTGAGAAGAAAATATATGATCCACTCAATGCATTTGAGAAAAAATAACATACGAGAGACTATATATTATGACTTAATTTAGAAGTAAAACTTTACAATTTAATCACTTAAAATATTTTTTTATTTTTTCCATCACCTATTTGTTTTTTTATGTAGCACTGTATAACAATGTTATTCATTTTGGATACCCCAAATATTTATTTTTTGGATCCAATGAATGGATATCCAAAAAATTGACCACACATGTTGTTTGTTATGAATTTTTAATACACTTCAATCAATATTTTATACATAAAAATCGAATCATATGTTTCCTTATGTGATTTAAAAATGCTTTTTTATGATAGGGTGGTTAATAAATATAGGCTAAATTGTGGCATGAAGTTGGTGTCTGAACATAAAAAGGCTATGTATTACTATAAATGGAAATAGATTCATGTATATATAGAATAATTTAACAATCAAAAAAAATTACTTATTTTGGTAATTTTTTTCGAATTTTATAAATAAAGATAATGACAATGATTTTGGATATTGTGTTTGAAAATTAATGAGAGATCATAAACCATCAAAAGACCAGCATCTCTGAACAGTTAATTTCTAATGGTAAGTACAATTTAATTAAAAATATTTCTTAATCATTTATTTGTCTATATTTGTTCAGTACTACAAATATTGCAACAACCATTGTACTCAAAACATGAAGTAAATTGGTTTAATGATGAGTGGGAAGTGTACATGTTGTTAAAATGTTTGTCAACAACAAATTTAGGTGATTACTTTCTATGTTTGTGATGGAGTATGGGATCTGGCCTTAGATATATATTTGGGGTTTGAATCATTAGTGTCAAAATGATTATATATTATTTTTTATTTGTTTCTCAATAAGAAATATAATGGAGGAAATCAATTTTTTAGAAGTGATGAACTGTAAACAATAAAACTGTTGATAAATGGAATAGGAAGAGGTGGAGGCGTATGAAAAAAAATATTTGGAGTCAAAGGTGGAGATATAGTTGGATTAAAAGATCTATGTGGGGGAGGCGGCAGAGGCAAAGACCTAGGTGGGGGAGGAGATGAGGCATTGTCATGAAAACAATAAATTTTTTGGAAATGGAGTAGAATTGGTATCATACCAATGTTGTGATTGAGAATAATTATTTAAAAGTGCACACAACACTTGTTACATAAGATAAGATCAACTGTGTAAATGTTTCATATTTCTTACTGAATTTATTTCGACCACTTGTTTAGGTGATTTTATATAGGAATTTAAGTGGAGTATTTTTTCATAAAAAACACCACTTATTTTTTCAAAATGAATATCATAGGCCATGATTTCTATTATCACATTCTATGTACTCTCAAATATTACAAAAGTGTGAAATCAACCCCTCACCAAGAACTTACTGAACAGCAAAAAAAATGTAGTTTCCTACAATGTATTCTCTACACTATAAGGAAAGGGTCTTGATAATGTATTCAATAGTAACTTGGGTTTCATAAAACACCAATAAAATCATAAAAAAGGTATATTATCTAGCTCAAATATTTGAATGAATATTTTTGTAATCAACCACTGAAGACAAAAGGTGTATGATAGAACTATTAGAAGACAAACATCATTAAGAGATCATGGTCATCAAGGAGGGATAGCATCAAAGGAAACATGGAAACAAATTAACAGAACACAAATTAGGAACAAATACCTAAAATAAAAAAATACCCTTCAAATGAAATCATGAAGAATCAAAAATCCAAAGTCCCCTTTGAAAAAGAAAATAGTAACTTGATCCAAAACCTCTAAAAATGAATAAATAAAAAACATCATTAGTTGAATCATGAATTTTTAGAAAATAACAATATTGTGGTTTCACTTTGGTGGGTGGTGGAATTATTTAGGTTATTCAATCATAAACTAGATGCATGATACAATATCATAAATTCATTTCAAATTAATAAAAGTAACATTCATTAAGCATGTCCACATTCATTAAATAAAATGATCCATGTTTATATGATTGTTAATTAAAAACTAATCATTATTCTCAATAAAAAAATACATGAGAATAAGGATATTCAAATTTTAATGAAAAAATAATTATGATGTTATGTTAGAGTTTATTAACACCCATAATATTGGATATAATAATCTATAGCATAATTCAGTATGACTTAATGGAAGTGCTATATTTTTGTGCCACTTGGATTCTAGAAAGGGATATATTAATGTTTAATACTATCAATAAGTGGTAAAAAATTTATAATGGAGTTTCGTGTATTCTAAAAATGTAAAATCGGTTACACTATTATTTTTTACATCAGAAAATGTAAATGGTTTATCATGGAGTTTTTACTCATTATGATGGTGAACAGGAAAGACATATTTTATTATATTCCATAAAAAATCATATATAAATATTTATTTTAGTTCAATAAATGATTTCTAATAGTTTTACCCTAATGGTTAATGAATTATTGGAATAAATTACTTCATTAACAAGGATGATTTGCTCCAATACTATGATCATGAACTCAATAAGGATGATTCACTCATGATTATACAATTTTCTTTTTATTTTATAATTCATTCAACATTTTGATTTATAAAACTAAAATATTGTTTGATGAATCATAGTATTGAATGTATTATATAAAAAAAGGACACAGTTGAATCATCTATACCTCAAATCAATACACGATGTTCCCGGTATGATTTAAATTGTTTGGTTTCTATTTAAAATTTACTTTTTATTAATGTATTGTTTTATATTTATGTTTAGTTTATTTATTTATAGTATCACTAACATAAGAGTAGTTTTATTATATAGGTGTATTATTTTTCTCAAGTTTGGGTTGGTTTTCAATGCTTCCCTTGTTCATTAGAGAATTGACATCAAGGCCGCAACGAAGATAACAACAACAAGGAAATGGGTCAATAATGTATACAACCATCATGAGAAGATGAGTACATACTACTTATTTAGTCGATTTTGTCACTATTTTATCTTCTCTTTTTAACTTAATTTCCATATCATTTTTATCTAATAATTTTTTTCACATATATTTTGGGAATTCAAATGTTTTATTCAATCGTCTGCAATAAGACAGAAAATAGAGGACATAGTGCTTTTGGATGAGGAATTTTAGCCAACATGAGGTTTCATATTCAATCCAAATGGAACATTTCTTTATTCTCTAGACTGTTTTATACGGTTGAAAAAATAAATAACATGTACTCAATAAATCACACATCAATCTGATGCATTGTGTGACTGATATGACTTGAATTGCATGTTTTTAGAATATAATTTACATTTTAGTTCAAAAAACACATCACATAGTCAAAACTAAGATAATTCATTAATATTGTTTTTAAAAATCAATAAAAAAATCCATAAGTAATTTTTTACGTTTATGAATCAATCATACAATGATCTAATACATGATATGCTCGGTATGACTCAAAGTGCCTGTTATCAGTTCAAAATTGATATTTATGTTAAAAAAGTATCAGTAATTGAAAATCAAGAAAATGTATTTGGATTTTATTGATAATTCAAAAAAAATATTAATAAGTTATTTATGATTTGTAAGAATCAATCTTACTTTATACTGACACATAATATGACTAGTATGACTCAAAGTGCATGTTTCTAGTCTAAAATGATATTTTATTAAAAAAACATGAGTGACGTACTCAAAACAAAGAAAAAAATTTATATTGTTTTGATAATTTAGTAAAATTGTCCATAATTAATTTATGACATGTAGGAATCATATTCACCTTAATTTGATGCACTGTGTGATCGGTATGACTTCAAGTGTGTCTTTTTATTAAAAATTGACAATAATTTTAGTTAAAAAGACAATTTTCATACTCAAAAGAGAGAAAACGTATTCATATTATTTTGATACTTTTATAAAATGATCCGTAATTTATTTATTATGTTTAATAATTAACCTCAACCCAATATGATATATGATGTTCCCAGTATGACTCAAAGTGTCTTTTATCATTTTAAAATTTATATTTTTTTTCAAAAAGTTTCACTCGCTGAAAACTAAGAAAACATGTTCAGATTGCCTTGATGATTTAGGAAAATTATTTATAAATCATTTTTGTTATTTAGGAATAAATCTCACATAAAAAAGATACAAAATAAGACCAACATGACTCAAAGTTCTTATTCCCAGTTTAAAATGGCATTTTTGTAAAGAACACAAGTGACATACTCAAAACCAAGAAAATGCATTCGGATTGATTTTGATACTTTAAAAAAATGATCCATAACTTATTTTATTCATGTATAAATAATCCTCAATAACTTATATGCATGGTGTGATCACCATGACTTGAAGTGTGCCTATTTATTTATTATTGACAATAATTTTAGAAAAAAAGAAAACTGACATACTCAAAACTATGAAAATGCATTAATATTGTTTTTATATATTAAGAAAATGATATATAAGTCATTTCTAACATGTAGGAATAATTAAAATCTCAATATGATACATGATGTGTCTGATATGACTCAAAGTGTTCATTATTAGTTTAAAATTGACATTTAAGTTCTAAAAGTGGCACTCACTAAAAACAAAGAAAACATTCTTGGATTTTATTGATAATTTAAGAAACCAATTAAGAATTAATTTTTTATGTTTAGGAATAAATGACACGTAAACCAACACATGATGTGACTGGTATGACTCAATGTTTGATTTTCCAATTTAAAATGACATTTTAGTAAAAAACACAAGTGGTGTACTCAAAACCAAGAAAAATAATTCATATTGTTTTGATAATTTATTAGAATGATAAATAAGCCATCAGGGATGTGTAAGAATACTCTAAACCTATATCTGATGCTTGGTGTGACTAGTATGACTCTCAGTGAATCTTTTTATTCAAATTTTACGTTAATTTTACTAAAAAAGACAACTAGTATACTCAAAATTGATCCAACGCATTAAGATTGTTTTTAAACATTAGTAAAGTGATCCATAATTAACTTATGATGTGTAGGAAATATTCATGCCTAAATATAATACACTATATGCTTGAAATGACTCAAACTATCTATTATTGGTTTAAAATTGATATTTAAGTTCTAAAAGTGTCACTCACTAAAAATAGAGAAAATGAAATCATATTGTCTTGATAATTTGGTACAAAGATTAATAAGTCATTTATGATTTATATGAATTAGCCTCATGTAAAAATGACACATGATGTGACCAGTATGACTCAAAGAGAAAGTTTCTAGTTTAGAATGGAATTTTAGTAAAAAAACACAAGTGTCATACTCAAAATAGAGAAAACACATTTAAATTATTGTGATATATTATAAAAAATATCCATAAGACATTTGGGACATATAAGAATTAGTCTCACCTCAATCCAATTCACGATGTGACCGATATGACTCCATGTATGTATTTTTAATATGTAAGTGTCATTTTAGTTTAAAGTGTGCATAACATCTCCCAAACCAAGCAAATGAGCCTAGATTTTTTTCTCATCATTCTATTTATTATTACTTAATTAATCTCATTATCATTTTTATCTTATAATAATTTAATTAATTTTCATAGATAAAATTCTTGAAGACAAACAAGAAATGGTTTGACATGAAAGAATCAACTAAAACTCAATTTGATACATAATGGTCCTAGTATGAATCAAAGTTTAGTTTAAAATTAAAACTTTATATTAAATTTTGCATTATATTATTACTAACAAAATAATCATTTTATTATTGATGTGTGTTATTTTTCTCTGTCAGGGGTTGTTTGTTCTTCTATATAGGTGTATTATTTTTCCCTATAATAGTTTTTTTTCTTTTATTTGTGTTTTAAAACTTATTTCATTTAAATTATTTATTTATATCTGTTTTTATTAATTTATAGCTATATAGTGTAATGTTACAATACACTATAGTATATCCTATTTTTGGTGTTGTAGTGTGCTATTATAGAACAACAATATTCCTCATTATCTGTACTACTAAATGAAATAAAAATGTTAGATTTATCAGCAATTTTATAAGCACTGATAAATATTCCTTTATAAGTTCTTCTACAAGTGATGATAAAGGGTTAATTTATCAGTGCTTTTAAAAGTGATGATAAAGGATTCCTTTATCAGTACTTAAATAAGTGCTCTTAAACTATTTATTTATCGCCAATTTTTTTACGCTAATAAAGGTCAATTTTAGCACTATTAAAAGGATTATTTTTTAACAGTGAAATTAGTAATTTTTTTCCTAAAAATATCGACATTTTCATGAGACCTCACAATTTTAGCCACCTTTTTAAGGAAACGTCGCAAATTTCGAGATGTTTTTAGGAAATGTTTCCAAATTAGTTATGTTTTTAGGAAACATGGATAAATTAGGGAAATTTTGTTAAAAATTTCAATAAATTACAAATTAGAGACATTTTTAAAAAAATTATTAATTATAGAGTTTTATAGTGCATATATGGTAGTAGAACCTAAATGTGGCTGACGTTGATTCCACTACACCCATAGTGAATTAGACTATTTCATAGTGTTGTTTTTCCTATAAATAAATGATGACTTTCACTTTTCAATGGTGATGAATCATTCAGAAAAATGGATTCCCATTCCAAAGTGTTTCTTTAGGATATTTTGTTTGGGATTGAGGAGAAGAACAAGGATGTACACATAATCCAAATTCTGAAGGCACTAGAGGTTTGTATGTTAAAATTGATCGACTTGCTGACTCTTTCATTTATTTATTTTTCTTGGAGTTTAAGACTATCTTCCTACTCCATTCACTATTCTTATTGATAATATGATAAGAAAATGTGTATCTGGATCACAATCATTGCTCACTAACTATCAACCACTCGATAAAAAGAGTAAATAAACCTTGTAGAAAATATTATGGGATGCTTGTTCTTTCTAGATATATCTCTTTTCATCTCATCATTTTGTTCGAGAACCAATCTCACAAACTGATGAATGGAAAATTATTTTGAGAGTTGGTGTTTTGGTAACCATATATTCACCCCTCCCTCTCTAAGTGGTGGTATACTCTTACCTTATCCTTTCTTGGAGAACTAATTGTGGTTGATGAAGGTTTGTATCTAAATTTAATTTTCTTAACTTAGATATGGAAAGCATAATAAATTATTTGGAATTTTTCATTATACATTTATTGAATTATTTAATGGATATTTGATTTCGAATTAAATTTTATGCACATAGAAAGGAGAAATATATATGTGTTTAATAGATATAGAAGTTCCAATTATTCTCTATAATATGTTGTTGTTGAAGGTTTTGGGCACATTGAAAGTGAAAGATGGGGAATTTCCAACACAAAATTTTATCATAATTGATTATTAATATGATATTTAAATTTAATAAATGTCATGATAAATGGAATTGAATCAAATAATAGAGAAAATAGAAAAATTCTTGAACCAAAGAACAGGATCATCACATATTATTTATAATTAATTTAAGAAATTAAACAATTAAATTGAGTGAAAGTATTTCTTTGTTGATGGATCTGCCAATATATCTATATCTTATTATCCCTGCATTATAGGAATAAATAGTGTATTCCCTCTATCGGTGATCCACACATGTTCCACGAACCTCCAAATGTCGTCGTAGTAATTTCTAGGTGTTGGCACGGTAGATGTTAATTCTAGGGTCGTAAGTAATTGATTGTCCCAAGAATCAATTCAAGGAAGAGTTATCTTCAATATCTCTAAATTTTAAATTGGTAATGGAGGAGGATAGCTATCTGTTCTTAAGATAATTCTTAGAGAGAGAGAGAGCTCTCTTGGGATTTGAGATGGTTCTCTACAGATCTCATTGTGTATAATAATGGAATTTTCTCTAATATGAAAATATTAAATTTATGTTTATATACCACTAGGGTTAGAAAATAATAGTTCCTCATGTTCCCTTATTATTTTTGTGATCCCGATGCTACCCCGTGTCCATAATAAAATATTATTATTATTTCTTTACATGCACTAAACTCATTAATCAAGTTAAATATTATTTTTTCAAATAATATTCAATATATATTATTTCTCACCATACCATTAAACTTAATCTTTCATTCCTCTATAATATTTATCAGGTCTTGAATAATGAGTATTTATTTAATAAATAAATATCATTTCATTATTCATTAATAAATAAATAAATATTAAATTCACTAAAAAATAAATATTTATTAAATATTCTACTAACATAACGTTATCCTGAATAAATATTTAAGAAATATATGTGATCAAGTAACCATGAATAATTATTAAACCACGCATGGGAATAATATTTATTTAACTTATTAAATAATATTACTATTTAACTGAGATTCTAGATACACTTCATATGTGACCCTCAATGCCATTTTCTTAGTGGCATCAGGTGAAGTATCTATAAGTCCAATGTTAGCATCTATAAACACATAAAGTCACCCATAGAGAAACAATTTAATGTCGCAATGACATAATACCACATATGTATGATTACTATATAATATAATCTCTTTATTGTGATATCTCTAATCAAGAAGGTTGCATGATGGTGTCATCAACCTATGTGCTCGATGTCTCTTTCTTCACTACTATAGATATACCCTTTAATAGCAAGCAAAAAATATTTGAACAACACTAAAAAATCATTGTTTTCCTCAATACTGTTAAAGGGGAGTCCCCTTTATGAATGCTAGAAATAATGCTGATAAAGGCCCAACCTACTAAAATGTGCAATTTTTATGCAGCACACTGTAACACATACCTATTACTTGTATTAAAAATATATAATTTAATTAAAATAAATTTTACACCACAAATAAAAAAACACTACTATAAACATTTAAAACAATGTTTAGTTTAATTACATTGAAATTACTATCCACAAACATTGAAAAATATTAATGTTTCATCATTTTGGTACCCATGATTCCTCCTCAAAAAAATCTTCCTAGGGTATAAGTTTCCAAAAAATCACCTCAACTTGAGAAAAATAATCCACCTATATAAGAAAAAAATATGTAAGTAATACTATACTGAAATAAATTAAACATTATTATGAAATAATATAGTAATAAAATGTCAATTTATAATAAAAAGGCATACTTAGAGTTATACCAGCTACACCATAAATTTTATTGAGGTTAGGTTGGTTCCTACACATCAAAAATGATTTATGGATTATTTTCCTATAGTATTGAAACAGTATGAATGTGTTTTCTTGGTTTTGAGTGTGTAAATTATTCTTTTTTCTAAAATTAATGTCAATTTTAAATAATGAAACACTCCAAGTTATAGCAGTCAAATTGTTCACTTGATTGAGGTGTGGATGTTTCCTACCCATCACAAATTACTTATGGATCATTTTCCTAATGTATCAATACAATCTGAATGAATTTTCTTGGTTTTCAATATATTACTTGTGTTTTTTTTTAAACATTCATTTCAAATGGGAAAAACACACTTTGAGTCATATGGGTCCCATCGTGTTTCATTTTTATGTGAGACTCCATTCTAAAAATCAAAAATGACTTATGAATCACTTTTATAATTTAGCAAGATAATCAGATCACATTTGTTGGTTTTCAGTGAGTGACATAATTTTTGAACTAAAATGTCTATTTCAAACTGATAATAGACACTTTTAGTCATACCGGTCAAACTATGTGTAGGATTTAGGTTAGTTTGATTCTTATATGTCAAAAATGTTTCATCAGTCATTTTCCTAAAGTTTAAAAACATTATGAATTTTTTTACATAGTTTTCAACATGTCGATTGTTCTTTTTATTAAAATTAATGTCGATTTTAAATAAAAAGACGTACTTGGAATCATATCGGTCACATAGTGTGTCAGATTGAGGTACGGTTGATTACTAAACCTAAAAAATTACTTATATATCATTTTCCTAAATTATCCAAATAATTTGAATATGTTGGATCGGTTTTCAGTATGTCAGTTGTTTTTCTAATAAAATTAATTTCATTTTTAAATAAAAAGGAGAATTAAAGTTATATCAGTCACACCATGAATCATATTGAGGTGTGGTTAATTCATAAACAACAAAAATTTCCTATGGAATATTTTCCTAATGTATCAAAATAAATCAAATGTGTTTTATTAGTTTTCAGTATGCCACTTGTTCCTTTTTCTAAAATTAATGTCAATTTTAAATAAAATGACACACTTAGAGTTATACGAATCACATTTTATGTTTTATTGAGGTTATATACATGTGTATAAATTAATTATTAATCATTTTACTAAAATATAAAAATAATATGAATGCATTTTTTTGGTTTTTAGTATGTCACTTGTTCTTTTTACTAAAATTAATGTCATTTTTAAACAAATAGACACACTTTGAATTATATCAGTCACACCATGCATCCAATTGAGGTTCGAATGATTGTTACACATCAAAAATAACTTATAGATCATTTTCATAAAGTATAAAATAAATCTTAATGTGTTTTATTTGATTTTAGTACGTCACTTTTGGTTTCAATTAAAATTTCATTAGAAACTAGAAACAAACACTTTGAGTTATACCAGTCACATAATGTTTCGGTTTGATGTGAGATTATTTTATACACATAAAAAATAACATATGAGTCATTTTCCTATGTTATCAAGACAATTCAATCACATTTTCTTGGTTTTTAGTGAGTGGTACTTTATGAACTAAAATGTCAATTTTAAACGAATAACAGACCCTTTGAGTCATAATGGGAACATCATGTATCGTATTGAGGTTTGGATGATTCCTACACATCAAAAATTCCTTATGGGTTTTTTTCCTAAAGTATTAAAACAATATAAATTCATTTCCTCAGTTTTGAGTTTTTCAATTGTCTTTTTTTAGTAAACTAATGTCAATTTTAAATAAAAAGATGCACTTTTAGTAATACAGCTCACACCATGCTTTAGAGTGAGGTACATATGATTCCTAAACATCTCAAATGACTAATAAATAATTTTTCTAATGTATCAAAATAATAAAAATGTGTTTTCTTGATTTTGAGTATGTCACTTTTCGTTTTTACTAAAATGTCCCTTAAAACTAGAAACACGTACTTTGAATCATATCGATCACATTGCGTGTCAGTTTGATTTGAGACTATTGAATACACATTAAAAATAACTTATGAACCATTTTTCAAAATTATCAAGAAAATCCAATTTCATTTTCTCAATTTTTATTGAGTGAAACTTTTTGAACTAAAATGTCAATTTTAAACTAATAACGGGCATTTTGAGTCATATTGGTCACATGATGTATCAGATTGAAGTGAGGATGATTCCTACGCATCATAAATTACTTGTATATAATTTTTCTAATGTATTAAAACAATTTGAAAGATTTTTCTTAGTTTTGAGTATGTTAGTTTTCTTTTTTACAAAAATTAATGTCAATTTTAAATAAAAACACACACTTAGAGTTATATTGGTCACACCGTGCTTTGGATTAAGGTGTTTCTAATTTTTTCAAGTCTAAAATGACTTGTGGATAATTTTTATAAAGTATTAAAGAAATATGAATGTGTTTTCATGGTTTTTAGTATGTCACTTGTCTTTTTTAAAAAAATATCATTTTAAACCGACAACAGACACTTTGAGTCATGTCAAAAACATCATGTGTTAGTTTGATGTGAGGCAGATTTCTATATGTCCCAAATGAATTATAAATGTTTTCATAAATTATCAAGAAAATTTGAGTGTGTTTTCTTAGTTTTTAGTGAGTGACACATTTTGAACTAAAATGTAAATTTTAAACTAATAATAGAAACTTTGAGTCATATCAGGCACATCGTGTGCTGAATTGAGGTTTGGTTGATTCCTATAAATCAAAAACGACTTATGGATAATTTTCTTAAAGTATCAAAAAAATAGGAATATATTTTCTTGGTTTTGAGTATATCATTTGTCTTTTATATTAAAATTATTGTTAATTTTTATAAAAAAATGATGCACTTGGTGTCATACCAGTCATAATGTGCATCTGATTGAGGTGTGGAAAATTATTACACATTCTATATGACTTATAGATCATTTTCATAAATTATAAAAATAATATGAAGTAATTTTTTCTGTTTTTTAGTATTTCATTTGTTTTTTGTGTCTAAAATTAATGTCAATTTTAAATAAAAATATGCACCTAGAGTCATACCTCTCGCACCGTGTATCAGATTGAAGAATGGATGATTTCTACACGTCTCAAATGATGGTTGGAATTTTGTGCTAATGTATTCAAGTAATCTGAACTACTAATGTAACAATGATTTCCATTTTCTTTCTTTGTCTAACTACCAACAACGCATATTGAGTTGATGTTCTTAGCCAAAAAACCTTCATATACTCTTATGGATTTCAAAAACGATAAATGTTTTTTGGCTAAGAACATTGACTCAATATTCGTTATTGTTTGCTTGAAAAATAAAATCAATAGAATTCATGGTAACATTGGTATAAAGGAACATGTCATCTATTTTGTATCTTCTTCAGATAGTTAAATGTAAAACATTACATCCCAAAAGATCTATGAAAAAATAAGTATTTTATAAAAATCATATGAAAATTAAACTACAAATAATAGATAAAATTATGATAAAATTAATTAAATAATTCGTATAAATTCACCATTTCCTGATGGTTTTATACAATCATGACCTATTTACTTATTTTCATTATCTCAGTTGCAGCCTCGAAGTCCAATCTCTCACGATCTTGAGCAGCTTCAAACAAACCACCTCTACTCGAACAAAAGAATATACTTTTATAAGAAAACAATTATTATGTGATTAATACTAGAAATTAATAAATTAAACCTAAATATGAATCAATCCATTACTTCTATGGAGGTCACATATTCATGTTATATGTGTAAATTTTTCTATCAGGTATTCCACCCATTAGTTTATAAACAAATCTATGTCGTATTGTGAATATGAGAATTTTTTATAGTCAAAGTAGTTCTGGAAAAATATAAATACACAAAGTATAAATAAAAATTTTAAATGAAACATTAATTATCTTCAAAAATACCTCTTCGTAGATGCTAATTTTTAGGGAATATGGTCTCTATCATAAATTTATAAACTTAATAACAAAAATATTTTCCATTTATTTATTGTTAACACTTTAGAAACATTGAGAAAAAAATGTAATTTTTTATATGTTTTTGGATAGTGAAATCTTATTATATATACCCTAATACTGGTCCACTTGTAAAACTTATTGGGCTCCTTGTGTGCATGGGTTGTCCTCATGCAATTATTTTCACGATATTTATACATCATCATATCATAATATAATTCTCATTAAAAAAATAATATAAATTATATAAATTAAATTTTAGTACTAAAATGTTGGATGTAGTGTTTTAAAAATTGAAAAACATCATCATGTGTGGTCAATTTGTTGGGTATCCATGCAGTGAATATAGAAAATAAATCTTTCAAATATCCAAATTAATCCTAATGAGAATCCAATGTTTCCTAAAAATGAAAAAAGGAATAAGTAAGGAAATAAATAAAAATATATTTGATATGACTAAATTTTAATGTTTTAACACTGTAATGTTGGTATTAAAAAGATCCTAGAATTTACAAGTTCTACTTCAAATGATTTGGCCAGTTTTGTCACTATTTTGTTCATTTTTCTTAAATCTATTTCTTTTAGTTCTGTAGAAGTGATGTGAAGACTATTGATTCCAAATTTATGTTCACGGGTCAATCCCTTCAATTGGTATTGATATATTAACCTAAAAAATATGAAATGTATTTTGTCATAATTAACATAGTATATCAGCTTTTGGAAAAACAAATCATAAAAACATACCTCGTGTATACATTTACAAATGAGACTCCAATACATTCATGTTTGTGGATTTAATTAACATTTTAAAGAGGAATGTAGTCAGTAATGTCCACTATTTACATTTTTTCTTCAAAATCAACTATGTTATTACTACCATTTTGTAACTTTGTATTTTCATGAACTTTCAATGTTAGTAATTATGGATATTGAATGGGCATAGTGAAGGTGTTTTTGGAAGATCTTTTTAATCGGTTAGTTGATCCTTTGTATGGTTTTTATTTGACCTTTCTTTTTAACCCCTTCCCTTTTTTCCTCTATAATAACATTCATGAGCTAATACATCTTTTCATTAATTGTTAATGGTTTAGCGTGAAAAATAAATTGGAAATGAATACCTCCTTGTCAATATTTTTTTACAAGATTTGACATCCATGTTACAAATGTTCCAATATCATTGTTGACGATATGAATATCTATGTCATAAAGTGGAATAGGTAGCTCATCACTTAGCTTATGAGCTATGGTAATCCCCACTCTCACATTATATGTTGGAAGAGGTCTTTTTTGTAGACTGTAATCTTGGATATAGAACATGGTATCCCTCACAACAAAGATATCGGTGGGTAATGATAGATATAAATCAAAATAACATTAACCTTTTCAAATATCAGTATAGGAAGGGTATTAGTGTCTATATGATCCACATTTCATGGAAATAATTATTATAATATTGATTACCTCAACTAAGACAACTCTTTGAGGGTAATGGCTTGGCTCAAAGTTGGTGGGGGATGGGGTGGGATATTCTCACATTGGTTATTCTTGAGTATTTTCTTCTCTTTACTTCCCCCCGTAACAATTTCTACAAAATCAGACAACCAATGAAATTTTTCTTCAAGGGAAACTAATCTTTATTTCATATCAGACATTATTTATCTTTATCCTGCTTTTTTTCTCAAAATATGTTTGGGTTGTTACCCCAAAACCCACTTCTCTAACAAGGTTATACTGTTCTGGACACTTCAAGGCCTACAATAGTAGGTGTTCATCTGGAATAGATGCTGATGATTCATGTGTCATGTCTAATAGAAAATATAGGAAAATAAGTAATCATTGTTATTTAATAGATATTTAAAGAAAAACAAATTTTTATTATGTCATACTTACACATGTTTCCCACACATGTCGTTTGTTTTCATATTTTAGTATTCAATATTTATTTACACATGCGTCCTTCCATTGCACATGATGTGGGATGGGAGTGGATTTAGATTTGGATTCATTAATCTATATACAAATAGAGTTTCATAATTATGTTGTTGTTCCATGTCACATAAAAGTTTCATGGTAGATTAAAAATATATACCAATTTTTTTCAAGGGAATTATACCCCATACTTACTTTATGGTAGGGGTATGTTGGTTTTTCATCCCATTATTTATTTTAAAAACTCTATTTTTGTTTCAAAAATAAAAAAAATATCAATTAATGTGATTTGTACTTGTATTATCAATAATTTTAATACCAGCAACTATGTACCTGAAAATACATCTCTATATGGTGACCAATAAATTCATCCCATGCTTCTTGTCTTATTAGGTGGGCATACATAAGTGGTTGGTGTAGGTTTATTTTCTCTTCAACATATTGAATATGAAATATTATTAGAATTTTGTGAAATCATTTGTTAATCCATCTAATAAGCATTAATACATATTCTTTTTCGGATCCATCTAATATAAATTCACTCTAAAAGGGATGATAATGAGTAAGTCGATGATTCATTACTTGTTTAGTAAAATAAAGAAAAGATATCATGATTTTGTCATAATAACATCCCCAATTAGTGTCTTAAGCATGGAAATAACAAGGTTCTATGAAGCTAAATCAATCATCATGTGCTTCTGAGTGATGATTCCAATGTAACTAATAAACATGGCCTTATTGGGGTTAACATGTTAGTCTAGTTAATTCCATATGACCTCAAATTTGATGCATTTCCTTTTATCCTTAAGAATTTTTTCTAACACTGTTACACTATGGTGCTCAGGTTTTTTTTTCAACATCAATTATTCATCACCTACCAATTCCTCTGATTCAACATCATCAATATGTTATTCTTCTAGATAGGTAACATCGACAGGTGCATAAGGCCTTTTTTCCTCTACACTGGGAGCATCATAAGGTTGAGAAACCTATTGACACTCTTGATTGGGAGCACCTATAGGTTGAGAAACCTATTATTCCATAGTATTGAAGGAATAAACATGTTTTGAAGTCATTATCTATATTTGTAGTTTAAAATTTAATTTAGATTACCTAAATGTATTAGAAAATAGATATTAACATGAGGTCTTATAGTTTATATTAAAAAATATATATATAACTTGATTATTGAACACTCTTTTTTAAGGTTGAAGAGATTTGACCCCTCTATCGAGTATCCAAATACATTCATTGTGGTGTCATATGACATAAAAACATCCTTTTACATTGATACTACTACAAAACTATTGTGATGTCCCAATGAAAGGGTCATCCTTATTTGAATTTTCATATGACCCTTTAGTGTTTTTGGTCGATAACAGAACAATTGACCACTTTTAACTTGCAGGATCTAGAACATAAAATACATGTCTTGCCTGCTATTCCATTATAAATCGTTTTTCTTTGTACCCTTCCTTATTGAAATCTATTTTCATGAATCCAAATTCATCTATTTTAACATCACTCTTGTTATCAACCCACTTTCATTAAAAATTCAGCACTATAAATTTTGTATAATCCAACTCTCGTATTTTTTTTATGATTCTAAAGTATGGAATATTCACATAAATTGGATGTTTGTCTTTAGTACTTGAAAAATTCATTACTTCATACATATGGTTAACTCCACTATTTTTTATGGTAATTCCATCATCATGTTAATTTATATAGAATGTATAACAATTAATTGTATTACCATTATAAGATAATTTATACACACTTGGTCCTCAGGCTATCCATCGAAGTTAGTCAAAAATTGAATCTATATTTTCATCTAAATCCTTCAAAATATAGTCTCAAAACAATCCTATAAACTATTGATTATGTGTATTTGATATCCATATTTCTACCTTTGATGGATTCAAATACCTAGTAATTTATTTATGGGTTTGAACATATGGGGAAACCTCCAAACTATTATGAAAAACCTAAAGATGGGAAAAATCCCGATATGAAGTATTGATTGTGACAACATCTCTTCCAAAATTTCCTTCACCCACAAGCCACCCAGTGTGTTGATATTTCTGTAGACCAATTATTTCACCCCAAAAAGGTAGTCAGTAGAAAATTTAACAACTTCATAAACAATATATCGCTCTACAATACAACCCTCTAGACAACCTCGATTTTTGACATACCCTTTCAAAATATACATATACCATTCAATGGGATACAACCATCTATACTGTACTAGACCACATAGTCAAATATCTCTCACCAAGTGAACCATCATATCAATGAATGTTTGAGGGAATAACATTTCAAATTCACATAATATGAAAGAAATTTCATTTTCTATAGTCAGAAATTTCACAGGGTCTATAGATTTATTGCATATAACTTTGAAAAAGAAATATATCTTGATTAATGTAACATAAATTCTTGAGAAAAATGAAATTTAATGCTACTGGAATTAGATATCTCATCAAAACATTAAAATCATCTGACTTTAGGACCTTTAACATTAAATTAGTCATTGACATGATATTATTGGTATTAAATGAATACCCCTATGGATCCTTTACATCATTCAAGAAGTTTTCAAACTGATATCTATCCTTTCTGGAAAGAGGGTATGTAGCTGGAGGAAGAAAAGTTCATTTTTTACTATTCGTTGGCACCAAATCTTTCCATATTCACATGTCAATTATGTCCAAGCTAGCCTTAATTCCATCCTTTCTTTAATTGGGGGCATTTAATGTGCCTATGACATAATCTCTTATGTTTTCTCAGCATGCATAATATCATGAAAATGTCTGACCTACAATCAATCCCAATATAGTAATTCAAAAAAACTGATCTTTTTTGGTCCTCATATAAGCATAGATAACATAATATATTTTAATTTCATGTATAACCATAGTGTAAAGTTATAATTTACCAACATAACTAGTCATGTACTTTGTGGGTTTCTCTAAAAACTAAAATGATTCACTGCATCTATAAATAATGAAATACAAAGGATTAGTTGCTTTTTTTCAATTTCAAAATACTCATGATCAGTTATATTCCACTAAGGGGAGTCCATTAGGTGACAAATTTTCCTATAACTATTTCTTGTATCTATGTTCGATGTTAATTTCCTTTCAATATTCTAACTTCTATATAGGTTCCTAAAACATGGAATGATTGAGAATTACTATACAACTTTCATAGGACCTGATTTATATTTCTTATATCGAGTAGCACCACACCTTGGGAATTTTTAAGTTATTTGTGTTCCTTGATATATAGTATACAATCATTTGAATAGGCTTGTACTCTTTTAAATATCATACACATTGTATATAGAATTCATTTAGCATCATATGTTTGGATAGGGTGCTCATTATCATCTAGGATAATATCATTCAAGAGATCATGTAGTTCAGTAAAACTAGTATCACTCTATATGTTGCTTCATTTCAAATTATACAGCTCCAATACGGATGATAATGCTATATATTTAGTGCAACCATCATACAATGGAATCTTAGCACAACTCTTTAACTTCTCAAAAAAAATCACAATCATTAATTTCATTTTCAACTATCATTATCATTTCCTCAATATGATCTTCATCATAATTCACACCTGTAATCACATACTCGAAATGGTCTTCTTCATTTTCAACAATTGTAATCATATCAGATGATCCAAAAAACATAGTTCCATCTCATTCACTAGATACATTCAATTTTTTCCTATGTCCAATCCAGCATTTATAACATTGATCAATTTCATGATATATCTAGTGTTCTTCCAACTCCTATGACTAATTAGTCTTGAATAATAACACTCTTAAAAGGAAAAATGATTCGATAAGGTTCATATTCAAGATCTTTTACAAACATGATGAACTCTTTCACCCCATCTTAATATTATTTTCTCATACAATTGGTATCCAACCATTTAGTACTCATATACATCCTATTTGATTCGTTAATATTAATACTTAATGAAATAAATACATAAAAGATGTTCAACTGAAGATGGATATCAAGAATTTCTTAAAATAATTAGATCATTTATACTAAAATCAAACATCAAAACTCATTTCCCATTATGGATCGAGCATCACAACTTGTTTCCAAAGACAATAAGAATGAGATCATTTGATTCCAAAAATCACAATTTCCAAGAAGAATTGTATCAAATTATAATTAATATATATATCTCTTGAATAAAAACTACATAAGAGATATAACCATTCAATATAAATGGAAAAAATGAATTTAAATTATAAAAAAAGTTTTCATAAATTTTTTTAACATTTTCAGAAAAAGGCAATGTGACGAGTAACTTTCAAAAATCATTTTTCAGATCATGATGAGAGGAATTCTTGAAACATTATTATTTAATAATCATAAATAATAGATATTTTAAAGGTTATAAATTTAATGGTTTGAAATGTGTATTAGAAGATATAAAATTGATTCTAGTGAAATGAAATGCCCTTTTTATTCTTTTTTGGTGGTTTTTAGAGAACTTACATTGATAAAATTGTTATGAAACTATCATTTGAAATGAAATGAACTGAAATATTAATATTATAAAAGATAATACAAATTTATCATTTCAAATTTTACGATATATACATTATTTGGAGGAAATAAAATATAATTAGAGGGAAAAGAGTCATTTGATTGGATGGGAATTAATCTTAAAAATTTCAAATTCTATGATGAAAGTAATACATGAAAGAAAAATAATATGAAATAAAAATGTAATTTAACTTAAAAATAAAAAAGTAATAACATTTTACAATCATAGGAATATGTATTCAAAGAGAAAATATAATGAAATTATAAAATTATTAAACTGTTGATAAATTAAAAAAGTACACAAGTATAAAAGTATAAATTAAAAATGTATATATTTCTATATATATTGGTATATAAAATTATAGACATATATATAATTATAAAATTATATGAAAATTTTAAAATAATATATTTTTTAAATAAATATTCATAATTTATAAAAAAAAGTTTAATAATTAATTTCTTGGACTTGTAAATGGCTTATTAGTAATTTTATTGTATCTCTGTTTCAGATCCATTATTTTATATCTTACAAAGAAAAAATTAATTTCCAGATCAAGATTTATCACAATTTGAAGATATTTTTCTAGTTAAAACATAATCTGAGACTTCTTAATTTGATAGAGAACTTACTAAAACCTTAAAAGTGATTTAGGATCAAGAAATTGTGAAAAGGGGAGGAATTTTGAAATATATAGTTTACAAAACCATATGAAAATTATTCACTAGATCCTGAATAATCCATCTTTTCATAATTCATGATTTATAATCCTTGTACTAATTCATACATTAACTTCCACTATATTTTGATTCTTGAAAGTAGGGTTTACAATCTATAATTAAAAATTGATGAATAGAATATCTAATAAAATGGATTGGATGAACAAAACAACACTATAATGAATTAGATGAGCACTACAATGGAGAACTAAAGTGGTGGAAAATGGTAGTACAAATATAAGATGAGAAAGGGGTGGTCGTGAACACTATTGTTCAAGAAGAACAAAAAAAAGTGAACCATGAAGAGAATCAGTTGAGAAATACATAAAAACAAGATTTGAATGTTGTACCTTTAGTTTTGGGGGTCTTGATTAATCAGTGAGGTGGTACGGTGGCAGTGTGGTTTGGCGAGGTGGTATGGTGGTAGTGGGAATATCATTTGGGAACAGTGGTTGTGCAGTGATAGGGAGGTTTGGTGAGAGTGATGGAGTGGTGATAGTGGGGTTCAGCGAGAGTGGTGTCTTGTTGGCCATCAGGTACTGTGAGAACTTGAACATGTGCGAGAGTAGACATCCGGTTAGATTTCATTTAAAATAAAGGATAAGTCTTTTATCAACACTTTCCAAAAATCATAAATAAAGGCCAGTTTTATCAGTGCTAAAATAAAAAGTACTGATAAAACTGACCATTATTAGCATTTTTTAGTGCTAATAAAGATACCCCTTTATCAGCACCAAATAAATCTTGATAAAACAAGTATTTATCCATGCTACAATTATAGAGCTAAAAAACAATATTATCTATTTGTTTAATTCTAATAATGGGATGTCTTATTAATTTCTAAAAAAGCACTGATGAAGTTCTAATGTTAATAGTTTATTTATATTATTCTATATATTTATAAAATTATATATATATATTAAATATATATTTATTTGTTTATAATTTTAACTATAAATAAATATAAATTAATTTATAATTTTATATATATATATAATATTTTTATAAATATTTTTATATTTTTATATAATTATATATATTTATAAAATTATAAATATTATAAATAAACATATAATTTTTTATAATTATAAAATTATAATAAATATATTTACTATAATTATAATTATAAAAAAGAATAAATATAGATATATTTAAATAATTATAAAAGTGAAAAAATATATTAAATATATATTTATTATAATTTATAATTATTTAAATATAAATATATATTTATTTGTAGTTATAATTATCAATAAATATGTGTTTATTTAAATAATTATAAAATTGCATTAAATATATATTTATTTTAGTGCCAAGAGCAAGAGGCCTCCTATGATTAAGTCTATCATATGGATCCTGCCTATCCTGCCTTGGTTGAAAGTGAATGTGGATGGGGTGGTTGTAGGTGCACTGGGACATTCTGGATGTGGTGGTGTGTTCCCTACCCATCAGGGCTTTGTTAAAGTCTATCTATATCATTACATTGGTATTGGAATAGACATTAAAGCTAAATTATTGGAAATCATCAAAGCTATCAGATATGTTATACATTATAGAAGGCATTACCTCTGGGTTGAGTCTGACTCGACTACGGTGGTTCATATATTGAAGAAGAGATCCTGGAATGCTCCATTGAAAATGCTTTTATCATGGATAGAGTGTCTTTCTCTTTATGTGAGCATTTATTTGGAGGTTTTACATTTTTTTAGAGGGTCCAATTAAGTTGTCGATGCTCTTTCCAAATGGGCAGTTATGGAGACTTCCTCTCTTTCGATGTTTGCTACTCCAAGCTTTTGCTCTTATCTTGCTTACTTGGACATGGGTGGTTTTTCTCATTCTTGCCTTTACAAGACCCTTTGTTATGGTATTGTTAATACTTTTTAATAAGATTTCTAGGGAACAAGAACATCCTCAGTCCTACACCTTTTGGATATAATAAATATATTAATTATATAAAAATATATTAATTATATATTAATATATTAATTATATAAAAATATATTAATTATATATAAATATATTTGTCATAATTGTATAATTATCTATATATATATAAGTATAACTATAATTAAATACATATTTATTTATAATTAAAAAATTATAATAAATATATTTATTATATTTAAAATTTTATTATTAAATGAAATAAATGTATTTATTATAATTTTAAAATTATTTGTATGTATATATATATATTTAAAATTATAATTAAAAATATTTCTATATATTTATAAATATTTTTATATATTTATAAACATATTTATATATTTATATATATTTATAAAATTATAAATATAATAAATATATTTATTATGATTTTATAATTATTTAAATATATATATATGTTTATAATTATAATTATAAGTAAATATATGTATAAATATTTGTATATAATTTTTAAATATTTATTTCTATATTTACATTTACAAATATATAATTATATATATATATTTAACGATAATAAATGTATTTAATGTAATTTTATAATTATTTATATATATTTAGTTATAATTAAAATTAAAAATAAATATATTTAAAAATTATTTATATGTAATTAAAAATTTATAATTATAATTATAAATAAATATATTTAAAAAGTTTTTATATATAATTAAAATTTTATAATTATAAACATAACAAATATATTAAATATTTAAATGTATTTATTGTAATTTTTTAAGTATTTATGAGAACATAAAAATTTCATGGGTGTAACATGAATGAAACATACCTATAGTAAAGTACAGATCATAAAAAATGAGTCATCACATGTATAGAAAGCATGAATGATAAGATTGACAATGTATAAAAAGACATTCTTGATGATGAATACATAACATATGCATGTGTCATCATACTCCATGTAATCTTAACATTTGGAACATATCAACTCACAATCATGTCCACAAATAAACTTGTGTTCATATAACGTCAATTATACCCACACATAAATATATGAACATAAATAACGGGCATCGTGTCCATGAATATCATTATTATCTCATGAGATATATATATATATATAGTGACCAAATTCATTAGACATGTATTTATTTAAATGTATATCTATTTATTTATAATTATCGATATAAATAAATATATTCAAAAATTATTTGTATGTAATTATAAATATATAATTATAAATATAATAAATATATTTGTTATTTTAGAAAAATTATTAAAATTTTATAATTATTTAAATATATAATTATTTATTTATAATCTTTTTAATATATTTTTTTAAAATATTATTAATATATTTAAATTATTAAAAAGTACATATTGATATATCATATTTATATTAATTATAAGAATGAATTTTTTAATTAATTTATAAAAATAAAAAAATCACCATAAAAATAATAATTATATAAAAATTCATAATATGTTTTATTAAAAACTTTTATGAATGCTATTTGTAAAACTGATAAATGTGACCTTAATCAGCACAATTAGCTAGTACTGTTAAAAGTGAGGCTTTTATCAGTGCTTTCTACTTAGCACTAATAAAAGTAGGTTCTTCCCTTTCCTGGATATGTGGTAGTGCTTTGACTTTTCAGAAATTGAACTTTATTATAGAACACCAAGACCCTGAATATATTTAGTCTATTTAATTTCCATCAAAGGGTCTAAGATATCAACTTCTGTTAATAAATAGAAGGGACAAATCCTTTCTCGTGTTATTCGTTAATGAAATATTACTCATGAAACACCTAATGTGTCCTACCTCACCACGAATATATGTCATCATAGTTTTTGTTAATACATCAAAGTAAAAAACATATAATAATCATTAATAATAATATTAAATCCTAAGGATCAATACACACATCCTTATATAGGATCATACAATGATACATATAATTCTAGATTTCCAATGGGTGGGTCTTGTTCTCATAATATCCTACATTGGATATTACGAAGGGCGTACACTATGAAAAAGATTCTCAAAGTCCTAAGACTCTACACCCCTGATAGTTTATATAATTTGTGTACCTCTAATTATATCATCCACCTATAGAACAGGTATTTAAGAATACTATCATGAATCTTCTGAGTTATCATCGTAGAGGGGAATTGTTATGACCTTTTAGTGCTCTAGTTGATCTTAGGACATTATCACATACTATGTCATGAAAAATAACAATAATGAAGTGATAAGAATATCATTAATATTCAAAAAAATGAATATATGTTACCATAATGTACATGGGAGTTGGTTTTAGGGCACAAACTCCAACAACTGTAAAGAAAGGTGTGAAAAGGTGTGAAAAGGTGGATGAAAAAATAGAACACCACTGCAAATTTAAAAATTTTAGGAAGAATGTGGTTAATGGGACTTCCCCAACTTATGATTTCTAAGTGTATATCATTATTGCATCATAATATTAGTGGAATGATATTTCTTATTATGCGATAATGAGATTGTAAAGATTTTGAGATAAATTTATGTGTGAGGAAAATTATCTAGAAAGACAAAGTAATAGGATGTATGTCTGTAGAGAGACTGACTCCCTTTCATGTTCTGTTATTAGTTATATAGTAAGTCAAATAAGATGATAAGTATGTAATTTTACTCATTTTATTAACATCCACATTGAAGGTGAACCAAGTAAAATCACTATATACTGTGAGTTTTATTTACATTCTGGTATTCAATTGTGAGATTTTGAAAAACATTTACATTCTCATATTCAATTGTGAGATTTAGAGAAACATTTTACCTACCAATCACAAGGTAAGTTTAAAACAATTAAATTTATCATACTTTGATTCAAAACCCTTCCAGATTATTCTATATCATGCTTTTTTGACACGTTATTTTAAATATTTTCAATTATTTTATTTTTCATTAAATATAAAACGTAATCTCTTTTAAAAAAAATTATTTATTTTCATTTCATTAGATTTTCAAACTATTCATTCATTTTATTTCTTATAAGGAAGAAAAATATAGTTCTTTGTTACATCTGAAAAAAAAAATTGATTAATCAAGAATTTTTTAAATTATCATCTCTAAAACAAATATTCAGCTCTTTCATTTTATCAGGATTTTTCAATTTGTATCCTTGCATTATGTTTCATGGTGGTGGATGTAATCGACCTTATATAGAAAATATTTTATAATCTATAGTTCATAATATATTTTGATAAAATTATATTTTTCCAAACCACCATTCATTATTTAATATTTTTCTAATTTTGGAAATTAAACTTAAATTATTATAATAGTAGAGAAATATATGTTTCTTGTAACTTTTTTTATTAAAGTACATTGCACATGTGTCTAGTAAGAAAAAGTAATTTAATTCAAACTTATAAATTATTTATTTAATATTTAAAATTTAATAAAAATATAACAATCAATTAATTATTAAAATAATTGGCATAAAATGAATAAATTGAGCTTGGGTAAGTCCATGTAATCCTATCCATCTAGTTAGATCTACATATGAGTACTAGTTAGTGGCCTAAATATATTTTCTAAATTTATATTTTAATTTTATTTCAATTTTATATATAATTAATATTATATGTTTAAACTTTAATATTATTTAACAATTATTATTGTTTATTCAAAAATATTTTTTATCTAAATGAGAAATAAATATGTGGATCATCCAATTTAAAATATGAATCTTTGTTATAATTTTAACCAAAAATTTTATTAAAATTAATAGACTGTTTTGATTGGTCAAAACACTTTTTTCTTGGATTGATAAGGTGGACTCCAATGGGAATCTCACATAGGAAATGTGGGTATATTTCACATAGCTCATCCCTTATAATATGTTCCTTGGGAATTTTTATATCAACAAAATATATATTTTACTAATTGTTATTAAAGTGTCTTAGAAATTCATATTTAGTAAAAAAATGTTATATATATATATATTATTTATAAAACAAAACAAAACAAAATAATAATAATAAAATAAAGTAAAATATTTTATAAAAAATAATGGCTAATAAAGTGATTAGTCACAACTTTTTGTTTCATTTCAATTGAACCAATTTGTTCTTTGACTGAAATGGTGAGATTGAACCAAGGTATTTCACACCAACTTTGATTTATAAATAAGTTATGGAAATATCGCTTATAGGTTAATTAATTTTTCAATCCCAGATATTCTACAAATATTTTTCCAACATATGTGTGGTGGGTTAGTCTAAGTTTGGTGTTTTATTTTACCCAAATCATAGTGAAATCCTATAGGGAAACTTCCATTGAGAACCCTGTACTATTACAATTGGTGTGGATCAAACCCTTTTTGATAGTTAATTAAATTCATGCATAGAGATTGAATTTTTCTTCTCCTTATTCCAAACTATAATCTACTAATTAAAAGGGTTTAAAACCCAAGACAGAACCAAAGATATGGATTCTAAATCTCTTAATGTGATGAACCAAGACATGGTCAAACTTGACTCTTTCAACCACAGAACTTCTCTTTGTGGGAAGACAAGATGAAGCTTCTTCTTATGGTATTGATGATTTATAACATTCTAAAATCAAATATTCCTCTCATTCTGGACAAGACTACTTCAAATCCTAATGGCATTCCCTTTGATGTGACTCAACTCAAGAACATTTAGGATAGGAGGAATAAAATTGAAGATAATCATGTTTTGTGTTGAGGATATATTCTCAATGCTTTGACAAATCATTTTTATGAATATTCCTGCAAAATGAAGAATGCTTGAGTGATACGAGATGCTATTAAAGTTTAGGAATATGGTACAAATAAATTTCTTATTAAAACATATCTAAACTACCATATGGTTGATAAATTCCATTGTTGGAGAAAGTTCATGAGCTACATGTTATAGCAAATAAACTTCTTTCTCTTAAGATTAATATACAAGAATCTTTTCAGGTTTAGTGAAATAATTTCTAAATTTCCACCTATATAGAAATATTTTGGTAGATATCTTGTTAAAATGATTGGTGATATTTATTTGGAGTAATTAAAAAACATTCATCGCATTAAAGAAGGATCCATGTTGAGAGACGTGGGTATGGCATCACAATTTGATACCAAAATTAATATCATTATGGGAAAGGCACAACCAAACTGTTCCTTACTTGTCAAAGATATATTTCAACAATTCAAGAAGAAAGGAATATTTCCAAGAAGAAAAGAGAATGTTGTGTCAACTGAAAACTAGGCATTTTTCAAAGGAATATATTTATCGAAAGAAAGTTGATATGTAATTCCCCGACCCCAGTTACCTAGAGTCGGTGCATTATTTCATAACATTGGCATGATCCCAAAAGATCAAGCCTTGAAATACATATTAGTTTAGTACCCTTGTAATCACTAGATATATTCATAAAGTTTACATTACATCAAAAAGTGAAAACTACAACAACATCTTGTCTTCACAGTCATATCTCCTTATATTATCCATGCAGGTCATTCAAAAAATACTTCTTCACATCCGGGGAAAAATAAAACATTGAAAGGGGTGAGCTCAGATGCTCAGTAAGGATAACAATATGGAAGAAACTTTCATAAATAAGCATATACATTTAAGATAATATATAACTAAAACAAAAGCCTTTTAAACTTGAACTTCCACATAATATGGAAAAGATAAAATGAAATAATTTTATTTACTTATTCACATTGATATTCTTCTAGTCGAATAATCACATGCATTATCGATAACCACTTTCACAATGATGGAATGCATAATGCCAAACTATCATAACCACGTAGACAAGGCCTCGTTCCAAGACAACAAATAAGATTTTGTCAAGGCCTCATGCCAAGGAACTAGTTTGTCTCATGAGACCTACCAACGCATCTAGGAGCTTTAGCGGGCTCCACCCGTCACTTATTAAGTCCAATTCATTCCTCACATGAATAGGTTTAAACATAACATAAACATTCGTATTAAAACTAGCATATGAAATTTCAATAATTTCTCCATAAACCATGAATGGAATAAAAATAACACATCCACAGTAAAACATATAAAAAACCTTCAATAAAATATGGATGTTTTGTATCATAATAACTCAACTTCAAATAAGCTCAAAATCCATCAAAGGATGTTGACATAGATGAAATCAAAACTATTTGAGAGAAATACCTCTTTTTTGAAATCATTTAAAAGTTTCATAATTATAAAATAAAACATTTACTTTGAAAATATCCTTAAAATCTTGTAAGGGAAGCTTCTATGATTTTATAATGGCGGAAAATAGTAGCACCCTCCGTATAAGTTAAAAATACATTCTTACCTTAATTCTGTCGAAAAAGTTAAAAAGGACCTTGTTTGGAAAATGACGGAAAGATTCCTTTATAAAAATCTTATAAAAAATCAAAAAATGGTATAAATTAATTTAACCCATATTCTGTAAAATTGTATGAATGTTTTGAAATACATTTTTAAGAAACATGGATGTGGATGATAGAGAGGTCCCAATAGATAATTACCGATAAACAACCTCAGATAATGAAGAGATTGTGAAATAAACCCTTACTTTGTACTTTTCCTTGGTTGATGTTAGTTTAACCTCATGTATAATGGTTAAATAATTGTTATTAAATTATACAAGAATAATATACATTAATATCATATCATATATGATCTTTTAACATTGTGTTGTTAATAATATTTTAGTATTATCGTCGTTTCAGGTGTTAACTTACTCATTTTCTTTTTATGTTTTGTTACATAAGCCGTGTTTTTTATGGATAGTTTTTATATTATTCAAATACATAATGATATCAAGTTCTTAAACAATATTTTTAATCATCAAATGAGAATTAGACTTGAATGGAAACGATGGGGAATTAATCTCATCACGTTCGTAGAGATGGTAGTCTGTACGTACGCACGAGCGACAATATCATTATTTTGATATTAAAATAATATATAATTGGATGGTATATCATATATAAATAATCATTATCATGTTATATTTATTATTTACATGAATTACACATCATTATTATTCCCATCCAAATAATAATTTATTGAATAACAATTACACCACGGCGTGGAGACAGTAAGCCATACGTACGCACGTATGGTGACATGTCATTCAAGGGATGGATAGAATACTGAATATGGTTGTACCATATTTATAATAACATCACAATATATAGGATATATTGGAGTTATTATTTTAGAATGGAAATAATAAATAAAGAAGAAGTTGAAGAAGAAAGGAACTTGAAAGAGGGTGGTGAAAACATTACCTCTTCTTTGGGTTCTTCCTTTTGATTTGATCAAAAGGGCTCCTTAGGTTGGCTTTCTGATCAAACTAAGGCCTCTAGGTTGAATTGAGGGAAGTTTAGAGAATCGTTGGGTATGGTTTGGCCGATCCAAATGGCTTTGAAGGTGTGAATTAGTGAGAAGGGTGAGTACCCTTTTATAAGAGGGGTGAGGGGCTCCTTTGGAAAAGCTAGAAATATTATTTTATAATAAATTAATATTTGGTTTCTAAAGGCTCCAAAGTGTATTAATTAAATTTTAAGGTGGGGATAGGTCGAAAACAACTTAACCAATAGGTTTTAGACAGGTTTGGGTCACATTATTAACCTTATCTTTTAGTTTTAACTCTTAGTTAATTAGTTTGAAATTTACAATGTCTCTTTGTATTTTTATATTATATAGTTAATAAAAATTCTATATACCTTAAAGAGACCCCAAAGTTTTCCATTAATGATACACCTATCATGATTCAAGTCCTTTGGCCGAAACTTAGATTTTTAGGAATTGAATATCAATTACTAATATAATATTTGTTTTAAAAACTCTTTTATGTCAATTTTGACACTATTTGGAATTTGATTATTGTGAAAATCATAAAAGTATTATTAATTCAAAAAAAATTAATTAAATCAATCCTAACATGTAATATTATCCTATAAAATTAGTTTAATTCATAAAAAGTCTAAAATTACATTTATTGGGATGTTTATAATATCAATTATTTTAATATTTCATTAATTTGATAATTACAGCATCACCATTGTTTCATAAATAAATTAAATAATTTAATGTCTAAAAATTATAAATAAAATACAATTATGTAGGAAATCGTTTTATATTTCTAATTAATATTTAAAATCGAATTTATCTTATGTATAACCCTAAATTAAAAATGTTTTAGTAATTAAACATTGATTTTAACACTTTTAACTATTCTTTGAATTAAATAATAATAAATGTCCTAATATAATCCAAGTAGACCTAAATGATGATATTGTATTCATAACATTGTTTTCGGTCGAGATACACTTGTCTAATAGAATTCGGACATGTGTTAGGGTAATATTAATATCATTTTTACCCTTAATTACCCTATTTACTTTTAACCGTGGTAAATAAAAGTAAAAGGTTAATATTCACCAAAAATTATTTTTATCTTATTGAAGCACATTTTACTCCTTTATATTAACCGTGTCTCTCAGATTTTTGAAATTCCACTCACATAAGCGGTAAAATTAAGTTTTACATGAATTTCCAAATTCTCCTAAGGGGTGGGTAAAAGACGGTGAAAAGTTCAATAAAATTTTTATATATCTAAAATTATTCTAAACTAGCTTCAATGAATTAAATTGAACTTATATAGTTATTATGTATCTATTTTGACCTTAATTAAATTTAAATAAAATAAATAATTCTTTAAATAAAAATTCATTTTTAAACTATAACTCAGTGTTTTTTCACTATTCATCAAAAATTGAAAGTTTTCATAAAAATACCAAAAATTCACCCTAGGCTAATTTCGATATTCTGAATCCAATTATGAAGTCCATTTTGAAAGATAAAATTTATAAAATTTCAAAATGTGTGTATTACTATTCATAACGGCAAGTTTGATTGGTTGTGGTGTTAGAACTCGAAGTTGCATACAACACACACTATTGTATTATTCAAAGAGAGTCGTACTGTGGAAGCATGGGGTGTTACATTCTCCCCTCCTTCAAATAATTTCGTCCTCGAAATTTCTAGAAAATTACTGTATAAAAAGAGTCAGGTGGTTCTTCATCATAAGTTCCTCGGGTTCCCACGTTACCTCTTTCATCTTATCGTTCCTCCACAGAAATTTTACCAGACGAGTCGTCCGGTTTCTCAGCACTTTTTCTCTTGTATTAAGAATCCTGATAGGCTCTTTGCAATAAGATAGAATGGGTTCTAGTTATAATTCCTCATAAGTGAGTACATGCATTGGGTCAGGAATGTATTTTCTCATCAATGATACGTGGAACACATCGTGAACTTTAGAGAGATTTGGTGGCATTTCCAAATGGTAAGCTATAGCCCCAATTCGTTCTAGAATTTCGAAAGGTCTGATATACCTGGTACTCAATTTACCTTTCTTACCGAAACTTATAACTCCCTTCCACGGAGAAACCTTCAAGAAAACATGATCTCCTACCTGAAATTCCAAATCCTTCGATTATCGGCATAGCTCTTCTGCCTACTTTGAGCTTCTTTGATGTTGTTTTGGATTACCTTCACCTTTTCAATCATTTCCTCCACCAGTTCTGGGCCTATGAGTTTTCATTCACCAACATCAACCCAACAGGATGGTGTGCGACATCTCTTTCCGTATAATGCTTCATATGGTGCCATCTGAATACTTTAATGAAAGCTATTTTTATAGTAAAATTCTACCATAGGTAAAAATTGATCCCACATTCCCTGAAAGTCAAGTGAGCAAGATCTCAACATGTCTTCTAAGGTTTGAATAGTTTGTTCTGATTGTCCATCTGTTTCAGGGGGTAGGTAGTGCTCAAATGAAGTTCAGTATCCAAGGCCTTCGGAAGACTCTTCCAGAATCATGAAGTAAAATGGGGATCACGATCAGAAACAATCGATAGGGGTACTCCATGAAGTCTCACAACTTCATTAATATATAGTCTTGCTAGACATTAAAGTGGTAAATTCTCCCTTTTAGCAAGAAAATGTGCTGACTTGGTAAGACGATCAACAATAACCCATATTACATAGTTCCTTCTAGTAGTCTTTGGTAGTCCCATGATAATGTCCATCTTGATATTATCCCATTTCCACTCAGGTATGGGAAGATGTTGCAATACTCCTCCAGGTTTTTGCCTTCCATCTTTCACTTATTTACGAACCATACATCTTGACACAAAATCAGAAATCTCCCTCTTCATGTTATCCCACCAAAATTGTTCCTTCAAATCTCTATACATTTTGGTGCTCCCAGGGTGTATAGAGAAATTGGAACTATGGGCATCATCCAACAATTCCATTTTTAGATCAGGGATATCGGGAAAACAAAGTCGCCTCCGAAATTTCAAAATTCCATCTTCATACACAAAGTCACTCAATCTCCCATCATTCACCACTTTAATCTTCTTTTGAAATTCTTCATCATCGGTCTGATAACTCTTAATCCTTTCTAGTAAATATGGTTTGGCAACAATTTGAAAAAGTATCGATGTTTCACCTTCCATGGTGATTCCCATATCCATATTTACTATATCCATGAAAATAGTATCCCTTTCAATTCTCATCTTGTTCAAAACTCCATGATCCTTTCTGCTCAAAGCATCTGCCACCTTATTTTCCTTCCCCTGGTGGTATTTTATCGTGCAATCATAATCCTTGAGTAGTTCAATCCATCTCCTTTGCCTCAAGTTGAGTTCTTTCTGTGAGAAAATATAATTCAAACTCTTGTGATCGGTATATATCTCACATTTTTCACCATATAGATAATGTCTACAAATATTCAAAGCAAATATTACAGCTGCTAACTTGAGATCATGTGTAGTGTAGTTTTTCTCATGAATTTTCAGCTGTCGTGATGCATAGGAAATAACTCTATCATTCTGCATAAGGACACAACCAAATCCTTTTTCGATGCATCACTATAAATAACGAACCCATAATTCCCCGATGGTAGGGTCAATATAGGAGAATTGACTAATCTTCTCTTTATTTCTTAGAAACATTCTTCACACTCTTCTCTCCAAACAAATTTAACCCCTTTACGTATGAGCTTCGTTAATGGGTTATCCAATCAGGCAAAATTCTGGACGAAACGTCGATAAAAACCTTCTAAACCAATAAAACTTCATACCTCGGTCCTACTCGTTGGTGCTGACCATTCTTGGAATGCCTCAGTCTTAGAAGGATCAACAGAGATTCCAACCTTAGAGATAGTATGGACAAGAAAAGAAATCTCTTGAAGCCAGAATTCACACTTGCTAAACTTCCCATATAATTCATGTCTTCTCGGAGTCTTCTGGATAATACACGGGAGATTTTCATGATCTTCATAACTTTTGGAGTATACCAAGATATCATCAATAAACACCACTACAAAATCATCAAGATATTCCTTGAAAACTTTGTTCATTAGATCCATGAAAACAGAGGGGGAATTAGTCATCCCAAAAGGCATTACTGTAAACTCGTAATGCCCGTACCTGGTTCGAAATGATGTCTTTGGAATGTATTCCTTCTTTACACACAACTGATGGTATCCAGATCGAAGGTCAATCTTTGAAAAGTATTGAGCTCCATGCAGTTGGTCAAATAAATCATCAATGTGAGGTAGGGGATACTTATTCTTTATTGTTATAGCATTGATCTCCCTGTAGTAAATGCACAACCTCATAGATCTATCTTTCTTCTTAACAAAAAGGACAGGGGCTCCCCATTGAGAAATACTAGGGTGAATAAATCCCTTATTACTCAATTCCTCTAGTTTTTTATTTAGTTCCACTAATTCCACAGTGGCCATTCTATAAGGGTTCTTCGATATGGGCCTTGAACCCAGAATTAAATCAATGGAAAACACAACTTCTCATTTTGGAGGATGTCCAGGTAAATCTTTTGGAAACACATCTATATATTATTTCACAATAGGTACTTCCTCTATTTGAACATTAATTTCCTTACCCATAGTCATTTGATTCTATTCCTCCCCAATAATAAAATTTAGTTGAGCTACTGGGTGTGGATCTAGATAAGAATTAGGTGGTGACGATTCTGCTCCAAAGATAATGTGTTCCTTATCATCATTATAAAAAATCGTAACCTCCTTCTTCTTAAAATAAATTGTTGCATCATGGTTCAAAAGCCAATCCATACCGAGGATTATATCAAACTCAATCATAGGTATGATGATGATATCAGTGGATAAAGAACATTTATGTGCTCTAATGGGGACTGATTCACAAAATTATGTTGCAATGATACTTCCCTTAGGAGTTTTAACTGACAACTCCCTTGTTAAATCAAATTAGAAATATATAATTTTCTTAGCAAACTGGGACAATATGAAACAATGTGATGATCTAGAATTAAATAAAGAATTTTCTAAACATGAGGAAACCATTAAATTACCTTCCACCACGTCTTTCGGAACTTTTACCTCAACAGTAGTGGTAGCATAAGCTTGGCCTTGATCCCTTGGCCTTTTCTGAGGTAAGTTCCCCTAACGCTTAGGAAATTTATTTTCATAATGTCCCATATCTCTACAATTATATCATTCCACATTGATAGAAACCCTCATTCCCTTGCAATCATAAGCTTGGTGGCCTTTTTCACCACACTTGTAACAGACTCCCATTCCTTTTAAGCAAGTACCGAGGTGTTTCTTCCCACATTTACTACATAATGGATATTCAACTTTTCCTTTATTCCCCTTATTTCTATTTCCAGATTGATTAGTAGATCTCTTCTTATCTTTCTTTGCTTTAAATTCATAAGACTTAGATAATTCCTTTTCTGTCTTGATAGCACATGAGACAATGTCTTCGTACGACGATAAGGATTGTGAGACTGATTCTCTACGAAGAAATGGTTTTTACCCATCAAAGAAACGATCAATCATACTTATTGGGTTACATATATAATCTCCATCATACCTTTCTAACCTTGAAAAGTTATCCTCACACTTTGCAACATTCTCATCCTCCTTTTGTCTCAAACTCAGAAATTTCCTTTCCATATCTGGTCGATGGTCACGAGGTAAGTATTTTTCTAATAAAAGCTCCTTGAACTCCCTCCATTCCATATTTGATACTTTATCATCTTCCTTCATGTTTTTAATCAATGAACACCATTGATCAGCATCTCCAGTGAGGCGGTAAACTGCCATGATAACTTTTTCTCTTTCACTAATCCCCAAGGCAAGGAATATTTCCTCTAGGGAACTTATCCATTGCTCAAATACTAATATATTTTTACACCCATTGAATGTTGGTGGTTGTTTCCTCATGAAGCGATCTAATATTTATCCTCCATGCTGCAGATCAGGGTGCTCCATACGGGTAAGGTTATTATTCATAACCTGAGTGAGTTGTCCTAGTATGGTGATTAGCTGATCAACACCAGTTGCATCACCTGCTACACTAAAATTATCTTGAGTAGGAGGGGAATACCTACATGGATTGTTTTCATTGATACAGTTTCCATTTCTTCCACTCAGTTCCATTTCTAAAAAATTGCATAAACTAGATCAGTTTATGAATCAAAATACACAATTCCATACTTGTAAAACACTTAACATAAATTGAACAGTTTATGGATATAATCCATAATCATAAAAAAGTTTTCCTTGAGGAATTATATACTCATAAACCCTTCATAATGGTTCATAAATAAAATTAGAATTATCCTAAGCATATCCCCTGGGAGTATCGTAACCAAGAGTGAAACAAGGCCTGTTGTCGTGCACTAGTTCCTGATCAAGTCTAGCTCAAAGCGGTGTTTTTGGTTTTTACCCCAAGGTAAATTTATTCTAGAACCACCTCTACCTGCTCATATCCAGGGAGGGATGTATTGCTCGGAAAACTCACAAAATATCTACAATACCAAAATTCTAGGAAGTTCTTCTAGACTAATCCTCAATGTCTATCTTGGGGCTATGTGCTATAATTAGAGTTTATCTAAATCTAGCTTCCAAGGTTTGTACTAAACTTTCTCCGATACCAACTGTAATGCCCCGACCCCAGTTACCCAGAGTCGGTGCATTATTACATAACATTGGCATGATCCCAAAAGATCAAGTCTCGAAAGATCGATTAGTTTAGTAGCCTTGGAATCAATAGATACATTCATAAAGTTTACATTACATCAAAAAGTGAAAACTACAACAACATCTGGTCTTCACAGTCATATCTCCTTATACAATCCCTGTAGGTCATTCATAAAATACTTCTTCACATCCTGGAAAAAATAAAGCATTGAAAGGGGTGAGCTCAGATGCTCAGTAAAGATAACAATATAGCAGAAACTTTCATAAATAAGCATAAACATTTAAGGAAATGTATAACTAAAACAAAAGCCTTTTAAACTTTAACTTCAGCATAATATGGAAAAGATAAAATGAAATAATTCCATTTACATATTCACATGGATATTATTCTAATCGAATAATCACATGCAATATCAATAACCACTTTCATAATGATGGAATGCATAATTCCAGACTATCATAACCACGTAGCCAAGGCCTCGTGCCAAGACTATAAATAAGATTTTTTCAAGGCCTCGTGCCAAGACACTAGTTTGTCTCATGAGACCTACAGATGCATCGAGGAGCTATAGCGGGCTTCACCCGTCACTTATTAAGTCCAATGCATTCCTCATATGAACAGGTTTAAACATAACATAAACATTCGTATTAAAACTAGAATACAAAATGTCAGTACTTTCTCCATAAACCATGAATGGTATAAAAATAACACATCCATAGTAAAATAGATCACAGAACCTTCAATACAATATGGAAGTTTTGTATCATAATAACTCAACTTCAAATAATCTTAAAATCCATCAAAAGATGTTGAAATAGATGAAATCAAAACTATTTGAGAGAAATATCTCTTTTTTTTAAATCATTTAAAAGTAAAAAAATTATAAAATAAAACATTTACTTTGAAAATATCCTTATAATCTTGTAAGGGAAGCTTCAAATATTTTATAATGGTGGAAAATAGCCACACCAACCGTATAAGTTAAAAAAAGACATTCTTACCTTAATTCTGTTGAAAAGGTTAAAAAGGACCTTGTTTGGAAAACGACCAAAAGATTCCTTTATAAAAATATTATAAAAATTCAAACAAGGGTATAAATGACTTTAACACATATTTTGTAAAATAGTAATAATGTTTTGAAATACATTTTTAAGAAATATGAATGTGGATGATAAAGAGGTCCCAGTAGATAATTATGGATAAACAACCTCGGATAATGAAGAGATTGTGAAATAAATCCTTACCTTGTAATTTTACTTGGTTGAGGGTAGGTTAACCTCCTTTATAATGGTGAAATAATTGTTATTAAATTATAAAAAAATCATATAAATTAATGTGATATCATATATGATCCTTTAAAATTGCTTTGTTAATAACATTTTAGTAATATCGTCGTTTCGGGTGTTAACTTACTCATTTTCTTTTATATGTTTTGTTACATAATTCAAGTTTGTTATGGATAGGGTGTATCTTATTCATATACATAATGATATCAAGTACTTAAACATTATTTTTAATCATCAAATTAGAATTCGACTTGAATGGATATGATGGGGAATGAATCTCATCGTGTTCGTGGAGACGGTAGTCCGTACGTACGCATGAGCGACAATATAATTATTTTGATATTAAAATAATATATAATTGGATGGTATATCATATATAAAAAATCATTATCATGTTATATTTATTATTTACATGAATTACACATCATTATTATACCCATCTAAATAATAATGTATTGAATAACAATTACACCACGACGTGGAGACGGTAACCTGTACGTACGCACGTATAGTGACATGTCATTCAAGGGATGGATAGAATACTGAATATGGTTGTACCATATTTATAATGGAATAAAATTATATAGTAGATACTGGATTTATTATTTTAGAATGGAAATAATAAATAAAGAATAAGTTGAAGAAGAAATCAACTTGATAGATGGTGGTGAAAACATTACCTCTTCTTCAGGTTCTTCCTTTTGATTTGATCAAAATGGATCTTTAGGTTGGCTTTCTGATCAAACTAAGGCCTCTAGGTTGAATTGAGGAAAGTTGAGAGAATATTTGGGTAGGGGTTGGACGAGCCAACTGTCTTTGAAGGTGTGAATTAGTGAGAAGGGGGAGTGCCCTTTTATAAGAGGGGTGAGGGGCTCCTTTGGAAAATCTAGAAATATTATTTTATAATAAATTCATATTTGGTTTATAATGGCTACTAAGTGGATTATTTAAAGGTTAAGGTCGGGATTGGTCGAAAACAACTCATACAATAGGTTTTAGATAGGTTTCAGTCACATTATTAACCTTATCTTTTAGTTTCAACTCTTAGTCAATTAGTTTGACATTTAACATGTCTCTTCATATTTTAATATTATATAGTTAATAAACATACTATATACCTCTAAGAGACCCCCAATTGGTCCATTAATGATACACCTATCATGATACAAGTCCTTTGGCCGAACCTTATATTTTTAGGAATTTAATATCAATTAATAATATAATATTTGTTTTAAAAACTCTTTCATGTCAATTTTGGCACTATTTGGAATTTGATTTTTGTGAAAATTGAAACAGCATGATTACTTCAAAAAAAGTTAATTAACTCAATCCTAACATTTCATATTATCCTATAAAATTAGTGTAATTCATAAATAGTCTCAAATTACATTTATTGGGATATTTATAATATCAATTATTTTAATATTTCATTAATTTGGTAATTACTGCATCGCCATTGTGTCATAAATAAATTAAATTATTTAACGTCTAAAAATTATAAATAAATTACCATTATGTAGGAAATCGTTTTATATTCATAATTAATATTTAAAATCAAATTTATCGTTTTTATAAACCTATATTAAAAAAATTTGTAATTAAACTCTGATTTTAACTCTATTAACTCTTCTTTCAGTTAAATAATAATAAATATCCTAATCTAATCCAAGTGGACCTAAATGATAATATTTTATTCCTAAGGTTTTTTTTGGTCGATATACACTTGTCCAATAGAATTAAGACATGTGTTAGGGTAATATTAATATCATTTTTACCCTTAATGTCCCTATTTACTTTTAACCGTGGTAAATAAAAGTAAAAGGTTATTATTCACCAAAAATTATTTTTATCTCATTGAACCACATTTTACTCTTTTATATTAACCATGTATCTTGGATTTTCGAAATTCCACTCACAGAAGTGTTAAAAGTATGTTTTACGTGAATTTCCAAATTCTCCTAGGAGGTGGGTAAAAGACGGTGAAAAGTTCAATAAAAAATTTTATATTTAAAATTATTCTAAACTAACATCAATTAATTACATTGAACTTATATAGGTATTATGTATCTATTTTGACCTTAATTAAATTTAAATAAAATACATAATTCTTTAAATAAAATTTCGTTTTGAAACTATAACTCAGTGTTTTTTCACTATTCATTAAAAATTGAAAGTTTTCAGAAAAATACCAAACATTCACCCTAGGATAATTTTGATATTCTGAATCCAAATATGAAGTCCATTTTGAAAGATAAAATTTATAAAATTTCAAAAAAGTGTGTATTACTATTCATAACGGCTAGTTTGATTGGTTGTGGTGTGTGTTAGAACTCGAAGTTGCGTACAACACACACTATTATTTTATTCAAAGAGAATCGTACCGTGGAATCGTGGGGTGTTACATGATAAACTAACTAAAAATATGATAATTGAAGAGAATCCAGTTGCAATGATATCTGAAGTTAATATAAATTTTATGATAAGGGAATGGTGGATTGATTCTGTAGGAATTGTTCATGTCTAGAAGGATCATTCGAGGTTCAAAACATTTTATGATTGTACCATCCTGAAGGAAGTACACCTTGAAAATAATGTATGCATCATTGTCAGTGGAAAAGAAAGAGTGGATATCGACATTAATTCTAGGAAGAAGTTGACTCTTCTTAATGTGTTGTATGTACCCAAAATTTAATATAATATATTTTTTATTGATCTTCTATGTATAAAGGGATTTTATGTTTCATTAGAATCCAAAAAGGTTATCTTGTTGAAGGGAGGCATACACTAGTACAAAAATGATTTTTCAAAACGGTTTTTTTTTATTTTTAAAAATGATTATCATGCTCCATTATTAAATTATATGTTGTAAATATGTATTTAATGTTGCGTAAAAATTAACATTGTAAATGAATCATGTAATTTGTTTTTCATGTTGGTTCTTTGAAAATTGATATGAAAAAATATTTTTTATGTCAGTAATTAGATAATGGATGTAAAAACTGACATGATAATTAGTTTTTCACTTCAATTATCTAAAAAATGATGTGGAAAATGGTTTTTTAAATTAGTTATTAGAGAGAAAATGTGAAAAAACTACACGATAAAAGGGTTTTTTACATCATTTATTAAATAACTGACATAAAATAGCATTTTCCAAGTCATTAGATAACTGACATAAAAAACCATCAATATAGGTTTTTCACATTGATTATAAAATAACAGACATGGAAACAATTTAAAAAATATTTCTTCAAAACCATCATCTCTATATCTGACTAAAAAACAAAAAAAACAAATGACTAGAATAATCAGTAGAAAAACAACTAGAAAATACCCATTTATAATTACAACATTAAAAATTAAAATATACAGTAAAAATATACTAAACTCCAACCAAACCTATAAAATGATTTTTCCCATTCAACATGTAAGTATGTGATCTCTTGTTTACTATAAGTCTAAGGGTCATCAAAAAGTTGAAAATTAAAATGAAATAATTTAACATGTATTATGAATAAGACAAATGAAATATTAGGGAAAAGTTTATAAATAAATATAACCCCAGTTCAAATTATTTCATACATAAATCTTAACACATAATATCTGAATTATTTTATGCCATCTTGTTTATGAATTTTTTTTAAATTATTTTTTAAATTAAAAATAACATTATTAAGTAATATATCCAAAATATACTAATTATAAATGAAAAAACACATTTTCTTTTACATATTTGGTCTTGACAGTCTTTTTCTTTGAATTTTCTCAAAATAAATTTCATCCCCTATTATAAAATAATATAAATAAAATAAATTTAAAATTATTTATAATATAAACAAGTATTAATAAATTCAAACTTACATTTCCAATACATCTTTAAAATTTTGTGACACTTCACCATGGATAGAGAATAACCAGTGAAGTGTCTTCTCCCTTGAACAAAAAACACCTAACATACAATGGCCACTAATATAAAATAAAATTTAATGTTAGTTTTTTATTCTGTTAAATGATATATAATATGTTATATATATATTTTTTATACTCTTGATGATGAGGAAACATCCAGTAATGGATAATGGCATCCTTATGAAATCTTTTTTCAATATGAAATATTCTTTCTGTTTCATTCATTATCCTCATTGTAAGTGAAATTAACCATGGGTCCTTAAATACATATATAGATATTTTTCATAAACCTCACACATTTTATATAGATATATAATACAAAATAGAAATTGGTATAAATTTTCAATAAATTTATTACATAGAAAGATTTTTGTTAAGACTTTCATGTAAAAAAAATTCATCATGTTGATTCCCAACTGATCTCTAGTTACAAGCTCCATAATATCATTTTTTAAAATCCCCATAATCATTGTAAGCCCAAAAACATCATCTTCCATTGGAATCTCATAATAACCCAATAATAAATTTGAATATCTTGGCAATTTATCAAGACTATTAGAATCTGTATCTCAAGTGATAGCACATTGTATTTATTGTTGTCTATATGTTTTATATTTTCCTTTAATGTATTCCTGTAAAAAAATAGATAAATATATAAAAATTAAAATGTTAAAACAAACTTAATACAAAAATGAAATAAAAGATCAAATATACACAAACTTATATCGTAATATGTCGTAGAAGTATAGATGGAAAAACTAAAAAGCGGATGATACTTTGTCGAAATGTACTCACCTCATCTGTAGGTGATGATACTCCAACTGATATATCTATAATATCCTATAGAGTGACACTATGATGTTGTATCTATAACTATTTATGATGAATGGTATCTCTAATTTAAAATATCATCCCATATGCAACAATATGATACTGCGGATCATCAACAGATAAATCACAATAATGGGGAGGCTATATGGGATGGGTGTAGGAGTATGATAATTAGTGGGGATTTTAGGAGGAGGTGGGGGAGTGGGAGTAAATGTCAGAGTTAGAGGAGTGGGATATGTTGTTTGAAACTATATTTTCATGCAAGAAAACATGTACTATACGGACGCTCTAATCTATTCTCCATCATCACATTAATATTCTGAACTGTAGCCTCTAAAGATTCTATTTCTATTATAAAAAACCCTCCAATTCAGAAGCTAAATAATATGGAAATTCTTTTCTCACCAATACACTTTCCAGGATTCCTCACACATATCCCAGGTTTTCAAGCTTTCCCAATGTGGTAGATAAAATATCCAACCTACCCTAATCTACAAAGACCCCCTATATTCTTGTCTCCTAAAGATAATCTTGTATAAATTATTTGAAAAATTATGAAATTATTAAAAATATATAAAGAATTAAATAAATTTAAAAAAATAAATAAATTAAAGAAAATTTCAATCCTTTCAGCTACAACCCGTGAATATTCAATAATATGTGGTTCTTTTTTCTCATTTGAGCCATCTTCCATTTTTCTTGTCTAGTCAGGGGTGGGGGGTAACATCTCTAGATCATGAAGACTCAGCTCTCAGTTTCTGAATTTTTCTAGCCATTATTTTTCTTCCAATAACATATATCATCCCCAAGATAAAGTATGAGGGTATATGTTTTAATATTATATCTCTTGATGAGATCTCCTCGATTACTGAAAATTAAGAACAAGAAATCAGTAATAAGGAAGTTAATATCAAATAATTATAAAAGTTTATATTTCACTTACTAAAAATTATTCTTTTCTTATACTTTCTCCAAATTTATTCCATGTTTTTTCATCTATAAAATAATATATATCACATGGATTATTATTTTTCCTATGCCCAAAAAATAAATCAAATGTGAGGGTCGATTTGAAATCCCTCCATCTCTTATTAGCTAATGATAAACATTTCCTCCTAACTCCTCTAGTATTATGTATGTAATATTTCTTCTAATAAGTAGGTGGAAAAAATATATTAGTATAAACATTTCAAGATTAGTAAAACAATAGTATACTAGTTTAAAAAAATGGTCTCCTACAACTGATATAGTATAACTTTTTAAACACTTATCCAATCATCATTAAAAATAATGACTTTTATTTTAGACTGGACTGATATAAAAATATTGATTTTTTTGGAATTATAGCCTCTTAGAATATCATTATCATAAAATTATACCAGTATCCTATGGTACTGGCTATGAGTAACTAATAATTTTGGTAAACATGTGCTTCCACATTTACTAACCCCCAAACTCTTCTTTGTCCCTTTGGGAGTATATGACTCTTGTAAAGAACGATTGGGATTATCATGAGGAGCATGTGCATGTTTCTCCCCAGAGGTAAGAGTATGATCATCTCAAAATGTATGTGGTTGATCAGTTGATTGATCTGTCATTATCCATCAAATTAAAGAAACAAACAATTAGTACAAAAATATACAAATTTAACTATTACAATACTAATGTAGGTAAAAAATGAAAAATTATTAAACACTAAGGTAATATAAATTAAAAATAACACATTATTATTTATATTTATTATAGTTAAATATAATGGTATCAACACTAATGATATATAAAATTTAATGTAAATTAATGAAAACAAATCCAAAAATGGTGTATAAATATTAAAAATGGTCTAGCCTAATAAATCATTTTGTTACAAAAAAATATATTCTTTTGATATACTATTATAAAATATTTTCTTTTTTATTTATCATATTAGATTTAAAGTAATTTAATTTCGAAAATATTAATAAATAGAAAAGTTACATAAGGTTAGACATGGTAAACTAAACAAAACTAAACTAATATAAACAAACATTTTAACTAATTGGTTTTAATATGTGTTTTAATATTGAAAATAAAATTAACAAATCTGAAATTTTATGAAATTTATGAAAGTAAAAAATAATTAAACATATGTTACATGTAATGTTAGGAATGTACTAATGGATTATTTTCCCAAATTCCTTCGTCATTATCATTCTGTATGGAACAAACTATGTCTATGACGTTCTCATCATTATTATCTGTTAATATTTCCATGATGTAGGGATCTCACATAAATAAATATCTCTATTGAGTTTATCATCACCAACATATTGTTTTCTTTTCTTGTCAAACAATTTACCACTACATATCAGATTGATCAAGAACATAGAAAATTTATTTTTCATGTGTTTCCATTATAAAAGGATCAGCTATGTATTCAAATCTATTCAGATTAACATGTTTCATTCCAAATTCATCATGTCAGAAACTATTGTTACTAATAAATCATATGAAGTTAAACACTAAAAGATTACATTTAGTGTAATAAACATCCCATATTTCTTTAATGACTCTGTAATATTCCCTTGATGAGTAAATTGGGTTTTTTTCTTTTGAACTTAGAAAATTCATCGCATATGTGAACACCAACACACTACTATTCTAAATTTCACTTCTACGGTCTTTATCATTCATATGAAATTAACATCTATTAATTTAAAACCCAGACTATGTTATCAAATTTAAACTTGGACCACCCGCTAACCATCTTAATGTTTCTGATGCATCTGATCTACCAAGCATGGTCTCTTTAAACTGTGGAAAAATAATTATGCTCATTCAAAATACATATATTTTTTTAAAGGTTGGGGTTGAAGCCTCAATTTTATTATTAAATAAAAGACCTCTTTAGACTGGGTAGAAGGTGACCCATTACATAGCCCGAAGGCCCAAGGCCAAGTGGCCTACAAATTGGGCTAGAAAGCCCATTTTTTGGCCCAAAATCCACATATCTTTCATCTTTTGATAACATTGTTTCAACATATTAATATGCAATGTTATATATGGTTTAGCATCATTTATATTATTCAAGATGTATAAATGTACCTTATTTATCTATTCACCGGATAAATATTTGACTTTAAATCCATAGATCCCCTTTCCCCCATAATTAACTCGTTCATGGTGAGATAGAGGCAAACCAATGTGCTCCACCATAGACAACTAGCATGTAAAAAACTCTGAAACCTCCTTAGAAATATAATTTTCAAAAATTAGGGCTTTAGGTCGATATGGATTCTTAACATACTCCTTCAATATCTTCATATACATTTTATAAGGATACATCCATTATAGTTATACAAGTCCTCCTAGTTTTATTTCTCGAACCAAATGAAACATTAAATTCACCATTTTATCAAAAAAGATGGAGGAAAATGCATTTCCAATAGACAAAGTATAAAAATTTCTTCGTTTTCCAAAAAAATAAAAGCATTCAGATCAATAAAATTATTTCAAATTGAATTTAAAAAACATACACCTTCATGATAGTCATTCTAACATAGACCGGAAATATTCCATGCAATGAAACTAGTATAAGTTGTTTCATCCTGATATGAAAATCATGAGATTTCACACTGGTCAACTTCAAATCCTTTAAAGACAAAACTTTTTTATCATTTGAAGAATGATCCTATGACATTTTGATATCATGAAGACACTTACAAAAGATAATTTTCTCCCTCTTGGATAATGTATGACAAGCCAGGGGAAGAAATGTTCTCCATACATATGGAGTGGGAGATAAATCCAAACATATTCCCATTTATAGTAATTCCAATGTTTCATTCAACCCATCTTTAGTCTTTCATTTAATATCTCACAATGTTCCAATAAAGTTGTCACATATATTCTTCTTCACATTCATGACATCATTGTTTTGTTTCACCTCATGATATCTCCAATATGCTAGCTCAAAAAATATTGATTATTTCTTCCAAATATTTCTATCATTGCCTGATTTTTGTGTCTCTCAAAATGTTACATCAATGTTTTTCACCCTATCAAAATACTAATCAGTGGATAAAGGTTTTGAAACAATATAAAATTCTTGTGATCTATTGAATGCATTTTTTAATCTTCTATAAGAGTGATCCAAAGAAAAAACATTCAATAAACTATGTATATTGTTTTTTCCCATGATGTAGTTGATAATATAAATTCTTTTTTTCAAAAATTGGATATTTTTTATTCCCCTTAACATTGTATCCAGACAAATTTCCATATTTAAGGAAGTCATTTATAGTTAACATAATCATTTAATGTAGTTGAAAATATTCCATTTTATAAGAATCATTCACCCTAATATTATCCTCCCATAAGAGTTTCAATCATCAATTAATAGTGAAAAAAACATCAATACCATTTTTGGGTAGTTTTTGTCTAAAGATAATTAAATTCAACATGATATATTTGTGATTTATAAAAAAAATCAGGAGATAAGTTTTAAATTAACTATAAATCCAATCATAAACTATCTGTGATACTATATATTCTATAGGAATTTGTTCTATCTATGCATATTACAAGTCTAATATTTCTAACTTCACATAAAAATGTAGGAAATTTCTGATCAATTTTTCTACACTAAGGACAATCAGCTGGATGTCTTAATTTTCCATCGTATATCTAATAATTTTCATTCCATCTTAAGCTTTTTTCATCTTGTGTATTTGAAAATAAACATTTAAAATGAAGAATTATAGTATGATACCATAATTCCTTAGTAGGGTTCTCTGTAACTACTGAATTAGCATGTAATTTTTCTTTCAATTTATATCATGATGTCCCACATTTTGGACACTTTAATAGAAATTCATATTTATTCATTTATATAATATATTTATTCAGTAAGCCATGTATTTTTTTGTACCACAATCTCATTTGGAATAGTATTTTCTTCCCTTTATAATGTGAATTAGAAAGATCATTATCCTTATGAAGAATATCATTCAACAATTGAAATGAATCAATAAAACTCTTGTCACTCCAACCATGTTTCACCTTTAATTTAATCAATCTTAACACTGATTACAAAAACATAAATTCCATACAACCTAGATATAGTGGTTTTTTAGAATCATCACATTGACACTCAATTATCATATCTTTCTCAATTTCCTCTTCTTCAATATCATGAATCATTTCTTGAATTTCATCTGATTTGTCATCTTACAAATCATCATCATCCTTAGATCCAACATTCTACCCAATTTCACAATACCAAATCAAAGGGTTGTAACTCGAATTAAAACCAAGAAAAATTAAATGATATTTAATTTCTTTACTTTTTAACTTCATCATATTTAAAAATTTCATGCATGGACAAAAACATGTCGTTGTTTGGAACATTTCATTTAGAAAATACCAAAAAATCATAAACACCTTCATCACATTCATCGCTTATTCAAAGTTCCATAATCTAAATTCAACTCATTATTATCTAAAACAAATTTATAAAAAATAGCTTATCAAAAGAATATAGTGGTCATAAATGTGAGACTAAACATATCAAGTGAAACCAAGTCTAAATTTATATCAAGTATGTCATCTTTTGAAAGTAACAGACCTTTGAAATTTAAAAAATATATATGTGTGTTCATGTTTGTGTGTGGGTATTTGAAAATAATAATTAGAAATTCTAGACAATAATTGAATATAAGTTTAAATATAGTTGATGAATAGGATTTAAACCACTAATAAAAACATACAAAAATATCAGAGTGACTTTAACTAATTATATAATATATAATAAGGATTTTAGGAGAATTATGAATACTTTATGAGTTGATATATAATAAATCAGGGATATTTATATATAATAGTAATTATATAAAAGGAATGTAGATAACCAAATTTTCCACTAAATATATGACATGTGATTAGTCACTAACATTTTACCCCAAGTAGTTCTATGTTTTCTATTAGTCCACAAGTAAGATGATTAATTGGACACACCTATCATTATATAATACATCATCAAGCCTTACATTTCTAGGATACTATTTTGAGGAAAATCATTCAGTCTATATATAACATGTAAATAAAAATAAATGAAAGAGTAAATATCCAGCCATGTTAGGCATGGTTATATGAGACAACCAATAAAATGGATTTTTAATATTTCATAACAATACGCATTCAAGGTGAAAATTAATATAATTAGCTAAGGGAACGATATAAATTTACATTACACTAAACCATAAACAAGGTTTTATATATACAAGTGTGATTAAATACTATATCATAGTTCAATAAACATTTTTCAAATAATTCAGTGAAAATTCCCTTCCATGCAGTAGAAACACCATAACATTATGATATAATTATGAAATTTATGATATAACATATAACATTAAAATGTAAGGAAATCCAAAAAAAATCACTTAAATGAAGGGATAACTAAGGAATACGAAGGTGGTAATATGATGTTTTCGATGAGAATATCTTTATACGAATGTGAAATGATAAGGATAATGAAACCTAAGAGTATATGAATATGGTAATGTGAGATTTGAGTAAACATAATCGAAATAATAGATAGGGTGTTCACAAATTTTAACGGCTAAAAGTGATAATTAATGTAGGGTGCTTACTTGAGAGTTGAGAGAGGAGAAGATTGAATTCAGTCAATGATCTAATGAAATTTCAAAATTTATAATTTAGGAAAACCATGATTTCATGCCACTAGATCGAATAAATATGGTTAGGGCTTCCACATGTGAGAGATATGAGTTTTGTTACATGTGATCGAATGAAAAATAAATGAATCGAAATAGGAATTAATAAAATTTTAAAAGTATTATCATGTTGGTTATATAATAACTAATGTTATAATGTAATATTTATTGACTTATCACATGGGTTATACAATAAACGATGTGAGAAAATAGCTTCAACTCCTTGGTTATTTTATAACTGATGTGATGTCGCAATGATATTTACTTTATCATGTCAGTAATAAAATAACTGACATGTTAAAAATGATTTTACATAACTATTACTGAATGACTGATATGGTAAAGCTGGATACCCATATTTTCATTTCAGTTATTGTAAAACTAATTTGATAAAGTAGTGTACTTTCTTTTTTACATCATCTATCTAATAATTGACTAGAAAAATAAATATTGATGGTTTTTTCATGTAGGTAATAAATAACCAAAGTGACAAATAATTTTTTTACTAGTGATGTTTTTGAGGAAAGGTTACACAAATGAAGACATGTATCAACTATCTATTCATAATATGATTGAATCTTTTATTTACTTGATTGATTCCTATAATTTACGGTATGATCATTTAGCACATGTTATTATAATTCATTAAAATTAATAAATAAGTTAAGCATAATTAACATTGAAAATGAATTTAATATATGTGAAATATTTGTAGAATAATGAATAATTAAGAAGCCTTTTCATAGTGTTTAAGGAAATTTTTATACGTTTGAATTAGTGCATTATGATATTTTTGAATTAAATGGTTTATTCACTCATAGAGGAAAAAGATATTTTATTAATTTTTTTTATGACCACAGTATATATTTACTTATATATATTCTTATAACCAAGGATGAATCCTTTAATATTTTTAAGATGTATAAATAATAATTTTAATACTAACTAAACAAAAAAGATTAAATTATTACAATCTGATAGAGGTGGTGAATACATTATAAACAAGTTTAAGGAGTTCTATAGAGAAAATGGTATAATTCATCAAAGTTATTCTCCTTAAACACCTAATAAAAATGGATTATCCAAAAGTAAAAAAACATATTTTAGTAGAAATGGTAAATTGAATGATTGATAAATCTAAGTTACAATTTAATTTATGGGGAAAAGATTTATTTATTGCATGTCATATTCATAATAGGATTGCCTCTAGGAAAACTAAGTCAACCCATTATGAAATTTTCAAAGGTATAAGTCCTAATATATTTTATTTTAAAGTGTGGGGTTATTTATCTTACTATGGAGTTCCAGATCATAAAGAACTAAAATTGGTCCTATAGAAATTAAAGGTGATTTTGTTTTATATACAGAAAATAGAAAAGCATATTAAATCATGGATTTAGGAGCTAATATATTTATTGAATCAAGGGTTGTAGAGTTTTTTGAAAATAATTTTTATAAATATGATGTGGATGAAGTTATTCATTATACCCTTATCTCATGTATTCTATCTAGTTCAAATACAATAGTAAAGAATAATGATGATTCTTAAGATGAACCTAAACCGAGTGCATGACTCTTGAAGGTGAAACAACTAAATCTAGATTTTAATTATATAGATTCCATAGTTTTCCTTAGTGAAGGAGACAAAAATAATTTCATTCTAAATAAGTATCCTATGGTGTTGACTATAGAAGATGTCTGAAGAATTATAAAGAAGTTATGACTTCTTGAGATGTTTCATTCGAGAAAGAATAAATTAATGATAAAATGGATTCCATTATGGGGAATAATACTTGGTTTTTTGTGGATTTACCAAGACGTTCAAAACATATTAGTTTTAAATGGGTTTTCAGATATATGTATTATTCCAATGGTAACATTCCGGATTTTAAAGTAAGATTGGTTTCCAATAGTTTCAAATAAAAAGAAGGGATTAATTATTTTGATACCTATCCTCATATAGATTGGATTACTTCAATTAGGATATTAGTTTCCTTAGATTCAATTAATCAGTTGTATGTCCATAAAATGGTTGTTAAAAATACTTTTTTAAATGGATAATTAAATGATGATATTTACTTGGAATAACCAGAAGTGTTTTTTTACTTGGAAATGAAAATAAAGTATGTAAACTAGTTAAATATCTTTATGGTCCTAAAGAAGCTCTGAATCAATGACATGAGAAATATTATTAGATATTTACACATAAAAATGAAAATAAATGTGTTTATTAAAAGATTAAAAAATAATATGGAGTTATTTTTTGTTTATATGTGGATGATATGTTAATTTTTGGAACTAATATGATTGTTGTAATTGAGAAAAAGAATTACTTATCCTCTATGTTTAAAATGAAGGATCTTGGAAAAGTTGATACAATTATATGTATTAATGTTTGAAAACATAGTGGGGGTTATTATTTAAGTCAGTCTTATTATATATATAAAATGTCAAATAAATTTGATCATCTTGGTTTTAAGGATTTCAATACTCCATTTGATTCCAGTGTTAAAATTTTTATAAATATAGGTAGAGCTGTAGAAAAACATGAGTATTCTAGTGAAATTGGTTCTTTAATTTATGCAATTCATTGTACTAGACCTGATATTTATTTTTTAGTATGTAAAATGAGTAGATATATTAGCAATACTGGTCTGGATCATTTAAGATGTATAACGATAATATTTGTATACTTAAGAACGACCAAAGATTTATGTATATACTATAATGATTTTCTAGTTGTATTCGACGGATACACCAATGCATGTTGGATTACCAGTTTTTGTGATAACCAATTCACATCTAGATGGTTGTTTTCTCTTATAGGGTGTGTCATTTCCTAGGATATCATGAAACAAATATGTATTTCACATTCTACCATGGAGTCGTATTTTATCAACTTAGCTGCATATGGAAAGGAAGATGAATGGATTAGAAATCTATTATTGGTTATTAGATTTTTCCTAGCCCTATGCTACGTATCTCTGTTAGTTGTGATGGTAAAGCAACATTATTAAGGGAATATAGTTTCATTTATAATTGAAAGTCTAGACATAAAAGTTTGAGAAACTACTATGAGAGATAATTGTTATAAGAAGATACCACAAAAAATTTCTATGTGAGATCATGTAAAAACCTTATAGATCTGTTTAAAAAATCTCTATTGAGACAAATCATTCATGAAACTAAGAAATATATGGGGTTAAAACCCATAGAATAAATCATTTCTGTAATAGAAACCCAACACGTTCTTTAGTTGTGTCATAATCAAAGTTTGTAATGGGTTAAAACAAGTTATAGATATGATTGTTGATATTGACAACTATAACCTCATCTCCTTGGTGTCAATATCAATTGTTATGATAAGAGGTTGAGTTATAAACTCTTAAAAAAATATTAATATTCTATGAGTTATGTGTTATAATAATGGATTCACATTGTAATATTTTTCCTATGTGAACTTAGAATTGGTGTCACTTCTTATAGGGGTTAATGAGGTTACTCCTTGGAGAGTTCATTAAATGGATATAAGAACATGAAATAAAAGTGATACAGTATGAAATGTTGGATGAGAGTTCATTATATGTTTGATATCTCCATTTTATCTTAAAAATTAACAGGTTTAATGTTTCGACAACTATAAATCTGATAATACTTTTAGGTATTGATACTAAGTAATTTTTTAAATCTAAATATTCCATTATTATGTATAATTACTCACTTGTGGTCTGGAGAATTAATATTTATGAATAAAATTGGTGGATTGTTATAATTTTATTCAAAATTATTATTGATATTAATATAGTTGTTTGATTGGTCAAAACATCCTTTTATTGTATTAATGAGGTGGAAACCAATGGGAATCCTACATTAGAAATGTGGGTAGAATTTTCATAGATCATTCCTTATAAAATGTGCCTTGGGAATTGATATTTCAATAAAATATATATTGTCCTAAATTCTATTTAAGTGTTATATATATATATATACTAAAATTTTTTGTAAGATATATATATATATATGTGTGTGTGTGTGTGTGTGTGTGTGTGTATATATATATATTATATATATAAAAAAACAAGATAAAAAATAAAATAACTAAAATAAAAAATATTTTATAAAAAATAACATCTAATAATGTGATCAGTCATAACGGTTTGATTTTGAATTTCTTAAAATCCAAATGGGTGTCTACCACAATGAGTTGTCTCGTTTCACTCGAACCAATATGTTCTTTGACCAAAATGGTGAGATTGAACTGGTGCATTTCACACCAATTTCAATTTGTAAATAAGTAATGATAAGATAGATTATGTGTTAATTAATTATTTAATCCAATATATTCTCCAGATATTTTTCTAGAATCTGTGCATTGGGGAAATCTAAGTTTGGTGTTCGATTTTCCCCAAACCTTGGTGAAATCATTGAGTGAAACTTCCACCGAGAAATTTACATCATTAATGTGAGGGTGGATCAGTCCATTTTGCAATGTGAATTAAATTCATGCATTGATGTTCAATTTCTATTATCGTTATGTCTACCTATTTTCTAACAATCGTAGAATTCAATTTTTTGAAACTATTTGAAACTCAGATTTAAAAAAACTAACCATTTTTAAAACTAAGTAGTATTTCTTTAAAAATATTTCTAATCATTAGAAGTATAGACAGGGATCATCCCACTCAAAATATCAGAAAATATTATCTCTAGTTTAGTTGGTGAAATGGAGTATCTGGTCTACTGGATCCAAGGAAAAATCTCGTTCAAGCTTTTTCCACTATTCTGGTGAACAGTAAAAGTTTCATCGATTTGTTTTCTGGTTCCAATGGACTAGATGCTCTAATTCCCCACATGAACTGGAGGTGAATTTTTATTATTATTTAATACCATAAAATGTTTGACTATGTCATCCTGCATGTTAGAGGCTACTCCATCTCTTACCTGGGAGTTCTGTGTCGGTGTTGTTTACTGGAAAACTAATCCATCCTATTATCTCTCCCCCATCTCCTACCTCAATGATCATAATTCTCATTACATGACTCATCACTTCAATATCATTCCCTGACCCCCTTCATGCTCACCGATTCTGATCTTTGAGGTGTCAGAGAAATGGGGTTTGATCCGAGATAGGCGTTAACCTGATTCGTGACTCTAACAATGCTCATGATGTTGGGGAACATGATCAAGAAGGAACATTTTGATTCTATCCAAGTAAGTTCCCTCTTCCACAACACATTTTCACTTCCCCTCCACACTCCCTCTTATTAATGTTTCTTTCTACCTGATTTTTTCTTCTAGTTATCCTTTTCCCTCAAGTAATATGACTTAGTGTCTCATCCTTTTTAATTTAATTGAATGGGGTCAATGTTGATTGTGGGGGCTGGTATGATTTCCAGGTCATTGTGATTCAATTCTATGTTAATGGTTTGGATGATCTTGATGTGTAATACTGAGAATGTTATAGGACCAGAAAAATTTGTTTCAAGTAACTATAACTAATTTTAGTTCTTTATGTGTCGTTATTGTTTTCAAACTAGATCAATATTGGAATCTGTTTTTCTGCATGATCCATTCTCGTATAGTGTATAACTACCTACAAGTTTTTCCCAGATAGACACTCAATAAAGGACCCCTAATTTCTTGTGGTTTTAAAGTTAAAACTTCAAGGGGTAGAAGGTGATTATTCTGAAGATCTAGTCAACCACTCTAGAGGGGAAAACATGCCATGGTTGGGGAATGAAAGAAAGCTTAAATCCTGTTGGTCAGTGCCAGATTTGGGTAAATATTTCAAATCAAAAAGCATTTCATCCTTCATTTCCCTCCCAAATTATCTATCATTTTCACTCTTTTATCTCTTTCCTAACAAAAAACAAAAAAACATCCAAGGGGTTTCTATTATTCTCATTAATCAATGGCCTTGAGTACCATGTTTTGTAGGTTGGCCACTGAACTTTTCACTAATGTTGTTTGTTCAATGAATTTCATTAATTTTATGCATATGAGGTTGTTTTTAGCTGGAAAAACATCCCATTCTTTAAATACATGTTTTCTTCCATAATATATGTCATAATATATGATCTTTTCTATTTATCCACTTTATGATCCCCATAGTTTATGGAGTATCCAAGGATCTAGTTTTCCCTACCATTTAAAAATTGAGTAATACAAACTTGGACATATTTTTTCCTTTTTTAGTTTTTTTTACTGGGATTAACAAATATATTAATTAAATGATGTAAATTTGAGTTATGTTCTTGATAACTTCTATATGTATTTTCTTCATTCATACATCCATTTCAAGTGTTGATGAGAAGCTTATCTTTTCTCTTATGACACTGAAATATTATTGCATCTAAAACCTATTGTCTTTATATATCCTTTAATTTTATATAATAATATTTTCTCTATTTATGTCCTTGTAGATTTCTTAAATCAAATTTTTAAAAAATAAAACAAAATGAAATAAAACATTTGTTGTCTTGCCTTTGAAATAATATCGTATTGTTCATCAAAATGGGTAGAAAAGATTAGATATTCATGAAGTTCTGGTTATCACAATATGTATATTTTTTTATATACCTTGGGTTTTATTATATTTATGATAATAATATTATTATCATTCTTTGAAATCTAAAAATTAATCATTTTTGGTTTTCTAGCTAATTAATTTTGACCCTCATTCATTGGAAACGTTCACACTGGTATCCATTCATTTGTTAATTTCATCTAGATTTTTGTAGTTGTGGGAGTGGCCAGGTATCTTGGCATGAATCTTATTCTCCCTAACATTAGGGGTGTCAAACCAGGTGACCAGAGGCTAGTGCTCATGCTTCTATTTTTAAAGCCTAATGTATACGAAACATTATCTGTGAGTCCAGTACTTGTGTGGCCATACTCTACGGATTGTATGAAAAATATTTATAATTATTTCATGGGGAAGTTGTGTATTTTTTAAATAATCATTATTATTAAATTTTAGGGTCTATTTTGATTAAAAAAAATTAATTTTTGAACCATAATGCAGGCATAATATGTATCCATAGGGATTTACTATTAACCCATTAAGATTATGTGTTCTGAAAAGTGATTCAATTCATTAAATTTGTAAATATTAACTAGAAAATTAGTATTTTAATGAAACTCTAACCCCCATATGAGATGAAAATAGTTTTTCCATGTAGCAATTTCTATTCATCAATAAATCATGGATATAGATTAATGCTAAATTTGATGAACATATGGGAATGTTGAAGATATCTTTGATGTGGAAAAAAATTCAAAATCCTTGATGGGGTAGTTAAAGTAGTAAAAGATATTCCATTAGAAATATACTAGAGAAACCTTGAAATTTTTAGGGTTTCTAATTTGGTTTAAGAAGATTACATTGTAGAAAACATTGAGACTATTTTTAAAAGTAATTGAAACATTAGTCTCACGGCTTACTTCAATTAAATAAATATGAAAATAACCTCCTAAATGGCATGGTTGATTCAGTTGCTTGTCTGAAAATGTTAGGAAAGCTAGAGTTTCAGCCTAATATTTGTGAATTTATTGATTCAATGGTTTAAGGGTTTAGAATTTTGAGTCATAAATAAGATGGAAAGTTTATTATAGTATACCTAAAAGTTGATAAATTGGAAATAATGGGTTTTCAATGTACTGAGATAGGTTATATGACGAGTTGTTATATCCCATAAGAGATTGCCATATTCCTAAAGAAGATTGGTATTGATAAAGACACAATCATCTACTTGACCCAATAAAGGTGGGACAAAATTCATAGCAATTTGAAGGACTTCTTCCCAAAACGTTATACCAAGGTGAAGGAGTCTTTCGAGTCACTTTTTTTGTATTTTTTTCTATTTGATTTTATACTTGATATTTCTTTTCTCAACTATTGTTTTTACATTTTTGGGGTGATACTTCCAATAATCCATAATTTCTGGTGAAAAAAAATGAAATTCCTATACTCTAAGGCTTCAGAGTTGGATGAATTCATAGAATTATACATTTTCTCCAAAAGTGATTCATTGGTTCAAGATATTTTATTAATTTTTTATGCCAATTTTTCTATCTAGATAGTTGCATTGGGCACAACCCGAATACTGGTTCTAGCTAACATACTAGTATCCTCAGCAGCTGACCAGGATTTCAACTTCTGATGCATCTCTAAGAGGAACCACTTGGCCTATTTGTGTTATTTCGTGGCTTGATATGCCTTTCTAAGTAGGAATAAACTATGTCTAAGATCCTTCAAAAAAAATTCTATTCCTAGAAAGATGGTTGGTTATGAGTTTTTCAAGTGCTCCTTACATTTGGTAACCTATTAAATATTTGTAAAATCACACATATACTCGTTAGAATTTTTTTTAATTTGTTGTATTTCTTGTTCTTTTTGATTGGTGTAGATTAATTCTATTTATTAGTAAGTGTGATTGTTGTTATTTCCGTGGTGTTCTCACTCCCTAAATGGGTTTACTTTGGTTCCTTTATTTTATTTAAAATATCACAAATGGTTGTTATTTGTTTATATCCACTAATTTTGGTTTCAAATTAAAAAATATTAAATGAAAATTTGTTGGATTTATTATTATTATTATTCTGTAACTATTTGGGATCTTCCATGCATGCCTCTTTTTCATTCTACTTGTTGGGACTCCATTAGGACTTCAATATTGCTGACTTTGTGGGCTGGCCTGGCTTGATCCCACCTCATTCACTGTTTTTCTCCTAGCCATTGATTGGGGCTAAATGTGCAGCTATAGTTTCTGTATTTTCTGTTTATTTGACACCTCAACAATCTATGTCATCACCACTCATCCACTTTCATGCTTCCGTGTGGCCTGGGATTTTCGTGTTCCATTGCACCAACCTTATCTTCACAATCCATCCTCTTTTCCTCTACTGACCATGTGTTTGTCTTGTCTAATGTTTATATTAGTCATCGTATTGCCCCTTGATTACCTTTATTTCCTTGATTTTTTCAATTTTCTATTCATCATCATTCTTCCCATATTTTTTATAGATATAAGACTCCCACCTCTTCCATTCCATCACACCTTCCAGGTTTTAGTGATCCTCTCTGGTGGAGATCTCGACACTCGCAACCTCTGTCTAGACTGCATCGAGCTTTGAGGATATACACCCTTGGTAGTAACCATTTTTTCACCACATATGTGATCCATTATTGTGAGATTATTACTTTTCTGTTTTTTTTTCATTTTATTTCCATGTTTTATTTTCTTCCTGGGTGTTGGGGTTGTGTTTGTTATTATTCCCTTCCAAGAGGTGTGCGCTACCATCCTCAACTCAGGTTCACTGCGAGTCCTAGAGTGTAAAGGTCCTCATTCATAGATATTTTATGTGGTCCTTGGGTGTTTTTTATTTATTCCGAATTATATGTTGTGAGTTCATTATTTATTTTTCATAATAATAATGGTTTTGGTGGTGTTATTTCCATGGAGTTAGACCAAACTAGTATGAACCACATAAATACTCAGGTTATCTTTTACATTTCTAAAATTCATTTTTTGATTCTTTCTTTAGTTTTCTTCTATTCTTATCTTCTTAGAACCTCTCACTTTTTTCATTTAAATGATATCAGTCTTCTTCTCTATGAGATTTGGGCTGACCAAAATCAGATCTATTCCAACCCTCACAATTGGTATCTGAGCCTATAATTGTTTAAGTGGTGTCTGTTAAATTTGAATTCAAGATTTTCAATGGTGAAAATGATTCCAGTATGTGGATAGTAAAAATGTGTGCCCTCTTAGTTTATAATATACTTGAAGAAACATTTAATAGTTCTAAAATACCTGTAGTTACCGTCTCTTTTAGGGGTTATTCCACCATAAAATTTGTAAATGTTGACCCTAGTGTCTTAGAGAATGCTCATTGAACGTTACTTTTGACAATTGGATACAAGTTTCTTCATAAAGTTTCACATGAATATATTTCTAAAGAAATATTGTTAAAACCTGAACATCTATATACGACTAAAACATATCTTGGTAACCTTTATAAGAAAATGAGACTTTATAATTTTAATATGAATCTTGGTTCTTCTATACTTGTTCATATTGATGAATCTAATCAATTTCTTCTTGATTTCGAAAATATAGATGTAAATGTTAAATAAAAAGATCAACCTTTATTTCTTTTAACCTCTCTTGAGGATTCCTTTAGTTCATTAAGTGATTCTATTTTTTATGGTCATGATTCAATAATATTAGAAGAGCTTAAGGCTGCTGTTTTATCTTGTGATCTTCAAAGACGTTATTTGAAGGGTGAAAATAATGGGGATAAAACCAAACCATAGTCGTTTACCATTAGGGGTCAGAATAGAAATAATGATAGGGAATATAAGGATAACAACCAGTTTAAGAACATCCAATATTCTGTGTATGGTAAAACCGTACATATTAAAAGATATTGTCCCAAATTTATAAACAAGGATGGTATGGCTCAAACCAATATGGCATGCCCTGGCTATGACACTACTAATGTTATGTGATCTTTATTTGACCATTTAGCTAGAAATAGGTAAAATTTATTATATCTTTTCTACATTCATAGGATTGGACCTGATACATTTTCGTGGACCACCAGTAGGAGGGGGTTATTTTCAATGTACTAAGTCATTGGAGTATAGGTGGAGAATATTCTTATATCAGCTTCATGTTTTGGTTTTTGTGTGTTTTTAATTCCTTTTACTACTTTCATTACTTTGATATTTGTTTTTTCCTCAATCACTATGTTTTACCCCAAGAAATTATGTTTGTTTTTAAGTATTTTCATAATTGGGAGTTGTGTGTATTGATGAAGAATTAGGTAATAATGGTGATCTATATTATTTAATGATGTTTCTTAGTTAATTTTCCTTTTGATGTTGCTTTAGTAATATGTTTTCTGTAGAAGGGTGGGTATGGATAGTCTGTGTGCCCCTAGGGCACATGCTAAGTGTATCTATTCTGGGTAGATACTATAGGCTTAGGTTTATATCCTATTTTATAAAAGTTGTCTAAACCTACAGGTTGGCTAGTTAGCCCTTGCAAGAACACCCTCTTTTTTTTAATTTGAAAAGGTAGATATTTGTTAATTTTGGTTTTCAAATTAAAAAAAATTCTATTAAAAATTATTGTATTTATTATTATTATGTAACTATTTGAGATCTTCCATCTGTGCCTCTTTATCATTCTATTGGTTGGGACTACATTAGAAATTCTATACTACTAGGATTTATGGGTATGTCTGGCTTGATAATACCTCTTTCACAAGTGTTCTCATGGTCATTGATTGAGACTGATCGTGTGATTTGGTTTTCTCTATTTTGTGTTTGTTTTAACCCTCGATGATCTACATCGCCGCCGTCTGTCCACTGGCCTACTGTCGTGTGGCATGGGTTTACCGCATTCTATTGCATCGACCTTATCTTCATGATCCTTCAACTTTTCATCTACCAACCATGTGTCAACCTTATCTGTTATGCCTTCCAGTCATCACCCCATTTCCTGCTCACCATTATTTCCTCAACTGCTTCACTATGCGGTTCATCATCATTATTCACCAGCTTCTTTCCAAAGAGAATACTCTCACCGCTTCCACACCATCGCACCTTCCCTATTTCGGTGATCCTCTTTATTGGAAAGCTCAAAACTCACGATCATTTTCTTTACCACATCAATCTTCTAGGATCTACTCTCATGATAGTACTGTTTGTTTCTTTAACACATCCAAGATTTGTTCTTGTGAGATTCTTCCTTTCCTTTTTAAGTTCTTTTTTTCCTCCTTTGTTTCCTTTTTAGTATAAGTGTCAGGGTTCCATGTGTGTGTATGTCCTACCTAGAGGTGTATGCTACCATCTTCAGCTTCGATTCACTGTGAGACTTAGAGTGGCAAGGGACTCATGCATGAATCATTTTTGTAGTCGTGTGTGTTATTTTTTTGTTCCATCTTTTATGTTGTATGTTCTTTGTTTCGTTTTCATAATATTAATGGTTGTGCTTTTGTTCTTGTTGGGGAGTAGGACCAAACTAGTCTAAACCATATAGATACTCATGTTATATTTTACTTTTCTACATTTTTTTTCTAATTATTTCTTTATATTTCTTCTATTCATTTCTTCTTTGAACCTCTCAATTATTTTCATTTAAATGAACCCTTTTTGTTTCTATGTGAGATTTGGGATAACTTAAATTAGATCTATTATAACCCTCATAGATATCATGCATCCCTATTTTTGGTAATACAATCATTGTTTACCATTTTAGAGGTACTCTGGACACCCATCCTATTTGGACATTTCACTATCTAACCTCATGAATTCACCAATAAACCCCCTTTTAAAAATTACACTTCTCATGATTCAACTAAAAAGTATATTAAATACTTTACTTGTTTATACTTTCATTTCATTAATGAGATTTTCATTTTCTCAACACTAAATTATTTTTATCTGTATCTATCTCCTTTCCCATAATGGTTTTTTCCATTTGATGTCTTGACAGTGTTTATGGGAAATTGTGTGAATTTAGGATCGGGTGGTGAACCATTCAAAAAATTTCAAAGGGAAGCTGTGAGTGTACATCAAGTTCAAAATTGCAATGGTTAAAACCCTTCTTATGGCTAAGGGAATACAACACAATGTGGGAGTCCTTTCCATTGGTCCCCTTTGTCCTAAAACCCTTACTTGAAGACTTAATTTCATCTATCTTATCACTACCTTAGGGAGTGATACCCATATGGAGCATAAATTTTTTATCAAGGACTATTTTTTACTAACTCGTGATGATATATACACACTAATCACTCTATCGAATGATTCATATTTTACACAAGGTTGTGTTGGAAAATAGGTAGGTAGATGGAGAAGACAAATTGAATCTTGATGTGTGAATTTAATTCACTGTCCAAAAGGGTTTGATCCACCCCCACTTTTATGGTGTAAGGTTCTCAGTGGAAGTTTTCCTAGAGGAATTCACCAAGATTTGAGGAAAATCAAACACCAATTTTCAACTACCTTAGAGCATTGATGTTGGGAAAATATCTATAGAATTTCTTGGATTGAAGAAGAATTAATTCTAATGAGAGTTCTTGTTATTGCTTATTTATAGATCAAAATAGGTGTGAATCACACCGGTTTAATCTCATAGTTTTGGTCAAAAACACCTTGGTTCGACCGAAATGAGACAACTTTTGGTGGTGGACAGACATTTGGATTTTGAAAGATATTTTATTTTATTTTTATTTTTTCCATTGTTTTTTTATGTGTGTATATATATATATTACAAAATATTTTACTAAATATATATTTTTTAAAACATTTTAAAATCATTTGGGAAAATATTTATTTTTATTTTTTTAAGAAAATTCCAATTCCCAATGCCCATTTTTATAATGGAGGAGATTCTGGAATTCTACCCACATTTCTAATTTTGGATTTCTAAAACATTTCCACCTCATCAATATATATATAAAAATTGACCAATAAAAACATTTAATTATCTTATTATTATTTATGAATAAAATTAATAACAGGTCATTCCCAAATCCATTAGATTATTTCATTCGTTCCCTTCACTTTTAGGTGATAAATTTCTCCAAGCACTTTATGTTCATAAATTGAAATATTCCACATTATCAATCCAATATAAGGAACACATACCATTATCACAATAGTTAATCAATGTAATTCCAACACAATACCATTATTGTAGTACCCCCAATTTTTTCATGTATTTAAATATTAAATTTTTAACTAAATTTATGAGGAATACAAAGTGTTGAGAAGAATTAGAAAAATTCATAATAATAATACATGATTTTTAAATTGATCAATTAACCATGCCATTCCCCTAAAAATGATTATGTGGGAAGATTTGTTGTTAAGAAACTATGTCTGTAATTATTCCTAGAATTCAAGAAAATTAATTTTTACAACTATATGCACACTTCACAAATCATGTTTTCATTAAAAATGTGTTGATCTTATTAATTTAATATGATTATTATTTTCCCTCCATTTATTCTCATGAAACACCCAAAACTGACAATTTTAATATACTTCCTTCTCTTACAAGATTTTTGTTCCTTCCCTTTTTAGTAGATCAATCTAAATTTCAATAGTGAAAGCTCTAAATTTAATTCCTTTATATTTTTATTCTTCTTTCCTTGAACCCTGGAGTTTTTCAACATATTATAACATTGAGATTAATGATAATTTATGGATTTTTGTGATTAGGTTTTGGAATATCATTAATGTTTAGGTCCCAGGAGTTACAAAAGCATCCAGAAGGGTGATAAACCGAGAAGTTTTTGTCGATTTGATGAATTATTCACAATATTTTTAATGACGTGAACTCTATGTCCAAAAAAATTCCCCCGAATATTGACAAAGTGGAAAACCCAGAACTCGAAAATGATATTTTTATGATAAATTTAAAGTTAATTTATTTAATATTGGAAGAAAATTTTACCTAATTATAGGAACAATCTTTGATGATGATGTTGATCTTCCAAAAAAACCCTTCTCAAATTACATTTGTTGTATCAGGAGGATCCTAGTGTAGAATACCTTTAGAGGTAATCCACACATGATCCTATGATCTTTGAGTGATATTAATTTATTTTCATTTGATAGCATGATAAATCAATTATCATTCATTTTTCATCTTCATCATTCTAGGATTCTCAGATCTTGAATGAGTTCTTATCATTCTTGAGATAAGGGAGGAAGAATTCGAGATAGAAGTCTACGGTGTGTAACAATTATCAATTCTCAACCATCTATTTATAGTCCAAGTGTTTATGTTAAAAAATTTATTTAATTGTATACTAATCCTTAAATATTATTATAATATTTATCAAACCCCATGTCATATAATAATAATAATACTATTGTATTATGGCATGCATTCTAACTTGCATAATAAAAAAATATAATTTTATCATCTTTTAAATTAACCCTTATTACCAGACATGGTATTGGTTCATTCGAAATCCTAAACATTTATTAAATACCTAAATAAAAATTTAAATAAATATTTTATCCGTAAATAAATATTTGATATTGATAAAACATGAATAAAATTATCCATCGGTCTGAGGAATAATATTTATTTGATTAATTAAATTCAAAGAGAATTTGATCAAGATTAATGGAAACACTTTGTGTGAAACCCTTTATGATATTAACATTATGTGGGATTTCCTAAAGTCCAAGATTACTATCTATAAATTGGTCAAGACATATAATAGAAATAACTTGATGTCACAATACTGACAACCACATATGAATGCTCGTTGTGTAATATAATCCATTTTTCAAAATATCTAATAAAGTAGTTTTCACATATGTGTCACTAACTTATATATTTGGTACCTCTCTCTTTGACTATATGAAATAAACACATCATTACACCATGACCCTAAAATCAAATGTCATGGTTCTATTTCAATCATAGGACTGAAATATAAACTTCCATAAAGGTGAAAACGATATATCTTACCAAGATTTATACATTAATAACACTTTATTCGTGACACACCCAACATACCTTACTTCATACAAACATATGATTCCACATTTTGGTTAGTGAGTATAAGTGCATAATTCATTACATTCAAGGATGATAATATTAATTTCTAAGGACCATTACACACAATCGCGTATTAGAATATCTGATGACACAAAACCATGTGGAATTCATATTAGTGAGCCTATTCTCATAATCTCATGTCTTGGAGATTACGAAGTGTAAACATCCTGAGATATAGCCTCATCCGATTATGAGCACTCACACCTTATAGTCTACATACTATGTGCTATATCATATTATGTAATCTGACCGTATAACTATATTTAATAATATCATCATGACACTTAAAATTTTTCATCGTAGTGGGGAACTGCAATGACCTTATCAGTGTGATAGATACCCTTGGACATTATTACATAAAAGTCACATAGAATAGTGAAAAATATGTAATAATATGCTTTTGTAATATTAAAATGTTTGAATATACATGCAATCATAGTATGAACTATTTGTTCTAAAACACCAATTTTAAAAAACTCCCTCTTGAACTAGAGACAATTGCATAGAACTTTTAGTCTTATATATCTCACATGATGATTATATTTATGTTGAGTTAAGGATTTAGTAAATGGGTCCACCATGTTTTCTTCCATGGAAATACTACTCACTTCAACCTCACATCTCTTTGAAAAATTCCCCAAGAGATGATACTTCTGAATTATATGATTCATCTGCTAATGTGGACTTGGCTCCTTTCCAAGGTCCACCACTGTAGTATTATCACAATATAGTGCAATAAGTTATTTACTCCTAGGTACTACATCAAACTATTGGAAAAAGTTTTGTATCCATATTACTTCTTTTTTTAACTTAGAATCCACAATATACTTGAATTATAACTACATCTTGCTTTGAGCTCTTCCAAACCACATCACCTCCATTCAATGTGAAGATGTATCTTTTTTGAGATTTCGTATCATCTTGATCTATTTGGAAACTATCATCTATATATTTTCTGATTTCTAGTTCCATATCTCCTCTATAGACCTGAAACATATCCTTTGTATGCCATAGATACTTATGGATAGTCTTGACTATCATCCAAAAGTGGTCACCCATTCCATCTTGATATCTTCCTACCTCACTTATGGCATATGCAACCTCTAGACTAGTACATAACGTAACAAACATTACTGAACCAATATCTAACATGTATGGAACCCTTTTCATCTTTTATATTTCATTACGTTTCTAAAGAAACATTTTCTATAAAAAATGAATTCAATGTGACATTGACAAAAAATCACCTCATAGATTTTTCTATACTAAATTGCTTCAGTAACTTTTCAATATATGTACCTTGACGTAGGCCGAGAAACTTCTTGGATCTATTATAAAGGATCATGATCCCAATAGTATATGATGTTTCACATCAATCCTCTATGAAGAAGCATTTATTCAAATAGTCCTTAACAGATTATAAGACTAGTTTTTCATTTCCAATAAGTAATATTTCAATGATATATACTATTAAGAAAATGATCATACTCCCACTAAGCTGCTTATTGACACAAGACTCACAATTGTTATTTATGAAACCAAATTTCATTATGACTACATCAAACGGTTTTATATCCATTGTCAAAAAATACTAAAATAGAAATGGACTCTCTCCAAACTAACAAGATGAACACAATTTTAAATTTTCACAAAAAAAAATATAATTGGATCATCATAATCTACTCATCCTCTGTCAGGTTCCCCCATAATGACATCGTGGTCAAATCTGCCTCCCCTTGTCAGTCTGTTAGCTTCTGATTAGGTTCCTCTGATGGGGTCTTTCTCTTTCTCAAAGGTTCAACACCTAAATCCCTCAAGTTTGGGCCCCTTAGAGGACTCCCCTCCTCTTTATCTGGGTTATAAGGTTTCAAGAGAAACCTCTATCAAAGAAGTTTTCCTCTTCCTGTCGCCCTCGTCTGCACCCCCTACTCCTCATTTTCATGAAGGGCTGATGGAGCCTCCCCGATCAGGTTTGTTAGAGGGTTCCCCAGCATTGTTTTTTCCTCTCACATATTTTTAGGAATAATTTCACTTGAATAGATGGACTTTGGTGGTGTGTTATAGTGCGGATAAGCCCTCAATACCTTTATTTCAGAATATTGTGGTGTCGTGGGGCCTTTCATCACCTTTTTTGGATCTGGATCTGAATAGGAAGGCTTTTTTCATTATACATAGCTCAAGGGAATATTTTTTTTGTGTGGATTGGTCTCCTGGATATTGTGATGTAGGGAGATGGTGCTTCAATATCTTTTTTTGGTCGATAGAGGTGCATCATGGATTTTATTCCACTAAAGTAGTAGTTTGGATTAATCTCCCAGATTTTCCTCTCCCTTTCCACGATCTTGGATTTCTTCACAGCACTGGAAACTCTATGTTCTTATTCCTTTGTGTAGGTGAAAGAACCTCTACCCTTTTGGATGCTTCAATGGCACAAATTTGTTTTGAAATGGAAAAATCTAATTCTCTTCCTTCATGGATTCTCATTATGTAGGTGAGTCCCTTGAATGGTGGTGGAATCTTGTTTCCCATCACTTGTGTTTTTTTGTATAGAGTGTCATATTCGTGGGAATTTTCCATCTGTTCACTGCATTTTTCATGGATTTATAGCATCTCATCACTCAACTTTCTTGAATCCCAATCCCTCTTTGAAGTCAGGTCTCACAAACCCACTTCATCAAAAGGTTCCTAGATCAGTAGGGATGGTCAATATGGACATTTCCCTTGTCCCTTTAGGTTAATTTTTTCATTTCCCCACTCTAATCCCTGATTTGGATTACACATTATCTCCTTTGGAAGATACATGGATAGGCCCTTATCTTGCATTGGTCCCCCATAATAACAAATTCTCCTTGGTGGTAGTGATCGAACTGAAACATTTACCATCTAAATTTGTAGTCTTTGTGGGTAGAGTTAGAATGTGACATTTCTTGCATATGGAACCACATAATCATCACATTTTTCTATTCTATAAATCTATTATCTTGGTCAATCTTATGGTTGCTTCTGATCAGTTTACTGCCACAAGGATCATCACAGGTTATCTTTTCTTTCATTCCACTTTTTATTATTCTAAATATGTAGCACAAGCTAGGAGGATTTATGAAATTATTTTGGGTCCTTCAATCGGTGGGTACATTTCATGGTTCATGGGAGGGTATTTAAACATAATTTTGGATCCTAAAAAGTGGAAAGGATGGGGTGTTTTCACCTAGAAGGATAGTCTGGGATTTTCTTCATTCATGTCTCACAGTAGTCTCCTAAATCTGGGATACATTGGGGACTACTTCACATGGGGAAAAAACCAGTGAGGAAGGTGTACACATGGATTCACATTGATCGGTGTCTTGAAAATTTCCATGTTATTTCTTTCTTCCGATATACAAATATAACTCACCATTATAGGGAATTTTCTGAATACTCTCATATTCATTTTGATCTAGCCCCCAGAATAGCTTGAGGAGAACGTTTCCATTATTCCCAGTACTGGACCATAGTTCTGGGTTACCATCAGATGGTGAAGGAATCCTGGATCTAACCCTTGCATGGTATCCTATGGATTGGCCTTCATAATAAACTTATTTGTTTGAAAGGGGATCTAGTATTCTGGGTTAACATCCAACCTACTCACACTCAATACATGGAGAATATCTTGGATGAGATATAATGAATTGAGTTGTTCCATGAGAATTAATGGGACGAAGATCTATTTTTTGAGCTATCATGAAAGAGGGATAAACTCAATGACTTGATCTTAAGGCAAGAGTGAATGGCACAAAATAAATCTCACATAAAATATCTTAAATAATGGGACCATAATACCATGTATTTTTTTGTCTCAAATAGTTGTGGATTTTTATCAGTCCAAGTATATTAATGGATGATGGGTCTTTCACAAGATATTGAGAGGAGGTTAGTGTAATGGTTCAGCTGAATTTTAAGTATCTTTTTGCAACTCCTAACCCATGCATGCCTGATGGATACCCGAGGGTTCAAACGGATCTATTTGATGTCATTCCAAAACTGGTATCTTCTTTTGATAATGATCATATTGAATCATTTTCTAATGAATATTAGATATTTGAATCAATTTAAGATCTCAACCCAAAAAGAACAGTTGGACCTAATGGTTTTTCTGGGGTCTTCTGTGTTAACTCTTGCGGAATGGTGAGGACTAACTCGATACACGTGATTCAAGATTTTTTTTATGGTTTTAGCCACCGTAGGGTAGATACAACGACTAACATGGTTTTAATTACTAATATCAAATACTCATCTACATTGAATCACTATAGGACAATTGTATTATTCAATTTCTCTTGCAAGGTCATGATAAGAATGCTCAATAAATGATTAGATTCACACCTCCCTCTCTGGATCTTGAAGGAGCATCATGGATTTTTACAAGGTATATCTATCCAAGGTGTAATCGGCCTAACCCAAGAGATGGTGAGAGACATCAATAAAAAGGTTATTATAAAAATTATAGCTATAAAATTAGATATGGATAAATCATTTGATAGAATTTATTGGTTTTACATCATCAATGTTATTAACTACATGAGTTTCTCTTCTTGGTCCACTGATCTGATGTTTAAGTGATTCAGCTCAACTTGGATGTCCATTTCTTTTCTAGGAAGGATCCGTAGCTTTTCTAAAACTACTTTAGGCTTAATGAAATGAATTCCTCTATCACTAAGCTTGTTTATCATTACCCAAGACTCTATCAGTCGACTCATTAATAAGAGACTCATAGAGGGATCTATTCAGCAATACTATTGTAGATCTATCTTTGGAGGAATCTCCCATATAATGTTCGTAGATGACACTATCATCTTTTTTAATTCAAATAAAATATCAATCCATGAAATCAACAAGGTCTTGGAGGTTTATGGAAAATAAAGTGGATAGTTTGTGAATTACAACAAGATTATAATTTTTATCTCTAACTAGTTCTCAGATAGGCGTGTTGTTTCTTTCGAGAATAGTTTGGGTATGCATAGAAGAGGCTTCCCGTAGAGTACTTGGGAGGTTTGATTTCTTCGCATTGACATTGTTTTCAACACTTTCATAAAATTTTCATCAAAATTGATGTTTTTATAATGGATTAGAATAATAGATACCTATCCATTCGAGGTAGGATTACATTGGTGAACTATGTGCTTTCTTCTATTCCCTTACATGTGATTTTATCTCTTAAAGTTCTGAAAGGAGTCAACAACGTTATAGATAAAATCATGAACTCTTTAATATGGGATGATCATTATGAAGGGAAATACCACTAGGTATCATAAGATTGGTTTTAAATGAAAACTAGGGAAAGAGGCGTAATCTTTTTAAGAGTTTCTAGAATGATGAATAGTACGCATGTGAGGTTACAATGGGAGGTTATTGAGGGGTAGATACATTAGTGAAATTTTATTATGGGGAAGTATGGTAGAAACATAGATATTATTAAAGATATGGTCTTGTCTCTATATCACGAGGTTTACCCACACATATTTACTCTTCAAATTTTCATTCAATGGATCATTGACTGGGGTGATATTAGTTTCTTACACCAAAATTGGGTTGGCATCAAGCTGGGATTTCCTGGATTTCCTATATTGAATATTACTTTTAGACAGGAATGTATACACCCGTGCTTCATCCATGAAATTCTTTATGATAACCAACACTATATATTTGATCATATTGTTTTGAATCCTGAGCTGGACATGTATGTTTTCATTGTTTCTTCATCCATAAAATTATCATTCAAGGATTACCATAGGTTGAAGACAGCCACCAATTATACCAATGAATGGAGAGAGACCCTCTAGGATAAGTAGTTACCTAGGTATATCAATTTTCTATTATGGAATATTAGTAATCACTCATTACCCACTAATGAGAACGTGAAGTGCACAAGTATTAACATTTTCCAAAAATGCACATGTTGCATGAATTTCTGAGAAGAAACATTGGTGTACTTCTTTCTGGAGAATTGGTGCATATAGTTTGGATCTTCTTCAATGGTTTTACAAGTGTTTCCTTCTAGGAGCATATAATTTCCTCCTTCATCACTCTTTGGTTCCAGGGTATTAAAAACTGTGGTATTGAGAATAAGGCTAGATCAATCAATCTTATGGTGGGTTGTTAGTGGGTTGCTGGTGTTTATGGAATGAGTAGAACAAAGTATGCTATGAAGGGATTAACCCCATGAGCTCTATTATCATTTTTCGAACTAGAATCTTGATAGTGGACATGATTACTCTAATAAAAAACTCGGAGGACGATCCATCTCCCAAAGCACATGAGATTGACAGTGACCCCCAACCCGTCACTGGGAATAATCCTCTAGGACATTGGTTCTAATGGAACTCCCATATCATTGGCCTGGATCTAAATACGAATGGGTCTTGTAACATGGATGTTATGTGGGGTGGAAGTATTGTGCATAATCCAAAAGGTTCTATCATATTTTCATTCATTTCCTCCACTAAGAATAGTGAATACATTTAGGATGAATTTCATCCTATGTATAAAGGATTATCACTTTTTATCAGATAAGAATCATGATTATGATAATTGAAACTGATACCAAAATGGATTATAATTCTCTTCAAGGATACGGAATCACCTCTGGTCTATAATCTACCTCATTAAAATATTTAGGGATCTCATCCCAACCAATATTATTATTCTTTATACATAGAGAGATGTGAAAAAAGATGTTAACTACCTCACCTCAGTTTCCTCTTCCACATCTCATATTGGTGTGGTCATTTTTTATCGCATGGGATCATTTCCCCTAAAAGGTATTGATTTAGTTAAAGGGTATTCCCTTGTGATCCACTATTTTTGACCCCCGTAGTTCCGTGGGTCTTTTCCTCCCATGGATTAACTATCTAGGAACCTTGTAATTTTTATCTAAATAAAATTATTTAATGAATCACAGTTATGGACACATAAAATTGAATGTTCCAAGACCTAGATGATTACTTTAATCTATAAATATATTTTTTCAATTTTCATCCCTATTTGAAATCATTTGGAGTTACAAACCCTTCATTTTTTTGAATTTACAAGGTATCCAAAAACAATCAAGAAGGGGGGTTGAATCAGTTGTTCACTTTTTATGACTTTCAATACTTTTCGAAAAATATCCCCTATAACCTCTTAAGATTAATTTACTTATCACCTTTTAGTAAATAATCATTAATGAAACATTAGGAAAGAAAGTAAAGAACACATGATTTACAAGGTTCAGCCAAAGTGTGACAACCTACATCCTTTCTATAACCACCCCTATGGGTCTATGGAAATTAACATTTAAAAAGAAGTGAATGAAACTTTTTCCAACTACCATTAGGAACCTTATATCTACTGATATGAATGAATATACTGACTCCCATTAGTTTAAAATTTTTTCTTATAACAATTTAGAAAAAACAAAATAATAAAGACTTGGTTAAATTTTCTCCAAAAAATTTCCTAGGTCAGATGACCTTGAGTCAAATGGAATTTAGTCTGATAAACACGGTCCGATTGAATCAATATGATCTTAACTTTTTCAACCTAAACATCTTAAAAAATACTCTAAACAAACTCATTCTAATCTTCCTTATTTTTATCGACTCAATACAATCTTCTCAATACAATGTTTCTCAGTCTCAATCTACAAAATCGAAACTCTACTAAAATGATCAATACGATCTTCTTTAGTCTAGTAAACAAAACATTAAAGTATCTGATATTATTATGAGATATTAGTTTGGAAAGAACTCTTACTCAAATTCCTCAGTGCTCCACCTTTTCCACTCTTATAAGAAAATTTATAAATTACAAATGGAGTGTGCCTCTATTTATAGGAGACTTAGAAAAGTAAAAGTGGGAAACTGAAAAACTTTTCTTGATTATCCAATTTTCAAAACTCTAAATATAAATCTCACTTAAAATTCATCTTCAGCATCTTCAAACCTTATCATCATTTCTTTGAGATCATTTTTTTTAACCAACTAACTTTTCTCTAGTCAAATGTAACTTCCTCTGCATTAGTTAGATGTAACATTATCATATTTATTATTATGAAAATTCTTCAACACATAACTTTATTTTACTATTATGATCTGACTATATTCATCTACTCATTATGATCTACCTTTATCATATAATTATAATGAACATCCTCACATTATTAGGATTAACTAATTTACCTTATCATTTAGAATAATTTGATTTTCTACTCAAATTCAGTCTAATTGACTTTCCTCCTCGGTGTTAGTCTGGTTATCTTTCCTTGTCATGTTCAGTCCGATGGAATCCTCATAATGATGGAATTATCATTACGATGAGATTCTACTTATGATGGAATTATCATTAAGATTTTCGGAAACCGATGATTACTCAACTCAATAACATTTAAATTATTTAAACTTCATCATATTTACACATTCTGACTTTTGATAATTTTTGAGTCAAGTACTTTTGGATTTTATCTTATATGTTTGAGTTTTTAGAACTAATACATACATTATTATTCCTCCATTTCTTCAAAATCTTTTATTAAGATAGTTTTAATTATTTTGGAGAACTTCATGATCAGGAAAGCATCGTCTAATTTAGTTTAGAAAGAATAAAAAATTTCTAACCCCTGACTTCACTATATTATTTCAAAACTATTCAGACAAATAACGACTTCGTCACTTAGCATATTTTGACTTCCGAAAAAACATTGTGTCTAATAGATCATGAACTTTACACTGATGGACCTGAGACAGATGGTGCATCTAGTCAACAACTTCATCTTTATAACCACCTTTGTGTCTAATGTTTCTCTATCTGATACTCTATGTCAGGTGCCTCTCAGTATGATCCTCTGAGTCTGGAAAACATCTTTATTAAAATCAAAACTTTTCTCTCTTTTATTTTTGGGTTAAAACATTCAGCAACATTCAACTTTCTTACAAATATCATCACGATGGTCTGGGTCTGATCCTAAATAAAAAAAACATTATTTTATAAAAAATTATTTTTTATAAAAAATACAAAAACTTTATCAAAACAAATGGTCACAAATTTTATTCAATATACCCCTTTGGATTTGTCGACAACCCTCATTAGAAACTTTTCCAATTGTAAAAAATTATTCATAACTCAACTTTTTAATTTTTACAAAAAAACATAGCCTTTCTCAAAAGAGAGTATCTTGACACCACACTACTAGATAAATTAATTTTTTTGAAGTAATTCCATCCATATATGACAAGAAATTTTTATTCCATGTTAATATAAATTTTCCCTCTTTTATTCTCACTTTTCTTTTTCTACCCCTCATTTTATGATAACCATACCTTCATATTCATTAAAGAAAGATATTTAAAAACTTATTAAAAAGTTAAAAGTTATTACATCCTCTCCCCAGTTTTCAAAATAATCCAAATAATGGTGGGTATATTACTTATGATGTTTAAGAAGTCATTGGAGGAGGCTGAACATGAATCTTTAGCCTCAATTCAACAAAACATTCTTTTGGCACTGCCTTTTTGAAGATATCAATAATTTGATACTTTATTAAGATATATTCCCAAAAAACATCTCTAGCAACAACATTCTCTTTTATAAAGTGAAAATTTATATTAATATGGTTTGATTTTAAATGTTGGTCATTATTTTTAAAAAGATCAATTTCACTCTGATTATCACAATGTATCTTAAATGGTTTAGAAACTTTTACTTTCAAGTATTCTTGTTGCAATTTAGTCCACAAAATTTTAGTATAAGCCTAAGTATCTACAAAATATTCCGATTCAGTTTTTCTCAACATTACTAAACATTTTTCTTACTATTAAAACCCACAAAACATTCACCCAAGAAAAATGTTCCTCTTGAGGTTGATTTTATATCATTAAAATCTCCATCCCAGTCGACATTAGTATAACCAAGAAACTTCATCCAATTATTTCTTTTTTATAAAAAATCATGTGATGTTATTCCTTTGACATATCTTAGAATTCTATTCACTATTAACATATGTGATTATTTCAAATTACTTTCATAAATGGAATATAAATTCAAAACATAAACAATAGCAGGCCTTGAGGCTATAAGGTAAAGTGGACTTCCTATCATCTTCCAAAAGTATTTTTGATTCACACTATTTCTGTACTCATCCTTACTCAACATTGTGATCATAGATATAGGAGTAGAAACTTATGTGGATTCTTAGAGACCAAAATTCTATAACAATTCCCTGCCATACTTTTCTTGAGAAAAGAAAATGAACATTTCTATGTTTTGAACTTGTAAGCCAAAAAAGAAATTTAATTTTACCAATATTTACATTTCAAAATTCTTCTTCATTTCCTCAAAAAAAATTTCTAACTTTTTAGTCATATCCCTCAAAAAATATATCATCCACATAAATAATTACAATTAGAGTCCAAGAGTCAACATATTTTATGTATAAATTTCTATAAACTTTTCCTTTAGAAAAAGTCAACATTCTCAAACAATTTTTGAGTTTTGAATACCAAGAATGTGTATCTTGTTTCAACCCATACAAAGATTTATTCAGTTTTGAAACTTTATTTTCATCCTAATAAAGTAGAAACCCACATGGTTATTAAATATTAACTTCTTTCTCAATCTCACCATTTAAGAAATATGACTTTATATCCATCTAATAAACATTTTAATTCTGATGTTCAGCCGCTAATAAAAACATTCCAATAGTTTCTAATCATTCAATTGGGGAAAAAGTTTCTTCAAAATACACACCTTCTGCTTGTGTATAGCCTTTATAAATAATCATGGATTTGCTTCTTGAAACCTATCCATGTCTATTCAACTTGTTTCTATAAACCCACTTTATTTTAATATCATTTTTATTTTCTAGCTATGGAATAAGTTCCCATGTTTCATTTTTATAAATCTGATCCAACTCTTTATTCATATCATCCACCCATTCTTTGTTTTCAATAGCTTCTAAAATTGATTCTGGTTCAACATTTGATTTAAGTGTAGTCGGATTTTAAAATATCAACTTTCTTCTAGTCTGAATTGTAGCCGTCTAATTTCCAATAATGTTTTAAGACTCAGAATGTATTTGTATGGTATGAAATTTCAAATATTATTTCCCATATGAACATTCCTTATCACATGAATTTTCTGAATCTTCATAAGGATGTTTGGACTTACATTCACTATTTTTTGAAATCTCTAGTTTATACTCCTTAGCATTCTTGAAAAATTTTGCTAAGGAATTTTTATTTTCAATTACATTCACATCATATGAGTCCACCAAAATTTTTAAACATTTTTTCCAACCTTTGGAACTTCTTCCATTAGATGAATAACCAATAAAATTTCCTTCCTTATATTTCTCATCAAACCCTCCTGGTGTAGATTTTTTATTTAAATTAAACATGCACTTCCCAAAATCTTAAAGCACTTCAATGATGGTTTTTTGTTTTAACACATTTCATAAGAAGTCATGTTGGATTTGGACCTTACCAAACATCTTTTCTAAATATGTACATTAGTACAAAGAGCTTCTCTCCAATAGAACATTTAATGTTTGTATTCTTCTAACATACTTCTTCCCATTTCACCAAACATATATTCTTACTTTTGGATACTCCATTTTTTATGGAGTATAGGGATCACTATACTGAATATTAATATCATGCTTTCTCATATAGGTTTCAAAAGTATTTCTTGCGAATTTGGTACCATTTTCTGTTCTCAACATCTTTATATAATCCCCCACTTCTTTATTATCTTCTTTTCTGAAAAACGTGAACATTTTCACCACCTGTATATTGTGTTTCATAAACATGATTACTTTCATATGAGTTAAATCCTGAATAGAATTGATAAAGTATAAATCTACTTTTATTTATTGAGGTCTCATCATCCCACATAAATCAGAATGAATAAGTTCAAGAGGTCCGGTAGACTGAATCTCAACTCTCTTTCGACTTTTATCAGTCATCTTCCCTTTGTGACAAGTAATCCAAACATATCCATATATTCCTTTAAATTATAAAAAATAACATAAAACATAAACATTATAAAGACTTTTCATGATTTTCTACCCAAGGTGTTCAAGTCTTCTATACCATAACTTATTCTCATCTTTAGGACTTAAGTAGCAGAAGTTATCAAATTCTCATATTTGGAAAATATTTTCATTGGTACTTTCTACTTTTGTAATAATTTTTCCATATTTTACATTTATGATGTTACAAAAATCTTTTATAATAATAACTTATTCTCCATAATCACAAATTTGACTTTAAAAAAGTAAGTTATGTTTAGTCACATCAACAAATAAAACTTCCTTAGATTTCAAATTTTCCGCTTCAATCTCAGCAGTTCTGATTCCTCTAACTTTTAGTGAACTATAATTACCAAAGGTAACTACTTCTCTATTATTAATTTAAATTTGTTTTAATATTTTTATATCAACTTTTATATGTGAAGAACAAAAATTATCAAGTATCCATTGTTGTTCTTTTTAATTTATTTTAAAGTTTTATCCACAAAAAAAATTCATTTCTTCAACTTTATTCTTTCCAGCATCCTTTTATTTTCTTCCATAAGAAACTTATTCTGGAAGGAGTTTTGTTCATATTTAGGCATGATGATCTTCCTAATAACATCTTCCACAAACTTATTCCATACATTCAAATTGATTTTCTAGGAAGGTTTCTAATATCTTTAGATTTTTCTTTTCTAACTTCCTGTGGGTTAGGAATGTTACTCAACCTTATTTCATTATTTCTTCCACTCTATTCAAACCTTATTCAGGGTAAAGATAATTTGTTCCAATAATTATAATCTATGTTCCATAGATTCTAAATCACTAGAAAAAACTATCAAATCATTATTTTCAATTGAATTTAGATCATTATCTATAGAAACCTTGTTGAGGATGATAATTCCTTTCAATTTTAACAAACTATGGGCGTGGATAATCGTTCCTACCAAAGTAGTTTTTATAATTTTTAGATTTAATAGCTTTATCACTTCCCTTCTCAAACCAATATTTCCCATTTTTTTATCACATGAAATATTAGAAAAATCATAAGATATATTATTTTTGGTGAAGGAGGATTTCAACTAATTATTGATCTGAGTTTTCTAATCAACTTTAGATATCTTAGTTTTTACTTCTGATGTTTTTTTTGAAGTTATAATTCATCTTCATCAAGGTAATTTTGGAATCAAGAAGTGTTTATTGAAACTTGTGAACTTATTCTTCCTTAGCTTCCAACTTTTTACTGATATCTTCAACCATCTTTCCCTATTCAATAATTCTAAGTTTGTAAGTTAATATCTCTTAAATTTATTCTTCCTCATACTTGATGAAAGATTCTATTCCTTTATAAACTTATTTAAAAAATATTTATTAATCTGATTTATTTATTAATAGATTTGTTTTTCTCAAGATATTTAAGAAATTATGTTCTGAGTTTATACTCTCTGTAAGATTCTTCAACTCCTTCTTCATCACTATTTGAGGAGTCTTCAACATTCTCAAATTTTTCAATGAAAGTTCTAAACATTTATGAGTTTTCATCCTTTAACACATTTTTGTCTATTAATTCTAATTTCTCTTTCTTACTCAACATACTCTTTTCATCTCAAGTGAAATTGTTCTTATATTTGTTGGATGATTTTTCTTCTTTAGAACTTTTGTTCTATTTCTTCCATCAAGGTTTTTCATTAGAATCATCTCAATATTATCTTACTTTCTTCTTGGGTAAATTCATATAAAAGTCTCTAATTCCCCAACACTCAAAATATTTGGGGGGAACTTTTCCATCATAATTTCCTCTTCCTATTATATAGTTCTTAGATATAAAAGACATGATATTTTCATTCAACTCATCATCCTCTTTATCTTCATATTCATAGGGATCAACAAATTCAATATCCTATATTTTAATCTTTATCATAGCTTCAAAATACAATTCGTCTTTCATCTTTTTTTCTAATATTGGAGGTTTTCTAATTTCATAAGAAACAATAAAGACATGTAATTATTAAAGAGATAAATCATCCTTATCTTCTAAAGAGGAGATATTAGAATCAAACTTATACCAAAGGTATCTCATATGTTTATTCATAATTATATAACCACCTAGGACATCAGTGAATCCATGAAAGTTTCAAAAAAAATCATTTACTCTCGTGAATTATTCATCAATAGTTTCTTTATCTCTTATTCTAATGTCTTCAAACTCACTGCACCAGATTTTTATATTTTCTTCGTTCACATTAATATTCCCTTCAAAAATACTTTCCATGCTTCCCACATACTCTTTGATGTTTTGAGACACATAACCTTCTGGTAAACATTTTTTTTTAAATGACATAAGGATAAAATTTCAATATTTTCCATCAACTTCGATATTTAACTTATCAAAAAAATTCATTAGTGAATATTTCTTAATTGGTGGGAACCCTATTTTAGTAGAATAAAAAACTTCTAGGGAAAGAGATGGGAGATAAGTAATCATTCTTTTTTTTATCCACGATAATTTTTTCCATAAAATATAGGAATTACTCTACTGTTGATAGAATTAAGATTATCCATGATAATTATTCAACAGGGGAACCTTGGCTCTGATACCAATTTAAGTTTTAATGGATCGAAAAATAACTTATAAGGGGGTTGAATTAGCTATTTACTTTTTATGAGTTTCTAGAATTTTTGAAACATAACCCTTGATTCCTGTTAATATTAATTTCATTATCACCTTTTATTAAATACTCATGAATGAAAAATTGATAAAGTAATTAATGAACATAATATTTACAAGGTTTGGCCTCTGTGTGAGAACCTACATCCTTTCCATATCAACTCTAGTGGGTCTATAGAAATTTACTATTAAGAAGAAGTTAATAAAACTTGTGCCAACTCCCATTAGACACTTTATATCTCTAGTTAGGAAAGATTATATTGACTCTCATTAGTTTAAAAAAATTTCTTATAAGAATTGAGCCAAAAAAAAGAATAAATACTTTGTTCAATTTTCTCCACAAAAGTTCCAGGGTCCAATGACCTTGATTCCTATGACCTTCATTTTGATGAACCCAATTCTATTGAATCAATATGATCGAATCAATGTTATTTTCCCTTTCTCAACCTTCAATTTTTAAAATCATCTAAAAAACATAGTTTGATCTTACTCAGTTTGATTGAATCAATACAATATTCTCAAATATGATGTTTCTCGGTCTCAATTTTCAAAACCCAAAATTTTCTCAAACACTCAATACGATCTTCTTAAAACTGGTAAACAAAACTTTTAGGTGTCTTCTCTTCTTCTAATATCTCAGTCTAAAAATAAATCATACACAAATCCCTTAGCGCTCCACATTTTCCACTCTTGTAATAAAAGGTACAACATGAAAATAAAGTGTGCCTCTATTTATAGGTGACTTAGAAAATAAAACGTTTGAAACTAAATAAAAAATCATACTTACCAAAATTTAAAAAATCAAAAAAAATCACATTTAAACATCAACTTTGACTTATTTAAACCTTATTAATATTTCTATGAGATCATATTTCTTTGAACAAACTAACTTTTCTTCAGTCTGATGTAACTTCCTCAGCTTCAGTCTGACATAACTTCATCAGCTTAATTACAATAACACTTCTTCATATCACCACTTTCTTTGATTATTATGATCTGACTATCTTCTTATACTCATTACATTCCTCCTTTATTTATCTTCTCATTATGATGAACTTCCTCGTCTCATTATGATGAACTAATTTTCCTTCTTAGAGTTAGTTTGATTGGATATTTTCCTTAGTGTTAGTTTGATTACCTTTTCTCCTCAAATTCAGTCTGATTATAATTCCTTCTCAGAGTCAGTACAATAGAATCCTCATAATGATCAAATTATAATTACGTTGGAATTCTCTTTACAATGTAATTATCATTATAATGTTATGTATCTAATGATTACGCCACTCAACATCTTTGAAATTATTCAAACTTCATCATCTTTACGTATTATGACATCTATGAAAATATGACTTTGGTACTTCTTGATCCAATCTTTTGTGTCTAGGTTTCTAGAACCAATACAAACATTATGATTCCTCTATTTCATAAAAAAAATATCATGATAGTTTTCATGATTTGTGAGAAATTCATGATCAGAAAATCATTTTTTTATTTAGTTTAGAAAGTATGAAATCTTTCTAACTCCTAAAATCACTATCTTCTTTTAAAACTATTCAGAAACATTACAACTTCTTCACTCAGCAACTACTAACTTTTTAGTAAACACAAAATCTGATGGATATTGAACTTCAACCTGATGGACCTTAGACTGATAGTCCATCTGATCAATAAATTCATCTTTCTAACTAACTCTTTGTCTGGTGTTTCTCAGTCTGATACTCTGAGACTGGTGCTTCTCAGTCCAGTACTCTAAGTCTATAAATCATATTTATTAAAAACAAAAATTTTCTAAACCTTTATGTTTTGGTTTGAAATTTCATCAACTTTTAACTTTCTTACAAAGCACATTATGATGTTTTGTTTCTGATCCTCAATAACAAAAACATTCATTTAGGAAAAAAGTTTAGTTGTCAACAAATAAAAAAATTGTTAAAACAAATAATCACAGAGGTTATTCAGTGTCATATGGACATCTTCCAGAATTTTTTCGCTAAGGAATAGTATTTTGAAATAAATTTTTCAAATCCCATAGCCATAGAAGGTTGTAATGGAATGTATAATTCTTATGGATATCATCTTAGAAACTGGTGAAAAGTTTTCATCATATTCAATGCCTAGATTATATTTAAACCCTTTTGTTACAAGTAATGGCTTATTGGTACTAACTTTCTCATCCATGTCTAGTTTCTTCTTTAATACACATTTACAACCATTGGGATTTACATCCATTAGATAATCTACCAAAATCCAGATTTGGTTTTGGCACATGGAATCCATTTTAGAATTCATGTATTGTTGCAACTTGGAAACATCAGTGCCACTTACTGCATCCTTGTTGGTCAGGATATCATTATTTTCAACTATTAATGATTCTCCTTTCTCAATAACTAGAAAACCACACCGTTATAGTTTTCTAACCTCTCTAGTATTCCTACATAGTACTCGTGTCTCTGTAACATGTTCTTCAACAAGGCTTTGTGGAATTTTTTCAGGTGTCAACTCTTGTGTACCTTGAGACTCAACTGCATTGATGTCTATCTCACTCCCCCTATCACTTTTAGTGATCTTATCCCACTCAAGGAATATGAAATGTCTTTCCATTATAATGTTTTTTGTATAAGGGGTCATATAAGTAATATCCCCTTGTTTCTTTAGGTTATCCTGTAAAGGTACACTTCGTTCCTCATGGTGAAATTTTTTACTTAAAGAGGCCTTAAAAAATTCTTCGCAACCCCACACATGTAAGTATGACAACATGAATTTCTTTCCATTCCACAATTGGTATCGTATAATATCTACCAATTCATTTGGAAGTTGGTTTATTATTATTTTTCTTTTTATAACGCATATCTCCAAAAGGATAATGGAAGACTCACTCGACACATCATTGATCTCACAATGTCTAACAAGGTGTGGTTCCTATTTTTTCTTACACCAATATATTGAGGTGTATAAAGAGGTGTGAGTTGATATAGAATCCCAAACTCCCTTAAATAATCAATGATGTCTTGATTAATATATTCTCCACCACAATTTGAGTAGAGTTTCATAATCTTCTTACCAATATGGTTCTCAACATTATTCTTATATTCCTTGAATATCACATAGGAATCCAACTTATACCTCATCAAGTAGACATATCCATATATGCTAAAGTCATTTGTAGAAGTTATGAAGTATGAGTACCCACCCCACCACTTCAATAGGAAATGTTCCACACACATCGGTATGAACTAATTCATGTACCACTTTGGCTCTTTCACCATTTCCATTAAATGTGGCTTTGGTCATTTTTCTTTATAAACCTGCATGACATACACCAGGTGGTTTTAGTAAAAAATAATCCAAATATCCATCTTGAAGTAATTTAGTCAAATAGTATTTTCTTACATGACCTAGATAATGATACCATAGTTGGGTGTCGTATGAATCATGTGAAGTAGTTTCATTGCTGATTTCCATTACTTGGATAGTTTAATCCAACACATAAATTAAATTATACAAATTTGAAATGCCATTAAAAATTCAATCTTTATAAAAGAAGGATCCTTTATTACCAAACATGAAAACAAATCCTTTTGTATCAAGTTTGGGTATATAAATAATGTTTGGTTAACAAATAGAATGAAATAACTATCCTTAAAAATCATGATTATTCCAATTGAGAATGTAAGGTGGTATTCATTGATGAACATTGTATCACCCCAAGCTTCTACGATACGTTTCCCTTTGAATAATATAATAGCATTCCTTGTACGCAACTTGGAGTTTTAACACACCACGACCAATCAAACTAGCCTTTATGAATAGTAATACCCACTTTATTAAATTTTCTATATTTTATTTTTCAAAATTTACTTCATTTCTGAATTCTTAATATCGAAATTATCTTAGGGTGAATTTTTGTTATTTTTCTGAAAACATTCAATTTTTAATGAATAGTGAAAAACACTCCATTTTTGTTTAAAACCAAATTTTTATTTAATTAATTATATATTTTATTTAAGTTTATTTTAAATCAAAATAGATAAATAATACCTATATTAGTTCAATTCAATTCATTCAATTTATTTTACAATAAAATTAGATATATAAAAATTTATTGAACTTTTTACTGTCTTTTACCCACCTTCTAGTATCATTTACAAATTTTCATAAAAGATAATTTTACCGCTTCATTGAGTTGTATTTCAAAAATCCGAGAGACAAAATTGACATCAGTAATTAAAATGTGGTTCAATATGATGAAAATAATTTTTGGTGAATAGTAACTTTTGACTATTATTTACCACGATTAAAAGTAAATTGGTTAATTAAAGGTAAAAATGATATTATAATTACCCTAACACATGTAATAATTATATTGGATAAGTTTTTTTCGACCAAAATCAACCCTAGGAATAAAATATGATTCTTTTGGTCCACTTGGATTAGATTAGGACATTTATTATTATTTTATTTCAAGAAGAGTTAAAAGTGTTAAATTCAAAGTTTAATAACTAAACCATTTTTAATATTGGGTTATACATAAGATAAATTTGACAATAAATATTAATTATAAATATAAAAATATTTCCTACATAATGGTATTTTATTTATAAATTTTAGACATTAAATAATTAAATTTATTTATGATACAATGATGATGTAGTAATTACCTTATTAATGAAAGATTAAAATAATTGATGTTATAAATATTAAAATAAATGTAAATTGGGACTTTTGATGAATTCCACGAATTTTATAAATTAATATGACATGTTGGGGTTTATTCAATGATTTTTTTTAAGTAATCATTCTTTTATGACTTTCACAAAAACAAAATACCAAATATTGTCAAAATTGACATAAATGAATTTTTAAAACAAATACTATACTATTAGTTGATATAATATTCCGTAAAATCTATGGATTGTCCAAAGGACTTAGATAAGGTTATATATATCAATAATGAACCACATGGGGTTTTCTTGTATTTTTATAGTAAAATTATTAACCATTTATTATAATAATATAAGAATACATGGTAAAAGTTAAACTATTTAACTAAGAGTTAAATATAAAATAGAAGGTTAATATAGAGACCTAACCTTGTGTAAAACCTATTGGTTGAGATATTTTCGGTCCATCCCCACCTTAGCCTCAAAATAAATTATTTTTGGGCTATTATAAACCGAATATGATTGTGTAATAAAATAATATTTCAAGCTTTTCCTAAAGTGACCCTCACCTCTCTTATAAAAGGGCACTTCCCCTTCTCTCAAAATCACACCTCCAAAGCCATTTGGCTCGGACAAAACCTACTCAAATATCCTCAAAGCATCCCTCAATTTATCCTGGAGGCCTTCCCTTGATCATGAAGGCAACCGAAGGAGCCTTTTGTTCAAATCAAAAGGAAATACCCAAAGAAGAGGTAATTATTTTATCACCTCTTTCAATGTTCTTTTCTTCTTCCACTTACTATTTATTTGTTTTTCCCATACCAAAATAATAACTATAGTACCTTATATATACTTTAATGATAATATAAATATGGTACAACCATATTCATTATTCTATACATCTTATTAAACACAAGTCACCATACGTGCGTATGTGTGACTTACTGTCTCCACGTCGTGGTGTAGTTTGTTATTCAAACACTTCATTATTTGGATGGGTATAATAATGAGTATAACTAAAGTAAATAATAATTATAACATGTTACTTATTCTGTATATATGATACACCATCCAATTGCATATTATTTCACCATCAATATAATTATATTGACGCTCGTGCGTACGCACAGATTACCGTCTCCACAAACGCGATGAAATTCATTCTCCATCATAACCATTCAATAATAATTTACCTTTTATGAATAAAAATAATGTTTAAGAACTTAATATCATTCTGGATATTAATCAAATACATCCTATCTATAAAAAACATGGCTTACATAACCAATCATATAAAGGAAAATGAATTAGTTAAAACCTGAAACGATGATACTACTGAAATATTATTAACAAAGAAATATTAGAAGATAATATATGATATCATAATTATATATGTGGTTCTTGTATAATTTAATAACAATTATATAACTATTATACTGGATGTTAATGTACCCTCAATCAAGGAAAATTACAAGGTAATGGTTAATTTTACAATCTCTTTACTTATCCAAGGTTGTTTATACATCAGTATCTACTGGGACCTCTTTATCATCCACATCTGTGTTTATTAAAAAATGTATTTAAGAACATTTTTACTATTTCCTAGACTATGGGTTAAAGTAATTTATACCCTTGTTTTAATTTTTATAAGATATTTATAAAGTAATATTTCCTTCATTTTCCAAATAAGGTACTTTATGACCTTTTAGACAAAATTATCGTAACAATGTTTTTTTTAACTTATATGGTGGGTGAGGATATTTTCTACCATTATAACATCATCGAAGCTTTCCTTAAAAGATTATAAGAATATTTTCAAAATAAATGTTTTCTTTTATAATAATATGACTCCTAAATGGTTTCAAAATAGAAATAGGTATTTATTTTAAATAGTTTTCATTTAATCTATGTGAACATCCTTTGATGGATTTTAGACATGTTTGAAGTTGATTTATTATGATACAAATATTCCATATTTTATTGAAGGTTTTGTGATATGTATGATTGTCGATGTGTTATTTTTATACCATTCATGTTTTATGGATAAAGTATTTATATTTTGTATGCTAGTTTTAATACAAATTTTTATGTTATGTTTAAACCTTTTCATATGAGAAATGAATTGGACTTAGTAAGTGACGGGCGGAGCCCACTATAGCTCCTCGATGCATCAGTAGGTCTCATGAGACAAACTAGTGTCTTGGCACAAGGCCTTGAAAAAATCTTATTCGTAGTCTTGGTATATGGCCTTGACTGTGTGGTTATGATGTCCAGCATTATGTATTCCATCATTAGGAAATTGTCTATTGATATTACATTTTATTATTAGACTAGTAGAATATCCATGTGAATAAGTAATTTGAATTATTTTGATTTATATTTTCCATATTATGCTGATGTTTCAGTTTAAAAAGACTTTTGTTTTAGTTGTATACATTTTCTTACAAGGAGTTTCGAGCATGACCTAGGATATCCTGGTACACGACAACGAGCCTTGTAGAACTCTAGGTTACAACACTCCTGAGGGATATTCTTAGGATAATTTACACTTTCTTTACAAAAAATTACGAATGATTTATGAGTATATACCTCCTCAAAGAAAAAAAAATTTATGATTTTGTATTATATCCATAAACTATTTAATTTATGTTAAGTGTTTTACAAGTTTGGAATTGTGTATTGTGATTCCTAAACTAAAATAGTGTATGACATTGTTTAGAAATGGAACCTAGTGGAAGGGATGGAAACTGTATCAACTCACATAATCCATGTAAGGACTTCCCTCCTACTCAAGATAATTATAGTGGAGCTGGTGATACAACTTGTTCTGATCATCTTATCAGCATACTAGGACAACTCACTCAGGTTATGAATAACAAACTTACCCGTATGGAGCACCCTGATACACAATGTAGAAGATCAATATTAGACAGCTTCATGAGGCAACAACCATAAACAACTTATGGTATTAAAAATCCATTTGTAGCTGAGAAATGAATAAATTTCTTAGAGAAAATATTTCATGCTCTGGGGAGTAGCGAAAGGGATAAAGTTGTCATGGTAGTTTATAGCCTCATGGGAGATGCAGATCAATGGTGGTCATTAATTCAAAACACAAAGGAAGATGAAGAAGTATCAAATATGGAATGGAGGGATTTTAAAGATATTTTCTTAGAAAAATATTTTTCCTCATGACTATCAAGTGGATATGGAAATACAATTTCGAAGTCTAGGGAAAAAGGAGGATGAGAATGTCATGAAATTTGAGGCTAATTTTACAAGGTTAGAAAGGAATGAAGAAGATTATATACATAACCCAAGGAGTAACATTGTTCAATTCTTTGATGGGTTAAAACCAATTCTCTATCGAGCATTAGTCTCACAATCCTTCTCGGCGTACAAAGATATTGTCTCATGTGATATCAAGACAAAAAATGAATTCTCTAACTCTTATGATTTTAAAGAAAAGAAAGAGAAGAATAGATCTTCTGAACACTTTATAAATGGAAATAAGGGGAAGAAGGGAAAAGTTGAATATCCATCCTATGGTAAATGTGTGATGAAACACCACAGTGCTTTCCTAAAGGGAATGGGAGTTTTTTACATGTGTGGTGAAAAATTCCTCCAAGATCGTGATTTCAAGGGAAAGAAATAGGTTTTCAATGTTGAATTCTACAATTGTAGAAAAAAGGGGCATTATGCAAATGAATGTCCTAAGAACCAAGTAAACTTTCCTCAAAAAAGGAAAAGGGAGCAAGGTTAAGCTTATGCAATCACTACTACTGATTTTGAAGCTTCGAAAGATGTGGTGGAAGGTAATTAAATAGTTTCCTCAAGTTTATCCAATGGTTTATTTGATTCTTGATCATCACATTGTTTCATATCTTCATAGTTTTTCTAATAAAATTAGATATTTCCAATCTTATTTAACAAGGGAGTTGTTAGTCAAAACTTCGTAGGGAAGTATCATTGCAATAAATTTTTGTGAATCAGTCCCCATTAAGTCATATAAATGTGCTTTATCCACTGATCTCATTATCATACCCATGATTGAATTTTATATAATCCTCGGTATGGATTGGCTTTCGGACCATGATGTAAAAATTTATTGTAATAAGGAGGTTAAAATTTTCTATGATGATAAGAAGTACCTTATCTTTAGAGTAGAAATGTCACCACTTGATTCTTATCTAGATCCACCCCCAGTAGCTCCACTAAATTCAATTATTGGGGAGGAAGAGAATGAAATAACTATGGGTGAGGAAAATAATGTTCAAATATATTATGTACCTATTGTGCAAGAATATATTGATGTGTTTCTAGAGGATTTACCTAGACATCCTCTAACATGAGAAATTGAGTTTTCCATTGATTTAATTTTTTTTTCAAGGCCCATATCAAAGACCCCTTATAGAATGGACCCTATGTAATTAGTGAAACTAAAGAAACAACTAGATAAATTGAGTAATAAGGGATTTATTCTCCCCAGTGTTTCTCTATGGGGAGTTCATTTTCTTTTTGTTAAGAAGAAATAAGGGTCAATGAGGTTGTGTGTTGACTACATGGAGATCAATTATATAATGTAACACACCTAAAAAAAGTGTGTCTTAAAAGGCTAAATGTAACTACCCATGTCAACAAGGTGAACCCTTATTTTCAGGAGCCTTCCTGATTAGAACTCCACAGTTAAGCATGTTTGGCCTGGAGTAGTAATCAGGATGGGTGAACTTCTGGGAAGTTTCCCAGGGTGTGTGTGAGTGAGAACAAAACACACTGAAAGAACATTTGTTGGCCTGTGGGGACAGCCATTAGTCTGATAAGTGACCCTAGTGAGTAATAGCCTATGGTGTGCTAGAAAGGCAACTAATGTATTACAGGAGACCTATGGGGTTAGATGATAAGGTTCATGGCCCGGGGAGGGGGGTCATGACAAAATGGTATCAGAGCCAATACCCAGCCGGAAGTGCTTAGGCCCTACCTGGGTTTGAGGCTTGGGGTCCACAATGAGGTCATTGTGCTTTAATGGGGTGGACAATGTAACACCCCTAAAAAAGTGAGTCTTAAAATTATAAATGTTACTACCCATGTCAATAAGGTGCACCATTCTTTTCAGGAGACAACCTGATTAGAACTCCACAGTTAAGCATGCTTGTCCTGGAGTAGTAATCAGGATGGGTGACCTTGTAGGAAGTTTCCCTGGGTGTGTGTAAGTGAGGAAAAAACACACTAAAAGAACATGTGTTGGCCTGTGGGGACAGTCATTAGTCTGATAAGTTACCTTAGTGATTAATAGACTATGGTGTGATAGGAAGGAAACCAAGGTATTATAGGATACATATGGGGTCAGATGATAAGGTTCATGGCCCAGGAAGGTGGGCCGTAACATATAACAATAATGAATAAGTATCCCCTACCTCGTATTGATGATTTATTTGACCAACCTCTTGGAGATCAATATTTTTCAAATATTGGAATTTGATCAGGATATCATCAGTTGTGTGTGATGAAGGAAGACATTCCGAAAACAGCATTTTGAACTAGGTATGAGCATTACGAGTTTACAGTAACGCCTTTTGGATTGACTAATGAACCCTCTGTCTTCATGGATCTAAGGAATTGATATTTCAAGGAATATCTTGATAACTTGGTAGTATTATTTATTGATGAAATCTTGGTATACTCAAAAAACTACAAAGATCATGAAAATCACTTGCGCACTGTTCTAAAAACCCTCAGAAGAAATGAATTATATGAGAAGTTTAGAAAGTGTGAATTTTGGCTTCAGGATATTTCTTTTCTTGGCCATATTGTCTATAAGGATGGAATCTCTATTGATCCTTCTAAGACAAGAGCAATGCAAGAATGTCCAGAACCAATGAGTATAACTGAGGTACAATGTTTTAATGGTTTGGTAGGTTATTATCGGCTCTTCATCCAGAATTTTATTCAATTGGCTAACCCATTAACCTAGATCACATGTAAAGGGGTTAAATTTGTTTGGAAAAAAGTGTGTGAAGAATGTTTTGAAGAACTGAAGAGAAGATTATCCAATTCTCCTATCTTGAAACTACCACCAGGGAATGATGGGTTTGTTATTTATAGTGATTCTTCAAAGAAAGAACTTGGTTGTGTTATTATACAGAATGATATATTTATTACCTTTGCATCACAATAGCTAAAAATTCATGAACAAAACTATCCCACTCATGATCTTGAGATAGCAGTTGTAATCTTTATTTTGAAGATATGGAGACACTATCTCTATGGTGAAAAGTTTGAGACATATACTGATCACAAGAGTTTAAAGTATATTTTAGCATAGAAATAAATCAACATGAAGAAAAGATGATGGCTTGAACTACTCAAGGATTATGATTTCACTATACACTACCACCCTGGGAAGGAAAATAAGGTGGCGGATTCTTTGAGCAGAAAGGATGATGGAGTTTTGAAAAAGATGAGATTCGAAAGGGATCATGTGTGCATGGATCTAGTAAATATGGATATGGGAATAATTATGGAAGGTGAAACATCAATACGTTTTCAAATGGTTTCCAAACCATCTTTACTAGAAAGGATAAAAAGTTTTCAGGCTGATGATGAGAAGTTTCAAAATAAAATTAATGTTGTGAATGATGGGAGATTGATTGAATTCATATATGAAGATGGAGTTTTGAAATTTGGGAAGAGAATTTGTGTTCCTGATATACCTGATCTAAAAAGGGAATTGTTGGATGATTCTCATAGCTCCAATTTCTCTATACACCCTGATTGCACTAATATGTATAGATATTTGAAGGAACATTTTTTGTAGGACAACATGAAGAGAGAGATTGTTGATTATGTGTCAAGATGTATAGTTTTTCAATAGGTGAAGGTTGGAAGACAACACCCTAGAGGATTCATGCTACCTCTTCCCATACCTGAGTGGAAATGGGATGATATTACGATGGACTTTGTCATGGGACTACCAAAGAGTCCTAGAAGGAATGATGTAATGTGGGTCATTATTGATCATTTTACCAAGTCAGCACAATTTCTTGCTATAAGAGAAGATTTACCACTTGAGTGTTTAGAAAGACTATATATTAATGAAGTTGTAAGACATCATGGAGTACCCCTATCGACGGTTTCTGATCGTGATCCCCGTTTTACATCAGGATTCTAGAAAAGTCTTTAAAAGGCCTTGGATACTGAACTTCATTTGAGCACTACCTACCACCCTCAAACTGATGGAAAATCAGAACACAGTATTCAAACCTTAGAAGACATGTTGAGATCTTTCTCAATTGACTTTCATGGTATGTGGGATAAATATTTACCTCTAGTGGAATTTTCCTATAACAATAGCTTCCATTCAAGTATTCAGATGCCACCATATGAAGCGTTATATGGAAAGAGATGCCACACACCAACTTTTTGGGATGATGTTGGTGAAAACAAACCTGTATGGCCAGAACATGTTGAGAAAACAATGGGAAGGTGAAGATTATCCAAACCCACATCAAAGCATCTCAAAGTACGCAAAAGATCTATGCTGATAACCGAAGGAATGATTTGGAATTTAAAATAGGAGATCATGTTTTATTGAAGGTATCTCCATGGAAGGGTGTTATACGATTTGATAGGAAGGGAAAATTAAGTCCCATGTACATCGGACCTTTCGAAATTCAAGAACGAATTGGGGATGTAGCTTACCGTTTGGAATTGTCTCCAAGTCTCTCCATGGTTCAGGATGTGTTCCATGTATCATTGTAGATAAAATACACGTCTGACCCAACGCTTGTACTCACCTATGAAGAAATAGAACTGGAACCCGATTTGTCTTATTGTAAAGAGCCTATCAGAATTCTTGACACCAGAGAACAAGTGTTCAGAAACTGGATGACTCATCTAGTAAAAATTTTATGGAGAAATCATAAGATGGAAGAGGCAACATGGGAACCCAAGGAACTTATGATGAAGAACCGCCAGAATATATTTACGCAGTAGTATTCTAGAAATTTCAAGGAAGAAATTATTTTAAGGAGGGAAGAATGTAACACCCCAAGGTTCTACAGTACATTTCTCTTTGAATAATACAGTAGCTTTTGTTGTACACAACTTGGAGTTTTAACACACCACGACCAATCAAACTAGCTATTATGAATAGTAATACACACTTTTTGAAATTTTATAAATTTTATTTTTCAAAATGGACTTAATTTTTGAATTCATAATATCGAAATTAGCTTAGGGTGAATTGTTGGTATTTTTCTGAAAACTTCCAATTTTTGATGAAGAGTGAAAAACACTACGTTATTGTTTAAAACAAAATTTTTATTTAAATAATTATTTATTTTACTTAAGTTTATTGTAAGTAAAAATTGATAAATAATACCTATATTAGTTCAATTCAATTAATTAGAGTCATTTTAAAATAAGATTAGATATATAAAATTTTATTGAACTTTTTACAGTCTTTCACCCACCTTCTAGGAGCATTTGAAAATTTGCATAAAACTTAATTTTACCACTTCAGTGAGTTGAATTTAAAAGATCCGAGAGACACAATTGACATCAGTAAATAAAATGTGGTTCAATAAGATGAAAATATTTTTTTTGAATAGTAACTTTTGACTTTTATTTACCACGGTTAAAAGTAAATTGGGTAATTAAAGGTAAAAATTATATTATAATTACCCAAACACATGTAATAATTCTGTTGGATAAGTTTTTTTTGACCAAAATCAACCCTAATAAAAAAATATGATCCTTTTGGTCCACGTGGATTAGATTAGGACATTATTATTATTTTATTTCAAGAATAGTTAAAGGTGTTAAATTCAATGTTTAAAAACTAAACCATTTTTGATATTGGGTAATACATAAGATAAATTTGACTATAAATATTCATTATAAAGATAAAAAGATTTCATATATAATTTTATTTTATTTATAATTTTATACAATATATAATTAAATTCATTTATGATACAGTGATGATGCAGTAATTACCTTATTGATGAAGGATTAAAATAATTGATATTCTAAATATCCAAATAAATGTAAATTGAGAATTTTGATGAATTAAAATAATTTTCTAGATTAATATGACATTTTTGGGTTGATTCAATGAAATTTTTTCTAAGTAATCATGTTTTTATGACATTCACAAAAACAAAATACCAAATAGTGTCAAAATTGACATAAATGAGTTTTTAAAACAAATACTCTATTATTAATTGATATAATATTCCTAAAAATCTATGGTTAGGAAAAAGGAATTATATAAGGTTATATATATCAATAATTAACCACATGGGGTTCTCTTGGATTTTTATAGTAAATTTATTCACCATTTATTATAATAATACAAGAATGCATGGTAAAAGTTAAACTATTTAACTAAGAGTTAAATCTAAGAGATAAGGTTAATATAGTAACCTAAACCTGTCTACAACCTATTGGTTGAGAGTTTTTCTACACATCCCCAACTTATCCTCTAAATAAATCATTTTTTAGACACTATTAACTGAATATGATTGTATAATAAAATAATATTTTAAACTTGTCCTAAAGTGACCCTCACCTCTCTTATAAAATGGGACTTACCATTCTCTCAAAATCAAACCTCCAAAGCCATTTGACACGACCAAAACCTAATCCAATATCCTCCCAAATTCCCTCTCTTCATCCTACGTTCCTTCCATTGAGAATAAATTAAACCTAAGGGGCCTTTTGTTCAAATAAAAATTAAACCCCCAAAGAAGAGGTAATTATTTTTTCACCTCTTTCAAAGTTCTTTTCTTCTTCCACTTACTATTTCTTTGTTTTTCAAAAAACAAAATAATAACTCAAATAACTTCTATATACTGTGATGTTATTATAAATATGTTACAATCATATTCATTATTATATCCATTCTATGAATGACAAGTCACCATACGTGCGTACGTACGGCTTATTGTCTCCACACCTTGATGTAGTATGTTATTCAAACACTTCAGTATTTGGATGAGTATAATAATGATTATAACTGATGTAAATAATAAATATAACATGTTAAGGATTGTGTATATATGATATACCTTCCAATTACATATTATTTCACCAACAATATAATGATATTGATGCTCGTGCGTATGTAAGGATTACCATCTCTACAAATGTGATGACATTCATTCTCCATCATAACCATTCAAGAATAATTTTCATTTTATGATTAAAAATAATGTTTAAGAACATAATATAATTCTGTATATGAATCAAATACATCCTATACATAAAAAATGGCTTAGGTAACCAATCATATAAAGGAAAACGAAATAGTTAACACCTGAAAGGATGATACTACTAAAATATTATTAACAAAGAAATATTAGCAGATTATATATGATATCATAATTATGTATGTGGTTCTTGTATAATTTAATAACAATTATTTAACTATTATATAGGAGGTTAACATACCCTTGATCATGGAAAATTTCAAGGTAAGGGTTAATTTTACAATCTCTTTACTTATCTGAGGTTGTTTATACGTGAGTATCTACAGGGACCTCTTTATCATCCACAATCTTGTTTCTTAAAAAAATGTATTTCAAATTTTTTTTACTATTTTCTAGAATATGGTTTAAATTCATTTATACCATATTTTTACTTTTTATAAGATGTTTATAATGCAATCTTATCTTCATTTTTCAAACAAGGTCCTTTATGGCCTTTTTGAAAAAATTAATGAAAGAATGTTTTTTTAGCTTATATGTTGGGTGCGGCTATTTTCCACCATTATAAAACCTTCAAAGCTTCCCATACAAGATTATAATAATATTTCCAAAATAAATGTTTTCTTTTATAATTATTTTACTTTTAAATGGTTTCAAAATAGAAAGAGGTCTTTCTTTGAAATACTTTTCATTTCATCTATGTCAACATCCTTTGATGGATTTTAAACTTGTTTGAAGTTGATTTATTATGATAAAAATCTTCAAAATTGTGTTGAAGGTGTTGTGATATGTTTGACTATGGATGTGTTATTTTTATACCATTCAAGGTATATGGAAAATGTATTGACATTTTGTATGATAGTTTTAATATGAATGTTTATGTTATGTTTAAACCTTTTCATCTAAGAAATGCATTGGAATTAGTAATTTATGGGTGGAGCCCTCTACAACTCCTCAATGCATCAGTAGTTCTCATGATACAAACTAGTGTCTTGTCACAAGGCCTTGAAAAAATATTATTTTTAGTCTAGGCATGAGGCCTTGACTGTGTGGTTATGATGTCCGACATTATGCATTCCATCATTATGAAACTGTCTATTGATATTACATTTGATTATTAGACTAGTATAATATCCATGTGAATAAGTAAATGGCATTATTTTTATTTTTATTTTCCGTATTATTCTGAAGTTTTAGTTTAAAAAGGATTTTTTTAGTCTTATAAATTTCCTTAAATGATTATGTTTATTTATGAAATTTTCCACTATATTTTTATCCTTACTGAGCATATGAGCTCACCCCTTTCTATGTTTTATTTTTCCCAGGATGTGAAGAAGTATTTTATGGTTGACCTAGAGGGATAGTCTAAAGATATAAGTGTGTTCAAAGGGTAAAAAATGTTGTTTTTGTTTTTATTTCTTGATGTAATGTAAAACTTATGTATGTATCTAGTACTTCCAAGTCTACTAAACTAATCGGTATTTTGAGACCTGATCTCTTATGATCATTCCAATTTTATGTAATAATGCACCGACTCTGGGTAACTAGGATCGGGGCGTTACAACAATTATAGCTAGTTTGACTCTACTGTTTTCTCATAAATCTACCTCCCCTCGGTCAATATTTTATAATTTACTTTGTTCGGATATTTGAATATATATTTAAACACCAAAAGATGTATCTAATACCCAATTTGTAGAAATAGATAGATTTCAATCAATAACAAACAGACCTAAATCTTCTCCTTACTTCTTTGGCTAGGTGAAATTTTTAATCTAGTGTCCCTTCTTTCCACATGAAAAACATAAAACATCATTATCCTTTTATTTATACTTTATCTTTCTCTTTGAAGGGTGTTGCGAAGAATATTTGATCATATTTCTCTTCACTTTCCATTTCCATTTATTCACTATAAGGATGGAAGGGTTTTTTCACTTCGTCTCCTTATCCACTTGGTGAAGAATAGTGAGCAGATATGGCAGACACTTCTCAGTGTTCTTCATATTATAATTAAAAATAACATTGAAGAGGTTTTGGGGGAGGATGCAATAATGAGACCGATGCACAGCTCATTAGAGATTTTCAACCTTATAACTTCTAAAGGCATGAGATTGACTATGTGATGCCTAGCGAGAACACTCACCCCAAGTTTACTCTAAAAGAGTGACTTTTATATCTCAAACCATTCATATCTTTATCTCTCTAGGAATAGACTACAGAGATGCTTAAGCATGCTATAAGCATTTATGTTTTTATAAGACATCATGAGTTAAATAGACATAGATTAAAGCATCAAAATTTGAATGTCTACAACTTCATTCAAGTGTTTTTCATAGAAAAGAAACACTTCATCACTCGTCTCCTTAGTAGATAGATCAGGTATTGAGGATCCTGGCACATGAGATTTCCATTCATTGTGAAACACAACCCAAAGGTGCATGAACCATTCCTAAAAGTTACTACCAATGAGGTGATGGTATTTCTCTAATATAGATCATAGAGATAATATGGATGAGGATTTTTGCATTATTGTACAATTATAAAATTAATAATTTTAAAAACTTTCCTTTATTAAAAATTATCTGAGAAATAATAAAAATTAATTTTATTAAATCTCCCATGATTTTATGAAGTCATAATAGCCCTAAAAATTATACTTATAATGTCTAGTTTCTAGAAAATTTGAGTGTAAATGATCCATATACCCCTTCATATAACCCCAACGAGGGTTGCTCAAGCTACTTGAAGGTATTTAAGCAGGTAATTCTTTTCCAGCTATGGGTTTTCTTCTCCTAGATCTATTGAGTGGACTCCCCAATCCTGAAATCCTAACTTGGATTTCCTCAACATTTTCCTTCAAGTTACATAAAGTCTAGAATGAGCTAATTATCTTGATGTAAGATGATTAATTCAACCAAAAACCTTTATAATAACTCCATGTTAAATGTATGTTTCCCAATCAGGGTCGGTCAAACACTTAGTCCTAAGGATTTCATTCCAAATCAAGTAATGAAAGGCCAAGTCTGACCTAATATTTAGTTGAGAGCTTTTGTTTATTACGCATAAAATTATCTTGTTTTATCTTTTACATGTCTTGTTCATATTAAGTGGATTTTACTTAAGTGATTTACTATATTTTGATAAAACATTTACACATGGTCCATTTATTTATTTGATCACACTCTTGCATCCATAAAATAAATAATGCATAAGATGTAAATAAATAAATAAATGATCTAATCATGAGATTTTCTAAAGATTGATTTTTTAATCATACAATAAATTAACCTATAACCTAGGGAAACTTATTGTGCCATTCTTGACATGAGTTACAACATTCCACCTATCTATCCATTTATCACCTAAGTTGACATCATCTCGGTTCTATCTTGAACTGCCTCCAAGTACCTTGGGATACTCCATTTATTACAAGTATTTATAACTCACAGACATGTGAGGGAAACCAAATGATTTTTTAAGGGGGAATTTCATAAATATCCTTAGACACACAGTTCCAACATAATAAAAGGGGAAGGGATGACTTGTATGCCATAATTTTAATTTAATAATTAATAATTGAAAACTCATGCAACAAATTAAATTAAATAATGTTAACACATAAAAAGGTATTTTTCAAGATCATGATCGGTCATACACATGCAATAATTACACAATATTACATGGGAAAACATTAATTTTTATTTGTTATTTATTATTAAGATAAACATTCTTTCATTAATTAATTAATTATTTAATTCTCTTTAATCTTAATGACCATTCAAATTCCCTTAGAGATACCTGTCATTAAATATATTCATGATAAATAAATGGAGAACCAATAATCATAGGTTATTACAATAAATTAATTAATAATTTAATAATTATTTAAAACCATTATTAAATTTTCAAACACAATAGGTGCACATTAATATAATGAAATTTTAATTATACAATTAGAAATTTAATGTGATTTAATTATGTCCTTTAATGGGAGACTACACGATTTGTACTTTCAAGTTGCATGGTTTGTATCTCTATTTTTGTGTACCCAGGATACATGACTGAGTCTTCAGCGTGTTCCTTGACCAGACAACATGACATGTACTAACTAGCTACACAACATATGTTCCACTTTTTGTGTGCCTGGGATGCATGTCTAGGTCTTTGGAATATATCTCGGTAGATAGCAAGGTGTGTACTAATGAGCTACATGTCATGTGTTGGTGCAACCCACTAAAGGATTCAGTGTGTTCATCGAATGTGAGACTACACAACATGTACAATATAGCTATATGTCATGTATCTCACATGTTATGTGTCCACTTGTCTCACTAAATGGATTGGATTGTACTTAGTATGTGTGAAATAATGCACTACATGTCATGTACACCAGTTGCATGTCATGTAGGGCATTATTGCACCCAATTTCTAGTCTCATGCAGTTTTGACAGTGTATATGACCACACGGATTTAATGATATTTTATGTTAAACCATGTAGACTACACGACTTGTACACCAGCTACACATCGTGTAATTCGACACATTTTGTGATAATGTGTCCTTATCTACACATAGTGTGAAATAATCCCCATGTGTAGTTACTGCTAGGCGTGTCATTTATCCCACAACACAGACTAGTGTGGTGCACCTGGGTATACAATGTGTACTCTGGCAAGATGATGTGCACTCCCAAGACATCCAATCTGAATGCTTAACACTTCCCAATGACACATTTGGTCATTATTCATTTTTTCTTAATCCTTTATGAAAATAAAACACTAAATTATGATTATTAATATATCAAAAACAAGTTAATTAAAATCAGACTAAAGAGAAAATATTCTTGAAATGAAATATCTAACAACCATTTCACATATAGATCAACAATAAAATAAATAATTATAAATCTGAAATGTTCTTAGTCTAATACCACTTATAGGTTCCAAGAAAAGCAGAAGTACTGGGGAGGGTGATAAACCAAAAAGGTTTTTTCAATTCTATGGATCATTCATAATATTTTATATGATGTGAACATCATGAAAAACAAACAGTTTCAAACAAATATTTATATAGTGGAAATCCCAAAACCCAAAGAGGATATTTTCATGTTAAATTTATAATTTGTTTATTTATGATCAGAAGAAATGGTTACCTCATCTTAGGAACTTTCTTCAGTTATGATGTTGATCTTCTAAAAAACCCTTCTATGATTACCTTCATTATGTTTGGGGGATCTAAGTATAGAATCTCTCTAGTGGTAATTCGCATTTACTCCCTTGATCATTAAGTGATGCCAATTATTTTATAGGTTCTAGCACAGAAAATCAATTTTCTTGTATTTCTTTCCTTGATCGCTCTAATATCATTCAGGATTGAAGGAGTTCTTCTCATTCTTGAGAGGAGGGAGGATAATTCTAGAGATAATCCTATTGTGCACAATGTTTCTCAATTTTCAATTAACCCTACACAATAGTCATACTTATCTATTTATAGAGTTGGGTTTTAAGTTAAAAATATTATTTAATTGTATACTAATCCTTAAAAAATATTTTAATATTTATCAAACTCAATGACACATAATAAAATTATTGTTGTTGTTTTATGGAGTGCATGCTAACTTGAAAAATAATAAATTTTATTTTACTATCTTGTAAATTAATATTTATCATTGGACATGGTCTTGGTCCATTCAAAACCCTCATAATTTATCAAATATATGAATTTATTTTTAAATATATATTTAATTCATTGAAAAATATTTTTGATCGATAAAACATGAATAAAATTATTCAAAGGACTTGAGATTAATATTTATTTGATTAATTAAATTCAAATAGAATTTAATTTAAATAAATAGAAACACTTACGTAGTGATTCACTAGGATTATTTCCCATTGTTATTAGGAAAACATTCCTAAAGTCGAAGATTACTGTCTATAGACAGGTCAAGGAACCCAAGAGAAAGAACATAATGTCACAACATCGAAAACCACATAGGAACACTCATTGTGTAATATAATCCATTTTTTAAAATATCTCATCAAGAAGGTTACACATCTGTTTCATCAACCTATATGATCGATACATCTTTCTTTACCTCTATGAAATAAACATTTCATTATACCATGGCTGTGGAATTTAATATTAAAGTTCAATTCCAATAAAAGGGATGAGATATCAACTTCCATAAAGATAGAAGAGACAAATATTTACTTTCTTTATACATTAATAACATTTCATTCAGGATGCAGCCAGTGTACCCTACTTCCTGAGAAGATATGGTGGCATAGTTTTGATTAGTAAATATAAGTGTGTGATCCATGTCTTGAATTAATGATAATATTAAATACTAAGGACCATTACACATGCTCGTATATAGGAATATATGATAACACCAAAACATGTGGAATTCCTACTAGTATGCTTGTTCTCATAGTCTCCCATGTTGGAGATTACCATGTGTGAACTTCATGAGAAAAAGCCCCATATTCTTGCGAGTACTTTCACCTGACAATCTACATGATATGTTCCCTATCATAGTATGTTATCTAATCAAGAACAATATTTAAGAATATCATCATGGAACTTCAAGGTTCTCATCATAATGGGAAAATTCTATGACCTTATCAATGAAACATACATACTAGGACATTATTACAATAATGTCATATTGAACAATTAACAATATATAATACTACATTTTATTAATATTCTATTGTTTGAATATATATGTAATCAAAGAATAAACAAATGGTTCCAAAAAATCAACTCCAATATGAAGGAATTTGGATCTTCCTCGTGAAAGATCAATCTTTCACAAGTTATTCATTTAAGGTAGGTGGCTATATTTGTTCCTCATTATTATGGAAAAACCTTGTGTGTTTGGGTGCAATTTTTTTAATACCTCTTTAGGTAGACTAGGATTTATTGATGAAATTTTTTAAGGTTTTCATTTGTTTCCAAATAAGATTGAGAATCATTAGATATTATTGGGATGATATTTTAAGTGATTGGAATGTGTTTCAGATGAATGGAGATAGTTTGGATGAGTTTTTAAGTCATTTTTAAAATCTATAGATACTATAAAACCTAATAAATTTGAAAAATTCTCCAATATAAAATTTTGGATAACAACATAAGTATTTATCTGAAGGATTTATTCATCAAATGAATTTTTTCCATGCTAAGAAAAATGATAAAGGCACTGGATACAATATTTTAGCTTTGGGTATATTACCTTTCCAACATTATATTTGAACTTAAGTCTTCTCCAAACGAAAGACTTTTTGGATCTTAATACTGCATATCTAAGAAAAATCCTTTTTTATAAACTAATTCTTTGAGTGAAAGTATTTAAAGTATATTACATATATCCTTGATCTATAAAAATACATTCATCATAAGTATTCACTGAACATAAGACTATTCATTCCCAACATATGATTTCAAAACATAGAACTTTTTTGAGTTTCTGATGGGTGAAAAATCGAGGTTCCACCCTATTTCTATAAATTGAATTTTATGATGAAAACAAATCATATGGTACCAAAATCATTCCATAATGATTAAAACATCACACAACTATTATGATTTAAGAAATATAAAGAATCCATATTACCCACATGATGAAGAACATGAAATATGTTAAGATCAATTGAATGGAAGTGAACCATGATGAATATGAATCTATCAGGTAAGAAGCTCCATATATTAAATCTGGAAGTTCAGTGTGATTATTCTTTGCTACTCTTCAGTTCCTATAGTCAGATGTAAAAAATTAAGTGATTCATGTTGAGTGTTTTGAATACCAGATATATGTTCTAATAATGGATGTGATGCAACTGTTTTCCTAATGAAAAAGAAGAATGAAGATATTTTAAATCGTTTTGAGAGGAATATCTGAAGTGTTAACAACTTATGGTTATTAGTGATGTGAACATATACATTTTGATGAGATTTTGTGGATCTTAATGCTACTATGAGTCTAAGGAAGAATATGGGGATAGTATTGGCATTTATATGAGAATGTGGGGATGCATACCCACATGATAGTATTTAATAATCCTTAATAAGGAAGATCAAGGAATCTCAAAATTGTCAAATACTTATGGTGATTTCTTTTGGAAATATTAGGAAACCTTATCTTATACAAAATTGGATATATAAAAATAATGTGTGGATTTAATACACCATATGAATAGAAAAGTGATTTCTCATATAAAGAGTAGTTTTGGTTTAGAATAAACAAAATGATAATATTTTGAGTAGAAAGATAAAGTAGAATGTATGTGACTAAAAACATTAAGAAGAATAAGCGATTTTGGTGTGTAACGGTTAGATCTTATCATCTACATATTTTTTTATCTTGAGCATCCAGTGAATGAGTTTTGAGTTTGATAATAGATAAGAATATATGCATCAAATATTTCAATAAGTGAGTGTATTTTATTGAATGTTTTGGAGGCTCATGGAAAATATCTTCATCAGTTGCTGAAGAAACTTGGAGCTTCAAGTGAACTTTCAAATTTTGTATTATTCATTGTAATCCTTGAGATGTTATGTATGACTAGTGGGATTTAGTGTCCTGGTAGTAGCAAGATGTTGTGAAATTTTATGTGAAGGTTGATTCCTCCATACCCATTGTAATTTACTGAATGACTTATTATAGAGAATCTTTAGCTATAAAAAACAGCTTTTAATAAGGGTTGGCCTCAAACAAAGTGGTTGAACCTTGTAAAAATTATTATGTACCTCGTTCCATTTATTCTCTACATAGTTATGTATGGCTGAGAGAATAATATTTTTATGATAGATTCATGCTCTAAGTAGTTGAAGATGTTTATTTATCAAACAATAATATATAGTAAAAATAAAATTCTACATTAGTTCACCCCCTCTCAGAGTAGTCATAAGATCGATTAGATTTAACAAGTGGTATTAGATCACTAGGTTACCTATGTCAGATTATTTCAGTGGATTGAATGATAAACATCGTCAACTCTATTAACAAAAGAGTAGTGCCAATGTTTTAAGGAAAACAATCCCATGGATGGAAAAAAATATGTTACCTTATTTATTATCTATTGGGAATTAATTTTTTGATGCAACTATAGTCATTTTTCTTCCCATTAAAAGAGTTAATCATAGGGCATTCACTGATAAGAGAAATCTGGAATTAGATGGAAAATCATGGAATGTGGTTCTTATGTCTCTTTCTGAGAATGATCTTAACATGTTGATGGGTCTAAAAACTATCAAGGAAGTATGGGACAATATATAAAGCAGTTATTAAGGGTAATCCAAAGTTGAATATGAGAATCTATAAATATAGAGGATAAATTTTGAAGATATAAAGATATTAGAGGAGGAATCCATCGATGATTACTTCACTAGCATCAATGAAATTGTGAGTAACATCATAATATTTTGAGAAAATATGGATGGTGCTTTCATTGTGAAGAAATTCTTGGCTAATTTCCAAAATAGGTTTAATCTAAAAATTTCTACTCTTAAATATAGGTAATACCTTTCACTTTATGAGTTGAATAATATCCTCATTAACTATGAACTGAGGAACACACATGCTTTTAAAAAGAAAGTTAAAGATGAGAATAATTTTTTAGCAATGAGAAAGTTAAAGCTAAAAAAGAAGATCCAAAACATTCTAGTGAGTCATATGGTGATTATGAGACATATAAAGATAGAAAGAGAATCACATATCTCATTAATAAGATATTAAAAAAATTAAAGGAAAGTACAAAGTTAAAATACCTTTAAAATTCTTCAATTGTTGCGTCGTTGGACATTTTACTGTAAATTTTCCAAAGAATAATTATCTGGGATATTGGACTGATGATAATGATAAAAATAGTAAGAATAAGTGGTGGGATAACATGAAGCCTAAAAATAAACCTGGTGATTTCAAGAAGAATTTTCCAAGAAGAAAAGGAAAAACCTTAAAAATTTGGGAAGAAGATTAAGATACTTAATCTTATAGTTAATCCAAGGAAGAAGTGTATATAAAGTTCAAAAACGTTATGGAACATGTGGAGAAGGAGGAAAACCCCTAAAGCTATTAAGATGATGGTGGAGAATAATCTTATATGGAACACATGCTTAGATCTGGAGTTTGAATCTCTCCTTAAGAAAAACTAAAAGATCAAGAGGGATGTTAAAACTCTATATAATGACAAATAAATTGAAGAGTTTCTAAAGAAATAAACTGAAATCATTGAGGAACTCAATAAATAAAAGTTAAAAGTGGATGATAATGAAAACATTCTAAGTTCTATTTAAGAAAAACTAGTCTTTAGGAAAGAGTAATTGAGGAAGATGGAATGAGAATATATTAAATTTAAATGGAGAAGAAAAAAGTAAAATAGGACTTCAAGAAATCTGTTAAATCCAAGGCTAAGACATCTGAAATAGATGATAATATCATTATATAATTTTAGGTTAAACCAATACTAGAAACTTCTCTAAAGTTTCAATCTATTTTACCTAATGGTGTAAGTTTAAATTCAAAATATAGACAATATTGGGCTGGAAAATATAATCCCAAATTCTCTTCTAAATCCATGTAAGAAATGATAATTCTTATTAAATAAATCCACTTGAATAACACGCAATTTTAGGGTACATATAGGAAGTATATATAGAATTATAGATGCAGTTTTTAAAACATGACTATGTTTATAATATAAGATTCATATTTTGTGGCTACTACTAGTGGTGTGGGATTTATGGTCACAAGGACTACACATGATAACACAACATATCTCTACCTGGATGGCAGTATGAAGAAAAGGGGAGTAGTTATTAGATGAAAAGAAGTGATTCACCATAGAATAATGCAATGAACAAAGTCACTTCTAGTCTGTCTACTCAGAACATGTTTGCATGTCTAAAAGAAATGTGTGGTAGATGTGAAAAGCTGGTACATTGTTCTGAAAAAATTATGAAAAATATACCTTGATATATATCTTACTAATAAAATGGTAGAGGATTTTAGATGAAAAATCTCTATGATAATTCATCTTTAGAGAGGTGGAACTAAAGGAAAGAAAGAAAGAATGGTTATGGATACTTGAGAATGAGTGCTCTTCACATATGATTGGAGACACTAAAATCCTAAAAGGCATTGAGAAATATGAAATAGGGTCAATTAATTTTTTAAATGACTACCAATAATGATAAAAGGTATTTGAATAGTTGAGATAGAGTCTGAAGGACTCATGTGAAAATATTTACTATTTATGGAAGGGTTAAAGCATAATTTTCTAAGTGTTATACAAATATGTGATGAGAGAAATGAAGTTATATTCTAAATAACTCATTTTATTTCAAGAAAAATAATGATAGAATAATTATTATGTGAGGTGAAAAACAAGGGGAAACTTGTTTTAGATTTTTTATCTATCTAACTCATACTACATGAGTGACAAAGATGAAAATTATCTATGACATATGCGACTTAGCCACCTCACCTAAGGATATATGGGCAAGATCTCCAAGTAAGAAGTAGCGAGAGACCTTCCAAAACTCAAGAGATAAATAGATATTGTTTGTGAGACATGTTAAAAGGGGAAGACGACTAAAAACACACACATGATGATGGAAATACAATCTATTAAACCTTTGGAGCTAATATATTCATACGTGTGTTGTCTCATGACGAACAAGTAAACAAATGGTGATATCTATCCAATTACATTCATATATGACTACACCCATATGAAAAATGTCCTCCTCATGAAATAAAAATAAAAGGCTACATAAATTTTAAAATTTTTCATAATACAAGTGGAGAAATATTTTGTTGTTTTCATAAAAAGGATAAGGATAGATAATTGAAAACAATACAAAAAATGATTTGGAGAGATACCGAGAAAATTATGGGATAAAACATAAATATAAAAAACCATAAACTTCACAATGGTGTGGATAAAATTAAAAAAAATTATTGTGGGAATGGGCAGAACCATTCTAGCTGACCCCACAAATTCCCAAATTTCTATTGGAGAGAAGTTTTACGTACTATTGTTAATATCCAAAATAGGTGTTTTTTAAGACCTAAAACACATAATATTTCATATGATATATGGAGTAATAAAAAATTAAATTTAAAATAATTCCAAGTCTTTGGAAGCCCATGTTACATGAAGATCTAGAAAAAAATTCAGGGAAGTTTGAATAAAATGTTGAAGAAGTTACCTTTTTGGGTATCTTTCAAGGGTTTTATTCCCATGACTAATATGAATATGAAATAGATGGAAAAAAATTTAAATACATTCACTCTAGGGTGAAGAAAATATAGAAGACCACATTTGATTTAGGTAAATATTTTGAAAACCAAGGAAAGAGAATTAGAGTTTATAATGATTATTCCTTATTACCCTAATCAATGACTACTATATTGAAAGGTAAATCCTAGGGTTCAAAGGGTCAAAAAAATCTCTATGTAAAGGGTCAGTAGTATCAAATGGGTTCACATTCCAACACCTGATTTAAATTGTGATTGATACATAAAGTATATATGAAGTATATAATTATTCGAAGGTACCCACAAATTCTAGTCTTGAACCTGTTTAGCCTAAGGGTCAAAAGGTGAATTCCACTAAAATTCATGATTCAATTAATGTTTTTATTTATATGGGAGATCAAATCTAGCTAGAATATTTGGTAATCAATGAAAATGATAAATAATATGGTGTTGAATCTGCATCATACTCTGATCCATCAAGCAACCAAATAGAATTTGTACCAAACTTGAATCTTTTGATTCACTCTAGTCATGATATAGAACAATTTATGCATTTCAAGGAATGGATGAAGTAATATTAATTCTTAATAAAGGATTCAAAAGAGGAAAGTGAAAGTGTGTATGTGAGACAACTTCAAGTCATGCAGAATGAAGAGTAAGAATAATGGATCAACACTCAAGATCGGATTTTACTTTATAGTTTCAATGAGGTTAAGGTTAATATCAAAGATTATATTGAGAAACTTAAGAAAATATGGTGGAATGCATGAGGAACTAGTGTGGAGTATACCTTTCACCAATATGAGTCTACATGGGGTTTATGGGTCTGAAAGCTTAAGGTTTATCTAGTACAAATCAAAATTTATCATTGATGTTTAAATTTTGGATGCAGTTAATATCTATAAGGGTTACCACTAAACCCTAAAAAGTGTTTTTTAAAATTGAATAAAAAATTAAATCATAAGTAAGGGTATATTTAAAATGGATCTAGTTACAAATGCTGTAGAAAAAACTGAAATAAGGTGGTTGGATGTTCAGATGTTAAAATATATAAAAAATAGAAAAAGAAAATTTTGATTGTTAATCCTGGTGGTGAATTAATTGGTTGTAGAAACTTATAGAATTCTAAAAAACAGATCAGTCAAAAAGATATCACTGAATAGGTTATGATTGATATTGATACAAATGTTACCAGTGAAGAAGATGGCTCTGAGAATCAAGGGAAGAGGCATCTGAGGATGAGGAAACATGTTGAATCTAAGAATATTATTATCCAGTAGGATACACCTATATAGAACTAAAGAAGACTAAAATTATAAAACTAAATGGAACTTATTTCATATGGTGTGCCTCATACTGTTTTTTAGATAGTTGAGCATGATGAGTGGATTGCTACAATGAATGAAGAGATTGATCAAATAGAGAAAAACTCTACTTGGGATCTGGTACCAAGACCCTGATGACAAAATATTCATTTTCACCAAGTAAGTTTTTTTAAATGAGTTGAATGAGATAGGTAAATTTATATAAACAAATAATGGATGGTGTGTGAATATTACTCTCAGATAAAAGGATTTGGGTTAAAATAAGCATTTTCAGCCATAACAAGACTCGAAATGATTAGAATGTTTTTGGTAGTGGAAACACACAAAAGATACAGTATTTATCAAATTTATGTGAAATATAACTTTCTTAATGGTGAGTTAGAAGAGGATGTGTTCATTGAACAACTTGAAGACTTTTTCCATGATAAATATAGGATCATGTTATGAAATCTCATGAAATATTTATATAGGATAAACTAGGCCCCATGATCCTGGTATGCCAAGATTTATTAATGCTTGAGAAGCATGAAATTTTCAAAGTGTAAATGGATCTATAATCCCATGGATATTGGAACCAAAATGAGTAAGGTTGAGGAAGATGCAAGTGTAAATTAAATATACTTTAGCAAACAGGTTGATAGCCTTCTCTACCTTAAAATTTTCAAAACTAACATTAAATTTTCTGTGAAATTGTGTTCCAGATTTTAGAATGATCCCAAAGATTACCACCTACTAAAACCCAAGTTAATCCTCAGATACATCAATAGTAAATTGAGTTTGGACCTGCTCTACAAATCTTGTTTAGACATGACCTTACAAGGTTTTACTACTTCCAATTGGGTAGGTGATTGTATTCACTAAAAAATCACATCAATTAAAATAATTATTGGAGAGAGTTTCGTGGAATGGAATAACAAGAATAAGAGTTTAGTGACATTAATAATAGTTGAATTCGAGTACATTGCTTCCACACAAGCCAGTACGCATATGATTTTTAAATAGGTTCAGTAGGTTGAATTTAGAGTTGAACTTAATAGACCAATACACATTTCTATGAAAATAAAAGTGCTATATATCTTTCTTATAATCTAGTCCAACACTCAAGAACTAAATAAATGTAATTTATATATACTTTTATGAAATAAAAATTATAAAATGGTGATGTAAGACTTGAGTTTATTTGTACCAAGGACAAAGTTTCAAGAATTTTTACTAATGGATTACCGATGGAAACATTTCATGACTTGAGGTTGAAACTTCATATTCTTCTCTCCCCCTCACCTAAGGGAATGCCACGAACTGTAAAATCATGTGTTCTTGAACCGGGTTAAAACACGAATTTTTATGAAATTCTTTTTTTTCGGTTTATCAACAGGTCGTTCTTTTTAAATTGTGCTCCCGAATTTTATTCCGAGTGTTGGAACACCTAGATATGTCGTTTTTTGAACTTCGATTGAAGTTTTGAGGAAAAGGGGAAGTCGCACGGGCGGCACACGGTTTGTCTAACCGTGCAGCCAAACCGTGCGTAGTTGAACTTTTGAGGCAGTGGATTATGCACGGTTAGTGCACGGTTTGTCTAACCATGCAGCCTAACCAAGGGAGGAGTGTTTTCCAGGGTAGTAGCTAATGCACAGTTATCACACAGTTTGTCTAACCATGTGATAAAACCGTGCGGGCACTTAAGTGAGATCCTAAAAAAGTGGATCTCACACATTTCCGCACCTAGATGGATCTTTTTTTTCCTAAGCATCCATAACTCTGGATCACCCTCCCTTGAAGGTAGGATAACCTCTCCCAGTCATTTTGGAGGTAATATGAAGGCTTCTCTTGGCGAATCAAAGCCGAATTCTTGAGGTAGGTAGATATTCTTCTTCCTTCTTGTTTGGTTTCTTAGATCTACTTAGATCTACATCTCCTCTTCTCTCGGTTTCTTAGATCTACACCCTTTATGAGTAAATATATGTGTGTGGATGACAAGTATGATGATTTTTGGTCTTGGTCTTGCTAGTAGAAGTGATCTAAGGTGGGTTCTTGAAGAATCAACCCGTTTCTATTGATTGTTCTTCCTTTGTTGTGGTTTTTGTCAAAAACACCAAGGTAGGGTCCCAAATATTTAACAAATTATATGATAATTTGAGATCCTTTTGATAAATTGAGAATGTGATTTTCCTGGATTATGATATGTTGATGCATGGAACTTTTTATGTTATTAAATAATGCCTCCCACATGAGATAAATGTGATCTTGAACATGTGTTGATCTTAAGAAAGGGTTAAAAATTTAGTAAAGTGCTATTATTAAACAGTTGAATGATTTGAATTGGAATAATGGTTAATAGGTTAATTAATGGTATAATTAATTGTCAAGCCATGAGTTGGAATGAAATTTTGGATTTTACTGATTATTGGGAATATTGAATATTTAACATGTTCGGTGTATAATTTGGAAACTGGTAATAATTAATGGATAGATTAAGTATTACATGTTAAATGGTAAATGGTTAACTAATTGATGATTGGTTAAATAGATGAGATTTAATTAATTAATTATTGAATTAATTAATTTTCATGCATTAAATTAAGATTGTGAATTGATTGTTTATTATGATTGTCAGCCAGGAGTACTTTGATGTGTATTAGTTTTCCATGCCTTATGTTGTCTTGGATGGAGTTGTTTGAAAATATGATATGTTGTGTGATATAGTTGCTAAATATCTTGGCTTTGTTCAGAATATTTTGTGATTATTATGGGGTTCTTGTAGATTGTTAAAGTCCTGGACGAATCACTGTTTGAGTGGATGGGTTCAGACTTGTTAAGGAATTTGGATAATTCAGTGTTGAGTTAATTATTAAATTATATTTCTAAAGATAGTTAATTGTTAATTAATTATTAATTAATGATATTTTGAATGGTTAATTAAGTGCTGACTTATCTGAAGAGCGTTTTTTGTTGTTAATTATTTGTTGAATTAATTAACGGATTGGTTTTGTGGTGCTAGACATGGTATTATACACCAATGATAAATATATATGTATGATTAATTAATGGGTTGTGAGACAAGAAATTAGGCTCCAAATACTCATAGGGGGTTAGACATGGCGTTCGACACCAATGATAGATGTATATGTATGTTTGATTAATGGGTTTTGAGACAAGGACTGATGCTCCAAATACTCACGGGGTGCTAGACATGGCGTTCTACACCCAGCATGCAAGAAAATATTATTTTAGGGGACAGGGACTGATTCTCCAAATACCCATGGGTTGTGAGACATGGATTGATGCTCTGAATACTCACGAGGGTGCTAGACATGATGTTCTACACCCATTAATTAACATTGGATTGTGGGTCCAATTTTTTGTGCATGAAATGAAGTGATGGGAAATAAATGTGGTTGTGACATAATGACTTTTTGATTTGATTATGAGAAAGGGTTCAGACTTATTTATGAATTGGGTGAATCACTGTTAGTGGGCAGACCCAGGAACGAATCTCTATTTTAGTAGACGGGATCAGACTTAGTATATGAAAGATTAAATTGAATAACTTATGATGCGTACATAGATGGTTCTTAGAGACATCTGTGGGTAGTGAATTATACGGGGGATGTCGGGCATAGGCCGAATCTCAAGACTTTCATGATAAGAAATGAGTAATTGATAAATGAAAAATTATTATGTAATGATTGTTGAGTATGTATGAAAAATGAATAATGCAGGTTCAGACACCAGCTGAAGGCTGAAGCAGGTACTTGGGTATATAGTTATATTGTACTGCTCACTTTATTTATGCATGCCTTCACATGTTTTAAATTATTTATTAAATGTCTAGAATTGGGGTAGACACCGGTGGTCCCGGCGTACTGAGATTTATATCTCACACCCTACTTGGGCCGCCATTTCACTAGGTACCTATGTAGATTATATTTGGTTACAGGATTATGTTGTTTTCATATACTTGGGAGATAGGAGTAGAGGACCGAGCGGATGCTCGGGTTTCTCGAGGAGGCCTCCCTTGGGGATTTGAGTCATTAATTATTTATTTCTATACTGGAATGTAAAGCATCATGTTATGTTCATTGTTTTCTATTTTTTATCATGATCATGTCATGCATGAATATACATTACAATTTGGTGTTGGCCATTTGTTTTATACGAGATTTATAAAATATGGTTTCCTCTACTTTATCATTTATTATATCGTTTCTGTGATTTATTGCCTTTGTCTATTTTTGAACACTAAAAATATGGTATAGTCTCCACACTAACTATCCATAGACCCTCACTACTATTCGGTAGCCTCTGACGTAAGGGGAGATGCGCTTGAGGTCATGTGGAGACCGGTCTGGCAACTGGTTTAGGGGTGAGCTGGGTCGGGATGTTACAAAGTGGTATCAGAGGTTTTGGTTTCTTTTCTTTTCCTTTGTATTACTGTTTTGGGGTCTGTAGATAGGAGACTAGGAATGTGTCGGCACTTGGGTTAATATATGTTCCTGGGACTGATCACCTCATGTACGGGAAATGAACAAGTTTCCAGGGATGGGAATTGATGTTTGTACTATTACAGGTTACAGTTGATATGATTTCACTATGAGTTGGATGGTGTATTTTCCATTGTTTATTGATTTTGAGAATTTTGAAAAGAATAATTTTCTTGGCCTGATATGGCAAGTAATTTTCATACATGCATCATCTTTGGAACTTAGAGATTCACATGTCATGCATGTAACATGCCATTTAGTTGCATTAGTAGGATGCCTGCAAATTTGGATTCTGTTCCTTGGGTGCAATTTCATGATTGATCTGCTTTCAAATGCCTCTCTAGATAGCATGTTTTGGTGATAGATTTTACATGCTTGAATTATTATATTCCATACTACCTTAGTTATTAGCATGTTTTGTTGTTGTTCCATGATTCTATGTTGTATCATGCTATTGTGTTATTTATTATGTTAACATGTTAGAGATCTTTGGATAGGTAAAAGAGGTGCTCAAGATAAAATATGAAATAAATGTTGATTGTGTTAAATGGGAGCCAAAAATCCAGAGATAAGGTGTATGGTCACCTTATCGATTTGTAGGTGGTCACCCATATATTTTGAACCATTAGGTTGATCATGTTAATTTCAGAATTGATGTTGGCATCGATTAATGAGAGCCAATTTTCAAGCCATGGAGTGTATGGACGCTTCATGAATTGAGAAATGAAAACTTGTATTAAATGTGATGACTTGATGCCTTCTGATATGCTTATAAATTTGGAAGATGTTTAATGTCGATCTGAAATAAAATGGCTAGTTTAAAAAATGCAACTGGACCCAAGTAGGTCAGTTGGGGAGTGTTTTTATGGGATGACCCATTTGGGTGTTTGGAATTTTAATACCTATGAATTTTCTATTGGGTTTCTTTATAGAGAACCCAGGTTGGTTAAAATGAGATCCTCATGGGTCACCTTATCTTCTTACAAGGAATTTATTTTGATAAATTTCCTGAAAATTACGGGTTGTCAACTAACAAAAATGTTTTAAAAATGGTGTTTTGTGAGACTTGCCTATTTCTCCCTTAGGGAATTTTGAAAATGGTACATTGATGTTTTGATTAAATATTTGATGATTAAATATTAAAAGTGATTAAATATAAGAGTATTGGAAATGGAACCTATTGTGGTGCCCTCTATTTAAAACCCTCATGTAATGGGTAGTTCGGACTTCTCTTGAGCTGCCTTGGAATGGAAGCGTGAGTACTTTCTGTAGGCATTCTTCTCCTGAGCAGTGGCCTTATGTTCATCTTTTGAGTCTAGTGACTTGTTTGACGTGACCCAGTTTAGGTTTGACACTTATTCTTCGTAAGGGGCCAACATGTGGCCGATAGTGCCCCTAGAACTTAAATTCCTTTCTAGCGCTATGGATTTTCTCACTCTTTTGGTGTTGTCAGGTGTCGTTGTCCCAAGTGGGACTTCCAATTTAAAATGAAACCCCTGTTCGAATGGGTGGTGATGTGTTTATTAACCTTTTTATGGGCTTGAGCATTGAGAAATGCTCTTTGTCGGCCGGTTAGATATGCCCCGGGCATGGTCGGCTGCTTTGTTGGTCGTTTGACCCTTCCTTCTTAGTAATGGATGATTGGTTATAGCGTCATCCAGGAAAATGGTCGTATGAGGTAATATGACACCGTAATAAGTCTTTTTGTACTGTAGAGTATGGTCTCAGATCAACTCCATTAGACTGAATTGAGCATTAAAGAATCAGTTTCATTTCAATACATGGAATGGTTTTCGAAAGACTCGGGTGTTGTGACACACTGATCTTGTTGTTAATCTAGCACGTTGGTGAGCAGCTATTATTTTCATGAGAAGTCTTGGGAAATACCAAGGTGGGTATTTTCAATTTGATATCGATAAACGTGTTGTAAGGTGATTCAGTTCTTTCAGAACAGATTGGTCCGGTAATGGTTTGACTGATCTTCTTCATGGCCTCGGTTTTCTCTTAGTGCGCTCTTCTAGACATGTCGTCGGATAAAGGGTGAATGTGGCTTTTGGTTCTGTGATGTCTTTCGAGGGAAGCATGTGAATCATGTTCTATTGATTGATCGAGATTCATCCTTTTATGGTAACAAGTTACTTCTAATGACCTTAGATATAAGATCTGTTTCGATGTTTTAGCATTAGTGTAATCTTTGGATCTAGTTTTAAAGGATTATCCACCAGGTTTTTGAAGGGTTAAAGGTGTGTTTGGCATTTGGAACGCAACACTTAACTTCTAAAAAGATTAAATGACCTTGGTAGGTTGATTCTTTTAGTAGTGTTCCCCGATGGCTTCTCTAGGATGAGAATTTTTTTTTGGAAGGTGGTTATAATGTAAAATCTTGTGTGTTTGAATCGGGTTAAAACACGAATGTTTTCTAAATTCTTTTTTTTCAATTTATCAATGGGTAATTATTTTTAAACTGAGCTCTGGAATTTTATTTCGAGTGTTGGAACACCTAAAGTTTTCATTTTTCGAACATTGACTGATGTTTTTAGGAAAAGGGGAATTCGCACGGGCGACGCACGGTTTGTATAACCGTGTGGCCAAACCGTGCGTAGTTTAAGTTTTGAGTCAGTGGCTTACGCACAGTTACTACACGGTTTGTCTAACCATGCGGCCTAATCGTGCGAGGAGTGTTTTCTAAGGTAGTATCTAACATACAGTTAGTGCACGATTTGTCTAACCATGCGAGAAAATTGTTCGGGCACTTAAGTGAGATCCTAAAAAAGTGGATCTCACATGTTTTTGCCCCTAGATGGCTTTTTTTCCTTCTATGCGACCATAGCTTGGTATAAACCTCCCTTGAAGCTAGGAGAACCTCTAAAAAGTGTTTTGGAGGCGATCTAATGGCTTCTCTTGGCGAATCAAAGCTGAATTCTTGAGGTAGGTAGATGTTCTTCTTCATTCTTGTTCGGTTTCTTAGATCTTCTTAGATCTACATATCCTCTTCTCTTGGTTTCTTATATCTATGCTTGTTATGAGTAAATCTAAGTGTGTGTATGACATGTATGATGATTTTTGGTCTTTTTCTTTCTAGGATAAGTGATATATGGCGGGTTCTTGAAGAATCAACCCATTTCTCATGAGTGTTCTTCCTTCGTTGTGGTTTTCATCAAAACCCCAAGGTAGGGTCCCAATTCTTTAACACTTTATATGATAATTTGAGCTACTTTTGATAAATTGAGAATGTGAGTTTCCTTGATTATTATACGTCGATGCATGGCACTTTTCATGTTATTAAATAATGTCGCCCACATGAGATAAATGAGGACTTGAACATGTGTTGATCTTAGGCATGGGTTACTAATTTAGTAAAGTGATATGATTAAACAGTTGAATGATTTGAATGAGAAGAATGATTAATAGGTTAATTAATGGTAGAATTAATTATCAAGTCATGAGTTGGAATGAAATTGTGGCTTTTACTGATTATTGGGAATATTTAATATTTGACATGTTTGGTCTATAATTTGGAAATTGGAAATAATTAATGGATGGATTGATTATTACATGTTAAATGGTAAATGGATAACTAATTGATGATTGGTTAAATAGATGAGATTTATTTAATTAATTATTGAATTAATTAATTTTCATGTAATAAATTCAGATTGTGAATTGATTGTTTGTTATGATTGTTATCTAGGAGTACTTTGATGCGTATTAGTTTTCCATGCCTTAAGTTTTCATGGATGGAGTTGTTTGAAAATATGATATGTTGTGTGAGATGGTTCCTAAATATCTTTGATTTTTTCAGCATGTTTTGTGATGATTATGGGGTGCTTTTAGATTGTTAATGTCCTGGACGAATCACTGTTTCAGTGGATAGGTTCAGACTTGTCAACGAATTTTGATAATTAAGCGTTGAGTTAATTATTCAATTCACTTGATAAAGATAGTTAATTGTTAATTAATTATTAATTAATCATATTTGAATGGTTAATTAAGTGTTGACTTATCTGAAGAGCGTTTTGTGTTGTTAATTAGTTGTTGAATTATTTAACGGATTGGTTTTGTGGTGCTAGACATGGTATTCTACACCAATGATAAATATATATATATGATTAATGGATGGGTTGTGAGACAAGGACTAAGGATCCAAATACTCACAGGGTGTTAGAAATGGTGTTCGACACCAATGATGGATGTATATGTATGTTTGATAAATTGGTTGTGTGACAAGGACTGATGCTTCAAACACTCACGGGGTGCTAGACATAGCGTTCTACACCTAGAATGCAAGAGAATTTTCTTTAATGGGATAGGTACTGATGCTCCAAATACCCATGGGTAGTGAGACATGGACTAATGCTCTGAATACTCACGAGGGTGCTAGACATGATGTTATACACCCATTAATTAACATTGGAATATGGATCCAATTGTTCGTGCATGAAATGAAGTGATGGGAAATAAAAGTGGTTGTGACATAATGATTTTGTGATTTGATTATGAGAAAGGGTTCAAAATTATTTATAAATTGGGTGAATCACTGTTAGTGGATGGACCCAGGAATGAATCTCTATTTTAGTGGACGGGCTCTGACTTAGTATATGAAAGATTAAATTGAATAACATATGACGTGTAACCCATGCCAAAGCACAAGCTTGGATCTGGTCTTTACTTTGAGTACTTAGATGGTCCTTAGAGACAGCTGTGGGGAGTGACTTATATGAGGGATGTCGGGCGTAGGCTGAATCTAAAGACTTTAATAATAATACTTGAGTAATTGATAAATGAAAAATTATTATTTAATGATTGTTGAGTATGCATGACAAATGAATAATGCAGGTTCAGACACCAGCTGAGGGTTGAAGCAGGTACTTGGGTATATATTTACATTGTACTGCTCACTTTATATATGCATGCCTTCAAGTGTATTAAATTATTTATTAAATGTCCGGAATTGGGGTAGACACCGGTGGACCCGGCCTATTGAGATTTATATCTCACACCCTACTCGGGTCGCCATTGCACTGGGTACCCGAGTAGATAATATTTGGTTGTAGGATTATGCTATTTGCATTTACTTGGGAGATAGGAGTAGAGGACCGAGCGGATGCTCGGGATGCTTGAGGAGGCCACCCTTGGGAATTTGAGTCATTAATTATTTTTTTCTGTATTGGAATGTAAATAATGCTGTTATGTTCACTGTTTTATATTTTGTATCATTAGCATGTCATGCATGCATCTGCTGTACAATTTGTTGTTGGCCATTTGTTTTTTACAAGATTTATAAAATCTGGTTTCTACTGCTTTATCATTTATTATACCGTTTCCACTATTTATTTCCTTTTTCTATTTTTTAACACTAAAAAGAGGGTATAGTCTCCCCACTAACTGTCCTTATACCTTCGCTGCTAGTCATCAGCCTTTAGCGTAAGGGGAGAAACGCTTAAGGTCATGTGGTGACTGGTCCGGCCACCGGTTCAGGGGTGAGTCGGGTCGGGACTTTACAAATACCCCCCCCCCTCCCCACCCCAACAGGCTTTTATTTTTTTTTAATATGGGAGAAATAGTAAAACAACTCTTGGATGGAGGTGTTCACTACTTGGTCATTTGATGTTATGAATATTGATATATAGGGTATATTTTTTTGAAACATCCAAGTCCCAATCCATAGAAACAATAGCTTGAAGGCCATTATTTTTATTGATTATGAATAAGACCCCTTTTAAGGGTAAATGGGGGAGACAAAGATTTCAAAGATATCAAGACATTAACAAAATTCTAAAAAAAAGATGCATCCAACCAATTTCACATCTAATTAAGAAAACCATGGACGAACCAAATCAAAAACCCTACAAAACCACTCAGAAAACCAAAGACCAGGACCTCCCCCCTCTGAACCACTCTAGATCCATCATCGACCTGCATCGGAAGCCTACTGAAGCCGTCACCTGGCCGCACTGGACCGAACCACCAGATCCACTCCGAGCACGTCATCCCGACCAAGCTGCAGCCATCCACATCGGAAGAACGAGCAGTGGCGTGATTGATCCACTCAGGCTGAGCCCAGAACAGAGCCCTAGGAATCCATAATGATGTCGAAGGGCCGATAAATTCCACACCAAAATGAACTAGAGATAATGCTGACCACACCAGATTCCCACCGCGCCACACCGACGCCAAGCCACACTGAGGTAGATCCAATCCGAAAGGGGCCACATCAATATCTGGCCAAGCCGAAGGGGAAATGGAAGAAAACCTATGGGAACCTTAGTTGCTGCAGATGAGAGGGGGGAAGCTGCTTCGAGGCACGATAAGGGGGTGGTGCAATAAATTGGGATTCCAATTCTCAATCCACAGATAAGTACCCCAATCCAATTTTCCATATGGCCTCAAGTGAGTCTCCCTGTATAATAGTGGGTGCCAACTAGAAGTTTTTAGATCATACTTGTTGGAAATAAAGACAAGAGGTGGTGAATGGGATTTTAAAATTTAAAGAAACAAATCAATAAAAGTTTTACTAATTAAAGAAAATTCATTATGTGTTGTGTAAAATATGTGTCATTTAGTAGAAATAAAATAAAAGAATATAGGTATTTTATAGTGGTTCGGATCACCAAGATCCTAGTCCACTCATCATCTTTCTCTACTCTTTGAGAAGAATGGTACCCAATAAGAAACTAACTTCTAAAGGTGTGAGAACCTGTTACAACCTCTTTATTTTACAAATACCTAGAGGCGCAACCCAAACTTTTTAAAGGAGTTCTTAACCGAATATGTGTCTTAAATTTTGTTCAAGATTCACAACCCAGAACTTCCTTTTGAATTAAGTAATAACAAAATAGTCAGGAACTAATTTTGATTGGAAAATGCATAAACAAGACATGAACAGTTATAAAAATATAAATAAATATTACATGAAGAGAAAAAATACAAAGAAGAACCAGTAAAGACGATATGATAAAAATGTTGATGTTTGATGATCTTTATCAATTCATAAGTAGAGGATGGTATAATAGAAGTCATTTTATGATTTCAATAAGCATAATAGAAGTCGCAAGAAGAACTTTGTCACATACCAAGAAGAACATTCTTGTCATAGGAATTCATAAATTCATAAAGAGTCAAAGCATAATATCTTACACGGTATGCCTTGATCACTCTTTATCAATGAATCACCAATGGTCATCTTTGATCTCTTGGTGCGGGAGTTTCTAAATCTAATCACTACCTTAAAATAGTTATAAATATTTAAAATAATGAAACACATCATTACCATTTAATTCCTCATGGGTGGTCAATAATAATATTGACTCACTTTCATTTCTACAAAAAATTGAAAAAAAACAAATTCTAATATATTCTATAAAATAATTGAGATCATTTCAAGTAATTAAAATAACTAAAAATTCTCCCATATATTTTCAGTAAAGGAATGATTCAAAAATAATAAAAACAGATCATGAAATGAATAATATGATAATTATTATTTTCATAAGAATTTATATTATAATTTAATTTTAAAAACTACTAACATAGTTGATATAACATTTATTTGTTTTAAAAATAAAAAAAATAGCTAAAACATTCTTAAAAAAGCTGCAGTAATTATTTTTTTTAAATGAAACTAAAATATAGTTTTGTAAGAACATATAATTCATAAAAAAACTAAATTTATATACTGACTGTGTGAGGCACAAGCCTCAGGGTCGGTATGCTTACTGTGCGCGCACAGTTGGTATACTGACTGTGTGAATATTTTTGACATGCGGTCAATTAAAGTGTACATGTGGTCAATATAAATAATAAAAAATATCACATATAGTTAATATAAAATATAACAAGAAAAAATATTTCGATTAGTTATAAAGAATATTTTTTTAAGAAGTAAAAAATATTTTTTTTTGTCAAAAAAGAAATAATATACATGGTCACTACTAAAAATTAATTCATGGTAGGTAGCTATATAATAGGTTGATAAATACCTCTTCACTATATGTTCCTGAAAAACTCATGGTGGGTAGTAATTGTTACCATGGTAACCAGTATACCACTCATGGTCACTTAATCTTGGCTTCATGGTTACTTGTTGTAAAGTCCCAAACCGGGTGCTACTAGGCTGGTACCCTTGGATGGAGCACCAGATGACCTCAAGTGCACCTACTCGTATTCCATAGGTTGCTGACTAACAGTAGAGGTCTAATGTGGAACTGTGATGAGATTATACCCCCATATTAGTGATCACAACCAGAAGTAAGTAACCAAACAACATACACATCAAAGTACACAGGAAGAATAAATAAACTAAAACTAAAAAATAAGGTAATGGACTGAAATGCAATAAAGGATAGAATGATCATGTCATACATACAACCAACCTCCCAATGAGCTAGTTTAAATACATACCAAAATAAATGAAACAACAAATGGGGTCCACATCATCAATGAGCCAAACCAATCCAGTCACATGATACCACTTGAGCAATCCTTCTCGATTAGCCAATACTCAATGCAGACCTCATCCCAAATATGTTCCTATAAAAAACATGTGAGAGCTACTCAGGTACCCAAGTGCAATGGTGGCCTGATCAGGGTGTGAGTAATACTCTGTAGGCCACCACCAATTGTGTCTAATGAAAATACCAGTTGGTGTAATAGTGTATGCAGGAAAAGAAATATTTATAGATAAGAAAGTAAATAAAACAGGTTTCTTTGTTTTAAAAATTATTAAATTAATAACTTTTATCCTTCATTCTGAAAATTATCCATTCCCATCAAATATCCTCAGCCTAATCTGGTCTTATATTCTATATATCACAAAGATCACTAGTTGGAAATCAAGGATCCCTAGTCCAAGAATCCAATTGGGATATGAAAGTCCATGTTCGTCCATTCCAACCACTAGGTCACAAGTTAGAAAATAGGATCATTTGTCCAAGAATCCAACCAAGACTCAAAACATCATGTCATACCATCCTAACCTTTAGTTTATAAGTCATAAAACATAAAGCAGCATTCCATGAATCCTACTGAGACATGAATGACTTGTAAGATCATCTCAACCTTGAAATAGAATTCCATGTCCATACCCATGGTATTTGGATCATCAATCCTTCCACCAAATTATTATGGTGCACCAGGTTGACTGGATTATCAGTATGGCCTACCCAAAACTAGGGAGGGGAGTGTGAGTCCAACATGCCAAAACCATTAGTCATATGTCATCAAACAAGAAAAATAATTCCATGAATCCAACTAGGATTCAGCATGTCGTGGATGACCATCCCCAACGATTCTATTATCCATTATTACCATTTTTTCAACATTTCTATAACCCATTACTTTCATCATATTAAACCAGTTTCACAATTATACCATTTATCCTGTTATCCATATAACACATTTGTTAAATGTGTTTTAATCCATTTAACAATAAACACACCCTATTTTACCATTTCCATTTCCTTTCTAAATAAAAACATTTAACATGGTCCCAAAGGACCTTTAAATCAACACATGGTATAAATAAAACCTAACCCCTTTCAAATTTCGTCAACACCAAAACCAAAAATTATCATTAACATTTCGAAACCACACTTTAAAACATGGTTTTTTCCCTTTGAGAAACAAACAAGGTATCATGCCTTTATATTCCCTGAAAAACTTTATAAGAGTCACAAAATTACCATTTCAAATCAACATTTGAAATCAACTTATATTCCATTTATAATCACCTTGAGTTCAACACCTCATTTTATAATAAGAATCATTTAAAAACATAATTTTCTCCTTTGACATTCAAAATATGGTCAAACCCAATGAAAACATTCAAAATAAATTCAAAATTCCCATAAGAATTTTCATAAAAACCCATAAAAAATTCCACTTCCAGAGATCAGCACACCCCATGTGGGGCCATTTTTCTAGTCTCATATCACCACGAATCTAATGGGACCCATGGATGGTCCAAGGAATCCAAATAAAGATAAGATAAATTCCCTAAAACAAGGGATAAATCATAACACACATGGTCTATAAGGAATATATTTAAATTTACATATAAAAAAATTATTAATACTATGGGTAATGCTCTTGGACTACCTACCTCATTAGAGAAGTTTTCCATTATGTTTCCAAAACATGGTGGCCTCACCAAGGCTCGTCCAAGCATCATCCAAATCTATCGACACTCAATAGATCTCATCAAAATCACCCATGATATAGTCTTAAACCAAACAAAAAAATAATTAATTATGAAAAAATATAATTAATTAATTAACCCAAAAACCACTTGGCATAAAGCTGAAAAACTCAGTAGGTCATCATGTCACACTGAAGTCGAATTTAGCCACTCACCAAAGACTGATGGCATAACACCAACCATATTTTGGGCCAAATTACTAAGATATTATACCCAAACTACAACTGATTAAGTTTAAAAAAATTAATAAAAATCTAATAAAATGTACCAAGGCCACAGGCCTTAACGAAATGCTATACAACAATGTGGAAAAACCATCTCGGTATCTCCTCTTTCAAAGATGGCCAAAAGCTCCATGAGAAATGGAATATTAAACCATGCTCTATTGGAATCATCAACAATACCTAAACTAGTGATCTCAAAAACTATATAGATGAATGAAGAAGAAGAAAGGTATCTATTGGAGCAGAAGAACTCACTTGAAATTCCAATAAATCGCAATGAATACACCCCAAAATAAAGGGAGAGAAGAGGAGTAAGGGGTTTGGGAACCCCCTAGTTCATGTGATTAAAAAAGGGGGGGAAAGGGGGTGGGAAGATATCCAAAAACCCCAAGGGGAAATTTTGGTAAAATCCCCCTTTTTAATGAAATTTGGGAAGACATATAGTTTGGATGCACTATTTTTCAAACCATTCACAAACCATGTTATTGGATCTATGCAAGGATGTTAGTCACATAGTTTGGATGCACAATTTAACAAACCATGGTACAACTGTGTGCACCCCTATGGTCCAGCATCCCAACTTCAAATTGTTATTCTTAACATTTTTTAAAACCATGCACCAAATGTTTTGTTAGTACTTCCTCCCCTCAGTAGCAAAGTTCACGGTCTATTTGAAACCATATACAGACCATGCACCATGTCTCAAAACCCCCCTCATCCTTGCACGGTTCCTTCTTTATCATCACATGGTTTACCCCAAACCATTATTTAACTATGAAACTCAATAATGTGTGGTTCAAATAGAACTAAAAACCTCATAAGAATCAAGGTGTCTCATGGTTTCTCCTAAATTGCAGAAACCAAACTGTGCACCCTTGTTAAAGAATCCACAAATCCCAAAACTTAACCCAAAGCCTCAGAAACTCACCTAATCACCCGATCTAACTCTTAAGCCTCGTTACTCATCTCCAAAAAATACTTTGAGATATTCCAACTCTCATAAATTTATTCTAATACTCAATTAAAGACTCAACCAGTTCGATAATGAAAATTAAAATTCCCTCAGAAATTTCAACCCATCCAAACATGGGATCGTAAAACATCTCCACCATAATAATTCTCATCCTAAAGAATCCTCAGTTATCATCAAACTATACCACCAGATCTATTTTATCACTATATTTTTATTCAAAAACTTCACCCATATTTCAATAGTCTAAAATGCTACTAGGGAAAACCACCAACTCAAGGCCCTCAATCGGCCAAAAACATGTGCTAGCACCTGATACCAAAACCAAAACACCCCAGTGGGGCTTAACATATCCCATACATCTAGAAAATATATTAAAATGCTACCCAATAATTCATTGATCTATGGTGCTTCCCACCATAAGCTCTGACTCATAACCACCAATTTCAAATACTTAACACCCTTAAGATCAGGAGAGCCCAACCAATCCCAAACTCACACTCCCACAACATACCTAACATGGATCCTAACCTACCATTCCCCAATACCCATGTGAACACTAATATTCATGGAAACCTATCCTTATCATTGAAAAACAAATGAAGCAGATGAATAATCTCCATCCATGAACAAACTAACAACATACGAGATTTTCCTTTCATGCCCAACTCAAAACTGGAACACAACCATCATTCCCGAAACAACACACCAAGCATAGTTTGAAACATTCCACATCCACATTGTGTTCTAACCTCAGTTGTACTATCCTTGACCAACTTTTCCCAAAAAAAATCCCAACTCCAACTATTGGTTTATCTTAATCTCACTTGTTCACTATACCCTCATACGCAGGGGCATTCCACAACCACCAAAACATACTAACTACAGTACATACCTAAACTTATTTCAAAAACCTCTTGATCCCAAACAAAATGCTCATCTTGATCATCCATCACAACTGATCTTCCATTAGAATTGCCTAGAGAATTTAAACATGAACCTCATGGTTCTTCACTGGCATCACAATGACACTATGACCAATCCACATCTTGACCCATGTTTTAACCATTAGTAAACCAATAATTAGAAGTGGCTACCTCACCCACACCATAGTGTCTATAAAAAACAACAACCATCACCTTTTCCCATCACCTAAGAACGACACCCACATTATTCATCAATACCCAGACCATCCCAAGGATCTCACCCATAAATGTTTGATGAGGTACATCCCACTATACACTCGATATACTCTATTCCCTGATCATAACCTCCAGGAGTCCCCATAACCAACCAAAAACATTAGAGTTTCTTGGCATATAGCCATTTCCCACCCAGAGTAGTTAGGATGATGTCAATATATTGGGCATGATCATTACTAACTATGAGTATTTTAAGATTTCATAGATGAATACCACCACCCCTCATCTATTTCTGATGTCACCTCCATCTATAAGGACAAATCAAGCCCATACAAAGGTCTCGTATCTCCCTGTCCACAAGAATCTCATCACAACTATATCAGTTCTAAGCCTAATCACAACAACCAATTCAACTCAAGCACCACTAGTTTTCACTCCTGTAATGTAAGATCCACCAAAAAAATGGAATATCACATCCCATCATTCATGTTCCTCTAAGGTCCCATTAACACTTAACTATCAAACTTCCTTATGTAACCCAATCAAAGAATTTTTTTACAACCTCAGTGAGTCACATCTCACAAAAACTCAGCTCACCATCCTGATCCACCATCCATTCCTACCCTGCATGCCTACCTCGCCCATTATAGCACACCATTGGTGCTTTCCAAAACCAAATGAAACTCTGAAACCAAAAAACAGTTACATGACCACTAAAACCTAATCATCATTAATAGTTCCACCTCAAATCATCTATGCTCTCACCACATTCCATAAGACACATCATGATCTAATAGGGTCAAGCACCAAACCGTTCCTACTCCCAAAAACCAACCACTAGGCTAAACCACTGGCACTGAAGCGATCTTCCCCAAAACCAAAGGCATACTTTGTGAAAAAAAAACACAAGCTGTGTTTTATCATTCATAAAATATTTTAAAAAGTTTGAAACACCCATATATACCCCTCGTACTGTAACACCCCAAGCTTCCATGCTACATTTCCCTTTGAATAATGCAATAGCTTGCATTGTACGCAACTTTGAGATTCTAACACACTGCGACCAATCAAACTAACTGTTATGATTAGTAATACCCACTTTTTGAAATTTTATAAACTTTATTTTTCAAAATGGACTTCATTTTTGAATTCCAAATATCGAAATTATCTTAGGGTGAATTTTTGGTATTTTTCTGAAAACTTTCAATTTTTGATAAATAGTGAATAACACTATGTTATTGGTTAAAACCGACTTTTTATTTAAATAATTATTTATTTTATATAAATTTATTTTAAGTAAAAATAGATACATAATACCTATATAAGTTCAATTTAATTCATTAGATTCATTTATAATAAGTTTAGATATATAAAAAATTTATTGAACTTTTTACCGTCTTTTACCCACCTCCTTGGAGCATTTGGAAATTTGCATAAAACTTAATTTTACCACTTCTGTGAGTTGAATTTCAGAAATCCAAGAGACACAGTTAATTTTAGTAAGTGAAATTTGGTTCAATAATATGAAAATATTTGTTGGTGAATATTAACTTTTGGCTTTTATTTACCACAGTTAAAAGTAAATAGGGTAATTAAGGGTAAAAATGATATCATAATTACCATAAAACATGTCCTAATTCAATTTTATAAGTGTAATTTGACCAAAAACAGCCTTAGGAATAAAATATGATCCCCTTTGGTCCACTTGGATTGGACATTTATTATTATTTTATTTAAAGAAGAGTTAAAATAGCTAAATTCAAAGTTTAATAACTAAACCATTTTTAATATAGGGTTACACACAATATAAATTCAACTATAAATATTATTTAGAAATATAAATAAATTTCCTACATAATGGTATTTTATTTATAATTTTTATACATTAAATAAGTTAATTTATTTATGACACAATAATGATGCAGTATTAACCTTATTAATGAAATATTTAAATAATTGATATTATAAATATCCAAATAAATGTAAATTTAGACTTCTGATGAATTAAACTAATTTTATAGGTTAAAATTACATGTTAGGGTTTTTTAAATAAATTTTATTCGAAGTGGAAAAGTTTTAATGGCTTTCAAAAAAATCAAATACTAAATAGTGTCAAAATTGACATAATTGAGTTTTTAAAACAAATACTATATTAGTAATTGATATAATATTAATAAAAATATAAGGTTCGTCCAAATTAATTAGATAAGGTTATATATATTAATAATGAACCACTTGGGGTTCGTTTTCCAGTTTATAGTAAGTTTATTAACCATATAATATAAAAATACAAAGAGACAAGGTAAATGTCAAACTATTTAACTAGGAGTTAAATCTAAAAGATAATGTTAATATGGTGACCTAAACCTATCTAAAACCTATTTTTTGAGATTTATTAGACCAATACCCACCTTAGACTCTAAATAAATCATTTTAGAGCCATTAGAAACTGAAAATTATTTTATTATAAAATAATATTTCAAGCTTTTACTAAAGTGACCCTCACCTCTCTTATAAAAAGGCACTTCCCCTTCTATAAATTTCACACCTCCAAAGACATTTGTCTCAGCCAAAACCTGCCCAAATATCCTCCCAACTTTCCTCCCTTCATCCTAGAGGACTTAATTTGGTCATAAATCCAACTTAAGGATCCCTTTTGATCAAATCAAAAGGAAGAACCCGAAGAAGAGGTAAATATTTCATCACCTCTTTCAAGTTCTTTTCTTCTTCCACTTACTATTTGTTTGTAGTTTTCATTATAAAATAATAAATCCAGTATCTTCAATATACTGTGATGTTATTATAAAAATTTTACAACCATATTCATTATTCTATCCATCATATGAATAACAAAGTCACCATACGTGCATACGCACGGGTTACCATCTCCACATCGTGCACTACTAGAAAAACAGGTATTTGCGACGGTTCATTTGCGACGGGATCCCGTCGCAAATGACCCGTTGCTGAAAACGATGTCGCAATAACATTTTTTTGCGACGGGCCCATCGCTAAAGCCCTTTTCCGCGACGGGGAGAATCCCCGTTGCAACTAAACCTCCGTATATTTGTAAAAAACTATTTGCGACGGTGCCCGTCGCAAAAACTATTTTTCAAAAAAAAAAAAAAATACTATTTGCGACGGGAATAGTATCCCGTCGCAAATACTATAAAAAAAAATAAAAATAATAAATTGTTAATAAATTATTTTAAATAATATAATAATAATCCAATTATAATTCAAAAATAAAAAATAATAAAATAGTAATAAATGATTTTAATTAATATAATAATAGAATTATAATTCACAAATAAAAATAATAAATTATTTTAATTAATATAATAATAATAGAATTGTAATTCAAAAATAAAAAATAATAGAATATTAATAAATATTTTATAATGAGACAGAAACTACGAATAGAAAAAAAAATCATATTTTGATTTCACAAATTTTATAACATAAATACAAACTCTAATCTGAAGGAGGGGGGAGGGGGGAGGGGGGGATCTGCAGATGGTGGTGGAGGAAACCCCATCCCTAAAGCATGAGTGAGTCGGCGCATGTACTCCATCTGCTCCGGATGCTGCTGCTGCCACCGACTCGTCTGCTCCTCGTACAGCTGCTACTGGCGTCGACGCTCCTCCTCATGCTGCTGACGCATCTGCTCCTGCTCCTGTCGGAGACTCTCTATCAGTGCAGTCTGAGATCGCAACTGATCCTCATACTGTGTAGCAGAAAAAGATGCACGAGCTCCTCTCGAGCTGGACGCCGACATCGCAGCACTGCCATAATAATCTCTGGGAGTCAGTCGAGAGCTGATACCAACTACCTGCCCCTTCTCGAAGGCATACTGGGTGGCCTGCATCCATGCCGCCTCATCAAACTGACGGCTAGTGGTCTGATCTGATGACTCGGTCTGACTCTCAGGCTGGGCCTGTGACACTGCGGCCTCATATGACTCTTGTAGTTGCAATTTAAAATTAAAATTGTGAATATATTATATACAGTTAATTTTTAAACTTGAAAACAAATAATACTAACCACAATGTGATGCTGACGATCACCTCTGAGCTCCCCAGTAGCAGGATCACTATACATCCTCCGATATACGTCGTACTCCATAATATAGGGGTGCTCGACAGCCTATAAGAATAAAAAATAAACTGTTAATATTTATAGTTATATAAAATATTTATAAATAATGTACGTACCAGATGTTGTCTATGAGTACAGAAAGAACGACTCCCAGCTCGATGAGTCACCTCCTGTCTCCCCCGATTCTGCCTCCCCACCGATGATCTCCTCTGAAAGGCACCACTCAACCAGTGTGCACATAATCCATCTCATACATGGGATGAAATGTACTCTGGTCAGTGTGCTCTACATGACTCGTCAAAATCTGACACTCCTGCTTTCTTCATCGCATCTTTTCTTAAATTGTGCAAAAACTGACGAAGGTGATCACGCATGGCCACCTCCCATGCCTCGTGGATGGCGTCACGCATGGTATCCTCGATCGGATACCATAAACCCTACAAATAAATCAAAATATCAAGTTAGAAATGAAATAATTTTCAAAATAAAAATTATTTATTTACGTACGTACCAACCAATGGCCGAACATGGCCTGCTGCACATCAATGGGAATCTGCTCCCATGTGGTCCATGGCTGAGAGAAATAGTTGCGCAAAATAGCACTGCCATGTCTGACTGCTATATGCGGAAAACTGTAAAAATAATAAACATTTATTATGTGAATAGATTAATGAAATCTTAGTCAAATCAACAGGTTATCACACAGGTTATCACACCTCCGTGTGCGTGGATCAAACCCAAGACGTGGACGTCGCTCGGGGACGGGGTCAGGAATCATCAATCGTGCAAGACCGCGCCCCCTCCGCGTACTCCTTGGAGCGCCTGCAGGCTGAGGGTAATCTGGCAGCAACTCATCCGTATCAAAAGTCAAGTCAGCATCCGCCAACTCACGAAATGTGGCGTCGTCCATCTGAAATAGAAAATGTTAATTTTGTTAGCAAATAATCCATAATTACTATTATATATACATATATACATATTGTGATTGTATATAAATACCATGGAATTCTATCAGTGTGCATCTTCATCATCATCTTCATATATGTCAATGTCATCTTCATATTCCTCCTCAAAATCATCGATATCCATTCGAGTTACAGTTGCTTCATCTCTTACCATTTCAAATTCATATGTGACATCATTAACATCATCGTCATCACCAACTCTTAAATGTGGGGTGTCGTCATCGATACTCATGTCTCTTTGCAAAAAAGATTGATTTTGAGTACTCTCTTGAAAAACTTAAATTCTTTGCACATCAGTGAAATCACATTCACTTTGACTAAACTGATTGTCTCGAATTTTGATTTTTATTACACTCCACCAATCAGTCAAGTCTCTTGATGTAGCACAGTACTTTGCGTAATAAACTTGATGTGCCTGTTGAGCCAATAATAATGGTTCATTTACTGCGAGAACACTTTTACATTTAATATCGATGATTCCATGAGTCGGATGAACACGCACGCCTCTCTCTGTATCCAACCACCGACATTTGAACATGGTTATGTAATGTTGTCCAAGATAACAGAGTTCAATGATTTCATCAAGTATGCCATAAAAGTCAACTTCATTTTCTCGATGATGAGATCCTCTCAAGCTAACTCCACTGTTCATTGTTTTTTTCGATTCCCCATATGCATGTGTGTGGAATTGAAATCCATTCACCAAATATGCATTATAAGTTTTAACAAGTTTGGAAGGTGGGTTACTCAATACACACAGCCGTTTGTCAATTTTATCAGCATGTCGAGACACCTGAAAATTTGTGAAATAATTATCAATATAGTAAACTATACATTGAATGAGTTGCTAAAAGATAAAGAATTTATGTTACCAGTTTTTGAAACCACTGAGAGAAAATTTTCAGTCGATGTTCTTCGAGAGCAGCTGCTATAATTTGTGGAATTTGTTTCTTGATATGATTATCATACAACCTATAAAAACCAAAGTTATTTACTGTAACATAAATGATAGAATAAGTGATATAAACACTTACAGTACAACTGATGTCATCTCTTCACAGTTGAGCAGAACATACGTATGAGCTCTATGATGTTCATCATCTGAAAGCCAGCGTTCATAAACTCCACCAAAACCAAGCTCTGACTGGTTGAAAACAGATAATTGATTGTCGATTTCATCAATATTCCTCTCGTTCCTTCCCATTCGGTTGTGTTTTGAAGGATACTCAGATTCAAAATAATGGGAGCAGAAAAAATATATATCCTCTTGCAAATAAGCTTCTGCAATAGATCCTTCAACAGATGCTTTGTTACGTACTTTTCTTTTCAATTTTTGCATGCATCTTTCAAATGGGTACATCCATCGAAACTGTACTAGACCTCCACATTTGGCTTCATATGGAAAATGTAACATCAAATGTTCCATTGAGTCAAAGAAAGACGGCGGAAATATTTTTTCTAGTTTACATATAATTAGAACAACATCTTTTTCAAGTTTTCCTAGAGCATCATAATCTGGTGTAGCCGCACAAATTTCCCGAAAAAATTGAGACATGTCTGTTATGGAATCCCAAATCACATAATTCAACAAACCTCTTAATCCAATGGGTAGCAGTCTTTCCATTATAACATGACAATCATGACTTTTTAATCCAGTAATATGACCATTCTTTACACATCTACCCAAATTGGAAGCACAGCCATCTGGAAGTCTCAAATCTGTAATCCACTAACAAAATAATAAATGGTTTTCTTTAGACAGTGTATAAGCTGCTTTTGGTTTCAGTAACCTTTCTGTTCTGACATTCTCAAACAGTTCCAATTCTGGACGCCTGCAAATTTGGGCAAGATCTAAACGTGCATTTACATTGTCTTTTCTCTTTCCTGGCGTATCCAAAACTTTATGAAACAAATTATAAAAACAGTTCTTCTCAATATGCATGACATCTAACATGTGTCGGACCAACAAATCAGACCAATATGGCAAATCCCAAAATATGCTACGTTTAATCCAATTGTGTTCTTTCCCAAAACCAGAAATTTTCTGTTGGTTTATTGTGGGACCAAAAGTGATGGGAGGTAATGAAAGTACAACTGATTTTAACTCTGAACCTGATAGCATTTTTGGAGGTCCTTCCCTTTCAACTGTTATTTTTCTGAAATGAGATCTGTTTCTGTGAAAAGGATGATCAGCTGGAAGAAACCTGCGATGACAGTCAAAATAACAAGGTTTCTTTCCATGAATGAGCATAAATGATTTGTTCTCTCCCATACAGTAAGGACATGATTTCTGACCATGTGTACTCTAGCCAAATAACATCCCATAAGCCGGGAAGTCACTTATTGTCCACATCAATGCTGCTCTCAGTATGAAATTTTGTTTCATTGCAACATCATATATACTGACACCAGTACTCCACAATAAATTTAATTCATCAATCAATGGTTTCAAATAAACATCAATATTTTTCTTTGGATGTCCTGGAATTAGTAAAGTCAAAAAGATATATGGCTCCTTCATCAACATCCATGGAGGTAAATTGTTCCGAGTTAAAAAAACAGGCCAACATGAATATTGACTACCATAAGATCCAAACGGACAGAAACCATTAGTGGAAAGCCCTAGTCGAACATTTCTAGCTTCTAAAGCAAAGGATGGATGCACTATATCAAAATGTTTCCATGAATCACCATCGGCTGGATGATTCAAGCTTTTATCGGTTGAAATATTCTCTTTATGCCATGACATCATTGTCGCTGTATTCTTAGACATGAATAAACGCTGGAGTCTGGATGTAAGCGGAAAATATCTCAACTGTTTTACAGGAATCAAACCAGACTTCCCGTGTTGTCCTTCTTTATATCTCAGTTGCCCACATGTGGGACAACTATCCAACGACTCATTTTCCCCAGAATATAAAATGCAGTCATTTGAACATGCATGAATCTTCTGACAAGTAAGTCCCAAATTTCTAACCAGCCTCTTACTCTCATAGTAATTTGCAGGTAAAACATTTCCTTCGGGTAACAGTGTTTTAAGCAAAGAAAATATCTGGTCAAAACAGGTGTTTTACATTCCGTTATCTGATTTGATAGCCATAAATTTTGCAACTGCTTCTAATTTGCTCATCTTGCAGCCAGGATATAATGCATCCTCAGCAGACTTCAACAACTCATAAAATTCAGACGGTGCCAACTCAGGATTTGAAGCTATATCAGCTGGAGTTTCTGTATGTTGAACAGATGAACCTGCAACATCATGTACTAAATCTTGAAACCGGGATGGATCCGGAATCAAGTTGGTATCACCTGCTCTGGAACTGCGTTCACCGTGTTGATACCAAAATACATAATCTGGTTGAAAACCAAAACGCAAGAGATGTTCTCCCACTTTGTCAATCGTGTCAAACGTTCTCAATGCACATTTTCTGCAAGGGAATTTTATTTTTCCTTCTGAAACAAATTCTGGATTTGATGCTGCAAATGATAAAAAAGTATCCACACCCTCTACATATACTGGATTTAAACCAGAACCGTTTGTATTTCTACGTTGATTTATCCATATGCGGTCACCTAATAAGGATTGTTGATGACCTCGTTGTTCCATATTTCTCTATAAAATATAAAAGCATTACTGGTTTTGAATAATTTGTTAGAAAAAACACTCAAGCTAGGATAATTATAGAGTTTAGATCATACACGACTGACGCAAAATTTTTATTGAGATAGACCTAAAAATTGACCCTTTAAGAATTGAATATGTTGAGAATAAAGCAAAACATGTTACAAATATTGATAATTTTAATATTATATAAATTTTTTATTATTTTCATAGTACTAATATTATTGGTAAGTATTACTAATTATTACTAATTATTACTAATTATTGGTAATTATTACTAATTATTACCAATTATTGGTAATTATTACTAATTATTACCAATTATTGGTAATTATTACTAATTAATACTATTTATTGATAATTATTACTAATTATTGGTAATTATTACTAATTATTGGTAATTATTACTAATTATTGGTAATTATTACTAATTATTGGTAATTATTACTAATTATTGGAAATTATCGGTAATTATAGGTAATTATCGGTAATTATTACTAATTATCGGTAATTATTACTAATTATTGATAATTATTACTAATTATTGGTAATTATTACTAATTATTGGTAATTATTACTAATTATTGGTAATTATTACTAATTATTGGTAATTATTACCAATTATTGGTAGTTATTACTAATTATTACTAATTATTGGTAATTATTGGTAATTATTGGTAATTATTACTAATTATTTCTAATTATTTCTAATTATTACTAATTATTGGTAATTATTGGTAATTATTACTAATTATTACTAATTATTACTAATTATTGGTAATTATTGGTAATTATTATTAATTATTGGTAATTAATACTAATTATTGGTAATTATTGGTAATTATTACTAATTAATGGTAATTATTGGTAATTATTACTAATTATTGGTAAATATTACTAATTATTGTTAAGTATTACTAATTATTGGTAATTATTACTAATTATTGGTAATTATAACTAATTATTGGTAATTATTACTAATTATTGGTAATTATTACTAATTATTACTAACTATTGATAATTATTGGTAATTATTACTAATTATTGGTAATTATTACTAATTATTGGTAATTATTACAAATTATTGTTAGTTATCGGTAATTATTGGTAATTATCGGTAATTATTACTAATTATTGATAATTATTACTAATTATTGATAATTATTACCAATTATTGGTAATTATTACAAATTATTGGTAATTATTACTAATTATTGGTAATTATTACTAATTATTGGTAATTATTGGTAATTATTCCTAATTATTGGTAATTATTGGTAATTATTGGTAATTATTGGTAATTATTACTAATTATTACTAATTATTACTAATTATTGGTAATTATTGGTAATTATTACTAATTATTACTAATTATTTCTAATTATTGGTAATTATTGGTAATTATTACTAATTATTGGTAATTAATACTAATTATTGGTAATTATTGGTAATTATTACTAATTAATGGTAATTATTGGTAATTATTACTAATTATTGTTAAGTATTACTAATTATTGGTAATTATTACTAATTGTTGGTAATTATTGATAATTATTACTAATTATTTCTAATTATTGGTAATTATTATTAATTATTACTAATTATTGGTAATTATTACTAATAATTGGTAATTATTACTAATTATTGGTAATTATTACTAATAATTGGTAATTATTACTAATTATTACTAATTATTGGTAATTATTACTAATTATTACTAATTATTACTAATTATTGGTCATTATTGGTAATTATTACTAATTATTGGTAATTATTACTAATTATTGGTAATTATTACTATTTATTACTATTTATTGGTAATTATTGGAATTTATTGGTAATTATTACTAATTATTGGTAATTATTTCTAATTATTCTTAATTATTACTAATTATTCTTAATTATTACTAATTATTGGTAATTATTACTAATTATTGGTAATTATTACTAATTATTGGTAATTATTACTAATTATTGTTAATTATTAATAATTATTGTTAATTATTACTAATTATTGTTAATTATTACAAATTATTACTAATTATTACTAATTATTGGTAATTATTGGTAATTATTGGTAATTATTACTAATTATTGGTAATTATTACTAATTATTGGTAATTATTACTAATTATTACTAATTATTACTAATTATTACTAATTATTACTATTTACCGGTAATTATTTCTAATTATTACTAATTATTACTATTTACCGATAATTATTACTAATTATTACTAATTATTGGTAATTATTACTAATTATTGGTAATTATTACTAATTATTGGTAATTATTACTAATTATTACTAATTATTACTAATTATTACTAATTATTACTAATTATTACTAATTATTACTAATTATTCCTAATTATTCCTAATTATTACTAATTATTACTAATTATTACTAATTATTCCTAATTATTACTAATTATTACTAATTATTGTTAATTATTGATAATTATTACTAATTATTGGTAATTATTACTAATTATTGGTAATTATTACTAATTATTGGTAATTATTACTAATTATTACTAATTATTACTATTTAGCGGTAATTATTTCTAATTATTACTAATTATTACTATTTACAGGTAATTATTACTATTTACCGGTAATTATTATTAATTATTACTAATTATTGGTAATTATTACTAATTTTTTGTAATTATTACTAATTATTGCTAATTATTGCTAATTATTCCAAATTATTCCTAATTATTCCTAATTATTCCTAATTATTACTAGTTATTCCTAATTATTACTAATTATTACTAATTATTTCTAATTATTCCTAATTATTACTAATTATTACTAATTATTCCTAATTATTGGTAATTATTGGTAATTATTCCTAATTATTCTTAATTATTACTAATTATTCTTAATTATTACTAATTAGTGGTAATTATTAGTAATTATTAATAATTATTACTAATTATTGATAATTAGTAATAATTATTACTAATTATTAATAATTATTGATAATTATTGGTAATTATTACTAATTATTGGTAAGTATTACTAATTATTAGTAATTATTACTAATTATTGGTAAGTATTACTAATTATTGGTAATTATTACTAATTATTGGTAATTATTACGAATTATTACTAATTATTACTAATTATTGGTAATTATTACTAATTATTGGTAATTATTACTAATTATTACTAATTATTACTAATTATTACTAATTATTGGTAATTATTGTTAATTGTTCTTAATTATGAGTAATTAAATAAATAATTGCCAATAATTAAGAATAATTACCAATAATTAGGAATAATAACATTATTAGTATATTTTATTATTAATATTAAAATAATATAATTTTCTAATTTATATACAATTCTCCTTTCATCTGTGTGTTTTCTATCTCCATATACAAATAATACTTGTGAAGACAGCAAACACATAGATGAAAAGAGAACTGTATATATATATAAAATTATATTATTTTAATATTAATAATAAAATATATTAATAATTAAATAATGTTATTATTCCTAATTATTAGTATTTATTACTAATTATTAAGTAATAAAACAATGTAAACATAATTAAATTACAACTAATTAAGAATAATTAAAACTAATAAAACATTAAAAATAAATATTAAATTAAAATAAATAAAAATACCTTGAAAATTGATATGAGGTTGATCTCTGATCGTTCTTCAAAACTTCAATATCAACTCCGAAGAAAAAAATTAAACTTGAGAAAAACTGAACTGTAGAAATAAAATTTTGAGACAAGAAGAAGATGGAATTTGAGAATGATTTGAAAAAAAACGGATGGGGGTATTTATAGGTTAGATTAGTTGCGACGGGACCATTTGCGACGGGATACCCATCGCAAATACTAGTATTTGCAACGGTTCCCGTCGCAAATACCTTACCCAGCATTTATTACGGTCAACGGTTAAATAGTTATTTGCGACGGGACCCATCGCAAATAACCACCCGCCGACATACTATTTGCGACGGGGGAATATTCCCGTCGCAAATACCTTTTACCGCCGCCGGTTATTTGCGACTGGAATATTCCCCCGTCGCAAATATGTTTCCCGCGATTTGGCGCGCAAAAGGCGTCAGTCCTTTTGCGATGGGGAAAGCTATCCCGTGGCAAAAGGCTACTTATTTGCGACGGGCAAATACCCCCGTCGCAAATAAGTTTTTAACAGGGCTATTTGCGACGGGAATAAATCCCGTCGCAAATAACCCGTCGCAAATACCCATTTTTCCCGTAGTGGTGGTGTAGTTTGTTATTCAAACACTTCATTATTCGGATGGGTATAATAATGAGTATAACTGATGTAAATAATAAATATAACATTTTATTGATTCTGTATATATGATATACCATCCAATTACATACTATTTCACCATCAATATAATGATATTGTCGCCCGTGCGTACGTACGGATTACCATCTCCACGAACACAATGAGATTCATTTCCCCATTGTAATCATTAAAGAATAATTTTCATTTTATGATTAAAAATAATTTTTAAGAACATAATATCATTATTTATATGAATCAAATACATCCTATCCATAAAAAAATGGCTTACGTAACCAAGCATATAAAGGAAAATGAATCAGTTTACACCTGAAACGATGATACTACTTAAATATTATTAACAAAGTAATATTAGAGGATCATATATGATATCATATTTATGTATATAGTTCTTTTATAATTTAATAAAAATGTTTTAACTATTATACAGGAGGTTAACATACCATCAACTAAGGAAAATTACAAGGTAAGGGTTAATTTCACAATCTCTTTATTATCCGATGTTGTTTTTACATAAGTATCTATTGAGACCTCTTTATCATCCACATCAATGTTTTCTTTAAAATTTATTTCAATTTTTTTTACTATTTACTAGACTATGAGTTAAAGTCATATATACCCTTATTTGACCTTATATGTTTTGAAAGGAATCTTTCCGTCATTTTTCAAACAAGGTACTTTATGACCTATTTGACAAAATTAAGGTAATAATGTTCTTTTAATTTATATGGAGGGTGTGGCTATTTTACGCCATTATAACATCATCGAAGATTCCCTTACAATCTTATAAGAATATTTTCAAAATAAATGATTTATTTTATAATTATGTGACTCTTAAATGGTTTCAAAATAGAAATAGGTATTTCTTTCAAATAGTTTTCATTTCATCTATGTCAATATTCTTTGATGGATTTTAAACTTGTTTGAAGTTGATTTATTATGATACAAATCTTCCATATTGTATTGAATAATTTTTGATATGTTTGACTATGGATGTGTTATTTTTATACCATTAATGGTTTATGGTTAAAGTATTGACATTTCGTATTCTAGTTTTAATATGAATGTTTATGTTTTGTTTTATCCTTTTCATTTGAGGAATGTATTGGACTTAGTATGTGATGGGTGGAGCCCGATATAACTCCTCGGTGCATTGGTAGGTCTCATGAGACAATTTGATGTGGAATTGGTTGAGGCCTTTACCAATTTGATATATGGTTTTGGCTGAGGCCTTAATCATTTTTAGACATCTTGGTCAAGGCCTTGACAAAATGATTCAGAATGTCCATCTTTATACATTCCCTCATTATGAAAGTGATAATGATGGTTCATGTGGTTATTCGACTAATAGAATACCCATGACTATTTTTTGTTATTCCATGGTTTAATAATCTCATATTCCAACCATAAAGTGTTCATGTTTATTATTTGTAAAGGCGTGTTTTTTTAATTATTCGTCATTCCTAATGTTTATGTTATCTTATGTTGTATTGCATACCCTTAATGAGCATTTGATCTCACCCCTTTCTTATGTTTCATTTTCCCAGGATATGAAGAAGTTAGTTATGAGTGACTTGAAGGCATAATCTAGGATTCTTGGATGTTTCTAATGGAACAAATTATTGTTGTATTTCTTTTCATGTTGTAATGTTAAACTTATGTATGTATCTTGTTTCTAATAATACTAAATTGATTGGTCATTCTGGACATGATTCCTTGTATCATGCCAATATTATGTAATAAAGCACTAACTCTGGGTAACTGGGGTTGGGGTGTTATAGTTGGTATCAGAGGAAGTTTAGTACAAACCATGGAAACTAGATTTAGAAAAACTCTGATTAGAGCACATTACCCTAAGATAGACTTTAAGGATTAGTATAGAAGAACTTCCTAGAATTTTGGTATTGTAGAGATTTTATGAGTTTTTCCAGAAATACATCTCTGTCTAGGTATGAGTAGGTAGAGGTGGCACTGGAACAGATGTACCAAGGGGTAAAACCTGAAAGCACCACTTTGAGCTAGACTCGAATGGGAACGGGTGCATGACAACGGGCCTTGTTGCACTCTTGGTTACGACACTCTTGGGTGATATGATTAGGATAATTCTCATTTTATTTACAAACCATTATGAAGGATTTATGAGTATATACCTTCTCAAAGAGAAAATTTTTATGATTATGGATTATATCCATAAATTGTTCAATTTATGTTAAGTGTTTTACAAGTTTGGAATTATGTATTGCGGTTCATAAACTAATCTATTGTATGACATTGTATATAAATGGTTCCTAGTGGAAGGAATGGAAACTGTATCAACACACATAATCCATGTATGGATTTCCCTCCTACTCAAGATAATTATAGGGGAGCCAGTGATGTAACTGGTGCTGATCAACTTATCACCATACTGGGACAACTCACACAGGTTATAAATAATAACCTTACCCGTATGGAGCACCCTGATCCACAATGGGGAGGATCAATGTTATATCGCTTCATGAGACAACAACCCCCAACATTCAATGGGTCTACAAATCCATTTTTAGTTGAACAATGGATAAGTTCCTTAGAAAAAATATTTCATGCTTTGGGGAGTAGCGAAAGGGAAAAAGTTTTTATGGCAGTTTATCACCTCACCGATGTTGCAGATCAATGGTGGTCATTAATTCAAAACACAATGGAGGATGAAGAAGTATCAAGTATGTAATGGGGGGGTTTGAAGATCTTTTCTTAGAAAAATAATTTCCTTGTGACCATCGAGTACATATGGAAAGGAAATTTCTGAGTATGAGACAAAAGGAGGGTGAGAATGTCACAAATTATAAAGCTAACTTTACACGGTTATCAATGCATGTTTCAGATTATATACATAACCCAAGAAGTAAGACTGACCATTTCTTTGATGGGTTAAAACCATTTCTCCATCGAGCATTAGTCTCACAATCCTTCTCATCGTATGAAGATATTTTATCATGTGCTATCAAGATAGAAAATTAATTCTATAAGTACTATGACTTTAAATCCAAGAAAGAGAAGAAGAGATCTGCTGAACAATCTGGGAAAGGAAATAAGGAATCAGGGAAGAAGGGGAGAGTTGAATTTCCACCCTGTGATAATTTTGGAAGGAAGCACCCTAGTGCCTGTCTAAAAGGAAAAGGATTATGCTACAAATGTGTACAGAAAGGTCATCTTCCTAGTGATTGTAAGGGTAATAAATAAGATACCAATTTTCAATGCTACAATTGTAGAGAGATGGGAAATTATGCAAATGAATTTCCTAAGCTTCAGAGAAACATACCACAGAAAATGCCAAGGGATCAAGGCTAAGCTTATGTGATCACTACTACTGTGGTTGAAGCTCCAAAATATGTGGTGGTGGGTAATTTAATGGCTTCCTCTAGTTTAGCCAATGATTTATTTGATTCTAGATCATCACATTGCTTCATATCTTCCCAGTTTGCTAAGAAAATTAGATATTTCCAATTTTATTTAACAAGGGAGTTGTCAGAAAAAACTCCTAGGGGAATTATCATTGCAATAAAGTTTTGTGAATTATTCCCTATTAAGGAATATAAACAATATTTACCTATTGATCTAATTTCCATACCCATGATTTAATTTTATATAATCCTTGGTATGGTTTGTCTTTCAGACCATGATGTGAAAATTTATTATAAGAAGAAGGAGGTTACAATTCTCAATGATGATAAGGAGTACCTTATCTTTAGAGAAGAAACATCACCATCTGATTCTTGTCTAGATCCACCCCCAGTAGCTCTACTAAATTCAATTATAGTGGAGGATTAGAATGAAATAATTATGGGTGATAAAAAGAATGTTCTAATAGAGGACATACCTATTGTGTAAGAATATTTTGAGGTGTTTTTATAGTATTTACCTAGACATTCTCCAAAACGAGAAATTGAGTTTTCCATTGATTTAATTGCTAGTTCAAGGCCCATATCGAAGACCCCTTATAGAATGGCCACTGTGGAATTAGTGGAACTAAAGAAACAACTAGATGAATTGAGTAATAAGGGATTTATTCACTCTAGTGTTTCTCCATGGGAAACCCCTGTCCTTTTTGTTAAGAAGAAAGATGGATCTAAGAGGTTGTGCAATAACTACAGGGAGATCAATGCTATAACAATAAAGAACAATTATCCCCTACCTCGCATTGATGATTTATTTTACCAAATTTATAGAGATCAATATTTTTCAAAGGTTGAACTTTGATCTGGATATCATCAGTTGTGTGTGAAGAAGGAAGACATTAAAAAAACAACACTTTTAACCAAGTATGGGCATTATGAGTTTACAGTAATGCCTTTTGGATTGACTAATTTACCCTCTGTTTCCTTAGATCTAATGAACAGAGTTTTCAAGGAATATATTGATGACTTTGTAGTGGTATTTATTGATTATATCTTGGTATACTCCAAAAGCTACGAAGATCATGAAAATCACTTGAGAATTATTCTAAATAATCTTAGATGAAATGAATTATATTGGAAGTTTAGAAAGTATGAATTCGGGCTTCAAGAGATTTATTTTCTTGGCCAAATTGTCTCTAAGGATGTAATATCTATTGATCCTTCAAAGACCAAGGAAATCCAAGAATGGCTAGCACTGAAGAGAATAATTGAGGTACGCATTTTTATTGGTTTAGAAAGTTATTATCGATGTTGTGTCCAGAATATTGCCCGGTTGGATAACCCATTAACCAAGATCACACATAAAGGGGTTAAATTTTTAGAGTTTGAAGAATTTTTTGATGAACTTAATAGAATATTATTCAATTATCCTATCTTGACTCTACCATCAGGGAACGATGGGATTGTTATTTATAGTGATGCTTCATTGAAAGGACTTGGTTGGGTCCTTTTGAAAAATGATAGAGTTATTTCCTTTGCATCAGGACAGCTAAAAATTCATGATCAAAACTATCCTACTCATGATCTTGAGTTAGAAGCTATAATATTTTCTCTAAAGATATGGAGACACTATATCTATGGTGAAAATTTGATATTTATACTGATCACAAGAGTTTGAAATATATTTTCTCACAAAAATAACTAAACATGAGGCAAAGGAGATGGCTTGAACTACTCAAGGATTATGATTGCATAGTACACTACCACCCGGGGAAGCAAAATAAGGTGGCAGATGCTTTGAGCAGAAAGGATCATGGAGTTTTGAACAAGATGAGAGTTTCAAGGGATCTTATTTTCATGGATCTATTAAACACTACTACAAATACCCATTTTATCAGCGCTAAAAATGGCCTTTAACAGCGCTTGAAAAGCGTTGCTAATGCCGGCGAAGATAAAGGGGGTCCCATTTATCAGTGCTCCAAAAAGCTCTGATAAAGAACCCTTTTATCAGCGCTTTTTTAGCACTGATAAAACTAAAAAAATAAAAAAAATACTGCCAATCTCGGGGGGGGGCTTTTTACCGCGCTTGAGCCCCCCCCCCCCCCCCCCGCCCCATTTATCAGCACTTTCCCGCACCTCCAGCGCCCGCACACACCCCCTACACCCTTTATCAGCGCTATACCTCACCTTTATTAGCGCTAGCCCCTTAAATTCACCCATACGTGCACACCCCTGCCTCCACCCAGATTTGATCTCGAGACCCCCCCCCCCCCTGCGTGCCTGAAGCCTTTACCACTCCCCTATATTGATTTGTTCTCTTATTTAGGATATATTTATTTATTTATATATATATTTAGTTATATTTATTCGTATAGTAATATATATTTATATAAATATATATATAGTTATATTAATATATATATATTGTTATATTAATATATATATTTATAGTTATATTAATATATATATATAGTTATATTAATATATATATAGTTATATTAATATATATAGTTAGATTAATATATAGTTATATAAATATACATATATTGGTATTTTAAATAAAATGGATATTAGTTATTATTTAGATAAATCTAATATATTTAATATGTAAATATGTTTAATTATTTATTTAAAAAATTGAATTTTTATGTGTGAATATATAAAAAAATATGTATATATTGTTATATATTTGATTATAAATAGTAGTTCATTATAAAAAATGATAAAATTTTAAAGAACTAATATCAATATAAATGTAATACCTAGGAATAAATTCAGTCCCCACCAAAAAAAGGCAATAATACCCCCTTAAACGAGGCCGAAAATCCACAGAATGTTAAAAAATCGGGGTATCCCAACTAAAAACTCAATTTTGGAGGCCTTCTGGGCCTTTTTTGGACTCCAAAAAACCTTGATCGAGGTCCCCCAAAGTCATAAGGGTGTAGAGATCATCTTAGGCTTCGATTTGATATATGGTAGAGCTCAAATAGACACCCGGATCAAAATTTAGGGCCGTTTGAAGTTCGAGTTGCATTTTCAACATATTTTGGGTATTTTTTTAATTTTTTGATTTTTTAGGTCTTCAAATTGTTATGAAATGACTATTCTTCCATAGTAATTAGTAAATTATTAATTAAAAATATTTTTTTATTTTTTTATAATCCATTTTTACTAAATATATTATATATTAAGTATATTAAGTGTAAATGTATATTTATACTTATCTAAAATATATTTAAAGATTATATATTATATTTATGTCAATATAACTATATTTATATATTTATATATTAATATATTATAATTAATTATTTTTTTTTGAAGTTGACCCTTTATCAGCGCTTTTAAAAAAAGTGCCGATAAAGCCCCCCTTTATCAGCGCTACTAAAAAAAGCGCTGATAAAGGGGGTCCCTTTGTTAGCGCTAAAAAAAAGTGTTGATAAAGGTGCCCACCTATATCAGTGCTTTTTTGTTAGTGCTGATAAAGGTTGGTTCTCGGAAAAACTGTTTTTGTGGTAGTGAAATATGGATATGGGAATAACCATTGAAGGTGAAACATCAATACTTTTCCAAATGGTTTCCAAACCATCTTTACTAGAAAGGATAAAAAATTATTAGGCTGATTATGTGGAGTTTCAAAATAAGATTAAAGTTGTAAATAATGGGATATTGAGTGACTTCGTATATGAAGATGGAATTTTGAAATTTGGGAAGAGACTTTCTGTTTCCGATATACCTGATCTAAAAAGGGAATTGTTGGATGATGTTTATAGGTACAATTTCTCTATACACCCTGGGAGCACCAAGATGTATAGAGATTTGAAGGAACATTTTTTGTGGGACAACATAAAGAAGGAGATTGTTGATTTTGTGTCAAGATGTATGGTTTGACAACAAGTGAAAGCTGGAAGACAACATCCTAGAGGAGTCATGAAACCTCTTCCCATACCTAAGTAGAAATGGGATGATATTACGATGGACTTTTTCATGGGGCTACCAAAGACTCCTAGAGGGAATGATGCAATATGGTTCGTTTTTTATAGTCTTACCAAGTCAGCACATTTTCTTTCTATAAGGGAAGATTTACCACTTGAACGTTTAGTAAGACTGTATATTAATGAAGTTGTAATACTTCGTGTAGTACCTCTATCGATTGTTTCTAATCATGATCCCCATTTTACATCAAGATTCTGGAAAAGTCTTCAGAAAGACTTGGATACTGAACTTCGTTTGAGCACTACCTACCACCCTCAAACTGATGGACAATCAGAACAGACTATTCAAAACTTAGAAGACATGTTGAGATCTTGGTCACTTGAATTTCAAGGTATGTGAGTTCAATATTTACCTCTAGTATAATTTTCCTATATGAATAGATTCCATTCAAGTATTCCGATGGCACCATATGAAGCTTTATATGGAAAGATATGTCGAACACCATCTTGTTGGGATGATGTTGGTGAAAGAAAACTCGTAGGCCTAGAACTTGTTGAGGAAACTATGGAAAATGTGATGGTTATCCAAACCCACATCAAAGAAGCTCAAAGTAGGTAGAAGAGCTATGTCGATAACTGAAGGAAGGATTTGGAATTTTAGGTAGGAGATCATGTTTTCTGGGAGATATCTCTATGGAAGGGAGTTATACAATTCGGTAAGAAGGGTAAATTAAGTCACAGGTACATTGGACCTTTCAAAATTCTAGAACGAATTGGGGTTGTAGCTTACCATTTAGAAATGCCACCAAGTATCTCCAAATTTCACGATGTGTTCCACGTATTAATGTTGAGAAAATACATGCCTAACCCAACGCATGTAATCACCTATGAGGAAATTCAACTAGAACCTGATTTGTCTTATTTTGAAGAGAATGTCAAGATTCTTGATACTAGAGAACAAGTTTTGAGAAACTGGACGACTCGTCTGGTAAAATCTCTATGGAAAAACCATAAAATGGAAGAGGTAACATGGGAACCAGTGGAACTTATGATGAAGAACCACCCGAATCATTTTGTGCGGTAGTATTCTAGAAATTTATAGGATGAAATTATTTGAAGGACGGAAGAATGTAACACCACAAGATTCCATGGTACGTTTCCCTTTGAAAAATGCAATAGCTTGCATTGTACACAACTTGAAGATTCTAACACATCGCGACGAATAAAACTAGCTGTTATGAATAGTAATATCCACTTATTGAAATGTTAAAAAAAATTAAAATCAACTTAATTTTTGAATTTGTAATATTGAAATTTGCTTAGGGTGAATATTTGGTATTTTTATGAAAACTTTCAATTTTTGATGAATAGTGAAAAACACTGCGTTATTGGTTAAAACCGACTTTTTATTTAAATAATTATTTATTTTATTTAAATTTATTTTAGGTAAAAATATTTACACAATACCTATATAAGTTCAATTTAATTCATTGGAGTCATTTTATATTAAGTTTAGATATATAAACATTTTATTGAACTTTTTACCGTCTTTTAGCCACCTCCTATGAGCATTTTCAAATTTGCATAAAACTTAATTTTACCGCTTCTGTGTGTTGAATTTCAAAAATCTGAGAGACACGGTTAATATTAGTAAGTAAAATGTGGTTTAATAGGATGAAAATAATTTTTGATGAATCGTAACTTTTGACTTTTATTTACCACGGTTAAAAGTAAATAGGGTAATTTAGGGTAAACATGATATCCTAATTACCCTAAAACATGTAATAATTCTATTGTATAAGTGTAATTCAACTGAAAACAACCTTAGGAATAAAATATTATCCCCTTTGGTCTACTTAGATTAGATTAGGACATTTATTATTATTTTATTTAAAGAAGAGTTAAAAGAGTTAATTTGAAAGTTTAATAACTAAACCATTTTTAATATAAGGTTACACACAATATAAATTATACTATAAATATTATTTAGAAAGATAAAAATATTTAATACATGATTGTATTTTATTTATAATTTTTAGACATTAAATAATTTAATATATTTTGGACAGAATGATGATGTAGTAATTACCTTATTAATGAAATATTAAAATAATTGGAATTATAAATATCCAAATAAATGTAAATTGAGACTTTTGGTGAATTAAACTAATTTTCTATGTTAATATGACATTTTATGGTTGGTTAAATAAATTTTATTATAATTTATAAAGTTTTAATGTCTTTTAAAAAAATCAAATACTAAATAGTGTCAAATTTGACATAATTGAGTTTTTAAAACAAATACTCTATTATTAATTAATATTGTATTCATAAATATCTAAGGTTCAACCAAAGGACATAGATAAGGTTATATATATTAATAATGAACCAATTTGGGTTCTCTTGGCAGTTTATAGTAAGTTTATTAACCATATAATATAAAAATACAAAGAGACATGGTAAATGTCAAACTATTTAACTAGGAGTTAAATCTAAAATATAAGGTTAATATGGTGACCTAAACATGTATAAAAACTATTGGTTGAGAGTTTTTCGACCCATCCCAACCTTATCCTATAAATATTTTATTTTGGAGCCATTATAAATAGAAAAGTATTTTACTATCAAATAATATTTCAAGCTTTTACTAATGTGACCCTCACCTCTATTATAAAAGGGCACTTCTCTTTCTCTTAATTTCACACCTCCAAAGCCATTTGGATCAGCCAATACCTGCTAAAATATCCTCCCAACTTTCCTCCCTTTATCTTAGAGTCCTTCCTTTGGTCATAAATCCTACCTATGGATCCCTTTGTATCAAATCAAAAGGAAGAACCTGAAGAAGGTGTAAATATTCCATCAACTCTTTTAAGTTCATTTCTTCTTCCACGTCCTCTTTCTTTGTTTTTTCCATTCTAAAATAATAAATCCAGTATATTCTATATACTGTGATGTTATTATAAAAAATTTATAGCAATATTCATTATTCTATCTATCATATGAATGACAAAGTCACCATGCGTGGGTACGTACAGCTTATCGTCTCCATGTCATGGTGTAGTTTGTTATTCAAACACTTAATTATTTTAATGGGTATAATAATGAGTATAACTGAGTTAAATAATAAATATAACATGTTATTGATTCTGAATATATGGTATACCAACCAATTACATATTATTTCATCATCAATATAATGATATTGTCACTCGTGCGTACGTACGGATTACCGTCTCCACGAACGCGATGAGATTCATTTCCTCATCGTAATCTTTCAAGAATAATTTTCATTTTATGATTAAAAATAATTTGTATGAACATAGTATCATTTTGTATATTAATAAAATACATCCTATTCATAACAAACAAGGCTTATGTAACCAAGTTTATAAGGGAAAATGAATCATTTAACACCCAAAACGATGATACTATTGAAATATTATTAACAAAGAAATATTAGAGGATCATATGTGATATCATATTTATGTATATAGTTATTTTATAATTTAATAATAATGTTTTAACTATTATATAGGAGGTTAAAATTTCATCAACTAAGTAAAAGTACAAGGTAATGGATAATTTCACAATCTTATTATTATCCGAGGTTGTTTTTACATAAGTATCTTCTAGGACCTCTTTATCATCCACATCCATGTTTTCTTAAAAATTTATTTCAAAACATTTTTAATATTTACTAGAATATGGGTTAAAGTCATTTATACCCTAATTTGACCTTTTTTTTTTGAAAATAATCCTTTCGTCATTTTCCAAATAGGGTACTTTATGACCTTTTCGACAAAATTAAGGTAAGAATGTTTTTTTAACTTATACGGCAGGTGTGGCTATTTTCTTCCATTATAACATCACAGAATATTCCCTTACAAGCTTATAAGAATATTTTAAAAATAAATGTTTTCTTTTATAATTATGTGACACTTAAATTGTTTCAAAATATAAAGAGGTATTTCTTTCAAATAGTTTTCATTTCATCTATGTCAATGTCCTTTGATGGATTTTAAACTTGTTTGAAGTTGATTTATTATGATACAAATCTTCCGTATTGTATTGAAGGTTGTGTGATATATTTGACTGTGGATGTTTTATTTTTTTACCATTCATGGTTTATGGTTAAAGTATTGAAATTTCATATTCTAGTTTTAATACAAATGTTTATGTTATATTTCAACCTTTTCATATGAGAAATGTATTAGACTTAGTATGTGATGGGTGGAGCCTATTATACATCATTGATGCATTAGTAGGTCTCATGATACAATTAGACATGGAATTCTCCGAGGCCTTTCCCAATTTTATATATAGTTTTGGCCGAGGATTTAATCATTTTTAGATGTTTTATCTGAGGCCTTGAAAAATGTTTCAGAATGTCCGGCATTATACATTCCCTCATTATGAAAATAATAATGATGATTCATGTGGTTATTCGACTAGTAGAATACCCATGACTATGTTCTATTATGGAATTATTTACTCAACTCATATTCCTACCATAAATTGTTTGTGTTTATTATTTTTAAAGGAATATGTTTTTAATAATTCATCATGCCTAATGTTTATGTTATCTTCCATTGTATTTCTTACCCTTAATGAGCATTTAATCTCACCCATTTCTTATGTTTCATTTTCCTAGGATATGAATAATTTAGTTATGAGTGACTTGCAGGCATAATCTAGGAGACTTGGATGTTTCTAATGGAACAAATTAGTATTTTATTTCTTTTCAAGTTGTAATGTTGAACTTATGTATATATCTAGTTTCCACTAATACTAAACTGATCGGTATTTCGGGACATGATTCCTTGTATCATGCCAATGTTATGTAATAAAGCACCGAGTCTAGGTAACTAGGGTCTAGGTGTTACATGTATCCTAAGCACACATCACTCGGTTGAAACCTCTCTTAGGTCACTCTCAAAAATCACATGATATCAATAGCCAAAAATGGAGTTACATTAAGAAGATCACTATGACCAATCACCCAGGGTCTATTCCATCAAATAGAAGGCCACAAATCATGGGGAACCAAACATGCACTCGTCTCATCATCACATGAAATCAGAAAAACAAAACACCCTCCTCTAGGGTCCCACACCATAAAATTATAACATACTAAACAAATTCCCATGACTAGGGTTCCAGTCCTCTCCGATGATCTACACATCTAACCGCTCCCTAGAGGACCCAACCATATAACCGTCCTCAAACGAATTCACCCACAAGGGGTCCAACAATTCTGTACTCAGACCATACTGACCCACCAGGGTCATATCACCAACTAAGGCTGAGGACCACACTAGTTTCCTCACAACTGAGCATATCACCATAATACACATAACCTTGAATTAGAAAGAAGTTAATAAATCACACACTAGAAGGAAAATAACATGTGGATATTACATTTTTATTCTGATGCATGAGATACTTCTTGCCTCTGTAGGGAAATAGTAAAAACCAAACCATGTGCTTCTTATCAATGGCCAAGAGACATAAAACTATCATAAATCATCACATCCAAACAACATGTGCATCACTTAAATCAAAAATCAAATACAACCATAACATCACAAACCAGAACAGAAATCCCAACCTCAGTAACCTAAAATTCCTACCTAAATAGGTGTTTACCAAGCACCATCCTAGTATCCCTTGAAAGATATAAAACATACCTAAATATTAAGTCTACCAAATCACTAAATAGTAAATAATAGGAATGTAAACATGTAACACCCTGACCCCAGTTACCCAAAGTTGGTGCATTATTTTAATACATTGGCATGATTACAAGGAATCAAGTCCCGAAGGACCGATCAGTTTTGCAATCTTGGAAAATAGATTACATACATGAATGCTACATTACACTTTATAACATACAAAACAACATAAATAATCCTTTATGAACGCCATTATTCCCTTGGCTTAACCATGCATATCAATCACAATACACTTCTTGGAATCCTGGGAATAATTAAACATAGAAAGGGGGGAGCTCAGATGCTCAGTAAGGATAACAATATAGCAGAAATTTGCATAAATAAGCATAAACATTTAAGGCAATGTATAACTAAAACAAAACCCTTTAAAACATGAACTTCAACATAATATGGAAAAAATAAAATGAAATAATTCCATTTACTTCTTCACATGGATATTCTACTAGTCGAATAATCACATTCAATATCAATAACCACATTCATAATGATGGAATGCATACTGCCAGACTATCATAACCACATAGTCAAGGCCTCGTGCCAAGACTACAAATAATATTTTGTCAAGGACTTGTTCCAAGACACTAGTTTGTCTCATGAGTCCTACCTATGCATCGAGGAGTTATAGCGGGCTCCACCCATCACTTATTAAATCCAATTCATTCCTCGTATGAACAGGTTTAAACATAACATATACATTTGTATTAAAACTAGCACATGAAATTTCAATACTTTCTCCATAAACCATGAATGGTATAAAAATAACACATCCACAATCAAACACATCACAAAACCATCAATACAATATGGAAGTTTTGTATCATAATAAATCAACTTCAAATAAGCTTAAAATCCATTAAAGGATGTTGATATAGATGAAATCAAAACTATTTGAGAGAAATATATCTTTTTTTGAAATCATTTAAAAGTCACATAATTATAAAATAAAGAATTTAATTTGCAAATATTATTATAATCTTGTAAGGGAAGCTTCAACGATTTTATAATGATGGAAAATAGCCTCACCCGCCGTATAAGTTAAAAAAGACATTCTTACCTTAATTTTGTTGAAAAGGTTAAAAAGGACCTTGTTTGGAAAATGATGGAAAGATTCCTTTATAAACTTCTTATAAAAAGTAAAACAAGGGTATAGATGACTTTAACCCATATTCTATAAAATATTAGGAATTTTTTGAAATACATTTTTATGAAACATGGATGTGTATGATAAAGAGGTCCCAGTAGATAATTATGTATAAAAAACCTCAGATAATGAAGAGGTTGTGAAATAAACCCTTACCTTGTACTTTTCCTTGGTCGAGGGTAGGTTAACATCCTGTATAATAGTTAAATAATTGTTATTAAATTATTCAAGAATCATATACATAAATATGATTTCATATATGATCTTTTAATATTGCCTTGTCAATAATATTTTAGTATTATCATCGTTTCGAGTGTTAACTTACTCGTTTTCGTTTATATGTTTTGTTACATAAGACGTGTTTGTTATGGATAGGTTGTATATTATTAATATCCAGAATGATATCAAGTCCTTAAAAATTATTTTTAATCATCAAATGATAATTATACTTGAATGGATACGATGGAGAATGAATCTCATCGCGTTCGTGGAGACGGTAGTTCGTACGTACGCACGAACGCTACTTCCATTTCATTTTTCATATAAAAGGAATCAAAACAAAATGATAAATAGGTATATTATGATTCAAATATAATATAATATCTTATATTAGTTACTTAAGTTCATTAACACCTTCCTTTATATGTTCCATGTATGGTATGAACGAGTCATATCACTTTGAGGGGGCGGTAGTCCGTACTTCCTCAAATGAAATTATCGTATATATATACAACATGAAACAAATAATGGTATGATATAAAATGGAATTACAGATGTTTATATATAAAATAAATATCATTAATATCATATTTAATTATAGTTCCATCATAATTTCCCCCATGAGAGGTGGTAGGAGATAATTGAACAATCATTGTTTCGTGAAGCGTTTGGTTGCCATCCACAGAAACATTATGTTCTTCACCCATTAGATGGAGGTGTGTGTAAGTGTAGTTAGAATACTTCTCATAACTAAATCCTAGTATATTTATTATACTGTTTCTGTTACAAAATAAAATAATAAGAATAGTTTAGGGGTTGGAGAAGTAAAATAAAAGAAGAGAAGCTAAGAGAAATTGTTTCCTTTAATTTGGGTAACTCCCTTTGGTTTGAACCAAAAAGGACTCTTGAAGTGCATTATGCCTAAGGTAAGGCATATAAGAGAAGTATATGGATTTATGGATATTAATTGGTCATATGTTGTATGATACAAAAGGCTTGAGAGGTGTGAGGAATTTGTTAGAAGTGGTGTCCTTTTATAAGGGGGGAGGGGCTCTTTAGGAAAACCTTAAAGTATTATTTTATAATAAATTCATATTCGGTTTCTAATGGCTCCAAAGTGTATTATTAAAAGTATAATGTGGGGATGGGTCTAAATCCTTTCAACCAATATGTTTTAGACAGGTTTGGGTCATTATATTAACCTTATCTTTTAGTTTTAACACTTAGTTAACTAGTTTGACACTTACCATGTCGCTTTGTATTTTTATATTATATAGTTAATAAACATACTATATATATCCAAGAGACACCCAAGTGATCCATTAATAATACACATACTATTATATAAGTCCTTAGCCCGAACCTTAGAATTTTAGGAATAGAATATCAATTAATAATAAAATATTTTTTTAAAAAACTCATTTATGTCAATTTTGACACTATTCAATAATTGATTTTTTTTTAAAGTCTTAAAAACTTTATTAATTCGAATAAAATTCATTTAAGAAATCCTATCATGTAATATTAACCAATAAAATTCGTGTATGTTATCATAACTTTCAAATTGTATTTATTTTAACTTTTATAATACCAATTATTTGATTCTTTTATTATTAAGGAAAATACTCCATCATTATTGTGTCATAAATAAATTTAATTATTAAATGTCTAAAAATTATAAATAAAATACCATTATGTAGGAAATATTTTTATATTTATAATTAATATTTATAGTAGAAAATATAACATATATAACCCTTTGTAAAAAAAATTTTTCTAAAAGATATATGCTTATGTCATTTTTGTATTTACTTTAACTTATTTAAAATAAACTGTCATTATCACTTACAAGTGGATCCATGGGTTCCCAAAATAGACCCAAAGATTCCCATGGTCGGACATGTATCAACCAATAGGGTTACGACACGTTTTAGGATAATTTTTTATTATTATAATATTATTTTTTACCCTTATTTACCGGATTTACCCTTTAACCTTGGTAAATAAAATATTTACCGAAATAATTATTCAAAATGTCTAAAAATAAAATTTACCTATTTAAACAATTTGGACCTCCTGATTATAAATATAGAATCCATTTTTCTAAATTCAAAACATATAATTGGCAGAAATTAATATAAAATTATTTCCCGTTGTCGAAACAAAAAGCGTGTTTTTAACAAATAATAACTATCAAAAGATTGACACTTTCTTATGTCTAGTTTAAATATGAAATTATGCCCAATGATCAAAATTGGATTAAATGGTAAAATTATAATATAATTATACAATAAAATCACTCAAATTCATAATTTATCACTATTAATTATTTCGATTAAAAAAGTTGTTTTTAATTAAAATTTAGTAATTTTCACGATTCATCAAAATATGAAATTTATCAGAAAAGTACCAAAATTTCACCCTAAGATAATTTCAATATTACAAATCCAAAAATTAAGTACATTTTACCAAATTCAAAACATATAAGTTGCATTTCTTAATTTAAAATTAATTCCCCTTGTCAAAACCAAAAGCGGTATTTTTAAGAAATAATAACTATCAAAAGTTTGACACTTGTTTATGTCCAATTTCAAAGTTAAATTACATACAATGACCATAATTGGATTAAATTTTAAAAATATATTATATTTATACTTCCAAACCAATAAAATTTATAATTTAACAATATAAATTATTTTGATTTAAAAAGTTGTTTTCAGTTAAAATATAATATTTTTCCCTATTCATCCAAATATGAAAGTTATCAGAAAAAACACCAAAACTTTATTGAAACTAAAATATTATGTCCCGATTATAAAGAAGAATTTTATTTTGTCAAATTTAATATATAAAAGTTTCAAATATTGGATTTAAAAAGGCTTCCCCATTAAAAAGCGGTAAAATTGTAATTTTTGAAAAACAATTCTTTTATCTGAAAAAATGTATTTGTTCTTACATTATGTTTAAGAAACTCATAATATGGATTCTAAAATTATTAGGATTATACATAGTTTAATATTCAGTTAATACTATTCATAACCACTTTTGAATGGCTTGTTTGGTAAGTCATGGTGCGCTAGAGCTCGGTGTTGTGTGTAGTGAAAGTTGTTGAATTACTTTAAAGAAATTACATACTATGAAATCTTGGGGTGTTACATTCTTCCCTCCTTCAATAAATTGTGTCCTCAAAATTTGAAATTATTTTTCTAAAATAAAAGGTTGAAAATAGAAAATACCTTTGGGAAAACCCACATCGGAAATTAGGTTAATAAAATTTAGTCTTAATAAGAGGAAAAGTGAAATGAAAGTGTCACCACCAAATTATGATCTCGATTAGGAGAACATTGCTGGAAATTAGAGACATATAATTGGAGAAAAAATTTAAATATTTATAGGTAGTGATTGAGGTCATCAATCACAAACAAGTGTAAAATTGAGGGCCTTAAATTCATCAATCTTTGATGATTTAGAATACCATCGGTTCAAAAAAAACATATGGTATTTGGATAACATATTTTTTTGTTTTTCGATCCCTTCACTAGAGTATAATAATAAACTTCTTCATAGAATAAGAGAAGAAGAAAAATATATATTTGATAAGTAGATTCTCATCCTATAACTAATTTCCACTATAAACTAATCTTTCACTCTAAAAGATAATAGAACCTAAAAATAATATTCTATTTATCCTATTTATATAGGGTTAAAAAAATGAATTTATCATTCATATACCAGAATTTTTTTTTAAAAAAAAAGACTACATTATTCAATCCAATACATCACGTGGGTCAGTGGTAGGTGATACACCCTTGTCGCCCTTTAGTTGCGGGTTCAAGTCTCGCGGCCGGACGCGACGGGTTGTCGCCCGACCTCCGGGTTGTCCTTTTTTGGCAATCCAAAAATAATCTAAAACTAGAATTATCCAAAATACTTCTGTCCAAACTCACAGAACAAAATTTTTAAGGAAGTTAAACACAATGAAGATCCTTTTTCCACATAATAACATGTGAACACCTTCATCACGTCTTTTTTTAAAACACTACAACATCCTAATTTACCATAAAACCTTATTGATTACATTCATGATCCCTTATTCCTTATAGAATACTGGATATACTCCTTCTATCCAAAAATGTGGTAAACTCAAACAATGATGAAATATCATTAATCACTTTCATGGTAGTCAAGAATATCCAATATAATTTATCCAAATCAATCATATATTATTCCAAAATCACTACCTCGGTATCAGAACCATATTATGGTTTATCTTTCTCTCAACCATATATTTTCCAAAAATTTCACCTGCTATTGAGTCACTTTTCTTGGTTCCACACAATCTCAAGTCATTAATAAAATAGTACTGTAGTACAATCCTTATATACTCCATAATTATTATAACCAGTACATCATTGATACAACACTCAAATGGCATAATTATTTAATAACAACATAAGAACTCTAATCATTCCTCCTCGTATGTGGTAGTATCATAACTCGATTATTATCCAATAACGTCATTTGGGGCATACTCTGATGATTTGGACATTGGTTCGCATAGTGTCCCAACTCCTTGTAGATGAAGCATTGTACATTTGAAACCTTTTTCTTACCCTTACAGTCACGTAATTGGTGTCATTTTTCTCCACACTTATAACAAACTCTCATTCCCTTCAGGCAGGTTCTAGGGTGTTTCTTCCCACAGTTATCACATATGGTAAAATTCTTCTTTTCCCTATTCCCTTTATCCATCTTTCTCTCTTCCATCCTTTTCTTATCTTTATTGCCTTCAATGCCATAGGACTCAGAGAATTATTTACTTATCTTATTAACACATGATACTATTTCTTCATATGTTGAGAATACATGGGAGACTATTTCCCTTCTAAATGTTGGCTTAATACCATGAAAGATATGATACTTCTTACTCTTTGGATCATATGTATTTCTGGAGTTCACATTCCTTCTACTGGGTTCCATTTCTATACAATAGCATAAACTAGGTCAGTTTATGAATTAAAATAATTCCAAACTTCTAAAATACCTAATGTAAATTGAACGATTTATAGATATAATCCATAATCATAAAGATTTTTTCATTAAGGAAGTATATACTCATAAACTCTTCATAATTATTTTTAAATAAAATGATAATTATCCTAAGCATATCCCCTGGGAGTGTAGTAACCAAGAGTGCAGTAAGGCTCGTTATCGTGCACCAGTTCCCATTAGAGTCTAGCTCAAAGCGGTGTTTTCAGGTTTTACCCCTAGGTACATCTGTGCCAGATCCGCCTTTACCCGCTCGTATCCAGACAGGTATGTATTTTCTTGGAAAACTCACAAATTCTCTACATTACCAAAATTCTATGAATTTATTCTATACTAATCCTCAAAGTCTATCTTAGGTCTATGTGCTCTAATTAGAGTTTATCTAAATCTAGCTTCCAAGTTTATTTCTAAACATCATCTGATACCAACTGTAATGCCTCGAACCTAGCTACCTAGATTCGTTGCATTATTTTAATACATTGGCATGATTACAAGGAATCAAGTCCCGAAGGACCGATTGGTTTAGCAATCTTGGAAAATAGATTACATACATGAATGTTACATTACACTTTATAACATACAAATCAACACAAATAATCCTTTATGAATGTCATTATTTTCTTGGATTAACCCTTAATATCAATCACAATACACTTCTTAGAATCTTGAGAAAAATTAAACATATAAAGGGGTGAGCTCAGATGCTCGGTAAGGATAACAATATAGCGGAAGCTTTCATAAATAAGTATAAACATTTAATGCAATGTATAACTAAAACAAAAGCCTTTTAAACTTGAACTTCAGCATAATATGGCAAAAATAAAATGAAATAATGTCATTTACTTATTCACATGGATATTCTACTAGTCGAATAATCACATGCAATATCAATATCCACTTTCATAATCATAGAATGCATAATTCCAGACTATCATAACCACATAGTCAAGGTCTCGTGGCAAGACTAGAAATAATATTTTGTCATGGCATTGTTCCAAGACACTAGTTTATCTCATGAGACCTACCGATGCATCGAGGATCTATAGTGGGCTTCACCCGTCACTTATTATGTCTAATGCATTCCTCATATGAATAGGTTTAAACATAACATAAACATTCATATTAAAACTAGCATACGAAATGTCAATATTTTCTCCATAAACCATATTGGTATAAAAATAACACATCCACAGTCAAACATATCACAAAACCTTCAATACAATATGGAATTTTTGTATCATAATAAATCAACTTCAAATAAGCTTAAAATCCATCAAAGGATGTTGACATAGATGAAATCAAAACTATTTGAGAGAAATATCTCTTTTTTTGAAATCATTTAAAAGTCACATAATTATAAAAGAAAACATTTAATTTGAAAATATTATTATAAGCTTTTAAGGGAAGATTAGATGATTTTATAATGGTGTAAAATATCCGCACCCGCCATATAAGTTAAAAAAACATTCTTACCTTAATTTTGTCGAGAAGGTTAAAAAGGACCTTGTTTGGAAAATGACGGAAAGATTCCTTTATAAACATATTATAAAAAGTCAAACATGGTTATAAATTAATTCAACCCATATTCTATTAAAATAGTAAGAATGTTTTGAAATACATTTTTAAGAAACATGGATGTGGATGATAAAGAGGTCCCAGTAGATAATTACGTATAAACAACCGCGGATAATGAAGAGATTGTGAAATAAACTCTTACCTTGTACTTTTCCTTTGTCGATGGTAGTTTAACCTCCTGTATAATAGTTAAATAACTGTTATTAAATTATTAAATAATCATATACATAAATATTATATCATATATGATCTTTTAATATTTCCTTGTTAATAATATTTTAGTATTATCGTCATTTCGAGTGCTAACTTACTCGTTTTCTTTTATATGTTTTCTTACATAAGATGTGTTTGTTATATATAGGTTGTATCTTATTCATATCCAGAATAATATCAAGTCCTTAAACATTATTTTTTATCATCAAATTAGAATTATACATGAATGGATACGATGGGGAATGAATCTCATCGCGTTCGTGGAGACGGTAGTCCGTACGTACGCACGAACGGTACTTCCATTTCATTTTTCATTTAAAAGGAATCAAAACCAAATGATACATAGGTATATTATTATTCCAGTATAATATAATATCTTATATGTGTTACTTAAGTTCATTTACACCTTCCTTTATATGTTCCATGTATGGTATGAACGAGTCATATCACTTCGAGGGGTCGGTAGTCCGTACTTCCTCAAATGAAATTATCATATATATATACAACATGAAACAAATAATGGTATGCTATAAAATGGAATTAAATAATATTATATATAAAATAAATATCATTAATATCATATTAATTATAGTTCCATCATAATGTCCACCATGAGAGGCGGTAGGAGATAATTGAACAATCATCGTTTCGGGAAGCGTTTGGTTTCCATCCATAGAAACATTATGTTCTTCCCCCATTATATGGAGGTGTGTGTAAGTTTAGTTAGAATAATTCTCATAACTATATCCTATTATATTTATTATACTGTTTTTTTTACAAAATAAAATAAAAATAAGAGTTTAGGGGTTGGAGAAGTAAAATAAAAGAAGAGAAGCTAAGAGAAATCGTTACCTTTAATTTGAGTAACTCCCTTTGGTTTGAACCAAAAAGGACTCTTGAAGTGCATTATGCCTAATGTAAGGCTTCTAAGAGGAGGAGAGGGATGTGGGGAGATTAATTGGGCAGAGTTTTGATGATACAAAAGGCTTTAGAGGTGTGAGGAATTGGTTATAAGTGGTGTCCTTTTATAAAGGGGAGGAGGGTCTCTTTAAGAAAACCTTAAAGTATTATTTTATAATAAATTCATATTCGGTTTCTAATGGCTCCAAAGTCGATTATTCAATGTATAAGGTGGGTATGGGTCTAAATAATTTCAACCAATAGATTTTAGTCAGTTTTGGGTTATTATATTAACCTTATCTTTTACTTTTAACACTTAGTTAATTAGTTTGACACTTACCATGTCACTTTGTATTTTTATATTATATAGTTAATAAACTTAGTATATACATCCGAGATACCCCCAAGTAGTCCATTAATAATACACCTACCATCATATAAGTCCTTTTTCCGAACCTTATAATTTTAGGAATAGAATATCAATTAATAATATAATATTTGTTTTAAAAATTCATTTATTTCAATTTTGACACTATTCAATAATTAATTTTTTTTCTAAAGTCTTAAATACTTTATTAATTCGAATAAAATTAATTTAATAAATCCTGACATGTAATATTAACCAATAAAATTCTTTTATATCATTAAAATTTTCAAATTATATTTATTTTAACTTTTATAATACCAATTATTTGATTCTTTTATTATTAACGAAAATACTACATCATTATTGTGTCATAAATAAATTTAATTATTAAATCTCTAAAAATTATAAATAAAATACCATTATGTATGAAATCTATTTATCTTTCTAATGAATATTTATAGTCAAAACTATAACATATATAACCCTATGTAAAAAAAAATCTAAAAGATATATGCTTGTGTCATTTTTGTATTTACTTTAACTTAATTAATATAAACTGTCATTATCACTTACAAGTGGATCCATGGGGTCCCAAAATCAATCCAAAGATTCCCATGGACGGACATGTATCAACCCGTAGGTTTAGGACATGTTTTAGGGTAATTTATTATTATTATAATATTATTTTTTTACTCTTATTTACCGAATTTACCCTTTAACCATGGTAAATAAAATATTTACTGAAGTAATTATTAAAAATGTCTAAAAAAAGTTACCTGTTTAAAAAATTTGGACCTCCTGATTCTAAATATGGAATCCATTTTTCTAAATTCAAAACACCGAAGTGGCAGAAATTAATTTAAAATTATTTTCCATTGTCGAAACAAAAAGCGTGTTTTTAACAAATAATAACTATCAAAAGATTGACACTTTCTTATGTCAAGTTTAAATATAAAATTATGACCAATGAACAAAATTGGATTAAATGGTAAAATTATAATCTAATTATACTTTAAAATCACTCAAAATCATAATTTATCACTATTAATTATTTCGATTAAAAAAGTTGTTTTTTATTAAAATTTAGTAATTTTCACTATTCATCAAAATATGAAAGTTATCAGAAAAGTACCAAAATTTCACCCTTAGATAATTTCAATATTAAGAATCCAAAAATGAAATATATTTTACCAAATTCAAAACATATAAGTTGAATTTATTAATTTAAAATTAATTCCTGCTGTCAAAACCAAAAGGCGTATTTTTAAGAAATAATAACTATCAAAAGTTTGACACTTGGTTATGTTCAATTTCAAAGTTAAATTACTTAAAATGACCATAATTGGATTAAATGGTAAAAATATAATCTATTTATACTTCAAAACCATTAAAATGTATAATTTAACGATATAAATTATTTTGATTTAAAAAGTTGGTTTTAGTTAAAATATAGTATTTTTCACTATTCACCCAAATATGAAAGTTATCAGAAAAACACCAGAACTTTATCGAAACTAAACTCTTATGTCCCTATTATAATGAATAAGTTTATTTTGTCAATTTTAATATATAAAAGTTTCAAATATTGGATTTAAAAAGGCTTATCCATTAAAATGTGGTAAAATTTCATTTTTTGAAAAATACTTCTTTTATCTGAAAATATGTATTTTTTCTTACATTATGTCTAAGAAAATCATAATATGGATTCTAAAATTATAAGGATTATACATAGTTCAATATTCAGTTAATACTATTCATAACTACTTTTGAACAGCTTGTTTGGTAAGTCGTGGCGTGCTAGAACTCGGTGTTGCGTGTAGTGAAAGTTATTGAATTACTTTAAAGAAATAGTGTACTATGAAATCTTATGGTGTTACAAAACACCTCTTATTCCACTTTGTAACATCCTAACCTAGGTGCCACTAGACTGGTGCCCTAAGTTGGACTACCACATTACCTCAAGCATGCCTCCTCATATTCTAGAGGTTTCTGACTAGCATTGTGGATCTAAAGTGGAAGTGTGAGGAGACTACACTCCCATATCAGAGTAAACAACTATAAATAAGTAACCATACATAATACACATCAGAGTATGTGGGAAGAATAATTAAACAGAAAATGAACACTCTGTAATAGAATGAAATGCAATAAATTCCCAAATGGCCATATCATACATACAACCAACTACCCACTGGGATGGTTATAGTACATACCAAAATAAATGAAACTATGAATGGGCCCCATAGAAACCCATCCAGTCACTTAATACAACTCGATCAATCTTACCTGATTAACTAATAATCAATGTGGACCTCATCCCAAACATGGGCTTGTAATAAGCACATGACTGCTGGTCAAGTACCCAATTACAATATACACTCGAGAAGGGTGTGAGTAAAACTCAATAGGCCACCACTAACAGTGTCTAAATAAAATACTAGTTGGTGAAATAATACATGAAAGAAAATAACAAACTATATTAAAGTAGGTAAATAAAATAGGATTCACTGTTTAAAAATAATTTTTAATTAATCACTTTTAACCTTCATTCAAAAAATTATCCATTTCCATCTATTCCCATCATCCAATTTGTATCTTATATTCCATGTATTACAGTGGTCACTGGTTGGAAGTCAAGGATCCTCAGTCTAAGAATGCAACCAAGATCTGGTACGCCATGCCCGATAATCCCAACCACTGAGTCACAAGTCAAAAAAAATTGAGCAACAATCCAGGAATCCAACTAGGACTCAGAACATCATGTCCGACCACCCCAATCATTAGATCACAATTCAAAAGACATGGAGCATGAGTCCCTAAATTCAACTGAGACTAGGAATTTCTTGTACGACCATCCCAACCTTGATATGGAACACCATGTCCATACCCTCAGGTTTTTGAGCATCAGTCCTTCCCCTGATTAACTATAGTGTACTGGGGGGCCTGGATAATTAGTCTATCCCACCCAAAACCAATGAGTGGAGCGTCATTCTAACATACCAAAACCATTAATCAAAAGTCATAAAACATGGAGTATAATTCCAAGAATCCAACTAGGATTTGGAACGTCATAGCTGACCATTATCAACCATTACATTATCCATTATTACCATTTCATTCAATATTTCCATAATCCATTACATTCATTGCATTAATCAAATTTCACAGTTAAACCATTTAACTCATTATCTATATAACACAATCATTAAATGTTCTTAAAACCATTTAACAATCAACACTCCCTATTTTACCATTTCCATTTCCTTTCTAAATCCCAACATTTAACATAGTTCTAAGGGACATTTAAATAAACACATGGATCAAAGAAAACCTAACCCCATTCAAATTTCATCAACAACAAAACCAATCATTCTCTTTAAAATTTCAAAACTACCCTTTAAAACATGTTTCTTTACCTTTGATAACCAAATAGTGTCCAATACCTTCATATTCCATGAAAACAATTTTAAGAGTCACCACATTTCCATTTAAAATCAACATTTAAAATCAACTTAGAACCCATTTATAATCACCTTGAGGTTAATAACTCATTTCATAACAAGAATCTTTTTAAAACATAGTTTTTCCCTTTAACATCCAAAAATGAGTTAGAACACAATGAGAACATTCAAACCCACTTTAAAAGTCCCATGAGCATTTTCCTAAAAACACATAACATAAAACAATCCACTTCCAATGTCTCGAACACCCTGTGGGTGTCCATAGGTCTGATATCATATCACCATGAATCTGATAGGATCCATAGATAGTCTAAGGTATCCATCTAATTCCAAAAAAAACATTCCTAAAATAAGGAAGAAATCATAACATAGATGGGATAAAAGGAATAAAACTCAATGCACATATAAAACAATTATTTAGACTATGGGTAAAGCTCTTAGAACACCTACCTCATTAGAGAAGCTTTATATTAACTTTACAAAACATGTTGGCCTCACCAAGGCCCATCTAACCATCATCCAAACCTCTCAGAACTCAACCAAGCTCATCAAGATCACCCAATCTCTAGTCTTACATGAAAAAATAATAATTAATCATAACAATCCAAATTAATTAATTAACCAAAAATCCCACTCTTCATAAATCTGGAAAACTCACCAGGTCTTCATTCCACACCGAAACCAAATCCAACTACACACTAAAGACCCATGGAATATCATCAACCACATTCAAGGCCAAATCACTTAGAAACGATACCAAAATAACGACTAATTAAATTAATACATTAAGGAAAACCCTAACAAATTCACCTTGGTCTCAAATCTTAACAAAACACTATGCAACAACATGAAAAATACATCTTGGGATCTTATCATCCAAATACGACCAAAATATCCATGAGAAATGGATGATTACACCATGGTCTGGTGGAATCATAAATAATACCTAAACCATATATCCTAAAAATTAGAGAGAATCATGAAAAAGAATAATGGAAACCACCAGAGGAGGAGAACTCACCTCAAATTCCAAAAAAAAACAGCATCAATACACCCCAAAATCAAGGGATATAAGAGGATAAAGGATTTTGGGAACCCCCTGGTACATGTACCTAGAATAGAGGGAAACAGGAGGGAGGTTAAAACCCCCATGGGGGGATTTTGGAAAATTTTTCCTTTTTAATGAAATCAGGGAAGCCGAACAGTTTTGCTACTCTATTTTCCAAACCATGAGCAAACCTTGCATACCCCTAATGTTCAACACTCCAACTTCACATGGTTACACCCCATGGTTTGAAAAATCATGTTCCAACAGTGTTGTCAGCACTACCTCCCCTCTATATCACAGAGCACAGTTTTTTTAAAACCATGCTCAGACCATGCACATGTATCAGAGCCCCCTCATCCTTGTATGATTTCTCCTTTAGCCTCACATGGTTTACCCCAAACCTTTATCTAACCATGAAACTCAACTATTTATAGTTCAAATTGAACTAAAAACCTCTTAATAATTAAGGTGTCACATTGTTTCTCCTAAACCGTGCACACCAAACCATGCACCCTTGTCAAAGAACTCCAAAAATACAAAAAAATAACATGAATAATACAATACTAAAATGATAAATCAAGATACCTCTCAAGCCTCATTCCTCATCTCAAAACAACAATTTTATGAATTAAAACTCTCGTAACTTTATTTCAAGTCTAAACACAAGATTTGACCCATCCAATAACAAAAATTAAAATTACCTCAAATATTTTGAAGCATCTGGATGTAGAATCTTACAATCTCTCCACCATAATACTCCTCATCCTTGAGAATCCTTGGTGGTCGTCCCCAAGTACCATAGAATCTATTCGAGTATCCATATTTTCATCCAACAACATCACCCAGATTTTGATTACCTAAAACTCTACCAAGGAAAAGCTCCAACACAAGGCCCTGAACCGGCTAAAAATCTGAGCTAGTTCCCGATACCAAAACTAAAACACCTCATTGGGGCTTAACCAATCATATCAATCTATAACATAGATTACAATATTACCTAAGAAGTCATCACACTATAGTGATCCCCACCATAATCTCTGACTCATAACCACTAACTTCTAATATTGAACACCCTTTCCATCAGGAAATCCAAACCAAACCCAAAATCACACTCCCACAACACACCTAGAATTACTAATAACATATCACACCACAACACCCATGAGAATTCCAATAATTATGGGAACCCATACCCATCATTGGAAACCAAACAAATCATATGAATACGCACCATCTATGCATGAACTAACAATATGTCAGCATTTTCTCACATGCCCAACTAAAATCAAAAACACAACCATTGTTCCCAAAATTACACACTGAATGTTGCTTTCAACCTTCATCACCCAAATTGTGTTCTAACCCCATTTGTACTATCCTCATCCAACTTGTCCTAAAAAACTCCCTTCTCTAATTGATGGTTTATCGATATATCACCTATTCACTATGCCCTCACACTTAGGGGAATTCTACAACCAAAAAATATATACCCACTGGAGTCCATATGTAAACTTATTTCCAGAACCCCTCAAACCTAAATCCAATGTTCTTCTTGATCATATTTCACCACTGATCTCCCATTATCATTCCCAATGAAATTTAAGCATGCACCTCATGGTTCTTCACTCGTATCAGAATTCCTCCATGAATGATCCACATCCTAACCCACAATCAAACCACTTCTAAACCAAGAATTAGACAAGGCTACCTCACCCTCACCAGAGTGGCCAAACAAAACAACAACCATAACCCATTCCCAACACCTGAGAATGGATCCCATGGTATTCTTCGATACCCGGTCCATCCTAAGGACCTCACCCATAAATGGTTTATAGTGAACATCCCACCATACGGCTCCATATACTTTTCTCCCTTAGAGTAACCTATAATATTCCCTATATCAAACAAAAAATAAATTATTGTATCTTAGAATATAGTCATTTCTATCCGAGTGTACTCAAGATGATGACAAGATATTGGGCATGATCATCACTAACTAAGAGTGAACTGACATCGATGAATACCACCACCCATAATCCATTTTTGATGTCACCTTTGTTTCTAGGGAAAAATAAATCCAATAAAAAGGTCCCAATATTCCATGACTATAATCATCTCATCATAACCATACTGGTTCTCATCCTACTCATGAAAACTTGTCCAACTCAAGCACCTCGAGTGTACTCTCCCATGACGTCTGATCCACCAACCAAATAGAAAAGTAAATCCCCTCATATGTATGCCGCCAAGGTCCTATTTAGACATAACCACTACATGTCCTTGTGTAATACAATCGTGTAATCAGTTTACAACCTCAAAAAGTAACTTCTCATAAAAACTCATCTCACCAGCCTAATCCACCATCCATGCCTACCTCACCCATCGTAGTGCACCCTTAGTGCTTTCCAAAACAAAAAAATAACTCATGAGCCAAAACCACTTACATGACCACTAAAAACCCAATCATATTTCACATTTCCACCCTAAATCATATATGATATCTCCACATTCTAGAAGACACATCCAGAGATAACTGGGTTAATCACCCAACTAGTCCAGCCCCCAGAAACCAACATACATGCTACACCACTGGCACTAAAGTTCTATTCCAAAAAACCAAATGCATCCTATGTTTCAAAACCACATACTAAGATGTACCCTTCATGCACCATTTTCAAAATTTTGAAACACCCATCTGTGTCCCTCACACCCTAAGCACACATAACTTAGTTGACCCCTCTCACGGGTCACCCTAGAAAATTATATGATATTAACACCCAAAGTTGGAGTCATGTCAAGAAGTTCATTAGGTACAACCACCCAAGGTATACAACTTCTCATAGAAGGCCTAAAATAATGGGGAACTAAACATGCACCCATCTCATCATCACATGACATCATAAAAAACACCCTCCTTTATGATATCGTACCATAAATGTGTCACATACCGACAAAATGCCCATGAATATGGAACTTGTCCTCTCTAAGAATCTATACATTTGGATTATCTCTTAAGGACTCATACATATTACCATCCTAAAACAAATCCACTCACAAGGGTCCAAAAACATTATACTCACATCATGATGACCCACCAGGGTCACTACACCAACCATACATGAGTACCACACTAGCGTCCTCACCTTCGAGCATCTCACTGTAGATCCACATAACCTTCCATCATAATGAAATTCATAAATCACTCACTATCAAGCCTATAACATGTGGATTCTATGTGCATATCATGATACAAAAGATACTTATTACCTATATAGGTCAAGATTCAAATCCAAACTAGAGGTTTCTTTTCAATAGCTAGGATCCATAAATCCATAATAAATCATCGCATCTAAACAACATATGCATCACTAAAAGTGAAAATCACATACAACCATAACATCAGAAACCAGAACAACAATCCCAACCATTATAACCTAGACTTCCTATCAGAATAGGTGTTCCTAACACACAATCCCGGTATCCATAAAATTATTTGAAACATACATATATATCTTGTGTCCTAAATCCCCAAATAGTAAATAATAATAAAGTAAACCCCTATGATTCCATTTGTAACATCTTGTCCCAGGTTCCACTACACCGGTGCCCCAATCTGGACTGCCACATGACCTCAAGTGCACTTCCTCATTTTCCAAAGGCTTTAGACTAGTATCGGGGGTCTAAAGTGGAACTGTGAGGAGACTATACCCCCATATCAAAGTGCACAACCAAATATAAGTAACCAAACATTATACACATCATAGTATGCATAAAGAATAAATAAAATGAAATTGAAACATGTGGTAATAGAATGAAATTCAATAAAGTCCCAAACAACCATAACATACATATAACCAACCGCCCACTGGGCTGGATATAATACATACTGAAGTAAATGAAACTAAAAAAAGATCCAAAAAATCACTAAGCTAAACCAATCCAGTCACCTGATATCAATTGAGAAATCCTACTCGATCATCCAACACTCAATGTGGGACTTATCCCAAACCTATGTGTTTAATAAACATGTGAAATCTTCATAAGTACCCAAGTGAAATGGTGGCCTGAGAAGGGCATGAGAAAAAATTAGTATTCCACCACCAATGGTGCCTAATGAAAACAGAAGTTAGTGAAACTGTGCATGTTGGAAAATAAATAAATGTCGACAATAAGGTAAATAAAATAGATTTATTTGTTTTAAAAAAGATATTAAATTAGTCACTTTTATCCTTTATTCCAAAAATTATCCATTACTAACAAATCTCCCCAACCTAATATGATATTCTATTCCATATATCACAGGGATCACTAGTTGGAAATCAAGGAGCCTTAGTCCAAGAATTCAATCGGGATCTGGTACTCCATGTCTGGTCATGCCAACCAGTAGGTCACATCTCGAAAAACAAGGAGCATCAGTCCATGAATCCAATTGGGACTCATAACGTCATGTTTAACCAACCCAACCATAATGTATAAAGTCAGGAAACATGGATCATCAGTCCATGAATCCAACTGGGACATAGAAGTCCATGTATGACCATCCCAACATTGATATACAACACTATGTCCATACCCATAGTGCTATGAGCATTATTCTTTCCCTCGAATAACAATGGTGCATCAAGGAACCTAGAGCATCCATATGGATATTAAAAATTGGGGAGTGGAGCTTCATTCCAATATCAAAAAACCATTAGTCACAGATCAAAAAACATAGACCATGAGTCCATGAATCCAGCCAGGATTCAACTTTACATGGGTAATCATCCCCAACCATTTCATTATCTATTATTATGATTTCTCTCAACATTTCCATAACCCATTACCTTCATCACATTAAACCAATTTCACAATTAAAACATTTAACATGTTATCCATATAACACATTCATTAAATATTCTATAAACCATTTAAAAATCAACACACCCATTTTTACCATTTCCATTTCCTTTCTAAATCACAACATTAAACAAGCTCACAAGGTACCTTTAAACTAATAAATATATCAAATAAAACCTAACCCCTTTCAAATTCCATCAATACCAAACCGAACATTCTATTTAAAAATTAGAAACAACCCTTTAAAACATGTGTCTTTCCCTTTTAAAACAAAACTATTTCCAATACCTTCATATTCCATAAAAACCATTTTAAGAGTCACCACATTACCATTTCAAATAAAAATTTAAAATCAATTTAGAACCCATTTATAGTCTCCTTGAGGTCAGCACCTCATTTTAGTATAAGAATCATTTCAAAACATAGTTTTCCCCTTTAACATCCAAAAACGGATCAAAACCTAACAGACGCATTCAAAACCACTTCAAAATTATCATGAACAGTTTCATAGAAAACCATCATATAAAATATTCCACTTCCAAAGATTGGAACACTCTGTGGGTGGGCATAGGTCTAGTCTCATATCACCATAGATCCAAAAAGACTCGTTGATAGTCAAAAGTATCCATCTAAAGACAAAATAAATTTTATAAAATAAGGGATCAATAATAACACACATGGGATCTAAGAAATATACTAAAATTCACATATAAAACAATTATTAAGACTGAGGTTAAATATATTATACCTTATACCTTATTATAAAATATTTCCATTATGTTTCCAAAACATGGTGGCCTCGCCAAGGTCCATCCAAGCATCATCTAAACCTCTCAGCTCACAATTAATCTTTTCACGATCACCCAAGATCTAATCTTACACCCAAATACAATAATTAATTAATTTTAATATATTTAATTAATTAATTAAACAAAACTACACTTGTAATAAATCCATAAAACTCAGTGGTTTATCATGCCACACTAAAACAAAGATAACCACTCACTGAATTCCCATGACATAATCCCCACCACATTCCGGAGAAATCCCTAAGAGAATATACTAAAGAAACAATTAATTAAATTAAAACATTAGGAAATACCCTATAAAAATAACTATGTTAACAAACCTTAACAAAACACCACGCAATGATGTGAAGAATCCATCTCAGGATATCCTCTTCCAAAGCCGACCAAAATCCCATTGAGAAGTGGATGATTCCACCATGAATTGGTGAAATATTCAAAAATACCTAAATTGGAGATCCCCAAAATTAGAGATAAGTAGGAATAAGAATATAGGAAACCACCAAAGGAGGATAACTCACCTCAAACACCAATAAACCCCCATGAATACACCACAAAATCAAGGGAGTTAATAGAAGGAAGGGGTTTTGGAACCACTGGGATGGTGTACCTGGAAAGGGGGGAAACAGGTAGAGGTTTAAAACCTAGAGGGGGAATTTTGGTAAAATCCAAATTTTTAATGAAATCTGTGTAGTCACATGGTTTGGTCTCATGGTTTTCCAAACCATTACCCAACCATGTGGTTTTCTCTATCCAAGGTCGCCACTTGCATAGTTTGGACACACAGTTGGCCAAAACATGCAATAAACATGCACTCCCCTAATATCCAACACCCTATATTTGCATGGTTCCGCTACTTTGTTTGACCTGCTATAAACCAACCTTACTATCAGCGCTTCCTCCCCTCTACCTCAAGGTGCGCAGTTTATCTGAAACTATGCATAGACTGTGATCCATGTCTCAGAACCCCCTATGCCTTTCATCATTTCTCCTTTATCCTCAAATGTTTTAACCCAAAACATGTTCTAACTATGAAACTCAACAATTTGTAGTTAAAATTAAACTAAAAACCTCCTAAAAATCATGGTGCCATATGGTTTCTCCTAATCTGTGTACACCAAACTGTGTACCCATTTCAAAGAACTCCAAAACCCATTAAACATAACCCAAATCCTCAAAAACTCACCTAATCACCTAAGCAAAATCCTGAGACTCATTAATCCACCCAAAACAACTCTTTAAGGCATTCAAACTCTTGGAACTCCATTATATGCCTCAACTCAAGATTTGACTTGTCCTGTAATGAATATTCAAATTCCCTATAAACTTTTGACCCATCTAGATGAAGGATCTTACACTTGTACTTACATGAATGGTATGTAGACTTGTGTATTCATGGTAGGTAGTGGAAGGCCTCTATATTAGATTCAATATTACCATAGTAAAAATCATTATAGATAGGAGTTATTTTCCATGTTAGGTATATAAAAAACTTGTGGTAAGCTCATACAATTTCATGTGAACATAAAGAGGAAGAAGTGTTCTATCATGAATGGAAAAAGGAATTTTCAAAACTAGTTTGAGGAAGGATATGGGGAGATAAATTTAAGGAAGTGTTGTGATGGTAGAACTAGAAATATTGAGTGGTGTTTCATTATTCGTATAGTGTCACACATACATAAGGAGTCGTGATGATGGGATGAGAAGGATTTGGGACACATGTTAGCGCTAGTATGAATATTGGTGTTTCTATGAAGATAGAGGAAAGGTGGAATTATAGAGGTTTTGTGTGGATTATGTTGTGTGTTCAAGTAGTTGTGGCTGATACGAAGCTTCATGCATGGTAAAGGATAATGCGCATGTGAGATTTTGGATGTTGTTGAGGACTGTCGACGATGTTGGATGGGGAAGACAAGATGCTAGTGATTGGGAGATGGAGATGTTCTAGTAGCTGAGAAGAAGATAAAGTGTAAAACCAAAAAATATAAATATATTATATATTTCAAAATATATATATATATATATATAACCATTAAAATAAATATATATAAAAAATAAAACAAAGCAATTATTAAACAAAAATCTTATGAAAAATATTAAATTTAGAATAGGATATAAAAGATTATTAAATAAAAAACTTATATTTAAAACATATGATATATTATAAAACAATTCAAACAATAACATGTATATAAAATAATTATTGTATTGAATGGGATAAAAACTATTAAGCAAAGAATACAAGAGATGGCAATTCACAAAGAAATATAAATATCCAAAACAATTTGAATTTTAATTAAATGGGAGGAAATTGTAATTTAACAAAATAAAAATATAAATCTATTAACATACATATTCAAACACTAACAATATCCCCCCTTTTTAAAATTAAAAAACCAAACTTTTATTTAAATTTACAAAAAAAATCAATTTTTGAAATTTAACAAAAATCCAAAAAAATACCAATATTTTTCCTCTTAAATGTTAAGAGTATTAACTACCCATTAATAATATTTAAAAGCAGTATACATGTAAACATATATTTAAAATAGTATCTAGATTTAAAACAAGCAGTAATTATCATATTCACAAATATTAAGCTCCAAATATCCCTAGTTCATACTCCATCTTCTCAAATCTGATAGAATTTAATGGTTTAGTTAATATGTTCGCAAGTTTTTTTTAATTGGAAGAAATTATAAGTAGATATCACCTTTATTTACATGATCCCTCAGAAAATGAAATCTAACATATATATGTTTTGTTCTACAGTGTTGTAGAGGGTTTTTATAAATTATAATTACACTTGAATTATCATAGATGATAGGAATTTTATCAAAATTAATATTAAAATAAAAATATAGTTTGTTTTATCTAAATAATTTTCAAACAAAAACAAGAAATAGAAACATATTCAGACTCAAATATAGATAGTGAAACTAATATTTTTTTCTCAAAACTACATAAAATTAAACTTTTATCTAGAAAATAACACATAACTATTGTTCTTTTTCAGTCAATCCTATAACCTACAAAGTAAGAATCAGAATAAGATGATAAACAAAATAAATTCTGATTATAATAAAATAATATAGTTCTTTCAGTACCCTTAATATATCTAATTACTCTCTTATCTAATTTAATATGACTTTCCTTAGGGTTGGACAAAAATCTATCACATTAACAAATTTAGAACATTATATCTTGTCAAAATGTAGTGAGATACAATAAACTGTCTATAATGCCTCTATAAAGTTTAATATCAAATGAATTTACATATTCATTTGAGTCCCAATATGGGATTTTTACTCCCTGGTGTTTCCATAGTCTTACTATAATCAAGACAAAACCTTTCAACAATCTCTTTATAAAACATATCTTTATTTAATAAAATACCATCTTTTTTATGATTAATTTGTAACAAAATAAAAAAAACTAAATTATATTATTAATCTCATGCAAAATTCACTTGAAATTAGTTTATAAAAATCATTACACAATGAATCATTTGTTGAACCAAATATTACATCATTGATATAAATTTGTATAATTTTTGAAATTCTCTTTATAAACAAGGTTGGATCAACATTTCCTTTAAAAAAATTAAATTAAAAATTGAGTTAGTCTTTCATACCAATCTTTAAGATATTTCTTAAGACCATATAAAGCTATACTAATTTTAAAACATGATTTGGAAATTTTTCATTTTCAAAAATTGGGGGATGTTTCATATAAAATTCCTCATAAATCATTCAACTCAAAAATTCACTTTTAATATCCATTTGAAATAATCTTTTTATTTTTAGAACAAGCAAAGTCTAATAAAATTCAAATTGCTTCCATCCTAGAAACATGAGAAAAAATAATCTTCAAATTCAATTCTCTCTTTCTAGGAATAACCATGAGTAACTATTCTTTAATTATTTTTAACCATTTTTCTATATTCGTCTAACATATTACAAAAAATCCATTTTGTTTATATTATCAGTTTATCTTTTAGTAATTCGAAAAAAACCATAATTTATTTCATTCAAGTTTATTTAATTCATAATGAATAGAATTTATCTAATTTTAATCAATTAAAGCATTATAAATGTTAATAGGAACAAAATATGTAATAAAAGTAGAGTTTTCACAGTAAAGTAAAATAGATTTTATGGTCTGTATACAAGATTTTATATTTCCAATTACTTTTTCAATAGGATGACCATTAAGTGATTTCCAATGTTTAGTATCAGTTTTAGAAGAGATATGCTCCCCCTTAGTTAATGAATTCTCATTTTCTCATTCATTATCTTTTCTAAAATTAAATTCCATAAAATCATCATCATCTTTTATTGAATCAGAATTCTTCTTGTAACCAATACTTTCATTAAACTTAACATGTAAAGACTCTTAAATAACTAAAATTCTATTACTGAAAACTCTATATTATTTTCTTTAATGGGAATATCCTAAAAATATCCCTTCATCACTTTTAGTATGAAATTTTTTTAAATTATCTTTTTTATTTAGGATAAATAATTTGCAACCAAATACCCTAAAATATCCAACTTTAGGTTTAAACCCTTTAAACAGTTTATAAGGTGTATTATTTAAAAATGGACCAACAAAAACTCTATTTAAAACTTGAAATTTTATATTTATAGCTTCTATACATAAATATCCAGGCATATTAAATTTTATAAGTATTGATCTATACATTTATCATATTAATCTATTCTTTCTTTCTATCATGCTATTTTGTTGTGGTGTCCTAATGGCGTAAAAATAATGGTTGTATCCATATTATTCAAAAATATATTAAATTATAAATTAAAAAATTCACCACAGTTATCATTTATGAAAGATATTATTGATATATTTTTGAAGTTTTGAATAATTTTACATAAAGACCACAATTTAATTAAAATTTCATTTTTATGTTATAAAAAATAAATACAGATAAAACTATTATAATCATATTCTATTACAAAAACAAATATCTTACCTCCAAAACTAATATGTTTCCTTAATCTAATTAATTTATGGTATAAAATTTCTAAGTGTCTATTAATACTAAAATCATTTATCAATATAAACCCTTCTTAGTTTTTCCTACCCTTTAAATAGGAATTACACATAACGTACTTACTTGTATGTAATTTTTGCAATAATATTACAAGTTCAATATTTGTAAGTTTGTGAAATAGTTTGATGTTTGTATTTCCAAGCCTCTTATCTCATAGAATTTCATTTTATTCTATAGTATTTAAACACTTAACCTTTTGTTTGGTTATATTATAAAAATCAATAATGTGAACATTCAATTTTCAATTTGTAGAAGATAAAACAGGTTTATTTTTTAGAACTGTACATTTATCATTTTCAAAAATTATATTTAATAAATCATCACAAATATGTGTTATACTTATTATATTGTGTTTTAAACCATATACAAATAATAATTTTGAAATAATAATAGTTTTAGAAAACCCAACATCACCAATACCTTTAATTTGGCCTTTATAGTTGTCTTCAATTGTGGAAAGGCCACTATCACATGAATTTAAGGATTTAAATTTATAAATAACACCTATAATGTTCTTAGATAATCCATTGTCTAAATACCATGATTATTTGAGATTCCTAAGGCATATTTTCTATAATTAAACAATCAAATGGAGTGTTTTGGTACTCATGATAACTTGGGTCCAACTGTATTTGAAAGAGAATATTTTGGAACCCAAATTGATTTAAATAATTTATTAGTGGGATGTATATAAAATAAATATATATCAATAAATGCCTTTGTATTTCCAAATGACTATGTAAATCTCAGTAAACATTCATTTTCATAATATCCTTTCATTGTATATTTAAAATATATTACACTATAAATAATTACTTTAAAACTCTTAACAAAGTTTATATTATTTATTATTGGTGATAAAGTGTTATAAGAAAAACCATTTTTTTAGTGTTTAGTTTCATCAGTTACATAATATTATCATAATAATTTTTACCTTAAACAAATTTAGATAAACTCCCTTTAATATTTACAAAATCCTTTTTCAAATTCATATTATCTTTTTGAATAATCTCTAAATAATTATAAACTTTCACATAAGAGCCAAAATTTGTGTTTTTAATTTTCTTATTTCCTTGATTAAGTTTCTTACATTCATTTTAAAATTTATTTAAATCATCCAAAATATAATTAAATCTTCTTTATTGACCTTTATCATTCACTTATATAATATTTTTAAGTTTTTCATCTTAGTCTTTTAGTTTTAACATTTATAAATCATAATTATCTTTTGATTTTTCATTTTAGGAAACACAAATATTAAAATTTTCACAATCTATTTTAATTTTATCATTTTCTTTAATCGATTTATTATTTTAACTTTTTATATTAGTATATATCTCAATTATCCTAACTATATCATTTCTTAATTATTCATTTTCTTTAAGTAGTTGTTTGGATTTAGAATTAACAGACTCAGAATAAAAACTTGAATCAAAATAGGTTTCCTTTTCATTTTCAAAAATAGAATTATGATCTACATTATAAAGAGTAATTAATTGAGTGAAAATATAATTTGTTACCTCACACTATACACCCATCAAAGAAAGGTTCCTTATATCATGTTCAGTTCCCGAATCACTACTAGAATTTGAACTGTCTGAGCAGTCCCAACCTCCAAAAAAATATTTCTTTTCTTTATTATTTTCTATTTTTATTTATTTTGATTTTTGAATTTGGTTTATTCAGTATTAATGTGAGAATTCTTCCCACACTAATAACATTTAAATTTTGAAACAATATTATTATTATTATAATTACCTTTCTTATAATCCCTTTTAAACATTCTTCTGAACTACCTCTTTCCACATTTTTTTCAAGAACATGAAAATCTTATTACTAAATTTATCCATCTATTTTTCACTTTCGGTGAAATCAAATTTGTAGATTTTATAGATTTTATTAACATTATAATTAAAAGTTGTACCATTTTTTAGACTCCACGTCAGCATTTTTTAATTTCTAACTCATACTGTAGCAAATATATTATTAATTCATCTAAGTTATACTCATTAAAATTATTACTCTCATCGATGGACACCTTCTTTGCATCCAATATTTTTGGTAGAGCTCTCAAAACTCTTTCAATGTTATCTATGTTATCTAGTACTTCTCCAAGAGCAATCATACAGGTTGTAATACCTTAAAAACAATGGAACATCTGGTTCAGTAACACTTTATCTCCTATATTGATGTCCTAGTATTTTGATCAGATCATTCCTATCTTGGTTCTCTTGAGATTTTCTATCCCATAGTGAGTCACTTGAAATATTCTCTAAATATCATGTTTTTTCATAAAAGGTAAAACATATCTACAGACACTTCTTGTAGAATAGTAAAAAATATTTTTAACTTTATAATATAAAACATATTTTACCATATCATCACCTATAAGTGTATCTATATCAACTTTGTGTAGCTCATATGGCTTCTCTATGATAGTTTAATGATCCACACTTAACTTTTTCAAGTAGTTTTTTATTCTGTCTTTCCAGTATCCATAGTCACTTCCATCAAAAAATGGGGGCTTTGTGGAATACATTGATCATTGGAATTGAAACCTTATATCTTATAGAACTAAAAATTTATTCCTTAGACAATTAAGTATAGTATTATTAGGTTATCACAATGTTAAAAATAAACAACATGGTAACTAACTAATCAGATACCAACCTCTAATACCAATTTTTGGATCATACTTAAAGTCAATAATGGATAAAGGTTGGAGGTGATTTATTGTTTAAAAATGTAAAGAAACAAATAAATCATATATTTATTAATTAAATAAAATTCTTTAAGTGTTGTGTTCATGATATGTGGTAAAGAATAAAGAAAATAAAAGAACACATATACTTTATAGTGGTTTGGATAACCAAAATCCTAGTCCAGTCATCAACCATCTCTAATATATGGTAATATTTTTACCCACTAATAAAATATCCTTTAGAGGCATGAGAACTGTTATAGACTCTTCATTTTAAAAATACCCAGAAGAATAACCCAAAATTTTAACAGGAGTCTCTAACATTGTATATGAACTGACTTGTGTTCATGATTCACAAACCAAAACATCCTTTTGAATGGTGTAACAACTAAATATATGAGAGTTTATTTTGATTAGAAAAATAATAAAGTAGACATAAATAATTACAAATAAATAAAGAATTATTACACAAAGAAAAATAAATATTAAGAAAAAAACTAATAAATACTTGATGATAAAAATGTTGATGTTTAATGATCTTTATCACATCAGCGGGGATAGTATAGTATAAGTTTCTTCATGATCATTTTAAGGAAAATAAAAGTCCCAATAATAACTTCATCATGTATCAAGAAGATCATTATTGCCATAGCAATTTCAAATTTCATCAAGATTCAAAGTAGAAGCTCTTACATTGTATGCCTTGATCACTCATTATCAATGAATCACCAATGATCATCATTGATATCTTATAGTGGGAATTTCCTAATCTAATCACCACCTTATAGTGGTTAGAATCATTTAAAATAATGAAATAGGTCATTATCTTTTAATTCTAATGTGTGATTAATAATAATATTTACTCACTTTCATTTCTGAAAAAAAATATTTAAAAGAATTTCTAATATATTCATTAAAATAGATGAGTGTATTTAAAAAAATTAAAACAATTAATAATTATCATGTAAAAATTAATTACATGAATAATTCAAAAATAATAATAATATACCATGAAATGAATAATATGATCCTTATTATTTTCAAAATAATTTATATGATAATTTTAATTTTAAAAAATATTAACATATTCAATATCACATTTATTTATTTTTCAAATTAATAAAATTGTTAAAACATTATAAAAAAGTTATAATAAGTATTTTTTTTAAATGACACTAAATAAGAGTTTCGTAAGAAAATACAGTTCATAAAAAAATAAATTATGTGATATACTAATCGTGTGAGGCACAAGCCTCACGGTCAGTATACTTATAGTGCATGCGCAATTAGTATATTGATTGTGTGATAAAAATGTTTGTTCATTTAGTTTAAAAACCATGTGAATATTTTTTATGTATAGGCGGTTGAAATGTTCATGTGGTCAATATGAAAAAATAAAAAATATCACATGTAGTTAATATAAAATATAACAAGAAAAATATATTTCAATTAGTCGTAAAGAATATTTTTTTTAGTAGATTAAATAATATTTATGTGCAGTAAAAAAATTAATACTCATATTCACTACTAAAAATTAATTCATGGTAGGTAGTTTCATGGTTTTTATATAAATACCACTTCATGGTGGGTTCTTAAACAACTTACGATAGGTAGTAATTGTTTTTATAGTAACTAAAAAACTTATCACAGTCTCTTAAAGTTGGATTCAAGGTAAATTTCACTTCCATGAATGGTGATTAGACTTATTTCTTCATGTTAGGTAGTGTAATGCCACCATAGTACCTTCACTCTACCCACGGTAACCTTTATGATAGGCAAGAGGCACTAGCCATGGTGGGTTCAATAAAAAACTCCCAGTAATCTCGTGTGATGTTGTTCAAAGATGAAGGGGAAAAAGATTTCTTTTGTGAATAGAGAAAGGATGAAACCTAACTATTTTGATGAAGGATATGGGAAATTAAATGTGAAGATGTGCTTCAGTGGTTGGACTAGAAAGTTTGAGTGGTGTTATGATGTCCACATGGTGTCGCTTATGTAGAAAGTAGTTTCACTACCGGGATGAGAATGAGCTGGGATAAATGTTGTTGTCATGTATGAATGTTAGTGTTTCAGAGAAGAAGAAGTAGTGGAGGAACTATCTAGGTTTTGTGTAGATGTTCTAACTCATGAAACCTATTTTAAAGATTCATGCTTGGTCCTAGAGGAAGCATATATGAGATGTTGGATGATACCAAGGACTACTGATGATGTTGGATGGAGAAGATGAGTTGTCAATTCTTAGGAGATGGAAATTCACTGGTATCCAAGAAGAAGATGAATTTTAATGATAAAACAAATATATAAATGTATTATATATTCTGATATATATGTGTGTGTGTGTGTTTGTGTGTGTGTGAATATATATATAACCATTAAAAATATTTATGAACTCAAAAAAATAACACAACTATACTTATTAAACAAAAATATTATGAAAAATATGAAACATAAAATAGGATATACAAGATTATGAAATAAAATACTTATTTTTATAACATTTGATATATTATAAAACAATTCAAACAATGAAACATGTACAAAAAAATGATTGCATTGAATGGGATAATAAATCTTAAGAAAAAATACAAGTGTAACAATTCACAAAAAAAAATATGAATGTTTTTAAATATTTTAATTTTAATTAAATAGGATAAAATTATAATTTAATAGAATAAATTATTAAATTACTAACATACATGTTAAAATACTAACAATAGTGAGGGTATATAATGGTACGGTGAGGAGACTACCATTTTTATCATAGTAGAATCACATCAGTATAATAAATGTGGAACAACATAATGTAGATCATCCAAATATAATAAACAGACATGCATAAACTACATGTATAACCATATCTAGGAACATATAAAAAAATGGTTTCATGTAATGATGCTACAAAAATGGGGGACACAAGGGGAAATGGGGAAGTAGACATATACAAAGCATGCTACTCAAACTAGAAAAAAATATTAAAAGATATCTCTAATGGAATCATGAGATCAAGATCAATCCTCTACTCTTGTACTCCATAATAGTATATAAATCAATCATCCATAGCTAGGAACTTTTCATTATCCCTACCTGCATCCAGGAAGTCTATCAGGGCAGTAATTAGCAGCACGATCATGGGGTGAGTAAAACTTAGTAGGCCACTACCAATAGTGTTTATAACTATTCAGTATACGAATATATATAATGAAGTAGTGTGTTGGTAATAATAACTAAACCAATAAATGAAGTGAATAACCCATGTCATTTTGAGTTCCCCTAGGACACTTGTTTGATACCACTTACTCCATACTAACCGATAATATCTCTGAACATACATTGTTTTATAATCAATACAGAACATCATGTCCATTTATCCCAATAAGTAATATGGATATTCTTTCCCAATAATTCTATATATACAATACGGAAAATCATGTACATTGATATAGATAATCACTATGGAATTTCATGTCCATAAATATATATATATATAATATGAAACGACATTTCCATTAATTATATATAAACAATATGGAACATCATGCCCATTTACTCCAATCAAACAATAAGGAGTATCATGTCCACCACGAAATTCAAGCAATATGTTATCTCATTTATTTAATAATATAATCAAGTCCAAGTTGTAAAATAAACTCTATTTAATCAATTCCATTCATCATTTTAATTATACAACTAATGAGTAATAAGAAGGGTCCAAGTATAAAAAATACTTTCCACTACTTCATTTAACTATGCTCAGGTGAAACAGACTCACCATTCACCCTCTTAAGTCATTTATAAATATTTGTGTGGTCCATTAAAATATTCATATCACATACATTTCATTAATTTTCTTAATTAAACTCATTAACAATGGACTTTTCAATACAACTCATAGGTGGTATAATCTCAATCCATAGGTTAATATGTGTTAAGGGTTTATAATAAACACACCCCAAGGGAGTGGTTCTAATTTATTCATACAACCCTCATGGTATCAATTTAGTTCACAATGGATAACCAATTTAAGTTTTAACTTTTTAATTAATTAATTTTACATTTAGGAGATGACACACATAAGGTCTAGTGCACAACACAAAAATGAATAATATAACCCACTATAATTTTAGGGAATATATGTATACCACATACCTTATCTTGGAAGTATAATCCTCAGCTAATATCAAATTTTTATTTGGGATAGAGTGGAATAAATCAAATAAATAGACAAATGAATTGAAAATAGGGCATATTAGCTTGCACATATTTTAGAATTTCATACAAAAAAATAAATAGATAAAGGAAGAAAGAGTATTTAAAGCTTATTGATATCTATGTAAAATGATGAATGAAGATGATTCTGACACCGTATAAAATTGATCCCTCAAATACTAGGAGAGGATATGGAGGAGTTTCCAATGGAGGAGGATATTGTGTGTTTGATGAAGGATAAAGAAAGTTATAGGTTTAAAGGAAGCAGGGGAGAAAATATAATTTCAACTTTTTTTAAAGGGAACACGGTTTGGCCGCACTATTTCCAAAATTGTGCACCAAACGTGTTCCACCACTTTCCATATGGAACACCCCTTTGCATAGTTTTAGTATGGTTTAAAACCCATGAAGATCACTTGAATAACATGATTGTAGCTTTTCACATGGTTGTTCAACCTACCATACATGGTTTTTCAAACTGTACTTATCTTTTTTGGGTCCTCACAGTTGAGTTATATGGTTAGTACTAACCATGCACAAATCATTCACCACATCATGTTTCTCCAAAAACTAAAGATTTGGGATCCATAAAATCCCAAGATTCTCCCAAACCCATCTTGAGACTCTTAGGAAATTTTATTAGAATGAAACAAGTGTTTTAAATAGAAAAGTGACGGATTTGTACCTCTATAAAAATTTGGGATGCTACAACCTCCCCTTCTTAAAACAACTCATCCTCAAGTTTCTCTTCTGAGGGTGGTTGAGCATTATCTTAGAATAGTCCTAGATATTGTCTGCATACATTGAACTCTCTATTCTAGGTAAAATCATGAAAATGATTGTGATTCCTTAACACTCAAACTAGTGGAAATGACATTCAAAAATGCTTTGATCCATGATACACACCAGATACTCCGGAAAAGAAGAATCAACATCCAATTCCACCTCATCATGATGGAAAAAAAGAAAAGAGTTGGAATAGTAATGGAAAATCTTTGAAATATAAAAAATTCCAAGAATATCCATGTATATATAAGGAAGGGTTATCTAATAAGCCATTTTTTCAACCCTCCCCCAAATTTCTAAGGTGAGACGAACTTAGGCGATAACATACCTTTCCACCTAAACTATCGATTCCCCAGTCTAGTCGAAACACACAAGAATACCTGATCCCTGACCTCAAACTCTAGAGTTCATCAATGATGATTTTCATAATACTTTTTCCTAGACTAATTAATTTCCATATGCTTCCTAATAAGATGTACCTACACTGACATCTCCTGAATGAGACATGGTCCCATTAGAGTTTCTATTTTTTCCTCTAACCAACATAGGGGTGAACCAAACAACCTACCGTATAGGGCCTCATATGGATCCATATTTATAGTATCTTGGAAAATGTTATTCTAATTGAACTCAAGAATATTTAAATGTTTCTCTTAAGAACCTCCAAAATAAAAGACCTATACTCAGATAATGTCTTTGATCTTGTATCATATGATCAGACTATCCATCAGTCTATGGGTGATAGGTTGTACTTAGAAGTACATGTGAACCCAATGCCTTATGTAACCCATTATAGAACCATGAAGTAAAGTGAGCATCCCTTTATGATATAATAATATATGGAAATATTTAAAGGTTTATGATATCCTTAACATATAGGCTCCATATCTCATCTATTGAAATGGTCTCCCAGATAGGTAAGAATTTAGTAACCATTATTAGTCTGTCCATGATAACTCATACTACTTCAATTCCACGTGGTGACCCAGGAAAACTTGTCACAAAATCTATAGTGATGTCATCCCATTTACTCTTAGGAATGGGAAATGAATGTAAAATACTCATAGTTCACTGGTGTTCCACCTTCACCTAGTGACTGGTGGAACACTGGGTAATAAAATATGTATCACATTTTTCATCCTTGATCACTAATATTGGTGGAATAATTCATGATACATCTTGGTAATATCAATACGTACTGCCCAAATAGAGTCATGAGACTCTCACATATCCTATTATCATATTTCTGTAGACACCCAAACATTCCCATGAATGTTCTATATCTCATTCTCATCAAAAAGATGCATCATCTTCACTCTATCTAGAAGATAATAGGTCACTAATACTGATGTAATTACAGGATACACATGATGGTACTACCCCTCCAAATGAATCTTATAAAATAATTCCATCAAATATCATTCACTACTGGCATCCTAAACCGCTTGTGTCTGATTTTTCCATATTAAAGCATCATCCAATAAACTACCCTTCCCAGGAGTATAATTAAACTCATAGTCAAATTACAGTAGGTATTCAACCGATATTTACTGATTGAGATTCAATTCATGCATCATGAATATGTATTTGAGGATTTTTTTTGTCAATGTATACTAAAAACCTCTCCCCCAATAGATAATGCCTCAAATAATGCAAGGAATGAACAACTGTCACAAGATTGAGATCATGCATCAGGAAATTTTCTCATGATCCCTCTACTAATGAGACTCCTAGACCAAGAATCACACACCCTACATTATAAATTCACCAAGCCTGATACCTATTGTGTCATAATAAACTATATAACTTATTACCAACTCTGGGAGAATTAGGATTGGAGCTTACATCAACCTTACTTTCAAATACTAAAAGGTTTTATCACACACTTTAGACCATGTAAACTTAATGCCCTTCTTATTCAATCTCATAATATGTGATTCTAGGTGTGAAATTTCCTGAATAAAGTGAATATAATATCTAACTATCCCCATGAAACTCCACATATCAAATAAATTCTTGTGATTATCCCATGAAATCATGGCTCTCACCTTATCTTGGTTCATAGATACTCTTGGCTATGATATATGGTATCCCAGGAAGTGAACTTTATCGATCTAAAATTGAAATTTTCTTATCTTTGAATGCAAACTATGCTCTCTCAATATACTCAACATGATTTCAAGGTGTTTTTAATGATCATATTGAGCATGATAGTGCACAAATATATCATCCATGAAAAACACAATGAAATGATCTAGGTTCGAGTGGAAAACCATATTAATCAGAGGCATAAAAACTTCTGATGTGTTTGTGATACCGAACGACATGCCAAAATACTCATATAAGCCATATCTACTCTGGAATCTTTCATGTGGTATATCTGAGTATTATAATCATACCTGACGATATCCCAACCACGAATAAGTCATTGAGAGAACCCAAGCTCCTTGAAGCTAGTCGAAGAAATCATCTATATAAGGAATTTAATACCAGTTCTTAACTGTAAACTGGTTCAATTTTCGATAATTTAAGCATATTTGAAGGGTCTCATCCACCTTTTGGGTAAAGGGTATAGGAAAACCTCATGGTGAATTAATGAGTCTTATAAACCCTTCATCTTCTAGGTCCTCTAATGTAACACCCCGGAATTATAAAGGGTTAAATGACAAAATGATGGTGAATATAACACCCCATAATTATAAATAGTTAAATGACTACATGATATGACTCATGCTAACAAGGTGTGCCCTTTTTGGGAACCTACCTAATTAGAAATATATAGTTAATCATACTTTTCCTGGAGTAGTGGTCAGGATTGGTGACCTTATATGAATTTTTCTAGGATGAGTTTGATTGAGGATAAAGCACACTGGAAAGAACATGTGTTGACATGTGGGGACAATCATTAGTCAGATAACCTATTCAGACACATGGGTGGGCCCCTGGTAGGGGACCACATGTCTATAGCGTAATTGGTGGTACCTATAGGTCTAGGAACTGACGTCCATGTTAATGTAGGGTGTATGTGCTGTTAGTAGGGCCTAGTTGTTAAATTTGGTATCAGAGCAGTAACCCAGCCTTAAGAGTGGTGCACTGGCTAGGTTGAGATGTAGGGTCCACAATGAGGATATTGTACTCTAAAGGGGGGTTGAATGTAACACTCAAGAATTAAAAAGCGATAAAACAATGAATTATTATGGTTAATGTACAAGAACAATTATAAATCGATATTTTTTTTGAAATTACTACAATGCGATTATTGAAGGATAAATTTAAACACATGCATTGTTTTGAAATTATAAATTAAAAATTATCCTAGAAATATAAATTATCATCAAATGAGATAATTTAGATAATAATTTTAAAATTATCCAATAAAGATAAATTATCATCACATGTGATAATTTAGATGATAATTTTAAAATTATCCATGAATAGTAATTATCATCATAAGTGATAATCTAAATGATAAATTGGGAATTATTTAGGAGATATAAAACATAATTTCATGTGATATTTTAGTAAATAATTAAAAAATTATCTAAGAGAGAGAAGATATCATCATATATAATATTTTATTTATTTTTAAAATAAAATAGTTGTTTTGGTTCTAGGAAACCATTAACATACATCAAGCATTGATTTGATGACATCTCGAAACTTTCACATGTCACCTTTGACAATAATAAAACCGTGAATGGGATTTTTTAGAATTTTGAGGCAGGAAGTTCCATACCTTATTTCGCTCACATTTAAACTTGTTTCCTTGATGGTTATTTCTATTGGCATTTTGATTAACTGTGCTTATTTTTGATCGCTTGTGAGTGTGTTTGTGTGTGTAGCCCATAAAAACCGTTGTGATTCCATGAGTGATATTAGTGTAGCTTTTATCCCTATTTGATTACGATCATATGTTTTTTTGTATGCTGCTATAAACTTGTGTTGATATATTATTCCTACTTGTGTGATTTCCCTGTATATCTATTGTAACACCCCAAGGTTTTGAAAATAAATATAGAATGAAATATTATAATATAGCCATTAAAACACAACTTTTCCTCTTCAATGCTTTGAATTTCGAAAAATGGTCATCTATAGTTGTGTTCAGTAAGTCATTTGGAGTCCGATAGAACAAACTTGATTTTTTTAGTGAATAGTAACATAACCTTATGAATAGTAATATGACCCTAATGAATAGTAAATTTTATTATTATTTTATTTTCTTAAGGCTGGAAGATAATAACAACTTGGTTAAGTTTTCATTGTGATAGAGAAGTAGTTGTAGAATTAGAACTGTTAATTTTTGAATTAATTATGATTTTATTTAAAAATTAAATTAATAACATTTAGAAAATTATTTTTCAAAAATTGACTCCACTTTTGAATTCTACACGTCGAAAAATGGTAGGGGTGAATTTTTGGGATTTTTCTAAAATACATGAATTTTTCATGAATAGTAAAAATACAGTTTTGAGTTTTCAGTAGTTTAATGACATCATAATGATGTAATAAGTAAATATAAAAGTATGGTAGACTTGGGTATAGTAACTTATGACATGAAGTGTCCCAAGTGGCTTAAACCATGGGGAAATACCATGGGAAATCCCATGGTTTGGCAAACACCACTAATGAGGTGTCCCTTTGAAATTATTAAAAAATTACCTCTCTTTTTCTATAAATACCCACTCATCCATTCGTTTTATTTCATTCTAAATCAATCATCATCTAATATCTGGTGGGTTTACCTCTCTAGGAGTCGTCCCAAGTTGTCCCTAAGCCCCCAAGGTCCCATCCTTCAAGATCTAGGAGTTACTCTACAAGGTGAGGGAATCCTTCATTCTCTTCTTTAAGTCGACACTTCTTTTATGTTAGCTATTTGGAATTTCTTTCTCATATGTCGGGGTTTGATTTTATTTATTCTTATTAATTTCATTTTTATTTAAATATGATGAGATACCCTTTTTTTCTTATCATTTTATTTTATGAAATTTTAAGTGATGTCATTAGGCTTCCGAATTTTCATAAGGGATCTCTTAACTTTTCTTTTATTTTCAATTTCATCTCTTTTATTTTTCTCTCCTCACCTCCTCTTTCCAAATGATCATGGTGACTCCAGTAACATCTATATACTATATTTATATCATGTGAATGGAAGAACCATCATAATTATTCTTACTCCCTCCCTTTTATTTTATAAACAAAATCGACGTCTATAAGGTTCTGATTTATAACCTTCGTGGATGATGAAGTTTCGTTCTTCAATTTCTTCTTCATTACTGGTCATGAAACCATATTAATGGCTGAACCAGACTATAATATATGTTTTATAACCTAATTAATATTCAGGAACCAGAATATGTACATATAATTATGTTATATGACAAAACTAGTTCATAATATTCCAAATACCGCTGAATAATCAAAGTGGTGTCCATCTAATGATTCATCCTAATTCCATGTAACCAAATGATATAAATGACCATTAACAATTCTTTATGTTTATAAATAATATATATTTCCAATAATATAGATTTATAACCTTTCCACATAAACTCCATTACTTAAAAACAAGTGAACCGATTATAAAAATACTGAAAACGAACACCCTGGAACAATGAAATTCAATATAATAACTTGTCAATAAAGACATAAATGAACTAAAAAGAATTATGATAAACTAAATACATTTTTAATGGGTTCTGAAATAATTTATTAAAAAGTATAATTTCATATTCCAGGAGCTTAAGTACAAGAGTTGAACATGTTTGGATTTAAGGTAAGGGTTTCTTCATCTCACTTCCATTTTCGTGAGATTTTCCATATTCACTACAAATACTTTTGTATTGTGTATGTATACTGACCATTGATTTCACATATCATGAATATGTTTACCATCATGGTATTAATTCTATAATTTTTATATTATTAATTTTTTGGGCATACGAATCATTTTATTACAAAGTGGTAAGGGTTTTCCACCAGAACTTCGATTTTCATTCGAGATACTTTCATTGTCTAAATACCTCAATTAAAATCCTATGTATTTTTTTTTACTCCTCATATATCCTGTTTGAGTATCATATATATTTTTACAGACCAGAATCTTTTCTTATTTTATGGATAGTTACACATTTTAAAAGGAACTTTCAAAATTGTTTCAAAAATACAAGCCCAATTCAAGGGAATTTCTCAAATTCTTACCTATTTACAAGGGCACTCAATAATCTATTTTTGTAAACCATTTTCTTTATAAAATCACTCATTTTATTATGAAAATACTCTCTTACTTAGCTTCTGGTTTTATACAAAGATTTTTCCAAAAGAACTCTTCTTTTCAAAATAAAAGAGTATTTATCTCCAGAATTGCTTAATGATTTTATAAGAGTGTTTTCAATTAATTCAACACTCTTGTTGATTCCATGGTATTATTGGGTTTAATCATTTATTAATTAATCTTCAATATTTGATTTAATGTTTTATTACTAACTATATTGTGGATAATCTATCCTAAAACCATTCACCATATTATTCTGAATGGTTAGTGTTTTGTGTTTAATGATTGGGGAAAGATAGTTACATTTCATATGATAGTTTCAATATGAATGTATATGTTGTTTATGTTTATCCCCTCTCATATAAGGAATTCATTGGACTTATTATGTGATGGGTGGGGCCCTCCTTATCCCCTCGATGCATCGGTAGGTCTCATGAGACAAATAGATATGGAATTGGCTGAGGCCTTTCCCAGTGTGATATGGATTTTGGTCGAGGCCTTAATCACTATATTTCTTGGCCGAGGCCATGAAAAAATGATTCATAATGTCCGGAATATGAACTTACCTCATTATGATGCTAGTATTTGAATTTCATGTGGTTATTTGACTAGTAGAATTCCCATGATTATGTTTTATTATGGAATTATTTATTCAGCTCATATTTCTGCCATAATGTGTTCAAGTTCATTATTGGAGGCATGTGTTTCCAATTATTCACCATGTATAATGTTTATATTATCTTCCATTGTATTTCTTACTCTTACTGAGTGTTTGATCTCACCCCTTTCTTATGTTTAATTTTCTCAGGATATGAAGAAATAATTTATGAATTACTTACAAGCATAATCTAGGAGACGTGATGTTTCTAGTGGAATAAAATAGTGTTTTTTTCCTTCATGTTGTAATGATAAACTTATGTATGTAACTTGTTTCCAATAATACTAAAATACTCGGTCTTTAGAGATTCGTATTCCTTGTATGTATGCCAACGTAATCAAACAAGGCATTGATTCTAGGCAACTGGGTTTGGGTCCTTATAGTTGGTATCATAGGAAGTTTAGTAGAATACTTGGAAACTAGATTTAGAAAAAGAATAATTATGGAAGAGTCCCTAATTTAGTCTTTGAGGATATACATACAATAACGTCCTAGTATTTTGGTAAGGAATAGATTATATGGATCTTTCAAGAAATACATCCCTATCTGGATACGAGTAGGTAGAGGCGGCTTTGGCACAGATGTTTCTAGGGGTAAAACCCGAAAACACCACTTTGAGCTAGACTCGAACGGGAACTATTGCATGACAACGGGCCTTGCTACACTCTTGGTTATGACACTCCTGGGAGATATGATTAGGATAATTCACATTTTCCTTACAATCCATTATGAAGGAGTTTAATGTAAATATTCCTCAAAGAACAACAGAAAAGTTCTAATAGAGAGAATTATTCCATTAGTTTATGTGCTATTATACCATGACCAAATATAAGAGGAAACAAAAATAGTTAATTTATTATGTGATAACAATGACCAAAACTTTTTCCATATAGATGTTTTAATGAATTTTCTGTAGAGAAAGTTACATGATTGAGAAAATTTCAAAACCCTATTTTCTTGGTATATTTTTAAATATGTAATTTTTAATAAGTTTTTTATGGAATGGTGAGATTTAGGAAGAACTGGGAAAAGTTTTGGTAAAACTGCATGATTTATAAATTGTATAAATAAATGTGATAATACTTTGATTGGGATAAATAGCCCACATGATTAGGGAAACATGGTTGGGTCACAACCTAACTCTACCAATGCTCCACATGGGTGGGCCAACTATGCTAGTAATTCAACTTCTCAACCTCAACCCAAAATAATGGATATCTACAGGTTTTCCCATTTATCATCTTAAAATAAAGAACAACCCTTGGATGGTATTAAACATTCTATAATCATCCTGCATGCACAACACATGGGAGTTCACTCAAGAGTCATGTGGGGTATCCATGCAGCATCCCTTAGTTTTACTAGATGGGGGATGCTCATAGGGTATCATGGGATCTCCAATTTGAACACAAGAAGTTGTGTTGTGCTCTTTTTAAACCCTATAACCTAATTAAACATTTTTTTGGTACCTCTTGGAGAATTTTTATAGTTAAATTATACCTGATACTTTTTAATAAAGTTTTTAAGTGTTCACTATCTTATCGAGGTATGGAATTTTTTTATAGATCTTGGTTATGATGTGGAAACTCTATATGATTATTTACCTAAGGGGAAACCATATATTGGGTTTTTTGTTTTTTTATGGGAATTCACCATAATCCATTTATAGGTAATGAATCACTGGGGATGATTTTATTGATGATAATATACCTGGGTATTTGTTTTCTTTTTCTCACCCACTACATTGGGTTTGAGATAAACCAAATGTTGAGGTGCTACTCTATAATGAGACTAGTGTTTCCTTTTATGGGATTTTCTTTGTTATATTTTTAGGATATGTTATTTATGAAATTTTGGTACCACTTATCTTTTAATGGATGAGGCTAAAAAGAAATACTTATGGTTATATCGCATATTTTGACTACCACCCACACACATGAAGGGAGAGTTCCAAAATTCTGTTGAGGGATACATGCTATAATATATATCTGGAATGGATCAAGTGATACAACTTGTTACCCCTTCCTAGGAAATGGAGGTCCAGCTTGACCAAGTAGATGAATGATTATAAATATTTGTTATAGGAGTCCCCTAGTAGGACATTGTGCATGGGGGATTTTATTACAATATTTAAGGTGTGCGTTACACACACACAAACTTGTGTGTGTGTTTATATATATATAGAGAGAGAGAGTGTGATTTTAGTGAGATATGTTTACATTAAATATGAAATGAATCATAGATAAGGATGTTGACATTGATGGGATTGGTTTGTGGGTTTTATATACACTATTTATATTGATCATATACATGGTTATTAGTTTTACATGAGAATCCACTCATTTCATGGGATGACTATATTAAGTATTAAATCTCACCCCTGTATATGCACTTGCACATTTTTTCTCCCATTTACATATAAATAATCAGATGTAGTAGGCGTTTCTTTGAGATGAAAATAGCTTGTAGGGACTTTTTGTGGAAGTTTGTTGTAGAGTGTGTTCAATGTGAACACACATGGTATCTCTTATTTTAAGCTTTATTTTATATTCATTGTTCAGTTTGGGAAGTTTACTTTGGTCTTTTTATGAGGAATAATTATTGTATTTTATTTTGGTAATTTAATAAATTCATGAATGTTTTTATTTTATATATTTGGATGTTTTTATTTATTGCATTGTGGATGAGGTTTTATGATTAACAGCTGAAAGGTTCATTAAATGATGATATCCTCAATTTTATGTGTGGATACCTTCAGTGTTAGTCACTATCTCATGACCTAGTGGAAGTCAGATTTAGGATTTCACTTATTATAATATTTTTTCCCTAAGTGGGGATTATTCAGGGAAAGGATGTGACAATATATAAAAATGTTAAAAATCTATTTCAGGATGTTTATTTAGATAGTTAGGTGTAAAACTTTAGAACTATTCAAGCTAACTTTTCTTCTATTTAAAAAAATTATAAATTCTATTATTTAATCTTAATCTTTTTATTCCACCACCATTTCTATCCTACTTTTTTTAATATTAAAAAATATAAATTTTCTTGATCTTTATTATCTTCTAAGCCTTTTCTTCTTTTACTTTTGAGTGGATCAAGCTTGAATTTTAAGGTAATCATTTTTAATAGAATTATCTTATTTATCTTCTTAATCACTTGGTATTTTGTAATGAACAATATTTTTTGGTAGGATGTTGAATTTAATTTTTTTTTTATTTTAAGGTGAGTATTGGCTTGACAAATAGTATAAAATAGGTCCAAAGTTATAAAATTTAAAAGAGACAACAATTTGGATATGGTCGGCTATAAAAATAGTACACCAAAATTTAAGTGAGATGAGAAGTGACATAGTGAATGCCAAATACCACTAGAGTTATGGTGGAATGCTTCTATAATTATAATGGACACTGAAACTCTATTTAGGGGTCTCTAAAACAATGGTGATGTCTCCAACAATATTATTTTAAAAAGTTGTGTTATAGTGATTTTAGATAAAAAAATTATAAAAAATTATCTTAGACCTTTTATACTCATTTAAATCTTGGGTGGGGGGTTTTCTCTTCCCCTTTTCTCTCAACTTCTCCCTCTCTTCCCACTTATAATCTCTATAGTCTTCCATCAGTTTGGAAATCCATTAGTTGTGTTATAATAATGTGAGAAAGGATAAAGTGATTCATAAGGTTTCATTATTCATTATATTATTAAGGGAATATCAAGACTAAACCCTCCCTCTAATACACCTTTAATTAGTTTAGATAAAATATATTAATTTTTCATGTGATACTGAATAATTATTTCAAGGGAGCTTTAGGAATCACTATAGTGAGAAACCTCAAACCTATATTAGAATTTTCGTGCAATTAAAGTATGTGTATGTGCATTAAGATGTTAAAAAAAACTATAGGAAGCCTAAATGGTAATCTAAAACAACTGGAATAAACCAAAAAAAATAAATATATAATATTATTAATTTAATGAACATTACTCTCTCAGTGGAATAAAATTTACTTGGGTTACATGAATTATTTATATTGTCACATGGAAATGTTTGGGAAAAATATCATGGATTATTTTGTTGGATATAAAATTATAATTTATCAATTGTTGATATTATGAACTAAATAGAGGACATTGTAAAATAAAAAGGGAGTAAATAATAGTATTTGGAGGCTATTGAATAATAAAAAGGAATAATTTTTTCTTGGTAAATAAATAATTTTTTTGACATGATTATATTTGTATTTTAAAAACCTCTTAATTTTGATGGTCCCACCAATCCCCCACCCTCAACCCCAATTTCAAGGAATATCAAGATATGTTGATTTCAACTTCATGATTATTCAACCATGTCTTGTAATGTTCCTTATCCCCTTCCAAGAATCCTAATACAATGGCTTCTATCAATCAACATAATGGTTTACCAAACACAGCCTTCTCAAGAGGTGATGTTTTAAAGTTGGATTCCCAATTTTATTTTAGATCTGTTATAAAATTCCCAAAAGTTCAGTCACACATTGCTTCCATAAATAATTTTAAAGAATATTAGATTCACATAAACCATTTTGGTGCTAACTAAATATTATTTTATTTTAAGCCACTATAATAAGGAATAGTAATACTATCCTCTATGTATGTTGAGTTCTTGAAATATTTTGGTTTTCCAAGTGATTTTCTAGAAATAGTACCTTCTTACCCATGAAGATTTCAATTCCTCCCTCATCCCTATTTTGATCAAATTGTTTGGTCTTTCAATCAATTGTTTTTAATTGGATTCTCTTTTAATGATTGTCAGCATCATAGGCACTCCCATAAAAATGACATAGAAACATTGAACCTTAATCATCCCTCAGTAACTCAAATATGCATTGAAATTTATGTATTGATCTCATTGTCACATCAAATATGGATCTAACATGTTTTTTGGATTCTTCCAACCTCTACACTATAAAATTAATTCATTTTTCTCATAATTTATATGGATGGGAACTCTTTCACTAGAGACTATATAATATCTATTTCTTGTGCAACAGTTCCCACTGAAGTTTTGGTTCCAAAGCATATGGCTAATTTGTTGGATTCCCCTATTCAATTTGATCTCTTTGTGGATATTTTCTTGAAGTAGGTTTAAATTTATGAAATTTTTATGTAGGATTATTCCAAATATGTTAAGACTGATCTTGAATATACTTCTTCTAATCAAGAGAATGATGTTTATTCATGGATTTATCCTCAAGATACCACTAATTAAACTGATTTGGTGGATCGGCTGGAGGTATCTTCATCTTTGAAAAAAAATTTCATACTCTAACTCCTACCCCTTTTGTTCAATGTTTTTTATGATGACACTTATTGATCAACCTTGGTTGAAATTAATCAAACTATTGATGAATTGGGAAAACCAAATTAAAGTTTTAATTTTATGTGCTATTAAATTAAGGTATTGTTGGATAAAAGTCATCCACACATCAGGTAAATATATTCTATCCAACATAGAGAGTTGATGATCATATCTAGGTAATATTCTAACACTCCTCCTGAGAAGAGTAAAAGTTAATGGTTTCCCCATCTTCAGAGGGGCAGAATGAAGAGGAATTTGTCACTACACAAAGGGATAAACCTAATACACCATTTAAAGACATAAATACCTAGAATATAAAACAAACAATAGTGGATAAAGACGGTTTTATGATGTACCAAGTGAAGTAATCCATATTGTATAATGGACATTCTTCTTCTCAAAGAACTATGATAATGAGATCAATTTAAAATATAACTACACCGGAGAAAGTTTCTCCAATTATGTTTGTATTTTTTGAATCATCTTTACATTATTATGATTCAGATATTTAGCCACTCAAAGTATTAATGTTAATATTGATAAATAATTTTTTTATAAATTGGTATAATTGGGGAAAATGTAAACACAAGAACTCTCCCATGATTAAATAAAATATAATGTTCAAAGGACCTTATTACTTTTGTGAATATTTCTAATAATTTATTAAATATTTAGGAGTATTTCCACATCATAACGACTATTTAGATGCCTAGGGATGACTTTTTATATAAATATCTAAATTATAACCTAATAGGGTTGAAATATAAATAAACTACTTTCTTAAATGCATGGTTACCATTATAGATCCTTTTATTGTCTTTTTTTATTTTTCTTTTTATTTTTTCTTTTTTTATTTAAGATTTTTGTTTTATATGGGTTATACACATTAATTTACTTGGGTAATTGACCAATAGAGTAAAAAATATTATATTTGGATTTTTATTTAGTTTTTATTAAATAATTATTAATGTTTTTCTTTTAATTAAATACTGTTTTGTGGATTTAATATGATTATATGTTGACTCCTATGTAATTAGTATGCATGTTATGTATATGGTTCTGATTATGTGAGCCATGTAACTATGGTTCTATAATGGAGTTATAATATATATTATTTATATGAATGGAATGAAATATGCATTGTGTGGTTATTTGATTAGGTAAAATTTGAAGGTGTTAATGGTCTACGAAATAAATTATAGAAAAATGTGTTAAATTATATTTCTTAGGGATATTTTTTTTAAGAATTAATTATTATGATAATACCTTAAAAACATATAATAAGGATTTTTTCATGTTGTGATTATTACGATTTTTTTATATTGTATATTAATTATGAAAAATGATATTGTCTTATTTTGGGTAAATATTTAGGAATTGTAAGGATCCATGGTAATGATATGTGTACATGGTATGATGATTCCACCTCTCTCAAGTTCAATTAGGTTACCTATTATAAAATTGAAACATTAAAATTTACCCTACTAAGGTGTGAAGTTACTTATATGAAATGAAATACATGAAAATTTACTCTCTTCATAGAGGAGGTTACCTATATGAAATGTGATACGAGGATATCTACTCTCCAATGAGAGGTGGTTGTCTATTTGAGTCAACTTCTTGGTGGTGGGATGAGTTTACCTCTATGTTCTATTATGGTCTTAAATTCCCTCATAAAGGGATCATATGATAAGGTCACCTATGGAATATATAACTAACTACATGATCATTCTGAATGAAACCTGAAGTAGTTATTGTTTACTCTTATGGTGGTCTGGTAAGAATGGTAGATCTTGATAATGGTTGGGCAACTAAGATTTTTATTAATGGTTTATATATTATTCATGTTACATGTGTTTGAGGACATGAACAATTTAGTTTGGGTAAAATATATTCTTCTACTATACATAACCACTTATATGTAGGACTGCACTATGAAAAACCTTTGGGGAAACTTTATGGATTCCTATTGATTTTTTCATACTTACACTATACATGTACACTTTATGTGTATATATAGTAAATATATTTTTTATTAAGGTATGGAAAAGGGATTGATAATCAAGAGTTGATGGTTCTCGATTGGTAATATGGAATATGGGAATGGGATCTGGAGGTGAGGCAAAGTTCATTTTTTATAACTCATATTTCCTTTAGAATTTTGGTTTCTTTTTATTATTTTATGTAATTTCTTTTGTATATGTTCAAACTAAGGGAGAATAATTTCATCATGTCAAAAACTCATAAATTTTATTTCAAAAATTTCCCTCAATTGATGGATGTTTCATATACTTTATTTTATCCATCAATGTATTTCATTTATTATAAAATGAGTTAATTAATTAATTAATTTTATTTACTTATTAAATTATTATTGGGTTTCTATTATTGTGAGTTTTTTTAATTAAATCTCCTTTGTAACCATTGATGTTAATTTCTATCCTTTGGATATCATAAAGAACATATGAATCAATGTGAAACTTTGATTTGAGTTATACAATTGAGCATTGGTTAGGAAATTATAAAATGATATCAAATATCTTTATTTCTATTTTTTAATATATTTTTGTGTATTTTTAGGGATGAGGATAGGATTTTTATAACTCAATAAGTAAACTATAAACATTCCTTATAAGCATAGTTATAATAGAAACATGAGTTTTAGGGTTTTTTAGGATGTGTTTAGTATATTAATTTGTTTGATTAAAGGTTATTTATTAAATATTGTATTTAATGAATTTATTTATTTACACTTTAGTAGTTAATTACATGTAAATATTGAGTCAAATTCATTAAATAGTGGTCATATGATGGCATGACATGAACCTACTTGTGTGTGTCTGTAATGGATTGGTTGAAAGTGAATTTAAATTGGACAGTAATATGTAAAGCGTTTAAAATTAATTAAAATTCATTATTAAACAATAAATATTTTCTTAAATAAATTTTTTGGGTAAAAATAATTAACTATAACTAAGTGGGTGTTGTTCTCTAAACTATAAAATTACTCGATATACTTTTTTCTCTGTGAAGTGATCTTAACTATGTAAAGTAAATGTGATACTATGATTTATAAATTAAAAGCTTACATGAGTTATGATACTTTATAGTTAAGAAAAAAATAATAAAATAATGTATAAAATTATAAAGCACTTAAACTTTGGTTAAATGGTACAATGAATTTATATTATTGATTAACATGGTTAGAGTGGAGGTCATACTTATTGATTTAAGTTGTAGGATTTTTTATGAAAATTTAATTGATTATAAAGATTGTTGATATTATTATATAAACCATGGAAAATGAATATATAATAAATAATATTTTGTATTTTGAAATGAAGTTTATATTGTAAATTGAATAAAAAATATTTTAATTCTTATTGAAATATACATGTTATAATTTTTCTGTAGTTTCTTATAATGAATATGATTTACTAACAAGATTCCGAATATGATATGGTTGAAATTAATCATTCCACAACATATTATAAAATATTAATTGATATAAAATTTGTTCAAGGATGGGTTCTTAAATTGATAATTTTGATGAAATGAATTGAATGTTATTTTTTAGAAATCATGTTTGGGAAAAATTAAAATGATAATTTCTTTGATAAGTGAGTAAATATGTTTACTCCTTATGGTATTATGATTTTTTAAAATTATTTGACTTATATATATACTTTTGGTTGAGATGTATTGAGTTGGTATGTTAGAGTATGACCAATCCTTGAATAATTAAAAGTTACCAATAATAATTTAATGATGAATTAAAAGGGTTGAGATGGATAAAGTGTTAATGGATGATATATATATATATGTGTGTGTGTTTTTGAAATTTAAATTTTTCCTTATTATTTATGTGTTTTTATTGGTAAAGATGGTATATAACTATAAATACGTTAAATGATATTGGTATTAGGATGTGATATTGTGACGATGAAATAAAGAACCCTATGAATGACCTACATAATCTTTAATTCTAGATATCTCAAGATAAATTCTAGGATTATTGTATTAGGGGTATTAGGGATATAATTTATTACCATTAATTGTATGGAAGGATTAGAAATATGTAGTGTTTTTGAGTTCCATTATGAAAGTTAATTTGTTGTATATATGATCAATATGATTAATTCCTGATTTTTCATTGTAGAGAGATACCATTTGTAATACTCAGTTCCTTTCGGGGTTATGAATATTAGTGGGAAAATAATTTTTTGATTTTAGTGAGGGGATCGTTTTGAGAACCAAGATTCAGATCTATAATTAGAGTAGTTGGACATCTCAAGGATATTTTTTTGGATTATAAACTAGCCTTTAATAGTTATTCAGGGTCTTGGGTGAGTGTTGGATAAGGGCCAGGTGGAAATAATTGAAATTTCAATTGTCTGTAGCACATTTCACTATGATGATTGGAGGTTGTACCGCAATGGGTTGTAGTGGGGTGTTACACCGGAAAGGATGTGAGGGTGATTCCATGAAAGTGAAAGGATAATGTATAGGCCCTCTACTTGGGGTGGATATAATGTGACCCTTGTTTTAACAGTGAATATGTCAGGCATATGTGGGTGTTTAACTATGACACCCCTGATCATGTCGCAACCAATGCATGTGTGGGGTTTTTTATCAGTGTAAGACCCATCCTTTTGGGGTTGGAACCTTCAATTTTTAAGGGAAACAAGGGTTTGGAGGGGTATATTATAGTTGGTCATTCCTCCCCCATCCCTCCTTCAATCCCCCATGGTAATGTGATTTTAGGTGCATTTCAAAAATTATTTTTGGTATGTGTTTCCTCCTCCTTCCTTTTATTTTTGTTATCCCTTCGTAGACACAAATTTTGATTCAATTTAGCTAGGGTTTCAGTGATGAATCCAATGGATCATAGAAAAATCAGGTAAGGATGATGGGGATTTTTCTCAACATAGGTAGACGATGTCTCAAGGATAATTATGTGTGGTGTTTCTCTCTATTTCATTAAAGGTTCATTTCTCAACAAATCTATTTTTGGTTTTTACCAAAATTTAAATAAATTGATGGTTAACTAGTTGTTTCAAGATTGGTATTTTTCTGGGATGGTTTCAAAAGTATGTTATGGACCTTCCATGAGTGGTTGGACATGGTTTTGGTGTGAAGAATGTGCCTGATGAGTTTTTAGGCATTACTGAAAATTAAAATAAATTTTAAATTAGATTATTAACTATTGATTTTGTCTTGTATAATTAATTATAAATTTTTATAATTAATTATATTGAATATTTTTCCTTAATATAGGGCCTTTTTTCAATGGATGATGGATGGTTGGACTTGGATAAGCTTGGGTGAGTGTTGTGAAGTAACTTTAGAAGAAATAACTTCAAATGAGGTATGTGGTACATATACATTCCCCGTCCAATAAATTCATTCTTATATGAATAATTTGATATGAAGTATCACCAACAATGGGAGATCGACATTTTTATTAAATATTTTTTTAATTAAAATAAAATTTCAATGTATGTATGTAAGTTCCAAGGGACACCATAGACCCTTGATCTTTGGCTTAGTGCTTTAGCTTCTAATGGATGATTAAATTATTATAAAATGTTTTCCTTGATATATACATTCCTTTGATACTAGTTTTATTCCTCGAACACTGATGGTCGAGGGATTGATTGTAAACATAAGCTATGGGATATATAGACCCTCAATGGTATGAGTTAATATAATTTAATGAACATATTGGATCTGGTATATGAGCCTTTAGATTCCTCCTTGTAGAGGACAGTGCTAGACTGGGATGATTTTCATAAGTAAGCCATGGTGGAACTATGAGATGACTTAGATCCACTATGGTAGTTAGTTAGAGAGTGGGGAGGTTGTTCCTCCCCCGTTATTATGTGAGTACCTAGGTGATTACACCCTGAATAGATTATAGAAAGTTTGGGAACATGAGGATCAACCTAAGATAACTCAAAAAGGGAGATGGGATTTTAGAAATATCTTTAGTGTGACGCCAGTGTGGCTATCCTATGAGTATAGTGAGGTTATAATGTGATCATAACAACATCAAGGGATGTTTTTTCTTCTGAGTGATGGGTTGGTAAGAGATATGAGATGAGATAAAAGAAAATATGTAAGGTTTTCATGCTATAATGTGGCCTAGGGAACCTTGGAGGGTGCCCTCATGTTATGTAACCCCTAAGAGGGTTAGTGTGGAAATGGATAGTGAAGATTTATAGTGTTACCTTAGAAACGGAATCAATAGTGTGGTACTAGTAGGGATGTAGTGGTATGGATAGTTTATACACTTGAGAGGCCGACCTAGATTATATGAGATAGGTTGGGTATGTTGATAACCCACATTATTATTATTGTTGTTATTATTATTATTATTTTTATTTTTATTATTTTTATTATTATTATTATTATTATTATTATTATTATTATTATGAAGTGCATACTAGGTTCTTGTGAGTGTCGAAATCATGATCTATGACATGGTGTTCTGGGGAGGATATACCCTTGGGTATATTTGAGGTCTGACATGAGGTTACATGGAGGTTGTTCTCTAGGTATATGTGATGCATGTTTTATATATATTTGATATATATGAGGTTCTGGGTGAGGTATAACCCCAGGTTCATACTAGGTATGGCTCTAGGGTGGTACACCCCTAGGTGGGATTATTATAGTTTCAGGGTTGTACATGGATCCCCTTGGGTAAATATTCTCATGGTTCTAGTGTTGGATGTGGATACCCATGGGTTGATATTATCATGGTTCCAGGGTGGGATGTGGATCCCCTTGTGTAGATATTCTCTTAGTTTCAGGGTTTTACATGGATCCCCATGGATAGGATATGATGGTTCTGAGTGAGATATGAATCTGGGTATATTAAAAAGTTTAGGTACGACTTAGACCCCTTGGGTGATACATTTTATTCTCATAGAAATTCGACACTCACTGAAGCAAGTATGATATTTCGATACAAGTTTTGGGGAAGGACTTGATCCTTTGGGTGATATTCTAAGGAGGTTTTCGGTAAGTACATAGTCCCTATGAGTGGTTGATATGCTCATAGACATCCCATCACTTGATGAAGTGGGTATAATCAATCCTTAATGTCATCTTAGAAATCAAGGATCAATAATGGATATTTATTTACACTTCTAAACTATAATTATTTATTCATCTGAGCATATCACATGTACCTAAACTACTTGACTGATTATGTTTAGGACCTCGTTGGTGGTTCCCTACTATATTGTACTCACGACCTACTTGGGAAACCATGAGACTTCGGCACCTATGAAAATTTCACTTATCATAGGTTCAGGTGGGGGAGACCTAGTATTACATGATCCAATAGGATATTTCAAACAAGAATGGATATTGGTTTAAGGTATGGCTTAAGGATGAAACTAGATCTATTGTTCATTTTATTTATTTCAATTATTTTATTTATGGTTGACCTGGTGGGTGATTAGTAGATGTGTACTAGAATGACCATGAGTCTTAGGACCGTATGCTTCTGTGTTCCTTTTTTTAGAATTGTGTATTTGTTTTCTTCTGTGTACTCTGATTGTTTGTTATGGATTAGGTTCAGTAGTTTAACTTATTTTTTTTACTCTAATATGATGGTATATTATCCCCATGATTACACCCTATAACCGAACTTCTAGTCAGTAACCTCTAGAAAATGGGGAGCCATGCCTGGGGTAACTAAAAACCACTGGTCATGGCACATGTGAAGTGGTTTGGTGTGGAGGGGAATTACAAAGTGGTATCAGATAATATTTTTTTGTCTTACTATTTTGGGATATGATTGATAGGGATTAGGGATATATTAGATCTTGTATTATACCTTATACTGGTGCACCACGTACTCCTTTTTCTAATGGAAATTCCATGTTTCCAGTGATATGGTATTTTTGTTCTTGGTTTCCACTTTTAATGTTGTATGATTTCACTTAGTGTGACATGCTTGGATTTTTGGATTTATAATTTATGGTTTTTTTGGATATTCTCCCATTGGAAAGAGGCATGTGTAAATGAATAATATTTTTCATGTAAGACTCATATGATATATATGTTATTTCTTGTGAATGATATCACAGATGATAGAGGGTTTATCATTTTAAATTTTAAGAAATAACTTATACTGTGTTTTCACATATAACGTATTGGTGAAATTATAATAATCTAAAATGCATTATATTTTGTTTTGATTATAGTTAATGGGGGTTATACTAAGGGATTCTCCTTGATAGTGACTATACAGTCCCTCTGCTTAAGGGGTGTATAATGACCATTAGTAGGTCGGTATATGAATTGGATGCCTTATGATGAACTCATTATGATTGATTATGACATGAGTTTTGAAATGAAAATATTTTTGGCTACTTAAATATTCAATAATAACCTATACATTGTTTTCCCATATATCTTATTATTGGATCTCTACTAAACAGAACTATATGACTATGGCTTACTTGACATGATCCATCATGGGATGATGCCATTATATATATAAATGAGATCATGGTATTTGATGGGGGTAGTTCTATATGTATATGATCAGTGAGGATTAGTTCCCTAGAGTAGATGACTGATTTGGGAATGTGATGCTGAGTATATATGTTAGACACCATATTGGGTGTTGGAAAGTGAGTTTCCTTGTGATGTTTGATATGGGAACAAAGATGTGCCCATTTTGTTATGAACTACGTGAGACGTGATTTATGGGATAGGTGGGAGATCCAAGTACCTTTAACATGTGTCTCAACATATTTGAGATCCATGTGATATATGCAGGGGTAATCCAATATAGGGATTATCCCAGACTTTTATGTTCCCTTATAGGTGGGAAGCATGAGTAAATTCTTTGGGTTATGAGGTCGGTACACAAGAGGTGCTATCAGGTACATGTTATAGACATAGATATTACTTGGCCTTTGGTGATGCATGTCACCTTGAATGATTTTTCGTATTGAGGTCGGGTTTCTAGGGTAGGATTAGTGAGATGCATGGCCCTATTTATTTCAGGTGTCACCTTAGAACCCAAATTAATGATGTGACCTTGGAAAAACTATAGTGGTAGGGATTGGTCGTGCACTTGAGAGGTCACCCTTGGTTATATGATATGGGTTGATTAGGTGGCTATCCCATTTTATTATTATTATGAGATTTATATAGGGATTAGGTGAGTGGCTAACCCATGTGCTATGACATGGAATTTCAAGGAGGATGTACCCCCTGAGTATATGAACATATATCCCCCTGAGTTGATATTATTATGGTTTTAGGTTTAGATGTAGATCCCTATAGGTATTATATGATGGTTTTTTATGAACTAATACCCTAGGTAGATTAAGGTTTTGTGGTAGGGATTGATCCCCCAGGGTGATATGTTTTATGCTCAAAGACATTTGGAACTAATAGAAGCTAGTATGATATTCGATTACTAGTTCTGGGAAGGACTTGGTCCCTTATGTGATATTATAGAGAGTATTTGGGGCAGGACTGAGTTCTCATGTGTAGTTGATATGCTCATAGATACTCTAGAACTAATTAAAGTAGGTATGGTTGTTCTTGGTTGTCACTTAAACCGAGGATCAATGGTGGTTATTTATTTATGCTAATTCACTGAAATTCTATATTTATCTAAGCATATAACATGTGCATATAATTATTTGCTGGTTATGTTTGGGACCCCATTGTTGGTGCCCTACTAAGTTATAATCACACTCTTCTTTGGTGTCTGGGGCACATGGGTACCCAATAATACATTACTGATTAGAGTTTTGGGTAGGGAAGAGGCCCAGTGTTACATGATCGAGTAGGATAGCTTAAATTATATTAGAGACTAGATTGAGGTATGAATTAGGGATAACAATATATCCATTATCCATTTTATTTATTTCATTTATTGTATTTTTGGTTGACCTAATGGGTGATTAGTTTATGTGTTCTCGCATGGTCATTAGTCTGTATGATCATTTACATTCGCATTCCATTTTTTATATCATGTTGTGTTGTTCTTTTATTTACAAACAATTTAATTATTTGTTATGGATGGTGTTTACTTATTTATGTTATTGTTTTACTTTTATATGAGGCTATAGTCTCCCCACAAAAACACCCTAAATCGTCATTTCTAGTCGGTATCCTATGACGTATGGAGAGGCATGCATGTGGTTATGTCGAGATCACTAGTCTAAGAACATGTCGATTAGTTCAAGGCATCAGGAATTCCACCATTATCGAAACATTTCAAGATACCTTTATATTATGTGATGTGTTATGATTTTATCATGTTTTCCACATATATTTTCATAAGAATTATGGGTGTTTTTTTATTAAATTTGAATATTATTATGAATTATTGATATTTATTTAATATCGATGAAGATATACATTTATTGTTAAATATATTAAAAACATTGATTTTTTTTCTTTATTGAAAAAAAATTGCACATTATTTTTTAAATATTGTTTTGTGAAAAATACATTATTGATTGTTTTTAGTGAATTTTAATTGAAATGTTTTTTTATTTATTAAGTTGGAGTTTAAATTGATTCTCAATTTTTTTAATATGAATTTTTTTTCTGGTAGTTATAGATTAAATGAATATTTTTAGTGAAATTGTTTAAGAATAAATCATTCTTATATAATATCAAATCAGTCATGCGTAAGAATAATAATATAATTTCAAAGGGAATTTATGAATAACTCTTGTGGATACATATGAATAGATGGGAAATAGTGAAGGTAATGTATGATCTTAGTCTTTATCATAGAAATGGAGGAATGCCTTGCATAAGAATAAATAATTACTATATAATATTAAATTATAATTTTGGAAGGTTGTGTAAGAGTAAAGGGATTGGTACATAAGAATAAAAATTTCTTATATAAGATTAAAAATAAAGAGGTTGGATGATATGTAATATTAATAGGGTTTTTATATTGATACATAAGATCTTTAAATGTGGAAGAATTACTAATATTTCATATCTCCTGTTTGATATCTAACATTAATTTTCTACAATGTAGCATTAACTTCAGGGTCAAGTTGTGCATAAGAATAAGTGAGAAGAAAATAAGTCAGACCAAACTGATTTAATAACATTAAGTAAACCTGATTGTCAATTCTAGATTTAATAGGTATGGATGAGACACATCAAAGAGGTAGAAATTTAGGACACTAAATAGAGTTCATAATATATATTCATCAAACAAATCTTGGTTGAAGACAAGTGGTGAACCAATTTAAAATTTAAGTTGGGTGATGATGAACTGAGGGGGAATTGATGAGCATGAAATGACAGTATTTGCATAAAGTAAACTCCATTTTTGATTCATCAACCAAGGTTTGGTGGAAGGTATTTGGTATCATGAAGAAATTTTTTTTCTCATATTGATCTGATGAAGGTATAACTATAACATATTTTTTCCATTTAAATCTTTAGAATATATCTAGTAATGTTTTTTATGTCAAGAACTAAGATGACCTGAGATTTTGAGGCCCAGTGAGCCCGGTATTTATATTATGAAAATATTAAATATATAAATATCACATGCAAAACATTTTCCTAAAATAGTGTAATAACTCTAAAGTAGGGGCTTGAATGAGAAATTTGTGACTGTTGTGCGGTTCGTAATATGGTTTTTACCATAGGTGTGACATAACCTTTGTCGACATCAGGTGTTTCATGAAAGTGTTGTCGTGGGAAGATTAGTAATTTAAAAAAAATAATTAAATTATTATTTATTATATCACCATTACCTAATATCCTATATAAATACATGGTTATAACTGAATTCTAGGGTTAGCTACATAACCCTGTAGTTTGATACAGGAGCCAATGGAGGAGCTTTTGTAGACGATCTTTGTCAGATCTTGATTTGGAAATCAGTACATTAATGGAGTTTTTGAATCTTGCCAACGATGATGGAACAAAAAAATTATTCATTAATTAATGATCCAAACATGATGTAGGGTTTTTTATTTCTATGATTTATTTTCCCCATTGATTATCCCATGATGAACATAAATAAAATCAACCAACAGATTTATTTTTGAATCAATCGTGTTGTGGGTGTAGGTTTATTTTTAGGATTTGTGGAAATAATTTTATAATTGATTATTACTTTATTCATTCATAATTATAATATAAAAGGATCAAGTTCAATCCAAATAATTACATAGGTTTGTTCCTCATATTGTGTTTTATGGTTTTCTCCCACCGTTCATCATGCGTTCATCACTGACATTTCTTTTGGATGGTGGTTCAATAAATATCAGGTGATAAATCATTGCACAACAATTATTTTGTGTAATAGATTGATACCATAGGTTTCAATTTGAAAACATGATCATGGTATGATATCCATGATGGATGATCGAATTAGATCGACGTTTCTTATATTTAAGGTTGTACATGTGGAGATTACATGTTGTAGAAGTGGTTGGATTAAAATGGATTTTAGTGGCTGGAATCAAGCCACCAAAAACCATAAAGCTTGTTAAATCATAGATCTCTACTAACCAGTGATATTGGAAAAAATGAAGGTTAGTAGTGGAAGAATCGATATAATCATGAATACCTATTAGATTTGGAAAATCCCATGTTATAGAACATGTAACGAAAGAACACATTCCATGTGGACCCAACTACTGCAGATAGTGTTTACACATGAAATGAAGTATCAGAATCCTTGCGACTCAGCCTAGAGAATCAGTGTGTACCATCAGGGTACAAAGGCATAGAAACATTCTGGTACATAGGAATACGCTAAGTACAAGGGCATGGTCTGGTACTTGGACATTACCAATGTAAACAGGCACGACCAAAGTACATGGGCATGGCCTAGGGTACATGGGAACAGGCTAGGGAACATTGGTATGACCAGGGTAGGAAATACATGCAGTGTAATACTATTACACATCGTTTACTTTTCCCAGGGGGTCTGAGGACCTAGTTATCTTCATCTTGGACTATTTTCCTTAGGGTGTGTTCCCTTGATCCATCCCCATGAGGGTACAATATAGTATTATGTCCTGAGTTTAGGATTGTGATCCCCTCTAAGGTATTAGTCCCATATAGAGTTTTAGAATCCCTCAATGAGGCCCAGGGTGGAATCCACAATTGTCTTCTTCCATAAGTGGGGTTCCTAGAATTGGTATGACCAATACAAATGGACATCAGTCCCCTACATATTGGGTTATTCCAGATCATATTTTTGGTATACCTCATGGACATGGGTGTGATCTCCCATTTGTGTATCAATATCTTCTAATTTCCAACATGTAATTTCTCAAGGAAATACATGATGATCAAGACATCTTGGATGGACACCATCAGTGCAATCTAATTCATGGAGTGAGTTCTATCGGGTGAGTGTTTCTATGAACTATCAAAAAAAATATTTGGTTGGAATTACAGCTATAACTATACTTTGAGACTTAGTATCTACTTTTAGTATATGTAGATGTTTTTTGTATGTTTCGTATTTTTATTGACATATCCCTATGATGATATGACTACTATCTTGATTATTATATTTGGTTATTTTGGGGTGTCCTACTAGGTATTTTTATACTCACCACTATATAGGTTCTGCCCACACATGTCATGTATTATGAAAATGATTGATTTTTTGATGAGGTTCTGGGTGGAACTAGAGAAAAAGAGCTTATATTGGGCTAGATAGATCATGGTTCGTGATAGGTGTCACATTTAACTAGCCCCCTTATTCTAGAAAGTTGGAATTCTTTATAGTTTTGGTGGTCATGTATTTTTTTTTCTTTTATGGGTTTTAAATTTTTGATCATACTCTAATTGTGAGTTTTATATGTATACATGGATTGGTATTAGTTTTTCTTTAATTTTATCATTTTATGAGTTTAGATATATATGTGTGTGTGTGTGTGTGTCATAGGTTAAGGCCTTCCATGTGATTGTTATGCCTACTCAGCATTGGTCACCAGCCCCTAGCCTATTGGAGGTGGGATTGAGGTCATCACACTCAGCATACCGTCATCCAGATGGTGGTTGGTCAGATGGTTCATGATATATTGGTATCAGAGCAAGTTCATCCTAGGACCAGAGTTTGGAGTTTTTTCTAGCTATGAAATTGGTTTGGGTTTTATGGAAAAAGTGTCATGTTTTTTACGTTTGAATCATAGGTTAGGGACTCCAGGGTTGGTGTGGCTGTTGGAATGTCCATACACTAGGAATATGACTACCTACTTTTTAACTCAAAACCTGTAGACCTTGGTTTCATGGAAAACCTTGATACATGAATCATATATGAATGGGTTACATTTCCATGCCCGTCTTGAGTCAGTTCTCCATATATACTCTTGTCTATAGTATATCTTGTTTATTTTAGGATGAATCCATGATGATTTCTAGTTAGGATTAAATGTTAGTATCATGAGAAAAATCCCCTTAATGATGAGGATTTGATACAGGGATTTGTTTAGGTGGTGATACCTCTAGGTGGTTTACTAACCATACTTCAACTCGTCAACCAGTAGATAGTACCAGTAGTACTAGAAGATGAGGCGCATATGTTGAGTTCAAATCACATGTTTTAGAATCATTGACCCCTCGGGTTCCAAGGTGATATAGACTCCTAAGAGGATGAGGATTAGTTCGATGTTGTGATTTGAGTCTTTTATCTCATTTGGACATATTCAGACCATGTGGTGGTCCTAGAAGCAAGCCTTATTTATGGATATGATAGGTGATGGTGGGGCCTAATGAATTTATCATATTATGATCTGAATCTTTCATGGATAAATTTTGAGTTCATTTTTAGAGATTAGTTCTCTCAAGGTATGTTTCTAGCTATGAACATCAAAGAGATTCTACAGCTTCAATAGGACAACACGACTGTGGATGGGTATTTATCACGGTCCACCAAACTCTCGATATACTAAATGGATATCGTATGTGATTATTTATTCTGATATATAACGTTTAATTTAATCCTACACATATACATACAATATAGTTTGATAACTCTATAAATGTCAACCTATGATAAGGTGCTATATTTTTCCCAAGTAGTAGAGAGATTTTTGGATGAGCAGTAACTGAAAATGGGTGCCAGTAGTGGGAATAGAGGATTTGAGAATTTGGTAGTAGGTATTTTAGGTATACATAGTGATAAAGACATATGAGACATTTTAAAATGTGATCTTAGGATATAGGTTCTACAATTCAAGTCTCTTAGGATTGTTCTAGTCTACTTAGGGAGTGGAAGTTCTACTCTTATGATAGTAGGGGAATTTCACTTGGGATTGTCTGACCCACTATATAGCTGACATAGAGATAGTGGATGGACCATCTAGGAAGTTACAGTGGTAGGAGAATTTAGTTATATAGGTTGGTGGATTTGTAATAGGAGTAGGTAGAGAATATAGAGGTGGTATATGGTTTGACTTATTACCACCATCACCCCCAGGTGGTCCCCGCCAGGCTCAAGGAGCTGGTGGACATGGGTGAGGGAAGATGAAGGTGATAGAGGCCTATGAAACAGAGGCTCTAGGGATGATTAGAGGTATGATATAAATATTTTCTACCTTATTTTCAGTTATTAAGGACATAGGCATGATCCATTATTTTCTTTCTACAACACTAGTTTGAGACCTAAAGATTTTGGTTGAGCCCTTGGCTTGACCTTTACACTTGGAGACTCCTAATGGAGGTGAATCGGTGATCACGCGCTTCTTATGATAGTTTCACTTGACTCTTATAGGTGATAGATTCTTATGGTATATATTTTTGGTAGTGATGAGGCCTTACAAAATCATCTTAGGCATGGAATGGCTATACACGGTTCATGCTTGTTTTAGGTGGAGTATGTAATGTATCTATATAGAAAGGATTATTTTATTCCCTTATAGGTGAGAAAGAGACCTAGACAAAGAAAGATGGACTCATATATAGGAGAGTGTGGATGATTACATAGCGGTGTTTTTGCATGATTCTTGGTTAAATGAATGTTATGGGCCACCAATTTCTTATAGTGGTGGTAATGTATGGGGATGTATTTCTTGAGGATGGTCTAATCTTACCTCCCCATTGATAGATAGAATTATGCATTGAATTATACCTAGGGATTACCCTAATATCTATTCCAACTTATCATATGTCTCCCATAGCATTTTTTGAGATGATTTTTTAGTTGGAGGACTTGTAGAGGAAGGGATTTGTTAGACCCAGTGTTTCACCCTGGGCATCCCTAATGTTGTTCACCAAGAAGGTGGATTGGAGTTTGAGGTTGTGCATGAATTATCAGCCCCTAAACCAGGTGACCAAGATGAATAAGAATCCAATATCAAGGATCAATGACATTTTTGATTAGTTTAGAGGGGTGTGATGGTTCTCCAAGATAGACCTCAGATTAGTCTATAACCAGCTATGAGTACGATATGAAGATATACCAAAGACAGCATTCTGATTTCATTATGATAAATATGAGTTCTTGGTGATGTATTTCAGCTTGATGAACACCCCACCAGTGTTCATGGGATGCATGAATGATATTTTATCCTTTATTAGACCAGTTTTTAGTAGTCATCATCAATGATATCCTAGTGTACATAACATATAAGGAGGAGCACGTGAGACACTTGAGGATGGTCTTGGACTTACTCTGACAACACTAGATTTATGGGAAGATCTCAAAGTGTTAGTTCTATATTCATGAGTTCCACTTTATGGGACATGTCATCTTAGTGGGGGGTGTATCAGTGGACTCAGTGAAGGTTGAGGCAGTGTTATCTTGGAATACACCAAAGAGCGTGCCCAATGTGAGGAGATTCCTCAGGTTAGCATGATATTGTATGATTTTCATGCTTGATTTCTCTAGAATATTATCACATTTTATTACCTTTACCAAGAATTGGAAACCTGTAATTTAGATATATTGGTTCCAGAAGGCTTTTCATGAGTTTAGGAAGTGGTTGATGAGCGCCCCCATCATGAGTTTTCTAGAGGTGGGTGTTGAATATGTAGTGTTCTAAAATTCCATAGGGACTAGAATTGGTTGTGTTCATATGAAAAGGTAGGTGATGATTTCCCAAGGGTCTATGTAGTTGATACCTCACAAGTAAAACTACATGACACATAGTATGAATTTGGAAGTGGTAGTATTCACACTTAAGAAGTGGGAACACTACCTTATGGGTGAACAGTTCATCATCTATTATGACCATAAGAGTCTCAAGTATATCTTCTCTCAAAAGGATATTAACTTGAGATAGAGGTGATGACCAAAGTTCCTACAGGATTATGACTTTGAGATATTCTATACTCCTAGGAAGGGTAATGTGGTAGAATATGCTCTTAGTAGGAGGTATTGATCACAATTGTTGATCGACGAATCAGAGCAGTTATCCTCATTACAGTTTTCCTTCATGAATGAGGATTTTGAAACTTATATACAATCGATATTTGTTACCCCGCTACTTTTACAACATGTTATGGAATCCCAAAATGGAAATACCGACTATGAGACCTTATGTTGTGATGTCCTAGCCTAGCTAACCCAATAACGGTAGTCAAACAGGTTAGTCACATGGCCTCATGTGTGCCTCCCCATACACCAGAGGCTACTGACTAGCTATGAGGGCCTAGGGTGTGTCTATAGGGAGACTATTCCCTCTATTCAAAGTAGCACAATAGTATAATCAATAGATAAATAGTGGAATCATAGAAATATTGTAAAAGATAGTGGAAGCACATATAAACATCCAAGAACTAAATAATAATAAAAAGTAGTAAATTGAATCATATACAAAAGATGATGATGTCATGTCTCTACAAAATAGTGAAAACATGTATACATGGAAGTAGGAAGTCAATAAATTACATGATAAACAAAAGGAACAAAATGAAAAAAATATATCCAAGGATCCCAAGATCCATCCTAGTCATCTAAAACCAAGCTTCCATCCTAATTCATACAAGAATTCATGCATTCATAAGTGTATGCTTCCCCTTATCTACGCATGAAAGTATATAGTCTGCTTGGGTACCATCAACGGCTTGGATAGGGTGTCAGATAAACTCAGCAAGCCACCACCAATAGTGTCTATAAATATCTAGTTAGTGCATATAATATGGAAGTGTATAGATATGATAATGAAAATTAGTGATAATAATTGTAAATGGGTAAGATCTACTTCCTGAAGGAAACTAGGATGAAACTGCCTACTTTGACCCATGCCGGAATATCTCTAAACAAGTTACCATGTGAATATAAATATATGGACAATATAAATATTCACATTTTCTGAAATATATGTGGATACTACTAATATCATGGACCTGAGGCATAACTTAGTCATCTATATATTGTAGCATGAGTCTCACTGGTATTAAGGGATACAATTATTGATATCACAAGAATAGGGGATGGCATGTTCTGTATCATAGTAGTAGGGATTTCAATCCTAGCATCACAGTAAAGGTTTTTAGGACCGTATATAACAACAAGGGTTATCATGACTATATATCACTATGAGATTCGGTAAGCATATATATCATAGTAATGGTATTCATGCCCATATATCATAGTAAGGTTCATTGTTCTCGTATCACATTTATAAAGGGTCTACTGCCCGTATAATATTTATAAAGGGTCTTCATGCCCGTATCACATTTATAAAGGGTATTCATTCCCATATAATATTTATAATAGGTCACCTTACCTATATCACATTTATAAAGGGTCTCCATTCCTATATCAAATTTGTAAAGGGTCTCCATGCCCATACATAATAATATATAGTAAGTAGTCAAGGATTAAATTAGATCCAAATAACATTTCATATTTAATATCAAGAATAGATGGAAAAGGGAATAATCATTGTCCTATTTAATCAAGTGATGTTGTAATACCAATCACTTCCATTTATTTCATTAAAGAGTTATAAGTGTGTTATCCATCTATACCATATCAATTATCCATTTAATTTATGATATCACATTTAGAAATCACGCCAAAACCATTTAAATGATGGTTTGGACATTTAGAAATTTATAACCAAAATGGAAATTTTATTGTCACAACTCAAGGGGTGGTAACAATTAAAGGTGGCCTATGCCAATATGATTCATGGGATGCTAGGCCAAGGTTATCAATGATATTCAATTAATCAAGTTTTATGTATTTTAATGAAATGCATGGAGAATATGGTATGTGGAACATAATTCATATTTTAAAACATCACGACATTAAGGGAATAAATCTAGACCACCTACCTCAAGATCGTAGTACTCTCCTCATTTAGTATCATCCCTTTGTTTGGCCTAAATAGAGATAAACTAGAATAATGGATGAAAAACCCTAGAAATAGGTCATATGAGATAACACCAAAGAGCATAGCCGATGGAAATGAAAATGATAAAATGAGCCTAAATATTTAAGAACTCAACATTAGGGATCTAACGAGATGATCAATTCTTGAATTGTAGCCCGGATGGTCCAGATATCTAAGATATTATCTTGGAGGAGGAGAGGAGCTCTCACAAGAGGAGGAATCCCTCTCCACACTGAAAATAAGAAATGGGAAGGAGGGTTTAGGTTTTAAATCCCTTAGGGGAAAAATGGTAAACTACACATCATTTAAGGGGGAACACATTTTAGTCACACGGTTGGCCAAACCATGCACCAACCATGTGTAAATCTCTACCTTAAGAGGTAACCCCCATAGTTTGGGGCATGGGTTGAGAAACTATGCACCAAACATGTGATTAACCTATGGTAAAAACTACAGATTTTTTTCATGGACATGTATCTATGGGTGCATGGTTAGGGAAAACTGTGTGCCCTTATTATCCCTCTAAAAATCCCCAAATAGTTAATAGAAATTTTTCTAATTAGATCACATGGTTTCAATTAATTGTGTGGCCCAATTCATTCTTCCATCAATCGGGTTTCTAAGCTCCAAACAATACCCAAACACCCCCATAACCTTATTAACCTCATTAGGAATCCATATTAGATCCAATATAAATAATTAGGCAAAATATTAAAGGATTCATTCCTCATAGAAAAATTGAGTTCGTACAGTCTCCCCGCCCCCTAAAGGAACTTGTCCTCGAGTTACCCTTCCAAGGGTATTAATTCACTATCCAAGAACAACTCCAACCATTGAGCACATACGTTGGCCTCCCACTCCCAAGTATCATCCTAAACCTGGTTGTTCTTCCATAACACATGTACTAATGTGACAGAACAGCCTCAGATATCCTTCATGCTGTGATCAATAATACATAGATGATACTTCTTAAAAGAAGCATCGGCAACTAACTCTACATCCTATGGATCAAAAGTATGAAATGTGTTAGCATGATAATGGTGAAGTTGTGAAACATGGATTATTTTATATATGGAATGGTACCTATAATGTAATAGAAACCGATAGGATACCTTCCCAACTCTATCTAAAATCTCAAACAGCCAGACATAACAACGGGATAGCTTCCCTTTCCTCCATATCCATCTATGCCAATGTCTGGGTGATACCTGCAAGAATACATGATCCCTAACCTCTAACTCTAGAGTTCATCAATAAAGATCGACAAAATATTTTTGTCTGGACTAGAAATAGACATATTCTTCCTGATTAGCTAAAATTTCTTTGATGTCCCCTAAATAAGATGAGAACCCAGTAGCACTACCTCTCCTGCCTATAACTAGAATATGGTTGAATGATAGAGCCTACTGTATAGGGCCTCATAAAGATCCATCTATATCATTTCTTGATAGTTATTATTATAGGAAAACATGAAGAGAGGTATATGATTCTCCCAAGAACTGATAAAATTAAGGATGCATGCCCAAAGCATGTCCTCTAACACCTCTATTTCCCATTCATATTGGCCATCAGTCTGAGGGTGAAAATTTTTGCTTTGAAGCACCAGTGTACCCATAGATCTCTATAACCCCTACTAAAATCTCGATATAAAATCAGAATACCTATCTGAAATGATAGTATGAGGGACCCTATGTATCCATATAATCCAACAGACATACAGTCTTCCCATCTCATCAACTAATAAAGTCTCTTAGAGAGGATGGAAGTGTGTTACTTTCATCAGTCAATCCATGAATACCCAAACGGTGTCGCTACCTTGATGTGATCTCGGTAATCCGATGAAAAAATCCATCGCAATGTCTCCCTATATCTCTTCTATGAATGGTAACAGTTGTAATAATCTAGTAGGTCACTGGTTCTTCACCTTCACCAATTTATAAGTGCAACACCTGGTGATAAAACTTGTTATCTGACATTTCATCCCTAGAGACTGGTATTTTTATTGCATATCATGGTACATCTTGTAGATACCTGAGTGAAATTTGGAATATAAAGCTTGAAAATCCAACATAATATCCTCCCTCATTTTCGTACAAACCCATGTATGCTCATTTATACATGGGATGTCTTCATAATCAACAGACCAATCTAGTGGTGGGTCCTCACCAGAAATACTCTCTCTTTGGACCAAGACTACAGGATATGAAAAATACCTCATCTTTTCTCTCTCCAGAAGTGAAGAGTTTACTTATTAGGATAAAAGTAAAAACTATCCATTACCATACTAAACTTTTATTACATCTCAGAAAATAAGGCCATAATTTTTCACTCACTACTGGCCTCCTGAACCATTTGCATCTGATTCCTCCTGCTCAGAGCATAGAAGACAACATTTCCCTTCTCGGATGAATAGGCTAGCTCAAAATCAAAGGAATAGAGATATTCAACCCATAATCACTACCTAAGGTTAATTTTATACTGTTTATAGAAATACTTAAGGCTTTTTTGGTCTGTGAACACCACAAAATGCTCTCTTAGTAGGTAATACCTCCAACAACACAAGGTGTGTACAACTTCTGCCAACTCGAGATCATGTGTTGGGTAATTCTGCTCATGAGGCCCAAACTGACATGACCCATACCCAATGACTATATCTTATTACATTATGAATGCTCCTAGGATGATACCTAATACATAAAAATAGAATGTATTGCTCTTTCCCAACTTTGCAAGAATCATGATTGACACTAAATTCAATCTCCCCTTCAACTTTTGAAAGGCTTTCTCATAGGATTCTGACCATATAAACTTCACACCATTCATAGTCAATACCATAAGGGGTGATTATAAGCAAGAGAGGTTTATATATAAAATTCTTGTAGTAACCAGTTATCCCTAAGAAACTTTATATATTAAACACATTATTGGGATGCTCCTAGGTAACTACAGCACTCAAGTTCTCTAGGTCAACTGAAACTCCTTCCTAAAGATAATATGACCCAAGAAGTTCATCTTATCAATAAAGAATTGATATTTATTGATCTTATCATATAGATAATTTTCCCTTAGTGTGTTGAAAATGATCTTAAGATGAGTGGCATGGTTGCTTTGATTATGAGAATACACCAAAATGTCATTTATGAAGACCACCATGAAGGAATCCAGATAGGGATGGAAAAACCTATTAATCAAAGTCATAAATAAGTTTGGAAAATTCATAAGACCAAATTAAATAATGTGATACTCATATAAACCATACTGACTATGGAAACCTGTACATGGAATATTTGGAGGTGTTACTCGCACCAAATGATAACCCAATCTCATGTAAATATTCGAGAATACCCTCCATCCATTAATATGGTTGAATAGATCATCTATGTTATGTAAGGGATATTAGTTCTTCACTATCAAAAAGTTCAATTTTTGGTAATCTATATAAATCCTGAGGGTTTTTTCCACCTTCCTAGTGAAAAGGATCAGTGAACCCCATAGAGAGGTATTGGGTTGTATAAAAACTTTGGATTCTAAATCTTATAACTACCTCTTGAGATCATACAGCTTAGTAGTATCCAACCTATATGGAGGAATGGATACCAGTGTAGCTCCACGTACTATCTCGATATTAAACTCTACCTCTCTTAGGAAGTAGTCCAGAAAAGTCATCGGGGAAAACATCCCTGAATCAATCAACTACCAGATGAAATTTAACCTGATGGAGTCCTTCATCATCCATATAAAGGATAAAAATATGGGTGGTCACTCCACCTATCTATGGTCCATCTTGACTTTCTTGGATGTCACATTCACCCTTTTGAAGATAATTACCACTCTTTGGTGATGTAAATCACACCCTATTATGATAACAATCCACATAGGCATGATAGTGGACCAATCGGCCCATCCTGAGAATGGAATCAAATCCCATCATCTTGAGGAATAATTGGTCCTATAATAAACTATAACTACCTACCTTAAGGGGGAATTCCTTACACTAGTGTACACTCCCTGATCTGATCTCCAAAGGAGTATCTAGTGTCATAACGCCACTAGAAAAGTGAACATCAAGCACATGGATCTCTAGAACAGGCCCATATATGAAGTAATGAGACGAACCTATATTGAATAAGAAAAAAATTATATTAGAGGATTCTATAATAGTACCTAAAGTATTAGATATCCCAAAAACCTTCTCCTCTGATACAGGATGCACTGAATAAATTTGACCTAATCTACGACCATGTGTTGTAACCTGACTGCCCAGAGCGATTCCTCTTAACTAGCACTATATATCCAAATCTTTTATACCTCATCCAAAACCTCCTCCTTTGTATTCATGTCCAGTTTTAATCCATATACTTGTCTAGAGAGGTGCTACTAAAACTTCTCTGGAAGGTGGAGCTATAATAGATCCTCTCCCACTTGGAACATATGAGAATGTACTGCAGAAATATTGTAGATGCCCCAATTTTTCATAGCCTCACCACTCAAAAAGGCCTTTGGGATACTATGGATTATTATGTATAGGATTACCACACTAGTTAAATACCACATAATTTTCTTTGGGAGTCATCTAGCTACCTATTCTCTTGAAAATTGTCTTAATGTTTTGCTTCTACCCACTAGTTGAACCACTAATATGTCTCAGTTTTGAACCACCTTAACTCAAGCCGTTTTCTTCCCTTAGGTTCTATTTAATGATAAGATTCTAGTTCACTATATTAGATATGTTAGTCAACCAAACAGTTTTCACATGAGAACAAATAGGATTCATAATTCCACCCTTGAATCGTCTCACTTTCATTGCCTCATCAGATGTATAGATAGAAGAAAATCATTAAAGCTCTATAAAATGATTAGAGTAATCCATAAATTCCATAGAACCCAACTGAAGGTTCATGAACTCCATGGAATGATCAAACCTCAATGTCTCGGGGAATAATTGTTCATATAATTGTGACTATAAGTCCTTCAAAGTCACTTCCTGATACTGACCATCCTAGTTCAAAACATCCCACCAATGTTTGGTGGATCCACAAAGAATGTACATAGTGAGATCCACTCCCCTATCAATAGGTTTATCAAGGTTATTGAAGATATATAAGACTGTCTCCAAACATAACTCTATATCCTGGGGGCCACCATCCCCTAAAAAAGTAGGTGGATGTTGCTGCTGAAACTCATGATTCAACTCTCCCATAGAAGGGGATGAGTTTGTAGCTCCCTATAGAGTCTTCATAAGACTTAGAAAATATCCTCAAAAACTAGGAATAATCACTCACATCAAGAATATGAAGAGGTGCCACAGGTGGAACTACTGGAGGTATCACTAGTAGCTCAAGGCCCACCCCCTCCAGAGTATGGTCATCACCACCCTCCTAACATACGACTAGAGGAAATCATGGAGGCATTTCTCTAAAAATTCCAAACACATGACTCATATAAAATTCAATAATGAAATAATACACCAATATAATAATATAATAGGATCAAATCCTTTATCTATAAATCACACCCCTCTACCTACCCATAAAGCTTGATTTGGGTGGTCGAATCGATTAAGAAGAAAACAAGAGACTCTACCTACTGCCCACTACTAAGGTTGGGTATGGGTCAAGATTTTTGTTTTACTATAAAGTTCCTGACCTATGAAATTTAAATTGAAATTGGAACCTCTATTTAATGGTGAATTTTTCATTTAATTTCAGAATTTAAAGTTATTTTAAGTTCATATATATTTATATATAAATTATTTAATCGATGAATTTTATAGACCACCACTTACAATTTATAAAGGCCCATACTCTTTGTAAATTGTAATATGGTGTCCATTAAATCCCAACCATAAACAAATTCCAGTCTATGCGACCAATGGTCCATGGCTCAACATGTCATAATTGACTCCTTAAAGTGTTCGCTTCAACCTATTCAGGAAAACACCCTTTGTTTAATGTGGGAACTTTAAGTACCAATTAAGTTTCTCAGAACCCTACATAAAACATTAGTCAATTAACATTTATATTATATAATCCACAAATAATCTCACATAGTCAAGAAATGCATCTTACATGGCATGGAATAATACATGGCATATTAATTATAACATGTGCCTAAAATTATGCATGGTATGGTATGCCCTCATCTCATTAGAACACGATATAATCCAAAATTTAACCATAATAATCTTCACAAATCATGTTTATCACCTAATGGTGGAATCAAATAAACTATAATAATTGTAATACAGAATAATAATTCCTTATTCTAGGAAATTTGGTATTACCCCGAACATGGGTTAGCTACTCTTATGCATGAATTATAACCATATTCTGAAGCATTAGTAACCCTATGTCTATTATCTCATAATAGTAAGGCGATAAAAGAAAGCTCTGATACCACTTTGTGACATCCCATCCAAGATAACCCTATAATAGTAGCCAAACCAGTTGTACCCATGGCCTCAAGCACACATCCCCATATTAAAAAGGATACCAACTACCAATGATGGATTAGGGTGTTTCTGTGGGGATACTATGCCCTCATGTTAGAGTTTTACAATGGTATAATCAATATATATAGAAGAAGCATAGAAATACTGGAAAAGATAGTGGAATCACGTATAAATATCCAAAAACTAAATAATAATCAAAAGTAGTAAACTGAATAATATACAAATGAAAATGATGTCATGTCTCTACAAAATAAGTAAAACATGAATATATGGCAGTAGTAATTCAATACAGTACAAGATATAAAAAATTAATAGAAAGTAAAAAATTCATCCAAGCATATTGAGATCTATCCCATTAATCTACTACCAAGAACCCTTCCTAATTCATGAAAGAATTAATGCATCCATAAGTAGATGATGCCCTTTATCTATACCTACAAGCATATAGTATGCTTGGGTACCATCAGCGATCCTGATTGGGTGTGAGATAAACTCAATAGGACACTATAAATGGAGTCTATAAATATCCAATTAGTTCATATAATATGGTAGTGTATATATATTATAATGAAAAGTAGTGATAAAAACTATAAATGGGTTAGCTTTGGTTCCTGAAGGAAATCAAGCTATACTACCTGCTTTATTCCATGCCAGAATATCACAGTAAATGTTTTCTTGCCTATATATAAAAAAATGTTTATCATGACTGTATATCATAGGAAGGTTCATCATGCCTGTGTATCACAGAAAGGGTTGTCATTTTTGTATATCATAGTAAGGGCCATCATAATTGTATCACATTTATAAACCATCACCATTACTATATCACATTTATAAATGGTTTCCATGACTATATCACATTTATAATTTTCAAAATTCTTGTGTCACATTTAGAAAAGGGTCTCTATGACCATATCACATTTATAAAGGGTCTCCATACCCATACATCATAAGTTATAATAATAATTCAAGGATTAAATAAGAGCCAACAGACAGTTCATATTTAATAGAAAGAATATATGGACAAGGGATAACCATTTTCTGATTTAATCAATTAACATGGTCATAACACTTACTTTGATTCACTTCATTAGAGAGTGATAAGTGATTTTTCCTTGCTATACCACATCAATTATCCATTTTATTCAATATTTCATAATTATAAATCATGCTAAAACTATTTAGAAGGTTGTTTGTACATTTATACATTTATAAAAAAAATGGAAATTTTATTGTCACAACTCAAGGGTTGCAAAAAAATTAAAGGGGGATATGAAAATATGATTCATGGGATTCTAGGCCAACTCTACCAAGGATATTCAATTAATCAAGGTTTATGTATTTTATGAAAACACAAAGAGAATCCAACATGCATAACATAATTCATATTATAAAACATCATGAATTTAATGGAATAAATAGTAGACCGCCTATATAAAGCTCATAGTATTCTCCTCATCCATTATCAGACCTTAGTTTTTTTTTGTATCGAGAGAGAATATAATAAAGGATGAACATCCTAAAAATAGGGCATATGAGAACACACCAAAATAGTGAAGATGATCAAAAGGAAAAGAATAAAACAATCCTAAGGATCAAATCTCTCACTGGTAGGGATCCAACAAGATGATATAAACTTGAATCAGAGTCTAAATGATTGAGATATTGAAGAACCTAGCATAGAGGAGGAGAGCAGCACTTAGAGGAGGAGGAATCCCTATGAACACTGAAAATAAGAAAAGGGGAGGAGGGTTTAAGATTTAAATCCATTATGGTAAAAATGGTAAAATACCCATTACTTAAGTGGGTGCATGGTTTGGACACATGGTTGGACAAACTATGCACCAACCGTGCGCTAGGTATTTCCTTAAGAGGGAACCCACACAGTTTTGCCACATGGTTTGAGAAACTGTGCACCAACCATTCCATTCACCTCTGCTAAAAACTAAAAATTTTATTTCATGGTTTTGCAACCCTGGGCACATGGTTAGGTAAAATAATTCCCCCTACTTGGTACTCTGAAAATACACGCATTTTTAGTAGAAACCATGTGGACTAGCCCACATGGTTTCTTCTAAATGCATGGCCCAATGCTTTCTTACACCAGCCATGGTTTCTAGCTCTAAACAAGCCCCAGACACCCTAAGTAACCTTATTAACCACATTAGGAATCCATATTAGATCTAAGATAAATTATTAGACCAAAATTTAAAGGATCTAGACCTCATAGAAAAACTGAATTTTTATATACATGCTCAGATATCCAATGGATGTACTCCTGATGGATTTTCTAAAAGTGGGGATCATGTCATCATTTTCAGAGTATGGATGATTGTACCAGTGATTTATTATGATTAGGTCCTGAGGTAGTTTCATATATCCCTTATGGAGGTACATCCAAATTTTTTAATGATGTATCAAGACCTTTGGTGTCATTTCTGGTGGCTATATATGAAGTAGTGTGTTACAGATTTTGTCTCTTAATTCATCACTTGTTAGCAGATGAAAGGATGAGCACTTGGTTTCATTGGGTTTTGCACAAAACCTTGATATTTTAGAGTATAAGTGGTACACTATATCTATAGACTTCATGAAAGGTAATCCATGGATATCTAGAGGACACAATACCATTTGGGTGATTATAGACTGACTCATCAAGTCATCTCAGTTCATATATTTCCCGAAGCAGAGTTTAGTTGAGAGCTTGGGACACCTTTAGATGTAGAAGATAGTTCATCTCCACATAGTTCCCCCGATGTTCATTTCATATCGTGATTATTTCTTCATGTAATGATTATGGATAGGATTATAAGAGTCCTTTGGGACTCAGTTGTGATTCAGCATGGAGATTCACCCAAGAATGATGGCTAGACTGAGTAGACCATTTAGGTTCTGGAGGACATGCTTCGGGCATGCATGTTGGATTTTTCCCAGAGTTGAGATGATCACCTACACTTGGTGGAATTTTCCTATAAAAACTTCTATAATTCCTCCATCAGTATAACACCATTAGAGTCATTTTATGGGTGACCCTTCAAGTCACCGCTATGTTGGATTGATCTAGGAGAGTCTACGATAATGGGACCATAGTTGTTGCGAGCTATAATAGAGAAGGTACAGATCATCTAGGAGTGGATGAGGACTACACAGAGCTTTAATAAGTCCTATATGGACTGGCGAAGAAGACCTTTGGAGTTTGAGGATAGAGATCATGTGTTCCTAAAAGTCTCATCTCTATAAAAATTACAGAGATTGTTTTAGGGAGTAATGTTATCTCCAAGATTCATTGACCCTTTCTTGATACTAAATAGAGTTGATGAGGTTATGTATATCTTATCTCTATCACCGTAGTTATATTGGGTACATGACATCTTTCACATGTCACAGTTGATGAGATATATGTATGACCCATCACATTTTATCGACTTGGGTGAGATGTACAATGAGAATAAAGATACATTTTTTGGAGTACTTGTTGGATATCAAGGATCAAAAGGATAATATCCTCCATGGGTGAGTTATCACCTTGGTGCATGCCTGGTGGTAGCATGAGAATCTTCAAAAGATCACATGGGAGTGAGAGACCCAGATGCGAGCTTAGTACCCATATATTTTTTAGTAGTCTTTTTAGATTTTTGGGCTAAAAATGTCTAAGATGGGGAGAATGTAACATCTCTATTTTTTCGTTTGAAGCCTTATAATATATCTAGTATTATTTTTGGATCTAGGCAGTGAGACAGAAATATATTCTAATTCTCCTTGATCACGGTATTGATATTATAAAACTTTTAAATATATTAATATCATGCACACATAGTTTTCTTAAAATAGTGTAATAACTCCCAAATGGGGACTCATATGGGAAACTTTAGATCATATTTGGGTCTAAAACATGGGTTTAACCCTACGAATGACATAGAATTTATCTGCATTGAACGTTTTTTGAAAGTGAAGTCATGAAAGGATTAGTAATTTAAGAATAATTTGATTAAATTATTATTTATTATATCTCCATGACCTAATATCCCCTATAAATATTTGGTTATAACAAAATTTCAAGGTTATCCACATAACCCTGGAGTTAGGTAGAGGATTAATTGGAGGATATTTTTGGACAATCATCATCGGATCTTATTTTATAAATTTTTACACTAACAGAGTTTGTAAATATTGGAAATGATGATGGAAAGAACCCATTATTTATGAAATACTAATCCAAACATGAGGTAGGGAGTTTGATTTTATGTGATGTATTTAAATCTTTTATTATCCCATGATGAACAAAAATCAAATCAAACAATAGATTGATTTTTCATATCAATTGTGTTTTAAGGTGTGGGTTTATTTCTGAGATTTGGAGAAATAATTTTATTATTGATTATTTCTTTTTTTCACCCACCATTCGTTGTGCTTTCATCACCATCATTTATTTTGGATGTTGGTTCAACAAATACTAGTTGATCAATATTTGGACAAATGTTCTTTGGCACAACATATTGATACCACAGGTTCAATTTTGAGTTTGATTATGTGATCAAGGTATGATATCCATGATGATTGATCAAATCAGATCTACATTTCTCATTTTGTTTAGTTAGTCATGCGGTGATGGCATGATGTGATAGCAGTTTTCTTGCAAATGTATTTTAGTGAACATAATCTGATCCTTGGTGATGATGAAATTTGTTCAATCATAATTCCAAAAAATATTAAATGATCCTTGAATATTAAATAATTGCATTCATATAATATTTTTCCATGTATTTTCTTAATACCTTATAAAGACATTTAATAAATAAATTCAACCAAGTTATTCTATATTTTAATAATAATCAATTTATTTTTTTCATTTTTGGTCATTTATTTTTGTACCATATGGTGGGGACTACCATTTCCTATATTCTTATTCAATATAATATGAGAGACTTTTGAATACTCTATTATGTGTGACCCTCTAGGCCCTTATCTCGATAGTAGTGAATATTATTCATAGTATAGGTGTAGAGTCTAGAAACCCATCAAGCCCCATATAGAGATAAGGAATATTCATAGTAATGACAACCTTCTGATGAACACACACAATGTAATATAACCTCTTTGTCTCATGATATCTCATAAAGTAGGATGCACACCTTATGTCATCATTCATTCTTGTTTTATTATTCATTGACATAACTATATAGACTTTCCTTATTTTACCATGGAGATTGATTTAACTAAGGTACTACCATCCTGATCAACTAGGCATGAGATATCAATTCCTCAACTTAAAAGTGAAAAATTCTATCTTTTTCATTCAACTAATGTCATTCCACCAAATATGTACCCATCATAGGATACCTCTCTATGACTTTAATGTCATTGTTTTTTATTTACATCAAATCATGAAATAAAATGGTATACATTGATAATGAAATAAAGTAAGGAGACCAACATTCATCTTCATAGATAGGAACAACCAGTGACACCTAAAACATGTGGTGTTCCTATTGGCTATTCTACCCTCATGATATAATCTACTAGAGAATCACAAAGTGTAAACTTCATGATAATAAGTATGGATGCTTATGATCCCCCAAAAACTGATGGTAACACATCATATGTGTCCTCTCAATATGATATATTTGTACTATAGGTCATAACTTTAATATTGTTTTCATGGTATCTCTAGGTTCTCATTATATCTCAGGAATAGCTCTAAAATTTTGTTACCCCACAACTTTTGCAACATGCAAGGGACCCCAACCTGGAAATACCAACTATGAGAACTTACATGATCAGATATCCACTGGACATGCTCCTAATGTATTTTCTTAAGGTGGAGATCATGTCATCCTTTTTTTAGGATAAATGATAGTACGAGTGAAATTTCATGAGGAGTTTTTGAGGGAGTTTTATAAATCCACTCTGGCGATACATCCGGGTGTGGTGAAAATATATCAAAACCTTACAAATTAGTTCTGGTGTCTTGGGATGAATAAGTGTGTAGAAAAGTTTGTCTCTCAATGCCTCACCTTTTAGTAGGTGAAATGATGAGCCAGGGAGTTTAACACAACCCCTTGAGGTTATAAAGTTAATGTAGGATGGAATATCTATAGTATTCAGGGAAATGATTCCATCTAGGTGATTGTAGACTGACTCACCAAGTTAGCCCTTTTCATAGCTATTAGAGAGCATATTTTAGTTGAGAGATTGAGACATCATTACATACAGGAGATAGTCTGTCTCCACATAGTTCCCTTGACTATCATTTCAAACTGTATGCTTACTTCATGTAATTATTATGAATATGAATATTTGAGTGCTTTGGGACTCAGTTGAATTTGAGAACAATGCTTCACCCGAAGATTGATGACCAGATTGAGAAGACCATTCATGTTCTTGAGGACATGCTTCGAGATTTCATGTTGTAATTTTTCTGTGGTTGGTAGGATCACCTACACTTGGTGTAATTTTCATATATCAACAACTAACATTCCACCATCAGTATGGAACTATTCAAGACTTTGTACAGTTGAACCTACAATTCATCACTATATTGGATTGATCTAGGTGATCATGTGCTAATGGTCTTAGAGTTGGTGTGAGCTATGATAGAGGAGTTGAAGATCATCCAAGAGTGGATGAGGACTTCTTATATCCATAATAAGTCCTATAGGGATTGACAACACATACCTTTGGAATTTGAGGAGAGAGATCATGTGTTCCTAAAGGTCACACCTTGATGCAGATTATAGATATTTTTTTGGGGTGGTAAGTTATCTCTGAGATTCATGGGATATTTCCATATAATACATAGAGTTGGAGAGGTTGTGTATTTCTTGGATCTACCACCACAGTTAGACTAGGTACACACCCCTTCCATGTGGCACAATAGAGGAGGTACATGAATGAACCATCACATTTTATTGACAAGGGTGATCTGAACATTAAGGATGGAGCTAACTTTATAGATTATCTGATGGAGATCTACGATTAATAGAATAATATCCACCACGAGTGAGCGATTCCCTTACTGTGTGTCTAGTGGAAGCATGAGAATCTTTATGAGAGAACCTGGGAGTAAGAGACCCAAATGCGAGCTCAGTACCCACATCCTTTTTAGTAGTTTTTTCACTTTTTAGGGTGAAAATATTTAAGGTGGATAGAATGTAACATCTCTATTTTTACCATATAAATCTTTTTAAATATATCTAGTAATATTTTTGGAGCCCAGCACAGAGATTATGTGAGATTTTGAGGCCCGATGAGCCTGATATTGACATTATAAAGATATTAAATATACTAATATCATGGGCACACAGTTTTATTGAAATGGTTAAATAACTCCTGAATGGGGGCTCAAATGTGAAGTCTGAGACCATCATTGGGTCCAGAACACATGTTTTACCCTAGGAACGACATAAAATTTGTCAAAACCAGACATTTTGTGAAAGTGAAGTCATGGGAAAATTAGTAATTTAATAATAATTTAATTAAATTATTATTTATTATTTCTCCATAAAATAATATCCTCTATAAATATCTGGTTAAAAAAATTCTAGGGTTATCCACATAAGCCTAGAGTTTGAGAGAGGATCTAGTGGAGGAGCTTTCATGGATGATAATCATCAGATCTTACTTTGGCAATCAATACACTGATGAAGTTTGTGAATCTCACCAATAATGATGGTGTGGACCCATTATTCATCCATAACTAATCAAAAATCAGGGTAGGGTGTTTTATTTCTATGATTAATTTATCCCATTGATTATCCCATGACAAAGATAAATCAAATAAACAAACAGATTGATTTTTGGATCGATCGTGTTGTGGGTGTGGGTTTATTTTTAGGATTTGAGAAATCATTTTATTGTTTATTATTTATTTTTTCATTCATTTTTCTAACATAAAAGGATCAAGGAAAACATAAAAAATAGTTTATGATCATTCCTCATCTTGTTTTTTATTGTTTTTACCCACTATTCATCATGTGTTCATCACCAACATTTATTTTTGGCTAGTGGTTTCAAAAATACCTGGTGATAAATCATTACATAACTATTTCTTAGAAAACTATATTAATACTATGGGTTTGAGTTTGGGTTTGATGACATGATCAAGGTATGATAGCCACGATGACAGATCAGCTCAGATTGATGTTTCTCATTTTTATGGTTAGACGTGCGGTGACGGAATGATGCAAAAGTGGTTGGATTTCAAATATATTTCAGTAGCCAAAATCCCACCACCAGTAATAACAAAGCTCATTTGATCATAATTCCCACAAATATTAAACTATCCATGAATATTAAATAATTTCATTCATATAATATTATTTCATATATTCACTTAATACCATGTTAATACTTTTAATAAATAAATTCAACTCAATTATTCTATACCTGAATAATAATGAATTTATTTATTCATTGGTGATCGTTTATTCTCGAACACATCTCAGACCCTATATTGAGGCCCACCATGTCAAATATTCTTATCCAGTGGAATAGTTAAAACATTTGAATATTGTATTGTGTGTGACCCTCTAGAACCTTATCTTAATAGCAGTTAATATTATTCATAGACCAAGAGTGGAGTATAGAAACTCATCAAGGCCCCTATAGAGATATGTAATAGTCATAGAAATGAAAACCTTCTGATGAACACATTCTCTGTAATATAATATATTTGTCTCATGATATCTCACAAACTGAGATTCCAACCTTGTGTTGTCATCAATTCTTACTTTATTATTTATCGACCTGACTAGATAGACTTATGTTCTTTTACCACAAACACTGATTTAATGAAGGTACCACCATCCTGATCAACTAGGATCGAGATATCACTACCTCAACTAAAAAGAAACAAATTTTATTTTGACCATTCATCTAATTCTATACCACCAAAGGCACACCCAACACAAGATACCTCTCCATGACTTCAATTTCATGGTTTTTTCCTAGCATAAAAGTATTTGATCAAATGGTATAAATTTATAACAATCTCAAGTTAGTATACCAATACACATGTTTATAGATAGGAATTACCAATGACACCTAAAACATGTGGTGTTCCTATTGGTGAGTCTATCCTCAGGATCTCATCTACTCAAGATCACTAAGTGTGAACTTAATGAATATAAGTATCAATGTTTATGATCTCCCAACACCTTATGGTCACTCATCATATGTTTCCTCTCAATATGATTTATCTTGACCATAGGAAATAACTTTAATATTACAATTAAGGTATCTCTAGGTTCTCATTATAGCCTAAGAACTTCTACAACCTTATGATAAGACATGTAATCTATGGACATTACCATAAATAAAATGGATATAGAAGTATCAAAAGTATTATGGTAAGATAAAAACATGTATATATTAAACTCTATACATGTAATTATAATAAAAGTACATACATAAGTTGGGTCTAGGGAAACCTATTATGACATAAATTAATATGGAAACATTTTTTTCATTTCGGAATATATCTTTAATATATTCTTTATACTATGATTGAGATAGATGGTATTTGTTTGGGAATTAAAATGGTTTATTCATCCACAAACATTTAAATTCAAGTATTTTTTTCCTTAACTTTAGAGATTCTAGAGGATCTTATGTTGAGTTGTTCTTTTGGTGCCTAGATTTTCAATGGTGATGAGGCCCCTTCTTTATGAATCATATTGGTGGTTTCTATTATGTTTTTTTATTGATAAAGTGATGGTGTTCAATGGTTTTGGTGTGTTTCTAGAAATTTTTTCATGGAAGTGTGCAATTACTGGTGAAAAAGCTTGAAATTATCTTGTATGGAATTAAATTCTATTCAATTAAGTCAGGGTTGGTGATTTCTTAGTGTTTTTTGATGAGGAAGTACAATTAGATAGGCTATTGGTGAAAATATGACCACAAAAATATGAAGGTGGTAGGAGCTCGATGCAACATGTCTCAAGGATGGATCCTCATTCGATGTGAGACTTTCCATTACTAAAACTGAGGCAAGCGTAAAAACCTAAAGCACTACATCCTAGTTTCTTTCATGCTTTACATGGGATTTCCAGGTCATTATGGTTTCCTATTTGGGTCATGGGTTTCCCAATGTGTTTGATTTGTTTTTTTATTGTCTTATAGTGTATATGGTTTGGTTATATCTATTGGCCTATTTATGGTTCTCACTCAACAATAACAAAGGATTTTGAAAAAATTCAAAAAAAATATTTGGATAGGAACTTTTTTGTGACACATATACATTATTTTAACTATTGAAATTGAATATTATTTGAGAATATTTATCAAATGAAATATAACTCCTAAAAATATTAATTGTTGGGGAGGGATATCTTATATAAGATGAGCTTAAATTTCATTGATATAGATATCAAGTTTTCCTTTTGATTTTTCCATGAATATATCGTCTTAACATTATGGTTTTCATGCTCAGTTGAGTGAGATTTATTTTCAAAATTGGAGGAGGTTTCTCCTAATTTTAGTGGTAAATCAATTCATTTTCTTCTTGGAATTATTCTGATAAATATTTTTTTACTCTCATAAAAATCCATTTTTGGTAAAATTTAGGAGTACATTTTTAATTTTTAATTAAATTTGGTTTTTAGGGTTTTGGTTTAAAATTCTAAAATCTACATTCAAGTAAACCTAAAAATCCATTCATAATCCAAGGTTTATTTGTTTGATTATGTGAATTTAATGGATGATTTTGTCTTATTTATTCCTAGTAGCTATTTATTTCTTGGACAAATTCATCAATTGTATTTTTATGTGTGTTATTTAATTATTTATGTTGAGTTGAAAATTATGCTTAATTATTGGGTTGTTTATGTTTCATAAATAAATAAAATGAGAGTTTGAAGGAATACAAGAATGTAGATTAAAGATGGTTCAATTCAATTCATAAATTTCATATTTTATCACCAATTTTTAAACTAGAAACTAATTTTCACCAAAATCATTTCATTTTGAGAGTGTGATAATTCTTTTTTTCATTAGTTTAATTTCAAAGAGGGAAACCAATTTTTATAACTAAGTCATTGTATTCATAATTTCGAATCATTTTTTATATTAGGTTTCATGATGATGAGTATATTTAATTTTTTCTTAAGGGTATGAAAGGCTTTAGTGTTGGAGAATTTGATGTGTCATTATTTAATCATGTTCACCACATATATTTTTATAATAATTTTTGATGAATTTTTTCTTAAATAAAAATACTATTTTGATATTTTAATATCTGTGGAATATGATTGAAAATGTCATTCATTATTAAATTGATTGAAAACATGGATTTTTTTGTGCTCAATTAATAAAATATTATGAACTTTAATTTAAAAATAATTTTATTAAAAGATAATTTTTGAGTTTTTTTGGTGAATTATAGTTGAAATATTTTTTCATGAAATTAGAGTTTAAATTAATTCTCATATTTTTAATTATATTTTTAATTGAATTCTTGATGTGGAATTTTTATGGGGATTTTCATATTAAATTAATAATTTTACTGTATTTGTTTAAGAATAAATATTTATTATGTAAAATTAAATCAGTTGTAATAAAAACAATAGAATTTCAATGGGAACATATGAATAACTCTCATAGTCCTGTATTAATATATGGAAAATTCTTATGGTAATGTATGATCCTATAATTTTTCAAGAAAGTGGAGGGAAGACTTCTGTGAGAATAATTTATTTTTATATAATATTAAATAAGAACTTTGTAAGGTAATGTAAGAGTAAAGGTCTTCGTACATAATAATAAAAATTTATTACATAAGATTAAATATCAAGAAAGTGGTTGAAACTGAGGATCTTTGAAAATACGATATCAAGATAAAGGGAACTCATTTTCTAATACATCGACCAAGGTTCCTTGGTAGTTAATTGATATCTTGAAGAACACTATTTTCTCATACAGATCTAATGAAGGTATGTCAGAGCTAGTGAAATAGATTCGATCAAGTCACCTTGCCAAGATCAAATCAAATTAGTATCATATTTAGATCTATGTAGTGTACCAGAGTCTAAAGCTGATTGGTTTGATCTCAGTATCCAAACAAGTAGGTAATTTTAGGTAGGATATTCGTGTATCAAGTAAGTAGAGATTGAATTTTAAATGATGAAGAATTCATCATAGGCTGGGGAATACATGATGCATTCACACTAAACTTATTATGGTGAGCATCTAGTGAAAATGATTGGTGACATATTCTAAGTCAAACTCTTCTCTAACATCATGTTTATATTTTCTTTATGGAATTTTTGTTCTTCAATAATGCTTGTTATATCATTATTAAATGATGAATTCTACTAATTATTCTTTATTAATTATTATTCAATTATTTAATATGTGTAGTTTCTTATATTAAATTATTGAAGATACCATGTGGATTTTTTATTTCAAATTCAATCATGTCTTTTTGTTTAACATTCTTAACCAATATTTTTCATTAAGAGAATAGTGGTTTTTATTGAGTGTTTTTTCTAGCTATTGTAAGATGATTAGATCATTTTTTTCCTGAAACATACTGAGGTCTCAGTGTGATCTCTCAAAGAAGGATCATGTGTACATTCTATAGTATTATATTGTGCATTAGAGGATTTTAAATAAGATAAATTCATTTTTTACATTGAGGAAGATAGAAACCCAAGGTTAAAACTGGTTCATAGCCACTATTTCGTTAATTTTTCACTCTCTTTCACTTTTTTTGCTACAATTTTCACTTCTTACATATCTATTCTTATAAAAATAACCACTCAATGCAAAAGTATTTAAAATAAAATAATAAAGTAAAAAAAATCCTATTTTGTAACCTACACATGAGACAACCTTGATAACTACTATATTAAATTTCATAGGGGATAAAACATTGAATAAAGAGACCTTTGACACAAAATATTTATTTAATAGGATATGATATTGAATTCTCCACTGGTGGAAGAATTATTTAACCCAAAGTTTAGACAAATCATAAATCAAGTGTTATAGTTTTATGATATGGGTTTTACTAGATAATTATCCATAATTACAAGATTTATTAGATAGTTTCAAATATGGTATCCCCTATACATTCAGGATGACATGGGATTTATAGGTATAAAGGAATGAGTAGAGAAAATACACTATAGAATGATTAGAGTGAGCATATCTTCAAACTCGTCATTACAATAATGGGATCAACTTAGAGTTGGTGGCCTCTATTGTAACACCCAGACTCGAGTCACCTAGTCTAGGTTGAGCTAGTACATGAACTCATGCATTCCTCCCCATATGAAAGAGGTTAACAACTAGCTGTGATAGCCTAGATAATAAATGGGGTGACTATGCTCTTATTATCTATGATTATCATAGTAACCATACAACATAATCAACAACCAAAGAAAGTATATAATAAATAAATAAATAAATAGAAGCAACAAAATAAACATAAAATGTAATAAAAATATGGCATACAATATCTAGAGTCATACAAGTAGTAAATAGAGATCCCTATAAGTGATGGATTAAGATACAATTGAAATAAAATAAAATTAAATAGATAGGATTCACTACTCCCAAAGTATGTCATGGTGTCACCTCCATCCTCATCCACCAACTTCTAATTAGAAATAATTTTTGGGGCCCTTACCCTTAGCTAGATCCCTAACAATAATTTTGTACACGCATTGTGATTCCTATGCAATGTGTGAGAATAATTTCAGTAAGACCCCACCAACACAAGCTTAACATAAATGTAATAATTTTATAAGGGTGTATACATCAACAGAAAACAAAAATAATAATAACTCATAATCATACTTGGTCATCATTTGTTAACCAAGACACCATGAACCTCATCCCTACCTGATTCGGCTCAATACTGGAAGGAAGGTCAGTCGGAATTACAATAGAAACAATAACCTGAGGCCCACACCTTTCCCACAGGTCGTGACCTTGATTTCACCCCAACCCATCCTGAAGGTTCCTGGGAGGTCAACCATGTCACCCAGAACCATCTCAAAGGCTATAGGGAGGTCCAATGTTTTATCCTAACTCATCCAAAAGGTTCTTGGGAGGGCCCCATATCACCTTGTCCCATATCGAAAGTTGTTGGTAGGCCCACATATCATCCTGGACCATCTTGATGGTTCTTGTGATTTCAACCACTATAAAAAGAATGAAATAATTCGTGTGAAACAAAACAATATCAAAAATAAGGGGAAACAACATTATTATCACATCTGTCATATATTTGGGCCTTAGCAGCCTCAATTGAGCCCAATTGGCTCTACTATGGTCAAAATTACCAAGTGTACAACCCTTATGTCAAACACAATTATAAGTGTAATTTCCAACCAAACTAAGTATTAACCAAACACACCCCCTTTATACGGGCCCACTACACCTTTATAGGCTTAATTGGGTTCATTCATACCTTGGGTGGAAGTCACACATGCTACTTTCACTCTCACACACACAAAGATACATGAATCCTTATACAAAACACTATAAAATGGTAGGGGATTTCCTACCTTAGTTGTAGTGAGACTAAACCAACAAGAATTGTTTCCCAAAATAAGCTCGGCACACCAAATCCATAAAAAATACCCAAATTCATATCATTAGGGTTTTAGGAAATGAAACTCAAGAGGAACAACGATTAGAAGCTATAGTAGGCTTAGAATTACCTCAAGAGACCAAACACGATGAAAAATGATCAAAATGGTCAATAATTTAAGTGGTAACAGACAATTCCTTCTCTTAGAGGACTCTCCCACTAAAAATTGGAGATAAAGTTCATGGAAGAGGAGAAGGATGAGAAATTATGGTCTTTATGGAATTAAAAAATATCCCTCAATTAAAAATATACTCAGGAACCCACTGACTATCTAGTGGGTCTAGCTAGAATTCCCAGGCCCCTAGACATCCCACCATATAGTTGGTGGACCTGTAATGGTTTTTTTTTAATCTTAGCCTGCTCTGATGATCCTCTAAACTACCTCCCTTCTCCTCAATGGGTTAGAAAACATTGAAAATTACTAAAACAAAATTAAACAAAAATGTATCACAACTTAGATCATAGAGAGTATTTCCAAAACCTCCTTCAAGGAATTCTTATTCCCAAGAAGTACTCCTAAGGATCCTAGAAAAATAGATCTAGATACTATGCCCAAACATCTGATTCCTTCTCCCATATTTCCTCTTGTATCCTCCCATTCTTCCACAACACCTGAATAAGAGGCATGATCTTTCCCCACAAATCCTTTTTTTCTTTGGTCCACAATCTACATTGGGAGATCCCTTAACAAAGAATCTGTATCCAACTCAACATCCTCACTATCAATCATGTTCATAAGGTCCATGTCATATTTCTAGAGTTGCGACACATAAAAGATTGTGTGAACTCCCTGATGTTGTGAAGGGAGATCCAAATGATAACCCATGGTCTCAATCCATTCCACAACCTTGAACAAACCCAGAAACCACAATAATAGATTCCCAAAATTTATTAAACATTGATTCCCCAAGTGGGGTGACACCTGTAAGAATACGCAATCACACATGTTGAACTCCAATGGTTGTCACCTCTAGTAAGCATATGAATGCTACCTACTCTGGGTGGTAAACAACCACTTCTAGATCATCTACTCCCACTTGAAATTCCCTTAATTCAGGCTCGGTCCAATCCTTGATGATTCACCCATATCATATCAACACAATAGTGATTGACATGGTCATCCATAATGATCCTTAAAGGGATCCATTTGAATTGAGGCATGAAATTTTTTATTATAGGTGAACTCTTCCAATTCTAGGTGTTCACCCCATTCTCCACTGAAATCATGCACACATTCTCTAAGAATTTCTTATAAAATCTGATCTTACTCTTAGAATTTCCATCTATCTATGGGTGATATTCATTGATTAGTTTTAGTTTTTTCCCTAGTGCATTATACAGGCCCTACCAAAATCATGATGTGGAATGATCCTTCTAATCTAACATAATTCTCATAGGAATGTTGGGAAATTGCAATATTTCCCACACATAAATTTGGCCTAACCCATCAACTAATTATGTATCTCAAATGGGAAATAAATGAAAAACCTTTACCATATAGTCAATAACTACCCACATGATATATCATATCCTCTAAGTCCTAGGAATTCTATGAAAAATTCCATGGTCATCTCATCCCACTTCTAAACTGGAACTGGAAGGGGATAAAGAAACCCGCCCATTCACTAGTGCTCCACTTTCACCCTCTTACAAGAAAGGAAATGAGCAATAAACCCTGATATATATTTCTTCATTCATGACCATCATAAGTAGAGTATCATATCTCAAAACATTTCAATCAATCCAGGATGCACCACTCACTATGAAGAATTAGAGTTTTTCGTCAACTCTTCTCTCTTGGATGTAGATATGACAACCCTCCCATGAACAAGAAGCATGAAATTACCATCCTTAGACTATCCTAGGATAGGTTCATAACCCATCAACCTCACTCACACCACCTAAAATTCTAAATCATATTCCTAGTCGACCTTGACCTATTCTATTAAGGAGTATGTGAAAACCAATGAAGCACAAAGAACAATATCTCAGTACACTACAATATATATCTACTAACTCACATTTAAAATCATGATCTTCCACTCCTCATATCATGTTTTCTTCCCTAGTTACTATGATTTCTTATTAATTTATTTTTATATAATGTTCCCATTTCTCAAGGAATATACCCTCTCAAAATGAAAGGTCTCCAAGTACCCGACCTATTGTCTCTGGCATAGGATCAAGTCTCTCTTATAAAATATGTACCATGATCTTTTGTTTTCAATGTAGATGATAAAACTCTCACCAAAGAGATAATAGAACCAATAATTTATATCATAAACCATGGTAGTTAACTCCAATTCATGAGTAGGGTAGTTATTTTAATGGGGTCATACCTGATGTGACCCTATGTGACCACCCACTCACTCTACATCAAGAAAACCACAAAAACCCTAAAGAATCGTAGTAAACTATATACCCAAACCTTGGATCTAGTAGAATCAGAATCATATCTAACTCCTGAAAGGTATCCTCACACCTTCTTGTCTAGTTAAACTTGACCCCTTTCCTGATCAGCTCTATATAGGTGTTTTGACAAGGGAAAATTCCTAAATTAACCATATATAATATTTATATAAATATAAAAAATATATAAATCTCAAACACATTTTGAGGATAAGACCAAGAAATAACAACCTTTACTTTCACTGGATCGATAGATATCCCCACTTTAGAAACCACAAGCTCTAGTAATCATACCTCCTTGAACCAGAAATGGAACTTAGAAAACTTGGTGTAAAGATGATGTTCCCAAAGTGTGATCAAGGAAACCTCAAGCTGCCTGGTTTGCATTTCTAAGGTCTGTGAGTAGACTAGGATGTCATCAATGAAGACCAAGACCAAAGATTCCAGGTAATGGTGAAAAATATAATCCATGGGTTCCATAAACACTACCAGTTCACTTTTAAGACTGAATGACATCACAAGATACTCATATAACTCATACCTACTCCTAAAATCTATCTTTGGAACACACTTATCCCTAAACTGCAAATATTGATACCCTAAACGTAGGTCAATCTCATAAAACCACTATGATCCCCTTAATTGATCAAATATATCATCAATCTGAGGAAGTGGATATTAATTTTTCACTATAACCTGATTTAATTTCTCATAATACATGCATAAACAATTTATTCCATCCCCCTTATTGGAGACTAAAACTAGAGCACCCCAAATAGAATTTCTTGGGAAAATCAATCCCTTCACCACTAGGTTATCAAGTTATTCCTTAATCTCACTCATCTTAACTAGTTCTATCTGATATGGGGTAATAAATATAGGTTATACACCCATCATGAACTTGAATGCAAACTCAATCCCTTTATCAAGAGGGAGGACTGTGAAATCATTTAGAAACACATCCTAGTAATGATCCACCATCAGAGAAAAAAAGGATGGATTCATCACCTAGTATTCTTCAAGGACCAAACCTTCCACCTATGCTATAATGGAACCAATATGGCTATGGTATGGCCCTTCTCTACCTACCTCCATATTCCACTCCCCAATAAGGATGTAATCCTCTCCCTAAGGGGAGTTAAAATCCATCATCCTTTGATAAAAATAAATGTGAGCCCAAAATAATGTCAACCATTCCATCCTAGAGATGATTTCTAAGATCACCATATAGAGAAATAATAATTTCCATAAATGATCATAATCTTTAATGACTTCGGCACACAAGTGAAACTTCCATGCATGCTCCAGCCTTTTCCCAAGATGAGTATCAAGAGGAAAAAAAATAGGGAAAAACTTTACTAGTAACCCAAAAATAGAAACAAATTAGGAATAAATAGAGGAATAACAAGACTTTATATAAAACAAAGAAACTCAAAGTGTCTTGGAAACCAAAACCATAACACTCACTATTGACATCCCCTCCCAATCATTTGCTAGAACATGATCCAGTGCATACACCCTGTGTGCCTTGGATCCATGGACCTAACACTATCATCCCTATATATTCTATAGTATTGAAAGCTATGGAACATATAGCTACCATTTTTGATATCACTATCTTGGTCCCCAGCCGAATCTCCCCAAAGAATCATTATTATCTTTCAGATGTACTCTGGATAAATCCCTCAAGGCCTAAGTCTTCCCCAAACCTCTTCCTAAACTAGAATGTGGAAACCATGAACAAAAAACAAATATTTCCCTTCCTTCCATAAAAATGGTACTCCTTCATCTTACTGGCACACAAACTATAGTAATTCCCTGGCTGCTCGCACTGGAAACACAAAGGAGGAGAATCTCCTAAATATGGAAGAGATAAATCACTCCCCTTTCGTGACTATCTCTCATCACCCTGGCACATCTCCTATGATCTCCCCTTTCAACTAATAGAATTATACCCCATACCTCTTGTGAAAAAACTACTTAAATATGGAAGAAACCCCATTGTATTTTCCTTGAACAAACCCTTTTCAATGGTAAGAGTCTTAGAAAACATTGTGTAATACATGGTTAGGTCAAAGGTCTGAACCTAATTCATCACTTATGGATGAATAACAATCTCAAACTTACATGAAATGTGAGCCTCATTACCATCCAACAATGGAGAGAAACAAATAAACTCCCCAAAACAGCTTGCGTACATGGCCATTGATGTTGTCCTCTATTAAATTTCTATAAGCTAATGATTTTTTTCTATCCCCAAGGACTTGGGAAGGAATTACTCATAGAAGTGGTCCCTAAATATTGTCCATGTCAAGTCCCCATGTCTCCCGCCTGGGATCATCACACTCCACCACCTTCTAGATGGTAATTTCAACTCAAAAGTCACCAACTTCACTTGGTGATTAGCTTGAGTCTCCACTTGGTTAAAAATACTCTCAATGATCTCAATCCAATATTCCACATTTTGGGGACCACCCATACCCTAAAACACAAGAGGATTCCACAGTCAAAATTCTTGGGAAAAATCTACTATAGTCATCCCTCCCTGATGGGCACGTTAATCCCCTCTGATATGATGTAGCACAAACTTGTATGAAGGGGTCCTTCCACATAAACCACATGTGTGGAATCTGGGGAATGTGCATTATATCACTCTTGAACATTTTATGGTACAATAGGAACATTCCCCGCCTCATGGGTGTCCTCACTCTGACTTTGAGGTGGCACCATGGGATTTCTATGGGGAAACATTATCTAAAATGCTAAAAAATCTCAGAACATCCTCAACAGCTTAACATTCCAAACTCAAGCAGTTATTATGTGTACAAAAACACAAAATAGTGCAAGGAAACACACCCTAGAGCTACATGTAGTCACTAGGGACAACCCACTTAGGAATTATTAATGGCCCAAGCCCCCATTATGGTAAATTCATGTTAGTTTAATTCATATAATAAACAATATTATAAGCATTATCAGGTTAGATTAATTATAATACATCAAAAATGTATTTGGGAAAACATTGAATATATATTTTTACCAAAATTTAATTAATTTAGACCAATATAAATCACTAGTAGTCATGCGTATGAAATGTGAAGCTATGTGTCTACTTATGATGCATGAAAACACTCATTATTTACTATTGGGAAAGAGTAATATCCCCTAAAATGTAACAACACAACAATACCTAGGAACAACATAAAACCATAACATAACAACCAATAAAATTGGACCAATTTCCTAGGAAACTCAAAGGTCCACTGCACAAGTGCTAGATAAGCACAGGGTAGCTCCCTTACCTGAACCTCATTTAACCTATCTTTATTTTACCCCAAATAGTAAGTCAAGAAAGGATATGATGCCATTTTATAACACCCCAAATCGAATCATATGGTCTAATATGATGTTGTACATGACCTCATGTGTACATCCCCATAGGCAAGAGGCTACCGACTATTAGTGGGGACCAAGATAAAAAATGGGGAGACTATTCCCTTGATATCTGGGATTTTCAAAGTAGGTATACAATAGATGAAATAAACCAAGGAAGTATACACACAATAAATAAATGAATATAATAAATGATATCAGAATGACATGAAATTACAATATTTTAGACAATATCCTAAGTCATACAAGTAGATACAGGGATCACCAAAAGTGGTGGATCAATGTAAAAAGGAAATAAAAGAAAATTAAATAAATAGGAATCACTACTCTTGGAGTATGTCCTAGTGTCACCTCCATCCCTAACCACCAACCACTAATTAGTAATATGTCACAGGGGTCTTTCTATTGGATAAATACTTTATCATAAAGTCTACATGAGCACTGATATACCCATTAAGGGTGTGAGAATAATCTCAGTAAGACACCACCAATGGGTCCTTAACATAAATACAGAAAGTATATAAGGGTGGATGCATTAATAAAAAATAAATTAAATAATAAATCATAATCCTACCATGTCATCATGAATTGAGAAAGACTCTATGAATCCCAAACCAACCTGATTCATTAAAATTCTAAAAGGAAGGTTAGTCAAAACCTCAATAGAAATAGTAACTCGCAGCCTACACTTATCCTATAAGTCATGGCCTCTTCTAAACCCTGACCCATCCTGAAGGTTCATGGGAGGAAAACTAGATCACCTTGGCCTATACAAAAATTATAAGGTTGAAAAAATATACAAGGAAACTTAAACCTTTAATAATATAAAATGACCAATGGTTAAGTATGATGTTAGATTTATAGAATTAATATAATTTTCCATAACCTTACATAGAAAAAATTATAAAAAGGTACTCTATTTTGATAAGGTTGAAAAAAATCTAATTTAAGTATTGGGGGTATGATATTTCTTTCATACTTATTTGAAGGTAACAGATAATCTAATTATGATGGAAGAATATATTTTGGGAAACAAAATAAATTTATATTCTTTTATTTAGGGAGTTACAAAAAAAACATCAACTCATTAAAAGAGGAGGTGGAAGGAATTACATAAAGGTGATAATGTTAGAGATATTTCCTAAATGTAATAACTCTAACTCAAGTACCCCAATGATGGTGTTTATCTTGATATATTGTCACATGATACAAGAGATCACATCCTAAAGGTTAAAATAGTTTATTAGTCTTTGCATACATTATATATAGATAATTTTCACATAAAATTTTACAAAATGAAAAATAACTTAAAATTATAGTGATAACTTTATTATTTCTTCTATTATATCCCTGAAATAATTCATAAATACCTTCTTGGTATCCTCAAGTCCAACTTTCATCATAAGCATTCTAACTTCCTCTTCTTTGACAGACCACCTTCGTCTTGCACCTTAATACTTCTTAGGATGGTATTAGGGTTATGAAAAGAAGATCAAGAATTAAGGGAAGAAATATAGGAAGTTTTTTGAAGGTATTGGATAAGTTAGTGGGATAAAAGTTTGTAAATAATGGTGGATAAGACGTGTTCTTTTTTAAGTGAGGGGAGGGATACACACGGAATTACTTAAAATATTTATATAATATAATGTCATTTTCTTGTTAAAGTGACACCAAATGGACATGAAATCAAATTTGAGATAATATAAGGTCAAAAAACCTTCAACCAATAATATTTAGAAAAGTTCAAGTGGCATTTTTACCCTTATCTCTTAGTTTAACCCATTGATAAACCCTTTTAACCTTAACTATGGGAATAAATTTTTATTGTTTTTACAATTCATTATGACCAAAAACTTAGTTTACCTTATTAAATAATATTAATTATCACGATTCAAAATATGAGATCCATTTTTATAATATTCAATTTCTAGAATTGGTAAAAATTAATTTTAACATATGTCTGTAAAATGCAATGAAAACAGTTTTTAGAAAAATGTGTTTTTTAAGCATAAAAATGATTTTATAGAAAAATAAAGTATAATGTTTATTAAAATGGAATAAATTGGATTGTTTTAAATAAAATAAGAATTATTTGTATTCATAACCCAACCAAAACAAAAAATTACCATGTAATTACTTTATTTAAAGAGAAGAAATATAAACAATTTTTTATTTGAATAAAAATATTACTTAGATTTCAAAAAACTTAAGCATATATTTATAAGTTCAACATTATATTTTCATATGAATTATATTAAATATTAACTATATATTTGTTCAAGAAACAAATTCATAAAAATACAATTTATTTTTATATCATTATAATAATATAAAATTTACAATATTTGTAAAATTGGTATTTTTCACAATTCACCTAAAAATCAACTGTTTCTGGAAAAAATAAAAAATTCACACAAAGATAATTTATAAATTATAATTTTAAAAATTAAGGTTATTTTTAAAATAAAATTTAAAAAAATTACATAAATTCATTTTAATTATTCTTATATAAAACACATAAAAAACATTTTTATGAAGAATGTATTATAATGGAATAAATGGATTTATTATAATAATTTTCCTAGTAACAACAATTAAATGAATGTAATTTTTTTATTATTTATTTTAAGGAAATAATTTCTATATATATTTCATATTTTGGTTATTATTATTCATACCTTACAACACAATTGTTAGGTTATAATAGTCATATTTAAATAATATTATTATTTGGTTTGTTTAAGATCGAGGTTATGTGTGGTGAATACTATCAAACATAGTATTAATTTAAAAGAAACTAAAACAAGGGGGTGTTAAATTCTCCCATACTTAAATAAATTTAACCCTTTAAATTTTAATTAATTTTGATCATATCATAACATTTTATTATATTTTATCATAAATTTTTATTTCTTGTTTAAGGCTAGGAAACTTATTATTTTCTAAATAAAAAACTATGTGTACCATTATAAGACTTATACTTGTGAATGTGTTTCCCAAATATCACTTTAATAATTAATGTATACTTTCTGCATAAAACTTGATATATTTATCTTTAATTTCTTGAGTTTGAGAAATTTTAAGAAAATATACATACTTGAATCCTTTCAACTTTCTAATTGGTTTTTTTCATTTGATTGAGTATTTTAATCAGTTTCCACTTACGATTATAATGATGAATGAATAAGAGGAATTTTTCATGCATGAAACGTGAAAATAAACAATTAATGGATCATT